>CM070669.1:2450100-3700100 GCA_036346575.1 Dendrocalamus sinicus
ACTAAGTCGCGCGATAAAATGGTTTAGACAGCATGCATTTCAGGATTCATAGCAATGGGTGATCTTGTATGCTGTTCAGAGCAAGGAAATTCCAGAGCAAGAGAGGGAGTGAAGGGAAGAAAGAGAGGAGTGTAAACACAGGATTTTGATTTGTTTTCGTTTGGGATCAGAAGTTTTTGTAATTGCAAAAGTTGTAGATCACCTCGTGAGCTTCAAGAAAAGGTAATTATCGTCCCCATGTGACTATAATTTTATCGTAGTGATTAGCATGTAATTAGCCAAAACGTCATTTAAGAAAGTTGCTACATGTCAATTTTTTGGTAAAATGTTTATTTGTGCGAAACCTTCCATATATAAAGCATGGTGTATTGTGGTGTACAAAATATGTTGTAGTTTATTTTTTGTGAACACATTTATTTGTACTATTATAGTCACTGCTGGTTGTGTAAGCGTTAAAAAATTTAGTATTTAAATAAGAGTATTTGTATGTGATAACAGGAGTAGCTGGATTAGAAACAAGAAAGTCACAGTTAGTTGGATTAGGAAAATAGTGGACACCATATGTCGGGTGATATAAATAAATTCAACTAAATTTGAATGAGTAGAATAAAATTAGAACACAAAAAGTTGTAATGTAATTTCCATACGAATTCAAAAGTAAGTTCCGTAAATATCAGAATTAAAAAATAAAATTTAAAATTAGTTATTTGATTTATATAAGAATTCCTAAGTAAAAAATGAAGAAAAATTAATAATTGGATTTTTGCATTAATTCCAACAAGAATAATACAAATTAGGACTGAAAATAACAGAAAATTTGTAATTTAATTTTCATACAAATTCCGAAGTAAGATTCGTAAATAAGAGAATTGAAAATAAAACTACATTAAATTTGAAAATTGATTTATATAGGAATTTGTAAGTAAAATCCATAAACAAATGAAATTTAGAATTACAAATAAACAAAAATTACAAATCGAATTTGTAGGTGATAGGAAGAACAACGAAATTAAAATGTAAATCTTACAGTGCGATAGCAGCTGTATGCAGTACGCTTGTTGCATGTTATATACTAAGAGGGTTCAGTATGCACTTATGTTAAGTACACCATTGGTGACATTCAAGACTTATTCGTATTCTACAGGTGTGGTCTCGTACGCGATGGATCGTGCGAGGCGGACCTGTCAAATTATGACCGAACCATGATCCGCGCATCTAGTCTGAACGCCATGAGCCTGTCTAAACTACGCAGATGCATGTGTTCCGCATTCGATCAAGGCACAGCAAGGAAGAAGTTACACATCAAGGTAGTGTATGCCTCAGTGGTTATCGAGACCCAAATATGCAAATCCGGACTCTCCTGTGTATTCTGCACTAGTCCAGGATCACGCTAGTGCACACAGTATAAACCAAGATGACATATGGGATCACGACTCACCGGCGGCGGCGCACCCGGGCGATCTCAGTGAGGACGGCGAGGCGAGCGGCTAGTGGTGATGAGGGCGACGGCTGTGGGACGCTGGAGGACCGCGGGGTTGGCCCCCTTTTATACCCGGACACCGAAGTGTCCCAGTCGGAGATGAAGAGCGGCGCACGCGGAGTGAACACGGATGCCAAGGCCGGGCTGGAGGCAGGCGGTGGAGTTGTCGGGCCCCCGGATTTCCAAACCAGGACCCTCTGTGTATTACTGCACTAGTCCCAGATCAAAGCTAGTGCACACAGTTAAACAGAATGGGAAACATCACCTTCAACGATTTATTACAATAAATAAGAGTACAGACCGAAAGGTCTCTTTATTACATCCGAGGTTTCAACCTCGCACATGAGAAATAAGCGGAAGCAAAATAAACTTGACGACGACCCATCAATACGCCACGGGCAATTGGTGGGAAACGCGACCTATTCCTCGGGAAGAAACCATCACGACCACAAGCGATGCGATGAGTCGTAGTCCCCTTCTTGAGCTTCAACTTCCTCTGAGATTTATTTTTGAGTGTAGCATGTGAGTACATAAAGTACTCCAAGTCTTGGGAAAAATGCATAGATGCAAGGCTTAACAAAGGAAGGCTATATGGTTCTTTTGCACAAAGCAACATTTTAAAATTCAATTACTACTAATTATTTTCGAAGGCATCAATTTAATAAAGTAACTGCTTTAGCAGAAACTATCAATAATTCTCTAGTGAAGGTTCCAACTACCAACACTAGCTTAAACAACTTGAACAAGTTTAATATTGCGGGTTAAATCCACCCTCTCTGGCTCCAACTGCCAGGATACCCTTCCGAGAGTTCCCTCCACTCTCGGAATTCCAAAACTTTGATTTTAAAACCAAACCAGAAAAACTACCATGTGAATGCATTCCTTGCCCGCCCTTGACCGTGGGCACGGCTATTCGAATAGTTTTACACTCTGCAGAGGTTGTACAACTTTACCCACAAGAGATAAATTATCCTTAAAAGTCAACACGCTTCCTTTGGCATGAGACCCAGATAAAATATCACAGAGCCTTTACCTTACTCTAATCCAGCTAGATACCACCCGCTGAGGTTTCACCGCAGGTAGGCTAACTGCCCGAACCGAAGCCCCCTCTTGCGCCGTATGAGTACAGTAAATCCCTGTCCCTCACTGTGGATAACCACCCATCCTCGGCACCCACTTTCCACTGGTGGCACCTAAACTAGACTATCATAAGTTAGTCGACTAGGTCGCACCCATATAGACTTGTGGTTGTACGGTTAATGCTCAGTTTGGACAAACACAAGCGTCGGTCCTTAATTGACTAGGGTGGAACATACACTTAACAAGATCTCGTGCTAACTGCACCAAGCCAATCCAGCCATCCACCCTAATCTAAATCAACTTTCACATTTTATTTTATTTTAAAAGAACAAAGGCAACTCCAATTACCACTAAGTTTGCAAACACAAGATTATTACCATAAATCATAATTTCCCTTTTCAATATTTTCTAAAGTGTTGAATAGCGAGACTAAGCATTATACTACCATACTAACATCAACAAGTAAATATAATATTCTCATTAATGAGACAAAGGAAATCTCTAGGGATACAATGGTACATGGCATTCAATTGCAATGGAGGGTATAACAAAGTTGGATTAACTATATCCTAAGACTTGAACTATCATTTTATGTAAATAGCAATGCACATAATTTAAAATAATAAAAATCTTTTAAAATCATAGGTTCAAGATGATCAAAGGAGACTTGCCTTCTTGCAGGGTTTCGGGTCTTCTTGTCTGCTGTGAAGAGGATCGTCGACAACGTTGGAATCTACGCGAGAAAAGACGAAGCAACAAAGCAAATAAATACAAATAAAATTCAAATAAAATCCAGAAATTCAACAGAGGCCATATTTGAATAGATCATGATTTTAGATGAATTTAGAAATTTGAATGGCTGAAATTGGAGTTAAAATGAGAAAGTTATGATCATTTGAAATTCTCAGTTTGAATAAATCCAGAAATTCGAAAATTTCTGACGGTGGGGCCCATCGAATATTTAATTTTTAATCTTTTATTTTATTCCGAGAAACTGACAGATGGGACCCACTGACCAGCAGACCCTCTGCGGTCACTGACCTGTGGGACCCCTCGCGGTGACCTCATCGCCTCGATCAGCGGCGGTGGGACCCACTGGGATCTGGACCCACTTGTCAGAGGCTGGCGCAGACAGATGGGACCCAGGCGGCAGTGGCCCGCACAGACGGCTGCCGCTGACGGTGGGACCCACTTGTCAGCGCGGAAAATAAACGAAAAACTCAACCCAGCGCGCGGAGCCGAAGGCTCGAACGCGCACCGGGGAGTTGAAATCGCGCGCTGCTAACCAGAGGGGAGGGGGAGGCTTTGCCTACCCATAAAGGGCAGCAAATCCCTTTGAGGGATACCTTCGGGTGGCCCGGGCAGCGATGGTCGGAGGCGACGGCGCCGGCGGCGAGGATGGGCCGGAGAGGTTCAGGCGGTGCGTAGATTGTAATCTGCGTGCGAAGGGGTTCGGTTGGAGGAGTTGGTGAGGTCCGGGATGAACGGAGACGGCCGGCGGCGAGGAGCAGCGGAGGCAGCTCGGTGCCGGTGCGGCGGCGCTCGGCGGCGAAAGAGGTGGCCGAGGTGCCCAGAGATCCGCCGATGCTCAGAGAATCTGCAGGTGGCGGCTACGGGCTCCGGGGAGGTCTGAGGCGACGGGGAGAGCTCGTCGGAGTTGGGCGGGGCTCGCGGAGAGAGAAGCTCGGCTGCGGGGCGTCTCAGGGCTCCGGAGAAGAGGTGGAGGGTGCTGGGAGGTGGTGCAGGGAGAGGCGAAGGCCGAGGGGCTATTTATAGGGCTCGGGGAGGGGTGAGGCAGCGGGAATTCCTCACCGAAGTCGACGGCCGAGGTCGATTCAAATTTGGGGATAAGCCGTCGGAGGCAACGCGGAGCTCCGGGCTTTTAGGGGATAAGACGCTTATCCCCCCGGTAGTTCGAATCCGCGTTCAACTCGAAGAAAGAGGCCGAGTTCGAGTGGGATTCGGTCGCCGGATTTCTTCGGGAGAGAGAGAAAGAAGGAGGAGTCCGGCGTCCGCGCGGAGACGACGGAACTGACCAGCGGGGCCCGCAGTCAGCGAGAGCAAGGTTCGTGGTGCGGATGGCGGCCACGTAACCCCGATGCAGATCGTGCGGCGGGCGCGCTTAAGTGGGAGGGAGCGGTGGATTGAGGCCAGGCGCGAAGACACGGCTCATCCGAGCCGTCCACGCGTCGAGCGAGGAGGGGAGGAAGGCGGGGCTGACGGGCCGGGCCCGCGAAGCAGCGAGGGAGAGGGAGGTGCGGCCTAGATGGGCCGAGCGGCGACGTGGGCGGTATCCACCCGTCCACGTGGCGGCCGGAGGGGAGGTTGGGATTTTTATTTTTAGAATTTGATTTAGATTTTCAGAAAAGGCTAGAAAATTAATTAGGCCTCAGAAAAATATGAAAATACCTCCAAAAATTCCAGAAAAATTCACAGAAGCTCCTGGACACATTTTGGACTACATAAAATTATTTCCAACTACTGTTGGTATTCTATTTTTATATTTTAAATTACTTTTTAGATTTAAAAATAGGTTTTTTTAAACTCCAGGAAATTCAGAAAAGCCAAACAAAATCCAATTACTTTAAATCAATTACTTTGAGCTTAAATTTTTCCAAGAAGCAAATTTTGGGGTGTGACAAACCTACCCCCCTTAGAAAGAATCTCGACCCCGAGATTCGGATGGACTGGAAAAGAGGTCGGGAAACTCTTCTTTTAGATCCTCTTCACGTTCCCAAGTCGCTTCCGATTCCGAATGGTTGCTCCACTGCACTTTACAGAACTTGATGACCTTGTTTCGCGTCGACGTTACGCTCGATTCCTCCAAAATTTTAATCTGGATACTCGGATAGGTGAGGTCCTCCTTCACATTTATTTCATCTAGAGGCATCTGCTCTTCGCACTCGGAGACACTTCCTCACCGGGATACATGGAAGACGTCATGCACCTTTGACAATGGTGGCGAAGCTCCAACGGTAAGCAATTTCTCCTCGTTTTGCTACCACCGAAAGGGTCCAATGAATCTAGGAGCAAGCTTTCCACTGACTCCAAAACGTCTCATCCCTTTGAGAGGTGACACCTTAAGGTAAACATGATCCCCGGGTACAAATTCTAATGCCCTTCGACGATTATCCGCATAGCTCTTCTGCCTCGTTTGTGTTGTTTTTAACCTATCCTGAATTAGGCGAACTTGTTCTTCGGCTTGCCTCAACACATCTGGCCCGAATACTTGTCCCTCTCCTGTCTCTTTCCAATACAATGGAGTCCTGCACTTTCTACCGTACAAGGCTTCGAACGGTGACATTTGTAAACTGGATTGATAACTGTTATTGTAAGAGAACTCTGCGTAAGATAAACTCTGGTCCCAACTATCCTTGTTGGATAGGGCACAAGCTCTCAACATGTCTTCCAGAATCTGATTTACTCTTTCTGTTTGCCCATCCGTCTGGGGATGATAAGCTGTACTGAAATTCAAATTGGTGCCCAGAAGTTCATGTAGCTTCTGCCAAAACCTTGAAGTGAATTGGGTTCCTCGATCTGACACAATCTTCTTTGGGACTCCATGTAAACTCACAATCCTTGACATATACAACTCTGCAAGTCTATCCCCGGAGTATGTAGTCTTTACTGGAATGAAATGGGCAACTTTTGTCAAACGATCCACTATAACCCAAATTGAATCGTGTCCTGTTTTGGTTCTTGGTAATCCAGTTATAAAATCCATACCAATTTCTTCCCATTTCCACTCAGGGATCTGCAATGGTTGCAAAAGTCCAGCAGGTCTCGGTGTTCAGCTTTAATCCGTTGGCACACATCACACAAAGCCACACACTCTGCAATCTCCGTTTCATACCGCCACCAGTATCTTTCCTTGAGATCTTGATACATCTTGGTACTCCCGGGGTGTATTGAGTATCTGGATTCATGAGCTTCCTTCATGATTAACTCTTTTATTTCTCTCTTCTCGTGCACCATAATTCTTTTTCCAAACCAGACGGTACCTTGTTCATCCTCGGAAAATTCGATGCTTTCCGTTCTTCATATCATCCTTGATCTCCGGACATACTTGTCCTCTTTTTGTGCTACTCGATTTGCTCTTCTAAGGTTGGTTGAACTTCCAAAGTGGCTAAGAACCCTTCTTCTACTACTTGTAAGTTGAGCCGCTGAAATTCCTCTTGAAGTCTTTGGCATACTATCCTTAATCCACACTTAGTACAAGAACTTTTGACTCAAAGCATCGGCTACCACATTAGCTTTGTCCGGATGATAATGTATCCCAATATCATAATCCTTTATCAACTCAAGCCATCTCCTTTGCCTCATATTGAGATCGGGTTGAGTAAATATATACTTCAAACTTTTGTGGTCCAGATAAATCTCGCAGCGATTACCGATCGATAATGCCTCCAAATTTTTAGAGCATGCACTACGCAACAAGCTCTAAATCATGGGTTGGTAATTCTCCTCATGCGTCGCAGATTGCCTTGAAGCATATGCAACTACCCTTCTTTCTTGCATCAAAGACGCAGCCTAATCCTTGTCTTGATGCATCACGAAGACTTCAAAATCCTTCCTAATATCCGGAGTGTTAACATCGCGCAGACGTTAACCTCTTCTTCAATTCTTGAAAACTATTCTCACATGACTTACTCCATTCAAACTTCTTCTCCTTCTTTAGCAACTGGTAAGAGGTCTTGCAAGCTTGGAGAAGCCTTCAATAAAGCGGCGATAGTATCCTGCCGCCACCCAAGAAAACTTACGATCTCGGATCACGATTTTGGTTGCATCCAATTAAGCACATCATTTACTTTCTCGGGTCTACGGATACTCCTCCCAAGGAAATCACATGACCTAAAAGGCTACTTTCCTCAACCGAACTCGCACTTGCTAAACTTGGCGTACAAGCGGTGTTCTCTAAGTTTTTCCAAAACTATCCTTAGATGCTCCGTATGCTCTTCCTCATTCTTGGAATAAATCGAATATCATCGATGAACACCACTACAAACTTATCCAAATATTCCATGAACACTTTATTCATCGAGTTCATAAAATATGCGGTGCATTTGTCAAGCCAAATGACATCGCTTTGTATACTCATACAATCCATAACGGGTAGCAAATCTTTGTCTTTGGTATATCCTCGGTCTTATCTTCAATGGTGATAACTCGACCAAGGTCAATCTTGGAGAAGACACATGAACCTTTCAACCGATCAAGCAGATCATCTATCCGGGCAAAGGATATTTGTTCTTGATCGTCACATCATTCAGAGATCGATAATCCACGCACATGCGAAGACTACCATCTTTCTTCTTTACTAGCAGTACTGGTGCTCCCCAAGGTGACGAGCTTGGTCTCACAAAACCTTTATCTTGCAACTCTTCAATCTGCTTCTTAACTTCAGCCAAATCGTTCGCAGACATTCGATAGGGTCTCTTTGATATAGGAGCTGTACCGGGTATCAGGTTGATGACAAATTTAACTTCTGCTGCAGCGGCATTCCGGCAAATCTTGGGAATACATCCGGTACTCACTTACAATGGGTACCTTTTCCAAGGCTACTCCTTCACACTATTCAATCCACACCTATTCTCGGGAAGAGGTGTTTGACTTATATCTTACTTGGATTCCGTCAGAGTTGGTAAATCAGAATCGATCGGCACAATCTATCGCCCTTTATACTTAGTTAACCAATCCATTCCAAGTATCACATCTAGACTCTTGGAATCTATTATGATAAGATTAGCTAGAAATCTAACTCCATTGATATCCACAGTTGCACTAGGGCAAACCGTGTTAGTCCTCATTTCCTTTCGAGGATTGGACTAGCATAGGGTCTTTAGTTTACGCACATCCCAATTATATTTCTCAACAAAATCTTTTGACACAAAAGAATGCGAAGCTCAGAATCAAATAATGCTTGATCTGGTGCCGAGTTGACAAGGAACTTACCCAAAACTACGTCAGTGCATCTGAGGCCGCTCATGGTCACATGGTTGAGATGTCCTCTGCTCACCACTTGTGGAGCCCTTGGAGTCTGAGGGTCCCACGGCCTTGTCCTGCATTTGGAGTTAAATGCTGGTGTCGTTCCCAAATTGAAGCGAACCGGGTCACACGGGGGCGCTCGGGGACGATTGCTAGCATAATGCCCCATGTTCTTGCGGTTGAAGCACTTGCACTCCTGCTGCTGAAGTCCGGCTCTGCTGGGGTTGAACACCATTGCCCGTTCGGGAAACTTGTGAGTTTGGGCGAGGTCCAGTGAATGGAGTCCTTGGCACAATTGGTTCTGAGGTTCTATGGAACTGAGGTGGGTTAGGGCGGAATCGGGAACCACTCGCACCCTGCTGAGCTTGAAATTTTCTCTTCCTACTTTCATACAGTTGACGTTGAGCATCTTCTTGTACAAAGGCCTTGTTCACCATGTGTTGGAAGGTTGGAAAATCATTCGACACTAGCTGCACCTTGAGGTTGGGGTCGAGTCCTTGCATGAACCTCCAGATCTTCGTTGCCTCCGATGTGATCTCTTCAGACACATACCTGTATAGTTGAGTGAATTTGTTCAGGTATTCGGAAACGCTAAGGTTCCCTTGCTGCAGCTGGTAGAACTCTCTCTTCTTCATGTCCATTATTCCCGTAGGAATATGCGCGGTGCGGAAAGCTTCCTTAAATTCATCCCATGCGATAGCTTGCGCGTTTTGATGGGCGGCGCGATAATTCTCCCACCAATTAGCAGCGATTCCTTTGAGTTGGTGGGCAGCATATAACACCTTCTCATTGTCATTGCATTGGGCTAGGACCAGCTTCCTTTCCACATCCTTGATCCAATCATCTGCCTCCATTGGATCCACTGAACCAGCAAAAGTAGGAGGCATTGTTCTCATAAATTCTCCCATCCTAGGCCGGGAGCTTGGTTGGGTGCTGCGAGCTTGCTGCACTTGGTTTTGAGCTAAAGCTTGAAGAAGCTGCGGTTGCATGGCCATCATCTGCTCCAAGTGGGGCTTGAGCGGGGTGGTGGAATGTTGTTCTCTGGCCGAGGTTGGCATCACGGTGTTGTCGGGGTTGCTCCTTGTGTTCACCATCCAAGCGGTTTGAGTTAGCATAAGGTAAGAGGAAATAGCAAAGGTAAGAGATTTAGGAGACTAAGTCACATCCCAAGCCAACACACAAGAAAGAAACAATCATTCAACTAAAGCGAAAGAACCTTTATTGAAATCAAACTAGTTTTAAGAATGGTCAGTACCACGGTGCACTTAGGCTTGGTGCAGTCCCTCTAGCACACCAAGCATAATAAAAGCGTTCTAATAACGTGGGCATTATTTGGGTACTCTTGACTCAAAAACTACTAATCCTCTCCAAAGACGCGCCTCGGGGTCCTCCTCGGGTTCTTCTTCCGGTTCTTCCTCTGGTTCTTCTGGTTCTTCTTCTGGTTCTTCTTGCTCATTTACGTGATGTCGTGAGCAATCACAAGCGGTCGAAACACGGGACGGTTGCGGAAAGGCGATCGAGCACGAGCGGGAAGGGGAAGGCTTGCGCTTCGTGAGGGTGATGGCGGGTGGCTGACTGGGGCGATGCACCTTCTTGCGTGCTGTGAGCCTGGTACGGAGTCCTGCAGGTCGCAATGGTGCGCGGTTGTTGGGGACGGCAGCTGGCACTGGCGAAGACGGCGTGTAGTCTGGTACAGCTTTGAGACGTCTTAGTCCAAACTCGTCTGTCTGGTCCCGAAGAAGCTGGGCGCGGAGAGTGTCGGAGTGCTGATAACTGGAAGTGAGAAGCATCCGGAGTTGTCCTATTTCCTCTTGAGCTCTAGCATAAGTGACTGCCATCGCCTGGGTGAGCTGCACCTGATGTGACAGTCGAGGGTCGTCAACTGGAATGTCAAAAGGATCTGGATACCTCTGTCCTGCTCGAGGGTTGATGAAGAAGCAAAAGGGGGACTGATGTACAGCATCCTTGTGCAAATGGCACAACTCGTCAATGGCGAGACGTGCTGCATCCTGGACAGCGTCGAAACAGCGGGACCGAGGGTGCTTGATGGGGTATTTTTGGGAGTTGAATTCCCCATCCCGTGCATACAGGAATACCTCCATCGACCACAAGTCTCGATCCAGGATCCGTGTCTTTCGTCCCCTGAAAATGGGCGGTGGCGGTACTCAAGCCTTTGCATCAGCAATCGTCGGAGAAGGCTAGCGAAATCTCCAAAGATCCTCTCCATGTGAGTAGTAGTCCCACGGGGCAGCGGCCATCTACAAAGTTGAATAAAAGAAAAGATTAGTAAAAAGTTTTACAAGGGAATGTAGAGACAAGAGTGAGATACTAAGTAAGAAGAGAGTAGAAGCAAAGAAGCTTATAAATTTTTAATATATTGCTTTTATAAATATAAGTCCTTATGGTTTTGCCATTCCTAAGCTAGGTCACGTCCTACAGTCAAATAGGCTCTGATACCATCTCTGTCGGGCCCCCGGATTTCCAAACCAGGACCCTCTGTGTATTACTGCACTAGTCCCAGATCAAAGCTAGTGCACACAGTTAAACAGAATGGGAAACATCACCTTCAACGATTTATTACAATAAATAAGAGTACGGACCGAAAGGTCTCTTTATTACATCTGAGGTTTCAACCTCGCACATGAGAAATAAGCGGAAGCAAAATAAACTTGACGACGACCCATCAATACGCCACAGGCAATTGGTAGGGAAACGCGACCTATTCCTCGGGAAGAAACCATCACACCACAAGCGATGCGATGAGTCGTAGTCCCCTTCTTGAGCTTCAACTTCCTCTGAGATTTATTTTTGAGTGTAGCATGTGAGTACATAAAGTACTCCATAAGTCTTGGGAAAAATGCATAGATGCAAGGCTTAACAAAGGAAGGCTATATGGTTCTTTTGCACAAAGCAACATTTTAAAATTCAATTACTACTAATTATTTTCGAAGGCATCAATTTAATAAAGTAACTGCTTTAGCAGAAACTATCAATAATTCTCTAGTGAAGGTTCCAACTACCAACACTAGCTTAAACAACTTGAACAAGTTTAATATTGCGGGTTAAATCCACCCTCTCTGGCTCCAACTGCTAGGATACCCTTCCGAGAGTTCCCTCCACTCTCGGAATTCCAAAACTTTGATTTTAAAACCAAACCAGAAAAACTACCATGTGAATGCATTCCTTGCCCGCCCTTGACCGTGGGCACGGCTATTCGAATAGTTTTACACTCTGCAGAGGTTGTACAACTTTACCCACAAGAGATAAATTATCCTTAAAAGTCAACACGCTTCCTTTGGCATGAGACCCAGATAAAATATCACAGAGCCTTTACCTTACTCTAATCCAGCTAGATACCACCCGCTGAGGTTTCACCGCGGTAGGCTAACCGCCGAACCGAAGCCCCTCTTGCGCCGTATGAGTCTGATGAAATCCTGTCCCTCACTGTGGATAACGAGTCCATCCCTGGCACCCACTTTCCACTAGTGGCACCTAAACTAGACTATCATAAGTTAGTCAGCTAGGTCGTACCCATATAGACTTGTGGTTGTACGGTTAATGCTCAGTTTGGACAAACACAAGCGTCGGTCCTTAATTGACTAGGGTGGAACATACACTTAACAAGATCTCGTGCTAAGCGCACCAAGCCAATCCAGCCATCCACCTAATCTAAATCAACTTTCACATTTTATTTTATTTTAAAAGAACAGTGGCAACTCAATTACCACTAAGTTTGCAAACACAAGATTATTACCATAAATCATAATTTCCCTTTTTCAATATTTTCTAAAGTGTTGAATAGCGAGACTAAGCATTATACTACCATACTAACATCAACAAGTAAATATAATATTCTCATTAATGAGACAAAGGAAATCTCTAGGGATACAATGGTACATGGCATTCAATTGCAATGGAGGGTATAACAAAGTTGGATTAACTATATCCTAAGACTTGAACTATCATTTTATGTAAATAGCAATGCACATAATTTAAAATAATAAAAATCTTTTAAAATTATAGGTTCAAGATGATCAAAGGAGACTTGCCTTCTTGCAGGGTTTCAGGTCTTCTTCTTTGCTGTGAAGAGGATAAATCGACAACGTTGGAATCTCGCGAGAAAAGACGAAGCAACAAAGCAAATAAATACAAATAAAATTCAAATAAAATCCAGAAATTCAACAGAGGCCATATTTGAATAGATCATGATTTTAGATGAATTTAGAAATTTGAATGGCTGAAATTGGAGTTAAAATGAGAAAGTTATGATCATTTGAAATTCTCGATTTGAATAAATCCAGAAATTCGAAAATTTCTGATGGTGGGAGCCCACGGAATATTTAATTTTTAATCTTTTATTTTATTCCGAGAAAGCGACAGATGGGACCCAGCGACCAGCAGACCCTCTGCGGTCAGCGACTGTGGGACCCCTCGCGGTGACCTCATGCGCCTCGGTCAGCGGCGGTGGGACCCATCGGGATCCGGACCCACTTGTCGAGGTCGCGCAGACAGATGGGACCCAGCGGCGATGGCCGCCGCACAGGCGGCTGCCGCCGACGGTGGGACCCACTTGTCGGTAGCGGAAAATAAACGAAAAACTCAACCCGGTAGCGGAGCCGAAGGCTCGAACGCGCCCGGGAGTTGAAATCGCGTTGCTAACGAGAGGAGGAGGCTTTGCCTACCCATAAAGGGCAACAAATCCCTTTGAGGATACCTTGGGTGGCCCGGCAGCGATGGTCGGGCGGCGGCGCGGCGGCAGGATGGGCGGAGAGGTTCAGCGGTGCGTAGATTGTAATCTGCGTGCGAAGGGGTTCGGTTGGAGGAGTTGGTGAGTCGGGGATGAGCGGAGGCGGCGGCGGCGAGGCAGCAGCGGGCGGCTCGGGTGCCGGTGCGGCGGCGCTCGGCGGCGAGAAGAGGTGGCCGAGGTGCCCGGAGATCCGCCGTGCTCGGAGAATCTGCGGTGGCGGCTACGGGCTCCGAGGAGGTGCGAGGCGACGGGAGAGCTCGTCGGAGTTAGGCGGGGCTCGCGGAGAGAAGCTCGGCTGCGGGCGTCTCGAGGCTCGGAGAAGAGGTGGAGGTCTTTGGGAGGTGGTGCGGGGAGGCGAAGGCCGAGGGCTATTTATAGGGCTCGGGAGGGTGAGGCAGCGGAATTCCTCACCAAGTCGGCGGCCGAGGTCGATTCAAATTTGGGGATAAGCCGTCGGAGGCAACGCGGAGCTCGGGCTTTTAGGGGATAAGACGCTTATCCCCCCGGTAGTTCGAATCCGCGTTCAACTCGAAGAAAGAGGCCGAGTTCGAGTGGGATTCGGTCGCCGGATTTCTTCGGGAGAGAAAAGAAGGAGGAGTCCGCGTCGCGCGGAGATGACGGAATCGACCGGCGGGGCCGCGATCGGCGAGCAAGGTTCGTGGTGCGGATGGCGCCACGTAACCCCGATGCAGATCGTGCGGCGGCGCGCAAGTGGGAGGGAGCGGTGGATTGAGGCGGCGCGAAGACACGGCTCATCCGAGCCGTCCACGCGTCGGCGAGGAGGAGGAAGGCGGGGCGGCGGGCGGGCCGCGGCGGCGAGGGAGAGGAGGTGCGGCCTAGATGGGCGGCGGCGACGTGGGCGGTATCCACCCGTCCACGTGGCGGCGGAGGAGGTTGGGATTTTTATTTTTAGAATTTGATTTAGATTTTGAAAAGGCTAGAAAATTAATTAGGCCTCGAGAAAAATATGAAAATACCTCCAAAAATTCCAGAAAAATTCACGAAGCTCTGGACACATTTTGGACTACATAAAATTATTTCCAACTACTGTTGGTATTCTATTTTATATTTTAAATTACTTTTAGATTTAAAAATAGGTTTTTAAACTCCAGAAATTCGAAAAGCCAAACAAAATCCAATTACTTTAAATCAATTACTTTGAGCTTAAATTTTTCCAAGAAGCAAATTTTGGGGTGTGACAGGAGTCCCGAGCGGAGACGACGGTGAACAGTGCAACAACCATCTGATGGACAACACATGTTCCCATAGGAGATCGGATGGCTGAGAACAAAGGCGGATTGGGCGGCTCGGATGCAACGACGAGGCGACGGATGGCCGGCGCATGTCTGGGTGTAGGGCAGGTTGCGCCGGCGAGTTGGAGTGGGCTGGTTTGATGGGTTTCAGCCCACTGGGCCCTTAGGGATTTTTAGAGATTTTCTTTTTCTAGAAATTCAAATAAACCTTTTAAGCTCTAGAAAATAGCAAATAAACCCGGAAAAATCCAAGAAAATTCCAAAAATTCCTTGAGACTCAAGGAACTCAAATAAAATACTTTTGACAAATGTTAATGTTTAATTTAATCGTATTAAATCCTTTTAATTAATAAAAATTCCAATTAAGCTTTAATTAATTCTAGAAAAATCCAAATGGTGAATTTTATTTTAAAAACTTCAAAAAGGCTCTGAAAATCAGGATGTTACAGTGGTAGGTGCTACAGGGGAGACCATATGGGAACTTCTAAAGGTGACTAGTGACGCTTCATGGGCGAGCTACGTGGAGGTCATGTGCAACCCTGCTGCAATGATATATGCCAGGCCAATGGTGTATGTTCACTTCATGGAGAGGACAGAATTTAGTGCTAATGATGGACGGGATGTTCCTATCTGGCATATACAAGGGTACTATCCTGACTACGATTGCAGCTGACATGAATGACCAGTTACTCCTTGTGGCCTTTGCAATTGTGCAGAATGAGAATACCGATAGCTTACTGTGGTTCCTAGTCAACGTGAAGCAGGCCGTGGT
This sequence comes from Dendrocalamus sinicus, assembly GCA_036346575.1. Lineage (NCBI taxonomy): Eukaryota > Viridiplantae > Streptophyta > Magnoliopsida > Poales > Poaceae > Dendrocalamus > Dendrocalamus sinicus. The sequence continues at coordinate 2,465,418 of CM070669.1, forward strand.
GTGAGATCTCCCAGATGTATGTGTCACCTCAAACCACAGTGCAGGCTTGTTGTCTGCATTGTGCACGATGCAGAATGGGACGTAGCCCCCATTCAATGGAATGATATGAAGAACCGTTGGTGCATGAGGTATCTCATGGCGAACTTCCACAGAAGGTTCCATAGCAAGGACCTGATGAAGATGTTCAACAAGCTTTGTATGCACAACTAAAAGCGAAAGTTTGAGGCCTTATAGAGGCTGACGAGCATGTACTGTGTCTTGACCAGGTTGAAGCTGTGGCCATGGAGGGAGGCTCCACGAGAGTTGGGGAGTTCACGCAATGGGTTCAGTCGAATGCATCTGGCTTGGAGATGTGGTCTATGCTACACGACACCGGTGGAGCAAGGTATGGAATCATGACAACTAACATGTCTGAGGTGTACAACGGTGTCTTAAAGGGCGTCAGATCCCTACCGATCATGGCAGTCGTGGAGGAGAGTTGGAACCATTTTGTCGGTACTTTGTGAGTAGAGCCATGATGGCAAAGAAGCATCCGAATGAAGGCAAACAATTTTTTTGAGGTAATGCAGGTGTATATGGACAACAAGATCGAGAAACCTTGTTCGCACATTGCTCGTACCATGGATAGCATAAGGAAGAAGTTCGAGATCCGCCTCAGGCAGAAGTACCCATGTGTATGCGACATGCGTGGTATGGCACTAGGATGCATTACATCTCAAAGTACTATGACATGCAGCACTTGTATGAAACCTAGAGTATGGAGTTCCATTCGTACGAGGTGGACATGCACTACAGGGACCTATGGCTAGGGCAGGTGAAGTGGGTGCCAAACGATGCACTGAAGCACATCAGCCCTACAAGATGACATGGCCATCACATCAGCAACAACATGGATGACAGCTAGCATGGGGATCAGGTTTGGCACCTGAAGTGCAGACTCTGTAAGATGATTGGGCACTCCTTCAGCTAGTGCCCAAATAGGCCGACATCAAGCAATGCTCCAAGTAGTCAGTACATAGTTTTCCTGTGCTGTTTGTTGGTTCCATATTTTTGTGCGTTGCGATGCACTCCAGTTATATGTTCTCGAGGTGCTTTCAATTCGTGAGGGGCTTTGTTGTGTACATTTTCTTTATGTCGTGCACATTAGCTTTCAACCTTTGTACTCTACTAAATTCATCGTAGGGTGATATTCATGTGTACATTTTCTTTATGTCTTGCTATGTTTGGTACGTTTTTCTATCGTTATGTTTGTGGCAGATTCCATTGTCATTCTAGACTAACTTGTTTTCCTTATCAGCAGGAGATGGCGTACGAGATGCTGGACCCCTGTTGGGATGCGCAGCACCGATGCCTGGCGTGGCCGTTGGGTGCCTCCCTCTAAGCTTGATCCTTAGGATCCCCCGAGAGCATTGGCCTCTAGACCAGCGGTACATCCCACTACTATGGGACATCGGACTGCTGCTCATTGCCCGCATGTTGGATGAACCGCATGTGTTCCAGTTTGATGCGGCATTACTGTCCACACTAGTTGATCATTGAAAATCGGAGACTCACACCTTCCACTTCAGATGGGGTGAGATGACGGTTACTCTTCAGGATGTGTACATGCTTACAACTCTACTGCTTTGTGGTGCTGCAGTAGTGCCACCACCCATGCCAGCAGACTAGAAGGTCCGTCTAGGTCACCGGTTCAGTCACCCGATCCCGGACAACATATTCGGTGTGCCATATTCAAGGCTACGACACTACATAACCTACCATGTGGACGTGCCTCAGGAGATGGTGCAGCCGCACTTTATCGTGTACCTATTGTTTCTGTTCGGGTGGGTCCTATTTCCTATCACCACTGGAGATTCCGTTCAACCTAGCTACATACACCTTGCGGAGTCCTTGGGGATGCCTGGCCTGACGAGGTGCCACAATACAGCTGGGATCTGTAGTTCTTACTGCCACGTAACGAGACTTGTGTGATGCCTTACAACGTACTGTGGCCAGCGAGTCGGTCCTTGCGGTGTACTACATTCTACTTCAGCTGTGGTCATGGGAGCACTTCCCAATTGGTAGGCCATATTTGGGTAGTCTCGTGCACCCTTTTGAGTTCAGCCCGGAGTTCTAGATGGTGATGACCCTGTTCATGGACCCTGTTGTGGTTACAGACCAAACAGAGAGAGAGATGGTAGTGGAGAGTTGGGAGAGAGTCCTCTCCCTCCCTTAGCCTTCCCTTCATATATATATATTCATATGGGGGTGTGCTTTTACAATTATGCCCTTTCATCAGTACATCCCTGTCGGGGCAGAAGCCATGTTGCCGAGTCCTTTGGACCCCTCCGTCCCTGCGGCCTGTGAACTCCCCCGAACTTGCGGAGCCTTGGTGTGCTGCAAAGTCCGAGGTAGTAGACGCGCGTGCACTCCGTCCCCTACCCTTCGAACGGGTGGCAGCGGAGGTTTAGGGAGGCTGGCGCTTTGTCGAGATAGACGCGCGCGCGCTCCGTCCCCTACCCTTCGAACGGGTGGCAGCGGAGGCTGGCGCCTAGTCGAGTAGGCGTCGCGCGCTCCGTCCCCTACCTTCGAGCAGTGGCGCGAGGTGGCGCCTTGTCGGCGTGGCGCGCGCGCTCCGTCCCCTACCCTTCGAACGGGTGGCAGCGGAGGCTGGCGCCTTGTCGAGGTAGACGCGCGCATGCTCCGTCCCCTTCCCTTCGAACGGGTGGCAGCGGAGGCTGGCGCCTAGTCGGGGTAGACGCGCGCGCGCTCTGTCCCCTACCCTTCGAGCGGGTGGCGGCGGAGGCGGCGCCTGGTCGGGTAGACGCGCGCGCCGTCCCCTACCCTTGAGCGGGTGGTAGCGGAGGTGGCGCCTGGTCGAGGTAGACGCCGCGCGCTCCGTTCCCTACCCTTGAGCGGTGGCGCGGAGGCTGGCGCCTTGTCGAGGTAGACGCGCGCGCGCTCCGTCCCCTACCCTTGAGCGGGTGGCGGCGGAGGTTGGCGCCTGGTCGGCGTGACGCACGCCACGCCTCGTCCCCTACCCTTCGAACGGGTGGCAGCGGAGGCTGGCGTCTTGTCGAAGTAGATGCGCACGCGCTCCGTCCCGGAGGCTGGCTTAGACCTCTTGACTCCAGGGGTCGTTGAGGGCCGAGCCGGAGTCGTGGTCGACGCCGCAGTGGAACCGGGCCTCGTGCCACCAACGTCACTGCGCCCTGAAGCTGCTATGACCCCTTGGTCTGGTAGTGCGCTTTTAATGGTGGCTGGAATCATGCCGACGCCTGGCTTGTCAGAAGGCAGGCCGTCGCGTCGTGCGGTCTGCCTTCCCGTGGGTGGGGCACGCGGCGGCTTGTAACTGGCGCGTCGTGGGATGTGAGCGGTTGCGTGACCGCGGCCGTTCGCCCCTTCCCCAGGGAAGCGGGACGCATGCTGGTATTGTGTGCTGCCCAGCCACCTACCCGGCACGTTCTTCCAGGTACCGGCGGTTCTTTCCAAGTAGTGGGTAGTCGAACCGCTGGGGGTTTAACTTGGCTGCGCTTTTGGCCGTAGAGGAGGTGGGCGGGCTTTATAAGGTGCCATCGCTGCGGTGGGTACTTTCCTTCTCGCCTGCTGCCTAGCCTTGCTTGTTCCGTATTGATAGGAGCGCAACCTGCCCTTGCATTGGTTCCTTCTGCGCTGATCTTAGAGAGCGATGGCCGGTCACGATGATGCCCCCACCATCCTAGCGGCGGCTCCCCGTCTAGCTGGGAGGAGCTGTCCTTCCCTTCCGGGGAGTACACGCTGATGCTGCGGGGGCGCTCACGTGCCAACAAGCAGTGGGACGCCATGGAACACTCGGGGGGCCGCTGCTCCCGTGTGCTAGGGAAGAGCCGCGTAACCGAAGAGACGCTACAACGGCTTGTGCGGGAGGGGACGATCAAAGAGCGCGATGGGGCTCGCTTACCCCGTCGCGACGAGACGGAGCCGAGGCCCCGGGAAACGGATGCGATTGTATTTGTCGCGTTCTTCGACGCCGGCCTCCGAATGCCCTCAACGATGTTCGTGGGCGAAGTCCTGCGGGCCTACGGGTTGGAGTTAGCGCAGCTGACGCCAAACGCGATAGTCCGCCTAGCTGTCTTTACGTGGGCGGCGGACGGAAGGCGGCGTCGGTAGCGAGCTTCGTTCGCCACCACGCACGGCGCATCTTTGTCGACCCAGGAAGGTTGGAGAGGGGGCTGTATCCAACTTTGGCAGCGTGGATTTCGTGCTACGAGCGTCATGTACGACGCTGTTTCCTGCACCTGCCACGCCGGGGAAGTGGGAGTCTGGCTGGACGCGGCACTGGTTCTATTACATCATCACCAGCACGAGTGGCCTGCAATGCCGAGGAGGGCCCATCTCGTTCAATAGTTCGCCAAGCGTGAAGCCGGAGGCTGATGACGTGGGGAGATTATGGAGACTTGCCGGCGTCGCCCACTGGCTAAGTATGCGCGACCTGGCGGAGGAGTTTACGATGTACGGGGTGGCGCCCCTCTCCTCCCGGTGGAAGTACGCGGGACAGGGCGCCGATCGAAAGGACGGGGTTCACCCGACCGTGTCTTGCCTGTTTCCGCCCTCCGCTCCTTGTAAGTCGTCCAGCGTGCTGGTGCACATTCCTTCTTGTGTCTGCGTAGTCCTGGTCTAATTGACTTGTTATCTTTTTGCGTAGTGGCTCGGCTAGAAGATGCGGAGCGCGCGGCGGAGGTGTTGCTTGGCCCATACACGCTCAAGGAGCACCAGTTACGTGAGGACGCGACCCGAGCGGCGAAGCAAGGGCGGGTTAACCGCACGTGCGAGGTGTTGGGCATTGCTGTGCCCGCGCGTGTGGTGCCGGCGGAGACTCCTGCAGGGACTCGGGGCCAACGCGGCGCCGAGCTCACTCCAAGGTTGCCGTATCCAGCCCGCCAGCCACCCCGGCGGTTATTATGTCATGTCATGTCAATGAGTAAAGGTGGCTTGTGCGGTCATGTCGCGGCTCAAAGCTACCCTGTGTTATGAATGACACCATGACACCACAATTACGCTATAAAATGAATGGACGAGCCATTACTGGTAGGAACAACTATCTTCTCCGTCGTAGAGTAAGCCACTATGACAAATGCCAAGGGCCTAGTTGAATATGGGTCACCAAAGGGGGACCTTCCGCTCGAATGGAAGGAGTACTTTGGCGTTACGTTCGAACCTTCATAAACGGTTGCAGCACCGTAATGCACAATCAATGTAGTGGGTATCGACACTGCTAATGTCTGCTTGCATATATGTTTCAATTTTACAACATGTCAAATTGCATCACACACTATAAAAGTACTGACGTACTGCAATTCACATTTCACCAATCGTTAGCCTGTCGTAACCAACTACACTAACCTTGTAGTATTAACTTTCTATCGGCACCCACGCACCAACGCTACACTTTTCTCACTACTCGAGCTGTGCCCTACTACTGCAAAAAATTCCTATTGGTTTCGACAATTTACATGACAGATTGATTTAAATGCCTATATACCAGTTACAATGGTACACATGTTTTTCCAACGTACTAATGACATTACATTTATTCGTATTTAATCATAAATATTACATATTATTATTATTTACAAAGAAAATTATGAAATTCTAATATAAATATTGACTAAATTTTGTAATACCTACAAATTTCTACAGACGATTCATTTGTACGTAATGTTGACTTAATTTTCTAAAACTATAATTTTGTACGCATGCCAATTTACTAACAATGCTAATTTTGTAAAACTATGTTCACTACATTATACATAACTACACGCTACTACGGCTGGTAATTTCCTAAAACTACATTAACTAAATTTTGTATACCAAAAATTGAACTATTTCTATCTATATCTATAATTTTCTAGCAACACTAATAGTAAATAATATATATACTGCATTACAATATTTCAAATACAAGAAAAAAATTATCTATGATTGCTTCTTCCTCTCCTCTCCTCTCCCTCTCCTTTTCTCTCCTCCATCTCCTCTCCACCCCTCCCTCTCCTTTTCTCTCTCTTTTCTTTCCTCTCCTCCTCTCCTCGGCTGTCTCCTTTTCTTCTCCGGTTCTGCTTCTGCTGTTTCTGTTGAGGGTGACAGTCGAGTGACCTCGCCTTTTATTTCCCCTTCCAATCGCCCAACCCCTTCCAGTCGCCCAACGGTTGGGCGACTGGAAGCGCAGTCGCCCAACGGTACCATTTGGAGACTATAATAATTCACCCAACGGCTGGCGGATTGCTTGCGTGTCATCTGGCCGTTGGGCGATAGGCTCCAGTCACACGACGATAAGGTGACTGGAGCCTATTTCTGTAAAAAAAAATATGAACACGGGTATATTTCTGTTATTTCCAATAAAAAATAGGTTATTCATAAAAAAAATTCCATGTCGTGCAGCCAACTCTTGGAAGAGAGTAATACCATGATATTGCTCTGTTTCTCAAGGAGAATGGGAAAAGCCTCATCCTAATGGCATCTTGAGAAACACCGTTTACTTTGCAGGTATCGCAACATTCCAAGAAAATTCTCAAGTGCAAGCTTGGATCTTCTGTCAGTAGCGCCCCGCCCCCCACCAAAAAAAACTGATTTCTGATTTTGTTGTACCATGTTGATTAGAGCAGGCTTGATTTCGAAATTATTAGCAGCGACGGCGGGTGGCAAAATTCCTCCCGGAGCTTCCCATGTAGTAGGGGCTGCATAATCCCGTAACGATTTCTCCTGGTCTCCGATTGTATTGCTAGAAGAAGGAAGATTGGTAGTGCTCAAAACCTGAATCTTCTTGGTCGCCTTCACTTTCCTTTGAAGATTGACAGGCGTAGAACGGAGCAATTGTTAATGAAACAGTGTTGTTCTTGATTTTCTGACGAAATTCTTCCAATGTTGTATCCCAATCTGTGGTAGAATCGTCGCTCATAAAACGCTAGCCTGCAAAAGGTTAGTCCAAAGAAGAAAACGCCGAAGAAAAGATGCTCTGAAAATTTCACACGGCCGTGTAGCGCTACATACGGCCAGTGTGACGCACGAAAATTGATTTGTTTTTTTTCTGGCCTAGTCACTGCAATGCGAAAGTTCAACAAACTATCTGACCGATGCTCCTCGGCAACGTCATTGATTTGTTATTAGCTGTTTGAGAAGTCATCCGCTAAACGTCATAGCTGGAGATTTAAAACACTAGAAAGAACTAAGCTACTCCTACGAAACCCTAATCTAATTGCGGGAATAAAGTTGCAAAACAGGAATTAAATTGATATCAATTGAATCTAAGCTATCAACTACTTGCTACGACTATTCTATGATCTAAGAACAAGAACTAATGGCTAAATTAACTAGAAAGCGAAAATAATCTAATAACGAGCAAGAACGATGACCTAATCCACCAAAGCAAAGCAAGCAAATAAAGCAATAAGCAAAGAAAATAAAGAAATTGCAGAAATTAAGAAGAATTCACTAAAGCTTAATATTAATCTTAAAGACGAATTACAACGGAAGGTTGTTAGAGCGATTGATCAAACTAGGGAGCAAGAACCAGCTAATCTACCCTAGAGAGCTCCCCTAAACTAAACTAAGACCTAATTCCAAACTAATCTAAGACCTTGCTGAAAAGAGGGGGCGCCCCAGGTTTTGGGCGTCCGCCTACGTACGGAATAGGGGTCTACGTACACAAATGGTAGAGTACAATTCGGTTTGGCCTCGACATGCAGATTCTATACGCCCGTGTGGAAATACACGGTCGTGTAGAATTCACAGAGTTTCACATGGGCTGAGCACTTGCCCGTGTAGATTTGCACGGCCCGTGTGGGAATCACGGAGAGTTCCACGCTGTTCTTCGCACTGGCCATGTGGTTCCACACGGTCAAGTTTTTAATCAACACAGCTGTGAAAGCTGGTTTATACAAGTTTTTTTTTTTTTGTCAAATCTATTACAAGAAAAACACAGTGCAGTAGAGGATTATAAAATTTTGGTAACAGTGTGGGAGTTGAAGATACAGCTATATATGATTTTTAGTTTACTCAAATTCAAATACTATTTATGTCAGTGCACGAAAGAAGTAACCCTCAGTACCATGCTTATCCATCCCATAGTTCATCTTGTTGTGATGCGAGGGCATTTTGGGAATTTCCCAATTGAGAAAAGGAAAATAAAAGAGGAAATTGGGCCAGCGGGGCCCACCTGTCAGTGGACCGATTGAACGGTTAAGGGGAGGAGACGAGTCTCCTCCCGTGGTCGGTGCGCACGCGCGATTGTTTTGGATCTCGCCCTCTCGCTCTCGGCGGCGGCAGCCGGGTCTTGGGGAGACGAAGGCGACGGAGGCGGTGTCGACGCGGGCGTTTCGGCGCCAGCCACACCGCAGCCCGCCGGGCTCTTCCCCCTCTCCGCTCCGCTATAAAGCTCGGGCTCTCCTCTCCTTTGAAGCATCCGAAGAGTAAGTCCTCCCCTCTTTCCCATTCTCAAATCTCTCTCAAGTGGATCTTCGTTGTTGAGTCCCAAGGGTCGCCGGCCGGGGTTTTCTCTGGTGGCCGTCGGCTGAGGAGCCCAAATCGCCTTCCTAGGATTTTCTCTACCGGGTTCCTTGAGCCTTCTCTTTGATTAGGCCGAAAGGAGAGGTTTAGAGATAATCTCTAGAGGTTGATTTGACTCGAGTGTGTGCTGTTTTGTGAGAGGTTTGTGATCGGTTCTTTGTGTTCTCTAGCACTCTCGGCCGGAGTTCTCAGTGGGCTTGTGCGGCATCAACTCTAACCCTCGACTCCGGCGTCGGCTTCCCGTGGCTGGAGGGGCATTGTATCTCCGTTTACATCACTTCTCTTTTGCTGGCGGCACAAGAGGGTGCTAGGTTTTCAGGGTCAACGCCGTGAGCGTGCCTTGCCTGTTTTGTTATCTTCACGGTGATTTTGAGTATCACCACTGCAGTGAGTATTCCGATTCTTGTTCTTTGCAATTCGGTGATATATTTTATATATCTGTGAAGCCTATTTAGTGGGAATTTGCAAAGATAGGTGCTGTGATATATTTGCTCTATGATGAATTAAGACAAATCTGAGATTATATATGATTGAGACAGTAGATTACTCTTGAGCTAATACTGTTGTCTTTGTTCCTGTTGTGCATGCTTTAGTGGTCTTTGTTCAGTTCTGGACAGTGCAGTTTCTGCCCTGTTCTAGTCTGTGCCGAAGCTATCATTTTGTTAAATCATTGATGATCTCTGTGTAGGATTGATAGAGTGATTTACAAATGCTTCCGCAGTGTATAAACCTGCTGATTTCTTGATCTGTTAATTGTTTTGGCAATAGCAAAGTTTATTATTAGCTCAAGATTTAATCTGCAACTATCATATATAATTAAGAGTGAATTTGTCATGGCGGAGAGGGCCAAGAATCAATCTTGTGCAACTAGCCTTCTGAGAGCTCTAATCAACTTCCAATTTGTTAAACATATGCTAAATGATGTCATATATGTTAAGTTACTAAGGTTAGAATTTCTTTGCTCATATTCTCTTGAGGTTATGCTAATCATGAACTGTTATAAGGCATTTATTTTAGGCATGTGTTTAATTTGCAATGACTTAAATGATTCATATGTTAATATGCTGTTTAAGTCATCTCTATGCCATATTTATCATGCTTGGACTATTTTAATTATTGCTGGAATTAAAATTAAGAATTATGCTTATATCGCAATATTTACAACACATCTAGTGTTATAAGTGCCTTGTAATTTGTTGGCACAGAAATGGAAAACTGATCATTGACGAGCATCTGGTAGACCTCCTGCATTGTTGCCCTTGCTTGAGGGGAAGGTTTGAAGCAAGTAAAGGCCACCTTGATGGTGAAAGCTATGCTTTTTTCATTGTTCTTGCTCCTATGAAATGCCATTTCAAAGTTCTGCCTCTACCAAGTGCCACTCAAAAACCTAAGACCGTAGAATCGTTGGCAATCACAAAAAGAATGAGTGAATAATTGTAATCTGTAGCGAAAACTTTTTCTCAAATCTATTGTCTTCTAATTTCTCAACCTACAGATACAACAAAACAAAAACGCAAAAAGACAGCAAAAAATAAAAGAAAATCACCGGCCGATCGACTTCCTCGGAGCACGCATGCTATCGCCGTAAAGATCACAAGCAGCCGTATCCGTTCGCTTTTATCTTCTCACAAATCACAGCACCAACAAAACGTAACATGCAGCTCTCAAGTCTCGGCCAAAACCATGCAATGCATGCCGCCGCCGTGTCCTTCACACGAGAAGAACCGACTGCTTGCTTACAATTAACTCTCGGACTCGGTCGGCCACCTAAGAGAAGTTTTATAATACAGCCTTCAGCTGGCTGTATAGATACTTACAGCCCACTTATCAGTCTACTCATATAGTAGTTATAGCCAGCTGAAGGCTGTATGACCTACCCCTTCCTCTCACAAAGTTTCTTGGTTCTTGTACTTCAGCTGGCTGTAAGCTTACAGCCCACCTCTCTTCTCTTTCCTCTTCTCTCTTCTCCACCTTAGCATACAGCCAGGTTACAGCCTCTTATAATACTTGCTCTAATACGTACATGCAGCCTCCAAACTAATCACGCCTATACACACATGCATTACATGCATGCAGCAACCATGCAAAACTAAAAGATCGTGATTAGCCTCACCTCTAATTACCTGCCGCCGCTATTGATTACACGAGCAAAACCAATCGCCCCAAGCAAGACAAAGCTCGCAGATCACCAAGAAAAATAATATCCAAGTGTAAAGCTCGGCCAAAGCTCACCTCAAACAATTCACGGACACCGCTCAAAGCGCCATAGAAAAGCATGCAGATGTAGCAGCCGCCATGCATAACCCAAGACAAAAACTTAGTTTCTCACGTGATCAACTAGATCTCTAATCCCCAAGTCTCGGTCACGGCTATCTACAGCCGCATGCAGCCAATCTATTGCCACCTAGCTTAATTAGCTATCGACTAATTAGCACCTATCCGGCCACAATATAATGCATCAATACAGCAAAAGCAACACCATGCATATGAGCACATAACTAAAGAAAAATTAAGGAATTACAAATCACTTGACGAGCCAGCCGCACAAGGTCCTTTTTCACACAAGACAATTTCATTAGTCTCTCACCTAATTAGCTATGCCTAATATCCTCTCGTCTAATCACATGCACACAAGTCACGGCTGCACATGCATGCAATCCATCTCCAAAACTCCTCTCCCGTCCGGCCGCAACACATATTTACAGTCGCCTATAATTTTGATTGGTACAGCTGAATTCAGTAAACTTTTTACTATAATTTTTCTATTAATCTCACATTAAAAAAATACACTATTTAAAAACTAGTTACTGTAGTATAAACCATAAGCTATAAGTGAAAAACAACTAAGCCATATATCTAGCCGCAACACCGAATGAACTTCTGATCCGAACTCACGGTCAAGACCAACTACAAATCTAATTGACCCAAATCAGTTCTGTCCGGCCCAACTACCAACTCTACCAGGTTTTTGGCCCACTACTTTTCAAGAAACCCAAAGCCCTTCTGTAACACGTGTTTTCACTTTCGTCACATGTCGTAGCATTCGGACCGCACCACTGTAGATCTAACATAAATCATTCATCTTTGATCTCTATGCACCCTAACTCGAGCACAACCGTCTCCCCCGGCCTACTTAACCCTCTAGACCATGACTTCACACCAAGCCATCTCCCGGTCCTCACCGTAGACTACGATCGCCTCCAAGTTATCATGCACATACAAAGACTAAACCAATATTTTTCCCGGTACAAGTTTTTTTCAACTTGACCGATATGAGTCCACACACCACACGTCTCACAAATAACGTTGTCAATTATTCATCATCGCAAATATCCTATTCCTAGTCACATAGTCTAATAGATACATCTATTACTTGTCATTTCTTCTGTTTTTGTCAGTATTTAAATTTTCTTTGTTTTGCTGATACAAATGTTTGATTTTACCATTTGCCCTTCTTGTCGCTTTCTTGCTGCTGGCGCCAAACTGTCACAACTCACAACTCTTAGCGCTTGGTGCTCGGCCAAAGAACAGCTGCGTTGTGCGTGTGGTGCCAGCATGGAGCTTTGTTTGGGGCACTTAAAGCTGGCTTCTGCTTTTAAAAAGAAGCCCCTTCCAAATGGGCTAGCTTCAAAGCAGCTTTTGGAAGATACTAAAAGCCAACTTTTAGGAAAATAAACTAAAAACTGAAAACTGGGAGAGAGGTGCTTTCCTGGCTTAGGTGGGCTGAAGTTGTAACATTTTCACTAACAGTTTTGCTATTATACAGTCGACTGAAATTTTTTATCTCTTAGTCATCTGAAGCTGCACTCTCAGTTATTTAAAATTGCAGTGTACTAATTTTTCCCTCCTGATGTTGTACTCTCAGTTACCTAAAGTTGCAGTATAAAAAAATGACTGAAGATAAAAGAAAAAATAATTGCCTATGCAATAGTCACTCCCTTTCACTAAAAGTTAGTAGAAAAGTTATAACTGTTTTTCAGCCAAAAAGCTACAGCTCCCGCAAATAGGGCCCGAGTCTCCCTCGTGATTTTAATGAATGTTCACTTAATGGCTTGTGCAAGGTGAGCATTTAGGGAAAAAAACATTGGTACTGCTTGTGAATGTTCTGGATAGTGGGGATTTGAATTCGAATCCTGTTCAAATTTGTACTAAATCCAAATACTTCCAAAGCAACCCCCTCATCGAAACACCCCTTAAAAGGTGTTCGTAATGTCAACTTTCACTAAATCATGTACTGCTTGCGAATATGCATGTCAAATACCCATTTTTTTTTGTCATTCTTGGCTGCAGATATAAATTTGGGTACCAATTCATAGGTACTGGATGCACGAGGCAAGGTTGAGGATACCCCACGCCTTAGCTGGAAGTTGGTGAGTCTCCTGCCTGAGTATATTGCGTCCAATCCAGTTAAAACCTGTGATCTTGTACCATGGATTTTTTTTAGAACCCTTGTGCCATGTTGAATAAGAAGAAAGTAAAAGAATTATCCATACTTGGACTGAAATGCTATTAACCCTAATTGTACCATGTGGAATCAAGTAGCTCCAGACTTCAGCGTCTCACATATAACATGTGACTGACTTGGAAAAACTGAGCATCAGAACAAAGTTCTAACATGTTGAGCCAAAAACCTGAGATAAGACTTTTCCCAATCACATGTTAATTGTTTTGGAACTGAACCAAAAATCAAATCTTACAGAGCAAAGCCGTTTGTAAACAGATTTCCAAGGTATGCATGCCATGAAAAGGTATGCAAAGCCGTAATATATTTGATATTTAGCATGAGGGATGGCATACCTTTCGTCAGTGATATTCGTACTAGTATACATTTGAAAGAGAGTTCCATAGCAACTCTCTATGATTTTAAATATACCCAGATACTACTTATGATGATACATTAGATGAGGAGTAAGCCTTGATACCATGATTATGCGACCCAGAGCTCATCTAGTGTAAGTTCACTGAAGTTTCTTGGAAAGGAACCAGGAGGCTGATGATGGATAAGTGTCTGGTACGCCTCCTGCATTGTTGGCCTTGCTTGTGGAGAAGCTTGCAGGCACGAAAATGCCACCTTCACAAGGAGAACTATGTCTGCCTCTTCTGTCATGGTTGGTGCTAAAGGTCGTTGGTCTAGGATTTCTGTAAGTAGCATACGCTGCTCCCTTGATGATGCAAGGTGATGCAGTAGATCTCTTGGATGCTTCCCCATCAACACCTCTAGCACCACCACACCGAAGCTATAAACGTCACATTTCTCTGTCACAACAGATGTGTAGGACAGCTCTACACAGAAGAGAGGCAGAATTAGGAATTTCTGGATGGATGCAAATACTTTTAGAGTGAAGAAAGTGTGTACCTGGAGCTATGTAGCCATATGTCCCTGCTAGCGCACTCGAGTTTGATGAATCAGTCATTAAAATCCTTGCGCTGCCGAAATCTGAAAGGTGACCCCTGAAATTTGTATCGAGTAAGATGTTGTTGCTTGTGATATCTCGGTGGATTATTGGTGGATTGCAGTCATGGTGCAAATAAAGTACCGCTTGAGCCACATCTTTTGCAAGAGTAGCTCTCTTCTGCCAATTTAGTTGCTTGGCTAGTTCCTTATTCTCTAAGGTCGTATGAAGGCTTCCTCGCTGAATATAGTCGTAGACAAGAAACTTGTACTCTGGATGGGAGCAGAATCCGTACAACTTGACAATGCTTCGCTGTCGGATCTGTGATAAAATTTCCATTTCACTACGCAATCTTCTTTCGTCATTCAACTCCTCTTCAGTTGGATGAAGCTTCTTGACAGCAACGAGCTGCCCATCCTGGAGTTGTGCTTTGTAGACCTTGCCATATCCTCCTGTTCCAATGATGTACTTATCATCGAAATTTTCTGTTGCCCTGATGATATCCTCAAAAGCTAGTCTTCCATCAAAATTCCACACAGAGAATACATGTCTGCTCTCAACAGTAGCATTTTCTTGTGGTTTTCTCTTATTGTGAGTGAATATTATAACACCAACAGTTGTAAAAATAATGGCGGAACCCACAGCAAGAAAAATTGGCAGCAGCAAACCAAGGGCCTTTCGTCTATGGCGACTAGATGCTAGAGTTGAATAACAAGGAGGAATGCCTGAGAGATTACCACATAGACCTTTATTGTGGAGAAACCAGCTTGCCGAAGCATTTTGAAATACACGTCCTGCTGGGAGTTGTCCTTCCAAGTTGTTGTAGGACACATCAATCGTTGATAGGCTCAGCATGCTTGCGAAGGAGGTCGGAATGCTTCCACTGAACTGATTCTGGGATAAATTCAAAGATTCCAGCATCTGCAATCCACCAAGTTGTCGTGGCAACACACCATTGAGTTTGTTATTGCTGACATCTAACATGATCTGTAGGCTTGCTAAATTACCAACTGCACCAGGCAAATCCCCACTGAAGTTGTTGCTGCTGATCTTCAGGAACTGTAGTTTGATGCAGCCCCCCAGTTCTTGAGGTATTGATCCACTCAAGTTGTTCCCTGATACATCAAGGTATTCTAAATTGCTCAACTTTCCCAGTTGTGGAGGTAAGGATCCTGATAACTTATTCAACGATAAATCTAGGCTATATAGATTTGTTAAATTGCCAATTTCTGGTGGAACCGCGCCACTGAGATTATTGGAATTGAGTTTTAATTCAACTAGATCGGTCAATTTAGAGAGAGTTAGAGGTACTGCACCCGAGATCATATTTGCTGATAAATCTAGTAACGCTAGCTGGGAGCAGGAACCCCAGTTTGGTGAGATCTGCCCAGAGAGCCTGTTTGACGTCAACCATATCTTCTTGAGTCGTGGATACACTCCAAAATCTTGAGATATATCTCCTGTTAGTTGGTTCCATTGAAGGGAAAGTCGAACCAAGCTAGTACATGTCTTCAAGCTCCTTGGAACTGGGCCATCGAACATATTCGAAGAGGCAAAGAAAAATTGGAGTCTGCCGCCCGCACATATATTCGCGGGCAGAGGTCCTGAAAGGAAGTTATCTACTAGGCCAATGTTAACTATGCTTGTCAGATTTCCAAATTCCTGAGGAAGTGAACCAGTTAATTGGTTACCACTCATGATCAGATATTGGATGTCTTGTAAGTTTCCGAGACTTTTCGGTATTTGGCCAGAAATTTGATTCTGATCCAAAGACAAAATCTGGAGCTTCACCAGGTTGCCAATTTCATGGGGGATGGAATTGGTTATCTGATTTTCATTAAGCATTAGTGTTACCAGCTCGGTAAGGTTTCCTAAGCTAGCAGGAATCATGCCAGAGATTCGGTTGGTGGCCAGGATCAAAGACTGGAGATTTAATAGAGAGCTGATGTCGGCTGGGATGGTGCCATGGAGACTGTTGTTGCTGAGGTCAATATATGTGAGGAATGGGAGAGCGGAGAAGTTGAGCTCACCAAGCTGGCCATGGATGCCGGCATCCGGCAGGGAGATGTTGGTCACCGCCAAGGGCACACGGCGGCCATGGCGCACAGCTCTGCACATGATGCCAGTCCAGTTGCACGGGCTGGCGCTGTCTTGCCAAGAGCTCATCTGCGCCGGTGGGCTTTGGAGAGTAGATTTCCAGTGGAGGAGGGCCATCTGTTGGGACCTCAGTGACATGCCCCCATGATGCACCGCATGCCCCTGCAAGAGAAGAAGGCATGGCAAAAGCAGCAGGTAGAGGTAGAGCAGGGGTGGTGTTGAGCAAGATTTCATCTTGCTGCACAGTGCTTTCATTTGGTGCAACTCCAGATATTTAAGCAGCGTGTCGCCCATTGTCGAGGAAATATTGCAGGATCATCAATCAGAACAGAAAAGGAAAGGTTGGCTGGAAGCTGCGTGTCCTTGTTGGTCTTCTTCAATGTCACCATCTCCCCTCTTTTTCTTCCCTTCACAGCTGCTGCTGGATGACTTTTTCATCTACCAAATTCATGTAGCTGATCCACTAGCAATATGATGGTGCAGGATGGCAACTGATCCTCATTTCAAATATAGTAGGCTCGTCGATGATAATCAGAAAAACATGAATAATTGCATTTTGCAATGGAACTTTTCTCTCAAATTTACTATTTTTCTGATTTTTCAATCTGCTAACATAGTAAGAAAGCAAAAAACAAAAACAGCGAAAGGGAGAGAAAAATATTTTTCTTAGATACTATAGCAGATTATTGTAGCAACCGATTAAAAATTCATGTCGTCGCTTTCATTGGCGCTGCACACTCTTTTGACCGAAGGTTGCATGCCGCGCGCTGCTGCTGTTGACAAATTAAAAAATCAAACGTCACTTTTGCTGCATGATTTCGCATGCGAGGAGACGGCTGCTACCTCCGCTTGCTCTCTTGAAGAATTTTTCACGCGCTCAGAACGATGTGCAACGGAGGCTCCGGACAGCGCGAAGCCAAACAAGACGCACCGCCGCCGTTGGCTCTTTCTTATGAATAGATTTAGTTTTTATTTCTAAATTAATATGTTTATAGCTATAAGGTGTTCTCATAGCATTTCTTAAATCATAGCATGAAAATTGTATCAATCCAACCCATAGCATGAAATTTGTACCGATCCAATCTTAAGGTTAGCCCCTAATCCTATCTCTATTTATAGTCTAAGGTCCAAATGAGTTTTATCTAATTCCAATAAATAAGGGACATGAAACCTTTACGTAACATGGGTTTTTTAGCTTTTGTCACTACCCAATTTTGGATACTCCAAAAATTGTCATATGTTGTAGCCTCTGGATTGCACCTCCATAGCTTCAACACACATTATCTATCTTTGATATCCACGAGTCCCAACACAAGCACGATCGGCTCCTCCAGCATCCTTGACCCCCTAGACCATGACTTTACACCAAGTTATCTCTCGGTCCTCGTCGTAATCCATGATCGCCTCCGAGTTACTCTACATATGTAAACACCAAAGCAACATCTTTTCTTGGCACAAATTCTTTTCAACTTGACCGACATGAGTTCACACAAACCACACGCCTAAAATAACATATATGAATAACATTATCAATTATTTATCATCATAAATATTCTATTATCAATTATTTATCATCATAAATATTCTAGACTTAGTCACATGATCTAACAATCTCTCCCTGCATGAATACATTGACAACATCTTAAAGTAGCATGACTTCAAACAGATCTAAGTGAAGAACTGAAGCCCAAAAAGTATTTTAAGCCATAAGCCACAAATCTCTCACAAAGCATACCAAAAAGCAGTTAGCATTTTCAACAATAAATCTCTCCCCTTTTGGCGATGTAGGCACCAAGGCACAAAAAAAAAAGAAATAACAAAGAGAGAACTCACATCTAAGTATCATTGATCCAAATTTGTTTTTAAGAAAAATGCATCATGAAAACGTAAAAGATTATTTAAACCAATTGAATTGATGTGTACAACATTATGCTCTTATAAAACTTACTTGATCAAAAGCATGCATATATAACAAAGCATGTGTAACGCCCCGGCCAAACCCTTGAGCCCGGAATGCTACCACGACCCTAAAACTGTACCATTTACATCTAATGCTGATAGAATCCAGCAGCAACTCCTATGTTCCACTCAATGACACGATGAGCACACATGCTTACCAGTGAGCATTGAGGCAGCAGCTTCCAATTACCAACTATCAAAAGAGAGATATAATACACACTATACGAGGCGCTTCCAACAAGACACAATTTTAATGCTTACTACCAAAGCATGCTATTAAAGTTGGATTAAAACAACTAGAGGTGATATGTGAATTACTATTGCACGTGGGAATATACGAGTGCTACTCCCGCCCATGTATGTTGCCTTCACCATACACCTAAAAATAACAACAAAGTAAGGGTGAGTCCAAAGACTTAGCAAGCACATAATAAAATAGTGGCGACCGACAATAGAAATTCAGTGAACTCTGTATCCGAGATTTGTAAACACAAACTCTATAATTGTTAGTAAATCACACATTGTAAAACTGTAACATAAGCTCTGCAATTGTTCCACTGTCCCCTGTTTCTTCTACTGTAACACAATGCAATGCAATGCCATGTCCACATGCACATTCTGAGCTCATACCGTATAGTTGAGTGTTCACCCGTCGATGAATCACCCTTGCCCCGTCCTCTTTCATACGGGGTCCCAAACTCCATTCCTGTGGACCCTCCATCCGTGTGTCCAATTCCCTCGCACCGGCCATCGTCTCAGTCCGTCCACCAATTCTACTCCTCTCGCTTTCCACCGGTGTTGCTTGCTCCACCTCCGTCGGTCGAGCTCCTTCTCCTTCCTCCTTCGCATGCCTTCTAGTTTCTATTGGAGGTTCCCGACAAGACTTTGCTCCGCCTCCGCCGGTCGAATTCCTCTTCGTTCCTCCTCGATGTGCCTTCCAATTTCCGTTGGAGGTTCTCGAGAAGACTATACAGGTTCGTGGATGATTTTCGAGTCGTCGAGCTGCTCCTCCTTCCTCCCCCGCATGCCTTTTGGTTTCTGTTGGCGGTTCGCTGATGATTTTTGAGGATTTTTTAGGTTTCCATTCGTGTTTGTTTCAGTGAATAATTTATCAGAATATGTGCATGATTTTTCTCAGGATTTGGTTTGGTGTGCACATGATCCATATCCACGGCTCCATGGTTGACTGCGATGGTAACTGGAATTGCCAACTTGACCACGTCATCTTCACTACCAAGGTACTTTTCCTTGCTAATTCCCCTTCCGTCATTCTCCAAACCGTATCGCTGTATGCGCTTAATCCCTTCGACCACAGACCACCATCGACAAATGCCCTCCCTCAACCAAGGCTGGCCCTTCGATCACGCGTCGACCATGGCCCTCCTACGAGCATGGCAGGCACTTCGATCATGGCCCTCCTTGACCGCGATGTGCTCTTCGATGCCCTTCAACCACACTTCGACCACGACCCTCCTTCGACCACAGACCTCCTTCAACCATAGCCGACCCTTCAACCACAGACCTTCTTCAACCAATGCCCTCCTTCGACCAAGGCCAACCCTTCGACCACGGCCCTCCTTCGACCATTACTGGCACTTCGACCACGACCCTTCTTTGACCACAGGCCCTCCGTCGACCAATGCCTTCCTTCGACCATGGCCGACCCTATGACCATAATTTCACCACAGCCCTTCTTCAACCATAACACTCCTTCGACCATGCTTCGACCATGGCCGCCACTTCGATCACAGCCCTCCTTCCACCACGACCGACCCTTCAACCACACTTCGACCATGGCGATCGGCCCTTCGACCATGGTCGGCCCTTGGACAGCGGTCGACCTTTCGACCATAGCTGGTCCTTCGATCATAACCCTTCTTTGACCACGGCCGACCCTCCAACCACGGCTGGTACTCCGACCACGGCTATCCTTTGACCCCAGCTGGCCCTTCAAGCACAGACCTCCTTCGACCAATGCCCTCCCTCGACCAAGGTAGGCCCTTCGACCATTCTTCAACCACGGTTGGTGCTTGAACATGGCCCAACTTCGACCACAGCCGGCAGGCCCACGTTCAACCACGGACCTCCTTTGACCATGGCTGGCCCTTCGACCACGGACCACCTTCGATTAATGCCCTCCTGTCAACCACAGCCCTCTGTTGACCACAGCTGGCCCTTCGACCACGGACCTCCTTCAACCAATGCCCTCTCTTGACCAAGGCTAGCCCTTCGACCACGCTGCGACCATGGCCGGTCCTAAACCACGGTAAGTGCTTCAACCACAGCCCTCCTTCGACCACGACATGCTTTGACCACGGCCGACCGTTTGACCACCGCCCTTGTTCGACCATGGCCGGCACTCCGGGCATTCGACCATGCTTTGACCATGGCCGGCCCTTCGACCACGGCTGGCCCTTGACCACAGCCCGCATTTGACCACAGCTGACACTTCGACCACGGACCTCCTTCGACCACAGCTGGCCCTTCAGCCACGGACCTCCTTCGACCAATGTCCTCCTTCAACCATGGCCGGCCCATCGACAACGGCCCACCCATTGACCATGGTCCTCTTTCGACCACCCTTCGACCACACCCTCCTTCCACTACAGCCCTCTTTCGACCATGCTTCGACCATGGCTGACCCTTTGACCGCGCCCTCTTTCGACCATGGCCACCCTTCAATCACCACCGCACTTACATATACTAATATTTCTTGCTTGATCGAACTCATTAAAGTACGTATTTTTGTTCGACGCAATGTAGTGTGCGAGTTTTTGGCCCTTTTGGCACATCTCGAATCCGCATTTACAAGAATAGCCGTAGTCACATGGCAATTGCAAAAATGTCAATTCTGCTATCCGGTCACCGGGCAGTAGTGCCACAGACGTGACACCTGACATGATAATAACCCTTCTTTGACCACGGCCGACCCTCCAACCACGGCTGGTACTCCGACCACGGCTATCCTTTGACCCCAGCTGGCCCTTCAAGCACAGACCTCCTTCGACCAATGCCCTCCCTCGACCAAGGTAGGCCCTTCGACCATTCTTCAACCACGGTTGGTGCTTGAACATGGCCCAACTTCGACCACAGCCGGCAGGCCCACGTTCAACCACGGACCTCCTTTGACCATGGCTGGCCCTTCGACCACGGACCACCTTCGATTAATGCCCTCCTGTCAACCACAGCCCTCTGTTGACCACAGCTGGCCCTTCGACCACGGACCTCCTTCAACCAATGCCCTCTCTTGACCAAGGCTAGCCCTTCGACCACGCTGCGACCATGGCGGTCTAAACCACGGTAAGTGCTTCAACCACGACCCTCCTTCGACCACGACATGCTTTGACCACGGCCGACCGTTTGACCACCGCCCTTGTTCGACCATGGCCGGCACTCCGGGCATTCGACCATGCTTTGACCATGGCCGGCCCTTCGACCACGGCTGGCCCTTGACCACAGCCCGCATTTGACCACAGCTGACACTTCGACCACGGACCTCCTTCGACCACAGCTGGCCCTTCAGCCACGGACCTCCTTCGACCAATGTCCTCCTTCAACCATGGCCGGCCCATCGACAACGGCCCACCCATTGACCATGGTCCTCTTTCGACCACCCTTCGACCACACCCTCCTTCCACTACAGCCCTCTTTCGACCATGCTTCGACCATGGCTGACCCTTTGACCGCGGCCCTCTTTCGACCATGGCCAGCCCTTCAATCACCACCGGCACTTACATATACTAATATTTCTTGCTTGATCGAACTCATTAAAGTACGTATTTTTGTTCGACGCAATGTAGTGTGCGAGTTTTTGGCCCTTTTGGCACATCTCGAATCCGTATTTACAAGAATAGCCGTAGTCACATGGCAATTGCAAAAATGTCAATTCTGCTATCCGGTCACCGGGCAGTAGTGCCACAGACGTGACACCTGACATGATAATTAGTTATTTTCTACCACTAAAAAAGCCACTTTACTTGAAGCCATATTCACCTTGATAGCCTTAATAATAATAACTACTATATAATTAAACATCAGTAGACAAGATAATCAAATGTTTTACACTACTAAGTTATTTTGGCGTTTTGCCGATAGATTTATAAAATAGTACAAGGGTTAAGGATAACTCGTGAAAAGCTACTAGATGGTTGGAGTCTATGACTTTACCCTATAGTGGAGGCTTTGGTATGAACTGGTGCCCGTGCAGTAACACCCTAGGTTTGTGATCGGTTGCATCATTTGTAAAAAGTAAGGACTAGAACCTTGTACTAAGTAAAGGACATAGAAATTGCTTAACCATAAGTTTTGATTTGTCAAACCTGGTTTAATAGCTGCTTGATTCGATTGAATATCCACATGAGGGTTAGATTTTCTATTGCAATGGAACGGTCTACGTACAACGGGGTGGTATGGAAGCTAGACTTGAAAAGTATCTTACATATTTCACAACAGTAGGTTCACTTAGAGTCGGTTCACGATTTCTGCTTTGGCTAGTGGATTATTGACAATGTGTAGCCATGAGCCTATTGGGTAGAAACTAGAAAGAGGAGAACAGTGAAAAACTTTGTTATCTCAACTCAGTCACACGCTATCTAGTTGTGTATCTAATTTATGGCATTGAGAGTTCGAGACATCTTGTAGGTAAAACTGGACAACTTTGTGGAGTAAAAACTAATAGTATTTGGATATGCCATGCTTCAGGTAAATGAAGATATATTTAATGGGGATTGGCAAGGCATAAGTAGCTTTGGTAATGTTTTCAATTTGGTAATTAAGTTGATTAAACCCCTTTCCTTTAAGAAGTTAACTTTTTGTTTTAGAATGTTGTTTGCAAACAAACATGCATCCACTAATGTAGCAATAAATATAATGACTCTGCACCTGTTAAAATATTGGTAAGTAGATAATTGGTTTTTCCCTTGTGACTTGTTGAGTACGGTTATACTCATACTTGCTAAACCATCAACAAAAAAGCTCTACAAAGATAATGAAGAACCCTTCAAGGAAGGCATCGAGGATTCCTTTTAAGTAGATGATTATTGATTTTAGGTCTCATCCTTGCTCAGGCATGCCTATCATTTTTCTTTTGTTATGTAATATAACTTTGAGCTTGGACGCCCCATTGTGTAAATATTAGTTGTTAGAGGCAATATATTATATGCCACTGGTGAGTGGTCAGTTCGATAATTTGTCATTGACGAAGGGTCTAACTACTGTATACCACTGACCTTGAAATTAGTTCCACTATATGCCACTGTCGTTAGTTGACCGTTAGGGTTGACCATTATCTTCTGAAAAGAGACCAAAATGCCCCTCCAAAAGACCAAAGACCCGATTTATTTAAAATAGCAAACAACCTCTAAAAATTATGAAACTTACACAGGGATGTTATTCAATATGTCAGTGAGCTACAAAAAAAATTTCAATGCACTGTCCAAAGAAAATTTGCAGATTTTTAATTTAAATGCTAATAAAGGCTACTATTTACAAACAGAGACTAAATAAGGTCTAAAAATTTTAGAAAAAAATTCTCACATGCTCCTAAGATATTACATAGCTCCAAAAAAAATATTATTTTCCATTTTTATACAGTGAATTTGTCACAGTTTAAAAAATATCTCAAATAGGCTGATTTTGTTTTGAATTGTCAACATGGAACAAATGGAAGATTTAGTTTACAAAATTTTATATTTGAGTTGTACACTAACCCAATGATCCACCAAAAAAATTTAGTATTTTTAGCTAAGCCAATTTGCCCTATATTTAATTTTTATAATAGGGACAGATTTAAACTAAGGGCAAAATCATCATTTTCTAAGGGCAAACGTACCCTAACTGAAGGCAATGTCATATAATAGAATTTTGGTTGAACTGAGTGGCATATAGTAGTTAGGCTCTTTGCTGATTGTAGTTTGTCGAATCGACCACTCTCCAGTGGCATAAAAATCTATTATCTCTAGTTGTTATGCCATAATCCTATAATAGAATTTAGCTTTTATGTTGTAAGCTTGTGTTAATATGATGCACACTTATCTGTAGTACTCTACAGCTGAACATCTTAGATAGTTACAGTATTTCTAATGACTAGAAACGGGGGCGTTACACATCGGACTCGAACCTCCGGGCCCAGGAGTTCGCGCCTGCACGGCGTGAGGGACGAGAAGTTCGCCGGCGAGCTCGAACGCGCCGGCATCCTCTGCTGCAGAATCACATGGATCACGTACGGCGAGCTGTACGACGCCGCGCACCTGCTCAAGGTGATCACCGGCGGCCAGCCGCTGCCGGACGCGAAGGTGGACTTCCTGGTGGCCGTGGGCACGTACAGTGGCGCCAAACTGTTCGACGCAAGTACGTGGCGTCGCAGCTCAACAAACGGGGCAGCCTCAAGGCCACGGCGCTGATGCTCGGCGTGCCCCGGCTGTTTCCCGACGTGCACCTGTCCGTGCCCAACAACGGCATCACCTGTCACGCGTTCATGGAGCTCAGGCGGTGGCCCTTCCCGCGGGACGGCTTGAAGCTTGCGCTTATCACTGACGGCCTGCGTTGATGGAGTTGCCGAGCACCGATCTTAATTTGCTCGTGCACCATTATTGCTTGTGAAGAGGATCCAGTACAACTGATCGCAGATCGCGATCGCGTTCGTTGATAGCAATTTAAGCTCAGTCCATGATCGAAAGTTTTCACTATAGCTAATTTAGTCATCGTTATGCTTTTTAGCAGTATGGGCAAGTAGTGGTAAAATGTTGAGCTATGATTGCTTGATGTAGTTATCATTGTTTAGTTTGTATCCAATCGTTGTTTGGGTCTCGTGTAAAAGTTTGGTCTCCAAAGAGCTTAGTTTTGGCTTATAGTTTTGACTACTAGTTTTTGGTTGAAATTGCACTTTTGCTACTGTTAGCTTTTTCTAAGTCATTCAATTGAAAGAAAATTAAAAAAATAAGAAAAAAAGAGAAAAAACCGTTGTATCATCACAGACAATTAAAAGAAATAAAAGGGACAAAAGAAAAGGCAAACAAGTTGAAAAAACCAAAAAAGCTAAAATAAGTCGAAATTAGAAGCCGACTGGTTCCAAGTGACTTCTGACTTAAATAAGCTGAAAGCTAATAAAAGCTAGAAGCTGAAGTCGTTCAGAGCGGAACCTATTAATCAAGCGATTTTTATTTCAAAATCATATATGACTAGCTTATCCCTAGATGGCTGGACAAATGATCGATCAAAAATAATAGCTGTCAAATTAATTTTCCTTTCTTGTTAATTTGCTCTATTGAGTGATTTCTTATCTCTTGCTCTGAGCTTAATGCATGTAAAAGTTTGGTCTCACGATCTTGATGAGAAATAATATCAAGAAAAATCTGATTGATTTTTATGTCAAAATCATGTGCGACTAGCTTATCCCTAGACATCTCAACAACTGACGAAAAACAATAGCATACAGATCACTTTTCTTTTCATGTTAATTGGCTCTATTGAGTTTTTCTCATCTCCTGTTTTGAACTTAATGTACGTAGAAACATTGTTCCTCCTGAGATTAATATGTTCATGTGTTGCTAGTTTTTTCAGAAGCATAAGCACCGATAAAACAAAGGAATACAACCGAACTTCTTGTCGGACGTGACAGCACATAAGCCAGTTGTCGGATGTGCTACAGTACCAGGCCTGATTGCATCGTGAATCGCTTGGTCTTTCGCTTTGGCAATTCATTTTTCTTCTGCAGAAATAAGATTAGCATCTGGTGTTTAATTACGCCTCTAGAGCAGAAATTCTGTTCAACTTTTACGCGGTTGTCAAGTTCATACGAGAACAAAATCGTTCAATTGAAAACCACAAAAAAAAAAAAAAGCAAAGGCACATATTAGTACGAAAAAATGGAACACTGTTTTATTCCGGCATTTCCAGTAGCCGCATCGGTAACATCTACAGCAAGCACAATTTGCTCGCTGCAAGAACTCAAGGAGAAGGCAATATTCTCCTGGTGCTCAACTAATGCCTCACCACAACATACTCCTACTCCTACGCTACACACAACCTGCAAAGCATCACTGAAGAGCTCAGCGGCTGCTGCTACTTCTTCAAGATCCTCAGGCGTAACGACCGGCAAATTGCGGCGGACTTCGATCCAACCTTGGTCGGAGTCCCAATCCGGCATGGTCGATGGCTGGCACGCCAATGCCTTGACCCTCTTGACCGGGCACTCTGAAAGCTCATCTGCTGCTGCTATATCAGAAACACTACTAGGGATGCTGCCGAGAACTTCGATCCAGCCTTCGTCGGAGTCCCAGTCCGGCAACTCCAGGTGGGAGCATGACATTGCCCTGATCCTTCCGACCGGGCTATTCCACATGTCGTCGACCTCGTCGTCGGTCTCTGACTCCCACAATGCCGCATCCAGCGCGCTCGTCGGAGAAACCCATGTCACCTTCACCTCTTCTTTGTTGAATCCGCACGACATTGCCACGAATGGGTGCTCTAAGAGCTGCGCCACCATCGAACGGTCGCGGGCGCGTCTTTGTAAGCACCGGTCCAAGAAGTCCTTCGCCTCCGGCGATAGCCAGGGCGGCACCTCCGGCACGGCGTTCGTGTACCCGATCGTGCGCACCGCGGCGAGGACGTTGTCCGCGTCGCTCCACGGGACGCGGCCCGTGGCCATCTCGATGACGGTGCACCCGAGCGCCCACACGTCAGCAGCGGGGCCCTGCTCCTCCCCGCGGGATACCTCGGGCGCCATGAACGCCGGAGTGCCGCCGAGCACCTGCTTCGAGTCGCCCGCAGCCCTCGCGCACCCGAAGTCCGCGAGCTTGGCCCGCCCGTCGGCGCCGACCACCACGTTGCTCCCCTTGACGTCGCCGTGCACGATGCGCCTTCCGTGGAGGTAGTCGAGCCCCCTCAGCACGTCAGCCGCGTACGCCCCGACGACGCCTTCCTCGAGGCGGCCCCCGTTCCTAGCCACCGCGTCGGCGAGCGACCCGCCGGGCGCGAACTCGAGGAACAGCTGGTGCTCGCCGCCTCCGGAACGGAACCCAAAGCACTTGAGGACGTGCGGCGAGGACAGCCCGGACATGATGCTCCACTCGCGCCGCAGCTGGGCGCCGCCGCCCCTGGCGGCCGACTTGACGACGAAGAGCTCCCCGGAGGCGTCGTCCGCGGCGAGGGACACCATGGCGCCGGACGCGCCGCGGCCGAGCGCGCGGAGGCGCGTCCAGCCGCTGCTGCCGATGATTGCCGCGGCCATCGCCTTCTGCTGGTTTGCTGCGGTGTGGCCTAGGGTCGTCGATTTGCGATGCCACTTGTGTCGGCTCGCGGAAGGTATTTATACGGACTGAATTGGCGCGCTGCATGCAGTGTGAAAGCGCAAGGGAAGCGAGTGTGGCGTGGGGAAATTGCTACTGGCACGTGGGGCATTACCGGTTGGCAATTTCACAATGTGGAGTTAATAAGTTCGCGTTTAGTATTCTCCCTTTTTCCTTCCCTCTCGTGTGAATTCGGAAACGAGCGGTAAAAAAAGGGTAGGCGTGTTTCTTTTTGTGTGAAACGTGGAGTAAACAAAAGCCTGGGATTTGCTCGTGTTTTTACCTAGCGGTCTCTGCTAAAAATCACGATGTTTTTCAGAGCCATTTAGATTAGAGCATGCATGCTTCAAGGTTTGTGCTATTCTTTGGGTAATTAAAGAGTTTATTGGGCTAAAACCTACATCGTATCTCGAGGCAATCCAAAAGGTTGTAACTGTGGCTAGTTTTTTCTTTGACAGGTTTGCTATTCTGTGGGACGCTCGCTGCTCGGCTTAGAGCAAGGCTAATAATACAGCCTTCAGTTGGCTGTATGGACACTTACAGCCCACTTATCAGCACATTCATATAGTAGTTTACAGCCAGCTGAAGGCTGTATGACCCACCCCTTTCTCTCACAAAGTTTCTTGGTTCTTGTGCTTCAGCTGGCTGTAAACTTACAGCCCACCTCTCCTCTCTCTCTCCTCCTCTCTCTCCTCCACCTTAGCATACAGCCTACTAACAGCCTCTTATTATACTTGCTCTTAGTGGTTGTGGTCCGCTCCGGCGATGGTGTGCCGCCGTCCACGGTCCACCTGTGTGCCGCCCCATCGCCACCTTGCACACCTTGCCGGATCGGTAAGGTGGGATTGAAAGCAAAAAATCTTGAGTTCGGAGCTTAAACTTGCGCAAGTTACGTTCAAACTTCAAACTTCTCCGAGTGAAAAGTGTAAAAAAAGCTCGAGTTGACTGTTCAAATTTTTTACTTTAGTTTCAAGTTGAGTGCTTTCAATTTAGAGTTCACGGTTCTTCAATGATCAACTTGGAAGTGAAATTTCAAGACAAAGGGAATTCCAGGTTAAAACTCACTAATCTGCAATTGAAAGTTGCTTCAAGAAACCATTGAATCACTACTCATAAATGTAAGTTCCCCGTGTGCCAAAAACACTCGGGGAAAAATGCACAAACTCACGGGATAGGCTTCCCTGTGGGCTGACTCATGAAATTTTGATTTGCCGTGTGTTTTATAGGGAACACACGGAAACATAGGATTTCCCGCGTCTAACACGTGTAACTCACGTAGTAACGGCTTGGTATGACCGTAACGGCTTAGCATCCCAAGTGTTTCGGTATAAAGGGCACACGGGGACCTTACCAACGTGGATTCTGTTAGGAAACTGGGCCCATGGTCAGAGTCCTGACATATTTGGGCACCCTCATCGTAGACTATAAATAGAGAGCCATACCCCCCTCATTACGTACACCAATGCAATTGAAAGCAATAAAGAAATACCAGGAGTTCTCTCTACCTCTCTGTGTTCATCTATTTCTCTCTGTGATTCTGTAATTGATTCGTTCTTGTTCTAGCAGAGGAATCAATCGGACTGGTCGCCAGCGACGGTTCCTCAACACGTTATCAGCACGACTTCGCTCCGGTGAACGAGGTAATCATCGAAGCATAGATTGAATTTTCTAGATCGCTTTTGAATCTGTATTTTCTTTTTTACGATTAATTTTCTACGGTGCAAATCCGCTCTAATCTACCGCGAGCAGACCTGAAGTCGCCGGCACAATGTCGATCGGTAGATTGCGAAACGGGTAGATGTTGATTGCACTGTAGAATTAGAAACGAAAATTCTTGCATGAATTTGTTTGTTTTTGCATGAAGGCTCTGCACGGCCTCTGCACCCACCTGGTATCACACAACCATTGCATGAAAAAAAACAGGGCGACGGCCTGAAGCCGCCGCCGGTCCACCACCAGCATGAAGTCACCATGGACCACCAGCCGACGCTCACGCCCGCATGCGTGCTTCCCGAAGTCGGCCGGCGTCCTGGACCGCCACCGGCAACCGTGCGCCTGCGCCTGTATGCGTGCGGCCTGAAACCGACCAAGGATCACCGGCCCGTCACTAGCCGCAGCCGCCGGCGCCTTGACTCCCACGCCCGCACGCATGTTCGCCGTGCCGACGCGCCCGCACATGCGCTCCTTGACTCCCACGCCCGCACGCGTGTTCGCCGTGCCTACCCGTAGTAAATTTTCCATGCATGTTTACCTGAAGTAAACTTATTGTATTTCGTTCATACACATGTAGATGACTGGCATCACGAACCGGGGGTTCGAAGAGCTGGCCCAGCATGGCCAAAACTATCTGACATGGGCATCCGATGTCGAGATTGTGCTTGGAGCCAGGAAGCTCGCGCGGCTATTGGGATTGGTGGCCTGAATGACACCCAACCCACACCTGAGGAGAATGATCAGTCACTTCATTTTCTCAGGCACCACCTTTGCCTTACTCTTAAGAATGAGTATATGGCGGAGAAAAGCGCGCTAACACTCTGGACCGCACTCAAGAAAGCGGTTTGAGAGGCTGAAGTACACCATTCTTCCTCCAGCAGAGCAGGAGTGGATCAAACTGAGGTTTGCCGACTTTAAGACGGTCGGGGAGTACAATTCTGCCTTGCACAGGATTTGTACTAATCTGCAACTCTGTGGCAAGCAGATCACAGATGAGTAGAAAATTGAAAAGACCCTATCCACCTTTCACCCCATGCTGTACAATCCGCCCGCAACTATCGTCAAGACGGCTACAAGGAGTACGCCGAATTGATTGATATGATGCAGGTTGCGGAGGCTTAGGACGAACTTCTCCGCAAGAATTACGTCACTCAGCCACCAGACAGCTCCGCTGGCCGTGAGGCCAATGCGGGAAGTTACAAGGTGCGAAAACCCTTGATGAAGAGAAGGGGGAAGAAGGGTAAGTCTATTGCCCAGAAAGGCAAGTCAGATGCTCCAAGTGACAAGAAGGCTAAGAAGAGTGGCAAGACCTATGGCCAGCAGAACTAGGGTTGCTACAAGTGTGGCAAGTGGAGACATTGGTCGTGGATATGCAAAGAACCACAACATGTCATTGATGCCCACCAAGCTCAGAAGAAGAAGGATGGCAAAGAGCAGCCTGAATCCCACTTTGCAGCCATTGAGGGGGAGCAGCCTGAGCAGCTGCTGGAGATGATGGAGGTTGAGCCCATCCCGGCAGCAACACCTCCTTATGACTTAGAGGCAGCCACCGCCATGATTTCTCTTGAAGAGAATGTCACTGCTGAAAAGATAGCCGAAGAAGTTGATGATTTTCTAGTTGATTCCGTCTGATGCACAGAATGCATTAGACATTAATTGTCATTTATTTTGTGTTAAATGGACAAGTTTAGAACTTGCATGGATGGTGCTTTAGGATTTTGTTTTCTCATGATGGTTGGATAATTTTGGAATAATACATTCATTTATTCAGTTTATGATGACATGTTATGTTCTGATATTGGCGTATTTTATTTATGTGTTGAATGCCTTCTAATACATGTTAATTAAATACGTTATATTAGAACACGTGGGGTGCCCTATAGAGGAAGTATGCCTTGCCATCAGCGGCACAACGAATACCATCTTAAGAGAGACTAAGTATTTTCAGTCGATTCGTAAGAGCACTAGCAGCCTTACAACAATCGCCGGAAGCGATGCATGTATAATAGGTTCCGGAAGAGCCACAATTATACTCCCCATGGGCACAACTTTGGTCATTGAAGAAGCCTTATTGTACCTAAAATCGACTAGAACTCTCCTAAGTTTTAAGGATATTCGCGCCAATGGTTTCCACGTTGAGACTGAAGAAGAGTACGGTAAGGAATACCTGCTCATCATGAAGCGCGAAGAGAATGGCAAAAGGGTACTAGAAAAAACTTCCTTCACTAGAAACTGGGCTATATTATATCAACATTAAGGCGCCTGCAGCGTACACTGTCCTGAAGACGGTATTTAGAAGCTCTGAACTATTCTGTCTCTGGCATGACATATTAGGCCACCCAGGTCTTAGGATGATGAGAAACATAATAAATAATTCACAAGGGCATAATATTAATGTGAAGAATTTCCCGAATCAGGAAGATTTTGTATGCCCTGCATGTGCCACCGGGAAACTAATAACTAGACCCTCCACTCTGAAAGTGAAGGATGAAGTCCCTGCATTCCTGGAACGCATCCAGGGAGACATTTGCGGTCTCATTCAGCCCATCTCAGGGCCATTCAAGTACTTCATGGTGCTTATTGACGCTTCTTCGAAGTGGTCATATGTGGGACTGTTGTCCACAAGAAACCACGCCTTTGCAAAATTGATCTCGCAGATCATTCGCATCAGAAATGTGTTTCCTGATCATCACATCAAGTCCATCAGAATGGACAACGCCGGAGAATTTACTTCAAAGGCATTTGATGATTATTGCATGGCGATGGGTATTGCAGTTGAGCACTCGGTACCGCATGTCCATACTCAGAATGGTCTGGCAGAGGTTTTAATTAAAAGGATTAAATTTATTGCCCGACCCCTTTTGCATAATTGTAATTTGCCAGCTACATGTTGGGGACACGCAGTCCTCCATGCAGCGAATCTCATCAACCTTAGACCTTCGGCCTACAACATCCACTCACCTATGCAACTAGCGCAAGGGTCACCACCGAAAATTTCTCATCTTGGGAGGTTGGATGCAAGGTTTATGTACCGATACCACCTCCGCAGCGTATTGCAATGGGCCCACTCCGCAAGACTGGGATATACGTTGGTTATGAGACTTCATCCATAATCAGGTATTTGGAACCCATGTCGGGAGATTTTCATACAGCCCGCTTCGCTGACTGCATTTTCGATGAGGATAATTTCCCGTTATTAGGGGGAGGAAATCAACCCCTTGATGAAAAATGTCGGGAAATTACGTGGGAAGCCACGGGAATTCATGCACGTGACCCGCGCACTAGTGAAACTGAGAAAGAGGTCCAGAAGATTATCGATTTACAAGCATTAGCAAACCAACTGTCCAATCACTTTAGTGATTTGAAGAGCGTGACTAAGTCGCATGTGCCTGCACGCAATGCACCGGAGAGGCTTGAAATACCAAAGAAAATTGAAGGTATCCCTAATCCCGTCTAAAGGCCTCAGAATAAAAGGATGAGAACTCCGGTTCCTCGAGTCCAAAGTAACCGGGGATGCCCAGCGAAAAAGGATAAGAGGGATTTATCACAGCCAATCATTGAAGTCCCCCAGAATGAGAAGGGGAGCCAGTTGAGACCTGGCATAAGTATGACACCTCTAGAAGAGGGCATACCGGATCTGAATATCCCCGTCGGCATGGATGTATGCGCACACATCGGAGCCGAAAAACTAAAGGGACTTGCCACCGCAATTGAAAGAAGCGATATGTAAGGAGAAGCTCTAGAAGAAGCAATCGCTCCAGAAGCAGCAACTCATGAAGAAATAGCTATAAATTATGTGCACACGGGAGAGTCCCTGAACAGGACAACAGCTAATATCGATATCTACTTCGCAAAGAAAATTGCCACAATCATCGATCTTGATCCCGAGCCTGCATCGCTCGTTGAATGTAAGAAAAGATCAGATTGGGAAGATTGGAAGAAGGCAATAGCAACTGAATTGCTGTCTCTGAACAAAAGAGAGGTGTTTGGGCCTATATGCCGCACGCCTCCCCATGTGCACCCCGTTGGGCACAAGTGGGTATTTATTCGAAAGAGAAATGAAAGAAATGAAGTAGTGAGATACAAAGCAAGGCTAGTAGCCCAAGGTTTCACTCAACGTCCTGGAGTTGATTATGAAGAAACCTACTCCCCAGTCATGAGTGCAATTACTTTTAGATACTTGATCTCAATGGCAGTGAACTTGAACTCGGAAATGAAATTGATGGATGTTGTGACTGCATACCTTTACAGTAACTTGGATTCAGAGATTTGTATGAAAGTCCCTGAAGGAATCCCTCTCCGAACCAAGACAGAGCAAATAGAAATCATGCAGTGTGAAACTCGAAAGTCAACAGTATGGATGAAACAATCTGGAAGAATGTGGTATAATCGCTTGAGCGACTTTCTCTGCAAGAAAGGCTACACGAACAATGAAGACTGTCCTTATGTATTTATACAGAGATCCCAGAATGGATTCTGTATAATCTCTATGTATGTAGATGATCTGAATATCATCGGGACAGCCGAAGACATAATAGAAGCAAGCTCCTATTTGGAGTCAGAATTTGAAATGAAAGATTTGGGCAAGACCAAGTTTTGCTTAGGCCTGCAACTTGAGCATGTCCCTGAAGGAATCTTGGTACATCAGTCGACCTACACCCAGAAGGTGCTTGAAAGGTTTGGCTTTGAGAAGACATTCCCATCGAAAGTACCGATGATCGGGAGGTCTTTGCATCAAGAAAAAGATCATTTCCGACCTAGGGAAGAGGGGGAGGAAGTCCTGGGACCGGAATTCCTATACTTGAGTGTAGTGGGAGCGCTCATGTACTTAGCAAACTGCATTAGACTGGACATTGCATTTGCCGTGAACCTGTTAGCAAGGTACAGTGCAGAGCCTACCAAAAGTCATTGGCAGGGCATAAAGGACATCTTCCGATACTTGCAAGGAAGTAAGGACCTTGGATTGTTTTACAGAAAGAATTAAAATATGAACTTGATTGGCTATGCAGATGCTGGGTATCTGTCAGACCCGCATACCGCTAAGTCACAAACAAGCTATATATTTCTGTGTGGTGGAACTGCAATTTCATGGAAATCGTCTAAGCAAAGCCTTGTAGCTACTTTGACGAACCACTTAGAAATTATAGCACTGTATGAAGCGGCACGAGAGTGCGCTTGGCTCCGCTGAATGGTTCACCACATCCAGCAATCATGTGGGATGAACATTGTGCAGACCCCCACGATTATCTATGAAGATAATGCAGCTTGCGTAGCACAAGTGCAAACGAGCTATGTGAAGAGTCATCTCACAAAGCATATCAACCTCAAGTTCTTCTATGCATATGAATTGCAAAAGATGGACGAGATTAAAGTACTGCATACTAAGTCATGTGAAAATCTCGCAGATTTGTTCACTAAGTCACTCCCCGCATCTAGCTTTGAAAGGTGCGTGCGTGTAATTGGAATGATGAGACTTAGAGAAGTGCAGAATTCAGAGGGAGAATTCTCACAAGTCCATTAATAAATCTTGATCATGAAGATTAAGTACCCAAAGGATAAAGTCCTGAAGACCAAATGAAATTGGGTGAATTGTACTCTTTTTTCCCTTGACGAATTTTTCATGAAGTTTCTCGATCAAGGTTTTTAATGAGGCAATTCGTGCATCGCAGCATCACATGTATCATGTACTTTTTCTCCAAATTTTTTCCACTAAGTTTTTATGGAGTTTTGACGAGGCATGAGTATGTTGGGTGAGTGCCCAAGGGGGAGTGTTAGGAAACTGGGCCCATGGCCAGAGTTCTGACATATTTGGGCACCCCCACCGTAGACTATAAATAGAGAGCCATACCCCCCTCATTATGTACACAAATGCAATTGAAAGCAATAAAGAAAGACCAGGAGTTCTCTCTACCTCTCTGTGTTCATCTATTTCTCTCTGTGATTCTGTGATTGATTCGTTCTTGTTCTAGCAGAGGAATCGATCGGACTGGTCGCCAGCGACGGTTCCTCAACAGATTCCTTTGAGACGAGCACGTGTGCATTTTTGACAATTAGCGACGCGGGGCACCTATTCCATGTGTTTGTCGTGGGAACCACTCGGGAAATGTCGATTAGAGGGTAAAAATATGTGCAGGAAATTTTAATCAGTTGTTATATTATTCTTTGGTACCAATGGAATAGAGAAAAAGGGAAAAAAATTAAGCAATATTTTCATATATGTTGGGTTTTTTTCTAAACCCTAGATCGATTCCATTGAGGCTTTTCGATCTACTCTCTATTCCTCTGTCTTATCTGTGGCACTGCTCATAGTGCATAGTGAGGCTAGATGGTAGAGACCTATTTACAAACTCCACTTCTAGGTGTTACAAAGTGGCCCACCTGTTTTCGGTATTCCGTGAGACTCCTGAACCATATCACCAACCACGATCAGACATACCAGTTTTATGAAGTCTAAAATATATCAATTCTAAGCACACATGTGTGAGTCATGCACCATGCTCAAATTGTTTATGAGAAGAATTCCAATTTGATCATGTAGGTCAATAGTTTGTAGAGTCAATCCTACAAATCAATCCCAGCTATTCCACTCTGTGCTGTACCGGGTTAAACAAATGCGTATATAAATATTAAATTCCAGTAGATTCGATCTCAATAAATATGTTTACCATATTCCAACACAACCGTCCTCGACACCTTAGGTATTAATTCCTCAAGTTAAATTCCGCATCAAAATATTCCCTATCACTTGATCACTTGCATCATACCCCGAGTTAAACAAATGAATGCATATTAAATTCCAGTATCCTCAATCTCAATAAATATGTCTACCATATTTCAGCACAGCCATCCTTAGCATCTCGAGTATTTAATTAATCGAGTTAAATTCTGCATCAAAATATTCCCTATCACTTACATTAATAATACGAATAATTTCACATTGAGTAAAATAGACAATAACTACAATAAATATTGAAAGCAACATAAAAATCCCAACAATATCAATCAAACAGATCCAAATAAAATTCACCATCATACAAATCCAAAATTGAAGAAGACCAGAAATATTGAAAACATTATGCTTACGACAACAAAAAATTTCAAGACATCGAGACTGAAACAGTTAATAAGTCAGAGAGATCCCCAGTTATACTGTTACTTTCTACTTTTCTATAAGAAAAATACACAAATTAATCTGCAATACACAAATTAATATGCAGTCCATTGGGGACATCAATTTCAGCTGTACAGTACTAGTTTGTATAATTTAAAAGGTGCACGGAAAAGCACATTGCCAACATGCACTAACAGCAGTATCGGATTTTGCAGCATTCCAACAAGGTGAAAAATCAAGCCACCAAGGTGTTATTGAACAAATCACTGAAACAAAGCAAAAGGTGTCCACATTACTCTCAAGTGAAGGAACAAAGAAGAGATTTGAGCACCTACAGGTGATAAAGTGCTTACATGTAACACATCATAGCATCAAATGCTCTTGCTTAAGAAGAATTACCAATTACCTGACAGAACTTAGTGTCTTAAGTTTCTCATTCTTGCTAGCTCAATGGGAATTGCTCCACTAAGATAAATTGAGGGCAGGTTTGTAAAAGTTATTGAGTAACACATATCATTAGGCAATATGATTAGAATTTACAAATGTTTTTTTATGGCAGGCTCACAGAAAAATAAACTGACTATAGAAACTAAAAAATTAGGAACCGCTTAAAAATAAGTCACGCTCTCAAGCCAGGCCGTTGATGAGGGCGTGCGACCTGGGCGATGGCACAGGGCCCCCAAACCATGCTATAGGCATAGTAGGCCTATACGTATTATGTACAGCCCAGCCCAGCACATGCTATAGGGATACTACACGATCGTCGTCTGCATCCAAGATTTACTTGAGGAATCTATGGGTCCTCTTGATATTCTGAAGTTTTTGAAGAAGCGTCCCTTTTATCCTAACGCTGTTATTGCATATAGAATTTTGTTAACCATTCCTGTGACTATTGCATCTGCGGAAATGAGCTTTTCTAAACTCAAGTTGTTGAAATCCTACTTGCGTTCTACTATGACACAAGAAAGACTCAATGGGTTAGTGATAATAGCGCTTGAAAATGATGTCTTGGAGAAGATTAATTATGAAGATATAATTGGAGATTTCATTTCAAGAAATACAAAGACGTATGATGCTTTTTAGTAGAACATGAGGTCAGTATTATATTTTTTTGGTCTTAATATTTGATATATTTCCAAATCTTGTATGGAGTAATACATATTGAAGTTACATCTTACATGATTGTGCGATAGTATGCCTTAGTTATATTAGACCAATATTTTTTAAAAATTGAGGGCCTCATTTTGCAATTCGCCCTGGGGCCCCAAATTTCTGGAGACGGCCCTGTCTCAAGCTTTTGGGATGAACGTGGAATATTGGTCCCATTTAATTTACTGGCATAAGCAATGCTGTTACAAGAGCTAACAGTAAATATCCAGACACCAAAGATACTATATAACTTCAGGAAAACAAATGAAACTTAGAAGTTACCATCCCATATGGTATCCGAGTGATGAACAACAGAACAAATGTTCATGGAGATGAATCACTAAATAAGGAAAAAACTTAAACTTCTATGCTGTGCCTACTAATTAATTAGGACTTCGAATAAACTGTTCTCCTATGCTGTGCTGTCTGCCAAATTAACTTACATTAATTATTAACTAGGCAGCCCATGTTCATGCACAGCTTTATGGCAATCAGAGAATTTTTGTTTTAATGTACAACTTACATTAATTTATTAACAAGGTTCTCTATGCTGATCATTTAGGGAAGAAATGTGTGACTTAGTTTGCACCGTACGAAGATTTCTTCACTTAGGATTGACTCGATGTGGAGCTACTGATCTAATTGCAGTTAATTGCTTTGTAGTTCAGATTCCAAAACAGCAAGGAAGCAGGGCACAAACTGTCCAGTATGCTCAAGCAAGACTTCCACGTTGCTGTATAAATAGAGCTGTAAACAAATTAAGAAGCCAAGGTTTTGTTAGTCTCTGAAAACCAACGGGCAACATTATTTTGTCACCTAAACAATCTAACATGTGTTCAGATGGGGGAAGAAGAGGAATTGTTTCGCACTGCAAATTTGGCGCCGGAAAACTACAGAGTAACTATGACATGCTCACTATCAGGATGCTTCATCAGACACGTACGCATCAATCCATATGATCCATACAAAGCACAAAAACTAAAGATTTAAATCCTAAAGACTGAACAGAATTGGAAGAGTAACTACGGGAAAGGAGAAAATTCCAATTTTACATACCGAAGTAGAAAGGCAGATCATTTTGGATTCCTCACGGGCTAATGCAGGGGCAGCTCAGCAGCACCGCCATGACCAGCAGCCACGCCGTCCTTGGATCACACAGCCACCGAACCGTCACGCGAAGCCGCCACCATCACCACACCGGTGAGTGCTCCGGAGAGGGGGCGGAGGCGGCGGCGCTGAGGGCAGAGAGGCGGAGCGCGGTTGTCGCACTGAGGGAGGAGACGAATGCAGTAGATAGGGGAGGAGGCAGGTAGTTGTGAGAGGGGGTGGAATAGGGTTTAGTACACAGCTTGTTAATTTCATGCAAACACACTACCAGGCAGGGGTGGACCTAGGGCCCGGGCTAGGGCTGTAGCCCAGGTCCTGGCCCATTAACTTTCATTTGGCTGATGCTGTTACCGGGCCCAACATCATCTAAAGCCGCCCCCCCCCCGGGGCAGACGCGAGACGCAGCCTTCAGCTCCCCGACCCCCGTGCGCCTCCTCCCAACCCTACCTCACGTCGCGCCCCACCGCCCCCGGGCGAGGAGGACTTCGAGGAGTTCAAGGTGTCTGGGGAGTCGGAGGTGTAGTTATCCGATGACAAGGTCAAGCCCTTCCCTGCCCTCAGGAGCGGCTTCGTCAGAGGTAAAGCCGTAAAGGATTTGGGGTGCTTTGGTTGGTTTCTTAGGGCGAAAGATTGGAGATTTCTTGGTTCTGTCTGTAGAAAGATCGGTTGTTTGTGTTCCTGGTTTGGGGATTTGTAGAATTGTTAGGTTTGTTTGGGATCTGGGAGGTAGATTTGGGTTCTTAGGTGGGTGGTCGGATTTGGGGGGGGGGGTGAAGCGATATCTTTTTGGGCTTGGTTGCTCCAATATTTTCGTTTGCTCTTGTAGCAGTTCTTTGCTGCTCATTTCTTGGTTAATGCAGTGAGTCTTTGTTGCCATGAAAGATTGGTGCTGTATCGATTCTTAGCTTACCATGACATTCCTAATTATTATCCCTATTTTAGTAATCATGTCTATGTTATGATACCGTGCGAGTACTTCTTTTGGTCTTAGATGGTGCTTCCATAGAGGTTAGGAGTTGGCCTGCTTCTAAGAAGTTGCCCAGACGGCGTCAGATCTAGCCTTTATATTGAAATTGAATTGACCTGATTTCATGTCTGAACATACCTTTTGTCCTATGAAAGGGTGCAGAAAAGATAGATAGTGGTGGATGTCTTACATTGATCTTTTACTCTTGCTTCAGATGGATTAAATGCTGAAGAGCCACGGTTCGAGCCATTTGAAGACCACCCCTACTCATAAGGTAGGTGAGTCAATATTTTAATTATATTAAACCTACATTTTATGCAAATTTATATTTATTTAAATTGTCAAATTATATGCTATTAATTATTATGCAAATATATATTAGACTTAAGATTAGATATATGCCTACTTAACATTATAGCATTATTACACTATACCTGGGTGGATGGTATGATGGTTGGTACGTATATAGCATGAGAAATTTGGTATGTGGTATGTACTACTCATATAGCCTTAAGGACTAAATCCTGTGATGACCTCTCAATATAAAAAACAGTACAACCATAAGTATATAATGGGTATAACCTAATTGACTAATTTGCATCTATCAATGTGAGTTGCACCATTGGAGTAACCCACGAGTTGTGCTGCTGGTTTTAAGTCGTTGTGAACACGAGTCGTATCGCTAGTGTAAGCCGCCGTGTGGCCCAAACAAGGTTATTAAGGCGGTAAGGTGAGGTGACCTACCCCCTCACATTTTTAAGCGGTAAGGCGCGAGGCAAGGCGATGCCTTACACATATCCTAAGGCGC
The DNA here is from genome assembly GCA_036346575.1 of Dendrocalamus sinicus. NCBI lineage: Eukaryota > Viridiplantae > Streptophyta > Magnoliopsida > Poales > Poaceae > Dendrocalamus > Dendrocalamus sinicus. The sequence continues at coordinate 2,505,529 of CM070669.1, forward strand.
TAAGGCAACAAATAAAATGAGTATTTTAGCAGCAGTGCAACACATATTAGCACATGAAAATTGTTAACTTAGATTGGGCCTTTATTAGCTTGCATGTGATCAAGATATGACACAGCACACAGCATGCAGCAATGGTTCCATGAATCTTTATTTATCTTTACACATGCAGATCAATCACTTTTCTACCCATCGGATAAATAATCAACGGTCCAAATCATTCCACCCAACCCATATAAAAACCATAGTCCACCCTAACCCTCACTCTTAGCCGCCGCCACCCTCACTCCTCCCTCACTCCCAGCTGCCACCTCCCTCACTCCCAGCCACCGCCACCACCACCCACCGTCCCATCCGGCGCGCCTCCTCTTCCCACGCTCGGCCACGGCCACAAATTATCCCCCGCTCCCCTCCCACTTCCCACGATGGCCAGACGGCCAGTCCCTCCCGGCCTCCCCTTGGGATCTCGCCTCCACCACCGTCGGCAGAGGAGAGTAGGATGGGGATGGAGTAGATCGGCGTAGCCATGTAGGGGAGGTGGCGAAAGGAGAAGCTCGATGAAGGGGAGGGGAGGCGGAGGCTAGAACACACCTGTGCTATGTTGTGGGTGGCCAAATCTAGCAAGGTGGAGGGTGAACGGCTGCGTTGGTGGCTCGACGGCGCCCTGGAGGCAGAGGCGGCGCGAGGACGCGAGGTAAACCTAGCCTGCCTCTTTTGCCGCCTTCTTCCCGCCCAGTTGCCCGCTTTCTCTTTGGTTTAGCCGCTGCCTTAGGCACACATGCAAGGAGGGGCGACGCCTTGCCACCCCTCTACCGCCTTACCGCTTAAGCGTCGCCTTAATAACCTTGGGTGCAAGAGGGGATCTAGGTGTGGTGGACGTAATCTCACTTAAGTGAAATTTTAATGGATGTAATGTACACTAGGAAATGTATTGTACTCACCTTGTGGTGATCTTCTTGATTCACATATCCAAAGAAATGTGTGAAATATAATAAGTTGAGTATCTCTTGTGGGTGAAGTGTACAGTCTCTATAAAGTATAAACTATTCGAACAGTTATATCCATGGACAAGGGTAGGTATGGAAACTTACTTGAGTTAGGCTCTATTTCATAAACGTTATGGGTGGGTTAAAAACTCGTCGGGTAGATGTAACTTTGATTTTAGATTTTCCTAGGTAGATGTAACCCAGTATTGATAATAGGGTGGATGCAACCTGAGTAATACATAGATAAAGCACATAAGCAAATTTGTTCTTATACGCTGCTGCCAACCAATCTTAATAAGCTTCTGGACCTGCATCGAGGAGAACATAATTAAAGTTAGTTGTATTCAAATACTTCCGGTCACGAAATACTCCCTCCGTTCTTTTCAATAACATAGTAGGAACTTATTGTTTTGGATTTCCTAGGTAGTGTTTTTTCAAACTCCTGTTAAAAGCTGCATTGTATCTACACTACTCTAATTCAACTCACTGAGTATTCCCAGCCACTTTGGTAATCAATAGGGGTACACACGTCACAAAAACTAAAAATTTAATTAATACCTTGTTCTATGTGCCCTTGTTCTATGTGAACGGATGGAGTATTAGGTCATTGTTTACTTCTCGGTATCCAACGTATGGCTTTGACCGTAAAAATTATTAAAAACTATTGTATATTATAAAAGTGATAAGTGTAATGATATTATTTTTATGTGGTTAATCTACATAATTTTACATATATTGATGGTAAAATTTCAAAATTGAATCACATGTATCCAGCGTCGACCTGGGCCAGAGTGTGGCAGTACAAGTCAGGCAGCAGAGGCATGATACAGGCCTCTTCGGCAGGAGAGACGCCGGGCAGCTTTTGGCTTTTGCTACAGTACCTAACTTTTAAACGGAGTATTTTCTCAAGACGGGATCTACAAGTTAAGCGATCTATACGTTAAAAGCCTAATATCTGTACTAGCCAAAATCGCAAGTGAGCATCTGTCTCTCCGTAATCTATACCGTAAACAGCTAAAATTCAAAAAATTTAGTCAAAAGCCATAAGCCGCAGCCGAAAAGAACAGGCCCATTTCTTGGCCAGTAAGGCAGTCACCATACCTGAGCCAAGGGTGTGGCATAGGCTGAGCCGCTGAGCCCAGGGAGAAAAGCTCAATGTGCTATTCTCAGGTGATTGGCGATGATATAATTTTTTTTTATCTGTAGCAATACATAAGCATTGGCGATGATACTATTCGTAGATGTTTAATTTATACCCTTGTATAGATTCAAAAGTTTGACCACATAGTTTCCTATACATGAACAAACACTACAAATTTCCAATAAGCTCCTGTCCAGTTGTAACCTTGCCACATTTCACAAAACTCCTCCTTTCCGGTGGCAAACCATCGCAGCATAGCCATGGGCAAGATCTCTCCCCTCCACAGGGTCATCGACGGTGGCCGGTGGGACGCTGAGCGCCTCCTCGGCCGCCTCGTTATTGTCGTCCACGCCGCGTTCCTCGACGCGGGCTTCGTGCCCCATGGCGCCGCCACGCCCCCAGAGTCCAGCCGGCTTCCGAGGCAGGTAGGCAAGACAGCCTCGACGCTCTCCCTCCGGTACGCTGCTCCGCAGCTGGTGCACCGGCAGGACCCGGCGGAGGCTGCTGCGCTGAGGCTGTGTGCGTACGGGCGGCACGTTGTCTTCTACGTATGCATCAGGTTTGCCGACACGCGGCCGGGCACGTACTGGGTGTGCATGGACGCCCTCGCCGTCGTGCCCCTCCTGTCGGGCACCCTGGACGACACGGCGCGCACGCTGAGGAGCGACGCCCGAGTGGCCGCGCTCTGGTGGGAGCTCACCGACGGGCTGTGCCGCCGCGTCCTCGTCGACCTGTGCCGGGAGCACGGCGTGGTGCTGGAGACCACCTTCATGTCGCTCCCCGGCGACGCCAAGGTGTCGATCCTGGCGAGGCTCGCCGATGGCGTGGACCTCGCGAGGATGGAGTGCACCTGCACCGATCTGAGGCGCCTCGTCGCCAACCGGCCGGTGAGCTCTGGAGGCCCAGGTATGAGGCGCAGCGTGACATGTTGTTACCCACCACCGCCGCCGGCCGCTACTCGCCGGACGAAGTGTCAAAAATAAGCTGGAAGGAGATGTACGTGGCAGCCAGGCGGCGGCCTATGTCTTGGACAGGAATTCTACAGTGTTCATACTGTAGGGAACTTGAGGCTCTTCTTTCTCTCCCACTGCTGCCGATAAACGTTTCCATTCTACGGTGGCACGATCCGCCGGCTTATATTTCATCCGTTCGCTTTGGATCGGACGATCGTTCCGACTTGCCGGAGCTTCCGGCGGAGACAGTTGACCCCGGCCGGAGGAGGAGAAGAGCAGTTCCAAGGGGCAAGGGCGCTGCCGGTCACGGACAGACAGCGGTGCCAAGTGGTCACAAGAAGCGCTGGCATGGCGGCGGCGGCGCGATCCACTCGCCGTCTTCTCGGTACCGATGGAAGCACCGGTGACCAGTGATGCCTCTATGTGTTCTCTGCACCATGGAACTCCCGGCGTTGATTTGTTTGTTCACATTGCGCGTTGGAACTCCAGACTACAATTTGCAGTTGAAAAATCCAGCTAAAAATACTGTAGTGTGTGTACCCTGGATGGCAGTGCAGCTGTTTCATCAGAAAACATACCAAAATCCCGTCTTTTCAGCTGCTTGCTTCGTGGTAATTTTTATGACTAGTTAGTAAGGTCCTGTTTGGAACGCAGCAACTTTTCGTTCTCTTCAAAATGGAAATGTTCGCTGTGAAATTTTTGTTTTCCAATTGGGACCTAAGGTCCGGTAAAAATAAAATCATGATTCACATATCAACACTGGATACTGTAAGATCGGTTCAGTTCTTTTAGGCATACGTGTAGACTTTAGCTTACAGTAACTTGTTGTTAAACGGTGCGTTTTTTAAGATAGGGCCTACAGTTAAATTAAAATACAAACTGTACCGAGATCAGCTGTGCTGGCTAAAATCGTATGTGACTATTTTTCTCTGTGTACTGTTTCTCACGAATAGATCAAAATCTAAAAACCACAGCTATAAATCATAAGCCTTAGCCAAAAAAAAAAAAACTACCATTGTACGCCAAAGATAAACAAGGGGATGGATTAGAGCCACGTACGAACGTTGAGTTCAACTAACACATCCCTGCAATTTATCGACGCATCCAGCTAGCAATCATGCCGAGAAGAAGGGGAATGCGGTGCGCAATCATGGCGTCCATCCTTACATCTTTTTTGTTTTCTTTTTTGAAGAACCAGGCAGGGGCTCTGTTATTTTATCATTACAGATGATGAAGGAAAGAGATCATCAAAGTGCAAAGCCGGAGCAAAGAGGAAGGGAGAAAAGAAAAGAGAGGGAAAGGGAAACTGAAGGAGCGAACTGAAACACACTATTGCACTGTATAATAGAAAGGAAAAGAGATCATCAAACTGAAGTAGCAATCCGACAATTGCAGTTTGACGACCTCCTGTAGTGCCTCTGCACCTCTGTATGTCGGATTGTCTGAGATACAAAATCAGACAACTGCAGCATGAGCAAATCAGGATCATTTGGGTGCGGTTCATACAAGACAACACCACAAGTCCTAAACTCTAAAAACACAAAATAGTGTGAGCCTTCTTGTGTGAGTTGGTTGGTCGTGCTTGGCAAAAAATCAAAAGAAAAACCCTCGAATTTTGCACTAAATCAACCTACTAAAGCAACCATGCATATGCCATCACTGCACAAGTACTTATCAATTCACGGGCGTATTACCCACCGGCCTATTCACCGTGCACATATAATTAACCCTAAATCAAGACATTGAATGCCAAATTCGCATCCGATCAGGGCACAGAGAATCTACCACAAAGCCATTTGCGCACATGTTTTGCAATCTCTGCACAAGCATACAACACAATGACCATGCTGGGCCAGGCTAGGCTGGCCTAAGTTGGGCTTAGTTATGGCACATCGCTAAAGCCCGATACTCTTGTCCGGCCCAGCCCACAACATTGTTCTGGTCCAAACATGCGAACACGGTATGAAGTCACCTAGGTTTTTTTTCAAAGAAACAAAGGCCAGTCGGAAAAATTCCGACTGGCTGTAAAAATTGGAAGAAAAGAAAAAGATTTGTTCCGATTATGGTGTGTACAGATCTAGATTGCGTAGCAGAGAATGAAACAAGCTGCTTAACTTAAGCAAGGACAGTTTTATCACACCTAGGAAATTAAGTAAGAATTTCCTCTCAAAGTAAAATGGGAAGTAAGGACAAGCTGTTTGGCGCCTCTGCCAGCGTCTCGACCGTACGCCGGATGCCGCTGCCACGGAGTGGATCCAGTTGAAACTTGTACGATTTTGCTGTTTTGTGGCAGGTAGCTCGTGGACGAAGCTCTCCATGCGACGGTTAGTGATATGCCTTAGAGGTAGCTCGTGGACGAAGCTCTCCATGCGACGGTTAGTGATATGCCTTAAAGGTAATTATAGAGATGATTATATTACTTCTATGTTCATGATCTTTTGAAAAATATATTATTTTGTCTCTCGAATAAATATATTTAATATTGACCATCAAGTATGCGGATTGTTTGTAGATCTCTTTATTCATGTTTTGATGTTATTCTACATTATTCTTGATATTATATCATTATGTAGGACAATTATGATTTACAAATCAGCACATGTATTGATTGATGATCATGCTTCACGGAGCATAGATATGTGATATCAAATCAATAATGTGGATGCATATTAGAGAACATGATGTTTAGATTGACCCACCATGAGACACTGTATGAATTGTTATTTTCTTAAATGTCATCAGTTGGTCTCATACATAGTGTATGTAGAATCCTTAGATCTGAGATCGTCATTGTTTCCTACATATGAAATAGCTTACTTAAGGGTTGCCAAACATTACTCCGTGACTAGGTTGTTATAAAGGTAACTTTCGGATTTACTATAAAACATAAGGAGGAATATGAACAATCAAGATGAAATTTGCCCATCCTATATAACAGGAAAGATATCTTTTGTCTCATTGATGTAGTTGGATTAAGGAAGTGCATGACTATGCCAAATATGGTTAATAAGCGAATCACAACTGAGTAATCTACTATAGGTTTGAGTGAAGGATCGAGTTATCATATGGTTGATACATGGCACCTTGTTCCACATCTTGGATGATAGATTAATGTCATTGACAATAAATGGATATTCAAAATCAAGAAGAAGGCAGATAGATCAATTCAAAGATTCAAAGCACGGTTAGTAGCAAAACGGTTCAAGCAACATTATGGAATTGATTATGAGGACACATTTAGTCCCATAGTCAAGCCTACAACAATTCAGCTTGTTCTTTCTTTGGCAATCTCTCGAGGCTGAAATCTTTGTCAACTTGATGTCCAAAATGCTTTCTTACATGGTGTGTTAGAAGAAGTTTCGATGCATCAGCCACTAGGGTATGAGTACAATGGTAATCCTAATCGCCTATGTAAATTGAGTAACACTTTATATGGACTCAAACAGGCTCCTAGAGCCTGGTATTCATGGTTGAGTTCGAAGTTGCAAGAAGTGGGATTCATACCATCAAAGGTAGACTCATCCCTATTCATCTATAAATATCATGGAGACATAGCATATATGCTAATCTACATGGACGACATTGTTGTGGCTAGTTCATCTGAAGAATTTATAGCCACTCCTCTTCAACAATTGCAAGAAGATTTTGCTATAAAAGACTTGGGTAATGTTCATTGTTTTCTTGGTATTGAGGTAGTACAATAAAATAGATGGAATTATCTTGGCTCAAAAGAAATATATCAATGAGTTGTTTCTTTGGGCCAATATGCAAATGTGCAAAACGATGTCATCTCCTATGGCAACTACTGAGAAACTCTTAAAGACAGGAGGGAACATCTTGTCGACAAATGAAGCAACTATTTACAGGAGTACAATGGGTGCTTTATAGTATTTGATATTAACAAGAACTGACATAGCCTTTTCTATGAATAAGGTGTACCAGTTCTTGAGCAGTCCAACCAATCAGCATTGGTTAGCTGTTAAAGGGATGTTAAGATATTTGAAGGCCACATCGTCCACGGGGCTATCAATTCGCAAGTCAATGTCATCTCTAATAAGTGCCTTCTCGGACGTCAATTGGGCAGGGTGTCCTGTTGATATGCGGTCAACGAGAGGCTTTGCTGTAATTTTTGGAGCCAATCTCATATCTTAGAGCTCTAGGAAGCAGGCTACAATTTCCAGGTCAAGCATTGAATCCAAGTATAAAGCTCTAGCAAATGCAATGGCTGAAGTAGTATTTCAGCCCCAAGTACCATATTTATGGTGTGACAATCTAGGCACAGCATATCTCTCTACCAATCCTGTGTTTCATGTACAAACAAAGCACATTGAGGTTGATTTCCATTTTATCAGAGAGCATGTGGCTTGCAAGGCTCTGGAAATTTGGTTCATCTCTTCACACAATCAAGTTGTAGATGTGTTTACAAACCGCTTTCAGTTTAGCTGTTTTCTAATTCTCGGTGCAATCTCAACCTGATAGGTTGTTATTGAGGGGAAGTGTTAAGTAATGTATCTGCTTTGATCTCTATCCATATAAAAGAGATTGTGGATTAATTGGTTGTTGTAAATATCCTGGTTTCTCTGTAATCTATGATGTTGTTGTTGTATCAAAAACATGTAAATGCGTACTATTCATGATACGTCAATACAGATAATATAAGCACAGAGGCCTTTGTGCCTTCCGTGGTTGTGGGATCCAAATCAATTCTTCTCCTTGCTTATTCCTCTTACAAGCTCCCAATGCCACCTACTATCGCACGCCGCTGGCCACCTACAGTGCTCCTCCATGCATACCGTTGTGACCAACGTGGTCTACTCGTCGAGGGGATTCCATTTTTATGCTTCGTCAAGACCCTCCATGTGTCCCTCACTGATGACCCAAGCTTCCTTTCTCTCTTTATGTGGCTAGCTTCTAAAAGCCAGGTGTTTGATTTGGCTTCCAATTTCTGGAAGCAAGAAGCCGAAGCCATTTGAAACGCCCACTTACTCTCTCCATCTTATAATATATGTTCAAGCCTATCATATGTATAGATTAAGAAGATACTAAATCTAAGAAAAAGTTAATGTCATTGGATTATATATCCCTATTAAATAACATATTACAACTACCCATCCACTTTTTAGTATTAATAGAGCGGTGTATGCTGAAAATATTGTAATAACTACACATTTTATCTCCACAATAAATTTATATTATGGAATGACGCTTCCTAAGAATAGAGACTTATATTGCAGGAGAGAGAGTACATAGTAGGGAAGCAATGAAGCACTTCTCCATATTAATTAATTAGTTGCTCGATCGACGCTTTCCCGTAGGGGTTGTACATTCATGCTTCTCCTCAAGATAAGGTTCAATAGAGTGTACAAACTTAGTATAAGGAGGTATCCGTGATTCCCACGAAACTATCTCAAACTCCTCATTAGGGATTAGTGTAAGTCCAGCTATTAGTTCTCGAAACTTCACCTGAGGCAGTTTCCTTCTGAGAGGATCATCGTCTCTTTGAACTCGAGGAGGCATAAAACGAAATGGAACAGGACGTGATGAAGAAGTAAATCCGGTGATGTATATTGGATGCTCTTTCTCAAGCAGATCTCTTGGGTGCTCCCCAAACTTTGCTATGTTATGATCCAACCCCCCCTTGAACCATCGCAGCATGCGGAGCCAAAACTGAATATCATGGTTCCTTCTCAACAAATCAGCCATAGCGTTTGCAAGTACAAGTGACCCTCCCAAAATTTTTGCCAGCTTATTTGCTATTGATGCTAACTGTGGAGAGTCTCTTGCATCTGTGCTTCCAAATACGAGCATCTTGAAAAGGTAGCTGAACTCCTCCTGTGACAAAATATTTAGGTAAACTGGTGTTGTGGTTCCCACCCTTGCAACACTCTGAAGCCTGCTTATGACTATCACTTTGCTGCCACTTCCACCCATGCGTGTTACAGATGAGTAGAACTTTACCCAATCCTCGTCATCCACATCGGAGCCAAATTCCACAATTATTAGAATCTTGTCATCACGGAATTGTGCTTGATTGATGGTACATATGCTGTCTCCATTAATGAACAAAAATGAAGAAAAGTGGCACCGAACACGTTCATCGTTACACACATGCCTGATCAAAGTTCTCTTACCAACTTTATAACGGCCGATGACTGGAAGCACCATTGGAGCACAAGGGTGGCTACGATTTTGCAATAAAATGTTGATGATGTGCTGCTTTTCAACATGACGACCGAACATGAAATTGTCTGTGTAAAGATAAGTGTCGTAGGGCCTACGACACATGCGCTCGAATCCCCCCAAGAGTATGACGAACTCACTCATACCAGAAACTACAGCTTCTAAATTGTCAAGTGCACTTTGTAAATCATGACTTAAAACAATACCTCTTGTCGCACCAGAGATTGTACGCAAACGTTTCATAGGAGATGAAGTGGTCGATGAGGTAGAAGCACTGCAGCTCCCCTCCTCTTCTTCGACGCTCTCCGGAAGGAATCTGTACTTGGCAGTATCCAGCATATTGTATCCTTGATACATGCTCGCTGCAATCAGCTTGAGTTGCATAAGCATCTTACTGTTGGTGATGTATCGCCCATCAGCTTCCTCGACGACTGCATGAATTCGCAGTAGCAGTTGCCGCAACCTTTCTAACTTGTCATCTGCACCTGTCATGTCTTTGTACTTCTTTGTCAGAAAGGAGATGCATCGGTTAATTAGCTCACCGGCAATGGCAGATATCGCTGCCTCCATCTTGCTTGAGCTATATGTTCTTGTTTGTGTATGTATGTGTAGATAGCTAGACAGCTAGAGAGAGAGAGTGTTGGACCGAAATGACGACAGAGGGGGGTGAATAGAGCCCTTAAAAAAACGCCCTTAAGTACTCGTACGATTTCTTCTCCAATAGCTAAAAAGCTATGAAGAAAGAAAAGATTTGCTTACTGAAGAAATTGACCAATCGAAACTACAAATTGCTGGCCGAACACAAGAGGAGCAAACAGAAGGAAAACAACTATTTGCAGTAGAGACCAACTGCAGAAAAGCAAACCCAAAAAGGCACAACCGAAAGCAAAGTAAAGAAAAAATCAATCTGCGGCCGACTGAGTCTGCATGGATGGCTGGAATCAGTACTTCTCAGATTGGCCGCAAGAAATAAATACTTGAAGACCTGCTGCCGAAAACCAGGATTAAGCCAAAAGGAATGGACCAAGTACTTGATTTTTTTACTGCTGCCCAAGTACTAATTTTGCTAGCCGAGAGATTGGAAAAAATCTTAACAACAGAGGACTTCAATCTTTCTTGGTTCGGCTATCAAGAGACAAAAGAAATGCATTTTTGTTTTGATCGAAAGGATGCAAGAATCAATGTTCTTTCCACAACCAAAAATATCATGCGGGTGTAGGAAATTGTAGGCAAACAAAAGGAAGCATGGAGTTGTAACTTCATTCAGCCGAACAAGAAATGGGTACTATGCATGCAGCCAAAAGAAAATTAATGCTCAAGACAAGATAGATGGAACTCCTTTCCAGAAAATAATACAACTCGAGAGATCAATCTGGAAGGAACTCAAAACTTAGCACTTGACTTAAAAAGGATAAAAAAATGAACTAGTGCATGCAAAGAAACTAAAAGGCAAAAGCAAGACTAAAAGAAAAAGACACTTAGCCAACTGCCGTATCTCTTGAGATTGTCGGTAAGGAGGCTCTGTCCATAGCCGAAACTGAGAGGGAATCACAGCACACATACAGAGGTAGATCGCCATATCATTTCAAGCAAAGAAACCGAAATAAGAATGATTCTATTGAGGAATTCAACAGCCAGTACACATCAAGAACACACGCACACGAGTCCCCATACGCCCGGAGAGCGTAGAGAGAACCTCTCACCTTCTCTCTTTCTCAACAAGGAAAGAGTAAAACCCTAATCCATCTCACAAACCCCCTCTCAAGAAATCACTCTCATTTTCATGCTCATTTCATTGCATGGAGAGAACCAAATAAAAACCCTAACTCTTGCACACACTCTCTCAATTTCAGCACAACCTCTCCCTCTCCTTTTATAGCCTTCCACTAATGGGTTTGCACATGCTTTACCCATTAGGTCACCACCTACTCGATGCTTTATCCAAACCCGCTTCCTTTAGTGCAGCTTTGCGTTTTTACCAAAACGCCCCTCGCGCACCTTTCAGGAAGCTTCCTCCTTTCTTGCCTTGCAAGCCTCGCAGATACCTCGAGCCCTCGCCGTCTTCGACACCTCCCGACCGTTCTGATCTCAGCGCCACCTGCGCCTAGTCCGGTCCACCGTGTCTCGCCACGACTCCGCCTCGACGTCCTGTAGCCAACACAGACAAGAAACAAATCACATAGCACCGCTCGACATATTGTAACCATACAATAGCAGCAGAAGAAATACTTAGAGCCCAAACCGATCGAACCGAAAAATAAACGACTTAAGCACGTTCGACCTAGTTCGACAAGGTCCGATCGAAACCGATTGCACCGCGCAATGACATGGTCCGAACCACATAAACCAAACTCGATTTTTCTAAACCGATGTCAATTACTCATCATACACATGGGATGACCTTCACATGGTCTCTCAGAGAGTATGCTCCAAAGCCTTGCTTCCAGCCTCTTCTACCTGTTTTGGTAGAAGTAGTGCTATATATAGTAATTTGGCAACGAGTGAGGAAAGCAAGACAAACGTCACTGTTGATCGATACAGTATAGTTAGCCAGCTACTTGATTTCATGCATTATACAGAGTAGTTATCTACTGATCTGACATGTCTCGTCGATGCAGTAAATAAGTTTTAAGAATTTGAGGGGGCAATGCTATATCTAATAGGAACAACAGTTTCACTTTCGTATTTGTAAACCATTGATGCCAATTAAACCCTTTACGGGCCTGGTTGGATAATAGGAAGTTGAAACCAAATCCTTAGGATTCAAGAAATTTCACTCATACAAACACCACCTAGCTTAGTTTTTCCTAAAGTATGTGCGAGGATGAATTTAACAAGTAGTACTTTGAGAATTTTCTACTTTCCTTGGCCTTTTCTTTTCAAAGCAAGACGGTCTGAAAACTGAGGCAAAATTGAATCGACTTTGAGGCGTTCCTCAAGGAGACGATGACGCCAACAAAATGTGAGAGCGCCGTACGTTTTCTGGCAATGTCTAAATGAAGAAAACAAACATTCTGCTCTAACTTCTAAATATGCAGATGACATCGGAAGAGTCGTCGAGCGATCGAGATGGTCGCCGTTGCCCCCTAATCAAAACTTCTTATACACGACCTTAGCCGGATAACCATGGTCTCCCTGCCGATCAGAAAATCCAACTGCCAATTTTCATTTATTTTTATTCCTAATTTCATGTTTATGTTGCAATCCGTATACAAATATAGTTGCAATATTTTATTAAATTTTTTATTCCAAAATTTAGATACTTAGGTATTTCTATTTGGAATTGGTATGAAAATCAAATTGCTAATTTATTTTTTTATTGTACTTGACGTAGGCTTTTTCTTTTAATTTAAGTTGTTATAATTAACTCACATCCACCACATGGATGGCAAGATCTTTTTAATTAACGTGTGTATTTCCTCATAGTGCTTAATTAGTATAGGTATAGATTAGGTTCCAAATAATGTTGAATAAATGCTCATATCACTCTTCGAATACTTGGTAAATTAAGAAAATGTATTCTTTTGGTGGAATCAGGTAGAATATTAGATTCCATGATTTGATCATAAAATGTGATCCTATCAGAGCGTCTCCATCTGATTTAGAATTCTGACAAACTTGATTACAACAACAAAAGTTGCGGTTGCTGTGATCCTTAATTTCCACTATAAAATGAATCAACTCCTTATGTTGCTTGTTGCACTTATTTTTTTTATCAAGGCTACTAAATAATACGCATTCTTTGACCCCAACATTCCCGGATCCGTTCACTAGCACAGACAGGATCTTTCTTGCTGGTCCGGAAGTCCGGAACCGTCAGAAAAAAGCACAAAACCATCTAGGTTAATTATAAACCCAGCTCTCTCATGGTTCTGATACCAATTGTTGCAAGTCTTTACAATTGCTCCCAGGACTTTACGACTGCTCACGACCGCTTACGACCATTTATGAGAGCTTTCAACCACCTCTTGCTGCCGTTCGACCTCTTTGTCACTCCTCCGATCGCTTCGTCTTTGTGGTCAGAAACCTTCTGTTGAGGTTTCGACCGCGCTTCTCTGCTGCTGCGCTGTTCTTCCTTCGACCTCACTCATTTACCATGATCACAGCTCCCTACGGCCACGTAGTGATTCCGGCGATCACTGTTCACCGTGGTCGAAACACCCTTTTTGACCATGTTCACTCCCTTACAACGTGGTCGGAGTCCCTTCCGACCACGTTTAGGTCTTCACGGTGCAGTCGCAGCCTCTTTCGACCACTCACACCGTGGTTAGAGTTTTCACAACGTGGTCGAACACCCTTACGACCACGTTCAACTCTTCTTGAACGTGGTCGAACGCTCTTACGACCATGTTCAAACTTCTTTGCTACCGTCGTACGTCTTCCGATCACCCTCAACCTTTCTTCACCGTGGTCATACCACCTCCCGACCACGTCTTCTTCAGGTTTACCATGGTCGAACGCCTACCGACCACACCTGCTGATGTTTTGCCGTGGTCGTAAGCCCCTCCAACCACGTTTACCGTGGTTGTAAGTCAACTTCGACCACGTCTGCGAGATTGCTCAATGGAGACGACACTCAAGTTTTTCTTTTTTCTTCTTTACTTGTCGCATTACTCGGTGCACTTCTGGTTACATGACTCTACCCCTTTTTATACCCGGCTCTACGACTTATGCTCGGCTTTTTCGACTACGAGTGCAAACCGACTCCGGTTCGATTACAACTAACTTTCGACTTCAATTAACTGATTTTCGACTTCGATTACAATTGACTTTCCGGTTCGATTACAACTGACTTTCGATCACGACCAAAACTTGAACATAGCTTCGAAACAAGATTATTTCCAACATAATTAGCCATCTACTTGATTTCATGCATTATACAGAGTAGTTTCATTTTTCATATTTGTAAACCATTGATGCCAATTAAAACCTTTGCGGCCTGGTTGGATAATAGGAAGTTGAATCCAAATCCGAAATTTCACTCATACAAACACAAACATTCTGCTCTAACTTCTAAACATGCAGATGACATCGGAAGAGTTGTCGAGCGATCGACATGGTCGCCGATGCCAGCTAATCAAAACTTCTTATACACGACCATAGCCGGATAACCATGGTCTCCCTGCCGATCAGAAAATACTACTGCCAATTTTCATTTACCGCAATCTTGACGATTCTGCATGTGCCAAGTATGATATATCGGAAGTCGCTGTTGCTTGACGAACACCTTCACGTAAACGCACTTGACGATTTTGCGTGTCCTTAGCTACTCACAATTATTGCATCAAGCTCTGACTTATCCGTACTTGTCTTCTATATTAATTTCGATGTTGAAATTCCTCCTGGCCTGTTTATATTTGTCGTCGATACGAGATTAGACAGTAAACTTAGAAGTACCTCTTGTTGGATGCACAGACCATTGAGGATACGAAAGTGTAGGATCGTCGATGGCAACCAGAGGGGGATGAATGATTACAGCGCACAGCAGAAACTTTTTTCAAATTTTTTATCTTCTAATCGATTAATCTGCAAAATAAAAAAACAGGAAACAAAATAGGCCAATTCTTTCTCGGTACTGTAGCAACATTGTAGCGGTTACTGTAGCATCAAAAAAATTCCGTCCAATCAGCAGGAAAAGCGTTTTTCTTTTAATCTAGCAATTGATTTTTAATTCAAACTAAATCATGAATGTGAGCAAAAAAAATATATAGATAGAGATCAATGCATAAAGAATCCATTGCAATAAAAAAACTAGGAAAAAGGATAATATATGCGAATTAAAAAGCTCACAACTTTTATTCAAATAGTAGTGTGCCCGTGCTAACGCTACGGTAAAATACAAAACAAGATAAAATTTGTAAAAAATAAAACGGATTTCTGCATCAATTACATGAATCCTTCGCATAATTCAAATGGATTTGCCCTTGTCATAATGGATTGCTAGCTACGTTTACGGTTTTGCAAGTGCATTCGCGGATTGAATAAGGGAACGATGCAAAATGCCAATGCATTTGTACATACAAATGTAGAACTAAGTGTTCTACAACTTCTACAAGAAGATTTGTTGTCGGGAGAAATTAACTCCTGTACACAGCTTTTTTTGGGGGGGGGGGGGGTGTAATATAAAAGTAACAGACATGAATATACCTTATAATATTAAAACAAATGGAACAGAGAATTTCTCAATGCAGGAAAACATACAGTTATCATTCATTTGTCAACAGTTACCAACTAATCATGGGCAAAAAGAAAGTGGTCATCAGAGCCAGTGCAATAGAAATTACCACAACAAAAAAAGAAATGACAGTTACCATAAAAGGGGAAATATGCTCAAACAAATTTCACATAAACAATATAATTCCACACATGTTCAAAGAAATGTACCTTCTTTCCAGCTACAGGCAAAAGTAGAGATGGCCAAAGATATTCTGCTACAGAAAGCAAATTTTGTATTTGGGTATCAGCTTCAAAGCAACAGTTGCGGATGGTGCCAGCAACCTGCCAAAATTCACAAAAGGAATTGAGAAGCAGCCAAGCAGGAACATTAGTGGAAGCACAATAATCCCACAAGATCTTACAGTAAATGAAATACCAATATGTTAGCAATACCAGGCAGATAGACTGACAGAATACACTCAGTAGTCAGCATATGAATATAATTGAAGATACCAATGTGATAGTCAAGTCTAGATATTTGCAAAGAACTTGAAAACACTAAAAGTTCAAGACAACTATCACTTCTACTGCGATAAGTCTTGAAATGGCAGATGCATAAAAAAAAGATTGTGAAGTGTTATGAAATAATGCAATATTCCAATTTACAAATTGAATTGACATTACTACTTATTTGCTAAGATCCCCTCTATGTGTACCCTTGGACACTATGTAGCAACTCCTCATTAAATTATTACGATAATATTTGATGGTATGTGACTGTGATAAGTAAAATAATTGAGAAAAATAAATAGTTAATAACATATATTGTCAAAGTATGCCAAAAATATAAACCATGAGAGCACATGTAATGTACAGATCATGTCGCATTAACACCAGTATCAAGATTCAAAATGGGCTGCACGTACCCCTTCAGACTCACTGGATGACCTACAGAATGACCGCACAAGCTTGGCAACATACAACCCTTGCACCTTTTCATCCCCAACCTTTCAAATAGAAGAAAGCTATATTCGTAGTCTCTACATGATATAGTTACAAAGCAGAAAAAATTAGAAGCGTATTTATATTCCACATGTTTTCTGTACATTAGCCTTGCCAGGATTTACTGATCTGAAAACCAGAAATCACTCAAATCAATAAAAGATCATGATTTACCAAAACCAATGTAACAACAATATCATCTTTCTGAGGAGTTCCAATGTCTAACTGGAGTAAAGGAATACTAAAACCTAAAGCTTACTGCAATGTAGATACCCAAGCTTTTGCCGCACCAGGAGTTTCAGCACAAAGAAAGTAATCATTTTTCCGAGGAGTTCCAATGTCTAACTGGAGTAAAGGAATACTAAAACCTAAAGGCATATGCACTTATTAAGAAAACATTAAAGCTCTTTGAGAATCGTCATGTAAGTGTATAGGATACTGAAAAAGCAGCCGTCATACTTTGGCATCCTCTCGTAACAATTTGAGAGGTACTTATATAAACCTTCATACTTAGAATCATACGAAAAAATATATGGTCAAGCGGTAATCTTACTGAAAATTTACAGGAGACAAAGTAATGGTGCTTGAAGCATCAAATAGAATGATTCCTTAACAGTGATTTCATTCCTCCGACTCGCAACAAGAAAAAATGAATACCGAGATAACGATAGGAATTTCCTAGGTATTCTCAGTTACAAAAGTCAAGGTTCCATACTTGTATTCCATATTTCAGACGTCGGGTCCAATATTACCCATCTTTCGTTCCATTTCCTCAACTATTTGAAAGAAGATAATAAGAGTTCAACGGTAAAAAGCCAATCATGGAAAATTATATTGCTAGGGTCCTATGATTGCATTCATTTTAACACGCTTGGTCCCATGCGGACCACCAGATTGTATTTTCTAGCTAAGTTGCAGGTACATGAACAGTTGAACACCAAAAGAATTCCTCTCCGTGTATGGTCTTCCTGAAGGTGGATTTACTGAAATTTCAAGCATTAAAATGGATTGTCTTGTTTTCACCAAACAGAAAAGAGCACTAACAATACCCAAGCAAAGGTAATTTTGCAAACAAATTCAGAGTATATAACTCTATTAGGGGACCAAAAGCTAATCATTATTGTAGTTATTTACTGTACTGCACTTACACACTGCCAAAAAAACAACTACTGCTGAAAGAACAATTGATATTTGGACATTTTTTTACATCTATTAGCCAACACATACTAAGGTTATATCAGCTAAATGAATATCAACAGGCAACAGCATGCAAAGTATAGCTCTGAGAACTGCAAATGAATGTACCTCAGAACAAAAATGCACTGTCGAATGTGTTATTGTGTAAGATTTTCGGAATTGCACATGATGGCTTATACATAACTGTGATGTTGGAGATTAGTCAAATATACCACCCAAAAACATTTGAAAAGGAACAAGGGACTTCAAACTAAAGGATAGCGACAGCAGAATGACATGACATTATAGTGATTTTGCTAGACACGATCGTACAATGATATGCAAAATCAGTTCAACAATGAAACCTGAGCAGAAATACACTGCCTGATGATGCAAAAGGAAAATCACAACAGACATATCTAAACAACCAAGCAAACTACAGAGGCAAATAAGATTCATCATGTCAGAAATCCATACCTCATCAGGAACCCGAAGATACTTGATGGTGTTCCCACGGATGTAACACTCGGGCATCCTCCAAAACTTATCACCATCCTACAATAGTGCAATCCAACCATAAACCATAAGAAAAGGCATTTCACAAACTAACAGACCAAATCATTAGAATCCCAAAGAGAATCCTACTTTCTCCACATCAAAATTGCAATTTCGTGCGTACTTCCTTTAGAACAAAGGACAGGTACCCTAGTTTCCCCAAAACCAAACAATGCCCTTAACTAATCTGCGCTTGCTAAAATGAAATACACTCGGAGACCGCAGCTCGTCCACCTTCCAGTCTCGTACTGGATCGTCGGTGGGCAGCTCGAAGCGGCAGAGCGGCACGAGTTGCGCACCTCGAGCCACGGCACGATGCACTCCTCGTGGTACCGGTGCGAGCAAGGCGCCTCTTCACGCGCTCCCGGCCGCAACCGTCCCTACACACCACGCACTCCACCCTCCCTTCCTTGCCGCGGCGGCGATGACGGGAGCGCCTCGGCCGACCGGCTGCCGCCGCTTGTTCTTGGGAACAGCCCCTCCCGCCGGCGACAAGCACCTCGTCGCCTCCCGGTCGGGGCGTACACGCCCTCCTCGAATCGGCTAGGGCGGGGCGGCACGTCGCCGAGCACCTCCCACTCGGCCCCAGCGATTCACCCGGCGCCGGAGGCGAACGTGACCTCCTCCCAATCGACTCGCCGCCCGCGGTGGACGTCTCAGCGGCAGATCCGGCTCGACGCCGTCCAATTGGAGGCGATCCCAACGGATCGAGGCCTCCTCCTCGTGTTCCTCGGGAACCCGAGGTGGTCGGGCCTGGCGCGACGAGCGCGTCATGGAAGAGGTCGCTCCACGGAGAGGAACTGCCGCAGCGCGGCGGAGGCCACCGATGCCACCGACGAGGAGGGGCCGGCGGATCCGCCGGAAACAGGGCGCGGGTTGGGAGGGGAGGAGGAGGAGGAGGCGGCGCGGAGTGGGAGGAGGAGGTGAGGAGCGGCGCGGGGAGGACGGGGAGCGAGGGAGTGGAGGCGCGGGGAGAGGTGGAGATGGGGAGCGGCGGCGGTGGAGGACGGCGGGAGCGGAGGAGTGGCGGCGCAGTGGAGGACGGGGAGCGGCGGGAGTGGAGGCGCGAGGGAGGAGGCGGCGGTGCGGGATGGCAGGCAGGGGAGGAGGGGCGATGCGGGGTGGGGAAGGAAGGAGAAGGAGGCGGCGCGCGGTGGGTTCGCTTGGGATCGCGAGTCGCGAGGGGGAGGTGGGCGTCCCCTTTGAATTTGGATTTGGATCGTTGGATATGAGTGGGTAAGGAGAGAGAAAGGTGGGAATTGATTCTTGATCGTTGATTTCACTGGTTGGTTTTTCTGGGGACATGAATTGGTGTGGACGTAGGAAAACTCATGACTGCTGGGGGCACAATTTGGGGTGGTCGTAGGAAAGAACTGAACTGGTGGATTTTAGGGGTAGAGAAAACCGTAGAAACTGTTCATCCATCCATCAACACTGTTTTAGTAGCCGCTCACTTTTGATCTTTCTGTGCGTTCGTTGCCTGGATCGAGAAACGAAACTGACGCCTTGCTAGTGCTGCTCACGTAGACACGAAACGTGAAACAACACACAGCGGTTAATAACTCCCGCGTTGCGTGCCTCACGAAATCAGGCGAAGAGCGATGCATTGCCACACGTTATCGCAAATTTTTTTCAAAATAGATCGAAACTTTATTTCTGAACTATGGTGACTACAAAGTGTCCTCTTGGCACCCCTAAACCCTAGCACAAAATTAATCTCTTTAAAAGGCACAGGGTGAGCCTCACCCATGCCTTCCACTCGTACCTCTCCTCCTCGAAGAAGCGGCTGACTGCATGGAATACTGGCTTGTGGTAGCCATCTGCTCCAAGATGCTGCTGCATCTCCCAAAGTTTGGAGGGCCAGTCCTCCATCTGCTTTGGGGGGAGTGGATGAAGTGCACCATCTGCTCGAGATCGAAATTTTGAAGTTAGACAAGTAAAGTAGTAAACATTTTACAAAATTAAAACTTAAGCTGAAGTAAACTAAGACAGGTAACATAGCAATAAGAGAGGAAGAGACAGCAATAGTACTTATATTTTTCGTAAACTCCTTTTAGGGTTGAAATAAGTTTTGTGATAAAATCGCTTCCTAAATTGCCTTAGGTCTCAACCTACGGTCAAGCAGCCTGGCTCTGATACCACTTCTTGTAACGCCCCCGTTTCCAGGGGCGCTAGGATCCAGCATTCCGCAACTACCCAAGCATGGCCAATTACGGAGCGTCGAGCAAGAGAATATCATCACAAATATGCTTACAACAAAAGAGCCAACTTTATATTACAACATAGGGTTTAACAACCAGATTTTACTACAGCGGGCATGCAAGCCCGAAATGTAATACAACAAAATAACCACCAGGAAACTTGAGCATGATCGAGACCTAGAGCCACGGATCCTCATCGAAGAACTGCTCTTCCGGAGCATCCTTGACTGCCTGATCTTCACCAGCATTCTGAAACTCTGAAGTGGTTTTGCAAGCCGTGAGTACAACAATTTTTAGCTAATTGCACGGATAATCAAAGGATGGGGTATACTTATTTTATTAATGTATGTGGATGCAGTTTTATTTGTAAATATTTTTGAAATTCCCAAACCAAGGACTACTCCTTAAGAATAAGGTGGTTTTCAATATGAGAGACCATGTGGATGTGACCTCATGTTTGTGATGAGTAATTGACGCATGATCGGGAAAGTTTGAGTTTGGTTTGAGTGGTTCGAGCCAAGTCGTTGCATGGTGCAGTCGACTGTGGTCGAACCTGGTCGAACGCGGTCGGACGTACTTAGGACGCCTGTTTTCTTTTCGACCGGTTGTTGGGCTATTTTGGGTGTGAGAATGTATTTCTAATACAACCTGGTGTTAACTGTTTCTCGAACGGTGCTATGTGATGTGTTTTTTGTCTGTGTTGGCTGCAGGACATCGAGACGGAGTCGTGGCGAGGCACGGGATGACCGGACTAGGCGCAGGTGGCGCTGAGGTCGAAGCGGTTGGGATGTGTCGAAGATGGCGCGGACTCGAGGTGGTTGCGAGGCTTGGACTACAAGAAATGAGGAAGCTTCCCAGAAAGTGCAGGAGTGGCGTTTTGGTAAATACGCAGGGCTGCACAAAAGGAAGCGGATTTGGTTTTGAGCTAATGGATAAAGCACAAGAGTTGTCGGAGACTTAGTGGGCAAAGCAAACTTGCAAACCCAATAGGGAAGGCTATAAATAGAGAGGAGCTCTCTAGTGCTAGTAGAGTTTTTAGTGCTTTGGCTCTCCTGGTGATTGAAAAAGCATTTAGGGTTTTGCTTTGAGTCCTTTTTGCCTTTCTGTTGAGAGTTTGTTTGAGACAGTAGTTGAGTTGGTGTTCTTGAGTGAGGGCTCTTGATGTAAGAGATAACTGTGAACAACCCTTTGTAAGCATTCATGTCCTTGTATCCATTTCATTATGAGAGACTTTGCTTGAGTTGGTCTGGCTATCTATCTTCTCTTAATTATCTTTCTTTTGGTTGTTGATTGCTTTGGTTCCCTCTGTGTTTTGCCTCAGTTCTATTTTCTTATCTCCTCTGCTGTGGTCATTTCGGCAGTATTAGATTTTAGTTCAAGGTCTCACTTGCTAGCTATTGCTCTGTCCTTGTCTCTGCCGAACAGCCTTATTAATATGTTTCTTCACTTCTTGCAGATGGTTAGCTATCATTTGTAAAGTTTTTGATCGGAAGAGCAGCAAGCTATTTGATGTCTTTGCCTCTTTGGCTGGCTTCAAGTATTTTCTGTGCCATTTGTTTTCAAGCCTCAGATTTTCAGCCAAGCTGATCTTTTGATTGGAATCTTTTCTCTCCCTAAAGACCAGATGTTTGTTAGGTAGAAAATTTATGTAGTTAATCTGTGAAGCACAATCTGAGATTGATCCTTTTTAGTGTTTGTCCCTTTACTTCAGTTTTCCCTGTTTAATGAATTTTTGGACAGCTACTGTTCTCAGATTGATCTGCTTGGGATTGCTCGTTCCCAGCCGAACTGATGAGTGGAGTCTTGTTTGTTTTAAGAAGGAGAGCAACCATTTGATTTTTCTTTGTCCTCTCAATTACAGCTTTTTATTTTCAGCTCTGTCTCTGTTAGCTTTTCTCTTTAGATTGCATTCTTTTTCTCCTCTTTGCTCGGTTGGCATTTTCTGCAGAATTTAGGCTTTCAGTTTAAGATGTCAAGTGCAATTTCCCCTTTGAGTCATGGCAGCTCTCAGGCAATTAAGTGCTGATTTTCTCGGGTGACAAATATGCTCTCTTCATGCAGTTTTCGGTCACTTTCTGCTGCCTCCTATTTTCAGTCCTCAACTGCCGACATCACTCAGGTTTTTGGTATTTATTTTTAGCACAGAAGCTCACGGCCAGCAGTATGCAGTTCGGTCAGCTTTGATTTTTTGGCAGCACAGCAGCTCACGACCAGCAGAAAAAATCAGTTTTTATCTCTCGGTTAAGTTGCAGTGCTTGATTTCTCTTTGATCTCTTTGTTTGCAGCTTTTGGCTTCTCAGTGCAGCATCCTTTTTATTCGGTTTTTCAGTTCATTGGTTGCTCTACCGATCTGCTAATCTAGTATTTATTTTTCGGCTGTATTTACTGCTCAGTTATTTACCTTGCTGATTATTCTCTTGTGGGTTCTTAGGTGTTCTTCAATCTTCACTTTCTTGAAATTCAATCCTTCCAATGTTAAGGTTCAAGGATCTCATTTCAATCTAATTTTTTATTTTAGTGGTCTTAATCTTTGGAAGGTCTTCCGCTCAAGTCATTTGATCCTCGTCAGTTTTTAGTAAGTTTTGTATCTACTTCTTCATAGCATTTGTTGCCATCAGAGAAGAGTTTTTAAGTGGATACTTAGGGGGATTTTTGAGATCAACATTCAACCCCCCTCTGTTGTCGTTCTCGATCCAACAATTGGTATCAGAGCCGGTTAGCTCTTCCTCGTAGATCTTAACCGGTCTCTAGAGCCATGGCGATAGACAAGTATTCCATCAAGCCCCCGATCTTCGATGGGATCGACTATCCCTTCTGGAAGAGTCGGATGAAGACCTACATCCAGGCTCAGGGCTACGCCATCTGGCGAAAGGTGAAAACCCGATATGTTGTTCCTGCCGATGAGAACATCAATGCCGGAAACATGGCCGATGTTGAGGCGAATGCTAAGGCGAGGAACATCATAATTCAGGGTCTGAGAAGAAGCGAGTTCGATCGTATCTCTCATCTCACGTCGGCCTTCGACATCTGGGTGACCCTCGACGCATACCATGAGGGCACCACCCAGATCAAGACGGTTCGACAGGACCAGTTCAAGCGAGATTACAACAAGTTTGAAATGCTCACTGTGAGACCTTGGATGAGTGTTTTTCGAGATTTCACAAATCCTGAGCAACCTCCGAGCGGTCGGTCTCACATACCCCGACTCGGACAATGCTCGTCAAATGCTTTCTGCTCTTGACTTGCGTGTTTGGGTGATGAAGGTGACCATAATTAAAGACACGATCGATCTCTCAACCCTGACTCTTGACGCGTTGTACTCACGCCTCAAGACTCACGAGATTGACATAGTCTCTTGTAGGTCGAAGTCGCAGTCGATGGCCTTAGTCACCGATCCCAGCTCTGTTTCTGGACCTTCTGACTTTTCTTCTGGATTCTCTCTTGCTGCTCCGTGTGAAATTGCCGATGATCAACTAGAGCAGCTTCTAGAAAATCAACTCGCTCTCTTAGCCAGAAAATTTTCCCATGCATACAAAAGAGTGAGGGACAGAAAGAGAGGAGGGCCGATAATCTGCTTCGAGTGTGGTGGCCCCAACCACATTCGGACGAATTGCCCCAAGCTGGAGAAGGGCAAGAGTGACTACAACGGTGTGAGCAAAAACGACTACATCGACAAGAACCGCAACAAGAAGCCCCCAGCTCATGCCCAAGGCAAGAAGAAGTTCTGCAATCTTAGCAAAGCCAAGAAACTCTTCCACCGCGTCCTCACCGCTTTCGATGACCTCGACCTCAGCGAGGTGGAGGGATGGAGCGACGATGATGGGACGGGTGATCAAGAACCCAAGGATGGCGATGACTTCTCCAGCATGTGCTTCATGGCTCTTGAGGGCGAGATCAGCGAAAGCGAGCTCTACTCTGATTCCGACGAGGTATACCCCTCTTACAACCAGCTTAATGATGTTTTTCTTAAGCTAGGTAAATTTCATGCTAGATCTAGAGCTAGGTGTAGCGAGTTGGAGAATGAAGTAGATAGATTGTCACGGGAGCTTACTTCACTTATATCTGCTCCCTCCCGTGACGAATGTGATACATGCTCTGCTTTGCTCGGTGACATGGAGAAATCAAGGACCTCTCATGATAGTCTATCTTCTGAGCTTGACATGCTTAAGGTGGAGAATGTTAGTCTTTTAGCTGAACTAGAGATGAGTAGGACTGTTGCTCTTTCATCTACTGTTGTTGAGACTAAATCTTGCACCTCATGTGAAGATAAAGACAATGCATTTAGAGGTCTTTATACTATGCTCCTTGATCTTCCAGAAACATGTGAAAATTACAATAGCTTGAAATTGAACCTAAAAAAGGCAGATCATAAAATTGCTGAATTGCATGCTTCTTTGCTTGAGCCCATTGTTTCTTGTACCAACTGTCCTAAATTGACCTTTGAGCTTGAATCAGTTTCTAAACAATTTCAATAAATGGTTGATCAAAACAAGAAAATGGCTCAATATGCTTCTAAGGACCCTGTTAGCTCACCATGTAACTGTTGTGGTTACAGACCAAACAGAGAGAGAGATGGTAGTGGAGAGTTGGGAGTGTCCTGCCCTCCCCCTCATGGTCTTCCCGTATATATATTCATAGGGGGTGTGCTTTTACAATTATGCCCTTACATTGGTGCACCCCTACTGGGGGTATCTAAGGCATTACACACGTTCCACTTTAGTCCTAATATCCTCCTAACAGGCCTGCTGGGTTTAGGTGGGGGCCACCCCTACAACAGGAGCCTCTCATGGTGAAGGGCTTCACAGGCCGGGCCATGTTGCCGAAGTCCTTGGCCCCTCCGTCCTCGCGCCCGTGAACCTTGTGATCTTGCGGAACATGCGCGCGCTGCGGAGTCTGGAGTTTGAGGCCGGAGCCGTAGCTGATGTCAAAGTAGAGGCGCGCGCGCTCCGTCGAGGGACTGCTGTGCCCGAACAGTCGGGTAGTGCGCTTTTAATGAAGCCTGGATTCATGACGGCGCTTGGCTGTCGCCGTCATTTCAGCCGCCGCGCTGCGCGATCCTCTTCAAATGAGTGGGGCAAGCGGCGATTTGTAACTGGTGCGTCATGGGATATGAGCTGATGCGTCCGACAGTTGCGTGCCTTTGAACAGGCTGGGACGCATCGGTTGCGCTGCCGCCGGTTGGCGTACCGCCGCTCGCCTTTTTGCCTGCCTCGCGACTCCTCGCTGGGTGAGGCTGGGTATAAATACGTTGGAGTGGCGGGTTGCTCCCTGGCCGCCCCCGGCTACGCATCCTGTTCCTTCGGGTTCTCGAGTTGGTGTGATTGCATGCGCCGTTCTGCGCTCTGCAAGCATCCGCTGACGCCACGCGCGCTCCGTTTTTATGCGCCCGACCGGGTGGCGCGTAGCCGCACCCAAGTCGGTGAGGCGCGCGGCCCGCCCTCACCCTTCGACCGGGTGGCGGCGAGCTGGGCGATAAGTCGGCGAGGCGCGCGCGCCCGCCCTCACCCTTCGAACGGGTGGCGGCGGAGCTGGCGCCTAAGTCGGCGAGGCGCGCGCTCCGCCCTCACCCTCCGTCGGGTGGCGCGAGACGGCGCCTAAGTCGGTAGAGGCGCGCGCGCTCCGTCCCTCACCCTCCAACGGGTGGCGGCGAGCCGGCGCCTGTCGGTCGAGGCGCACGCGCCGTCCCTCACCCTCCGAACGGGTGGCAGCGAAGCTGGCGCCTAAGTCGAAGCAGAGGCGCGCGCTCCGTCCCTCACCCTCCGAACGGGTGGCA
This sequence comes from Dendrocalamus sinicus, assembly GCA_036346575.1. Classification (NCBI taxonomy): domain Eukaryota; kingdom Viridiplantae; phylum Streptophyta; class Magnoliopsida; order Poales; family Poaceae; genus Dendrocalamus; species Dendrocalamus sinicus. The sequence continues at coordinate 2,531,649 of CM070669.1, forward strand.
GCGGAGCCGCGCTAAGTCGGCGGCGGCGCGCGCGCGTCCCTCACTCACCCGAACGGGTGGCGCGGAGCTGGCGCCTGAAGTCGGTAGAGGCGCGCGCTCGTCGCTCACCCTCCCGAACGGGTGGCAGCGGAGTTGGCGCCTAAGTCGGCAGAGGCGCGCGCTCGTCCCTCACCCTCGAACGGGTGGCGGAGGAGCTGGCGCCACCGGGCAGTAGGCGCGCGCTCCGCCCTCAACCTCCGAACGGGTGGCCGCGGGCCGCGCCACTGGCAGTAGCGCGCGCGCTCCGTCCCTCACCCTCGAACGGGTGGCGCGAGCTGGCGCCAAGTCGGTAGAGGCGCGCGCTCCGTCCCTCACCCTCGAACGGGTGGCGCGGAGCTGGCGCTAAGTCGGCGAGAGGCGCGCGCGCCCTCACCCTCGAACGGTGGCGGCGAGCTGGCGTCTAAGTCGGTGAGCGCGCGCTCCGCCCTCACCCTCCGAACAGTGGCGACGAGCCGGCGCCTAAGTCGGCGAGGCGCGCGCCCGCCCTCAACCTCCGAACGGGTGGCGGCGGAGCTGGCGCCTAAGTCGGCGCAGAGGCGCGCGCTCCGTCCCTCACCCTTGAGCGGGTGGCGGCGAGCTGGCGCTTGTCGGTGAGGCGCGCGCGCTCCGTCCCTCACCCTCCGAACGGGTGGCGGCGGAGCTGGCGCCTAAGTCGAAGTAGAGGCGCGCGCGCTCCGTCCCTCAACCTCCGAACGGGTGGCGGCGGAGCTGGCGCCTAAGTCGAAGTAGAGGCGCGCGCGCTCCGTCCCTCACCCTCCGAACGGGTGGCGGCGGAGCTGGCGCCTGTCGGCGAGAGGCGCGCGCGCCCGCCCTCAACCTCCAACGGGTGGCGGCGGAGCGGCGCCTAAGTCGGCAGAGGCGCGCGCTCCGTCCCTCAACCTCCGAGCGGGTGGCGGCGAGCAGCGCCTAAGTCGGCGAGGCGCGCGCTCCCGCCCTCACCCTCCCGACGGGTGGCCGCGAGCTGGCGCCTGTCGGCGAGGCGCGCGCTCCGCCCTCACCCTCCGACGGTGGCGGCGAGCCGGCGCCTAAGTCGGTGAGAGGCGCGCGCTCCATCCTCACCCTCCAACGGGTGGCGGCGGAGCTGGCGCCTAAGTCGAAGTAGAGGCGCGCGCGCTCCGTCCCTCAACCTCCGAACGGGTGGCGGCGAGCCGGGCGCCTAAGTCGGGCAGAGGCGCGCGCGCCGCCCTCATCCTCCGAACGGGTGGCGCGGGCCGGCGCTTAAGTCGGCGAGGCGCGCGCTCAGTCCCTCACCCTCCGAACGGGTGGCGCGGAGCTGGCGCCTAAGTCGAAGTAGAGGCACGCGCGCTCCGTCCCTCACCCTCTGAACGGGTGGCAGCGGAGCTGGCGCCTAAGTCGAAGTAGAGGCGCGCGCGCGCTCCGTCCCGAACGCTTGGCCTGCCAAAAGGCGGGTTGTTGCGTCGTACTGTGCCTTCCCGTGGGTGGTGCACGCGGCAGCCTGCAATTGGGGCGCCGCGGTACGCCAGGGGTTGCGTGACCACGGCTGCTTGCATTGACGGTCCACAGTCCTGTGGTCGCGTGCAGCGCAAACCGCCACGACGCCTGGCCTTCGGTTATGGGGAATCGTGCGGGACGGGCCTCTGTTCCGCTGGGGCTGGGCCCAGCACGCGGAGCGTCGCAACGTTTCGGCGGCAGCCCTAGGGGCGAGGTGGCTTAAAATGACCTCCGAAACAGCGCCTCCGCACTTGTATGCTTCTCTTTTCGCCTGCATCGCCCTTGACACCCTTTTCCTGCGGCCGCATATTTCCTCTTGTGATAAGCGATGGCATCCAGCGACAATCGCGGCTTCGCGGCGAGCGGTGTGGGTGTTCGCCGGCGGTCATCACGGCTGGAGGTGAAATACTCGCTCGGCGAACGCGATCCGGCGGCGGCGGAGAAATGGTGGCTGGCGACGGAGAAGGAGGGCTCGTTTTCGAACGAGCTGGGCCCCTCGCTTGTGAGCGAGAAGACCATCCAAGGGTTGCTGCGCGAGGGGAAGCTATCCGACCGCCAGGCGGTGCGAGTGCCTTCCGTCGACGAGACGGAACCGCACCCCGATCAGTCGGAAGCGATCGTATTCGTCGCCTTTTTGGACGCAGGGCTCCGCATCCCAAGCAGCGGTGTGGGCGATCGCGGACCTTCGACCGAGTCGGCGCACTGACGCCAACGCTGTGGCGGCTCGCCGCAGATACACCGGTTTTGCGCCGAGCGCATGCCCCCAGCTCTTCTTTGTTCGCCTATCTGCACGAGGCGCGGTTCCAGCCCAAGGATCGGAAGGACGGGACCCTGTCGAACTTTGGCAGTGTCAGCTTCATTCTTCGGTCGTCCTGCACCAAGCTTTTTCCTGCGAACTCCACGCGTGGGAAGTGGCAGTCTCATTGGATGAAGCGGTGGTTCTACCACCGTGTGGAGAGCGGGAGCGGCCTCGAGTGTAAGGGCGGGCCGATCGCATTCAAGACCTCGCCGGGCCGGACCCTGGACGACGAAGATCGGCGGAGGCGTCGAGACGACAACGTTGAGCCATCGGTCTGCGTACTGCTGGCGCCATTCGACCCTCGTGAGTGCCGACCACTTCTCCCCTTCTGTTCGCACGGAGTGCGCTACGTATTCACCCCCCTTTTTCCTTTTGCTTGGACTTAGGAATTAGTCTGGGGGACGCCGAGCGGCTCGCACACGTGTTCCTCGGGCCGTACACCGAGAGGGAGCACGAGCAGCGTGCGTCGGCAACCGCGGCAGTGGGGCTGGGGCGGATTAACCGCGTATGCGAGGCCCTGGGCCTTGCCGTGCCGGACCGCCCGACTCCGCAGCGTCAAGAAGACGGCGCCAGGAAGCTGAGGGCGCCTTTGCGCAAGAGGGCCCGCGGCGGCGCGGCTGCCGTGCTTGGCGTGGCTGCTGCCACCGCCGCTACTAGCGCTCTCGACAGCGCGGCGGACGCGGAGTCGGATTTGGCGAAGTACGCCGACTCAGGCGTGGATGGCGCGGACACCGGGGGCGAAGGGTCCTCGGGGGGCGCCCTGGATGGCGGGATTACCGCGGTCAGCCGGGAAGGGGAAGTTTCGCCATCCGCGGCGATCCTCGGCGCGGGTCCTGCGCCGGCCAGTGGCGAGGCGAGCCTACGGACCCGGCCCCCGCAGCGCCGGAGACGCAACCTCCAGCTGTCACTACGCCAGAGACGCAGCCTCCAGTCGAGGCCGTCTTGGCGCCGGAGACGCAAGCTCCGGTCGTGGCCATCATGGCGCCGGAGACGCAGCCTCCAGCTGCTGCCACCGCGGCGTCGGAGACGCAAGCTCCGGTTGTGGCCATCATGGCGCCGGAGACGCAGCCTCCAGCTGCTGCCACCGCGGCGTCGGAGACGCCCTCCGCGGGGGCGCACGAAGCTGGACACTCACCGATGGCTGTCGTCGGGAGCGAGGCACTTGCCGCGGGAGCTGCCCCTGTGAGTGCTTCACCCACAAACGCTGCGGCATCGAGGATATCTTCCAGCGCGGCCCACGAGATGGGGCCGTCGCCGCTCATTCCGGCGAAGCGGCCGTGTTTGCAGCCAGAGCTCCACCGGACGTCGAGGGGGTTCACTGTGCTGACGGGGATTAGGAGCTTGTGGGAGTCGAACACGTGCGCCGAGGTTCCTCTGGCGCGTTCACCCACTGCTCCTCGGGCTGCCTCGTCACCGACGCGAGAGCAGCCAACACCGGCCATAGACGCCGGGGCGTCCATTGCTCACGAGGCAATGCTTACCGCTACCCCGCTTGGAACTAGGGAAGCGGGCCTTCAAAGCCCTCCCTCTGCCACCGAAGGTAAGACGACTCAGTTTGCCTTTTTATGCTCTTGCCTGCGGTGCTCTCATCTGTAGCCCTTCGTGTAGCCTTGCTTATTCCGGAGGAGTCTCCGGCGGGAGATGGGGGGCCAGCGCCAGTGGTACAATCTTCGCGCGCCCAACCCGCAGACCGTAGATTTTCGCGAGACGCTAAGGGCGTGGCGCAGATCGAGGACGCGATCGCACCGCGTCGGCCAGAGGCGCCGCCGTCCATACGAGGCCGGACGTCTTGGGGATGCCTTTGAGGTGTCGGGGGTGCGGGTAAGTGCTTGCTTACACAACGAGGCCTGGCCCCGCTGAGCTTGCTAAATCTTTTGCCGCTCTGCAGACACTTGTGCTGGGGCAAGCCTTACAGGCAGCCCATGCTCGCACGCACAGGGCGCTGGAGGAGAGGCTTCGGGCCGCTGAGGAAGGGCTACGAGAAGCCGCGGGGACCCGCGCCGCCCAAGATGCCCGCATTCACCAGCTGGAAGCGGAATGTGCCGAGGCGAAGGTGTACGCTGAGGGGCTTGCTGCGTCGGCGCGGGAGTCGGCCGTGGAGGTGGTGCGGGCAGAGTTCACCGCAGAGCGGGATGGGCTTCTGCAGCAGGTCGCCTCGCTAGAGAAGGAAAAGGGCGAACTTGCCTTGACCCTAGAGAAGCGCGAACAAACGCTCGACGAGGCCTCGGTAGTCGCCTAGGATGTCATGCTTTCACTGGAGAGCCATCTCGAGGGGCTTGTGGCCGAAGTGCCGGACCACGCCTTTGGCCCCGAAGAGCTGCCGCGGACCCTTCGCTGGATCAAAGACGCCGCCGATGCTGCACGCGGAGCTGCGACGTCCTTCGGCGACCATTGCGCTTATGCGGCGTCATGCTTGATGTGCGCCTCCTTCGCACCGAGGTTGCACGATATCGCCGGCCGAGGACCCCACCGGAGATGCCCGCCGGGGCCGGAGTGATGTCCGGTGCCGTCCGCGCCGTGCGTGGGGCTATCGGATTCTTCGACGAGCGGATCTGGGACTACGTCGGGTTGGCCACCGCGCGGGTCGAGCTCCGGAAGTCCCTTCACGGTGGGGGGAGCGTCGGCCGATTACTGGACAAAGTCCCGCGGCGCGACGAGGGCGGCGCTGAGGCCTCCGAAGGTGCCGGGGGCTCACAGGTGCGACGCTGAAGTTGCTGGGTGTGGGTGTGCGCTGTAATGTCTGCCCCTTTTATTGAATGAATAAAACGCATGCTTGCTTTACGAGCTGACTGCTTTGGCTTTATCCCGGGCAGCTTCCTTGCTGGGGGCGACTGCTTGCTGCTGGCCTTGCGACCCGGCGGTGCCTTCGACGCTGGGAAAGGGCCGAGGAGTCGCTGAACTTTTGGGCGGGCCGACCTTCTTCGGGCGCGGCCCCGGCTGTAGCGCATGTTAAGGCCGAGCCCGCGGAATAGTGTATTAGAGCGGCAGGGATGTTGCCGTACCTCTATACTTGTCCGATTTTCCCGATATATAGATTTGCTTGTATTTTAGGAAGCGCGCTGCATGCTAAATCCACTTCGGGCCCGCCGACACACCATCATCGTTGCGTGCTGTGCGGCGGAGTCGCTTGTGGTGGCGATCGCCTTTTTATAGTCCGTAGACTGGCGTGCGCGGAGACGGACCTCGACGCTTTGCCTTGTTATAGTCCGTAGACTGGCGTGTGCGGAGGCGAACCTCGACGCTTCGCCTTTATAGTCCGTAGACTGGCGTGTGCGGAGGCGAACCTCGACGCTTCGCCCTTTTATAGTCCGTAGACTGGCGTGTGCGGAGGCGAACCTCGACTCTTCGCCCTTTTATAGTCCGTAGACTGGCGTGTGCGGAGGCGGACCTCGACGCTTCGCCTTTTTGTGTGGGGGCAGCCTCTGGTGCGCGGTCATTATCGCGTAGAGTTCTTGGGGCCCCCCGTGGTACGCGGGGGCAACTCGCGACTTCTCGACAGGATGCGCGATTAGTATCCACGCCATGCCTTGCTCCGTGGAGTGTGTGGGATAACACCCACGTCTTATTTATACTCCGGAGAGTACGCACGGGGACAAGGTCCCCGGTGTGCGCGGCTTTCGCGTCTTGTTTAGACTCAGTAGAGTGCGCATGGAGAACATCCGCATCTTATTTATACTCCGGAGAGTACGCACAGGGACGAAACCCCTGCAAAGCGCCTTCGGCCTTGTTTAGACTCGAGAGAGTGTGCAGGAGAACATCTCGCCTTATTTATACTCCGAGAGTACGCACAGGACAAAACCCCGGCAGCGCGCCTTCGCCTTGTTTAGACTCGATGGAGTGCGCAGGAGAACATCCGCATCTTATTTATAGTCCGTGGACTCGCGTGGAGGAATGCCTCGACGGTCACGCTTTTTTAGAGTCCGTGATCGGCGCGCGTGCGGAGGAATGCCTCGACGGTCACGTCTTTTTTAGAGTCCGTAGACTGGCGCGTGCGGAGGAATGCCTCGACGGTCACGTCTTTTTTAGAGTCCGTAGACTGGCGCATGCGGAGGTGAACCTCGACGTCACGTCTTATTTATACTCCGTGGAGTGCGTGCGAAGGCGTCCCCCCACACGTCTTTTGTTTATACTCAGCCCCGTCACCTCTTGGCTACGGCGAGTGCACACGTGAACGTGCGTCTTTAGTTTATACTCAGCCCCGTCACCTTTGGCTACGGCGAGTGCACACGCGAACGCAGGCGTCTTCGATTTATACTGCACCCCGCACCTCGTGCTACGGCGAGTGCACACGTGAACGTGCGTCTTTAGTTTATACTCAGCCCCGTCACCTTTTGGCTACGACGAGTGCACACGCGAACGTGCGTCTTCGATTTATACTCAGACCCGCACCCCAGGCTACGGCGGGTGCACACGTGAACGTGTGTCTTCAATTTATACTGCAGGAGCGCGCGCGCGAGAACGGGGCCTGCACACGCTCTTCGCCGCACATTTTTGCACAACAATAGGAGATTGGTGACAAACGGCGATCTTTATTACATCCCCGTTTGCGCGGGTAAGAAATTTACACAAGGCGAAGATACTGACCGCTTGGCCGAGGCTTAGGCGGAGCCTCTAGTAGTTGGACCATGCGCAGGGCTTGGCGAACCGCCTTCGTGTGACGCCGCCGGTCTCCGTGTTGTGGCGCTAATCCTAAGTGTGCTATTGGGCACCACGGCGGGGATATCTGGAGCCATGCTCGATGCATCGGGCCATGTCCTGGTCGCCGCGGATGGTAATGATGGCCTTCGGCCCTGGGAGCTTCATGCACAGATAGCTGTGATGCGGCACCGCCCCGAAAGAGTTGATGAGTGGACGCCCAAGTATGGCATTGTAGGGGTACACGAGGTCGACGACGTCGAACGTGGCATCTTCGGTCCTGACATTGTCGTCCTGGCCGAAGGAGACCTGAAGGCATATCTGGCCGAGCGCCTGCCGGGGTTGTCCTCCGAAGCCTTGCAGCGGAATTCCTGGTGGGCCAAGGCGGCTTCGAGGGATCCCCATCTGGTCGAAGGCTACTGCGAACAGAACGTTCGCAGAGCTGTCGCCGTCCACCAGGGCGCGCCCCACATCGCATCCCGCTATAATGACCCGGATGATGAGGGGGTCCTGATGGGGAAGGTCGACGCCTTGGGCGTCAGCTGGTGTGAATGTGATCTCGTGCTGCGCCCAATCCGGCGGCGCCTGTGCTGGGTACGCCGCTACGTGGTGTAGCCTCCGCACGTAAGCCTTCTGCTGTCGCGCCGAGGTGAACCGCAGCGAGGAGCCTCCGGAGATAACATTGATGACCCTGCGCTGGACCGCCTCCGGAGCCTGCAACTGCAGGAGGCCCTCCCGAGGTTGCTGCACGTGAGCCTGAACTGCGGAGGGCCCTCATAGGGCTGTATTCCTTGCGCCTGGATGTGCATGGGGGCTTCATATGGGTGGACATGGGCCACCACAGCCGGCGTGGTTTCCACGGTTCGCCCCAGCGACGCTTTGGCGTCGCGATCGGCGCACGCCGCGTGTCGTGGGTGCCACGACCGTGGACTTCGCACCACAGCCCCTGGTGCTGGTTGTCATAATCTCTGCGGCCTCTATCGTCGCGCCCGCCGCGCCGCACTCGACCTCGCGCCTTCCACCGCGACTGGGGTGCTTTCGAGCCGCCGATGTCGAGGATCCGCCGCCTCATTCGCGACTACGCCGCCGCGCTTGGGACTATCGTACGGTTCCTTGTGTGGGATGGTTCTGCGCTCAGGAGGGTCCGTCAATGACTCCGGCTTGCGCTTTCCGCTCGAAGAGTCGTTCCTCCGCGAGCCTTCGGCTTTCGCCGAGCCTTCGGCTTGGTTGGAGTCGGAGTAGTCACCTTGTCTTCGTCGCGCATCTTCTTCTGCCCTGGCGTATTCTTCCAGCTTGTCGAAGAGCTTCGCCACCGTCTTGATTGGTTTCTGCGCGTTGTACTCAGCCATCGGGCCTGGGCGAAGGCCCTGTATGGCTGCGTTGACGACGGTGGTCTCATTAACATCTTTGACACGCAGCGATCTTCGCGCGCGTTGAAATAGTCTCGAGCCTCCAGAAACTTCGCTTCCGCGAAAGCTGGTCCGTGTCGACTCGTTCGACGTAGTTTCCTTGGAAATTGTTGTGAAGGCGCTCACGGAGCTGCTCCCACGCGTAAACGGAGTTCGGCTCTATGGTAAAGAACCAAGAAAGCGCTACTCCTTGCAACGCGAGGGGGAGCCCCTTCGCCTTTGTGGTGTCATCTCCTCCCGCGGCCTCGATCGCGGTCTCGTACACGCGCACGAACTCGCGGGGGTCCGTGTCGCCCTTGTATGGCTCGATGACGCTGGGAAACTTGAAGTCTTCGGGCCACTCTGCCTGCTGTAGTCCTGCCGAGAGCGGAGACTCTGGATCGACATGGCGTAGCGGCACGCGGCTTGATGTGGGGGCGTCGCGGCTATCCGCCCTTTCCGGGGTGGGCTCTGGCGCAGCTACTGGTGCAGCCTGCTGGCTCCGAGCCTCTTGTATGTCCCGGACGGCTCCGCGGAGGTCCCCCAGCTCCCGCTGGAACGCGTTGAGGGCCGCCAGCAGAGCGCTTTCCACCGCAGGTACCGCGTGGGCCGCCGACGCACCCAGCGGACGAGTCGGTGCGGGGATGACCACCTCGCGAGGTCCCGAGCTGTCCGTTGCTCCGCCATGGCTACGCTCAATCACCCGATCCGTGCTTGCTGCGGCGAAGGTAGGGGGAGGAGTCGTCGCAGCTCCGGTGGGGGGGTTGGTTGTCGCAGCTCCTGTGGCGGGGTGGGTCGTCGCAGCTTCGGCGGCGGGGTTGGTCGTCACAGCTCCAGTGTTGAGGTCGGTCGTCGCAGCTCCGGCGGCGGGGTTGGTCGTCACAGCTCCAGCGGCGGGGTGGGTCGTCGCAGCTCCGGTGTTGAGGTCGGTCGTGGCAGCTCCGGTGGCGGGGTTGTTCGTGGCAGCTCCAGTGGCGGGGTTGGTCGTCACAGCTCCGGTGTTGAGGTCGGTCGTCGCAGCTCTGGTGGCAGGGTTGGTCGTCACAGCTCGAGCGTCGACGTCCGCGACCGTTGCACCCACGCCGCCAATCGTGCCCGCGACGGCCGATGCCAACGCCCTGGTACTCATGCGATGCTCTACTCCAGCCGCCTTCCTCCCCTTCGCTGCCTTCGACGAAGCTTTTTTCGGTGCCATCTTCTTCGGACTTCAGGCTTGCTCCTGTCCTCCTCACGGACGGCGCCAACTGTTGTGGTTACAGACCAAACAGGGGGTGTGCTTTTACAATTATGCCCTTACATTGGTGCACCCCTACTGGGGGTATCTAAGGCATTACACACGTTCCACTTTAGTCCTAATATCCTCCTAACAGGCCTGCTGGGTTTAGGTGGGTGCCACCCCTACAACAGTAACAATTGTGAAAAACTAAAATCTGAGTTGATTGCTTTAGATGACAAATGTGTGAAGCTAACTAAGGACCTACTAGAGAAGTCACAATCTCCTTGTACTATGTGTGCTGGTGTGGGGAAGAAGCCCAAAGGAGTAGAGATGCTTAGGCACGATGACCAAACAGCTAGAGGTAGGATTGTCCCTCCTAGTCCTTGCGAAGACCTCAATGTTGAGGCGGCTGTGCATGCATATGCCATTGCTTCTTCTGCTGTTGGTTCTTCCTCTTCTCCTGCTGCTGTCTCCTCCCCTGCTCTTCTTGCATCTCTTTCTTTTGGGAGTGTCAGTACCTTATGAACACTCTTAAGAGGTTTGTAGGAGGCAAGAAGAAGCTAAATCTTATTCTAGACCAGTCCAAGATTTGCAAATTCAATCAAGGTCTAGGATATGATTTTCTTGAGGATGTGAGAAAGCATCCACCTGCTGTTCTCAGACCCAGAGTAGCAGGTGTGATTGAGGTCAAGCCCAGAATTGAGAAAGTTCAATTCAAGTCAGCGGGCTTTGTCCAAGGGATTTTTGACAGCAAGGTGATTCGACCTGTTGCTTCTACCTCTCAGAAGGTGAAGTATCATTGTACCTTCTGTTAGAAGGATGGACACTTGGTTGAGCAATGCTTCAGGCGTGCCAAGATCACGCGTAGAGACCGTGTTGAGGCTCTTAGGCATATTCAGGGTTAGCCCCAGACCTTAAGTGCACCTAAGACCAACACGAGGTCTAGGTTTGCTTTAGTTGATGGGTTTGGGTAGCATCGAGGACTTGGTTTTTCTGAATCTTCTGGTTTTCGTCCTGAGTATGCCACTGGTCGAGACTTCTGCCGTTCTGAGGGTAGATCTTATTTCCCCTGTCGAAATGGCTACCCGCGGCGTGATCAGCGTGTTGTTGGTACTCCGACTCGCTCTTCCGTAGCAGTCGGATCTAATAACAGCTTCAGGTCTGCACATAGACCTTCTGCTTCTTTGAGTGACAGAGAGCGTAGGGTAGCTAGAGATCAGTCATGTGTGGCTACTTCTTCTGCTCGACGTGTGACTCAGTATTGGGTGCCAAAATCTCTTTTAATTTATCCCAGTACTGAGCCTTCACTCTCTGTTTGACTCAGGTTCGCCAGGCTGGGAAGGGAGAGGTTTGGCTTGTGGACTCCGGTTGTTCTCATCATATGACTGGAGATTCTCGTTGGTTCTCTTCCCTAGCCCGAGCTCCAGGTGATGAGATTATCACCTTCGGGGACGCCTCGTCTGGGCGTGTCATCGCCAAAGGTACAGTGCGTGTTAATGAGTCCTTCATTTTAAAAGATGTTGCCTTGGTTAGTAAGCTGCAGTACAATTTGCTTTCTGTTTCTCAGCTTATCGATGACGGTTTTGAGGTGAGCTTTAAGAAAAACGCTTGCAAAATTCTTGATTCTTCGGGGAGTCTGGTTTGCGGGATCTCTAGATATGGGAGGATCTTCCGTGCTGATTTTGTTGAGTCTTCTGGTAATCCTCTCAGGTGTTTAGTTGCTTCTGAGTCCCATGACCTTACCTTTTGGCATAGGAGACTTGGTCATATTGGATTTGACCATTTGACCCAAGTTAACAGCCACGATCTCATTCGTGGTTTGCCGAAACTCAAGATGGTCAAAAATCTTATTTGCGCTCCTTGCTGGCACGGCAAGATGGTTGCCGCTTCTCACCCTCTGGTCACAGTGACTATGACCGATACATCAGGACAGCTGCTCCCTATGGACACAGTTGGACCAGCTAGAGTGCAGTCAGTAGGAGGGAAGTGGTACGTTCATGTTGTGGTCGATGACTTCTCGAGGTACTCTTGGGTGTTTTTCTGAGCCTCGAAGGATGAGTCGTTTACACATTTTCGAGGTCTTTTCAGTATGCTTTCTGTTGAGCTTTCGAGTGCCTTACGAGCGATCCGCAGTGACAATGGCACGGAGTTCAAGAATTCCTACTTTGAGAGGTTCTGCGATGAGATAGGTGTAGAGCACCAGTTCTCTTCTCCGCACGTCCCACAACAGAATGGCGTCGTGGAGAGGAAGAACCGTACCTTGGTCGAGATGGCCAGGACAATGCTTGATGAGTACTCTACACCTAGAAAGTTTTGGGCTGAGGCTATAGCGACCGCGTGCCATGTTTCGAACAGGGTTTTTCTTCGGACACACTTGCATCGCACTTCCTATGAGTTGAGATACGGGCGAAAGCCCAGTGTCTCGCATTTTCATGTGTTTGGTTGCAAGTGTTTTATTCTAAAGTCTGGGAACCTAGATAAGTTCGAGTTATGTTCTTGTGATGGTATCTTTCTAGGTTACTCGACTTCTTCACGGGTGTATAGGGTCTGGAACTGCGAGTCTAGCAAAATGGTAGAAACCTGTGAGGTGACCTTCGACGAGGCCAGTCCGGGGACTAGGCCCGATATCTCAGGTTCTGTAGAGCAATCCGAGCTAGTCTTTGTGGATGATGAGGAGGATGGAGATGAAGGTGGCTTACCTGATCCAGTTCCTCCTCCCCTTGAGGTGCCTGCTTCTTCCACCGCACCTCGAGGAGATCAGCCCATGCCTTCCACATCTTCTGGAGTTAGTGGCTCTATTCCTATCTCATCAGCTCATGAGGTAGAGGCCACTTCTTCATCTCATCCAGGACCTCCCCGACATATCTAGAAAAACCATCCTTCCGAGCAGATGATTGAAGACCTCTTTGAGCGAGTCACACGCTCAAAGTCTGGCATGTCATATTTCTGTCTCCATTCTACCTTTGTTGCCACATTTGAGCCCAAGGATGTTTGTCTTGCTCTTTCTGATGAGTCTTGGGTCAATGCCATGCATGAGGAGTTAGAAAACTTCGAGAGAAATAAGGTCTGGTCGCTTGTTGAGCCCCCTCGAGGTCACAATGTCATTGGGACTTAGTGGGTGTTCAAGAACAAACAGAGTGAGGATGGGGTTGTCATTCAAAACAAGGCTAGACTGGTAACTCAGGGCTTCTCCTAGGTTGAGGGTCTAGATTTTGAGGAGACCATTGCCCCTGTAGCTAGACTAGAGGCCATTAGAATCTTGCTTGCATTCGCGGCGTCTAAGGGCTTCAAGCTTTACCAGATGGATATCAAGAGTGCCTTCCTCAATGGGTATATTGAGGAAGAGGTCTATGTTAGGCAGCCTCCAGGTTTTGAGAACCCCAAATACCCAAACCATGTCTATAAGCTTTCCAAAGCCTTGTATGGACTTAAGCAAGCTCCTAGAGCTTGGTATGAGAGGCTTAAGTCCTATCTGTTGAATCATGGATTTGAGATGGGTAAAGTAGATAAGACTTTGTTCATTCGTAGGCATGGCAATGACCTTCTACTCGTCCAGATTTATGTGGATGATATCATCTTTGGTGGCTCTTCTCATGCTCTTGTCTTGTCGAGACCCGAATATGCAAATCCGGACTCTCTGTGTATACTGCACTAGTCCAGGATCACGCTAGTGCACACAGTCAAACATAGAGGTAATCATCACCACAATCACGATATTAAATAAGGGAAACTCAAATTATTAATCAATATCCAAAAGTGAGACCTTATGGTCAAGCTTATAATCTCAATAGCCTTAGGGGCTTAACAAAATTAGCAATGGAAAATCCAAAATAAAATGTAGTGGCTAATCGACATGCCCACGGGCAATCGAGCGGGAGCGGCCTAGAACGCGTAGTCGCCGGGTACTCGCCTCGAACCTCCTGCCGGTAGTACTCCTCATCCTCAATCGAGCAACATAGGCGTAGCCGTGAGTACATTGGTACTCAAAGAAGCCGCTTGTAACAAATGATGCAATATAGTATGCAAGGCTTACCAATGGAAGGTCGAAGGGTTAATTTGCATAAAACAACATTTGAAATTACCATAAATAGATTGAAGGCGAATTGTAAATAAAACAATAATGAATAATCAAAGGAATTGAAGTAAACTACTTATGGACCTCCCATCCACAAGCTAAACCCACCCGCTTATGGATATCCCATCCACAAGCTAAACCAACAGTGAATTAACCATCCACTGACCAGCTACAAATTTTCCAAGAGTAGCTATACCTCGTGTGAAATCACCGAGCATTGTCCATGACCGAGGACGCGGCTATTCGAATAGTTCTACACTCTGCAGAGGTCGCACAACTGTACCCACACGATGTGATTAGCCTCAGCTTAAGGTAACCACAACAAGGCCTTTACAATGTTCAATTCCAACCCAATCCCGCCCGCTAGGGTTTCGATCACACCCTCTTGCGCCTCATGGAAATCAGCAACCATGTTCATCCCAAATGAGATTGAAATTGAAACATCCCAAATTAATCACCGTGTCTGTCCCATACCGCATATGTGGTTTGCACAAGAAGACTCGATCAATGGCGCACAAAGTTAAGTCCTTAAGTGTTCTCGCGAGACTACCACATCCCTCAAGTGCTCCAACACTTCCCCTTTACTTGCACGATCACTCGCCCGAGTGAAACCAATTTTGTATAACCACGCCAATAACACACCAATGCCATGGCACAAATTTTATATTGGTGGCACCAACCACGATTCGATATATCATTAAGTCAAATTAACTAATCACATGGCGGCGGCCGGTTGCACGTGGACGGCGCCCACGGGAGGCAAAGGGGCGGGGCGCCGACGTCGTACGACGGGCGCGCGGGACCGAGGAGGCGGGGCACGCCGAGGTGGCGAGGCGCGGCGCGGGGTGTCCGGTGGCGGCGGATCTGGCCGGCGCCGACTGACGGCGCGGCGGATCTGGCCGGCGGCGACTCGGACGGCGGCGGGAGCTCACCGGCGACGACGACGGCGGCGGGACGGCGACAGCGGCGGCGGACAGCCGATGACGAGGCAAGGACAGGTCACCGGAAGTGCTAACGAGGAGCGGGTCCGCGGCGAGGCGGAGGGAAGCGGCGGCGGCGAGGGCGGGTTCTCCGGCGAGAAGGCGCCCGACGTCCCGCCCGGCTTGGAGTCGGACGCGTTTGGGACACGCAGACGCTGGGATCTCGCTGAGATCGGACGGTCGCGACGCATGCGGCGCGACGGATTAGGGTTAGGGTTTGCGGGCGCGCGGAGAAGGAGCGGCCGAGATGGCGATATACGGGCGAACGGCCGATGACGACACGCGCGCCATCGAGCTGGCAAAAGCGCGGCGCGGATTGCCGACACGTGGCGGGCGGGCGCGTTGGGCCGGGCGGTCGGACCGGCCGCTTGGGGGTTTTGGCCCATCAGCGGTTTGATTTTTGGGATTTTTCTTTTCGTAAATTCAAATAAAGACTTTTGAGCTCTAGAAAATAGCAAATAAATCCAGAAAAATCCAGAAAAATACCAATAAATTCCTTGAGACACCAGGAACTCAAATAAAATATTTTTGGTAAATGTTAATGTTTAATTTAATCATATTAAATCCAAATAAATTCTGAAAATTCCTTTTAAGCTTTAATTAATTCCAGAAAATTCCAGAAAATTAATTTTTGAAAATTGGGCTTTATAAACTCCAGAAAATCAGGATGTTACATGTCTCCCAGTTCTCCGATGTCATGAGTTCTGAGTTTGAGATGAGCATGATGGGCGAGTTGAGCTTCTTTCTTGGCTTTCAGATCAAGCAAACTCGGGAGGGTACCTTCCTGCATCAGGGCAAGTACACTCAAGACCTCCTGAGATGCTTTGATATGAGTGATGGTAAGCCGGTGTCCACTCCTATGGCTACATCAGCCTCACTCGACCCAGATGAGGATGGCGAGCCAGTTGATCAGAAGGAGTATCGCAGCATGATTGGCTCCCTCTTGTACCTCACTGCCTCGAGACCGGATATACACTTCTCTGTGTGTCTATGTGCTCGATTTCAGGCTTCTCCTCGTGTATCTCACCGCCAGGCGGTAAAGCGCATCCTTCGATACCTTCGAGCTACTATTGACTATGGTATATGGTACTCTTTGTCTTCCTGTCTTTCCCTTAGAGCCTACTCGGACGCAGACTTTGCTAGCTGTAGGATAGATAGGAAGAGCACTTCTGGCACCTGCCAATTCATTCTCACTTCTCTTGCTTCTTGGTCTTCTAGGAAGCAGTCTGGTGTTGTACAGTCCACCGCAGAGGCCGAGTACATTGCTGACGCCAATTGCTGCAGCCAGGTGCTTTGGATGGTTTCGACCTTGCGGGACTTTGGGTTAGCCATAGACAGTGTTCCACTCTTTTGTGATAACACTTTTGCTATCAACGTTGCTAAGAACCCAGTGCAGCACTCTTGGACCAAGCACATTGACATCAGATATCACTTCCTTCGAGATCATGTGGAGAAGGATGACATAGTGCTCCAGTTTGTGGAGAGTGACCACCAGTTGACTGATATCTTTACCAAGCTTTTAGATAGCTCTAGGTTTTCAGCTCTGCGAGGAGAGCTTGGGATGGTTTGTCCTTATGGACTGTTGTGAGGGGGAGTTTTATGCTTTACTATTTTACTCTATTTTATTATGCTCTTGCTCCTTTCTGTCGCATTGCTTTTGGGTGCATTGGGATAGTCCTTCTAGCATAGGTTAGAGTGATTCTCTTGCCGGGTTGCTTCGACTTCTTCCTCTCATCTTGTGATTCTAGGATGTTGCTTGTTAGCTGTTTCTCTTCTCACTAGGTTGAGCTCACTCACTTCTTATAGGTTCTAGCGAGGGTTGGGCCACCCTCGGGTAGACGGCACGTGTTTGCTCCTTAGTGTGTTAGATGATCAGCTGATAGTCCTGGAGTCATATGGGGTAGATGAGAGTCAGTCTGAGCCATAGTATCCTCTATATCTTGTCTGTGCTTTAAGGACTACTGTTGTGGTTACAGACCAAACAGAGAGAGAGATGGTAGTGGAGAGTTGGGAGAGATCGTCCCCCCATTGCCTTCCCTTAGTATATATATTCGTGTGGAATATGCTTTTACAATTCTGCCCTTGCATCAGTACATCCCCCTCAGGGGTATTTGAGTCATTATACATATCTCCCTTTGGGCCTTATAATCTTCTAACAGGCCTACTGGGCTTAGGTGGGGGCCACCCCTAGAACAGGAGCCTCTCATGGTGAAGGGCTTCACAGGGTCGAAGCCATGTTGCTGAGTCCTTTGGCCCCCTCCGTCCCTGCGGCCTGTGAACTCCTATCTTGCAGAGCCTTAGTTTACGGTGGCAGCGGAGGCTGGCGCCTAGTCGAGGTAGACGCGCGCGCGCTCCGTCCCTTACCCTTCGAACGGGTGGCAGCGGAGGCTGGCGCCTCGTCAAGGTAGACGCGCGCGCTCCATCCCTTATCCTTCGAACGGGTGGCAGCGGAGGCTGGCGCCTAGTCGAGGTGGACGCGCGCGCTCGTCCCTACCTTCGAACGGTGGCGCGAGGCCGGGCGCCTAGTCGAGGTAGACGCGCGCACTCTCCATCCCTTACCTTCGAACGGTGGCGCGAGGCGGGCGCTTAGTCGAGGTCGACGCGCGCGCCCGCCCCTACCCTTCGAACGGTGGCGCGAGGCTGGCGCCTGGTCGAGGCAGATGCGCGCGCCCGCCCTTACCTTCGAACGGGTGGCGCGAGGTCGCGCCTAGTCAAGGTAGACGCGCGCGCCCGTCCCTTACCCTTCGAAAGGGTGGCAGCGAGCGGGCGCTAGTCGACGACGACGCGCGCGCTCCATCCCCTACCCTTCGAACGGGTGGCGCGAGGATGGCGCTCGGTCGAGGTAGACGCGCGCGCGCTCCGCCCTTTCCTTCGAACGGTGGTAGTGGAGCCGCGCCTGGTCGGCGAGACAGCAGCGCGCTCCGCCCCTACCCTTCGAACGGGTGGCGCCGAGGCCGGCGCCTGGTCGAGGTAGATGCGCGCGCTCCGTCCCCTACCCTTCGAACGGGTGGCGCGAGCTGGTGCTTAGTCGACGACGCGCGCGCGCGCTCCGCCCCTACCCTTCAACGGGTGGCGTGGGCGGCACCTAGTCGACGAGACGCGCGCGCGCCCGCCCCTACCCTTCAACGGTGACGGAGAGCTGGCGCCTAGTCGAAGTAGACGCGCGCGCTCCGTCCCCTACCCTTCGAACGGTGGCGGCGGAGCCGGCGCCTAGTCGAAGGAGACGCGCGCTCCGTCCCCTACCCTTCGAACGGGTGGCGGCGAGCTTGCGCCAGCCGAGGTAGGCGCGCCCTCCGTCCCTACCCTTCGAACGGGTGGCGCGAGGCCGGCGCTGGTCAAGGTAGACGCGCGCGCGTTCGCCCCTACCCTTCGAACGGGTGGCGCGAGGCCGGCGCCTAGTCGAGGTAGACGCGCGTGCTCTGTCCCCTACCCTTCGAACAGGTGGCGCGGATGCCGGGCGCTTAGTCGAGGTAGGTGCGCGTGTGCTCCGTCCCCTACCCTTCGAGCAGTGGCGCGCTGGGCCGGCGCCTAGTCAGTAGGCGCGCGCGCGCTCCGCCCCTACCCTTCGAACGGGTGGCGCGAGGTGGCGCCGGTCGAGGTAGACGCGCGCGTGCTCCGTCCCTTACCCTTCGAACGGGTGGCAGTGGAGCTGGCACCTAGTCGACGTAGACGCGCGCGCTCCGTCCCCTACCCTTCGAACGGGTGACAGCGGAGCTTGCGCCTAGTCGAGGTAGGCGCACGCGTGCTCCATCCCCTACCCTTCGAACGGGTGGCAGCGGAGCTTGCACCTAGTCGAGGTAGGCGCGCGCGTGCTCCGTCCCTTACCCTTCGAACGGTGGCGCGGAGGCCGGGCGCCGGTCGAGGTAGACGCGCGCGCTCCGCCCCTACCCTTCGAACGGGTGGCGCGAGCTGGCGCCAGTCGGCGAGACGCGCGCGCGCGCCGCGCCGGCCGGACAGGAGCCCGCCGCTGTGAAGGCTCAATGGTGTAGTTGGGGTTGAAACGGCGCGCCGCGGATACCGTTGCGCCTGCGGTGTTTGCAACCCCACGGTCTGGTAATGCGCTTTAATGGTGCCGGGAATCGCGCTGGCCCCTGACTTATCAGCATTAGGTTTCCCTATCGTGCGGTCCGCGTCGCCGTGTGCAGGGCACGCGGTGGTTTGTGATTGAAACACCATAGGATGTGAGCGGATGCGTGCCCGCGGCCGCTCGCCCCTTTCCGAGGGAAGGAGGACACAGGGCGGGCAATGTATGTTCGTGGCATATGGTCTGGCCACATTTCACCATCCCTTGTGGCCGCCGGTTGTCATACCAAGCTTGTAAACATATTCCTGTAATGGGCTTCGACCTCTCGGCCGAGGCTGTGACCCACTAGCTGGTCTTTGCGTGAAAGGGGCCCTCTTCCGGGCGCGGTCCTGGGCCGAGCCGGGCGAAGGTGTGGGGTTGCCACGAGGCGGGAGGCCATTGGGGCGTCATGCGCCGATGGTCCTTGCTCATGCGGTCACGCGTGTAGCGTACCGCCACGACGCCTCGTCTTCGGTTATAGGGAATCGTGCGGGACAGGCCTCTGTACGACTGCGGTCGCGTCCAGCACGCGGACCGTCGCGACACTTCGGCAGGGCCATCGGGGCGAGGTGGCTTGAAATAACCCCCGTAACAACGCCTTCGCACTTCTATGCCTTCTTCTTGCTTGCCTCGCCTTCTATACCCGTGATATTCCTTGCCGCCGTGTTCTTTTGTGAAAAGCGATGACACCTGGCGACCAGCGCGACCGTGCAGCTGGTGACCGCGGCATTCGCCGGCGGTCATCCCCGCAAGAGGTAAAGTACTCGCTCAGCGAACGCGACCCGGCGGCGGCGGATAAGTGGTGGCTGGCGGCGGAGAAGGGGGGGCTCGTTTTCCAGTGATTTGGGCCCCTCGCTCGTGATCGAGAAGACGATCCGGCTGCTGCGCGAGGGGAAGTTGTCTGAGCGCGAGGCGGTACGGCTGCCCACCGCCGACGAGACAGAACCGCGCCTCGAGAAGTCGGAGGCGCTTGTGTTAGTCGCCTTCCTTGACGCAGGGCTCCGCATCCCGACGGCGGCGATCGTGGGCGACGTGCTGCGGACCTTCGGGCTGGAGTTGGCACAACTCACTTCGAACGCCGTGGCCCGGCTCGCCGTACTGCTTGGGCCTTGCGCTGGAGCGTCAGCGGCCAAGCCGTTGTTTGCCTATTTACACGAAGCACGGTTCCAGCCCAAGGAGCGGAAAGATGGGACGTTGTCGAACTTCGGCAGCGTCACCTTCATTCTTCGGTCAACCTGCGGCAAGCTCTTCCCCGCGAACTCGACCCGCGGGAAGTGGGAGTCTCACTGGATGAAACGGTGGTTCTACCACCGTGTGGCGAGCGGGAGCGGCCTCGAGTGTACGAGCTGGTCGATCGTGTTCAAGGCCTCGTTCGGCCGGACGCTGGATGGCGAGGACGAGCGGAGGGCCCGACGACTCGTAGGCGTGGCTGCCCGCTTCAACATGCGCGACCTCGCCAAAGAGTACGCGATGTACGACTAGGGGTGGAAAACGGTAACGGATAATTCGTTTTATCCGATATCCGTATCCGAGAAAACACGAATATGGTAAGCAAAAATCCGTATTCGAAAATATTCGTATTCGTATTCGAGAATATTCGTATCCGTATTTGAGAGTATTCGTATTCGCATTCGTATTCGAGAATATTCGTATCCGTATTCGTATTCGAGACTATTTGATTCATATTTGATCCATTTCTAGAACCCATGAAAAATTCGTACAAATTTTGTGATTCAAAATTTGAATTTAGGCGGTTTAAACCCGGTAACCGGTCAAAAACCGGTGAAAAATCGGCAAAACCGCTAGGAATCCGTTTTATCCGATATTCGTATCCGAGAAAATCCGTATTCGACAATATCCGTATCCATATTTGAGAATATTCGAATTCGTATTCGTATTCGTTTTAAAAATATGTATTCGTATTCGTATTTGAGACTATTCGACCGTATCCGATCCGTTTCCACCCCTATGTACGGCGTGGCGCCGCTCGCCCGTGACTGGCGCCTTGCCGCGCCGAGATGACGGCACCCTCCGGTCCTCGTAAGCCGCGACCGCATCCCTCCGCTTTGTACATACGGAGTGCATTTCCTGCTAATCTTGTCTCCTACTTGTGCTTTAGGAATTTGCTTGGAGGATGCGGAGCAGGCCGCCCGCGTATTCCTTGGGCCGTATACCGGCCGGGAGCACGAGCAGCGTGCGTCTGCTTCGGCGGAGGCCGGGCTGGGGCGGATTAACCGTGCGTGCGAGGCCTTGGGCCTTGCCATGCCGGAACGCGCTTGCCTGACTCCGCAGCACCAAGGCGACGGCGCAGCGAGGATGAAGGCGTCGTCCCGTAAGAGGGCTCGAGGTGGGGCGTATGCCGTGCTCGGTATAGCGGCTGCCCCTGCCGCTGTTACCGCTCCCGACGGCGCGGCAGACGCGGAGTCGGATTCTGCAAGGTACGCCGACTCGAGCTTGGAGGGCGCGGATGCCAGGGGTGAAGGGACTTCGGGGGGTGCCCTGGACGGCGAGCTCGCCGCTGGTAGCCGGAGAGGAGAGGTCTTGCCACCTGCGGCGGTTACCGGGACAGGATCCATGGTTATCGGTGGTGCTGAGGTGGAGCCTTCGGCCGCGGCCGCTATAACGCCGGAGACACAGCCCTCGGCCGTAGCCGTTATGACGCTGGAGACGCAGCCTTCAGCCGTGGCCGTTGCGGTGCCAGAGACGCAACCTTCGGCCGCGGCCACTGCGGTGCCGGAGACGCCCTCAGTGGGGGCGCGTGAAGCTGGGCCTTCGCCAACGGCAGCGGCCGAACCCGGGGTGCCCCGCGCAGAGGTTACCACGGTGGGGTCCTCGCCCACGGGTGCTGTAGCCACGGGGGCCTCCCCCGCCGCAGCTACTGGGGCAGGGTCGTCGCCTCCTCTTCCGGTTAAGCGGCCGTGTCTACGGCCGGGGCTCCATCGGACATCACGGGGATTCACCGTGGTGACGGGCATCGGGAGCTTGTGGGACTCCGACGCACATGTCGTAGTCCCTGAGGTGCGCGCCCTGCCTGCCCCTCAGGCCGCATCGTCCGTTGCACCGGAGCGTGCGGCGACGGCCCCGAACACGGAGGCCCTGGCTTCCTGTGGGGCTACCCCCCCGTGGGGGCTTGCGCCACCGCTACCCTGTCTGGGACTAGGTGAGCGGGTCCCCGAAGCCCTCCGTCTGCTACCGAGGGTAAGATGGCTAGTTTACCCTGGTATATTCGTCGTTGTGCCTTGTGGTGTTGTGACGTGCATGCCTGTTTGTAGCGTCGCTTATTCCGGAGGAGGCCTCGGCGGAAGACGGGAGTCTTGGTGCCAACGGCGCAAACCTCGTGCGCCCGAACCCCGTGGACTTCGTGCCCCTGCCGGAGATGCTGAGGGCGTGGCGCGGGATCGTGGATGACGCAGCTGCCAGCGTCGGCCAGCAAGCGTTGTCGACGTACGGGGTGGAACGTCTCGGGGACGCCTTTGAGGTGTCGGGGGTGAGGGTAAGGACTCGCTTATACGGCAATGCCTGGCCACGCTGAGCTTGCTAAGCCCTGCTGTTCTGCAGACACTTGTGCTGGGGCAGGCCATGCAAGCGGGCTATGTTCGTGCACACAGGGTGCTCGAGGATAGGCTGTGAGCCGCCGAGGAGGAGTTACGTGAAGCCGCGGGGGCCCGCTCTGCCCAGGATGCCCGCATCCACCAGCTGGAGGTGGAGTGCGCTGAGGTGAAGGCGCATGCCGAGGGGCTTGCCGCATCGACGCGGGAGTCGGCCGCGGAGGCGGCGCAGCGGGAGTTCGCGGCGGAGCGGGACGGCCTTCTGCAACAAGTTGCCTTGCTGGAAAAGGAAAAAGGCGAACTTGCCTAAACTCTAGCGGAGCGTGACCGGTCGCTTGGTGAAGCTTCGGTAATTGCATGGGATGCCATGCAAGCGCGGGAAAGCCATCTGCAGGGTCTTATGGCTAAAGTGTTGGACCACACCTTCGGCCCGGAGGAGCTGTCGCGGACCCTTCGCTGGATCGGAGATGCCGCTGACACTGCGCGCGGCGCCGCGACGACCTTCGGTGACCACTGTGCCTACGTGGCGTCATGCATGGTGTGCGCTCTCCTACTGCACCGTGGTTGCACACACATCGTCGGCCTGGAGGACCCCCGGCTGGAAATGCCTGGCGGGGCCGGAGTAATGTCTGGTGCCGTCCGCGCCGTTCGCCGCGCCATTAAGCATTTCTACGAGCGGATCTGGGACTACGCCGGACAGGCCACCGCGCGGGTCGAGCTCCGGAAGTCCCTTTACGGGGAGGGGAGCCTTGGCCAATTTCTGGATGAGGTCCCCCGGCGCGACGAGGGTGGCGCTGGGGCCTCCGAAGGCACCGGGAACTCGCAGGTGCGACGCCGAGATGGCTAGGTGTAGGCGTGCGTTGTAATGTCCACCCCCCTTTTTTTGTGAATAAAGTGCATGCTTGCTTTACGAACTGACTATTTGACCTGTGTCTCGGGCAGCTTCCTTGCTGGGGACAGCTGCTTGCGACGCGGCGGCGCCTTCGACGCTGGCTAAGGGCTGAGGAGTCGCTGAACTTTTGGGCGGGCCGATCTTCTTCCGGCGAGGTCCTGGCCTTAGCGCGTGTTAAGGACGAGCCCGCCGAATAGTGGCTTTAGGGCGGCCGAGGTGTTGGCGGGCCTCTGTACTTGTACGACTTTTCCGATATATAGATTCGCTGGCCTTTAGGATATGCGTGGCATGTTGATCCATTCTGGGCTTGCTGATACGCCGCCAGTGTTGTATACTATGCTTCAGGCGAGCATGCTATGCGAGGGCGAGATCTCCGCGTTCGAGTCGTGCCGTTGGCAGAGTAACCGCTCCATCCGCCTGGTCAAAGTAGGCGCGCGCGGAGGTAGACCTCGGCGCTACGACTTGTTTCAGAGTCCGTAGACTGGCGCGCGCGGAGGCGGACCTCGACGCTACGACTTAATTTAGAGTCCGTAGACTGGCGCGTGCGGAGGCGGACCTCGACGTTACGACTTGATTTAGAGTCCGTAGGTCGCGCGCGCGAGGCGACTCGACGCTACGACTTAATTTAGAGATCGTGGATCGCGCGCGTGCGAGGCGACTCGACGCCACGACTTAATTTAGAGTCCGTAGACTGGCACGTGCGGAGGCGGACCTCGACGCTACGACTTAATTTAGAGTCCGTAGACTGGCGCGTGCGAAGGTAGAAGTGCGTGCACGCTCCGCTCCCCTACCCTCCGGGGTGGGGGTAGCCTCTGGTGCACCTCGCGCTCCCCGTGCGCCCTCCCTGAGGGCAGCCTCTGGCGCACAATGTCGCTGTCTCTTGGAGCTCTTGGAATTGAACTTCGGTAGCGTCCCTTGCGTTCACCTCCCGTGGCGCGCGAATGCGAGCCTCGTCGTGCGCAAGAAAGATGTACATGTCATGCGCGGAATTCGCGTCTTGTTTATACTCCGGAGAGTGCGTGGGGTCAACGTCCACGTCTTATTTATACTCCGGAGAGTACGCACAGGGACGAGGTCCCTGGCGTGTGCGGGATTCGCGTCTTATTTATACTCCGTAGAGTGCGCGGGGAAAGCATCCGCGTCTTATTTATACTCCATAGAGTGCGTGCAGGGGCGTCTCCCCGCACGTCTTTGTTTATACTCATGCCCGTGTCTTTGACGGAGAGTGCACACGCGAACGTGCGACTTCGGTTTATACTCAGGCCCGTACCCTTGGGTACAGCGAGTACACACGCGAACGTGCGACTTCGGTTTATACTTAGGCCCGTACTCTTGGCTACGGCGAGTGCACACGCGAACGCATGACTTCAGCTTATACTCAGCCCGCACTGCGGCTACGGCGAGTGCACACGCGAACGTGCGACTTCAGTTTATACTTAGGCCCGTACCCCTGGCCACGGCGAGTGCACACG
Source organism: Dendrocalamus sinicus (assembly GCA_036346575.1). NCBI lineage: Eukaryota > Viridiplantae > Streptophyta > Magnoliopsida > Poales > Poaceae > Dendrocalamus > Dendrocalamus sinicus. Next base: position 2,556,208 of record CM070669.1, read on the forward strand.
CGAACGTGCGACTTCGTTTATACTCGTGCCCGCACTTGGGCACGCGGCGTACACACGCGAACGCGCGACTTCGTTTATACTTAGGCCCGCACTTCGCCACGGCGAGTGCACACGCGAACGTGCGACTTCGGTTTATACTCAGGCCCGTGCCCTTGGCTACGGCGAGTGCACACGCGAACGTGCGACTTCGGTTTATACTCAGGCCCGTGCCCTTGGCTACGGCGAGTGCACACGGGAACGTGTGACATCGGTTTATACTCAGGCCCGTACCCTTGGCTACGGCAAGTGCACACGGGAACGTGCGACTTCGGTTTATACTCAGGCCTGTACCCTTGGCTACGGCGAGTGCACACGCGAACGCATACTTCGTTTATACCGAGCCCGCACTTTGGTGCGGCGAGTGCACACGCGAACGCGATTTCGGTTTATATCATGAAGCGCGCGTAGGCGAAACCTGCGCGCTCTCGCCGCGTATTTTTGCACAACGAGAAGAGATTGGCGACAAACGGTGATCTTTATTACATCCCCGTTTGCGCGGGTAAGCGATTTACACAAAGCGAAGGTACTGACCGCTTGCTCTTGGCTCAGGCAGAGCCTCTAGTAGTTGGAGTATCTGTAGGGCCTGCTGAGCCGCCTTTGTATGACGCCGTGGGACCTCGTGCTGCGGTGCCAATTCTAGGCGTGCTGTTGAGCATCACGACGAGGATATCTGGAGCCATGCTCGATGCGCCGGGCCATATCCTGATCGCCACGGATGGTAATGATGGCCCGTAGCCCCGGAAGCTTCATGCATAAATAGCCGTGATGTGGCACCGCTCCGAAGGAGTTGAGAATTGGACGCCCCAGTATGACATTGTAGGGGTATAGGAGGTCGACGACGTCGAATGTGGCATCTTCGGCCCTTACATTGTCGCCCTGGCTGAAGGAGACCTGAAGGCATATTTGGCCGTGCGCCTATAGAGGTTGTCCTCCAAAGCCTTGCAACGGGATTCCCGGTGGGTCGAGGCGGCTTCGGGGGATCCCCATCTGGTCGAAGGCTGCCGCGAACATGACGTTCGCGGAGCTGCCGCCGTTGACTAGGGCACGTCCCACGTCGCATCCGCTATAAGGACCCGGATGACCAGGGGATCCTGGTGAGGAAGCTCCACGCCTTGGGTATCGGCGGGCGTGAATGTGATCTCATGCTGCGCCCAGTTCGGCGGCGTCTGTGCCGGGCACGCCGCTACGTGGTGTAGCCTTCGTACGTAGGCCTTCCGCTGCCGTGCCGAAGCGAACCCCAGTGAGGAGCCTCCGGAGATAACATTGATAACCCTGCGGTGGGCTGCCTCCGGAGCCTGCAGCTGCAGGAGGCCCTCCCGAGGCTGCTGCACATGGGCCTGAATCCGTAGAGGGCCCTCATGGGGTTGCGTCCCTTGTGCCTGGATCTGCGTGGGGGCTTTGTATGGGTGCTGGACGTGGGCCACCACAGGCGGGCGCGCCTCCATGTTCCTATCCCTGATGACGCTTTGGCGGAGCGCCGCAATGGAGGTGCATGCACGCGTGTCATGAGTGCCGCGACCGTGGACTTCGCACCACAGCCCGTGTTGCTGATCGTCGTAATCTCCACGGCCTCTATCATCGCGGCCCCGGTCACGTCCGCGCCCCCGGCCTCGGCGCCCCCGACCGCCACGACCCCCAAAAGCGTTTTCTTCGGCACCGCCTTCGATGTCGAAGACAAACCGGCCTCGTCGCGACTTCTGCTGGCCGCGTTTGGGCCTATCAGATGGCTCCTTATGCGGGCCGTCCTTGCGCTTGGGCGCGTCCTTGGACGACTCGTGCCTGCGTTTTCCCTTCGAAGACCCGTCCTTCGGCGGATCTTCGGCTTTCGCCGAGCCGCCGGCCTGGTTGGTGTCAGAGTCGTCACCTTGTATTCGGCGTGCGTCCTCTTCCGCCCTAGCGTACTCCTCCATTTTGTCGAAGAGCTTCGTCACTGTCTTGATCGACTTTCGTGCGTTGTACTCGGCCATTGGGCCCGGGCGAAGGCCCTGTATGGCTGCATTGACAACGGTGGTTTCGTTAACGTCTTTAACTTGGCAGCGTATCTTCGCGAAGTGCTTGAAGTAGTCCCGGAGCTTCTCTGTAGGTTTCTGTTTCACAGCGAAGAGTTGGTCCGCATCGACCCGCTCGACGTAGTTCCCTTGAAAGTTGTTGTGAAGGCGGTGCGGATCTGCTCCCACGCGTAGATGGAGTTTGGCTCGATGGTGAAAAACCAGGAAAGCGCCACTCCTTGCAACGCGAGGGGGAGGCCCATTGCTCTCGTTGTGTCGTCCCCGCCCGCGGCTTCAATTGCGGTTTCGTACACGCGTATGAACTCGCGGGGGTCTGTATCGCCCTTGTATGGCTCGATGACACTGGGGAACTTGAAGTCTTCGGGCCACGCCGCCTGCTGCAGTCCTGCCGAGAGCGGGGTCTCTGGATCGACGCGTCGCAGCGGCACACGACTGGATGTGGGGGCGTCACGACTGTCTGCCCTTTCCGGCGTGGGCTCCGGCGCGACCCCTGGTGCGGCCTTGAGAGACCTTGTGAAGGTCTCCCCATGGTTGTGATGAGTATTTGACTCTTGATCTAGGAAGTTTGAGTTTAGCTTTTGAGGTTTGTGCCAGTTCTGCAATGTCGTAGCCACGCAATGTGCTCTGCAGCCAAGACGCACCACTTTGGCCATGGTCGAAGGGCACCAGAGGCCAAGACGACCACGCTTGGCGTGATCGTAGGTCTCGGGGAAGTTTAAGACTGGTTTTGCCGTGGTCGAAAATCTATTCGACCACGCTGGCCGTGGTCGGCCTCAGTACGACCACGCTTGGTCGTGGTCAGCGCGCTACGACCACACCGACGAGAACGCGTCGTAAGGCGTAGTCGGTGGTCGAAAGTAGTCATACGACCACGCTTGTCGCAGACTTCACTTCCTAAGAACGAAGCGGTTTCACCACGCTATGGGCGAACATGGTCGTAGCTCGGTCGGATGCGGTCGACGAGCTTGGAGCGTGGTCGCAAGTGGCGATCGCGGTCGGAAGTCGATGCTTCGACCATCGTGGTTGGGAGACGGCACTCGAGCTTGCGACCACGTGGGAAGTCGGCGGACTTCGACCATGTTGTGAAGCGGTCGAACGAGGTCGGGTTGGGGTCAGACTCAGTCGGTTGTGGTCATAGCCGGTCGGTTGTAGTCGTACCGGTCGGATTTGGTCGTAGAGCAGTCTGGCGTTGTCGGACGTGCTCGCGACGCAGCTGGAATCGGTCGATGACCCGCAGACTTGACCATTTGAGCTGGAATTTGGTCGTAGGGCTTTGTGATGAAGTCGTGGACCTTGTGCACTTGTTGGTTTATCTTTTCGATCGGTCGTAACGACTTGGTAAGAGTATGTTTTGAGTTCTGTTTTCTGGCTCAAGTAGTTGGATACTATTGTGAGCGGTGCTATGTAATGGTTTGCTTGTCTGTGATGTTTGCAGGACCTTGAGACTAGTCGTGGCGAGGCATGGAGGGCCGAGACTAGGCACGGGCGGTGCTGAGGTCAAGAGCGCCGAAGTGCTGAAGACGACGAGGTCCGTGAGGTGGTTGCAAGCCGAGGAGATGAGGAACCGAGCCGGAGCTGCCAGAGGACCTTGGAGACAAGTCTTGATGAGGCTTGGAGTGGTCGGGACTAGACATGGGGATGTCGAGGTCCGTAACGACTGTGGAAGCCGAAGGAGACCTAGTCTTGCGAGGTGGTTGCAAGCTTGGACGACAAGGCGGAGGAAGCTTCCGAAGGCAGTGGAGTGGCATTTTGGAGAAATGCGAAAGCTGCAAAGGAAGCCGTGTCTCTGCCAATACACAGAGTTGTTGGCGCTAAACGGCAAAGCGGTGGAGCCGTTGGGTGTAACGGGTAAAGCACTGAGCTCGTTCTTGCTAGTGGGTAAAGTGAGTTGAAAACCCGGTGTTAGGTGGGGTTTGCGGGTTCCCCTCTTTGGTGTGTGAGTGTGTGGCTATAAATAGAGAGGGTAGAGCTCGGCACTGGTGAGATTCTCGATCCCGAGTTGCTCTGTTCTTCCTTTGTTTTTGTGAGTGTGTGGGTTCTCGGGATGGAGCAAGTGTGCTCATGTATCTCCCGGCTTGGAGTGGCTGTAGAAACCTCCATTATCAATCATTCATCTCTCTTCCTCTTTTTGTTTTCTCATCGTCTTGAGATGTTGTGATTGACTTGTTTGCGATCTGTTTTGAGAGCTTGGACTTCTTGCTATCCTTTTCTCTCTCTCTTCTTCGTGAGTCCGCTGCCTCTTTGTGTGCTTTGATTAGCTCGGATCGAATCTGTCTCAAGGCCACTTGGCCGATTCATTCCGAGAGCGAGAGTCGAATTAGAGAAGTTCACTTTACTGGATGATTGTGCGCCTCGAGTCCTTCTTCTTGGTTCATCCTCTCGATTATCACTGTTTGATTTCTTTTGTTGGCTCAGGCAAGTGTTCACCACGTGGTGTTCGACCATCGGTTAACTTACGACCACGTGTGTTCGATCGAAGAAGCTAGTTCTTTCGCCCGATTTGTCGTGTGAGTACTTGGGGAGTTTTTTAGAAGGCACCATTCACCCCCCCTCTGTTGCCATTTCGGTCCTACAATTGGTATCAGAGCCGGTTAGCTCTATCTCATAGATCTTAACCGGTCTCAAGAGCCATGGCGACGGACAAGTACTCGACCAAGCCCCCGATCTTCGATGGGATCGACTATCCCTTCTGGAAGAGTCGGATGGAGACCTACATCCAGCTCGTGGCTCGCCATCTGGCGTAAGGTCAAAGTACGTTATGTTGTTCCTGCCGATGAGAACATCACCGCTGGAAACATGCTTGATGTTGAGGCGAATGCGAAGGCAAGGAACATCATAATCCAGGGGTTGAGCCGTAGCGAGTTCGATCGCATCTCTCACCTGTCGTCCGCCTACGATATCTGGGTGACCCTCGACGCATACCATGAGGGCACCACCCAGATCAAGACGGTTCGACAGGACCAGTTCAAGCGAGAATACAACAAATTCGAGATGCTTGCTGGTGAGTCCCTCGATGAGTGCTTTGCGCGCTTCCACAAGATCTTGAGCAACCTCCGAGCGGTCGGTCTCACATACCCCGACTCGGACAATGCTCGTCAGATGCTCGCGGCACTCGATCTGCGTGTTTGGGAGATGAAAGTGACCACCATCAAGGACACGACAGACCTCTCGACCCTGACTCTTGATGCGCTGTACTCACGCCTCAAGACTCACGAGATTGACGTTGTCTCTCGTAGGTCGAAGTCACAGTCGATGGCTTTGGTCACCGATCCCACGTTGGCTTCTGGTTCCTCTTCTGGTTCTCCTTGCGGATTCTCTCTTGCTGCTCTCTGTGACATAACTGATGATCAGTTAGAGCAGCTTGCGGATGAGCAACTGGCCCTCCTTGCTCGAAGATTCTCCCATGCTTACAAGGGGAGGAGGGACAGAAAGAGAGGAGGACCCGTGATTTGCTTCGAGTGTGGTGGCCCCAACCACATTCGGGCAAACTGCCCCAAGCTGGAGAAAGGCAAGAACGACTTCGGCGGTCCAAGCAAGAACGACTACACCGACAAGAACCGCAACAAGAAGCCTCCACTCGGGCAGGGAAAGAAGAAGTTCCGCAACTGGGAAGGCCAAGAAGCTCTTCCACCGCGTCCTCACCGCCTTGACGACCTCGACCTCAGCGAGGTGGAGGGATGGAGCGACGACGACGGGACGGGTGACCAAGAGCCCAAGGATGGCGGCGACGACTTCTCCGGCATGTGCTTCATGGCCCTCGAGGGCGAACTCAGCGACAGCGAGCTGTACTCCGACTCGGACGAGGTAAGTCCCACCTATGACCAGCTCAATCAAGCTTTTCTTAAGCTAGGTGGTTTTCATGCTAAAGCTAGAGCTAGGTGTAATGAGTTGGAGAAGGAGATAGATAGATTGTCATTAGAGATTATTGCTCTTACATCTGATCCTCCTAGTGATAATTGTGATACATGCTCTGCTTTGCTGGCTGATTTGGAGAAACTAAGGACCTCGCATGATAGTTTGTCCTCTAAGCTTGATATTGTTAAGGTGGAGAACATTAGTCTGCTTGCTGAGCTTGAGATGAGTAGAGTAGCTCCTATTTCATCTACTACTGTCGAGACTATTGCATGCACCTCTTGTGAGGATAAGGACAATGCGTTTAGAGGTCTTTACACCATGTTGTTAGATCTGCCCGAGTCTTGTGAAAACTGTAATAAATTGAAGATGAACCTAAAACGGGCAGATCACAAGATTGCTGAGTTGCGTGCTTCATTGCTTGAGCCCATTGATTCATGTTTGAACTGTCCTAAATTAACTTCTGAACTTGAATCTGTCTCAAAACAGTTTCAAGAAATGATTGACACTAATATGAAAATGGCTCAATTTGCGACTAAGGATCCTGTTAGCTCACCTTGCATTAGCTGTGACAAACTAAAACTTGAACTCGTTGCTTTGAATGATAAATGTGTGAAGCTAACTAAGGATTTACTAGAGAAGCCATCAACTCATTGTGATGTGATTGCTGAGGAGGGGGAGAAGCCCTAGGGTAAGGTAGAGACGCCTAGTGACGCGAACCAATCTGCTAGCAGTAGGACTGCCCATTCTGAGTCGGCTGTGCGTGCACAAGCCATTCGTTCCTCTGCTGTTGGTTCTTCATTTGCTTCCTTACCTCCTGCTGTTCCCTCTTCTCCCTGCTCTTCTTGTACCTCTCTCTTTCGGGAGTGTCAGTACCTTATGAACACTCTCGAGAGATTTGTAGGCGGCAAGAAGAAGCTCAATCTTATTCTAGACCAATCCAAGATTTGCATGTTCAATCAGGGTCTAGGGTATGATTTCTATGAGGATATGAGGAAGCATCCACCTGCCGTGCTCCGACCCATAGCACCAGGTGTGATCGAGACTGAGCCTAGGACCGAGAAAGTCCAATTTAAGTCGGCGGGCTATGTCCGGGGATCTCGACAGCAGGTGATTCCACTCGCTACTTCGCCTCTCGAGCCGAAGTCCTCGCGCTACTTCCACCTCTTCAAGGTGAGGTACCACCGCACCTTCTCGCCGAAGGATGGACACACGATCGATCGATGCTTGAGCGCGCCAAGATTGCGCGTAGAGACCGTGGCCGAGGTACCTAGGCGTATTCGTGGTCGCCCTGATCCCGAGTGCATCCAGACCAAAGACGAGATCTAGGTTTGCTCTCGTTACGGAGTTTGGGCAGCATCGAGGACTTGGTTTTTCCGAGTCTTCGCTTTTCGCCCTCATGCTGCTCGGTCGTGACTTCGCCGTCACGAGGTAGATCTCGTTTCCCCATCGAGATAGCTACCGCGGCGTGATCGCGTGTTGCGGTGTTCCGACTCGCTCTCCGTAGCGCTTGGACCCGCACGGCCTTCAGTGTCCGCTCACGCACCTTACGCTGAGTGACGAGAGCGTAGGGTAGATAGAGGTCGATCGTGCTTGACTACTTCATCCGCTCGACGTGTTGTTCAGTGTTGGGTGCCAAAATCTCTCTTGATTTACCCCAAGATCGAGACTTTACTCTGCTTGACTCGGGTTCGCCGGCGAGGAAGGAAAGGTTTGGCTTGTAGACTCGGTTGTTCTCGCCATATGACCGAGACTCCGTTGGTTTTCTTCCCTTGCCCGTGCTCCGGTGATGAGACGATCACTTTGGAGATGCTTCATCCGGCGCGTCATCGCCAAAGGTATCGTGGCGATTAATGATTCTTTCAGTTTGAAAGATGTAGCCTTGGTTAGTAAGTCGCAGATAATTTGCTTTCGCTTCTCGACTTACCGATGACGGTTTCAAGTGAGCTTTAAGAAAATGCCAGAAAATTCTTGATTCTTGGGTAGTCCGTTTGCGGGATTTCGTTATGGGAGGATCTTTTGTGCTGATTTTTCTGAGTCTTCTGGTGATCCTCTCAGGTGTTTAGTTGCTTCTGAGTCCCGCGACCTTTCCTTCTGGCATAGGAGACTTGGTCATATAGGCTTTGACCATTTGACTCGAGTTAGCGGTCACGATCTCATTCGTGGTCTGCCCAAACTCAAGTTGGTCAAAGATCTTGTTTGCGCTCCATGCCGGCACGGCAAGATGGTTGCCGCTTCTCACCCTCCGGTCACAGTTACTATGACCGATGCACCGGGACAGCTGCTCCACATGGACACAGTTGGACCAGCTCGAGTCTGATCAGCAAGCAGGAGGGAAGTGGTATGTTCTTGTTGTGGTCGATGACTTCTCGAGGTATTCTTGGGTGTTTTTCTTAGCCTCGAAGGATGAGACGTTTTCGCATTTCCGAGGTCTTTTTAGTAGGCTTTCTGTTGAGCTCCCAGGTGCCTTACGAGCGATCCGCAGTGACAATGGCACAGAGTTCAAGAATTCCTACTTTGAGAGTTTCTGTGGTGAGACAGGTGTAGAGCACCAGTTCTCTTCTCCATACGTCCCTCAGCAGAATGGCGTTGTGGAGAGGAAGAACTGCACTACCTTAGGTCGAGATGGCCAGACGATGCTTGATGAGTACTCTACACCGCGAAGTTTTGGGCTGAGGCTATAGCCACCGCGTGCCATGTCTCAAATTGTGTTTTTATGAGGGCACACTTGCATCGAACTTCTTATGAGCTGAGATATGGGCGAAACCCAAAGATCTCTCATTTTCGTGTTTTTGGTTGCAAGTGCTTTATTCAAGTCCGGAACCTAGACAAGTTCGAGTCACGCTCTTGTGATGGTATCTTTCTAGGTTACTCGCCTTCTTCAGCGGGCTTATAGGGTCCGAATCTGAGTCTAGTAAAATGGTAGAGACTGTGAGGTGACCTTCGATGAGGCCACCGGGACTAGGCCTGATATCTCGAGTTCTTTAGAGCACCCGAGACCATCTTTGTGGATGATGAGGATGATGGAGACGACGGTTGTCTACCCGATCCTGTCCCTCATCCACTCTTGGAGGTGCCGTCTTCAACCGCACCTCGAGACGATCACCCTTGCCTTACGCTTCTTCCGAGCCGGTGGCTCTGTTCCTACTGCGTCTGCTCACGAGGTAGAGGCCACCTCTTCATCTCACCTTGGACCTCCTAGACACATCCAAAAAGACCATCCTTCAGAGCAGATCATTGGAGACCTATTCGAGCGTGTTACCCGCTCAAAATCTGGCTTATCTCAATTCTGTCTCCATTCTGCTTTCATTGCCTCCTTTGAGCCCAAAGATGTTTCTCATGCTTTATCTGATGAGTCTTGGGTCAATGCCATGCATGAGGAGCTAGAAAATTTCGAGAGGAACAAGGTCTGGTCGCTTGTCGAGCCCCCGCGAGGTCACAATATTATTGGGACTAAGTGGGTGTTCAAGAACAAGCAAAGCGAGGATGGAGTGGTTGTTCGAAACAAGGCTAGACTGGTAGCTCAGGGGTTTTCTCAGGTTGAGGGTCTAGACTTCGAGGAGACCTTTGCCCCTGTAGCTCGACTTGAAGCCATTAGAATCCTGCTTGCCTTTGCAGCTTCTAAGGGATTCAAGCTTTACCAGATGGACGTCAAGAGTGCCTTTCTCAATGGCCTTATTGAGGAAGAGGTCTATGTCCGACAGCCTCCTGGTTTCGAAAACCCCAAATACCCAAACCATGTCTTCAAGCTTTCTAAAGCGTTGTATGGACTTAAGCAGGCCCCCAGGGCTTGGTATGAGAGGCTTAAGTCCTACTTGTTAAGTCATGGTTTTGATATGGGTAAAGTTGATAAGACCTTGTTCATCCGCCGCATGGCAATGACCTTCGCTCGTCTGATCTATGTCGATGACATTATCTTTGGCGGCTCTTCCCATACTGTTTCCCGCCTCGGATGTCATGAGCACCGAGTTTGAAATGAGTATGATGGGTGAGTTGACCTTCTTCCTTGGCTTCCAAATCAAGCAGACTCGGGAGGGTACATTTCTTCATCAAGGAAAGTACACCCGTGACCTCCTGAAGCGCTTCGATATGAGTGATGGTAAGCCGGTGTCAACTCCGATGGCTTCTACAGCCTATCTTGACCTGGATGAGGATGGCGAGCCATTGATCGAAAAGAGTTCGAAGTATGATCGGCTCCTTCTTTACCTCATCGCCTCGAGACCGACATACACTTCTCCGTGTGTCCGTGTGCTCGTTTGAGCTTCTCTCGCGTATCTCACCGCCAAAGCGGTGAAGCGCATCTTCGGTACCTTCGAGCTACCATTGACTATGGTATCTCGTACTCTTCCTCATCTTGTCTTTCCTTGAGAGCCTTCTCGGATGCGACTTTCTTTGGTGTAGGATAGATAGGAAGAGCACTTCGGCACCGCCAATTCATTGGCACTTCTCGTTCTGGTCTTCAAGGAAGCGATCGGTTGCACACCATCTGCAGAGGCCGAGCACGCGTTGCTGCAGCGATTCTTTGTAGCGTACTTTGGATGGTTTCGACCCTGCGGGACTTTGGGTTAGCCTTAGACAGTGTTCCACTCTTTTGTGATAACACGTCTGCGATTAACATCGCTAAGAACCCAGTGCAGCACTCTCGGACCAAGCATATCGATATTCGTTTCCACTTCCTTAGAGACCATGTAGAGAAGGGTGACATAGTGCTCCATTTTGTCGAGAGTGACCACCAGTTGGCTGATATCTTCACCAAGCCTTTGGACAGCTCGAGGTTTTCAGCTCTGCGGGGCGAGCTTGGGGTGGTTTGTCCGTATGGACTGATGTGAGGGGGAGCTTATGCTTTACTGCTTTACTATTTTGATTATGTTTCTGTCTCATTTCTGTTGCATTGCATTTTGCGGATGCATTGGGTTTAGTCCTTCCAGCATAGGTTAGAGTGCTTCTCTTGCCGAGATGCTTAGACTTCTAACTCTTATCTTGTGCTTCCAGGATTAGCTGCTTCTTATCTCACTAGGTCGAGCTCACTCACTTCTTGTAGGTTCTAGCGAGGGTTGGGCCACCCTCGGGTAGACAGGGTACGTGTTTGCTCTCTAGTGTGTGATTTACTGTTAGCCGATTGTCCTGGAGTCATATGGGGTAGATGAGAGTCAGTCTGAGCCATAGTTGTCTCTATATCTTATCTATGCTTTAAGGACTGCCTGTTTTGGTTTTATTTGCCAGCTTCTCGATTTATTGCTTTGGTTCAGGGAGAGTTCATTTGGGAGCTTCTGGAGCTTAATTGTGACTTAACTCAACTTGAACTAAAAGTTGCATGTCATGTTGAGGGGGAGCTGGATTTTTCTGCATTTTAGCATTTCGCATTGTAATATAACTACATTGAGCCTTGATTATTATCCTGTTATGACATGCTTCAGTGCTTTACACCTTGTCATGACTTGTGCTTAGCTTGCTAAATTTATCATGACTTCATATATGTAGACTAGCGTTTGCCATGATAAGTTAAGTAAAACTGATCAACTTAAATTAAACTTGTCATGCTAGCATTTGAGTTTAGTCTTTCTTGAGCTATCCTTTTATGATTCATGCCATGTCAAATAGGCTGAGTTGAGTCTTGAATCTAGGTTGAATCTTAGATTGAGCTATTTTAGCATCTTGATACATCATGAGTTAGCACAATCTGTTAAAAAAAGCAAAAGGATATCTTTTTATGTGCGAAAAAACTGATTTCACCAATTCTTTCTCATGAGACGGCTTGCCATTGCACTAGGCATGAACTCAGGGGGAGTTTTGGATGACTGGACTATCTTCTTAAGCTTCGCTTGGAGTAGTCGCATAAGGCTTGAGATCTAGCACATGATAAAATTTTTGGTTGGAAACAGCTATAAGCTTTAAAAGAAAATATGTCAAATGTGCAAGATTTGCTTAATCACCTAAAGATGAAAAGTGCTTAACTAAATGATAAACTCTTGAGCTTGTAGCACTCTAATTGACTCAACACTAGCTTCTTGTTTCCGCTTAGCTTATTGACATGGCCTGCATCATCCTTGGATATCTCTAGTTAGACTTTGCTCATTGATGACTTGACTTGCTCACTAAATGCATTACATTTCAGATTGTCATCTATGTGCTCTAGCTGGTTTATATATATGTTGTCATGATCTAGATAGCGTTTTATTGAGTTATGGCTTGGTGTATTACATTATTGTCATTATGGATAATTCTCATGGCTCTAAATGCTTAAATAAACAAACTTCAGCCATATTCATCCATTGACATGTCATATTCTCTCTATTGCATCTTGATGTGTTTATTGCCAAAAGGGGGAGAATAGAGAAGAAAAAAAGTCTGTTGGGATCATTTTAGAGCTTTGGAGATCAATTTGCTCTTTCAGTTGTTGCTCTAGTGTTCCTTCTGTCGACATGGTCATTTGTATGTTTCTTTCTCTTCTTTGGACCATGTTGGACTTTTCAAAACAAACTCAACTTCTTGCTTTTTCTGGGTTTGTCAATATACTCACCAAGGGGGAGATTGAGAGACCTTGTGAAGGTCTCCCCATGGTTGTGATGAGTATTTGACTCTTGATCTAGGAAGTTTGAGTTTAGCTTTTGAGGTTTGTGCCAGTTCTGCAATGTCGTAGCCCTGGCAAAGTGCTCTGCAGCCAGCACGACCACTTTGGCCATGGTCGAAGGGCACCAGAAGGCCAGCACGACCACGTTTGGCCGTGATCGTAGGTCTCCAGGGAAGTTTAAGACTGGTTTTGCCGTGGTCGAAAATCTATTCGACCACGTTGGCCGTGGTCGAAGCCTAGTACGACCACGTTTGGTCGTGGTCAAAGCGATTCGACCACACCGACGAGAACGCGGTCGTAAGGCGTAGTCGGTGGTCGGCGATCATACGACCACGTTGTCGCAGACTTCACTTCCTAAGAACGAAGCGGGTTTCGACCACGTTATGGCGAACATGGTCGTAGCTTCGGTCGGATGCGGTCGACGAGCTTGGAGCGTGGTCGCAAGTGGCGGCTGCGGTCGGAAGTCGATGCCGACCATCGTGGTTGGGAGGCGGCACTCGAGCTTGCGACCACGTGGGAAGTCGGCGGACTTCGACCATGTTGTGAAGCGGTCGAGCGAGGTCGGTCGGGTCGACTCGATCGGTTGTGGTCATAGCCGGTCGGTTGTAGTCGTACCGGTCGGATTTGGTCGTAGAGCAGTCTGGCGTTGTCGGACGTGCTCGCACGCAGTTGGAATCGGTCGTATGACCTGCAGACTTGACCATTTGAGCTGGAATTTGGTCGTAGGGCTTTGTGATGAAGTCAGGGACCTTGTGCACTTGTTGGTTTACCTTTTCGATCGGTCGTAACGACTTGGTAAGAGTATGTTTTGAGTTCTGTTTTCTGGCTCAAGTAGTTGGATACTATTGTGAGCGGTGCTATGTAATGGTTTGCTTGTCTGTGATGTTTGCAGGACCTTGAGACTAGTCGTGGCGAGGCATGGAGGGCCGAGACTAGGCACGGCGGTCTTGAGGTCAAGAGCGGCCAGAAGTGCTGAAGACGACGAGGTGCGTGAGGTGGTTGCAAGCCGAGGAGATGAGGAACCGGAGCTGGAGCTGCGAGAGGACCTTGGAGACAAGTCTTGATGAGGCTTGGAGTGGTCGGGACTAGACATGGGGATGTCGAGGTCCGAGCGACCGTGGAAGCCGAAGGAGACCTAGTCTTGCGAGGTGGTTGCAAGCTTGGACGACAAGGCAGGAGGAAGCTTCCGGGAAGGCAGTGGAGTGGCATTTTGGAGAAATGCGGAAAGCTGCAAAAGGAAGCTGTGTCTCTGCCAATACACAGGAGTTGTTGGCGCTAAACGGGCAAAGCAGTGGAGCCGTTGGGTGTAACGGGTAAAGCACTGGAGCTCGTTCTTGCTAGTGGGTAAAGTGAGTTGAAAACCCGGTGTTAGGTGGGGGTTTGCGGGTTCCCCTCTTTGGTGTGTGAGTGTGTGGCTATAAATAGAGAGGGTAGAGCTCTGCATGGTGAGATTCGATCCCGAGTTGCTCTGTTCTTCCTTTGTTTTTGTGAGTGTGTGGGTTCTCGGGATGGAGCAAGTGTGCTCATGTATCTCCCAGTTGGAGTGGTCAGAGAAACCTCCATTATCAATCATTCATCTCTCTTCCTCTTTTTGTTTTCTGTCGTCTTGAGATGTTGTGATTGACTTGTTTGCGATCTGCTTTGAGAGCTTGGACTTCTTGCTATCCTTTTCTCTCCTCTCTTCTTCGTGAGTGCGCTTTCGTCTTTGTGTGCTTTGATTAGCTCGAGGCGGGAATCATCTCAAGGCCACTTGGCCGCTTCATTCCGAGAGCGAGTCGAATTAGAGAAGTTCACTTTACTGGATGATTGTGCGCCTCGAGTCCTTCTGTTCTTGGTTCATCCTCTCGCTATCACCGTTTGATTTCTTTTGTCGGCTCGAGCAAGTGTTCGACCACGTGGTGTTCGACCATCGGTTGGCTTACGACCACGTGTGTTCGATCGAAGAAGCTAGTTCTTTCGCCCGATTTGTCGTGTGAGTACTTGGGGAGTTTTTTAGAAGGCACCATTCACCCCCCTCTGTTGCCATTTCGGTCCTACAGGCCTGCTGGCTCCGAGCCTCTTGCATGTCTCGGACAGCTCCGCGAAGATCCCCTAACTCCCGCTGGAACGCGTTGAGGGCCGCCAGCAGGGCGCTTTCTACCGCAGGTGTGGGCGGGGCCGCCGGTGTGCCCAGCGGACGGGTCGGTACGGTGATGATCGCCTCGCGAGCTCCCGAGCTGCCGGCTGCTCCATCATGGCTACCGCCAGCCGCCTGGTCCGCGCTGCCGGCGAGCGTCGCGGTGAGGGTGGCGAGGTCACCGCCGCGATTGCTGCGTGGCGGTCGGTCGTCGCGATCGCGGGAGCGGGTCGGTCGTCGCGATCGCGAGGGCGAGGTCGGTCATCGCGATCCACGGGGCAGGGTCGGTCGTTGTCGCGGCGGTGGTGGGGTCGGTCATCGCCGCGAACGTCGACGCCGCGCTCGCTGCGCCCGCGCCGTCACCCGCGCTCGCGACAGCCGATGCCGAGGCCCTGGTGCCTACGCGACGCTCCGACCCGGCCGCCTTCTTCCCTTTTGCCGCTGTCGATGAGGCTTTTTTCGGTGCCATCCTTCTTCGAATTTCAGGCTTGCTCCTGTCCTCCCCACGGACGGTGCCAACTGTTGTGGTTACAGACCAAACAGAGAGAGAGATGGTAGTGGAGAGTTGGGAGAGATCGTCCCCCCATTGCCTTCCCTTAGTATATATATTCATGTGGAATATGCTTTTACAATTCTGCCCTTGCATCGGTACATCCCCCTCAGGGGTATTTGAGTCATTATACATATCTCCCTTTGTGCCTTATAATCTTCTAACAGGCCTGCTGGGCTTAGGTGGGGGCCACCCCTACAACAACTACCTTTTGTGATTTTCTTGTCAGCTTCTCGTTTTTATTACTTTGGTTCAGGGGGAGTTCATTTGGGAGCTTCTGGATCTTAATATTGACATAACTCAACTTGAACTGAAAGTGCATCACATGTTGAGAGGGAGTTGGATTTTCTTGCATTCTGCATTTTGCAGTGTAATATAACTACATGGAGCCTTGATTATTATCCTTTTATGACATGCTTACAATGCATTACATCTTGCCATGATCTGTGCTTACTTGATAGATTTATCATGACTTTATATGTGTAGTCTAGTCTTTGCCATGATAGGTTGATTAAAGAAATGTGCAACTTGAACTAAAATCATATCATGTTAGCTCTTGAGACTAGTCTATCTTTAGTTATCCTTTTATGATTCATGCCATGTCAAATAGGCTGAGTTGAGTCTTGAACCTATATTGAGCTTTAGATTGAGCTATGCTAGTTCCTTTATGAAGCATGACTTAGTACAAGTCTTCTTTTTGTGAAAATGCAAAAAGATCTCTTTTGTGCGAAAAAACTGATCTCACCAATTCTTTCTCATGAGACTGCTTGCCATTGCACTAGGCATGAACTCAGGGGGAGTTTTGGTTGACCAAGATCATTTCCTTAAGCTTCTCACTTGGAGTGGCCGCATAAGGCTTGAGATCTAGCACATGACTAAAATTTTGGTAGGAAACAACCATGAGTTCTAAAAGAAAAATCATGTCAAATGTGCTCAATTTGCTTAATTACCCAAAAAGACCAAGTTCTTGAACAAGTGATTCATTCTTGAACTTGTAGCACTCTAAATTGATTCAATACTAGCTTCTTGGTTCCACTTAGATTATTGATATGGCCTGTATCATCTTTGGATACTTTTAGCTAGACTATAATCATGGTTGACTTGACATGCTAAGAAATTTGACTAATTTTCAGATTATGACTTATTTGGTTTAGCTTGTCTATACATGCATTGTCATGATCTTGATAGCATTATTATATGTTATGGCTTGGTGTAATACTTTAAGGTCATTTTGGATAATCTTCATGGTTCATCATGCTTAAAATGAATAATATTCATCCATACTCGTGATTTTAGTCTCTTCCTTGCATCTTGATGATTTTATTGCCAAAAGGGGGAGAATAGCGGAGAAAAATCCATTTGGGAACTTTCTGATGCTTTGGAGAACAATTTGCTCTTTCTGTTTTCGCTCTAGGGTTCCCTTTGTCGACATGGTCCTGGTTTCTCTTTGCTTCTTTCTTAGGCCATGTTTGACTCTCTTTCGTTTTCAAACAAACTCAATTTTACGCTTTTTCTGTGTTTGTCAATATACTCATCAAGGGGGAGATTGAGAGACCATGTGGATGTGACCTCATGTTTGTGATGAGTAATTGACGCGTGATCGGGAAAGTTTGTGTTTGGTTTGAGTGGTTCGAGCCAAGTTGTTGCATGGTGCAGCCGACTGTGGTCGAACCTGGTCGAACGCGGTCGGACATGCTTAGGACGCATGTTTTCTTTTCGACCGGTTGTTGGGCTATTTTGGGTGTGAGAATGTATTTCTAATACAACCTGGTGTTAACTGTTTCTCGAACGGTGCTATGTGATGTGTTTCTTGTTTGTGTTGGTTGCACGACATCGAGGCGGAGTTGTGGCGAGACACGGGATGACCGGACTAGGCGCAGGTGGTGCTGAGGTCGAAGCGGTCGGGATGTATCGAAGACGGTGAGGACTCGAGGTGGTTGCGAGGCTTGGACGGCAAGAAATGAGGAAGCTTCCCAGAAAGTGCAGGAGTGGCGTTTTGGTAAATACACAGGGCTGCACAAAAGGAAGCGGATTTGGTTTTGAGCTAATGGATAAAGCACAAGAGTTGTTGGAGGCTTAGTGGGCAAAGCAAACCTGCAACCCAATAGGGAAGGCTATAAATAGAGAGGAGCTTTCTAGTGCTAGTAGAGTTTTCAGTGCTTTGGCTCTCCTGGTGATTGAAAAAGCATTTAGGGTTTTGCTTTGAGTCCTTTTTTCCTTTCTGTTGAGAGATTGTTTGAGAGAGTAGTTGAGTTGGTGTTCTTGAGTGAGGGCTCTTGATGTAAGAGATAGCTGTGAACAACCCTTTGTAAGCATTCATGTCCTTGTATCCATTTCATCTGTGAACAACCCTTGGTAAGCATTCATGTCCTTATATCCGTTTCATTATGAGAGACTTTGCTTGAGTTGGTCTGGCTATCTATCTTCTCCTAATTATCTTTCTTTTGGTTGTTGATTGATTCGGTTCCCTCTGTGTTTTGCCTCAGTTCTATTTTCTTATCTCCTCTGCTGTGGTCATTTCAGCAGTATTGGATTTTAGTTCAAGGTCTCACTTGCTGGCTATTGCTCTGTCCTTGTCTCTGCCGAACAGCCTTATCAATATGTTTCTTCACTTCTTGCGGATGGTTAGCTATCATTTGTAAAATTTTTGATCGGAAGAGCAGCAAGCTATTTGATGTCTTTGCCTCTTTGGCTGCCTTCAAGTATTTTTTGTGCCATTTGTTTTCAAGTCTTAGATTTTCAGCCAAGCTGATCTTTTGATTGGAATCTTTTCTCTCCCTAAAGGCCAGATGGTTGTTAGGTAGAAAGTTTATGCAGTTAATCTGTGAAGCACAATTTGAGATTGATCCTTTTCAGTGTTTGTCCCTTTACTTCAGTTTTCCCTGTTTAATGAATTTTCGGACAGCTACTGTTCTCAGATTGATCTGCTTGAGACTGCTCATTCCCAACCGAACTGATGAGTGGAGTCTTGTTTGTTTTAAGAAGGACAACAACCACTTAATTTTTCTTTGTCCTCTCAGTTTACAGCTTTTTCTTTTCGGCCCTGTCTCTCTTAGCTTTTCTTTTTAGATTGCAGCCTTTTTCTCCTCTTTGCTCGGTTGGCATTTTTTTGCAGAATTCAGGCTTTCGGTTTAAGATGTCAAGTGCAATTTCCCCTTTGAGTCACGGCAGCTCTTAGGCAATTAAGTGCTAATTTTCATGGGTGACAAATCTGCTCTCTTCATGCAGTTTTCGGTCACTTTCTGTTGCCTCCTATTTTCAGTCCTCAACTGCCGACATCACTCAGGTTTTGGTATTTACTTTTAGCACAGAAGCTCACGGCCAGCAGTATGCAGTTCGGTCAGCTTTGATTTTTTGGCAGCACAACAGCTCACGACTAGTAGAAAAAAATCAGTTTTTGTCTCTCGGTTAAGCTGCAGTGTTTGATTTCTTTTTGATCTCTTTGTTTGCAGCTTTTGGATTCTCAGCGCAGCATCCTTTTTATTCGGTTTTTCAGTTCATTGGTTGCTCTACCAATCTGCTAATCTAGTATTTTCTTTTTTGGCTGTATTTACTGCTCAGTTATTTATTATTCTCTTGTGGGTTCTTAGGGCATCTCCAATGGTCTGAGTCAGCTATCTATATGCATGTACACATCAGCATATATCCTATGTGGAGGAAAGAGAGTATACAAAAAAAATCGAGCCAGCTCTTCCTTAAGCACTAGTCTATAACGCTAAACGAGGCAGCCTCAATAAATTATGTGTGTGCATCTAAGCATCAAATAGCTATCCTTATAGATAGTTCTTTAGAATGCTAACTTTAGTGTGTACTATATAGATGATGTGGAAGTCTTATAGTTAGTTGCTAGCTATAACCATTGGAGATGCCCTTAGGTGTTCTTCCTTCTTCACTTTCTTGAAATTCAATCCTTCCAATGTTAAGGTTCAAGGATCTCATTTCAATCTACTTCATAGCGTCTGTTGCTATCGGAGAAGAGTTTTTAAGTGGATATTTAGGGGGATTTTTGATATCAACATTCACCCCCTGTCTGTTGCCGTTTTTGATCCAACACAATCAAAGTTGATTATCCAACTAAACATATTAAAATCTATGAAATCTACTTATGCCTTGCTGCTGGAATCACCCATAGACACAACTTCATTAACCGGAAGCACGGCGTATTCGAATACCATTTGTTTGACTTTGTAGAGTTGCCCAACATTATCCACAAGCATTTTTAACCCTCATGACTGAGTTAAGAAAACCGGGTTGTTTGACTGCTCAATCCTTGATATACACTCTACCCAATAGGATAGGAGCTCGCCCAGATTCGGGTATCCGTTGGCCTGCACGGAAAGCCAAGCCCGAACTAAGTAGACCTATCGTTGTCTAGTCTGGATATGCCGATCCACACCAACTCCCAGTGTAGGGTTTCACTTTGAGTTGAGCAACTAGTAAACCAGGGTTGACAAGTCAACACCGGTGGTTGAGCGGCTAATATGTCACTTGCTCAGCGTAAGGGTCTAGTCCTTACATTTTCACAAGGCCTCAGCCTCCACCGTAGGGTAAAGCGGTGGGCGAAGACCGTTTCGCGGTGTCCCACAGCACTTTTACCCTAAACCCCAACATTTTAAATCTACCGGCCCGTGGCCACAACCTTGGTAGTGTAAATTTTGCATGAAGTGTAGACATTTTACAATTATTTCTATCATTATGTAATTATAACTAGGGCTATCAAAGGCATGGCAGCAAATTAACATGGCAATTATCAGTGGTAGGAAATATCTAAATATCAGGTCATTCTAAATATTTCATTTTTAGCAATTAGCAATTCACAAATAACAATAATGCAAATACCATAAATACATAAATTAAATGGCATAGGATTCAACATGATCAAGGTCTTGCAACTTGCCTTGGAACTCGACAACCTCGCGAACCTCATACACATCACTCCCTTGATCTTGGCCTTGCCCTTGCTCTGCAGCTTCCAAGGACTCCAACACTAGTGCAAACACAAAAATAATATAAGTCCGGCTTGATCCTAATCAAGCGAGGAAAAAATAAATCTATGAATAAGGAGTAAATTGCATAAATATTCAAATGAGGGATTTTGAATTTTTCAGAGATGAATTTGGTAGATTAGAGGTCAAAAATGGGTTCAGGGCATCAAGATAAGCAAAATGGTGGAATTTGGGAATTTCTGTGATTTTCTAGGATTTTATTTGATTTTCTGGATTTTTTGGAAAAAGGAAAATCCTGAAAAATCCCTGTGAACAGTGCTGGGCCGGCCCCTTTGCTACAGTGCAGTCCGGGCAATGTTTCGGCCTGCGCGGCTGAGCCGGTCGCGCGGCCTCAGCCCAATACGCGCGCTGTTGAAGGCCCGGCACGCGTGTCCCCGCGTTGGATGGCCGTCGCGTGGCCAGCTTGGGCGGTGGCGATGCCGCACGAGCGAACGTTTGGGATGAGCGGGAGTAAGTGAGATCGATCGGTTGCGGAGGGGGGTCAGATAGGGTGGATGCGGAGGGGTGAGTTTAGTGGAATCGGACGGCTGAGCGACATTGCCAATCCGACGGGCGACTTTAAATGGTGATGGAGGGGGAGGACGGTGGAGATGAGGCCACATCACTGGGAAGGGGTTGTCTTCAACCTCCTGCTGCTCATGCCAAAGAAAGATAGCAGCGCGAGGGCTTCCGCTGCCCGGCGATGGCGAGGGTCCCCGGTGGCAATGTAGGGTACTAGGAGGTAGCTCTCGGTGCGGTGGTTCCATTTTGGGGCTCATGGGAGCAAGGGGATCAATGTTGACAACCGGCAGCAGAAGGGGGTGCTTTGGCTCCACGGTGGTGTGAGAGCTCACCGGTGGCCCTTGAGCTAAAAGAAAGGCAGTTTAGCAGTCCACGACACCCTGGGCTCACCACGGTAGTGATGGATTCAGCTCGGAGGCTTTCTGGAGAGCTGGCCACGGGAGCGCACTTCGGCTGACGGTGAAACTCAATGCTGGAGCTCCACGGACGATCACCTGGCCGGCGGGGTTCACCAACAAGGTCATTAGACTGAGGAGAAGCTCTGGGCAAAAGGAATCGAAGAATGAGGAAGGCAGGAGGAAGATCGGCCTAGGGGGTCGCCGGATCAGGGGAGGGCGGCGACGGCGCAGGGGAGCGACGGAGCTTCGTCCGGCAGTTCGATGAGATGATTAAGATCTACAAGAAACTAGCTGCGGGGGTGGGGAGGGCTCTAGAGGTGTGGAAGAGTGGGGAGGCGAGAGGGGGACTTTAAGCTCCGGTGGAGCAAAGAAAAAGAGGGGGATGGGCGCGGCAAGATCGGTCAGTAGGGGCGACAGGGGGTTGCTATGGGGTCGCTTCCGAGCGACGGAGTTGTGACCGGTCTCTGCGCACGAGTAATGGTGAGGGATGACGAGCTGGAGCTGGTGAGCGCACGACACGGACAGCGGCGCGTCGCGCGGAGGAGGGAGAAGGGCGGAGACTGACGGGTGGGGCCGCGAATCGATAGGGTGACGCATGCAGAGGCAACGTGGCACGACTGCAGGCGGATGGCGACAATACGGGCGGGGGAGCGGCGAAACCGTGGGCGGGGGCGCGCTCGCGCGGGTGCAAGCGGAGGGAGGAGGCGGGAAAGGGGAGACTCCAGGGAGAAGAGAAAGCGAAAAGACAGGAAGGCGCCGCCGAACTGGGAAAGCGCAGAGCCGAGAAGGGAAAGCGGAAACCGCCGAAAATTTCCGAATTGGGAAAGATTTTGAAAATCACTCAAAAATTCAGGAAAATTCAAAAAGGGTTGGAATTTTTGGGTTATTTCACAAACTGTACCAAAATTAACTGTACTGGCTAAAATCATATATGACTATTTTTCTCTGCATGTTGTTTCTTACGAACAGATCAGAATTCAAAAACTATAGCCATAAATCATAAGTCTTAGTTTGAAAGAAGCTAACATTGTACGTCGAAGATAAACAAAGGGCTTGGATTAGAGACACGTACGAACGTTGAGTTCAACTAACACATCCCTGCAATTTATCGACGCATCGAGCTAGCGATCATGCCGAGAAGAAGGGGACTGCAGTGCGCAATCATGGCGTCCATCCTTACATCTTTTTCGTTTTCTTTTTTGAAGAACTAAGCAGGGGCTCTGCTATTTTATCATTACAGATGATGAAGGAAAGAGATCATCAAAGTGCAAAGCCGGAGCAAAGAGGAAGGGAGAAAGGAAAAGAGAGGGAAAGGGAAACTGAAGGAGCGAACTGAAACACACTATTGCACTGTATAATAGAAAAGAAAGGAAAAGAGATCATCAAACTGAAGTAGCAATCCGACAATTGCAGTTTTGACGACCTCCTGTAGTGCCTCTGCACCTCTGTATGTCGGATTGTCTGAGATACAAAATCAGACAATGACCATGCTGGGCCAGGCCAGGATGGCCCTAAGTTGGGCTTAGTTATGGCACACCGGTAAGCCCGATGCTCTTGTCCGGCCCAGCCCACAAGCATTGTTCTGGTCCAAACATGCAAACACGGCATCGAAAATTTGCCGGCTGGCTTTAAAAAACGGAAGAAAAGAAAAAGATTTGTTCCGATTATGGTGTGTACAGATCTAGATTGCTTAGAAAGAACAGTTTAAAAAACGGAATGAAACAAGCTGCTTAACTTAAGCAAGAACAGTTTTATCACACCTAGGAAAGTAAGAATTTCCTCTCAAAGTAAAATGGAAAGTAAGGACAAGCTGTTTGGCGTGTCTGCCAGCGTCTCGACCGTACGCCGGATGCAGTTGAAACTTGTATGATTTTGCTGTTTTGTGGCGGGGAGCTCGTGGACGAAGCTCTCCATGCGACGGTTAGTGATATGCCTTGAGATAATTATAGAGATGATTATATTACTTCTATATTTATGATGTTTTAAAAAATATATTATTTTGTCCCTCGAATAAATATCTTTAATATTGATCATCAAGTATGTGTATTTTTTGTAGAACTCTTTATTCATGTTTTGATGTTATTCTAAATTATTCTAGGACAATTATGATTTACAAATCAGCATATGTATTGATTGATGATCATACTTCACGGAGCATAGATATGTGATATCAAATCAAAAATGTGGATACATATTAGAGAACATGATGTTTAGATTGGCCCACTATGAGACACTGTATGAATTGTTATTTTCTTAGGTGTCATCAGTTGATCTCATACATAGTGTATGTAGGATCCTTAGATCTGAGATCGTCATTATTTCCTACATATGAAATAGCTTACTTAAGGGTTGCCAAACACTACTCCGTGACTAGATAGTTATAAAGGTAACTTTTGGGTTTACTATGAAATATAAGGAGGAATATGAGCGATCAAGATGGAATTTGCTCATCCTATATAACAGGAAAGATATCTTTTGTCTCATTGATGTAGTTGGATTAAGAAAGTGCATTATTGAGTTTCATGCACCATTTAATTCACCCAAAAGCTTAAGCTGATGAGAAAAGATGGGCAATTCACTTATACTTCAACACTCCCCCTCACGTGTAGACTACCTTAGGCCTAATACGTGGAATAGAAGTGGACTGCAATTAATTTTTTTAATTGCGTTAGCCAGGTCTTGAACTCGAGACCTCTTGGTTTTGGTACCATATTAAGTTTCATGCACTAGCCAGTTCACCAAAAGTTTAAGCTGATGAGGAAAGATGGGAAATTCACTTATACTTCAACTGCATGACCATGCCAAATATGGTTAATGAGTGAATCACAACTCGAGTTATCATATGGTTGATACATGGCACCTTGTTCCACATCTTGGATAATGTCATTGACTAGATGGGTATTCAAAATCAAGAAGAAGGCAGATAGATCAATTCAAAGATTCAAATCACGGTTAGTAGCAAAAGGGTTCAAGCAACATTATGGAATTGATTATGAGGACACATTTAGTCCCATAGTCAAGCCTGCAACAATTCAGCTTGTTCTTTCTTTGGCAATCTCTCGAGGCTGAAATCTTTATCAACTTGATATCCAAAATGTTTTCTTGCATGGTATGTTAGAAGAAGTTTCGATGCATCAGCCACTAGGGTATGAGTACAATGGTAATCCTAACCACCTCTGTAAATTGAGCAATGCTTTATATGGACTCAAACAGGCTCCTAGAGCCTGGTATTCATGGTTGAGTTCGAAGTTGCGAGAAGTGGGATTCATACCATCAAAGGAAGACTCATCCCTATTCATCTATAAATATCATGGAGACATAGCGTATATCCTAATCTACGTGGACGACATTGTTGTGGCTAGTTCATCTGAAGAATTTATAGCCAGTCCTCTTCAACAATTGCAAGAAGATTTTGCTATAAAAGACTTGGGTAATGTTCATTGTTTTCTTGGTATTGAGGTCTACAATAAAATAGATGGAATTATCTTGGCTCAAAAGAAATATATCAATGAGTTGTTTCTTTGGGCCAATATGCAAACGTGCAAAATGATGTCATCTCCTATGGCAACTACTGAGAAACTCTTGAAGACAATAGGGAACATCTTGTTGACAAATGAAGCAACTATTTACAAGAGTATAATGGATGCTTTATAGTATTTGATATTAACAAGACCTGACATAGCCTTTTCTGTGAATAAAGTGTGCCACTTCTTGAGCAGTCCAACCAATCAGCATTGGTCAGTTGTTAAATGGATGCTAAGATATTTGAAGGCCACATCGTCCATGGGGCTATCGATTCGCATGTCAATGTCATCTCTAATAAGTGCCTTCTCGGACGCCGATTGGGCAGGGTGTCCTGTTGATATGCGGTCAACTAGAGGCTTTGCTGTAATTTTTGGAGCCAATCTCATATCTTGGAGCTCTAGGAAGCAGGCTAGAATTTCTAGGCTTTGCTCCTCCATGCAAACTGTTGTGACCAACGTGGTCCACTCGTCGAGGGGATTCCATTTTTGAGCTTCGTCGAGACCCTCCATGTGTCCCTCACTGACGACGCAAGCTTCCTTTCTCTCTTTATGTGGCTGGCTTCTAAAAGTCAGGTGTTTGATTCGCCTTCCGATTTCTGGAAGCAAAAAGCCGAAGCCGTTTCAAACGCCCACTTACTCCCTCCATTTTATAATATAAGTTCAAGCCTATCATATGTACAGATTAAGAAGATACTAAATCTAAAAAAAAAGTTAATATCATTGGACTATATATCCCTATTAAATAACATATTGCAACTATTCATCCACTTTTTTTGTATTAATAGAGCGGTGTATGCTGGAAATATTGTAATAACTATACATTTTATCTCCACAATAAACTTATATTATGGAATGACGCTTCCTAAGAATAGAGACTTATATTGCAGGAGAGACAGTACATTGTAGGGAAGCAATGAAGCGCTTCTCCAAACTTATTAATTAGTTGCTCGATCGACGCTTTCCCGTAGGGGTTGTACATTCATGCTTCTCCTCAACATAAGCTTCAACAGAGTGTACAAACTTAGTATAAGGAGGTATCCGTGATTCCCACGACACTATCTCAAACTCCTCATTAGGTATAGCTGTAAGTCCAGCTATTAGTTCTCCAAACATCACATGCGGCAGTTTCCTTCTGGGAGGATCATCGTCTCTTCGAACTCGAGGAGGCATAAAACGAAGTGGAATAGGACATGATGAAGAAGTAAATCCGGTGATGTATACTGGATGCTCTTTCTCAAGCAGATTTCTTGGCTGCTCCCCAAACTTTGCTATGTTATGAGCCATCATCCCCTTGAACCGTTGCAGTATGCAAAGCCAAAACTTTATATCTTGGTTCCTTCTCAACAAGTCAGCCATAGCGTTTGCAGGTACTAGTGACCCTCCCAATTCTGTTGCCAGCTTATTTGCTATTGATGCTAACTGTGGAGAGTCTCTTGCATCTGTGCTTCCAAATGCGAGCATCTTGAAAAGGTAGCTGAACTCCTCCTGTGACAAAATATTTAGGTAAACTGGTGTTGTGGTTCCCACCCTTGCAACATTCTGAAGCCTGCTTATGACTATCACTTTGCTGCCACTTCCACCCATGCGTGTTACAGATGAGTAGAACTTTACCCAATCCTCGTCATCCACATCGGAGGCAAATTCCATAATTACTAGAATCTTGTCGTCACGTAATTGTGCTTGGTCGATGGTACATATGCTGTCTCCATTAATGAACAAAAATGAAGAAAACTGGGACCGAACCCGTTCATCGTTACACACATGGCTGATCAAAGTTTTCTTACCAACTTTATAACGGCCGATGATTGGAAGCACCATTGGAGCAGAAGGGTGGCTAGGATTTTGCAATAAAATGTTGATGATGTGCTGCTTTTCAACGTGGCGACCGAACATGAAATTGTCTGTGTAAAGATAAGTGTCGTAGGGCCTACGACGCATGCGCTCGAATCCCCCCAAGAGTATGACGAACTCACTCATACCAGAAACTACAGCTTCTAAATTGTCAAGTGCACTTTGTAAATCATGACTTAAAACAATACCTCTTGTCGCACCAGAGATTGTACGCAAACGTTTCATAGGAGATGAAGTGCTCCCCTCCTCTTCTTCGACGCTCTCCGGAAGGAATCTGTACTTGGCAGTATCCAGCATATTGTATCCTTGATACATGCTCTCTGCAATCTTACTGTTGGTGATGTATCGCCCATCCGCTTCCTCGACGACTGTATGAATTCGCAGTAGCAGTTGCTGCAACCTTTCTAACTTGTCATCTGCACCTGTCATGCCTTTGTACTTCTTTGTCAGAAAGGAGATGCATCGGTTAATTAGCTCACCGGCAATGGCAGATATCGCTGCCTCCATCTTGCTTGAGCTATATGTTCTTGTTTGTGTACGTATGTGTAGATAGCTAGACTGCTAGCGAGAGAGAGAGAGAGAGAGAGAGAGAGAGAGAGAGAGAGAGAGAGAGAGAGAGTATGCTCCAAAGCGTTGCTTCCAGCCTCTTCTACCTGTTTTGGTAGAAGCAGAGCTATATATAGTAATTTGGCTACGAGTGAGGAAAGCAAGACAAACGTCACTGCTGATCGATGCAGTATAGTTTGTTGCTCCCAGGACTGCTCCCAGGACTTTACGACTGCTCACGACCGGTTATGAGAGCTTTCAACCCCTTATGACCGCCTCCTGCTGCCGTTCGACCTCTCAGTTAGGGAAAAATTATTCGTTTTAAAATTTATTTCGGAGGGTAACGAAAGAGGCGAAATGACCGAAATTTTGGTATTTCGGTGAAAATTTCGGTCAAACGATTCAAATCAAATTTGAATTTTAAACTTGAAAACTAAGGATAAATAGAAAGTGAAGTGCACTTCATTCGCAAGTTGTCTTCTGGTCTGGTGGCAATGGGCTTCTATCAGCAGCGATTGGTCCCGGGTTCGATTTCTCGTTTATTTGTCCTTTACGTGGGACCCACATGTCAGGAATACAGTAAAATCCCCAAAAAATTGGTGTGGGCGGTGGGATTCGACCCCGCGTCGGCCACACGCGCGTGGAGAAGACCGGCCATTGGGCTTGATGGGTATATATTGCCAAACAGGTGTTGTATCTTTTATATTAAGCCCTTACAATTCAAATTTAAACGAAATATTTGACCGCAATGAACTTTTTTCGTTTGGTAGCGAAAGCAACGAATTTTCCAAAATTTCGGCGAAATCCCGCCGAAATTGTGAACCCTGCTCTCAGTCACTCCTCCGATCGCTTCGTCTTCGTGGTCGGAAACCTTCTGTTGAGGTTTCGACCACTCTTCTCTGCCGCTGCGTTGCTCTTCCTTTGACCTCGTTCACTCCTTTACAACGTGGTCGGAGTCCCTTCCAACCACGTTCAGATCTTCACGGTGTAATCGCAGCCTCTTCCGACCACTCACACCGTGCTCGGAGTCTTCACAACGTGGTCAAACGCCTTTACGACCACGTTCAGCTCTTCTTCAACCTGGTCGAACGCCCTTACGACCACGTTCAAACTTCTTTGTTGTGGTCATACGTCTTCCGATCACCCTCAACCTTTCTTCGCTGTGGTTGTATCACCTCCCGACCACGTCTTCTTCAGGTTTGCCGTGGTCGAACGCCTTCCGACCATGCCTGCTGTAGTTTTGTCATGGTCGTAAGCCCCTCTGACCACGTTTGCCGTGGTCGTAAGTCGACGTCGACCACGTCTGCGAGATTGCTCAATGGAGACGACACTCAAGTTTTTCTTTTCTCTTCTTTACTTCTCGCATTACTCGGTGCACTTCTGGTTACATGACTCCACCCCTTTTAATTAATACCTGGCTCTATGACTTATGCTCAGGTTTTTCGACTACGAGTACAAATCGACTCTGACTCCGGTTTGATTACAACTAACTTTCGACTTCAATTACTACTGACTTTCGACTTCGATTACAACTGACTTTCCGGTTTGATTACAACTGACTTTCGATCACGACCAAAACTTGAACATAGCTTCTAAACAAGATTATTTCCATCATTCTCTCCCTAATCTTGTTTAGTGACTTTCATCATGCTGATCTTCTTCCTTGATCACGTTGACCTTCTCATGCTCTTGCTTCTTCCTCGGCCGGGCTTCCTGGGCTGGAGCACCTGCTCCCACATCTTTTCTCTAGTCGTCTTCCTCCTGCAACACTTGCTCACGCTTCCTCTACCAGTAGCTACTTTCACTTTCGTGTGGCCTTGCTTTTCACCATCGTCCTTTACGCCGTGCTTCCTCCCGCCACCTCGGGACCCATCTCTGACTTCCTTCTCTTGTTCACGTGAGAGCTCCTCTCGAACCTCTGCTTGCCACGATTTGCTTGCTTCATGCGGTTGGTGTCGACCACTCTGGCTGTTGCTGCTTCGACCAGCCTTTGCATTAGTTGTGCCTGCTCCGACTACTCCTTGCTCCCCTACGCATCCTGAGACGACTGCATGCGAGTGGACATCTCCTGTGCCGCTCTCTATGACTTTGCCTTTTGCATGTGGTCGGTGTCGACCACCTGGCCGATGCTTCATCCACATGGGCCGATGCTTCGACCACTCTTGCCAGTCCTTCGCTCCTCGGCTGCGCTCGCTATATGTGGTCGGTGTCGACCACCCAAACCAATCCTTCGCTCTTTGTCTTCAGCCAATCGTCCGAAGTTGGCTGCATCTCCTCCGCCACCTGTTACGACCACTGCATGCCTGCTGCACGCCCTTCCAGAGCCGTGGCTCATTACGACCATGTGCTCTTTTCTGCTATCTGCCATGACTTGCTTCTCAGCCGACTTGCTCGTTTCGACTTCAGGCTTGCCTCTGACTGCCCATTGATGAAATCCTCCATGCTTTGGCTCCTGCAGACCGTTCTCCACACAAACCAGTCTACAAATTTTCAAAGGAATCTTGTACAACCAATTTTGAGACCTCTTCGATTTTATCAATAGTTGCTCACTGCTGTCAAATACTCTCAGATAATTGCCTTTCAATTCAATTCGGCACCGTTCTTCAGTTAACTGTCCCAGGCTTATGATATTGCTTTGAAGGTTTGGTATATAATACACATCTGATAGCTATTTCTGACCTCCATCCTTGCATTCCAACAACATTGTGCCCTTTCCTCTGATCAGAATAGTTGAGCCATCTCCAAATTTCACCATACCATGTATTTTTTCATCTAGCACATGAAACATGGAGTATGTACCCGTCATATGATTGCTTGCCCCATTGTCTAGGTACCATTCTATTGGCTATTTCAGTGTCTTCTCTCCCTTATTTATCAAGTTTGGAAATACCTTCCCTTCATTCAGTATCACCATTGTCAGCACATCTTCTGTACAATGGGACAGTAGCAAAATCGGCTCTTCATCATCATGAGTGTGAGTGAGATTTGCCTCCTTAACCTTCTTCTTGCTCCTGCAGTTTGCTGCATAGTGACCAAATTTCTTGCAGTTGTGGCACTAGATATGACTCCGACATTCCGCAGCGTAATGACCGAATTTCTCACACTCAAAACATTGGATGTGTGGCTTATCCTGAAACCTGTTGCCACCACCTCGACCAGGTCTTCCTCTTCTAGACTGGAAGCTATTTCCTCTCTGGCCATAACCACTAGAAGATGAGTCTATCTAGTCTGGCTTGCCTCGGTTCCTTGTGTCCTCCTTAGCGAGCAACACTTGTTGGATGTAAAATCCTTGCTCCTTGTGTGACTGAAAACCCTTCAGTAACTCCTCATGTGCCTTGAGAGCCCGTTACCTCTTCTATCTTCATCTTTGTGAGATCTTGGGAATACATGAGAGTAGTCACTACCGGTAGGAATCTTTCTAGCAGAATCCTCAAGTATTTCTTCACAACCACCTCATTTTCTAGTTTGTCACCAAGAGATTTGATCTCATTTACAACTTCATTAAACTTCTCTGAGAATTCCACCACTGTCTGGCTCTCTCCCATCCTCATTGCTTCAAATTCGCTCCATAAAGTTTGGAGTCGAACTTCCTTCACTCTGTCAACGCCTTCATGCATTGTATGTAGTGTACTCCAAGCATCTCGCGTCGTCTCCTTGCCAATCAATTGTCGCATCATTGAATCGGGCATCGCTTGGTAGATCACCGCCACCACCATCTGATCTAGTCGATCGTCAACGACTTTGTCCTTTGCCTTTGGGTCAACAGCGCCCCAGACTCCCTGAGCATGCATGTTGGCCTCCATCTTCATGGCCCAAATCGGATAATTATCTGAACTGAGGAGTGGATACTGCAGCGACACACTCTCCTTGGCCTTTGATTGCTCTCCCATGGTTCTGATACCAATTGTTGCAAGTCTTTACAACTACTTCCAGCACTTTATGACCACTCACAACTGCTTACGACCGGTTATGAGAGCTTTCGACCACCTCCTACTGTCGTTCAACCTCTCTGTCACTCCTCCGATCGCTTCGTCTTCATGGTCGAAAACCTTCTGTTGAGGTTTTGACCGCACTCTCTACCGCTGCGTTGCTCTTCCTTCGACCTCACTCGAATTACCGTGATCGCAGCTCCCTACGACCATGCAGTGATTCCAGCTATCACTGTTCACTGTGGTCGAAACACCCTTTCGACCACGTTCACTACCTTACAACGTGGTCAGAGTCCCTTCCGACCACGTTCAGGTCTTCACGGTGCAGTCACAGCCTCTTCTGACCACTCACATCGTGGTCGGAGTCTTCACAACGTGGTCGAATGCCCTTACGATCATGTTCAACTCTTGTTCAATGTGGTTGAACATCCTTACGACCAGGTTCAAACTTCTTTGCTGCAGTCGTACGTCTTCCAATCACCCTCAACCTTTCTTCGCCGTGGTTGTATCACCTCTCGACCACATCTTCTTCAGGTTTACCATGGTCGAACACTGTCGGGACCCCGGATTTCCGAACCCGGACCCTCTGTGTATTACATCACTAGTCCCAGATCAAAGCTAGTGCACACAGTTAAACATAAATGAATATATCACCAGCATCATTTTATTACAATAATTGAGTGTATTGACCGAAAGGTCTCATTATTACAAATGAGGTTTCAAGACCTCGCACACACGAAATAAAGCGGAAACAAAAGATAAACTCGATGAAGACCCATCAATACGCCACAGGCAATTGACTGGGGAAGCGCGACCTATTACTCCGGGAATCCTTCGTCGAATCCGCAAGCGAAGTAGTCGTAGTCACCTTCTTGAGCTTCGTATTCTTCTGAGATTTATTTTTGATGGCAGCATGTGAGTACATAAAGTACTCCGCAAGTCTTGGGAAAAATGCAATAGATGCAAGGCTTAACAAAGGAAGGCTATATGGTTCTTTTGCGCAACGCAATAGTTTAAATTCAATTACTACTAATTATTTTCGAAGGCATCAATTTAACCAAGTAATTTCTTTAACAGAAACTATCATTAATTCTCTAGTGAAGGTTCCATCTACCAACACTAGCTAGTCAAGTTTAAAACTGCGGGTTCCATCCACCCTCTCTGGCTCCAACTGCCAGGATACCCTTCCGAGAGTTCCATCCACTCTTGGAATACCAAAGTTTTGTTTTTGAAACCAAAACCAGAAATCTACCATGTGAATGCATTCCTTGCTCGCCCTTGACCGTGGGCACGGCTATTCGAATAGTTTGACACTCTGCAGAGGTCGTACAACTTTACCCACAAGAGATAAATTATCTTAAAAGCCAACACGCTTCCTTTGGCATGATACCCAGATAAACTATCACAAAGCCTTTACCTTACTCTAATCTAGCTAGATACCACCTATCGAGGTTTCACTGCGGTAGGCTAATCTGCCGAACCAAAGCCCCTCTTGCGCCATATGAGTCTGATGAAATCCTGTCCCTCACTTTGTGAATAACCAGTCCATCCACGGCACCCACTTTCCACTGGTGGCACCTAAACTAGACTATCATAAGTTAGTCGGCTAGGTCGTACCCATATAGACTTGTGGTTATGCGGTTAATGCTCGATGCGGACAAACACAAGCGTCGGTCCTTAATTGACTAGGGTGGAACATACACTTAACAAGATCTCGTGCTTGCTGCACCAACCCAAACCAATCATCCACCCTAATCTAAACCAACTTCCACATTTCATTTTATTTTAAAAGAACAGTGACAACTCCAATTACCACTAAATTTATAAAAACAAGGTATTACAATAATTCATAATTTCCCATTTGCAAGATTTATGAGGTATTCAATAGCATGGCTAAGCATTGTACTACCATTCTAATACCAACAATTAAATATATTACTCTCATTAATGAGTCAAAAGAATTTCTAGGGTTGCAAAGGTACATGATTGGGATTTATTTTTCTAAAGGAAATTGGGATTATTGCGTCAGCAGATGATTTAATTTCTGCTGAATTATTTTTCAACGGGAAATAGGGATTTATTGCACGGTGGCGTCGGCCACAGGTTGGGCCGTGCGGTGGGCCAGGTCCATAGACCGGGTCCACGGCCGAGGGGAGGCGCTGAGGTGGCGGGGTGGTGGTGTGGCGGCGGCGAGGGCGAGCGGCTCGGCGTGGCGGCCACGGGCAGCCACGTGGCGTCCACGCTGGCGGCACGGGCGGAGGAGCTCGCACGGGACCTTGCCGGCGTTCGGCGGCGGCGGCCGGCGGCGAGGTGGCTACGGGAGAGGCGCGCACGGGCATCACGGCGGTAGGGCGGCGGTCACCTTAGGCGGCCGGAGATGCGTCGGCGACGAGGAGGGCGGTGGCGCGGCTCGGGGTTCCGGTGGCGAGGAGGTTCCGGCGGCGGAGAGGCGCGGACGAGGGGCGGAGGAGCTTCGCACGGGCGCGGTGGAGCTCGCGGAGGCAGCGGTGGGGCGCGAGGGCGACGGAGACAGCGGCGATTGCTCGCCGTGCTTTCGCCGGTGCTCGGGGAGATGCCGCACGGCACGGGTGCTCTCGGGTGGCGGAGAGGGGCAATTGGAGCGTGGAGGGGGTGAGGCGAGATGGGGCGGAGCTCGGGGCGCAATTTATAGGGGTCGGGGAGGGGGCAATCGGCGAGGATTGCTCGCCCGATTCCTTGACCGGCGCGGTCATGGCGGAGGAAAAAGGAAAGAGGGGGGCCGAGAAGGAAGGAGAGGCGGGGTGTGGGGGAATTTGTCCCCGGCGTCTCGTGGATACCGAAATCGGGGAGAGGCGAGAAAGGAAAGGGGGCATGGCGGGGATTTGGTCGGCGGCCAGAAAAGGAAAGGCGGGAGAAGAAGAAAGGAAGGCGCGACGCGGGGAAGAAGATACACCTGACAGGCGGGCCCGAGGTGGCAGAGAGAGAGAGAGGGCGGGAGGGAGGCGCCGACAGGTGGGACCAGGTAAGAGAGAGAGCGGAAGGGCACGGGCGACCGGATGGAGATCGGGCGGCTGCGGGTGAACGGGAGGGGGCGGCCGAGATGGGCCGGGGCGCGCGAGGCGGGCCATCTGGGCCGGACAAGTGGCAGGCAGGGAGAAGGGGGAGGCGGGATCGGGCGGCGACGTGGGCAGCAATCTGGCCGTCAACGTGGCGGCCAGAGGGAGGGAGGAGGGATTTTTAATTTTTGATTTTTGATTTCAGATTTTCAGAAATTGCCAGAAAATCCAAATAAGCTCAAAAAAATATAAAAATACTTCCAAAAATTCCAGGAAAATTCACAGAAGCTCTTGGTGACATTTTGGACTTAATAAAAATATTTCCAACTAATGTTGCTATTTAATTTTCATACTTAAAATACTTTTTAATTTTAAAAAATACATTTTTAAACTCCAGAAAATCCAGGAAACCAAATAAAAGCCAAATAACTCCAAATAATTATTTTGAACTAGGATTTTCATATAAAATTAAAATATCATTTTATTTAATAATAATTTTAGGATTTACTTAAAATACTTTTCAAATCTAACTTTTCAAAAACAGAAATTCAGGGCAAATCCAATTAAAACTCAAATACTTTAAAATAATTAATTTAAATTTAAATTTTTCAAGAAGGGAATTTTTGGGATGTTACAAACACCTTCCGACCACGCCTGCTTATGTTTTGCCGTGGTCGGAAGCCCCTCTGACCACGTTTGCCATGGTCGTAAGTCGACTTCGACCACGTCCGTGAGATTGCTCAATGGAGACGACACTGAAGTTTTTCTTTTCTCTTCTGTACTTCTCGCATTACTTAGTGCACTTCTAGTTACGTGACTCCACCCTTTTTTATATCCGGCTCTACGACTTATGCTTGGGTTTTTCTACTACGAGTACAAACCTACTCCGACTCCGACTCCGGTTCGATTACAACTAACTTTCGACTTCAATTACTACTGACTTTCGACTTCGATTACAACTGACTTTCCGGTTCGATTACAACAGACTTTCGATCATGACCAAAACTTGAACATAGCTTCGAAACAAGATTATTTCCAACATAGTTAGCCAGCTAGTTGATTTCATGCATTATACAGAGTAGTTTCACTTTCATATTTGTAAACCATTGATGCCAATTAAACCCTTTACGGGCCTGGTTGGATAATAGGAAGTTGAATCCAAATCCTTAGGATTTAAGAAATTTCACTCATACAAACACCACCTAGCTTAGTTTTTCCTAAAGCATGAGTGCGAGGATGAATTTAACAAGTAGTACTTTGAGAATTTTCTACTTTCCTTGGCGTTTTCTTTTCAAAGCAAGACGGTCTGAAAACTGAGGCAAAATTGAATCGACTTTGAGGCGTTCTTCAAGGAGACGATCACGCCAACAAAATGTTAGAGCGCCGTACGTATTCTGTCATTCTGCTCTAACTTCTAAATATGCAGATGACATCGGAAGAGTTGTCGAGCGATCGAGATGGTCGCCGTTGCCCGGTAATCAAAACTTCTTATACGCGACCATAGCCGGATAACCATGGTCTCTCCCTGCCGATCAGAAAATCCAACTGCCAATTTTCATTTATTTTTATTCCTAATTTCATGTTTATGTTGCAATCCGTATACAAATATAGTTGCAATTTTTTTTATTAAATTTTTATTTCAAATTTTAGATACTTAGGTATTTCTATTTGGAATTGGTATGAAAATCAAATTGCTAATTTATTTTTTTATTGTACTTGACGTAGGCTCTTTCTTTTAATTTAAGTTGTTATAACTCAGATCCACCACATGGATGACTTGGGCCTGTTCTTTTTAGCTGCGGCCTATGACTTTTGGCTGAAATTTTTGAATTTTGGCTGTTTACGGTACAGATTACGGAGAGATAGATATTCACTTGCGATTTTGGCTGGTACAGATGTTGAGCTTTTAACGTGTAGATCGTTTAACTTGTAGACCTCGTCTTGAGAAAATACTCTGTTTGAAAGTTAGGTACTGTAGCAAAAGCCAAAAGCCACCAGCTTTTGGCTTAAAGAACATGCCAAAAATCTTTTTAATTAACGTGTATATTTCCTCAAAGTGCTTAATTAGTATAGGTATAGATTAGGTACCAAATGATTGAATAAATGCTCATATCACTCTTCGAATACTTGGTAAATTAAGGAAATGTATTCTTTTGGTAGAATCAGGTAGAATATTAGATTCAATGATTCGATCATAAAATATGATCCTATCAGAGCGTCTCCGATCTGATTTAGAATTCTGACAAACTTGATTACAACAACAAAAGTTGCGGTTGCTGTGATCCTTAATTTCCACTAAAAAATGAATCAACTCCTTATGTTGCTTGTTGCACTTATTTTTTTATCAAGGCTACTAAATAATACACATTCTTTGACCCCCAACATTCCCGGATCCGTTCACTAGCACAGACAGGATCTTTCTTGCTGGTCCGGAAGTCCGGAACCGTCAGAAAAAAGCATAAAACCATCTGGAAAATTCCTAGCAGTCAAAAAAGATCGAAGATCTGGTAATGGTTTCCTTCTTCCCGTCAAGCATTTGGCATTTGCTAGAGCTCCCGAGAGTTGAGCAAGCAGCTCCCGTGGTTAATGGGCAACTTTGGCTACGTGACAGTGTGACACTAACAAAATTTGGTATTATGCTAGAGCTCACCACAAAAATCGATAAATCGCTGAGCGACACTACCAAATAGTGATAAGTTGCTCGAACACACTGTGCCTATAAAACTATTACTATTTTGAAATTTATAAGGATGAGGCGTTAGAAAGTCCTATTTGCCCATGGGGAGCCGTATGGATGTTTCAACCAAAAACATATGGGTTCCATCCAAGGGGAATATGACTTCTTCCTAAATTTTAATGATCGTGTCGTGTCGTGGCAAAATAACCGCGATTTTTGTAGTGTCACTCTTTGCGGTGCGCTGCAGCAAAACCACACTCTTAGAGCCCCGGAGCCAATTTTGCCTTCATATTGAATTAAGTATTATCCAAAACGCAATCTAGCTCTAGGTTAATGTGGTGTTACACCAAGTTACGCAAAGGCATTGGCATCCGCATATACTCCGACCATTGTCATTAATGTTTTGGCTACCTCCGTGTTTGATGCTTATGTTCAACTAATCTTGACGATTCTGCATGTGCCAAGTGCCAAGTATGATCGGGAGTCGCTGTTGGTTGACGAACACCTTCACGTATACGCATTTGACGATTTTGCGTGTCCTTAGCTATTCACAATTATTGCATCAAGCTGTGACTTATCCGTACTTGTCGTCTATATTAATGTCGATGTTGAAATTCCTCCTGGCCTGTTTATCTTTGTCGTTGATACGAGATTAGACAGTAAATTTAGAAGTACCTCCGGTCGGATGCAGAAAACACCGAGGATACGAAAGGATTCAAGGAGAAGCACAAGAACAACCAAGTGTATTTAATATGACCATCTAGGGTTACTAATGACCTCCTCTACTCCCATTACAAAGGGTCCTTGTTGTAGGGGTGGCCCCCACCTAAGCCCAGCCGACCTGTTAGAAGGTTGTGAAGGCCAAAATGGGACATGTGTTGTGACATAAATGCCCTTGAGAGGGACACTTGGGTGTAAGGACATAACTGTAAAATACTCCCCATGTGAATATATATAAAGCCATCCAGGCCATGGGGAAGTCCCCAAGCATTGCTCACCTAACATCTCCACTACCATACTCTCATCTCTCTGTTTGGTCTTTAACCACGACAGTTGGCGCCGTCCGTGGGGAAGACAAGAGCAAGCTCCAAGATCTGAAGAAGGATGGCACCAAAGAAGGCTTTATCATCGGCGGCAAGGAAGAAGAGGAGTATGACGGAAGCCCTCGTCAACGCCAGGGCTTTGGCATCGACTGTGGGCGCGGATGGCAACGTCGGCTCTATGGTTGCCGATGCCAACGCTCGTGGCGCGGGGGTCGGCCTCACTACTGGTGCGATGGTCGGTACTGGCGGTACCGATCGAGACATCAGAAGCGATGACGCTGATACTCGCCGCCAGAGTGGGCGACCGCGCCGGAGCCCACGTCAGAGTGGGCGGATAGCTGCGACGTCCCTACCTCCAGTCGCGTTCCGCTGCGGTGCGTGGATCCGAAGTCCCCCCTCTTCGTGGGCCTGCAACAATCGGTATGGCCGAAGGACTTCAAGTTCCCCAACGCCATCGAGCCGTACAAGGGCGACACGGACCCATGGGAGTTCGTACGCATGTACGAGACCGCCATTGAAGCTGCAGGCGGAGACGACACCACCAAAGCGAAGGGCCTCCCCCTCGCGCTGCAGGGAGTGGCGCTCTCTTTGTTTTTCACCATAGAGCTGAACTCCATCTACGCTTGGGAAGAGATCCGCAACTGCCTTTACAATAACTTCCAGGGGAACTACGTCAAGCGCGTCGACGCAGATCAGCTCTTCGTCGTCAAACAAAAACCCTCAGAGAAGCTCCAAGAGTACTTCAAGTGCTTCGCTAAGGTCCGCTGCTAGGTCAAGGATGTCAACGAGATGACAATCATCAACACAGTGATACAAGGCCTCCGCCCGGGGCCGTTGGCCGAGTACAACGCCCGCAAGCCGATCAAGACGGTCGTGAAGCTCTTTGACAAGATGGAAGAGTATGTGAAGGCTGAGGAAGATGCGCGATGGCGCAAAGGCGACGACTCCGACACCAATCAAGCAGAGGGCTCCTCGAAGGGCAAGCGCAAGCAAGAGTCTTCGAAGGACGCCCCTGAGTGTATGGACACCAAGCATAAGGACCCATCGGGTGACAAGTCCAAGCACAGCCAACGTAGATCCCAGAGGGCCCGCTACATCTTCGACATTGAGGGCGGCTCTGAAGACTGTACTCCCACCGGTCATGGGTGGGGTCGCCGAGGCTGGGGGTGAGGGCGCAGCCGGGGTTGTGACGATAGACCCCGCGTAGAATAAGAAGACCAGCTCTATGGCCTTTGGTGCGAGGTGCATGGCCGAGGTGGCCACAACACGCGGGCATGCACTGCCATTGCGGGCTCCGTCAGAGCGTCGCCAGGGATAGAACCCTGGAAGCGGGGCCGCCCATCGTGGCCCACGTGCAGCAGCCCCAAGAGGGCCCCATGCAGATTCAAGCCCCCGGGAAGTAGCCCCAAGAGGGCCCCATGCGGATTCAAGCCCCCGGGAAGTAACCCCAGGAAGGCCCCTTGTGAATTCAGGCCCCGGAGGGAGCCCAACGCCGGATTATAAACGTCATCTCTGGGGGCTCTTCGCTGGAGTTCTCCTCGGCGTGGCAGCAGAAGGCCTATGCACGGAGGCTACACTATGTGGCAGCATACTCGGCGCAAGCACCGCCGGGGTGGGCGCAGCACGAAATCACTTTCATGCCTTCTGACACTAAGGGCATGGAGTTCCCCCACCAGGATCCCCTGGTCATCCAGGGCACCATCGCAGGCTGCGATATCAAACGCGTCCTGGTTGACAGAGGCAACTCTGCGGACATTCTATTCACGGCAGCCTTTGACCAAATAGGGATCCCCCGGAGTCGCTTGAGCTCCTCAGGAATCCCGTTGTAGGGCTTCGGGGGTCAGCCGCTGAAGGCGTTGGGCTAGATACGCCTCCAAGTCTTCTTCAGTCGGGATGGCAACGCGAGGAGTGAAGACGTCACCTTCTACGTCGTCGACACCCCGTACCCCTACAATGCCATATTTGGGCGCCCAACGCTCAACTCCTTTGGGGCGGTCCCACACCATGGCTTCTTATGCATGAAGCTCCTGGGCCCGCAAGGCATCATCACCACCTTCGGCGACCAGGACCTCGCTCGGCGCATAAAGCTTGGTGCACGGGGCCCACACCGCAAGGTGCATGTCCCTCACCGATGACCCAAAGGCGGACACGCCCTTCGCCCCGGAATGGACGCCTAAGCCCCGGCCGGAGGGCGAAGTTAAGAGGGTTTCCATCGGCGAAGGCCTCCCTCCCGAAGTCGAACAAAACTTACTTCGGGTACTTCGAGACAATGCAGACGTCTTCGCATGGTCCCCGGAAGACATCAAGGGCGTGGACCGTGCTCTCATTGAACACAAGTTAGCGGTCCGCCCCGACGCTAAGCTGATCAAGTAGAGGCTGCGGCGCATGTCTATGGACCGGCAGCATACGACGAAGGTGGAGGTAGTGAAGCTTCTCCAAGCCGGAGTCATCCGCAAGGTCCAGCACCCGGACTAGCTTGCCAACCTGGTGCTAGTGAAAAAGGCTAGTGGCACCTGACGTATGTGCATCGACTTCACCGCCCTTAACAAGGCATGCCCGAAGAATGACTACCCCTTGCTGCGCATAGATCAGCTGGTGGATGCCACGGTGGGGTGCGAGCTCATGAGCTTTCTGGATGCATACTCCGGCTACCACCAGATCTACATGGCCAAGGACGACGAGGACAAGACCAGCTTCATCACGTCGGTAGGGACATACTACTTTATCAGGATGCCCTTCGGCCTAAAGAATGCGGGGGGCAACATTTACCCGCCTCGTCGCGTTGGCGCTGGCCTCCCAACTCGGGAGGAACGTGGAGGCATACGTCGACGATGTGGTCATCAAAACCAGGCAACACGCCTCTCACGGTCAGGATCTCCAAGAGACCTTCGACAACCTCAGGAGAGCTGGCATTAAGCTCAATCCAGACAAGTGCGTCTTCGGCGTGCAAGCGGGGAACCTCCTGGGCTTCCTCGTGTCCAGACGCAGTATCCAGGCGAACCCTGACAAAGTTGACGCCATCCTCGCCATGGAGCCGCCCAAAACAACGAGGGAGGTCCAGAGGCTTACTGGCCGCATGGCCGCGCTGAGCCATTTCTTATCCAGGGTAGAGAAGCGGGCCTGCCATTCTTCAAGACCCTTCGCGGCTGCGACGGGTTTCATTGGGATGACGACTGCGCAAGGGCTTTCAACGATCTCAAAAAGCACGTTGCAATTCTGACGGGATGATGTGGCACCAAGTAGCACTACAACTTTAGTTAGTGCTTGTAGTTCTGTGCACAATGTTCAAGAAGCTTTGAATATCAATTCTGAGGTTTCTAATATGCACAAAAGACATATTTGGAAAGCTAATGAAATCTATTTTCCAACAAATCAAACGACACTTAATTTGGAGCTTTCTACACAAAGTTATGGCAATTTCATTGGATGTTGCATGAGCTATCCGGAGAGACGTGCGAAACTTGCCAAACATAAAGAGTTCGAGTATTGCAATGCAAGTAAGGGTAAAATCCGACCACACCATGGCTTTCTAAAGGTTGATAAGGACTCCATTTTAGGTTCCAAATGGATTTGGAAGCCCCTTGAACAAGAAAAAAAAACATATAAAGATTTGAAACTGATTCGGACTCGGATTGGGACAGCTGGCAAGACCGATACTAAAACGTCCATAACTTTCACAAACGGAGTCCGATTTGGGCGCTCTTGGACTCGTTGGAAAGAAATTTCAAAGCCCCACACAATGGATAAGGTGAAAGCCATGAAATACTCATAGTCGGATCATAAATTAAGAGAGAATCCAGTGGTAGTAGTTTAGATATTTCCTTTTTAGTTTGTATTGGAGTTTGTTTCGGCCTTAGGCTAGGCTGTGCGTGAGTTTTAGTCAATGTCGTGCATTGTAACTGAGGCTATGAATTAAGAAATAGAAACCAGAAAATCACCATGATTTGGTGGGCATTGTTGGTGTGTTCTTGAGATTTCCATCGAAGAATTGCTCTTGGTGTGTTGAATCCAATTGTGGTGTTGGATTCTACTAATTGAAACTTCAGTTTCTCTACCCTTCGTTCACGTGCTGCGGTGTGCATGGGAGAAGGTTTATTTGGAGGTGTATGCCGTTCTTGGGTTTTCAAGAATCTTAGAACAAGGAGGGCATCCCACAAGGCGTATCGTGAAAGATCAGGGCCAAAGCAACATGGTTCAGCTAGCTTGCTAGGTGGATCCGCATCATGGGACCTCGCTGAAGCTTCCACCCGCCGGCAAGCGGTGCCACCCAGTACATAACGAACTCCTCGGTGAGGTCACGCATGTTGAACCGGAGGGTAATACCGACTAGCCTCCGCGCCCACTGCTCGTCATCGAATTTGGGCTTCACGCTCCGCGAACTATTGAAGAATATTGGTTGCTCCATGCACCGGAAGCCGCTGCTGCTCGTCACGCGATAGTAGAACCATCGCCACATCTAGTTGGACTCCCACTTCCGTCGTGTCGAGTTGGCGGAAAAGATCTTTGCACATTGCGGCCTCAGCACGAAGTTGACGCTGCCGAAATTTGAGACCATCCCCCTTCGAGCTTCTTCGGCTGGCAGCGCGCATCATGGAGAAAGGTGAATAGGGTCGTGCTGGGCCAGGTACCTTCTGTTCGCATCACCCAGCTATAGACAGCCAGTCAAACTATCGTGTTTGGCATCAAATGCGCCATCTCCAGCCCGTAAGTCCGTAGGACATTGCCGACGAAGGTCGTCGCTGGTATCCGAAGCCCGGCCTCGAAGTACGCGACAAAGACGATCGCCTCCACGGCCTCCGGGTGCGGCTCTATCTCGTCGCTAGTAGGCAGGCGACCCCATCACGGTCCACCAGCCTCTTCTCCCAAACAAGAGACTAGATCATCTCCTCTGTCACAAAACTCGGCCCTAGCACGCAGGAGCATCGGCTTCCCACCTTCTCCTTGGCCGTCCATCGTTTGTCGGCCTACGATGGGTCGCGAACTGCCAGGTCGTACTCCACCGACGTCGATGACGAACTGCGACGCTGGGCGAGGCGTCACCGCTGGGCCAGTGAGCACGTTCTTCGCGGCAAGCCATTCCCGCCTCAAGGGTGCACGGTCAAACGTACGGGGGCAAAGGGAAATCATGTTGGCAAGCGAGAAGAAAAGAGAGCAAAACAGCAAGGGGGCAAGTGAGTGAGTGGGAAGAACGCTCGTGCGCTGCCGAAGGTGTATACAAAGCCCTCTCATCTCTCCCCACGACCTGGAAGTACAACCAGCGGCAACCCAACCGTTCGCCTCCCCAGTGCACGACACGCCAATCATGCCTTGCCACATGGCCTGCTCTCTAGGGAAGGAACACACGGTCGGGGTCGTGCGACTGCCTGTCAGTGCACGACGCGCCAATCACGTGCAGCCACGTGTCCTGCCCTACCGGGAAAAAGCGCGCTGCTGCAGCCGGTCAGCCCCCGTCGCATGCCTGGAGCCATTAAAGCACCATCGTTGAACCGTGAGCCACCTGGCTGCGCTTCGACTCTAGGTCGGTGTGGCGAATCTGGAGCTCACCCCGACTTCGAACCCGCACGATGACTCCAGAGCCCACTTTGGCTCTGCGTCCACGGGTTGAGTCGGCCCTTCGATTTAGCCTTGCATACGAGGGACAACTCCGCATCCCGCCCATACGTCCGTGCCGCGAAGCCGCGTGCCGACTCGGCTTCATCTTGATGGACCGGCCCCGATGGAAGCACACAACTCACCACCGGGAGATGCCTTCACCAATAACTTCGACCCCATGTCCATGCCACTAGCTCGTGCTACGCCGGCAAATCCATTTCTGCCCAAGATCACGGAATGTCATAGGCCGCAGGGCACAGAGGGGGCCAAATGGCTCAGCAACATGGCTTCGACCCGTGAAGCCCTTCACCATGAGAGGCTCCTATTGTAGGGGTGGCCCCCACCTAAGCCCAGCCGGCCTGTTAGAAGGTTGTAAAGCCCAAAATAGGATATGTGTAATGACATAAATGCCCTTGAGAGGGACACTTGGGTGTAAGGACATAACTGTAAAATACTCCCCATGTGAATATATATAAAGCCATCCAGGCTATGGGGAAGTCCCCAATCATTGCTCACCCAACATCTCCACTACCATACTCTCATCTCTCTATTTGGTCCGTAACCACAACAGTCCTATTTATAGAAGTAGAGATGAAGGCCAGTTAAGTAACAAGTTTGCCCTCGAGGATTATCTTACTTCTAG
The DNA here is from genome assembly GCA_036346575.1 of Dendrocalamus sinicus. NCBI lineage: Eukaryota > Viridiplantae > Streptophyta > Magnoliopsida > Poales > Poaceae > Dendrocalamus > Dendrocalamus sinicus. Next base: position 2,600,090 of record CM070669.1, read on the forward strand.
GGGTATCCATGTTATTCACCCAGCATGACCCCACCACATCCGTTACTCCGAGGTCGGTCCCACGCACCTCGCCTCAAGGTTGGCTCCGGACCCCTCCGGTCATTGGTCTTGCACACCTCGTCCGGGATTGGCTCCGAACCGCTCCACAGTTGGTCTTGGTCTTGCACACTCACCCGCGATTAGCCCCGAACCCCACAGTGTTGGTCTTGTGTACCTCGAATGGGGTTGCTCGTGGACCCCTCCGGGGTTGGCCCTGTGCACCTCGTCAAGGGCTAACCTCGGACCCCTCCTAGGTCGACCTTGCATACCTCACTCGGGGTTGGTGCTGGACCTCAACGGGACAGATCTTGAACACCTCGCCTGGAGTTGGCCTCGGACCTCACCGAGGTTGGCCTTGCCAACCTCACAAAGGATGACTTGCGTGCTTGGCTTAAGGTAGACCTTCCAACAAATGTCGTTGCCTTGAGGTGGCACAGGGACCTTGGCACCAGCCCCTCGTCTATTCGGGTAGTTGTCATTTGCTCGCTCGGGGCAACGCACGGCCTCAGGCCAACGATCCCTCCGATAGCCAGTAATGGGTTGATAGTTTTTAATACACCTTAGCATTGGAGTGGGCTCGAGGTAGCAACTCATTGCCTGTTGTCCATCAGGTGCAGGTTTAGGATCATCGATGTCGGGTCACCAAGGCGGGTGAGCCCCCACCCCCCCCAAGGGCACGCCTTCTCCCACGGATATGCTATGAATCCCACCTTTCATGTGGCATGAACAAGGTCTAGGAATGGCGCGAACTTCGAGAAATGTCACCTCAGGGTCACCCTGGGACACTATTTCACATATCTAGCGCATGCTTCGCTACGAACTGGAGCGAAAGCATGGACTTGGTGGGTCAAGTGGACTTGGTCCAGGGTGAACCACCCTTGGCATATAAATACATAGTTGCCCAACTCCCATAGGCTCATTCTCCCCTCCAATCCTTCACAAATTCCCCACTTCCACTTGGATGCCTTCACGTAGGGCCTCGCCTCTAGCCCATCCCTAGGAGAAAATCTATTGTGCAACGGGGGCACAAGCCGGTTTGTGTCATGGGCCAACCAGGTGCTGACACGTGGCAGGCAAGGAATAAAAAAATTAATATTTTTACTGTTCTGTACTGTAGCAAATAATAAAAAAATTTACTGTTTGCTACAGTAGAAAACAGTAAAAAATTAATTGTTTTTATTGATTTGCTACATTACAAAAAATAGTAAAAATATTAATTTTTTGATACTTGCTGCCACGTGTCAGCTCCAGATTGGCTCGTGATACAAACCGGCTTGTGCCTCCATTGCACAATAGATTTTGGGCATCCCTAGGGCTCCATCCCTTTGCTACCCCAGGTGCCTCAGCCTCTGCTACCCCAGACTACCCTAGGCATCTCGCCCCTCACCATCCCGGGCTGCCTTGGACCACCATGGGGGCCTCATACTCCTTGCCCTTCTCCATCTCGGGTCAACCAGGGACCTTACTCCACTATTGCCCTAGGTGCCTTGGCCGCCCCGGATCTACCCTAGCAACTGACACCATCGTCACCCTTCTCCATCCAGGGCACCTTAGGGATCTCCCTTCACTACCGCCCTAAATCACCCCAAGCATCTCACGCCTTCACCATTGCCCTGGGCCACCCCAGACTACATTAGGACTTGGCAGTTGCGCTATGTTAGTACTTGGCAATCGAGGCTAGGCTTCGTATCCCAGTTGCGCTACTAAAGGGCGTGCTTGACACGTTCGACCTCAAGGTCTCCAACCTCTACTGGGCTCCTTTGTCCACCTCTCAGTGTATGAGTGGGTGATGCAGAGTTTGGGTGTGAAGTGCCCTTCAGCTTAGCTTTTCTACTTCCTCCACTATGCCACACTCATGACAGTGTATGCCTTCAAGAATGTGCACTCCTCATATGGGGTGATAGCCTTCCTACTCTGAGGCAGCCGACAGAAGTTTGAGTTCTCCTCTAAGCCCACAAGGCCAAGTGGGAATCATGGAGGGAGTAGTGATTCTACTACCTTGCTTAGGGATCCAGCCTTGCTAGCATAGGAAGAAGCCACTAGTGGACCGCTTGCTACACTTATCGTCTTCCCTAGGTGCGACGGACAAGGCACACTAGCACCTTCTTCAAGGACTTTCTACAAAGTTTATCATGCATGACCTTGTTGAGGAGTACTGCATGCTGAGGATTGCTCCTCTCCATCAGGTCTAGAACTTGACCATCTTGGAGGGAGAGGCATCGGGGAGCATCCGAGCCTTTTGAGGCTTTGTTAAGTCATAATGTGAGTTTCAACGCCCCTTACAATGCCACATTTGCTCAGCCCCTGGACCTCTTGTAATTCCTACTTGGACATGCAGGCTTAATGCTCCCGCAAGCAGAGAGGGCGGCTGTGGACTTACTCGGGCATGAGACGAGGGTGGAGCGCAATGTCACTAAGGACTTAATCATAGGGGCACAACACAACCATGCATGAGAGATGCTCAGTTTACCCATGCTTTAGCATATGATCCCCACTGAGTGCATGCATGGCTAAGGAGATCCCCGAGGATAAGGTGGCTCTAGGACCCAGACTTGACCGCATGATCCCCACCTCTGTACCCCATGTGGGCACACCCTGGGGAGGCGTTACCACCAAGGACTTCACCCTACTAAAGCCTATGTTCAAGTTCCTGACCAAGGCCATCATGCACAGTGCCTATTAACCTTAATTCGGCCCTCGAGGATGACCATCTGACCAAGAGGTAGGCTTTCACTCTAGTAGAGTATGACCTTATATGGAAAATCTTAATCATGGAGTCTGGCACCATGGTTCCCTATTATTTATACTATATTGGTGAATATATATATATATATATATATATATATATATATATATATATATATATATATATATATATTGGTGAGATTATATCAATGCTTGATGACCTAGGGTCATTACATTCTAGTACCTATAATTTAATATGACCTTTTAATCTGGTGGCGCTCTGAAATTTACTGACACTAGTATTTTATCCCTTCACTTAGCTTCTAACATAATCTAATCTTAATTTATCTATGACGGATCGAACCTGCTACACAGGATTATACTTCGTTATCGTTACTAAGTTAAAACTACTGTTTAAGATTTGATGATCAGCAGTATATTAACAATAGTGTCTACATCTTTAATAGGGTCTATGGTGAATACAAAATCTTTACTAATATCTATATTCACAAGGGTACACTTTTACCAATTTATATGCCAGTAGCACCTTTGCTAGTATTCGAACTGAAGATGAATATTAATGATATACTAATTATCTTCGAGGTTTACTTAATCGTATGCTAGGAGACTTTAATTTAAATCTCAATAGTTAAACATTACTGAGCTAGTACTAAACTATTTCCCTTTACTCACTTAAATTTTTATATGCATTTAATTTTATATTTTGATGTATAGGTAAATTTTATTTGAACCCAAATCAATTATATTAGCTTCCTTGAATTACAGCTTAATCATTTCCTAATTGAGATGGCTAAAAGAAAATAAAATAAAATGTTGCGGAGTGGGTGTTCAAACCCGAGACCTAGTACCTGTGCACTAAGATTGGCTCGGCTGACCAGCTAAGTTGCCTGCCCGATCTAACTGGAGGGGTGATTGCATTTAGAAGAAGCGAGTTCTGAGGCTAGGCCCAAAACAGAGTATGCCAACGCCGGGGTGGAGCTGACTTGTCGGCGGTGGGTGGCGGCCGGAAAGGGAGGGGCGACAACCGAAATGTTTTGCGGGGGAAGTGAGGGAACTCTGGGAGGTGGCGCATTTACCGAAGCAGTGGTGAGGCGAGCGGGCGACGGTGCGGGGCGGCTGGCGGTGAGGTGGGAATGAGGCGCCGGCAGCCGAGAGAAAGAGGGAAGAGGATGGCACACGCATAAGTACAAGGGGAGTGCGTGGAGCTTACCTGAGTGGTCAAGGCTACCGGAGAGAGGCCGTGGTGAGCCGGCGGCGTGCACGGGTGGCGGCGCGGTTGGGTCGCCGTGACCGGAGAGCTCGGGCGGTGAGGAGCTTTGGCCGATGGCTGGGATAGCTTCGGGGTGCCGAGATACGCTCCTACCCCGACGAATTGACCTGGGATCAACCGAGGAGTGAACGGCGGTGGAAGTGGTGGTGTCCGACCGAAAACGGAGGAGGAGCAGGAGCGGCGCGTGCGGGCGTCGATCCTTCAATTCACTGCAGGGAAAGGCAGTGGGTGCAAGGTGGTGCGCCGTGACACGGTGGCTTGTGAAGATTTTGCCGAAGGCGGCTGGGACAGAAAGAGGCGGCGCGACACAGGCCTTGGGTGGCTCGGCCGGAAGCGTGGGAGAAGGGCGATGGGGAGAATGGGAGGAAGCCACAGGTGGTGCGCCACCGATGACCGGGCGGCTTTGTGCGGTGTGAGCGCGACGCAAGGTGATGGCGATGCGGAGGTGACGAGTGATGGAGCAGTTGGCGTGGGGTGCAGCTCAGCGATGTGGAGGAGGTGACGCGGCTGACGCGGAGGTGATGGGCGCACATGGAGAGCAGGGCCGGGCGGTCGGGATGACGAAGCTCAGGCGTGGGAGCAGTGAGCGCAGCCGGGAGACAGAGAAGAAAAGAAAGAAAACGAGTAGAGGAGGAGGGAGGAAGAAGCCGGCCCCAGCAGCAGAGAGGGAAGGAGGAGGGGGCAGGCTGGGCCCGTGCGCAGAGGGAGGAAGAAAAGGAGAAAGAGGGAGGAGAGAGAGAAAGAAGTGGCCCACATGGAAGTGAAAGGAAAAATTGGAAAAGAGGAAGAAAAGGGGAAAAAGGGCTCAAGCAAGGTTTTGAATTTTAATTTTAATTTCTATTTCATAGTTATGATTATTGTTTTCAATTTTTGCATGACATTTAAAATTTAAATTTAAATTTTCACTATTTAGATGTGAGTTTTTAATACTCCTTTGGACACTGCTTCTCTTTTATTTAAGTAAATTGAATTTCAAATTTTTTATTTCCATTATTTAGAACTTAAAGTTTAATTTGCGTGTGATCCTTGGTCACGTACTACATGACAAGCGTGTTCTTGAAAGTTTTCCATGCTTTTCCCATCACGAGGAGTGCCTGCTACCACAGGAGTCCCTAGACTTCTTTTGGGATCTCGAACGAGTTTGAAGTTTCTAGCCACAGCTGTTGTTCTCTCTCTTTGTCAAAACTCTCCAGTTTGCTAAGGTGATGGGGACACATGTCCGTCCAAGTATCCCGAGGTAGTTCGGAATGCTGTCACTGCTTTCTTTGGTTGTAGAGGGACCCCATCTGGAGAGACCTCCGTGATGGTCATTTGGCCCTCTGCTCTTTTTGATACTCCTCTGCCATGCTTAGTTACCCCGGTCTTTGGAGCATCACACCCATTCAGCGACGTTGATGGTGACAACGATGACTATGTGGACGTCATCTCTCTTCCAAGAAAAAACTAATTACAGTGAGCTGTGAGTGTAAACATCCATAAATGGTTGATTTTACAAAATAAGAACATTCAGCTATGTATATTATTGCTATAAAGTCTCTTTGAAATACTAACATCTCAAATCACATAGTCCAGTTTCTCAGGTTCTACAAAGTAAGTTATGGTTAGAGTCTCTTCCTTCCCATAATTTTGTGTGTTGGGCTTGGTTTTTGTCTTAGGCGTAAAAAAACCTTTGGGTTGCCATGCCCTTCATTTACCAATGAATGGTGCTGCAGTCCAAAGGCTTTTTTATGCTTAAAATAGCAACGAAGCCTAACACACAATATGATGAGGAGGAAGAAACAACAGCCATAACTTACTTTATAGAACCTGACGCACTGAAATATGTGATTTGGCATATATTAGTGCTACAAGGTCTCTTTGGAATGCTAACATGCCATTACAAATAGATCTTGTAGCAATAACACGACCCTCCCTTAAGGTTTTCTCTAAGAACTCCAACTCACTTAGAAACAACAGCTCTAACAATTTATCTCTAAAATCATTCTCTAGCTATTGTTTTTGTTATTTTCACCACAACTTCCATCCTCATACACCCTCACAATTTGTTTCTCCCCAACTAGGATTTTGAGTGATGTGACATATATTTCTCAACAACTACAAACCGAGTCACAATGTTTCATGCCCCTTTTTTCATGAACAAGCAGCCCACCAATAGAAGTAAAGAGAGGACAGTCAGAGGAGGGGAGACAAGAACGTAGTGGAACTGAGACCTGGAAGGCTGATCGTGAGGACCACATAAAGGCAATATTTTTGGCAATGACAAGGGACTAGCGTCCATGTCTTCATCCACGTGAGACCATACCAAGACCACCCCAGCAACGTTATGACTTCTAGCTTGACACAAATAGGCCCACCTTCCCTCCCACATCCATTGTCCCATTCCTTTTTGAGTTCCAAATCAAAAAGACACTAACAAATATGAGCGGATGTAATACATATGAGATAAATGTGGGGATCCATACCTTCGGGAGGAGATGCGATAGGGAGGAGAGAACTCATGAATGCATTGAACTTTGGTTCCAACACACATTAACATATATGGATGCAACTGTCACAAATGAGATAAAGAAGTGGGATTTGGGACCCATACCTTCAGGAGGAGAGGCGATGGGAAGGAGAGGCAGTGCCAGGAGGAGAGGCGCCGTCGAGAGGAGAGGCAGCACTGGGAGGAGAGGCGGCACATGGAGGAGAAGTGACGGGGCCACCACGTTAGGTGAGGAAGGAGAGGACAGAGACGTCGGGTTCTATGGTGGCGGTAGTGGCAACTGGGTAATAAGGAGATGGAGGGATGCACGAGTGAGGAGTGAGGGCTCGAACCCTAGAAGGTGCCCTACTTATAGAATAATTATCACAGATGGTTCCATAATAGAACCGTCTATGATATTACAATCATAGATGGTTCCATAATAAAATCGTCTGTGATATGATAGCATATCATAGGTGTTCTCCTCGTGGGATCATTATACTTGGCTATTTCCTTTTAAATAAAGCCCTTCAGATGATGGACACGCATATAGCTTGCTTCATCACTTGGTTCTTCCTCGAGCTTGATGCCATCTCCGAATGGAGGCAACTCATTAAATTGATTGTACTCTTCCTCTTCCACGGCATTCGCAACTCTGACAATCATTCTTTTTCCAATAAGATCTACATAGTGCTTCTTATATGCTGGGTTGGATCACCCTATCAGTTGCTTTTACACCTTGGGTTTTGATGCAGATGACATAATTTACTAAAGTTTAACTCCAATCAGTTGCCTATGCTGGGCTCAGGCATGCTTGCTGGAAATTTTTGCCTCGTTTATCATTTATTCAGTTGCTACTTCTTTGTTACATGAACTACTTGGCCGATCGGCCCCTGTTGTTAAAAGCTCCATTGTATAAGTCTATGTTCATGTGTTTATTATTGTATACTACTATGTTTATTTGTGCATGTATGGATGTGATAATTTGTTCATTTGTGTGTGTATGGATGTGATACAAAGGATGTTGAATATGTATACTAGCCATTGATCACGGGACTAGTACAGTTCATACATAAAGGTTCGAAATTCAAATTCTATGTCCTGGCAAAATTTGAAAAAAAATCAAAGAAAATACCAAAGATAGAGAAACTTCAGGGACCACTTTTGAACAAAAATTTAAAACGCACAAAGGTTTTACATCGGGAAAATTTTAGAACTGTTCCATTAAAGTTGAGGAAAATTGAAACATTTTCCATAATGTAATTTTAAAAAATTCTAGGTATCCTTAAAATTTTCTATATTAAAACGCACAAAGGCCTTGGAGTGGGGCTCCCGACCGCTCTAGGCGACTTCGAGGAACCCCCATACGGCTGAGGGTCCCCATGAACAGGATGTTCGCGGAGCTTCCCCCGTCGACGAGGATGCGCCTAACGTCGTAGCCTGCGATGCGGGCCTGGACGACCAAGGGATCTTGATGAGGGAACTCCACGCCCCTTGCATCGTCCACGGTGAAGGTGATGTCGCGAGGCAACGCCCACGGATGTGTCGGCTCCAAGGGGGGCTTCTGATGTGTAACCTCCGGAGATAACGTTGATGGCGCGGTGCCGCTCATTGGCTTCGGCGAGGGGCCGGAGGGGCGTAGCCCGAGATTCAGCCATCGCTCGTCGTAGCTCTATAACCGCGGCGCACGCCTTTGTGCAATGATCGCCGCACCCGTGCACCTCGCACCACGTGCGTTCCGGATGTTCCGGCTTTGCGCGGGGTTGTTCGTCGTGGCCAGATCTGTGCTCCCCTCCTCGGCCCCCTTTTCGCGAGGTGGGGGCAGGGACGTGGCAGGCCTTCGGTGGCCTGCGCTGGTGACGTTGGGGCTTGCGTAGGGCGTCGCGGTTGCTTGCCCTTTCTGGTGTGGGCTTCGGCGCGATCCTTGGCCCGGCCTGATGACTCCGCGCCTTCTGAATACCTCGGACGGTTCCGCGAAGACCCCCCAGGTCCCGCTGGAACGCGCCGAGAGCTGCTAGCAGGGCGCCTTCCCCCGCAGATCCGTCCGCTGGGCGGGCGGCGCAGACTCCCGGTTCGTCGATCGCAACGGCGGTGGCGGGGTAGGTCGTCGCAGCTCCGGTGGCGGGGTGGGTCGTCGCTGCTACGCGAATGCCGACGCTTGCGCCCGCCACAGCCGACGCCGGGGCCCTGGTGCTCACGCGCCGCTCCGACCCGACCGTCTTCTTTCCCTTCGCCGCCGTCGATGAAGCTTTTTTCGGTGCCATCTTCTTTAGTCTTCAGGCTTATCTCCGTCCTCCCCACGGACGGCGCCAACTGTTGTGGTTACAGACCAAACAGAGAGAGAGATGGTAGTGGAGAGTGGGAGAGTGTTCTGTCCCCCCCATAGCCTTCCCCTTACGTATATACTCATACGGGGGTATGCTTTTACAATTGTGCCCTTACATTGGTATGCCCCTCTCTGGGGCATTTGAGTCATTACAAGTGTCATACTTTAGTCCTAATACCTTCCTAACGGGCCTGCTGGGTTTAGGTGGGGGCCACCCCTACAACAGCCGACATTATATCTCGTAGTGCTACCCCCTTAAAATAAATGATGATTATCATTATTCATCCATTGTACTCTAGCTATCTTGGTCGTCACGAGATTGGCGGGTGGTCTTCTTCACAGTGATGTTGTTCTCCTCAAATATTGGGAGGTTGCAGAGTCTTCACATCTTCTTGATTGCACAGGTTTTGGGTTACTTGTTATTTTGTTCCTTTGGATCCGATGGGGTTTTCCGAAAAGGTGAGAGGGAATAGCATGAGATGAGGATTAAATCGCGGAAATAAGGTGTTGTAACCCATTTAACTTTAAAGGAAAATACCCCGGAAGCTGGGGTGATACAGAACCCACAAAATTTTAAAAGCAAGCTTTTCCTGTGACTGCGAAATAGGACGCCCGAGGGCAATAGGCAGTGCACAAGGCCAAATAGAATCTTGCAACAATACAACGTCTACTCGGGGAGCACACATAGGAGGGTGCAGGGTTCATATGCGCAGTCCGTCTAAAACGAGACCATCTTATCTTCACGATCATCTTCGACGTTCCTAACCTTAATATTTGGAGTAGGGGTATGAGAAAAGGATCAAAATTTTCCTTTTGTAATTAATAAAAAGAAGTGGAAAGCATTTGGGGTAGTTTCATTGGTTTTGGCACTCTTTTTTTTATAAATGATCCTTGTGGCTAAATAGATTTTTTTTGTATCCTAATCTCTTCCAATGTTCAACTATCCATCACTGAATCAATTCACTCCCATATGATTTTTTTGTACATAAGGCTTAGAATCCAATGGCCTTTATAATTTAACTTCCACTTTTGCAAACTGCACTTAGGCTATCTTTCTTCATTAATTGTTCATGGCATTACTGCCATCTAAGACTCCAAACAGCGAAGGAGATTATTTATTTTATTTGATCCACCAATCATACTCGTCCTATTGTATCATCCATCATTTCATTAATCTAGTCATGATTATCCAAGTCCCACATAAATCTTTGACCTTCAATCATATATTTGTGGATTAAATATCATATTTTCACTATGACTGTATAATCAAAATCTCGGATCCACTATTGGTCAACTTATTAACTCTACAATCCCATGAAAATCCAACGCCTTCACTTTAGATCCACCAATATAATTCTTCCATTTAAAATTTTATTAATCGAATCGAAGTTACCAAATTCTGATATGTGCCTGAATTTCCACCACATCTTTATAAATCCAATCTCAGGTTCGTCAATTGCCTATTTTATCAGCTTCCCAATCCCATAAAGATCTAGCTTTCTTTTAGATCCACTGATGACTTTCGTATCATGACCTCCTAGTAATCCAGTCATTGATCCAAATCCATACTTTGCTTCTCCAATGATCAACGTGAATCTTTATTGTCTATCTACTCCTCAATTCTGAATTCTAATGATTATCCATCATTATTACTTTTAAATCCACCAGTGTCATGTGTACCAGGATTTCCTAATAATCCAAGATTGTATTCAAAATCATAATTACTCCTCTAGTAACCACCTAAATCTTCAGTGACAACCTCCGAATTCATTATTATGAACATCTTCCAGGAATAATGTTATTAATCAAGCCTGTACTATGATAATTGTTATCATCTCTCCAATTTCTCAAAACTCTATCAATTTATCTAGCAATCGATCATATCCCATTATTCCACTGTTGTAAATATCTCCCAAGAATTATGTTATTTATCAATGTTGTACTCCCGCAATTATTTTCATATTTCCTATTTCTCCAAGAATAACTTAATTCATCCATCTAGTCAATCTAATCCTTTCCGTTAGGCTCCACCAATTTTTTTTTGTTCTTCCAATTTTCACCCTATTGTTTTCTCCAAAAATAAAACAATCTTTGATATTAAGCTTCAGGGTTACGCACCATGATTCTTGGCCTTAAGTGCGTCTTCATAGAAATTTTACAAGGGAAGTACTGGATTTTCATCACTTTGATTTTGGGTAAGAGAGCTTCAGAAGTAAAATGGCTATGGCAACATTTGGATGAGAGAGAATCATCTAAGAGAGATGAGAATGAGCAATATCACTTATATTTTCTTGGAAATAGTATTTTAAAGAAATATTTCTAGTCATGAAACTAACGGCCAGGCTAACTAGGTCACGACCTGCAGTCGATATGCTCTGATACCATCCCTGTCGGACCCGGATTTTTCAATCCAAATCCACTGTGATTTCACCGCACTATTCCCTGGATCAGTAGATAGTGCTCACAGTTACAGCAATGAATATCAAAATACATATCATGCGGAAGCGTAAATATAATAGTAAACGTACTCATGGGCCGATTAGGCCGAAATCAATAAACTGCAGCAGCGGAATGAAGCACATAGGTGGGACCTTCAGGACTTGCCCACAGGCAGCCAACTGGAGGTTCGCGACCTAGCCCTTGACATCTTCATCTTCTCGGCCAGTTTGTCCAATCTTGTTGCTGAGGCGAGGTGATTTGATTCCTGATTCTGAATTTTGTCGCAAAAGCAAGAGTGAGCACTCCGACCCCGTGCTCCGCAAGCCAACACACAGAATGCAGATATATAACATGCATGGCTTGACAATGGAAAGGCATAGGGCTATTTTGTTTGCCAAAGAGTGCTTTTGAATACAATTACTAAAATTTTCTATGACTTAGCAGGTTTGAAATCACATTTTTAAACCATTAGATGTAATAATCCATGAAATCATGTTGGCATCACACCAACTAACCTTGTGGCATCGCACCATAAGTTACCTCTTGGCATCGCACCAAGGGCGGCATATGACATCGCACTATATGCTTATTGTCCGCATCGCACCAACAAACCTTATGGCATCGCACCATAAGTTGCCTCTTGGCATCGCACCAAGGGCGGCGTATGACATCGCACCATACGCTAATTGTCGGCATCGTACCAACAAACCTTATGGCATCGCACCATAAGTTGCCTCTTGGCATCGCACCAAGGGCGGCATATGACATCGCACCATACGCTAATTGTCGGTATCGCACCAACAAACCTTATGGCATCGCACCAAGGGCGGCGTACGACATCGCACCATACGCTAATTGTCGGCATCGCACCAACAATACATATGGCATCGCACCATATGTGGCTTATGGCATCACACCATAAGCTCTTAAAAGTTTGAAGAATATTTCTTGGGGCATTAGTGTCACCCCAAGTAGCTAGCATTCCTAAGCATGTCATATAGATAGGGACTTAATTTGTGAAATCATACATTACTTCTTACTACGGCGACAAAGTTCACATTTCCAAGTATGGCAAGGAGAATAATTCACAATAGCAACAACAGGGTATATCTAACTTGCTGAAATCAAACATAGTATATTTCATGAAATAGTAGCATGCAAGTTGATATTTTAAAAGGAAATAGCTTTGAAATGCTGGGTTCAATATGTTCAAAGTGTTGACTCGCCTGGCGCGGTTTTCCGCGATCTTGAGTTCACTCAATGCTTTCTCTTGAGCTTCTGGTCTTTATCTTCGATTCGCTCTTGATCACGCCTGATCCTTTGATTCTTCAAGATTCCCATATCTAATTACGTGCTAAATGACAGAATACAAACAAAGGCAAATAACTCAAAAGATCCAAATAAATCCAAGTAAACTCAATTTAGCTTCATTATGAGTGATTAGGATGATTTGTTGTGAGGTCGGGGGTAGAATACTATAACTTGATCTTTTATTATTTTTGTATTTATCAAGGAAGTTCCATGAGTTAGGTTAGATCTATGGGTTGGTGTACAGATCTAGCTGTGTATTATTTTGTCGGGCGTTAATGTTCCGGGCATATAGCATTTTGTGATACGACATTTTATGTACCTTAAGTTATTATTAAGCTTAGCTTTATTTTTAATTTAAATTTATTTATCTAGCAAAGTTTGTCGTACAGGGTTATATATTAATATAGCTACTTAATTAAATATACTATGGAGATTTGTTTAGCGACGGTATGTTAAATGCTAGTGCATACATTATAATGAAGTGTAATCTTTATTAAGTTTTGAGTACCTAACCATAGTCATATTTCTTCATTATTGCTTTGAATTAATAATTAGCCTCTTAGGGGATGGCTCAACCATATTAATTATGCATACATGAGCTAATCTCATTATAAATATTAAATAGTCTCATTTACATCTTAGTTGATTTGTTATTAGTTTCTCTAACTTATATTCTAATTTAATTTGGGTATATTACCTAAAGGATTTTTTATCACTGCTAGGACATAGGATTAATCTTTACGTTTTTTAACCATATGATGGTTAGTCTTACGACATTTACTATCATGCAAAAGTTCATGATTTATTATGTAGTAAATTTTTATTTGCTATGCTGTCATTCCTTGTGAACATTTATCTAAACATTATTCCTACTAACCTTTTTAATTGATACGGATTAAAATAAATACTCAAGGCACATTATTTACTAGCATATAATAATTAATCGTTGTTAGTTATTTAAGAAGCACCTCTTATATACTAAATAAAATTTTGCATTATTTATAGATTATTTTCTGAGTTTTCCTAACTTTTCTTCACTGTGAGCTGCTCTGCAAAAAGGGTTGAAACCTACTGCTAAATATCGCGCAGGAGGGGGATCGAACGCGGGTGGCCGAACTGAACGTGCGCTCGGCTAGCCAGTTGCTCTCAGGTGTTACCTGATGATGGAAGCGAAGAAATGTATTTGTGCCGAGCGTGCAGAGCTGAGGCAGAGGAAACTCGGAGGCAGCCATGGCCGGAGGCGTCGGCGGCGGCGAACGGTGGTCGGGGAAGCTCGGGAGGAGGGAAAAATGCGTTCACGGCACGAAGGTGATGCCGGCAGTGGGGTCAGCGGGGGCCGAGGGGGTACGGTGGTGGCCGGCGGCATGAGGCGGGGTCGGGCGGTGATGGCGCACGGTGCGGGCGGCGTACAGGCGGCGTCAGCTTCGGCCGGTGGTCGGACGCGCTTCAGGACGTCGAGGGAGTGCTCCCACCGCGATGAATTGGAGGGGAATCCACCGAGGCGGAGGGGGCGGCAATAATGGCGGCGGCGGCCGGTGTTGGGGAGGTTGGGTGGCGCGTGAGCTCCGGTGAACAAAAGCTCGATTAACCCGGGGAGGAGGCAGAGGGTGTGGCGCAGGAGGATCTTATAGTCACGCGAAGGCCATGGAAACGGTGGGCGGTGCGGGCAAAAACCGGGGGCGACGGCAGCGCATGGATGCCGCGTGGAGGAAGGAAGCTGAGCGCAGCAGAGGAAAGAAGCGGCGCGGGCGCACGGGGTGGTTCGGCGTCACTCGGCCGCGCGACGGAGGGGATTGACCGAGGAGACGGCGGGCAGGTGGTGACGCAGGCGTGGCGTGGCGATGAGATGGCGCGGGCAGTGCATGCTCGCCACGGGGCAAGGAGGCCGAGCTCATGCTGGCGCGGAGAGAGGAGAAGAAAAGAAAGGGAGAGGCGCGCTCGGTCGGCAGGGGAGAAAAGAGGGAGAAGAGGGAGTGCGGGTGAGGGCCAGCGGCAGGGAGAGAGGCGCGGGTGGAAGGCGGGGCCCGCGCGCCAGAGAGATGAAGCGAGGGGAGGCGCCGGGAGAGTTGGGTCGGGCCGGGGGTGGCGGCCGGCTGGCTGAATCTCTTTTTTTTATTATTTCATTGCTATTCATTTTTTTGTTTATACATGTGTACAAGTATATATATATCTTTATACCATTATTTTGGTATATATATATATATACATTTTTTATGCTTTTGTTTACCATACTAGTCCTTTTGTATATAATTGCATATATGTTATTTATTTATTTTTGTTGCCCTTGTACTATCATTCTCAAAATGAAATTTTATATTTTATTAACTCAGGTTTCTCTTTTCTTATACTGGATCATCTTTTCAAATTCGTATTTACAAATTTTTGTTTTTCCATTATTTGCACATTCCTTGGATGACATTTCTATTTTTGATTTTGTTTTTCGGTCTTTCTTCAATTTTTGGAACCTCAACCAAATTCAGGAAAACACCATAAAATCCAATTCAAATAAAATATATTGCAAAAATAATTCAAAAGCTTCTCATTTTCAAATTTCAAATTTTCGGGATGTTACAGTAATGGAAAACATAAGCATGGGCAATGAAGTAGTATCAAATAACAGAACAACCTCGACATATATATGCAAGCACATTTAATAGTTTTAAACATGTATTGTTCATTGGCACATGATCAATGGGTTATATCAAGTACATAAATTCCATTATATGGTGAAAAAAGATCGAGCATAGCAGCTTATTATTGTGATTCGTAGGAGACAACAACAAACATTATATGTAATTTTTGATAGATCAGTTTAGCACTACTGGACAAAAATTATTCAGTTGCTACAAGGCTGAGTAGCAACCAATATGCATACGTCAAGACTAAGCAATTTTGTTGCATTGCTGGTGTTCTTACCGCGACATAAGCATGTGCAAGGTAACAACGAGAACCCATCCGCTGCTGGAAATGGACTTTCTCACGGTTCAGTTGGTTTTTGATGCATTTGTCCTGAAGATTGCATAATTGTATAAGAGAAGAGTAATACAAACAGTAGACTAAAAAAATACAAAATGATGAGATTGAATTTTGACAGGTGCTTCCAAAGAAATCTGGAACAATTAGTGAGAGACATAAAAGACAGACTATGCTATACCAAAAATAGCTTTTTTGTTTTGTAATCTACATCATCTTCAACTTACACTTGCAGTTTATGGTCATGTAGGGTATACAATTTATGGACTTAAAGAATACAACTATAATCCCATTTGCACTCCAGCTCAGAGATAGCTGAATGGCATCAAGACATGCTGCACTATAATAGGAGTGGACAACAGAATTATAAATGTGTAGCTAGATAAAACATAAATCTAGCTGTAATATACAGAGATATTTCTCTTTTCTCTATAAGAACTAAATGTAACTCAGAACACCACCAGGAACCAGTATTAAATAATAGAAGCAAGAATGGTTACAAATCAAAAGGAAGACGCTGAAATGCTGAACTAAATGCTTTCAACCCTTCATTTGCAGAAGCCATTGGTGTAGACGCTGAAAAACTCCTAATAGCACAACCTGATTCTGCTGAAAATTCTTTAAGCATAGTGAACACACTTGTCGGTGGATCCATTGATGTTGTTGTTGTGGATAGTGTATGTCATTCCGCTATGCCATTTTCAGTAATCTTTCTTTTCTCTTTAAATTGTTTGCTATAAGTAGAAGATTACTTACAGTAGCATCAATTATACAAATTGAATTATAAAGATCATGCATTCCTAGTAATACAAAAGAAGAACATGAATTGGTAGTTATTTCATCTGACAGTTGGACTATCAATTCCCATGTTTTAAGAGCGATGTATTCTAATTGGAAGAATTGTTAATCTGCATCTTAAGCATGTTGCATTTAGCAATCGTCAGACATGACATGTTCTTTCAGTTAAGGCATAAAGTTTCTATTTTTCAAATATGTGTGATGTTTGGTGAACTTTTCTAAGTTTGCCAAATTTATGTACTTGGCATTTAAGCTACGTTATATTTGTTTACCTTGCTTTTCTTGGATTTATGACAGGTGGCAGCACTTATTCCCAAATGTGAACTGAAGGTGAAATATACATGAATTCAAGACATACAATCCCGTTTGATGACTCGGGCACTTCAAAAATCCAATACACATTAAGTCGCTCAAACACTTATTATTTTTGTGAATCAGTATGAAATTATTTGTGTTTCTTGATGTTGTTGTATAAGTCATAACCATCAAATGACGATTCAATTCCTTGAAACCCTTGTTCCCAGTTGCCACACAATTTGTCGAATCGTTGATGAATAATATGTTTAGCTTGTACTGCTTTCGACCTCTTGTTCTAACAAGAAACCTATTATAACTAATCTCTTGCAATTGTGAAAGAGCATTTCCCAATTATAACTAGATAGGAGACACAAACAAAGAATCAATACAGAGGTGGCAGGTGAAACACTTTTGATATGCAACTTCCAAACCACTACTGTGTCTGAAAATCTATCTAAGAGCTAGCAGAGCTTAACTGTGAATATCAAGCTAGTACATATGTGACGTACCTTGTGCTTTGAGCTTGACCACATGTCCACCAATGCTCTCCATTGATCATCAGTCATACACTTCAAAGGCAACGTTGTCCTCACTTGATTTGCCGGAACCCCATCAAAGTACTTCTTTTTCAGCCTATACCTCATCTGTCGCTGTCCACCCTTCATCATATCAACACATGCATCTTTTACAGCATTACTATCGGTGTCTATGGTGAAATGTCCCTAGTAAAGAGCATAAACATCAGATTTGAACATGCAATAGACACCATAACCTTTGATTGGACAAGTCAAATAGATAGACTTACACCAAGTTTGCCAATGTAGTTTGTAATGTGATGATCATGCTTCTTGTACTCCTTCCAATGTGGAAAGATAGGTATATGTTGCCTGAGTATGATACCACCCTCTGAAGCAAGCTTTGCGGCTTGTATTGGTGCCTATGGCCTTCTATTGCCGTCAGTAATGTTGATTTCAATCTTAGTGCCTAATCCTCTGCTTAACGAATCCAATTCTTTGCCCATACTGATTCCTCTCGGCACTTCTTGTGTATTTACTGTTAATGGACCTATTAAAATTTCATTTTGCAGATTTAGTGTCAAATATTAAATTTGGTGTACTATCTAAGTACCAATACTACCCTATGTAATACAATTCAAGTACTCTAATTCTAAAAGGAAAGCAATCCAACCATAGTAGTATATGTGAATGATTCAGTAAAGCAATGTAATCATAGTAGTATATCTGAATGACCTACGCTTTGTTCTACCAGATGCTGTGTTCAATGGGCATAAACTCATCAGGTTGGATTAAAACCATATGCTGTAGAACATCAGGTGTGTTTATCCAATCCATACTAACTACATAATTTTTTTGAACGTAGTGGCGGAATTCCGCATTGTTTTCCCCAATTTGGCCCAGGTTCCATGCAGCAGGTTTGTGAAAGGTTGCAAGACACTCAATAAGGATCCTGACCCGAAAATTCCTTTGTAGGGCAAAGAAGAGAGGTCAGTTTGGATTTCGTTCAATGATTATGAGATTTTCACTCTCATTGGTGAAAAAATATATACTCTGTTTCTTGCATTGCCTCATTGAATTTGCCCATCTATGCCACAATATGCAAAAAACACTAAATTTTACTACCATGTGAGTCATTATGGTTCCGAGGATTCAGCTGTTCAGTCCTATGTGTCACCAACAATATCTGCTAATTCAGTGGGTTACTAGAAATATGATATTTGCTACTTTAGTGGATCATCACTAGTATGATCCTTGTTGATTTTTTTTGCTCCCGTTGCAATACACAGGCATAGATCTAGTTAATATAATAAGCAACATTTGATATGGAGACCAAATATGATAATCACTTGCCTTCATCATTAACGTTGATCCGCTCCTCATTACGGCTAGTAGTAGTAGATACCAATGCATCCTGTGCGCATGCCAGCTTCTTGCCTAGTAACTCTAGTAGTTTCCTCCTGCTGTTGAGGTGCCACCACTCTCTTTGATATGCTTGATCCTCTAGCGATAAGTTCCTTTATCATGGGAACTCTTGTTACATACGCCCTCAAGACTGAGAAGCCTCGTTTGGCAGCAAAGAAGAAAATTAGCTACAAATTAATGAAATTGCAGAACCATAGGTAATTAGCAAGAACAGTGCTTGGTACCTTGTCGACTTCATCTTGGTCGATCCTCATCGCCTCGAGGATTATCAGTGATCCCGATTGTTCATGACTATCATCCTTGCTCCTTGCTCTTGTATTGTTAACCATTGAAGCTAGTGCATTGACCCCAAGTCTTTGCAACAATTGATTATTCCTCATCATATTTTCAGCCCTTATCTTCTCATATTCACATAATGGTGCTTCTGTACATTCATTTAAACAGTTGCTAGGATAAATGTTCCTGATTAACAAGAAATATGTGCTACTCTCATTGCACAACAAAACAAGGAAGTTGACACCATTAGCTACTGACATTGCTTAAAAAAACAAGGAAGCCAACGGCATGAGCTACTGCCATTACACCGATCAATCAGATATATGCATTATGCCCTAAAAACATAGGTCTACACGTAATGTAAACTAACAGGATAATATACAAAATAACCATAACTTAGGCCGACAAGGCTGCACGAAAGAGCAAGCACTATGCACGGTTCGGTGCATTAGGCAAGATGGGATCGGAACCAAATCAAGACCGCAGCCTCCTGGTCGCCACCCTCCGTCGCCCTGCCCCCATGCCCTAACTGCCTTCCACCCTCGCCACCACCGTAATTGCTACCCGAAACTGCAGATCCTCGCCACCACTGTAATTGTTACCCGAAACTACAGAACCCGCTCTACCATGAGGAAGGATTCATATGAAATTACCAAGGGGCTTCCTTGTCTTTGGTGGTGCCTTCCTCCCAGGAGGCATGTCGGTCTTGGGAGGGGGTGAGTTGCAGATCGACGACGGCACGTTGGCGGCGGCGGCGGTCTTGGGGCGAAGGAGGCGATGCGGCCGCCCCGGGCACAGGGAGGTGATGCTGTGGTCTTGGGATCAGGGGTGAGGCGGGGGAGAGGCAGAGGAAGGTGAGGCCGCGGAGGCGAGAACCGTCGCCAGAAAGGCGCGACGTGGTAATGTGCGGTAGTCCGTCATGCGCGATAAAAGTGTTGCATCAAATTAGCGCCATTCTTATTTATCTAATCTACCCGTATATAATAACTGTACTAAAAATATTTAAATAGTGGATAACACGTGTATAAATGCTAGATAATGCATATGTTGTATAAAAGATAGTTAATGTTCTACTACCAATTCATGATGCACATACACAATATAAATATATTTAAAACACTGCGAATATATATGAAACATTGAGAAAAAAAGATTCCTTCACATATCATCGTTGGTGGACGCTTCCGATTAAGACCCATCTTCGGAGGGGTATGTCGACAGTAACTCGTCCAATAGGAGCACCGTGCGCGAGATTTGCTCTCAGTGTCGCCACATTCCGATACGGATACAGATTGTGTCGGATCGGATTTTTTTCGGATAGTTCTCGGATCGGATACGGATACAGATTTTTTTATCGGATACGGATACGAATACAGTAAGTGTAACACCCCAGCCAATCAATGACCTGGAATGCTACCAAACTAATAGCATAATAAGGAAACTAATATTCATCTTACAAAATTTCGGCAGAACTTCCTTTGTTTATTGAGTAAATCAAAGGTCTCAACAAGCCTAATCAACTGATATGAATACCAATAAGCAATAAGTTCATTTATAAGCAAAACTGGGTTATGATCACCATCACACTCGTAACCATTCTACTTAGATAAAGAACGGAATCAAAGCAAATAAGTTCTATTCTTTATTACACATTGAACCTGATAGACAATAATCAAATACCACTTAAATTATTCAGCAAATAATATTTAATGTTCTTTCGCCTTCCATGGTGAATAGACCGTGCATGTGCATCAAAACTAATCCTCTTTATTCCCATGCATGCCGATCTCATGTGGGTACCTAAAACAAACAACAACCATAACAACAAACAACAACAAGAGTGAGTTCAAAGACTCAAAGAAATATAAATAGGGGCAGCAAGGATAAAAGTGAACATCACTTCACAAATTCATCCATCAATCATATGAATAAACATGCTATGCAATATGATCAAAAATCTCTTTATCTCTTCTCTTGCGCATTTTATCAGTATGCGGAGTGTGCATCCGTCAATGCACACCCATGCCTGCACTTCTCCGCAGTACAGGACCAATTGCCCATACTCCACAAGTATGGGGACCTTTAGCCCGTCATGACAACAACATGTCGGGGACCTGGCGCTTGGTCATCTCGTGACCAAGACTTCAATAAATCAGCATGATGCACAAATGTGAATGTCTCAACAAATAAAACTTGCATTCACAACAACTATGCATCATAAATTCTCAGAACTCTTTCAATTGCAATCTACCATAAACAATATCAACATATCATTATCATGATCAAGATCACATAGTCTCAAAGCATGGAACAACCATCTTCATAGCAACAACCATCAACAATGCACACTATAAAATTTAAACCAACATTATACTTGCCTTAACCCCGAGAAAATGGGAAATGATCAGAAGGCGCTGCCCCTGGAATCCGTCCTCCTCCTGAACAATAATTTTAATAATCGCTAAGGCAACAGTAATGAATCTTTAGATTAAACAAAAACACCCCCCAACTATCCCAACATGTTTAACTTGACTCAAACCCCAAATCCTTTCGGCCACCCTGTCCCCCTCTACAGATAGTCGACTTCAAAAATCCTTATCTAATGGTACAGAAGTCCGAACAGGGCGTTCTCAAATTCTCTGGAAAGATAATTAAATTATCTAACTAAACCTAGTTGGTGAGTCTCCCTGATTCGGCCAACTTCTAACCGCACCATCTAAATTTCTAGAACATCAATTCCATAACGAGTTCTCTGGACAGCGCACTAAAATTGACATAACTTTCACCCCGAGAGTTGGAATCAGGATTTCTTGACCTTTCTGGAAAGCTAAGGAAAATACCTGAAACTTTCATAATATGGAGATCCTCTGATTCTCCTGATTGCTAATCGCCCAAACCCATCTACCGAAACCTGACAGGAATTTCCCCGATCTACAGGACAGTCCGACTAGAAAAATCATAACTTTTTCTACAGAGGTTCGAATGACGCGTTCTAGCACTTCCTGGAAAGCTAAAGATGTCCTCTACAAATATCTAGGAGAAAACCAGACCTGAATCCCCACGAATCTTCCCCAAAACAGCCGACTAACCCGATCTGATCTAGCAGTCCAGAATACCGACATTGATAACGCAATAAGAATTTACATCTACTAGGGGAAGAACATGGATTACCCTTGATGAATGCTGAAGAATACCACGGACACCCCACGAATCTCTCCTCTTCTTCTTTTCCTCTTTGCCCCTTCTTCTTCCCTTCCTCCGAGTCCAATCGCCTAGCTGCGAATTATTCCTTCTCCCGCTCGTCCGGCAGCGAATGGAGGTCTTGATCTCCGGCAATGGAGGAGAGGGGAGGAGGGCTGCTGGGGCGTGCAAAGGGAGAGGGGAGGCGCAAGGGGGAGAGGGGAGGCGCAAGGGTGAGAGGGGAGAGGCGGCTAGGGTTTGGAGGGTGGCGCCCCCCCTCCTTTGGCTGGTTTCCCTCACGGGCCTTGGCCCAGCCCAGTTGCCTCCGATTTGCAGAATTCCCCTAAAATCTCTATTAAACCTTTTCCAATTGCCCCTTTTCCCGATTAATCTATTCTCTCAAAACATTCGGGTATTACATTCTACCTCCTTAAATGAATTCGACCCAATTCTATTCACACAAGCGGCAAGGAGAAAATCACAGCTAACCTAAAAACATACTAACACGCACTGTTGTGAATAATTCGGATAACGCCACGCATTTGAGATCCCAATTCCATGTGGCTCTTTCTCTCTGCTCGTGACCAAAGCACCTTGACGTATTTTAAGGTTTTATTCTCCACACTTTTTCGATCTTTCCAGATTCGAATCGCTTGGACTCAAAGGATAAATCTGCTCAAGTATTAGCGGTTCTAGTGAAATATGCTGCTCGGATCTCGCAAGTACTTCTCAACATAGACACGTGAAACACGTTAAGCACCCCGCGCATTATCTCTGGAAGATCCAAGCGGTATGCCAACTTCCGATTCGAGCTAGGATCGTGAAAGGCCCAACGCACCTCGGGCTAAGCTTCCCTTTTGTATCGAACCTCACCACACCCTTGGTGGGAGATACTCTCAAGAGCACCTAATTCCCCCACCTCAAATTCCAGATCCCTTCTTCTCACATCCGCATAGTTTTTCTCGCCACTCTAGGCGACCAACAGATCTGCCTCACCAAGGCCACTGCTCGCTTGTCTTTTGGTCCCAAGGCGGTCAACCTCCAAATCCTCGCAACTAATAGAAGAGATTAAATATACCTCGGGTTATGATTCCCTTTAGTACCAATCCACACAACCTGCACGACACAAGTATCTCGTGTTTCAACTCTCAATCGATATCTTTACCTTAACAAGGAGCATCTCCTTCAACCACTGACGCACAATAGTGCTCATTGCAACCAAACTCTTTACTAATAGAATCCAACTGAAAATAAACGATTCTAATTGCAACCAGAAATCATCCACTCCCCACCAAGGAGTCAAATCATACAAGAAGAGGAAATGAGGATTCAACACGAGAACCTCTCCACATTCCAAGTAGGTAGTTTGCAATTAAACAACACATAAGTCCAAGGAGAATTACTCAAATATCAAACCCTTACATTGATTTTTTTTCTCCTGAACCGGAAAACACCACGCATACCAACATAAAGTCAACTCAAACCACAAAAGACTTATGTTATCATCACATAGCTCAAACAAGAATCAAAGAGCGTTTTACTGCCCGAGAAAATATTGTTGTTTTTTTCTTCTAGGAATAAACTTTCTCTTGATTCACAAGATGCCAAATCATCGCACCCCACACTAACTCATTTCTCTTAAATTGGCAACATCAACTCTATTCTCAAACCGAGTGCATCTACCACACCTTGGTAGAGAGACTATACTACCCTCACAATAACACAATCTAGCCAACTCTTCTACCAATACGATTACTTTGATGAATAATTCCCAATGCACCACATCATTGTTTTCACCCACAATCATTTTTTTCACAATCCTTTAAGGATAATCAACTTGAAATTCTTAGCACACACACTCATTCACTACACCCAAAGGATACTATCAAGGTCCCTCTCACTATATAGAATCCATTTGTTACACTATTCCCACACAACATTATTAGCCTCCACGGTTCTAGCATAGAACACCAAACCAAAGTTTTCCATCTCCAGGGCTCCTATATATGTACTTCGATATAATTGATACAGAGACCCTCAAATTCGGTGACTAAGATTCCCACAATCAGACATGCCCCATCATTAACAACAACCTGAAAACATATTCTCAACCTAATTATATTTAGGAAGATTCTAACTCTTGGAGGGTTACTCACTGAAGCCAAGTCATACATAGCAATAATTCACCAATCCCTACTATCCCAATAATTCCCATAACGGTTAGACTTCTGCACAATTATAATCTCATTAACTACACCACTATAATTCTCCTACTAAACCTTGTAAGGTACCCAATCCTGAGACTCTAATAAAATTGAACAAGATTCTCATACATTCGATACTTCTAATGTTCCATCAAAATGAACACAACATTCCTCAACCACAATTTGTTATAGGTTCCTCTAGTTGCAACCATGTAACCAGTTAACTCCAAGCATAACATCTATTAAATCAAATCCTCACCGAGAATTATTCCAAGCAATCAATTTATCACTCAATGAATCTCAAACAACTTGGCACCTACAATCTCACCAAAATCATTTACTGGACCACCACTATCAAGATGACATTATACAATCTAAAAGGCTTTGCAACATAGATTGGTTAATCCTTCCTCAGAAGAAAATATAGATAGAAATAATTTTCAGCACATAGAAAACGTTTACCACTCGCCGTAGACACGAGACCAAGGAAAAAGTCAAATAGCCAATATCTTGGTAAATAGAAGACGAGACCACACTTGAGAGCACAAGTCCCACAAGAAGAGAATTCCAAACTTCAGCTGAAAATAAATAAATAAATAAATAAATAAAGCACCGCTTTTGGAAACTTGAGGAATTCCTTTGTGACAAACCCACAAGGTTAAGCACAGTTCAATAACCTGCAAGGTATAAAACTTGAATCCAACTGCGAATACCTCTACTACACCCTTCAATTTAACAAAGGACATAGTTTTCTTTAATGCAAACATCACTTTACCAACTTCAAGCAATCGATCCTTTAAGCTCAAATCACATGAATCACTTAAGAACCGATAGAACCTTCCAATACGTCACTCTGCGCAAACTAATTTCAGATACCACAATAATTCATTAACTCCCATAGGATCATGAATAAAACCTCCAAACATCTCATTTAACTGACATTGGAAGACGAACAAATTCCTTTACTTCTAAAAGAATCAACACTACCCTCATCATTATATACTCTTAACATGAATCATCATAGCCTACCAGCGCATCATAAACCTTTCCAAAAGAACACAATAACTTATTTCAAAATGTTTCTTTCTCCAATAAGTTTGCAACAATCTTACTAACATCAAGAATAATACACTCTTCACAAGAATCGTTATCGTCTACCCTTCCATTATAAAGCCCTCCAAAATCTCATCAAATGGTTCCATGCTACTTTATCATTCCATATTCAAATTGAGAGTATTTCAAAACCTTACAACCTCACTACGACAACCGCTTTAAATTAGAGGAGATCTAGTACACAAATTTTTTTTTGATTCTATCAAAACTCTTTCATCAAAGACATAACATCATCTAACAATCCCACCATCATGTAAATATAGATCACATTTTAAACCTCATCCATTGCTCTCTTTTGATGCGCAACACCAAACTTCATTACACAGCAGTTGCACTTAGTAATTACATACGAGCGCTAGGTATCCACAAAGATAACTCCAAGATTAATATCCACTATGACAATATTCTAACATCTTCTGGACCGATCCATCCCAAAGGGTTAGATTAATCCGTTGAGACCCGCAGGTCCCCTCTATCCGAGAAGCTTATCAAAATATATCACCTATAGTGATCAAATCAGTTTCGTCAACGTTCTCTACTTGTTATTAACTCTGTTGATTCCACCTAAATATAGCCATACTCACAGTCACAGCTCATCAAGAACTACTAGAGAACAATCTCAACTTATTCAACTTTCCTTTCAAGGATCTTAGCTAAGATCAATCATGCACACACTGCAACCCAATCTTGATAATCCATATCATATTCATTAAGTGCTTTGATTATAACCTCTCATCTTATCATGACAACACATCGCTAAAGGGTTTAACATCTTCTTTCATAAAAAGAGATCCATTAAGCTTCAACACTCAAAATACCCAAGAGAGATACAATGAGTAAAAGCCTCCACGAACTAAAGGACTTGCAGAACGAAACTTTCATTAACCCAAAAACATCAAGCGAATAAATGGATCAAGATTTCCCATGAGGAAAACAAAACTCCAATATAAAGGTCAAACTTGACCACCAACCAAGTTCACCAGTCGTAAGAATAACTCATCGGCTGGGAAAACAATGATTGCTTTACAGGACAAATTCAGCCCAATCAAAACACACTATCCTTTCTCAAAGCAACCGATCAACCGTAATGAACTAATAACCCAAGAGAAACTCATCGAGCCCAACTGGACTAGAGTTGACCAAATTCAAAGTCAAAGAAGAGGACAACTCTTCTAGAGATACTCACTATCAACGCCTATTCTAAGATATCCGAGGTAACCGCCTTCATATTCTCATACCGCTAACGGTGGTGTAACCTGGTACAGCCTAGGGCCTCAACCACGACCTCAACCTCTCAACATGGGTTATCCCCACACATAATATCTATAGTTTTATAATATAGATATAATATATTATCTCAAACCACAATCATCATTACAACATAACGGAAACGTAAATGCAATGCTTCACCCATTCCCATCCTACTGTGCACTGTGTGTCAATTTAATTATTCAATTACCACGGACCTAAAGCTCGCTCTGATACCAACTGTAACACCCCAGCCAATCAATGACGTGGAATGCTACCAAACTAATAGCATAATAAGGAAACTAATATTCATCTTACAAAATTTCGGCAGAAATTCCTTTGTTTATTGAGTAAATCAAAGGTCTCAACAAGCCTAATCAACTGATATGAATACCAATAAGCAATAAGTTCATTTATAAGCAAAACTGGGTTATGATCACCATCGCACTCATAACCATTCTACTTAGATAAAGAACGGAATCAAAGCAAATAAGTTCTATTCTTTATTACACATTGAACCTGACAGACAATAATCAAATACCACTTAAATTATTCAGCAAATAATGGTTAATGTTCTTTCTGCCTTCCATGGTGAATAGACCGTGCATGTGCATCAAAACTAATCCTCTTTGTTCCCATGCATGCCGATCTCATGTGGGTACCTAAAACAAACAACAACCATAACAACAAACAACAACAAGAGTGAGTTCAAAGACTCAAGAAATATAAATAGGGGCAGCAAGGATAAAAGTGAACATCACTTCACAAATTCATCCATCAATCATATGAATAAACATGCTATGCAATATGATCAAAAATCTCTTTATCTCTTCTCTTGCGCATTTTACAGTAATGCGGAGTGTGCATCCGTCAATGCACACCCATGCCTGTACCCTCCGTACAGGGACCAATTGCCCATACTCCACAAGTATGGGGACCTTTAGCCCGTCATGACAACAACATGTCGGGGACCTCGGCGCTTGGTCATCTCGTGACCAAGACTTCAATAAATCAGCATGATGCACAAATGTGAATGTCTCAACAAATAAAACTTGCATTCACAACAACTATGCATCATAAATTCTCAGGAACTCTTTCAATTGCAATCTACCATAAACAATATCAACATATCATTATCATGATCAAGATCACATAGTCTCAAAGCATGGAACAACCATCTTCATAGCAACAACCATCAACAATGCACACTATAAAATTTAAACCAACATTATACTTGCCTTAACCCCGAGAAAATGGGAAATGATCAGAAGGCGCTGCCCCTGGAATCCGTCCTCCTCCTGAACAATAATTTTAATAATCGCTAAGGCAACAGTAACGAATCTTTAGATTAAACAAAAACACCGCCAAACTATCCCAACATGTTTAACTTGACTCAAACCCCAAATCCTTTCGGCCACCCTGTCCCCCTCTACAGACAGTCAACTTCAAAAATCCTTATCTAATGGTACAGAAGTCCGAACAGGGCGTTCTCAAATTCTCTGGAAAGATAATTAAATTATCTAACTAAATCTAGTTGGTGAGTCTCCCTGATTCGGCCAACTTCTAACCGCACCATCTAAATTTCTAGAACATCAATTCCATAACGAGTTCTCTGGACAGCGCACTAAAATTGACATAACTTTCACCCCGAGAGTCGGAATCAGGATTTCTTGACCTTTCTGGAAAGCTAAAGAAAATACCTGAAACTTTCATAATATGGAGATCCTCTGATTCTCCTGATTGCTAATCGCCCAAACCCATCTACCGAAACCTGACAGGAATTTCCCCGATCTACAGGACAGTCCGACTAGAAAAATCATAACTTTTTCTACAGAGGTTCGAATGATGCGTTCTAGCACTTCCTGGAAAGCTAAAGAAGTCCTCTACAAATATCTAGGAGAAGACCAGACCTGAATCCCTACGGATCTATATCAAAAATACCGTCTAACAGAGGCTGTCCTGAGCAGATCCGAAAACCGACATTGCTAAACAACTAATTATGCAGCTAGCGGGGAGAATTAGGAGTAATTACCCTTAACGAATCGCTGAAGAACACGGAGAACTCTACACAATCTCTGCCTCCCTTCCTTTTCCCGTCCTATTCTCCACCTTCCGGATCCCCAATCCTTCCCGGCGGACGATTGCTCTCCTCCCCTCGAACCGCAGCGATCGGGATCCCTTCACCAATCGTAGCGGGCGTCCATGGAGGCAAGGGAGACGCTGCTGGCCACAGGGGCGCAAGGAGGAAGAGGGAGGTGCTGCTGGAAACGCGCAAGGGCAGCAGGGGCGGCGCAATGGGGGAGAGGGGGAGGCGCAAGGAGGGAGAGGGGGAGGGGCGGCTAGGGTTGGAGGGGGGAGGTGGCGCCCCCCCCTTGCTAGCCAAAATCCCCACCTGGGCCAAGGCCCAGGCCCAGGTTGCCAGGGAAAATCAGAAAACCCCCTCTAAACTTGATATTTTATTCTTCTCTTTAAGGTCCTTCCCTCCGATTAAACGATTAACGGTCGAAACTCTTCCGGGATATTACATTCTACCCCCCTTAAACAGAATTCGACCCCGAATTCTAACCACGCTTACGCCAAGAAATACAATCACAGCTAAAACTTACTAACATTGCCACGTACCTGCCGCGAATAACTCCGGATATTGCTCGCGCATGCGAGACTCCAATTCCCAAGTGGCCTCTCTCTCGGTCTACTGCGACAAAACACCTTGACGTACTGACACATTACGCCTTACTACTTGTCCCATCTTTTCAAGAGTCACTCGACGGACACGTCTCGAAGGCACGGTCTTACCCGTGGGTCAACGGCTCAAACGAAACTTCATGCTCCAGATTCCTCCAGTACTCCCTCGACACTAGGTCATACAAAACGATCTGTGCGCTACGCTAGGACTCAAGATGGTTCTAGCAATACGCTCTCCACCAAGTCTCTTCAACTTTCGGAAACAACCATTATACCTTGGGCCAACATTCCCTTGGGTACTAAACCACACAACCTGCACAAACGCACAAAACTCTTGATCCTTGTATCAATCGATCTCTTCACTTTAACAATGAGCATCTCTTTTAACCAGGACGCTGTGAGTTCCGACTGAAAACAAAAGAGTCTTAATGCAACCAACTCAAAACCATCTTCCCTTCAGAAGAGCCCAATCCAAAGACAAAGATTCAACATGAAAACTTTTCCACCTTTCAAGTAGACAGTTTAGAAATACGTGCCACATAAGCCAAAAACGAAACCCCTCGAATAACCAGATTAACTTTTTTTTTCTTAACTGGAAAGAACCAGACAAACCGACAAGAACCCACTCAATATGTAATAGACATCCGTCATAAACACAAAGCTCAAATAAAACTAAGAGAATATCTCACTAAGCAAGATCACGCTCTTTTCCACCATCTTTCTTTTAAGAATTTAACTTCCTCTTAAACCATAGGATCCCAAATCGTCGCATAACATTCTAACTCTTTTCTCTTAAATTAGCAACCTCGTGGCTATGCTCAAGCTGAACACAAATTCCACACCTATGTAAAGAGACTCTTTCAATCCACAATAACATACCCTGATCAACTTCTCTAGCAGAGGAATTACTTTGATAAATAATTCCCAACATACCACGATATAGCTTACAGCCACATTCCCATCACCTAAATCCGTTAAGGATGATCAACTTTAAATTCACCACCTTCATGCTCATTTAATGCTTCCCAAGGATTCTATCAAACATCACCATAACTCTTGGAATCTAGTCATGGAAAACCAAGATGCTATCATAAAAAAATGCAAAGCCCACATTTCAACCTTTAAGACTCTTACAATGAATTTCTGGTATACTTGATAGGTAACCCTCAGATCTAATGACTAAAATTTTCACACAACTCAACCATAACCTCGGTCACTAAGGTCAACACTTCTCACCAATCAAGTAACCGCCCAAGGCGATTCATTTCACCAATCTTAGACCTTCTCTAACCCACACTAATCAAATTTAGCTACGCGACCACAAAGT
Source organism: Dendrocalamus sinicus (assembly GCA_036346575.1). Classification (NCBI taxonomy): domain Eukaryota; kingdom Viridiplantae; phylum Streptophyta; class Magnoliopsida; order Poales; family Poaceae; genus Dendrocalamus; species Dendrocalamus sinicus. The sequence goes on from CM070669.1 coordinate 2,630,686, forward strand.
AGCTATTTCTAACTGATTGACCAAGTTATCCTTAGAGATAATCTATCTCACAAAGGGTTACTCACTGAGGCCGAGTCATCCTTAACAATAACTCAACCATCCTCGCTATCCCATTGATTAACACGACTATTAGATTCCTCTATACTACTACTCTCATCATAAATCTTCTACACAATCTTACCGAGTACCCAAATGCGATACTCTAAGAAACTAATCAAGATTTCCATACTTGCTAATTCTAATATTCTATCGAGATGAACACAAGATCTTGGACCACATCTCGCTATAGGTCCTACTAGTGGCGACAACGAAACCTATTAACTCCAAAGACAAACATTCTATTTAAACCAAATCCTTTCCAAGGGTTATTCTAATAAATCGATTTATTGCGCCATGCATCTCAAACATCTTGACACCTGAAGCCTCACAGAATCATCTACTCGACCACCACTATCTAGTTGCCAACATTCATCTTTAAAGGCTTTGCAACATGAATCAGTTAATCCTTTCTCAAAAGAAGAGGCCAACAAGAATAATAATAATAATTTCAGCGCTCAGATAAACGTTTACCAATCACGGTAAACACCAGACCAAGAGGAACAGTCAATTGGCAATGAACTCGAAAAACATAAGGGGAGTCCACAATTGAAGGCACAATCCCCCAAGAGAGGATATCAAATCGCAAGATACGAAACTTGGCTTCAGACCTCAAATACTCCTAATGCACTCTTTCCGTTAACATAGAAAACAATTCTTTGACTGCAACAACACTTGGTCAGCTCGAACAAGACAAGTTCTTAAGACCAAACCACAAGAACCACTTAAGAACCAATAAGATCTTTCACACTTCACTTTGCTCGGAACAGTTCAACTACCAAATAAATCATGAGATCCAAATGATCTCCACCGCAAAACTCGAAACATTTTTATTTACGAAATATCATGAAAGGCAATCAAATCAATCTCCTCTTAAAGGAATCAACATCACTCTAGCAACCATAACTGCTAGTCTTTCTAACATCACATCATGCACTCCTGGCATGAACCAACATAACTCACTATCCCATTATTAACCTTCCCAAGGAAACACAATAACCTATTTCATATATTTTTCTATAAGGTTGCAATACTCAAACCGTCTTTTAACTAAGGCATGCTGCCCAGGTCATCCTCACAACACACCTATTTAGATCACCCTTAAATTCCAATCATTAACCTATTAGCAATGCTCAACATCAATTTAGTGCACACCAATTCCAATCTAATGGTTATCGTAAATAGCTTGATTGGCGATTATACCGTCATGGAAGGATTTATGGTCATTTCTCTATTTATGCTCCAACTAGCAAACATAAGACCATCAAGAAACCAAAAACATCCTTATCTCTTCCTTCCTACACAGTTAAATTAATCCATTGAGATCAAGTAATCCAACCGTTTAGTAAACTAGAACAGTTTTAAGGATCAACCTTCTCATCAAAGACATACTATTATCCTACCACTCCACCATCAGGTAACATAAATCACCAATTACATTCCATCAGTTCATCTCTTAGTGATGCTCAAAACCATACTTCGATACGTAATAAATGCACCTAGCAATTACATATGATCAGTACCTATCCATAAAAGGTAACTCCAAGATTAATATCCACTATGACAACATTCTAACATCTTCTGGACTTATCCATCCCAAAGGGTTAGATTAGTCCGTTGAGACCCGCAGGTCCACTCTATCCGAGAAGCTTATCAAAATATATCACCTATAGTGATCAAACCAGTTTCGTCAACGTTCCCTACTTGTTATTAACTCTGTTGATTCCACCTAAATATAGTCATACTCACAGTCACAGCTCATCAAGAACTACTAGAGAACAACCTCAACTTATTCAACTTTCCTTTCAAGGATCTTAGCTAAGATCAATCATGCACACACTGCAACCCAATCTTGATAATCCATATCATGTTCATTAGGTGCTTTGATTATAACCTCTCATCTTATCATGACAACACATCGCCAAAGGGTTTAACATCTTCTTTCATAAAAGAGATCCATTAAGCTTCAACACTCAAAATACCCAAGAGAGATACAATGAATAAAAGCCTCCATGAACTAAAGGACTTGCAGAAGAAAGCTTTCATTAACCCAAAAACATCAAGCGAATAAATGGATCAAGATTTCCCATGAGGAAAACAAAACTCCAATATAAAGGTCAAACTTAACCACCAACCAAGTTCACCAGTCATAAGAATAACTCATCGGCTGGGAAAACAGTGATTGCTTGACAAGACAAATTCAGCCCAATCAAAACACACTATCCTTTCTCAAAGCAACCGATCAACCGTAATGAACTAATAACCCAAGCGAAACTCATCGAGCCCAACTGGACTAGAGTTGACCAAATTCAAAGTCAAAGAAGAGGACAACTCTTCTAGAGATACTCACTATGAACGCCTATTCTAAGATATCCGAGGTAACCGCCTTCATATTCTCATACCGCTAACGGTGGTGTAACTTGGTACAGCCCAGGCCACAACCACGACCTCAACCTCTCAACATGGGTTATCCCCACACATAATATCTATAGTTTTATAATATAGATATAATATATCATCTCAAACCACAATCATCATTACAATATAACGGAAATGTAAATGCAATGCTTCACCCATTCCCATCCTACTGTGCACTGTGTGTCAATTTAGTTATTCAATTACCACGGACCTAAAGCCCGCTCTGATACCAACTGTAACACCCCAGCCGAACAAAGGCCTAGAATGTTACTAAATTAAATAAAATAAACATAATTAACTAAAACTCCTTACCAAATTCCGGCAGAACCTCTTTTATATAGTTACTATACTGGAGGTTCCCACATGCAAATATGACATAAGTGATAATCCAGTTGAAGTATGATCCAAACATAATCTAATAGACTAATTATCAATGGCAACTAGACATCTGAAAAGTAGATCATGAGTATCCAATTAAACTCCTTTATCACATTCTACTCCAAACAAGTAATAATCATAAGAAGAATTCTATGTAGTTCATCCATCTACTAAATAAATTTCCTTTCACTCCATTGTGAGTAGTTCGTGCAAACGTGCAACTAGTTTTGTCCTTCCTTTCCCCCATGCATGCCGATCTCATAAAGGTACCTAAAAAAACATCAAACAACAAGGGTGAGTCCAAAGACTCAGCAAGTATAATAAATGGTAACAACAACATGTAAGTATGAAACCCATCAATTGCACTTCAAAATCCATTCACCAAATACATTACATACACATGATATGCAACATGCTCAATATGCTCAAGGTGCTCTTTGTCTTTATCTTTGTCTCTTTTTCATTTTACCGGTAATGCAAAGTGCACATCCGTCGATGCACACCCATGCCTGTGCCATCAGGCACATGGACCATTGCCCATACTCTGCAAGTATGGGGACCTAAGCCCATGCTCTTCAAGTATGGGGACCTTTAGCCCGTCATAAACATGACGGGGATCTCAAGAATTGCTTGGTCGTCACAGGACCAAGACTTCAATAAGCCAACATGATGCATATGTATGAAATCTCAAATTAATACAACATGCATCCGCATCACATTGCGTATGAATAACATATTCATACTACAAAAGCTCATATTCATAGACTTCCTAACTTTCAAACATCCGTGATTAACACATAACTCATAGCATTCGCAACCATGAACATTACCAATCATATCACCATAACAATCATGAACAACTCAAATTCTCATAGAATTTATCAAACTATACCATTCGATAATATCTATTATATCCATAAATATACTTGCCTTAACCGCGAGGAAACGGGGGATGAGTAGAAGGCGCGGCCCCTGGAATCCGTCCTCCTCCTGAAAAATAATTTTAATAATCGCTAAGGCAACAGTAACGAATCTTTAGATTAAACAAAAACACCCCCAAACTATCCCAACATGTTTAACTTGACTCAAACCCCAAATCCTTTCGCCACCCTGTCCCCTCTACATACCAACTTCAAAAATCCTTATCTAATGGTACAGAAGTCCGAACAGGGTGTTCTCAAATTCTCTGGAAAGATAATTAAATTATCTAACTAAACCTAGTTGGTGAGTCTCCCTGATTCGGCCAACTTCTAACCGCACCATCTAAATTTCTGGAACATCAATTCCATAATGAGTTCTCTGGACAGCGCACTAAAATTGACATAACTTTCACCCCGAGAGTCGGAATCAGGATTTCTTGACCTTTATGGAAAGCTAAGGACAGACCTGAATCCCCACGGATCTATATCAAAAAGACCGTCTAACAGAGGCTGTCCTGAGCAGATCCGAAAACCGACATTGCTAAACAACTAATTATGCAGCTAGCGGGGAGAATTAGGAGTAATTACCCCTAACGAATCGCTGAAGAACACGGAGAACTCCACACGATCTCTGCCTCCCTTCCTTTTCCCGTCCTATTCTCCACCTTCCGGATCCCCAATCCTTCCCGGCGGACGATTGCTCTCCTCCCCTCGAACCGCAGCGATCGGGATCCCTTCACCAATCGTAGGGGGCGTCCATGGAGGCGAGGGAGACGCTGCTGGCCACAGGGGCGCAAGGAGGAAGAGGGAGGTGCTGCTGGAAACGCGCAAGGGCAGCAGGGGCGGCGCAAGGGGGGAGAGGGGGAGGCGCAAGGAGGTAGAGGGGGAGGGGCGGCTAGGGTTGGAGGGGAGGTGGCGCCCCTTGCTGGCCAAAATCCCCACCGGCCAAGGCCCAGCCCAGTTGCCAGGAAAATCAGAAAACCCCTCTAAACTTGATATTTTATTCTTCCCTTTAAGGTCCTTCCCTCCGATTAAACGATTAACGGTCGAAACTCTTCCGGGATATTACAGGAACTAGGTATAACATCAAGAATGAGCATAGCAAAGAGTCATGCTAAGGCATATACAATTTGAGACAAAGAGACTAATACTTGCATGATATTTATGAAAAAGCCCACACTTGAGCCATGATACCTAATTTTTGTTGATTTTTTTAGCAAATTTAAAACACAATGGGCACTTGTGCCACTTATTCAAACCCTTGGGCAAACTTGCCGCTTATTTACACTCACACTTCACTTGGGCAAAACTTGCTACTTATTCAACACATGTTCAAACCAATGTGACATAGTCACTTATTCCACACACATTGCAAAATAATTTTTTTTCTTTTCCTTTTTTTTAGTTTTTAATTAAGCATCTTTAACCGGTTTTCATTAATGCTAAGTAACACGTGTCCCGAGACATGGATACCTAGATAAATCAACCAAGTTATTGGCTCAAGATAGGACTACCCCTTTCACAAATTTTTCATTCAAGCAAAGTATCAATATCTAAAATAACATATGCCAAAGCATGAAACTAAGATATGATCATTCAAGAGGCAATGACTAGAACCAATTCAATCCGCAAATGGTTAAAACACATGCGTAACTCGCAATGAATCAATTGCTATAGGATCACAAGGTTTCTAAGCACATCAAGGATAATAAACAAAACTCAAGCTCTAATATGATGCCAAGTGACTTAAGACATACAAGGAACTAGTGACGATATAGCTCAATTAAGAAAATTTCGACATGACCTTTCTTGATTAACTATGGCATAGGCTCACATGGCCAAGATGTACAATCAAGCATAACATGAGAGCAATGGTAAAGGCCATATATCATCGTGTAAGCATAATATGAACCATAAGAATGACCATAAATCATCAACTACACGACAATAAGCTCAAATGCTCACAAATATAAACAAACATGCTAGAACATCATCCATACACATACAAGTCCTCCCCCAAGCTTAAATTGAGCAATGAATCAAGAATGTGCTTAAAGGGGTAAGAAACAGCTCACCGGGTATATATGATGTAGTGAAAGTAGACAAATCATCCCGTGGCTTCTCGCATATATAAGGATGAAGATCTAGCACAGGACCTGAAATATAAAGAAAGAAAAACGGAAAAACCAACAAAAACTAACAAAAGGTATGGAAATAAAAAGATAAAGGGATGCTCATTTGGATGTAGCGGGAGGAGGGCCAAGGACGGGACATGGAAAAGGCACATGTCCGCCCTCCACATGAAGCAGCATGCCTCAAAATCCACCTGGATCCCAAGGGATGTCGACTCGAGTCAAGTCCACTCGCAGTCGACGGTACACAAGCAAAACCCTGGAAACAAACTCAAAAACATGGCAAGTATGTGTGATAGGGTTGACACCCTCTAAGTCATCAATAGAATATCCAATCATGTAGGTATATCGATAAAGTACATCATGAGGACTATAAGTGAGATGAGCACAATCAGAAATAGAGGATGTCTCGTCAAGGCCAATGAAATCAAACCTGAGGTGGTCGGGGAAGAGTTTCCATACTACCTGAAGTGTAGGTGAAGTAGAGCGTAAGGTAGTAGAAACCTCCAGAGGGGCGATGTCGACGAAGGAAGTAGCTGGTGGTGGATCAATATAAATGTGCTCCTCCTCAACATTGGAAGCAGCCCCCTCATCAAGATGTGGAACCTCAGATCTCAAAAGCATATCCATAATGAACTTGTCATCATCTGGCACAAAGCTCTCATCATCTAAATCTAGCTCATCACAACTCAAGAGTGGATCTACCGCAAAATCGTCCTCATAGTCAGGAGTGAAACAATCATCATCAGGAGGTAGGTCCTTATCATCTAGCTCAGTGTCAACATAAGGATCATCATAGGGAAGCACTGAGTCTGGCAAAACGGTGTCTATGCAACTGACCGTATGCTCAATAGGACATGGATATGTCTCTAGCACAAGCTCATCAACCTCATCTATCTTGTAGCACTGACTAGGAGACTGAGTAGATGGCTTCTTATGGTAATGACATGGAGGATGTCTAGAAGCTGTAGGCTGACTCTGCTGAAGCACTGGTGGGGTAGGTGGAGTAGGCTCAACCAAAGTCATACCGCTCTCCGTAGTGACAGACTGGTAGTGAGCTAGAGAACTCGGGTAAGACTATGAAGATGCCAAACTGTCACAATGGGAGGTCAAAGTGCACATAGCCTCTCTAAGATCATGCAATTGGGTCATCAAAGTCTTCACACCACATAACTGTGACTCCAAATGAGACGTATGCAAATCAGACAGCTCGGCACTATCAATCTGATCATGATGAAGAGTAGGTAACTGCTGCTGAGGGGTAGGAGTAGAATGAAAACTATGCTGGTGTGATGAGAGAGAAGGCTGCGGCTGACTAGAGCTCAAACTGTACTGATCCATATGACGGTCAGACGCATGCACTCTGGCTGTCAAAGAATTTGAACAAGGCTTCTCATTGTACCACTGGAATTGATGGAAAGCCATGTTCTCAATAAGAGTGAATGCATCATCAAGTGTCTTGTTTGTGACTGCTCCACCAGCTGTTGCATCAACTAAAGATCGTGTGGCACATGTCAAGCCTCTGTAGAAGATCTGCAGAACAAGTCATCTCTCTAGACCATGGTGCGGACATCTCCTGAGCAAAGCCTTGTATCGCTCCCAAGAATCATACAAACTCTCTCCATCAAGCTGAGCAAAACTTAAGATCTGATCACGGATCTCAAACTGCCTAGATAGCGGAAAGTATCTCTCCAAGAAAGCACATGACAGCTGATCCCAAGTGAATGACCTCGATGGCAAAGAGTAAAACCAAGCACGAGCACCATCTCGAAGAGAGAATATGAATAATCTGCATCTGATAGTGTCCTGAGAAACCCCATGATATTTGATCGTATCACAATACTCCAAGAATATGCGAATGTGCTCATAAGGGTCCTCGGTGGTAATCCTCCAAACGGGTCTCCGAACTGAGCAATCGGACTGTGTCTCAACTCAAAGTCATCGGCCTCAACTACTGGCAAAACTGGTCCTGACATAGCACTCTGACTACTCGGAGCCCAAAGATCATGAACTAGTGTCATATCCTCAATATAAACCAATAATGATCACCCTGTGGGACAAGATGAGAAAAACCACAAAAAGAAGTAGAAATAGCTATGACAAGGGTTAGGGGTTAGCGAGATATCACAAATATGAAAAATGACAAAATAAAAGACAGGTCAGCACAAACACAAAACAAGCAAAAGATAACAAACAGCGACCTAGTCTATAGCCTAACACTGTCGCTCTAAGCTAATCCCCAGCAACGGCGCCAAAATGCTTGATCGTGCAAAAATAGCACACCCGCAAGTGCACGGGTTGCCACTGAAATAGCGGTGAGTGTCGTGTTGTCCACAGGGACTAGACTGAGGCTACCGATGCTTAGCTAAAGCTAGGTCAAACGAAACGGAGGAGCAAGCTAAACCTAAAACGACTACCAAAGCATCCGAACGAACAAACTACCGAACGAATGCTAGCTTGCACGGACGAAACGACGAACGAACTAAACAAACGAAGGACGACAGGACGAACGACCGTACGAATAGACGTCGTACGACCGAACGAACAACACGACGATAGACTAAACGAACGACGACACGACGACTAAATGGACAAACACGACTAACGATCGACGATCTAACTAGCTACCGACCGCAAGAATAGACTGAGGTAGTCGAGAAGCACTGGGGGGTTTGAGACAGCAAGAGGAAGGGGACGGTCGCCGAGTAGCTAATTCGCGCAGGGCAAACACAAGGATAAACACACACAGAAGCTGAAATGACAAATCATTGAAAACAAGAACTCATAAGCTAATGCTATAATCTCTACCAACACAGATCACAATTAACACTACTGAAATACTACTAACAGAACACATTGCACAATTATCTCAGAGCATTAAGCACTATAACAGAACTCAAACTAACACGGCACAATAACATCACAATGCATTCATCATAGTTCACAATCTCTCTGAACACCAATCACAGTAGTAATTAACAGTGCACAATTAAGAAAAAGATTAACAGAGTAACTGAACCAAGTAAGAGGAAGAATTGGGGATTGGAGTGAACCAAGGGGAGTAGAAGCAGCAGAGGGCCAAGGCCGATGAAGATGTCACCGTAGAGGAAGCAGAGGAGGGAATCGGTGAAGAAGTCGTCGCCGTCAGTTGATGAAGTCGAGGCCGCAGTGGAGTGGAGCCGAGGAGGGATGTGTCGTCGGACTCGGTGGAGAAGTGGTCGGCGGCGTCTCTTCTTGGTGGCGGAGCCAAAGCGGTCAAGACGGTGGTCGGAGGTCTGCTGGAGGTGGTGAATGGCGGCGGTATGGCGACCGGATGCGCAGGGAGAGCAAGGCGGCGACGGGATGCGGCCGGCGGCAGAGGAGAAGGAGAAGCGGCGGCCGAGTTGGGAGACGCGGTGGAGATGAGATGCGGCGGCGCACGGGAGAAGCGGCGGACGGGAGGTGGTGCGCTGACGGATCGGGTGGAGGAGAGGAAGAAGAAGGCGGCGGAGAAGGCTTCGGAAGATGGCCGGAGATGGCGATGCAGGGTGGCGGTAGCCAAGAGGAGAAGGCGATGCTTGGTGGAGAAGATTAGGGGGAGATGTGGCCGTGGCCGGCGGAGTAGAGGAGAAGCAGTAGGGGGAAATGCGGCGGCGCAAAGGAGGAAGAGGAGAAGGGAGCTGCGGCCGGTGTGGAGGACAGATGTCAGAACCTGGAGGACTACTTCAGGGAGATCGCTGTTATTTCGAAGGAGATACCGCTTCATCAGTTCAATCCATCATATCCTACGGCCAGGATGACCCAAGATCAACGGTTTACTGTGGCCTTGTTAATGCTTGTTTTAGTTAATTAATAAGCTTCTTTACTTAGTGTTTAACTGAGTGTAATTGCCTTATGAGGCTTAAGCTCACTTATGGCTTGTACTCATATATACACAGTTGCGACTGGAAAGGAACATGCTTGAAGATATTTTTAAACTCTACTGTAGCCCTAGTTTCTTAGTTGTAGTAGCTGTGTCTGTTCTGGCGATTTCCCCTTTTCATCCCCAGATTTGAGTTCTTTCCACTTGAGATTCGGATCTCTTCACTCGGGATCTGACAAAGTGGTATCAGAGCACTCGATTCTCGGCAAGAAGGGTCGGTGCGATTGGGTTGGGAGCTAGGGTTTTCCGTAAAATCCCCAAATCATTTCCGATCGGTGACGGCGGCGAGGATTGTTGCGAAGGGAAGGTTCCGGAGTCATTCCGTGGTAAAATCCCTAACCCTTGCATCGATTCGGGAGTGGACGACGCAACCCATGGCGTCCGAGCTGATGGCGGCGAGGTAAGCGATGATGAAATCCACGGTGAGGTACGAAGCGGTGGCGTCCGATCCCACGGCTGTTTGGCGAATAGCTACGGCGGCCAACCACAAGGCCGACATGGTTCAACAGCGGAGGGGTGATTTTCAGAAAGTAGTGACTAGATTGCAAGAGAGTTTGAACCGGATAGAGGTACTAATTCAAAGGTTAGTTTCCTCCCAAACAAGAGATTTACCAGATCGGGTTCCACCGGCCGAAGTGGAGATGCCAAGAAGGATCGAAGATCTGAGACAGAGTAATCTAGAAAGCATTCAAGGAATTCAATTGATGAGAACACCTGAAGGTAATTTTAAATTTCCTTCCACTGGTCCTAGTGTAGTTGTCACTGGTTGGGGTGAAGAGCCATTGCCGCATGCTTTTGTTGCTTCTCCAACTCTCAACAAATTGAACCCTAATAGTGAACCTTTAGCGGAAGCTCTTGATTCCCCTGAACTTGTTGGAGGAGAACCTTTAGTGGGAGTTGTAGTTCAGAAAAAGGAGACAACAATGAAATCATTTACTCCAAGAGCTTGCAAGTATTGCAGGTATAAATGGGTCTTAGGGCATAAGTGCAAACAAGGTCAGCAGGTTAACTTAAGGTCTGGTGATGTCTCCGATGAAGCCCAATTTGATTTAGCTCAGTTGTATGTGGTGGGAAGAGCTGACAAGAGATTGAGGTGCACTGGACTGTTTTGGAAACTTCCACCGTGGCCTGATTTCTGTACAATGAATTGTGATCGTTTTGTTCAACATTGCGAGTATGAAGTAATAGAGAAATTTTACTCAGTAAAGCAGTACAGTCATAGTGTCTTAGATTACACTGACAAATTCGAAGAGCTGGTAAAAATATGGCCATTTGTGAATGAAGTAGCATCATAACTCATCAAAACCTCTATTGAGTCTGTTCTTGAACAGTATAGGCTAGTAGTCATAGCTCCCCTCAAGTCCTCAAAACTAACTCTTGGTACTGTGGCACCACAGTTTACTGGTATTTTGATCATGGAGCTAGAGACGAATTGGGGTACCAATCCAAGTATCATACTTGATATAAAAACTAGTCTAGGTGTGGCACTGCCAATACAGAGGAAGGTCATTGGTGGCGAAATTTCTGTTATACCTGGAACTTCAGATATTCTTGAGGACACTATAAAGAATGCTATTGAATACTCAATTACATGGCTAGTGAGGAAAGTCATTTCTATAATTTCTGGAGACTACAGTGATTTGGAACTGAAGTCTGTCGATACTTTGGTAGTCAATCTTAAGCAAGCAAGAGGTTTGACAAACAAAGATGTGATAGGAATATCTGATCCTTTTGCCATTTTGTATGTCCGCCCTTTACCAGACAAAATTAAGAGAAGTAAAACAATTAACAACGATCTGAATCCTATCGGGAATGAACACTTCAAGTTTATTGTTGAAGATGTTGATATTCATAGTGTGACAGTGAATATTTATGATGATGATGGTATTCAAGGATCTGAATTGATTGGCTGTATTCAAGTTGTGCTGAATGATCCACAAAAAAGCAAAGTGAAGGATGTCTGGTTGAAGCTTGTACAAGATTTAGAGATTCAAAGGGACAAGAAAAATTGGAGTCAGGAGCACCTTGAGCTACTGTACTGTCCATTTGACATAAAGCATGAGGCTATGAATAACTATGGGAAAGATTTTGGTCAAATTTCCTCATGGGTGAAGATCAGATCATATGAACAATGCAAGGTATTTTTCAGCAAGGCTCGGAAGTCACTTGGTCTGAGCTTGATCCTTCAAGGGACTGTTGATGTTGGGTTGCCAACAAGTAATACGAATGGAGGGAGGAGTGTGACTGATGATGCCTATACTGCTGAGAGGGATGTATGTCCTGTTGCCGAGGGAGCAGTTCAAGGACATGCTCTTTCCGTTGTCACCTTTAAACAGCCAGAAGTTGATGGTTTAAATGGGCCTTATGTTATATGTGTAAAAGTTGAGGAAGGTGAGATAAAAGCAGATAAAACCACTCATCAAGCATCATGTGCTCCTATTGACATCAATTGTCCTGAAAGCTCAGAAGATCCACAAAACTCCGATGTTGTTAACCAAATGAATATGCATGGCAATGGTGCTATGGCCTCTTCAACTGAGCAGGCTGTGGCAGCACACTTGGAAATCAGATCCAGTTTACATTTTGTTGAAGTGATCCAATCAAGCAAGGCCTCTGAAGGGATTTGCACTAAGGTTTCCAGGATGGAAAGATCTTCGCACCAAACCTCTGAGAATGCACTTGGTGGTATCTATGGTATTCTGGACCAGAAGAGAGGGCACGAGTTCGAGAAGATGGAGAGTGCTATCGACGATACAATTGCAAGAGGAGCATCCATAGCGTTTCCTCAGAAACAGAGCAGAGTAGATAGGATGAGAATGATTGCTCTCAAGCTTGGATTTGGAGCTTTTTATAATCAAGTTTTTGAAAGGACCATTGCTGTACATTTCACTAACTCATTTCATGTAAGCATACATGCTGTTGACAAGCGCAATGGTTGGTTTGGACCAGTTGCAATGGTTGGTTTGGGCCAGTTCATCAAAAAGAATGCAATTCTGTCATTTGAGAAGGAGGTTGATACCTGCCCAATCAGGGCAATGAAGTTCTCTATGTACCATGTTGTGCGTGTTGCTGTTCAATGCAAGGTTGCCTCTGATCTTCCCAGGCTTGTTGAATATTTGAAGCGCCTGGCCAAGTATGATCCTTTGGTTCTCTGCACCATGGAAGAGTGTGGTAAGTATATCCTTGATGGAGCTGGCGAGCTTTCCCTTGAAATTTGCTTGGAGGGTCTGCTGAAGACACTTCAGGGGAAGATGTGGAATTCATTAAAGGGCAACCTGCAGCATAAGTACACTGGACGCCGTTGTGTACCCCTGGAAGGTGCTGAAATAAGGAAGGAGCTAATTTCACTTCTCAGATACCTGAGACTCTACATGTTTTTCTCGAAGAAGCCATATGAAGTGTTCCTAGAGTTTGGTGGATACGGCCAGAGTGATATTCTGATAAGGAAGTCTAAGGCGAGGCTTATGAAGCCTGCATTCACGGTTGTCCGCGATAAAAGTACCAAATGCTTCCTACTTTTCATTCGTGGGGCTATCAGTGTTAAGGATCGCCTGACAGCAGCAACTGCTGCAGAGGTTCCATTTCATCAAGCAGTGTTACAAGAAGGTCGTGTATCCAATGTAGTAGTTGGACCTGTACATTGTGGAATGGTTGCAGCGGCTCGCTGGAATGCAGATAAGGCCATTCCCTACATAAGTAGAGCAGTCGAGCAATTCCCAGAGTACAGAATTAAGATCATTGGACATTCAAGAGGTGCTGGTATTGCAGCTATTTTGAACTACATGCTACGTGAGAACAAATTATCATCATTTTCATGTATTGCCTTTGGACCAGCTGCTTGTATGATCTGGGACTTGGTTGAGTTTGGCAAAGACTTTGTTACGACTGTTGTCAGCAGAAATGTCCTGGTGCCATCTTTTGGAAAAATTTCAGCTGACAGCCTTCGCACAGAAGTTATGGCATCATCCTAGGCTCCTGACAACCTGAGATATTTTTTTTATCTTGCCAAAACTTCTACTCCAATTTTTCTACCTTGAGTGGGGATTCCTAATCAAGCACTTGAGGACAAGTTTGCTGCTGAGGGGGAGGAAATGTCAGAACCTGGAGGACTACTTCAGGGAGATCGCTATTATTTCGAGGGAGATACCGCTTCGTCAATTCAATCCATCACATCCTACGGCCAGGATGACCCAAGATGACCCAAGATCAACGGTTTACAGTGGCCTTGTTAATGCTTGTTTTAGTTAATTAATAAGCTTCTTTACTTAGTGTTTAACCGAGTGTAATTGCCTTAACAGGCTTAAGCTCACTTATGGCTTGTACTCATATATACACAGTTGCGACTGGAAAGGAACATGCTTGAAGATATTTCTAAACTCTACTGTAGCCCTAGTTTCTTAGTTGTAGTAGCTGTGTCTGTTCTGGCGATTTCCCCTTTTCATCCCCAGATTTGAGTTCTTTCCACTTGAGATTCAGATCTCCTCACTCGGGATATGACAAGAGAGGCGGCCAGAAGAAAGGCGGCTAGGGGAGGCGCAGAGGTGAGGGGAAGTGGCGCAGGGTGGAGAAAGCAACGGGGCGGCGCGGTGGGCGCAGACGGGAGTAGGCAGGCGGCCGCCGGCGAGATGGCCTGGACTCGCCGGCGCTGAGGCAGAGAAATGGGGAGGAAAGCAACCGGAGGAAAGGGAGAAGCAATACCGGGCTCAGGCGGCGGCGGCGGCTTTAGAAGGAGGTGAGGATTTCGGCGATTTGCATATTAGTCCAAATAGTTTCTAGGGTTTACAAATAGGTCCTCCAATTTGATTTCTTCCGTTCTGGTCCTTGGAAACTACGATTTCATCGCGGTTTGATCCTACGTATCCGTGACGACGCGCACAACTGTACGGAGCAGTCCCGAAGGTCCAGATTTGTCGTTTATGCGCCTCGATCGCGCTGGCCTGCAGAAAAATAAAAGAAAATGTAAAATGGTCCATTTTGAGCAATTAAATATAGAAAAACGTGTAAATGATGATAAATGATCTCGAAATGCGAAAAATATGAGGGTAAAATGACAGATAATTATATGTAAATATGACGCATGTCACTTCTTCATGCTATTCGTATGAAAGTTCACAAATGGCTCACTCAAAGCTCGGAGGGAGTGACTGGAGAATCACATTAGTAACCAACTCTTAGCTAGGGAAAAACAAGCTTTTCTAAACTATCAATGTAACCAATCATCTTGATTACATGAGAGCTGGCCAGACTTCCTTCGTCTAACTTGGACACAAACAATGACATAGAAGTGTTGTACCTTTCAGCTCTTACTTAGTTCTCAAACATGCTTTGAGACCCATAGTCATATTGTAGGCATCCATGTTTTCATAATTCTTCTAAAGCTCAGAGTTCATGGTGGCAAGCATGAGATAGCTAACTTCAAGTAAGTTATTGCAATGTTCCTCATACTCTTTCAAGCACGAGTAGCATCTTCAGTTAGTTCATCTGGATATGGAATCTCTAGAACATATTCCTTCTTTTCTTGCTTAAGAACAATTATCAGGTTGCGATACCAGTCAATAAAGTTTGTTCTATTTAGTTTGTCTTTCTAAAGAATAGACCGCATATTAAAACTGGGTGGGGAGGAAGTAGATGGTGACATTGTCTACAATATAAAAAGTATATGAAAGAAACCTATGTTTATGTAATATCTTTCATTAAACAATTTAACAAAAGATAGTCCCACTATATGTTTAAAAACCATGTACCCTCTAATAACATATAGTGAGTCAAGATCCATATTTTACTAAGTCTTAGTGAGCTTTAGCATCACTGCTAGAAACCTAGCGACATAGGTAAGTAACCCCTTCTTAATTACATCATATGTAACTCTCGTTTGTTGAGTGACATCCATATGCCCCAGCCTCAACACTATGCCTCTAGGCCCAAAACTATTTTGATAGACTAGTCAAGTTAAACCAATAGTACGCATGAAGTATTCAACAGTTACCCTGTCTTATTGAGATAATTAATGACACGCTCCTTTGTTAGACCTACCAGTTAATGATCAAAATCTTGATACATGCAACAGTTGGAAGGGCAACATGTTTTACTTAATTTTTCTAGAGTGATACTATTCTATCTTGTTAAAAACACCCAAGATAATAACATGACTAATAGAATAATTGGAACATAAAAATAAAGCCCTTAGCATAGCAATCTCCATCACCACGCTTCTTGTCCATTGAACCACCAACGTTTGAGGTCACCATATTCATCTACTTAGCCATTACTCCTAACAGCTAGCAATGAATGTCATATGAAAATACCTATTAGTCCTAACAGCTAACAATGAATTACATATAAAAATATTAAGCATCACAAGTCAATACACAGGCTGTTATATAAATGTTATTTCATTACATATCAATGCTCTTTACATTTCTGTTTGCAAATTACTACTTACGGATATTGCAAATAAAATTTAGCATAGAGCCTTATCCTTTGACCTTGCATATATGTATAATTTTGCGATACACTATAAGTCTTGCTGAGTACACAATGTACTCAACCTTGCCTAAATTATTGTTGATCAGAGAATGAAGAAGAATGTATAGCTGATGATGCGTAGTTTGCCCCTAGCACTAGGGAATTCGACGATGGGTCTATCTAAGGTTTAACGACAATCTATTGGTTATGGGCTATGGTGACATACCACTGGATGCTTTTGCTTATTTACTTGTCTTCCGCTACAATTTACTCTTGACTCTGATATTTTATTTGGCCAAGTCGGCCCTATGTTGTAAATTCTACTATACATTGCTTATATATCACCATTTTATTATAAATTAATTATGTGTGATGTGTATGGATGTAATCTCAATGTTATAAATATGTGTACTAGCCATACTCTAGGGTGTTCCACACCCGTGGTCTCCACAAAGATGGCACTAAATCTAAGAAAAAGTTAATGTTGTTGGACTATACATACCCCTATTAAATAATATATTACAACTACTTATCCACTTTTTAGTATTAAAGACAGGTATATAGTAGAACTATTGTAACAACTACATATTTTATCTCTACAAAAAACTTATATTGTGGAAGGACACTTTCTAAGAAGAGTAAAGTCCATTACCGGTCCTTAAACTTTTTATGCTGTGTCATCCCGGTCCATAAACTTTTAAAGTATGTCATCCGGTCCTTAAACTTTCAAAGTGTGGCAATTTCTTTGAAAGTCTATGGACCGGATGACACAAAGATAAAAGTTCACTGCTACAACTACATAGGATATTGCCACACTTTGAAAGTTTAGGGACCGATGACATACTTTAAAAGTTTATGGACCGGGATGACACAGCATAAAAAGTTTAAGGACCGGTAATGAACTTTACTCTTCTAAGAATACAGACTTATACTGTAAGACAGACAAAGTACATAGTAGGGAAGAAATGAAGCACTTCTCCAAAATTTTTAATTAGTTGCTTGATCAATGCTTTCCCGTAGGGGTTGTACATTCATGCTTCTCCTCAATACAAGCTTCAACAGAGTGTACAAACTTAGTATAAGGAGGTATCCGTGATTCCCATGACAATATATCAAACTCCTCATTAGGTATAGCTGTATGTCTAGCTATTAGTTCTCCAAACATCAGCCTGTTAGAAATTGGCCCATTTGATTATGACCTATTTCCTTAATTCCAAAGCACGCATGGTTTAGTACCATATTGCTAAGGTAAGGTGAGGAAGATCGATTTATAAGGTGGAGTCCTCACCACTCCTTAAATATGGATAGAGATGGTATGAGGAGGGTTATGGCTAGTCACACAAGCGCGCGCGTATTCGCATATTTTCACGTGAAAATCGCGTGACTTGTGAACGAGGTCAACCATGGAAGTAGAACTTGTAACACTTGACACAACTACAGTTGAGGCTGAATGGCTGAGAGAGCTTCTATTGGACTTGCCATTGGTTGAGAAACCAATACCTACAATCCTAATGTAATGTGATAATCAAACAGTGTTGGCCAAAGTCACAAGTACAAAGGATAATATGAAGTCCTCTAGACATGTGAAGCATAGACTTAAATCTGTCAGAAAACGGAGAAACTCCGGAGTGATCGCTGTGAACTATATTCACACACACACACACACACACACACACACACACACACGCACGCACGCGCGCACGCGTATTCGCGTATTTTCACGTGAAAATCACGTGACTTGCGACGAGCGACCGTGCGGTGATGTAGTACCCAGAATTTACAATCCGGATACGTCTGTGATTCCATCGCACTATTCCCTGGATCAGTAGATAGTGCTCACAGTTACAGTAATGAATATCAAAATACATATCATGCGGAAGCGTAAATATAATAGTAGACTTACTTCATGGGCCGATTAGGCCGAAATCAATAAATTACAGCAGCGGAATGAAGCACACAGGTGGGACCCTCAGGACATGCCCACAGGCAGCCAACTGGAGGTTCGCGACCTAGCCGTTGACATCTTCATCTTCTCTGCCAGCTTGTCCAATCTTGTTGCTGAGGCGAGGTGATTTGATTCCTGATTCTGAATTTTGTCGCAAAAGCGAGTGTGAGCACTCCAACCCCGTGCTCCGCGAGCCAATACACAGAATGCAAATAAATAGTATGCATGGCTTATCAAAGGAGAGGCTCGGGCTATTTTATTTGCCAAAAATTTATTTTAGCGGCATTATTATTATTAAATCATAGTGTGATTAATGCTACCTAAACTCCACACGGCGATTGCCATAATTGACTTAATCCACCAAAGACACACCTACTTTACTGATTGCTGTCTAAGACTCCAAACAGCGGGTGACATCGTTTAATTAATCCATCGAACATACTCTTTCTATACTGAGTGCTGTCTAAAACTCCAAACAGCGGATATCGTCAATTATACAATCCTCCAACCAATTGCCGCCTAAATCCCCAAACAAGTAGTATCATAATTTATATAATCCACCGATCATACCTTGTATTTTGAATTACTAATAATCCAATCATGTCATTACTATTCATCAGCTCCTCATATCTGAATTCTAATGATTCTCTAACAAAATTACTTTCAAATCCACCGATATCATTCGTATTCAATCCTTTTCGTTATTGATTCAAAACCATAATCCAATAACCAATCTCATTTTTCATTATCTATCACTAGCAACTCCACAATGTATACTTTCACCGAAAATTCACTTACCAAGATTATAATCCACTAATTGTTATGAATCCTCCTGTTGGACCGAAATGGCGACAGAGGGAGGGGTGAATGTCGATTCTTCAAAACTGAACCCCACGAAAGTACTCACTCCAACTTCTCCGATAGCAATTAATACTATGAAGAAATAGAGGTTAATTGCCTACTGGAACCAACTCACAGAGGAAACACATAAGGAACACAACAGACAGAGACTAATGGAGCTGGCAACAAAACCTAACAACAAAGCTGCAAAAACCCTCAAAGCCGATCGACCGCCATGGCCGGGCGGTCGACCTGAGTGGCCGCGGTCGATCACGCACCATGAAGGCCGGTCAGACCACCCTGAGTACTCCGGTCTGACCGCAGGCCAAGCGGCGGTCTGACCGCTCCCCTGGTCCCAGACAGCCCGAGAATAGACCTGAAAACCTGAATTTTGAGGCAGTTTTCAGACTTTCGAAAATTAAAGAATAAAATGAATTTCTTTCATTCTTTTTGTCTCTAAGCACAACAACTATATTTCAAATAGTAGTGAGAGCTAAGGAGACAAAGAAATCACTCTCAAGGGCAACAATTTCAGATTATAAGAAAAATCTAAAATTTGTCAAGTCTTGAGTCAAAATCCAAATTACTCCTGGGAAAGGTCTAGCTACAGGGGCAAAGGTCTCCTCGAAATCTAGACCCTCAACCTGGGAGAACCCCTGAGCTACCAGTCTAGCCTTGTTCCGAATAACCACTCCATCCTCGCTCTGCTTGTTCTTGAACACCCACTTAGTCCCAATAATATTGTGACCTCGCGGGGGCTCGACAAGCGACTAGACCTTGTTCCTCTCAAAATTTTTTAGCTCCTCATGCATGGCATTGACCCAAGACTCATCAGATAAAGCATGAGAAACATCTTTGGGCTCAAAGGAGGCAATGAAAGAAGAATGGAGACAGAATTGAGATAAGCCAGATTTTGAGCGGTAACACGCTCGAAAAGGTCTTCAATGATCTGCTCAGAAGGATGAGCCTTTTGGATATGTCTAGGAGGTCCAGGATGAGATGAAGAAGTGGCCTCTACCTCGTGAGCTGACGAGGTAGGAACAGAGCCACTAGCTCCAGAGGAAGCAGAAGGCATGGGCTGATCGCCTCGAGGTGCGGTGGAAGACGGCACCTCAAGGGGTGGATGAGGGACTGGATCGGGTAGACAACCCTCATCTCCATCATCCTCATCATCCACAAAGATGGTCTCGGATCGCTTTAAAGAACTCGACATATCAGGCCTAGTCCCTGACCGCCTCGTCAAGGTCACCTCACGCTCTCTACCATTTTACTAGACTCACGCCTGCACCCTATAAGCCTGCGAAGAAGTCGAGTAGCCTAGAAAGATCCCATCACAAGAACGTGACTCGAACTTATCTAGGTTCCCGGACTTCAAAATAAAGTACTTGCAACCAAACACACGAAAATGAGAGACGCTAGGCTTTCACCCATATCTCAGCTCATAAGAAGTGCGGTGCAAGTGTGCCCTCAGAAAAACTCGATTTGAGACATGGCATGCGGTGGCTATAGCCTCAGCCCAAAACTTCCGCGGTGTAGAGTACTCATCAAGCATCGTCCTGGCCATCTCGACCAAGGTACGGTTCTTCCTCTCCACAACGCCATTCTGCTGAGGGACGTATGGAGAAGATAACTGGTGCTCTACACTTGTCTCACGACAGAAACTCTCAAAGTAGGAATTCTTGAACTCCGTGCCATTGTCACTACAGATCGCTCGTAAGGCACCTGGAAGCTCAACAGAAAGCCTACTAAAAAGACCTCGGAAATGTGAAAACGTCTCATCCTTCGAGGCTAAGAAAAACACCCAAGAATACCTCGAGAAGTCATCGACCACAACAAGAACATACCACTTCCTCCCGCCGATCGCACTCGAGCCGGTCCAATCGTGTCCATATGGAGCAGCTGTCCTGGTGCATCGGTCATACTAACTGTGACCGGAGGGTGAGAAGCGGCAACCATCTTGCCATGCCGGCATGGAGCACAAACCAGATCTTTGACCATCTTGAGTTTTGGCAGACCACGAATGAGATCGTGGCCGCTAACTCGGGTCAAATGGTCAAATCCTATATGACCAAGTCTCCTATGCCAGAAAGAAAGGTCGCGGGACTCAGAAGCAACTAAACACCTGAGAGGATCACCAGAAGACTCAGAAAAATCAGCACGAAAGATCCTCCCAAAACGAGAAATCCCGCAAACCAGACTACCTGAAGAATCAAGAATTTTGCAATTGTTTTTCTTAAAGCTCACCTCGAAACCGTCATTGGTAAGCTGAGAGACTGAAAGCAAATTATACTGCAGCTTACTAACCAAAGCTACATCTTTCAAAATGAAAGAATCATTAACGCGCACTGTACCTTTGGCGATGACGCGCCCAGATGAAGCATCCGAAGCACGGGCAAGGGAAGAAAACCAACGGGAGTCTCCGGTCATGTGTCGTGAACACCCAGAGTCTACGAGCCAAACCTTTCCCTTCCACCACGGCGAACCTCGAGTCAAACAGAGTAAAGTCTCGATCTTGGGGTAAATCAAGAGTGATTTTGGCACCAATATTGAACAACACGTCGAGTAGCAGAAGTAGCCACACACGCATCGACCTCTAGCTACCCTCGCCTCTGTCACTCACGCGAAGGTCCGTGAGCAGACTGAAGCCGCTGCGGGTCCGACTACTACGGGAGAGCGAGTCGGAACACCGGCAACACGCTGATCACGCCGCGGGTAGCTATCTCGATGGATGAAACGAGATCTACCCTCAGGACGGTGGAAATCACGACCAGGAGCATATCGAGGACGAAAGCCAGAAAACCCAGAAAATCCGAGTCCTCGATGATGCCCAAAATCAACACCAGACGCAACCCTAGACCTCGTGTTGGTCTTAGGTACACTCAGGATCTGGGGCTGACCCTGAATACCCCTAAGAGACTCAACACGGTCTCTACGCGCAATCTTGGCGCTCCTGAAGCATCTCTCGATCGAGTGTCCATCCTTCTGACAGAAGGTGCAGTGATACTTCACCTTCTGAGAGGTGGGAGTAGCACGAAGTGGCTTCGCCTTCTGAGAGGCCGAAGCAGCAGGTGGACTCACCTTGCTGTCAGAGATCCCTTGGACAAAACCCGCCGACTTGAACTTAACCTCATCGGATCTGGGCTCAACCTCGATCACACCTCCTACTATAGGTCTAAGAATAGCAGGTGGATGCTTCCTCATGTCCTCATAGAAATCATATCCTAGACCCTCATTAAACTTGCAAATCTTGGATTGGTCTAGAATAAGATTGAGCTTCTTCTTGCCGCCTACAAATCTCTCGAGAGTGTTCATAAGATACTGACACTCCCGAAAGAGAGAAGTGCAAGAAGAGCAGGGAGAAGAAGAGACAGCAGAAGATAAGGGAGCAGAAGAAGAACCAACAGCAGAGGGAAGAATGGCTTGTGCACGCACAACCGACTCTGAGGGAACAATCCTACTACTAGCCAGTTGGTTCATGTTCCTAGGCGTCTCCACCTTACCCCGGGCTTCTCCTTCTTCTCGGACATGCACAATACAAGCAGAAGGTTGCTTCTCTAATAGGTCCTTAGTTAGCTTCACACATTTCTCATCCAATGCAATCAAGTCAATTTTTAGTTTATCACAATTTTTGCATGGTGAGCTAACAGGATCCTTAGAAGCATACTGAGCCAACTTCCTATCATGATCAATCATATCTTGAAACTGTTTGGAGACAGCTTCAAGTTCAGTAGTTAACTTAGGATAGTTCAAGCATGAATCAATCGGCTCAAGTAAAGAAGCTTGTAGTTCAGCAATTTTATGATCTGCCCGTTTTAAATTCATCTTCAAGTTATAGCAAGTTTCACAAGACTCGGGCAGATCAAGGAGCATGGCATAACGTCCTCTAGCAGCAATGTCCTTAACCTCACATGAGGTGGGAGAAGTAGTCTCATCAGTAGTAAGTAGGGTAACAGCCATCCTACTCAACTATAACTCAGCAAACAAACTAACATTCTCCACCTTAACAATATCAACCTCGGAGGACACACTATCATGCGAGATCCTTAGTTTCTCCATATCACCCAACAGAGCACAGCATGTATCACAATCATCACGGGAGGGAGCAGATGTAAGTGAAGTAAGCTCCCGTGATAGCCTATCTACTTCCTTCTCTAACTCGGTACACCTAGCCCTAGCTCTAGCATGAAAACCACCTAGCTTAAGAAAAGCATGATTGAGTTGGTCGTAGGTGGGGCATACCGTCCGAGTCGAGTACAGCTCATTGTCGCCGCCTCCTCAAGGGCCATGAAGCACATGCCGAGAAGTCGCCGCTGCCATCCTTGGGCTCTTGGTCACCCGTCCCGCCGTCGCCGCTCCATCCCTCCACCTCGCTGAGGTCAAGGTCGCCAAAGCGGTGAGGACGCGGTGGAATAGCTTCTGGCTTTGCCAAAGTTGCGGAACTTCTTCTTTCCCGCGCCCGAGCTGGAGGCTTCTTGTTGTGGTTCTTGTCGGTGTAGTCGATCTTGCCCGAACCGCCGTAGTCGCTCTTGCCCTTCTCCATCTTGGGGCGCTTGCCCGAATGTGGTTGGGGCCACCACACTCGGCAAATCACGGGTCCTCCTCTCTTCTCGTCCCTCCTCCTCTTGTAAGCATGGGAGAATCTTCGAGCAAGGAGGGCCACCGATCATCCGCAGTGCTCTAACCGATCATCTGTTGTGTCACAGAGCGCAGCAAGGAGAAACCGCAAGAAGAATTAGAAGAGAGACCGTGAAGCGGGATCGATCGACTAAAGCCATCGACTGCGACTTCGACTTACGAGAGACTATGTCAATCGCGTGCGTCTTGAGGCGCGAGTACAGCGCGTCAAGCGTCAAAGTCGAGAGGTCGGTGGAGTCCTTGATGGTAGTCACCTTCATCTCCCAAACCCGAAGGTCGAGTGCAGCGAGCATCTGACGAGCATTATCCGAGTCGGGGCATGTGAGACCGACTGCTCGGAGGTTGCTCAAGATCTTGTGAAAACGCGCAAAGCACTCATCAAGGGACTCGCCAGCGTGCATTTCAAACTTGTTGTAATCACGCTTGAACTGGTCCTGTCGCACCGTCTTAATCTGGGTGGTGCCCTCATGGTATGCATTGAGGGTCTTCCAGATATCGAAGGCGGACGAAAGATGAGAGATGCGGTCAAACTCGCTACGACTTAGGCCCTGGATAATGATGTTCCTTGCCTTAGCGTTTGCCTCAACATCAGTCATATTCCTGACATTGATGTTCTCATCGGCAGGAACAGCAAACCGGACCTTGACCTTGCGCCAGATGGCATACCCCTGAGCCTGGATGTATGTCTCCATTCGGCTCTTCCAGAAGGGGTAATCGATGCCATCGAAAACGGGCGGCTTGGTCGAGTACTTGTCCGTCGCCATGGCTCTTGAGACCGGTTAAGATCTATGAATTAGAGCTAACCGGCTCTGATACCAATTGTTGGACCGAAATGGCAACAGAGGGGGGGGTGAATGTCGATTCTTCAAAACTGAACCCCACGAAAGTACTCACTCCAACTTCTCCGATAGCAATTAATACTATGAAGAAATAGAGGTTAATTGCCTACTGGAACCAACTCACAGAGGAAACACATAAGGAACACAACAGAC
The DNA here is from genome assembly GCA_036346575.1 of Dendrocalamus sinicus. NCBI lineage: Eukaryota > Viridiplantae > Streptophyta > Magnoliopsida > Poales > Poaceae > Dendrocalamus > Dendrocalamus sinicus. The sequence goes on from CM070669.1 coordinate 2,655,408, forward strand.
AGAGACTAATGGAGCTGGCAACAAAACCTAACAACAAGGCTGCAAAAACCCTCAGGCCGGTCTGACCGCCATGGGCTGGGCGGTCAGACCGCTGAGTGGCCGCCGGTCAGACCGCACCATGAAGGCCGGTCAGACCGCCCTGAGTACTCCGGTCTGACCGCAGGTTGCGCGGTCCGACCGCTCCCCGGTCCTGACGGCCGAGAACAGACCTGAAAACCTGAATTTTGAGGCAGTTTTCAGACTTTCGAAAATTAAAGAATAAAATGGATTTCTTTCATTCTTTTTGTCTCTAAGCACAACAACTATATTTCAAATAGTAGTGAGAGCTAAGGAGACAAAGAAATCACTCTCAAGGGCAACAATTTCAGATTATAAGAAAAATCTGAAATTTGTCAGGTCTTGAGTCAAAATCCAAATTACTCCTCAACCCTTGATCCTTTGGCAATGAAACTTTGAGGATATGTTGGCAATAGCCACTGGACTCTACACACCAAGTTTCATGCCATCTCAAAGAAGGAAAACCAAAAACCCTCAAAACCCTAGAAGCATGAAAACAAGAACAGGGAGACTCAAAACCCAAATCTGAAATTAAACACTTGGCTCTAGGATTTAAGCTGACCAAAGGGTCTAGGAATACAATTCCATCACAGAGCAACCCATTTTGACACTCCCAAACAAGAAACAACAAGAAATCAAAGAAGTCACAAATCCACCACAGAAAGCATCGTAGGAGCACAGGCTAGAATAGAAGCAAACTTCAACGATTTCATTCCAAATCCACATGAATACAGAGGAGTCCCGATACGCATGGACATTAGAACCAGAGGAATGATTACAAGACTCTCCACTCAATCCTCTCCTCTCCCTCTCAATCCATCTCTAGGACTACCTCACCCATACATGCTTGAGAAGGAGACACAAGAACCCTATTTTATTTGATAACCTCTTTTATTATGTTTATATTTATCAAGGGAGTTCCATGAGTCGAGATGGACATATGGGTAAGTGTTTCAAAGACGACGTGTACGATTTAGCTTATTGGATTAACTCATATTAGTAGTAATTTGACATGTAGCATTTTATGTAACCTTAATTAATCATGTTATCAATTAAACGTTTATTTTAGAGTATTTACGTATATTGTTTAGGTCATTTTAACGTATGATACCCAAGGGCTATTATATTTCTGTAACGGTATATTAAGATGACCTTTTAAAGATGTAGAAACGATAGCCATACTTTAGATGGTTAAATTTTGTATTACTTTATTATTTAATGCTTTTGGTTGTGCAAATAGTTTTTACCATACATTCTACGGGCATATTTCAATATTCATTCCTAGTCATTTTATGTTAAATGTCAATCCAAATACCGATTCTTATTTCATTGCCATTATTAACTAAATCTAGCATTGAGATTTATTTACCAGTGATGTGCTAAGGATGGAGATTTATATTATAAATCATGTCTTTTAAATTTTTAAATATGTATTTCGTTTTAAATGGTTACGACATATCGTCTAGTTAATTTTGTGAAGCTGTTTGATTTATCGTTTTATTGAATCTACCATAAAGATTTATTTTATGGCCGCATGCCAAATGTTATGGCATATATTTAATTATGATTAAGGGTAATTTTTAATTTAAAGCCTCGCTTTTTGTAGGTAAACATTCTATTCAGTTTATTTCCTTAATCCTAATCTTGAGTGTATTTTTAATTGGAATCTTTATTAAACTTGGACAGGTAACCAAGTTCATCTTGTATTAATGCCTTTAATTGATAATTAGACCTCAATGAATATTCAAGCTATAGTAATTTCTTACAAAATAAATAACCAGATATTAAATCTTAGTTAATCTTATTTTGTATCCTAATTAAAGTTATTCTCTAATTTTTCCTGATTTTTCTTGCTTGAATTAGATTAAAGAAAACCAGAATTAAAAAGAAGATAAGAGGTGCGGCCAGTTAGTGACATGGGGGTGGGATCAAATTAGGAGGAGCGAGAGCTTGCTGTGGCCCAGCAGAGGAAGAACAGAGGAGGCATCGGGCGGAGCTCGGCCGACGGCGTCGCCGGCGGGTGGCGGCCGGGGTGGTGCCGGTGACTGCTAAAATGGGTGCTTCAGGGGGTAGGGAATCTTTGGGCGGCGGCGCATTGGCCGGAGCGGCGGCGAGGTGGGCAGGCGGTGGAGCTAGGCGGCCAGCGGTGAGGGAGAAATGAGGCGCCAGCGGCTGGGAGGTTGGGGAGGGAAACTCGAGCGCGCCTGAGAAGGAGGGGGCGGAGGGAAAGCTTACCGACGGGTCGGCGGAGCCGGAGAGGGACCACGGCGAACCGGCGGTGTGAGACGAGGTCGGGCGGCGGTGGCGTGCGGTGCCGGAAGCTCACAGGCTGCGACGCCTCCGGCCAACGGTGGGGGTGGCGTTGCCGAACTCCAAGGTCGCCCTAGCCGCAAGGAATTGACCCGCGGTGGTCGCAATTGGCCGGATTCGGGTTCGCCGGAGCTAGCGGGAAAGGGAACGGCCGGCGGCCGGTGGGGCTCCAGAGGCCGATTCCCGGCGGTGGGAGGAAGAGGGGAAGGGGGCGAGGTGATTGGGGGCGTGCATTCCTTCTTATGGAGGCGGTGCCAACCGGGCGACGGGGAAGGACCGGGCGGTGGGCGTGAAGAACCGCGGGGATTTGCCCGGGCGCGGGGCTCGGTGCGCGGCGGTGCCAGGTGCGGGGCTCGACGCACGGAAGAGACGTTATGGCGGTGCAGAGCGGAGAAAAATGGAGGGGCGACGTGGAGGACGCTCGTCCACGGGAGAAGGGAGGAGAAAGGAATAGAGAAAGAAAGGAGCTGGCGCTCGGGGAAGAAGAGAAGAAGGTATGGGAGGCGTGTGGGAGTGGGGCCCAGGGCGAGGGAGGCGCGTCGCAGAGGCCACTGGCCGCTTTCGGCCGTCTGTGGGAGGTAACGGGGAAAGGGTGGGGTGGAGTGGGCCGTTTAGCGGCTACAGCTTCATCCCCTCTCTCTTTTTGTTTTCTTTTTATTTACCCATTTATTTATTGCATTATTTGTGTGTGCACATATAAATGTATATATATATTCATGTTTTATTCATTCCCTCTTGCTCACTTAACTTTGTTATTCAAGTATTTTTTTTTTGGCATTAAATTTTGTAGGTGCAAAATTTGAGTATGTCTATTTGTGTGTGTGTGTGTGTGTATATATATATATATCCATATATGTTGGTATTTTATTTACTTGCTACTATTGCTATTTATGCCATTATTTCTCAAGGATTAAATTTTATATTTAAGTAAATTTTCTCTCTTCCTTTTCTGGATCATCTTTTCAGATTCTTATTTTAAATTTTAATTCTCTATTGTTTAAACATGTTTGTTTTCTTCTTGTTCCTTTTAACCTTCGGAACCTTCACCAAATTTTTCAGAAAATCCCATAAACTCAAAATTCAAATGAAATACATTGCAAAAATAATTCAAAAGCTTTTAAAATTTTAAATTCAAATTTTCAGGATGTTACAGGTGACATGGCGCGCCACTTGGCAGACCAAATCTATCTTTATTTTTGCTGAACTCTACACCACTCTCTCTGTGTTTGAACGAGATTCGAACATTTGAATTTGAGACTTTATTGGGGTTTTGATGATAGACAGTTACCAGTGGATAAATGGCTGGTTGAATGTGTTAGTTACCAGTTGGTAAATGGCTGTTTTAATTATGTCAGTTATTAGTCTGTCTATTTATATGCCTGGAGACGTCCAGAGTATGTGTGAGAATCTCACTGCCTCCATTTTCTTCTTCCCTACGATCTTGTCCTTGTGTACTGTGCTGTCTGAACTTCGCCAACCTTTCTTTCCGGTGTGCACCTGGAAGGAGGGAGAGCAGCTATCTCCAAACCATTGCTGCAGAGAGTACCTGCATGGGGCGGCAATAAGGCTTTTGGGCAGCGCACATCTGCGTGACCACTCACTGCACTGCGTTATCTACGTTCTGCACTGCGATAAGCCTGCACTGCTTCCTATTCTTCATCAGGCATAAAAGTAAGTCATTTGTGTGTTTGTTCGACTTTGTTACTATATTTTTCTTGCATATATTCTGAAGTATAATAAGTAGCCTACTGTTAGTAGAAAGTTTAGCCTCACTGGTTTTTTGTATATGTCTCCTAGTAAAATTTGGAATTAAAATATTACCCACATCTCAAACAATGCAGAAACCTTATTGTGAATTTTGTTGCAATACAGCAATGTCTAGTGCTTCTAATGCGATGAAACCTGAGAGGTTTTCTGGTCAGAACAAATACTAAAGATCACAATGGAGCAAACCTCTATCCCAGTCGCTTGGTGGGTAGTCGTGATCGTAGATGATTCCGGGGTCGTGATCGTATCCGAGTATGAGTTCAGACCGTGGTGGAGTGATTGAAGTCACGTCCTGGTCTGGGCTGTGGTCGTAGTCGCGTCTGAGGATCGGCCGTAGTTGAGTCCAAGTCGTGGCCGAAGTTGAGTCCGGATCGTGGTCGTGGTTGGGTCCGGCTCATGGTCGTGTATGAGCTCTGCCGTGGTCGTAGAAGAGCTCAGACCGTGGTTGTGTACGAGTTCAGCCGAGAGTCCAGACCATGGTCATTTACAACTTCACTCTACAGCCGATGCGGCTGCAAAAACCATGGAGCGGTCGTAAAGGCTGTACTAGTCTCCCCCTCAATTTCACAGTCTGCAGTTCAAACATAGGGACGACTGGAGTCCTAGTACTGCGATAAATGATATACAACATGGAACCAATACTAAGACTAACGATAACAACAATAGCAATATGAGTACTAATGACAGAGAACACATGAGGACACAAACCACAGTTCTCATGAAGTCTAAGCAAAAGCATGAAGTAAGGCTACCAAGATGTCATACAGTTTATTTCATGCCTTAACTGAAATGAATAAGATCATGGTATACATGTATCTCAATGAATCATAACCATACACATAGCAGGTGACAAGAAAAGATCACAGAAGCATATGCTAGCATGGATATAAGCATGTATACCAGAAAAGATAAGAAGGCATGAATAAACTTAGCATCATGACATAGAAAAACTATCCAAGATATAATCAAGGTCATAATATCCATACACAAGCATACATCATGTAGGCATACATCATGACAAACCAAAATCATGGAAAAGTATGCTAACATGTATAAATAATGGTGAATGGACATAAGGAGCAAGATGTGATCATTAAACCATGATAGATACTACAAAGCACAAGGTCATGATGATACTTGACTTCTAATACGCACATTCTACTTAGCTCATGAAGTCAAGTCAAAGCTTAAGCATCCAAATATAACATGATACATGGATACTTAAGCAACATACACATAATGGCATGACAGAAAGGTATTGAGAGCAAAACATGCCAACATGGTACAAGTGAGCACATGAACAAGCACAACATGCCAATTATGATCAAACATGAATATAAGGGCATGAAGATAAATAATAGCTCACAAAGTAGGTGAGGACGCTAATGTGAGAGCATATGCCTCTTGGAGGCCATGGAGTGGAGAACCAATGAATGTTCTAGTCACGTGATGAAACAGAAGACTAAAACCCAATCAATCCCATGTTCTCCAACCAACGTCTGGATACCTACAAATGACAAGAACAAAGTATCCAAGTCTTGGATCCCGAAGGGTCAGTAATCATATACTTGGGAAACCAAGACTTGACACACTCACAATAGAAGTATGCAAGTTAACAAGATGCAATGGATGGTCCATGCTGTTAGTGATATGCCCTAGAGGCAACATGGAGATGTTGTATATATCACATACTATGTTTATGATACATTACTTTGTTCCTTGAAATAGACATTATCATTATTGATCAATGAGTATGTGACTTATTCATGAGACTCTTAATGCTAAAATGTTGCTATTTCTAAATGATCCCTGATCATATATCATATGAGGAACAAATATGATTCAAAGATTAGCATATGTATTGATTGATGATCATGTCTCATGGATCATGGTATGGTGATACCAAATCAATAATATGGATATGTGTTAGTGAACATATGTTGGATAGACCCGCCATGAGACATTGCAGAGATTCCATGTGTCATCAGTTGGTCTCAAGTAGTGTTTGTGTAGAATCCTTAGACTTGAGATCATCATGGTTCCCAACATGCGTAGTAGCTTATTTTGGGACTACTAAACACTACTCCGTAACTGGGTAGTCATAAAAGTAGTCTTCGGGTTTGCCATGAAACATGTAGTGGGATGTGAATGATCAAGATAGAATTTGCCCCTCCTTATAGGAGAGATATCTCTGGGCCCCTCAATGTAATGGATTATGAAAGTGCATGGCCATGCCAAGGTGATTGAGGAGTTAATCACAAGTTTATAATCCATCACGGAATCGAGAGAGTGATTGAGCTATTAAGAGGATGACACAGGTCTCGCCTTGAGCTCAATCTATATCATGAGGCAAAGGGATTCGTACATGAGAACATTACAGGTTCAGCCGATATGATCTTTATGTATACTTTGGGGTTAATATGTCTTACTAGAAGCCGCTATTAATAGGGTGACCGGAAAGGCGTTTCCGGGTCGCGACCAAGTATACGTGAACCTACAGGGTCGCACACTTAACGGGTTCGAACACTAATTCGAATATGATTTGGATGTGGGCTCAATTCGGATAGAGATCCGAATAGACTCCTATTGGGCCTCGGTCTACAAGACCCAAGTGAGGAGGTCTATATATATGGTGACGAGGGGCTGAGGGGCACACGCTTCTGTTAACCTCAGCATAACCCTAGCCGCCACCTCCCGAGCCAAACCCTAGCCGCTCACGAGTGCTAGTACACTCGCGATCGGCGTTCCAGCCCCGGACGTGTGGATACCGGTGGAGGCGTTGCTCGTTGTGGTGTTGATCGGCATCAACAAACTACATATTGGATCTGCTCGTGGTGTGGTTAATCGCGTGGAGGAGATGATTTGTTCTGGACGATCGGCTAATTCCACTACTACCTCGACGCACGTGGTTGGATCGGCTTCTCCAACTCTTCTTCTGTTGCGCTGCGCGTCTAGTGGTAACGATCCATGATCCCTCCTTAAGCATGATGTCCTAGTGTGCGCGGTAGAAAAGTTTTGTTTTCTGCTTTCGTAGCCTACGCGCAATCCTTCACATGCAAGAAGATGGATCCTAGAATCACACCGCAAATGGACAATTCAATTAACCAGAAAAGCGGTGAATACCTTACTTGAAAGCACCAAGAAGATAACCACCCAAAGCACTAAAGAAACTCACAACTTCTCCTCGACAAAGTGCGCACTCGCTTAAGCGAACGAGGTCCACCATTTGAGAAATGGCGGAAATCCTTCCTCGGGACAGCACGTGGACAAAGATCAACATCAAAAGAAACAGGTCCGCGATGCCAAAAATGTCCATCCTTCTCACAAAATGAGCAATGGTGCAAGTGTCTACTACGTGACATGATCCAAAAGCACCATCCTTGCTCTGAAAGAGAAGTCCCTTGGACCAACCAAGAAGAGCCAATAAGAAATGCACTAGCCAAAATAGGAGCAACTAAACACATGGCACAAGTGCTAACAATGAAGAGACTATGATCACTACAAGTAGGATCCATCTCCTAAATGAAGGAAGTGACAAGGTCTCAAGATGCAGTGCTCGTATCATTTCACTTGTATCCTCAAAGAATTTTCATCATCTCAGAAAGAGTGACAATAAATGTTAGAGATGAAAATGCAAGTGTTTAGAGTTGTACTCTTGTCTTCAGTTTAGAAGTCGTAGTCGTGTCTGCCATGGTCGAAGAGTAGAGTATTACAAGATAGGCCAATGTACCAAGAGCCATGTGCCGAAGGAAAGCACCAGGTCGATGAAATGTAGTCGTTGATAGGGCCTCTGAGACCGTGGTCATAACTCTTTACGACCACGTCCCAGCACCTGTGAATACTGCTCTTGTGGCCGTCCTCTGTATGGTGACTGTGGTCGAAACTTCTTACGACCACAACTTCTGCTCTAGTGGTCGCACTCCGCCTGATCGCCATCCTTACTCATGATGAATCATTATTCGTCCTTCTTATCATCATCATCCGTGTGTTCTCTAAGACTTTCTCCTTTCTGGCACTTGAGTAATCAAAGGAAAAGAATGTACCGCAAAGCTCACACTTGTGGTTTCTTACAATTAAAATCATTCTCTAGTCAATTTCAAGCCTCTTGTCGCAAAGGACATCATTCGCAAAAACACCCCAATAAGATGCAAAGAAAAGCTCACAAGGTTCCCTACTAGTTGCCATGCTCAAGATCGGTTAAGGTCAAATTCAGAGCCAACCTTGCTCTGATACCACTTGTAGGACTGGATAAGGCAACAGAGGGAGGGGTGAATGGTGCCTAAAGATTTTTCCTCCAAATATTCACATATTCCTTTTTCTCTGATAGCTACAAAGCTATGAAGATCTAGGATATGAGGTCTACTGAAAACAGAGGAGCTCAAACTACTCAACGTCCAGAACATAGCACTATGTGGTCGAATTATGACCACTCAGCAAAGACACAAGGCGGTCAGTAACAGATGACGTAGTTGGGCAGACAACGTGGTCTAGACCGACACCACGGTCGAAACCGACAACTCGGTCGATAGCCTGTACAGTAGTCGTAACTTCGACCACTCGACCGAAAAACAACTTGGTAGGAAATCGACGATCAAACAGAATTTATTGTAGTCGATAACCACCAAATCAAGACTGACGAGATCGAAAGATAAGTGCGGTAGGAACCGACGTGGTCGTAAGCCAATGGCATGGTCGTACGATCAACGTGATCGAAGACCGACTAGCACCTGGAGCTGACTGTGGTCGCAGACACCCCATGAAACTGTGGGGGAACACGACCACGAGATCTATGACCATCAAGCACTCGGAAACCAGCACAAAGGAAAGCAAGCGATCTAAGTCTCGACCGGTCGAAAAGAGAAGCGGCCGAAAAAAACGTGATCGTAAGCAGAATAGAGGAGGCCAGAGAAGCGCAAGACCACAAGACCTGATTTTCGAATAACTTTTGATTCACGGATCTTTCGGTCATGAGACTTCACACAAAGAAAGATCACTTCCTCTGGAGGAGAAAATACAAAAAGGCAAGATTTCTACCGAGATCAAATGATGACGTTGTCGAACTCGAAAAAGAGGAGGCGGCGAGGCGCTCGACTGCAAGAGCCAGACTTCAAATAACTTTCAATTAAGAGTTCGTCTGGCCAAGAAACTTCGCAAATAACATGGTTAGGGCCTCTAGAGGTTGCTTTGATCTTTAATTGAAAACTTAGCAACCAAAATGAGAGTTCAACTAAATTTCATCGAGAGCGCCCAAAATCAAATCCGAGACAGAACAAAACCGCTCGTGGGACTAGAGTAGCCAAGATGGCTTGGAGTACAACCCACATGTCACTACGATTCAGAAAGTCAATAACACATATTAAAGAAGGAACAGAGAAAGCTCAAACAAGTCATTCAAACCATAAGTAGACAACACAACTCAAATTGAGGTAGAGAGATGAATGATTGCATACATGAAAGATTCAACACCCACTCCTCTTGGGAGGACACGCTCTAACCCTAGAGCTACACTCACACAGATAGACTCCCATGGGAGGGAGAGGTGCCAGCCACCAAGGCTTGTCCAACCGCCTCAAGTCTTACACTTGCCTCCCCTCTCCCTTTTATAGCCTCACACATGAGACCTTGAACTAATGGATCCACCCATTAGTCCACATTAGGGATAACCAGTAAGCCCCACTTAACACCGGGTTTTACACCTACGCACACTTGCGACAACCTGTTAACACCGACAGGTCACAATTCCTTTAACAGACTAGTTCCCCTTTTGCAGCCTTGAGTCAATTCTCCAAATTGTCCCTCAAGCACCTTCCCAGAAGCTTCCTGTCCTCGCATGACTGCACCTGCCTCTAACCAACTGGACCTCGACTCCTCCCTGAGTCTAGTCCCGGTCCACTCCGCTGCATGCAACCGCAACCGGCATACTGACCGTCTGGACCTCAACTCCTCCTGAGCCTAGTCCCAGTCCACCTCGCCGTTGCACATGATCGCACCATCATCCTGACCATCTGGACCTCGACTCCTCCCTGAGTCTAGTCCCGGTCCGCTCCACTGCACACGACCGCACCCGGCATCTTGACCATCTAAACCTCAACTCCTCCCTAAGCCTAGTCCTGGTCCTCCTTGTGGTTGCCTGTCGTGTCCACTTCCGGCAGCTCCAGCTCTGGTTACTCGTCTCCTCAGCTTGCAACCACCTCACCAGCCTCAATCATATTCGGCGCATCCGACCGTTTGGACCTCAACACCTCTTGTGCCTAGTCCCGGTCCTCCCACGCCTCACCACAAAATAGCTCTGATGGTTTGCCATGCCCTTCATTTACCAATGAATGGCGCTGCAGTCTAAAGGCTTTTTTATGCCTAAAATAGCAACGAAGCCTAACACACAATATGATGAGGCGGAAGAAACAACAGCCATAACTTACTTTATAGAACCTGACGCACTGAAATATGTGATTTGGCATATATTAGTGCTACAAGGTCTCTTTGGAATGCTAACATGCTATTCCAAATAGATCTTGTAGCAATAACACGACCCTCCCTTAAGGTTTTCTCTAAGAACTCCAACTCACTTAGAAACAACAGCTCTAACAATTTATCTCTAAAATCATTCTCTAGCTATTGTTTTTGTTATTTTCACCACAACTTCCATCCTCATACACCCTCATAATTTGTTTCTCCCCAACTAGGATTTTGAGTGATGTGACATATATTTCTCAACAACTACAAACCGAGTCACAATGTTTCATGCCCCTTTTTTCATGAACAAGCAGCCCACCAATAGAAGTAAAGAGAGGAGAGTCAGAGGAAGGGAGACAAGAACGTAGTGGAACCGAGACCTGGAAGGCTGATCGTGAGGACCACATAAAGGCAATATTTTTGGCAATGACAAGGGACCAGCGTCCATGTCTTCATCCACGTGAGACCATACCAAGATCACCCCCAGCAACGTTATGACTTCTAGCTTGACACAAATAGGCCCACCTTCCCTCCCACATCCATTTGCCCATTCCTTTTTGAGTTCCAAATCAAAAATACACTAACAAATATGAGCGGATGTAATACACATGAGATAAATGTGGGGATCCATACCTTCGGGAGGAGAGGCGATAGGGAGGAGAGAACTCATGAATGCATTGAACTTCGGTTCCAACACACATTAACAGATATGGATGGAACTGTCACAAATGAGATAAAGAAGTGGGATTTGGGACCCATACCTTCAGGAGGAGAGGCGATGGGAAGGAGAGGCAGTGCCAGAAGGAGAGGCGCCGTCGAGAGGAGAGGCGGCACTGGGAGGAGAGGCGCCATCAGGAGGAGAGGCGTGTCGGGACCCCGGATTTCCGAACCCGGACCCTCTGTGTATTACTGCACTAGTCCCGCATCAAAGCTAGTGCACATATTAAACAGAAATGAATACATAACCAAGAACGCTTTATTACAATATTAAAGAGTACAGCACCAAAAGGTCTCATTATTACAATTGAGGTTTCAAGACCTCGCACACACGAAACACAATGAAGCAAAAGATAAACTGGTGAAGACCCATCAATACACCACGTGCAATTGACTGGGAAACGCGACCTAGAACTCCCGGAATCCTTCGTCGAATCCACCCGCGAAGAAGTCGTAGTCGCCTTCTTGAGCTTCATACTCTTCTGAATATTATTTTTGAGTGTAGCATGTGAGTACATAAAGTACTCCGCAAGTCTTGGGAAAAATGCATAGATGCAAGGCTTGACAAAGGAAGGCTATATGGTTCTTTTGCACAAAGCAATATTTTAAAATTTCAATTACTACTAATTATTTTCGAAGGCAACCATTTAATAAAGTAAATGTTTTAATAGAAACTATCAATAATTCTATAGTGAAGGTTCCATCTACCAACACTAGCTTAAACAACTTGAACAAGTTTAATACTACGGGTTACATCCACCCTCTCTGGCTCCAACTGCCAGGATACCCTTCCGAGAGTTCCCTCCACTCTCGGAATACAAAACTTTTGATTTTAAAACAAAACCAGAAATCTACCATGTGCATGCATTTTTTGCCCGCCCTTGACCGTGGGCACGGCTATTCGAATAGTTTTACACTCTGCAGAGGTTGTACAACTTTACCCACAAGAGATAAATTATCCTAAAGGTCAACACGCTTCCTTTGGCATGAGACCCAGATAAAATATCACAAAGCCTTTACCTTACTCTAATCTAGCTAGATACCACCCGCCGAGGTTTCACCGCAGTAGGCTAACCGCCCAACCAAGCCCTCTTGCGCCATATGAGTACAAGAAATCCTGTCCCTCACCGTGAATAACGGTCCATCCTCGGCACCCACTTTCCACTGGTGGCACCTAAACTAGACTATCATAAGTTAGTCACCTAGGTCGCACCCATATAGACTTGTGGTTGTACGGTTAATGCTCGATCCGACAAACACAAGCGCCGGTCCTTAATTGACTAGGTGGAACATACACATTACAAGATCTCGTGCTTCCTGCACCAATCCAAACTAACCATCCACCCTAATCTAAACCAATTTTCACATTTTAGTTTATTTTAAAAGAACAGTGGCAACTCCAATTACCACTAATTTTCAAACACAAGAGTATTACAATAAATCATAATTTCTCATTTTCAAGATTTCAAAGGTATTAAATAGCGAGACTAAGCATTATACTACCATTCCACTATTCACAAAGATTCAGTAATAATCTCATTATTGAGACAAATGAAATTCTATGGTGACAAAGGTACATGGCATTCAATTTCAATGGAGGGTATAACAAGGTTGGTTTAACTAACCCTTAAGATTTGAACTAATAGTTTATATAAATAGCAATGCACATAATTTAAAATAATTAAAACATTTCGAAATCATAGGTTCAAGATGATCAAAGGAGACTTGCCTTCTTGAGCGTGGTTTGGTTCTTCTTGCTGCGACTCGACAAACACTTCGGCAACGTTGGAATCTACGCGGGAAAAGACGAAGCAACAAAACAAATAAATACAAACAAAAATTCAAATAAACTCAAAAACTCAAATAGATGCCATATTTGGATAGATCATGATTTTAGAAGAATTTAGGAGAAAGTTTCAACGGATTTGGGGTTCACACGAGGGAGAACGAATATCTGGAAGATCGGTTGGGAAAAGAAATTACTGAGACAATATTTGGACCAAGGAAAATAGAATGGATTTTATGGAGACTTTGCAAGATTTGAATTTGAATTTTGAAAGTGCACAGAAAATTTGGAATGGAACTGAGGCTTTGAAATTAAACTAGGCATTGGAATTTGAAATTTAAATATTTGAAATATCAAATAAATTTCAAATATTTGAAAGGATGGAATAAATGGATAGTTTGGAATTTTTGATGAATTTAGAAATTTGAATGGACTCAAACGGAGTTAAAATGAGAAAGTTATGGCTTCCGAAAGATTAAAAGGATGGAAAAAGGAAAAAGCCGGCTTTCGGAAATTATTTTTGCACTGAAAAATGCTATTTATGATGTCAGCCATTTTGAATATTCTGAGCGGGAAAACATATTTGAATGACCGGTGGACCCGGTCTACCGTGAACCGCATCCACGGACCACGGGGTTCGCCGACGTGGCACACCGGCCACATAGCGCCATGCGGGCGCGAGGTGGCGGCCACGTGGCCGTCCATGCAGGCACAACCGGCCACGCGGCGCGCGCGAGGCAGCGGGACAGAGGACCGGCCGGGCGGGGCGGCGAATGGCGGCGCGATGAGGGGAGGCGGCGCACTCACCGGCGGCGGGGGAGTTGGCGGCCGGCGGCGCGCTAAGAGGTGGCGGCGGGAGTTGGCGGCCGGCGGCAGCGCTAAGAGGTGGCGGCGGCGGCGGTTTTTGGAGGTGGCGGCGGCGCCGAGAGAGGGAGGAGAAGGGGCGGTGGGAGGCGGTGGTGAAGGAGGCTGTGGAGGGAGGTATTTATAGGCAAGGAGGAGGGGAGGCCGGTGGTTTAAAGCTCGCCGGAGTTAATACAAACCGCAATTAGGAGACTTAAATTGAGGGGAAACGGCCGGATGAATGGAGGGGAGTAATAGGGCATCCGTTTCCACTCTTTAATCGGGATTTTATGAGGGAGAGACGCGGGATTTTAAAGCTCATTTTCGGTTTTAATGGTGGAGGAGAGAGAGGGTGGGAGGAGGAAGAAGGTGAGGTTGAAGAAGGATATGACATATGGGTCCCATGTGTCATAGAGAGAGGGAGGAAGTGAAGGGGTACGGGCCGTCAGATTTACGACACGTGGCAAGTGGATGGATGAGGGCCTTTGGATGGTTATGAAGGGGTAAGTGATCATGTGTGGCTAGGATTAAAACGTGGAGAGAGATTGATTTAATCTGAGAGCGACACGTGGCGGGATAGGATTAATTTGATTTTTATTTTCGGAATAAATTTCAGCAATTACTAGAAACTTTAAAAACACTTGGAAAATTAATATTTAATGTCTAAAAATTCCAGAAAAATCATAAAATATTCCTGGAAGCATTTTAGACTTATTAAAAATATTTTTAATTTCATATTTGAATTTAATAATTTTATAAAATACTTTTTAACTTTGAAAATTGATTTTAAATTTCAGAAAATTATCAAATAATATTTAGAAATTTAGGAGAGTCTAGGAAAAATATACTTTTCCCTTTTTGGCTTTAATAAAATATTTAAAATACATTTTCTTGCTTTAAATTTTGAAATAAAACCCAGAAAATCAAATAAAAGCCAAGTAAAATCCAATTACTTTAAAATAGTTAATTTGAATTTAAATTTTTCCAGAAAGCCAAATTTTGGGATGTTACAAGGCGGCACATGGAGGAGAAGTCACGGGGCCACCACGTTAGGTGAGGAAGGAGAGGACAGAGACGTCGGGTTCTATGGTGGCGGTAGTGGCAATTGGGGAATAAGGAGATGGAGGGATGCACGAGTGAGGAGTGAGGGCTCAAACCCTAGAAGGCGCCCTACTTATAGAATAATTATCACAGATGGTTCCATAATAGAACCGTCTATGATATTACAATCACAGATGGTTCCATAATAAAATCGTCTGTGATATGATAGCATATCATAGGTGTTCTCCTCGTGGGATCATTATACTTGGCTATTTCCTTTTAAATAAAGCCCTTCAGATGATGGACACGCATATAGCCTGCTTCATCACTTGGTTCTTCCTTGAGCTTGATGCCATCTCCGAATGGAGGTAACTCATCAAATTGATTGTACTCTTCCTCTTCCACGGCATTCGCAACTCCGACAATCATTCTTTTTCCACAAAGAACTACATAGTGCTTCTTATATGCTGGGTTGGATCACCCAATCAGTTGCTTTTACACCGTGGGTTTTGATGGAGATGACATCATTTACTAAAGTTTAACTCCAATCAGTTGCCTATGGTGGGCTCAGGCATGCTTGCTGGAAATTTTTGCCTCGTTTATCGTTTATTCAGTTGCTACTTCTTTGTTACACGAACTACTTGGCCGATCGGCCCCTTTTGTTAAAAGCTTCATTGTATAAGTCTATGTTCGTGTGTTTATTATTGTATACTACTATGTTTATTTGTGCATGTATGGATGTGATAATTTGTTCATTTGTGTGTGTGTATGGATGTGATACAAAGGATGTTGAATATGTATACTAGCCATTGATCACTGGACTAGTACAGTTCATACATAAGGGTTCGAAATTCAAATTCTATGTCCTGGCAAAATTTGAAAAAAAATCAAAGAAAATACCAAAGATAGAGAAACTTCAGGGACCACTTTTGAACAAAAATTTAAAACGCACAAAGGTTTTACATCGGGAAAATTTTATAACTGTTCCATTAAAGTTGAGGAAAATTGAAACATTTTCCATAATGTAATTTTAAAAAATTCTAGGTATCCTTAAAATTTTCTATATTTCTTGGTATTTTTATTGTTTTTTCTATGATTTTATGGTATTTTTGCATATATTTGTTAACTGTAGAAGGATAAATGAGGACATCATTCTTACTCAAGAGATCATACATTCCTTTAATCCGAAAGGATGGAGAAAAGATGCCTCACACTTAAGATTGATTTAGCCAAGGCTTTTGATAGAATCAAATGGAATTTTATTACAGCTATTTGGAACACGGTATTTCTTTCTTAATTCCTGCAGGAATTAAACTGTTTTTTGTGAAATTTATGAGAAATCATTTGAAATTGTCGTGTTCCAAACAGAACCATACGACTGTTAAATGAAACATAAGGACATCGGTGTGATAGTTTGCTTTTGGTGTTTTTCTCAAAGCGGCCGACAGCACTTTTACAGTGTGTTGGCGCTCAAATTTGGTAGATGCTCATTTAGTATATCCAATTCATCCATCTTTGTAATTCCTTATTGATCAATATTGTATCGTATTGACGTGTTAATTTACTACGAATTAATTAGTAGTGTCAATGGATTGAATACAAATCGAATAGTTTAGATACGTACGGATACCGAATAAAATGGATAAAAAAAGATATAATTGGCACTATTTGAATCTTAATATATCGAATACGAATTGAATAGTTTAAATATAGATATCGAATAAAAGAGATAATCCGAATGACACCCCTAGAATTAACTACGCTTATCCCACCTTTATCAATTTGCTTGGAATGCTTTTATGCATCGCTAAGGTTCAGCATCCATACGGATGCAGTGCACCCTACACGATGCCGTCGGCCTAGAAATTTCTTGCCAGCAACACAGGGCACGGTTCTGATAATCGGCCGATTATCGAAAGTATCGTTTGTATCACTCCTCAGTACAATTGCAAATTGATTTCATAAAACTTATTTTGCATGAATTTTATTAAAGATAGAAGAAATTGTTATGAAATTTGTTTTTAAAAATTTTAGCCGATATTTTCGACCGATTATTAGCCGATTTTCGGTGATTTTCGGCTGAAATTAGTTTGAAATTCAAATTTTGTTTGAAAATATCAGTCCAAAATTCTCCAAAAATTTTCGATTATTGCTAATTTCACTTGTATTGGCCCTCTCCGGTAAGAAAAGTTAAACCGGTATTGAAAACCCTGCACAGGGTTCACCATTTCGTCACCAATTTTTTGTGTTGCGTCCGTAGCCTTTCATCCACTGTCCAATCGTACTGATCGTCGGTTTCCCAACTTCCCGTGTGTTGAGTTCAAGGTTACATCAGGACTAGCAACATAAGCTCCAAATCTTGGATGTTTCCTCGGACAGACGACATAAGAATAGCGATAGGGCGACCACAAGTTGCACGCCATCAAAAACACCTGAGCACGCCTTATGGGCAGGGAGCTCAGCACGAAACTGCACCTCCCTCATGGCTTGTCACAAGCTAAGCTCACTACTACAGAAAACCTAATATTAGATGACCAATCACAGACGGTTTCATAAAATCATCTTAGACTGACACTAACACAGACGGTTTTAATTTGGACACCGTCTGTGTTGGTGGCGTCGGAGAAAACGAGTATCGCAGGCGGTTCTTACCGATGAACCGTCGTGATACTTTAATATCACAGACGAGTGCAGTATTAAAAACCGTCGTGATAATCCCATTATCACGCACGGTTTTTAATAAAAATCGTCATGATAAGTTGGTTATCACAGACGGTTTTTAATAAAAAAACCGTCTGTGATAATGGCACTAGACATTTATTGCGCTGCTCAGACCGCATCTGTCTTCATTTCGATCCAGATCTAGCCGCTGTTGCGCACTCTTTCGCTCAGGAGGCAAGGTAGGCGATTTCAGGACAGTTAATTTGGTGGGAGGAGGCAGAGATTGAGCTTTGAAGATTCATACTTTCCTGCTTGCTTTAGATATGGTTAGTAATGAAATTTATTTTTTCTTTGCATTACAATTTAGATCTAAGTAATTGGTGAGTATTATTGAAGATGGTTTGCAAAATTGTTGGTTATATAATAGCTGTTGTGTTTATAATATGAATTGAGCTAGTAAATTAAGCCTCAATATAATACATGTGGTCGATATATATGAAGTAATAATTAGTTAATTTAATTTTTAATACTAAGTTGTTATATATGTACGTAACGTAGGACCGAAGCTGGATGTATACCGCGAACCGTGTGAGTGAAGAGTACATTAATGGCATGTCTGCTTTTACAAGAGCTGTCGAGGAGGATATGTTGAATAAGGGGGTGGAATATATGTACTGTCCATGCACTGACTGCGAGAATTTAAAGATGTTTAAGAACCGAGGGCAAATTGAAGCGCACTTGATTCGGAGGGGTTTCAAAAAGGGTTATACGTGTTGGGCAAGTCATGGCGAAGTGAATGATCATATGACGCCGGATGACATCGCCGGTGAAGTGAATGATATGCCGCCGGATGACATCGCCGGTGAAGTGAATGACATGCCGGATGATGTCGATTGTGGTTCGATTCGGATAGGTTGCACGATGATAATCTGGATCGATGCTGCTTGATGTAGAAGAGTACTATGATGAGAGTATGTTAAATTCGGGGCTTGATGGAGGACTCGAGAAACCTTTGTTCACGTGCTGCAAGTACACGAGGTTGTCGGCCGTGCTTTAATCATTGAAATTGAAGGCAAGCAACGGTTGGTCCGACAAGAGCTTCACGCGCTGCTAGGTCTTTTAGCGGACATGCTTCGGAGAGGAAATGAGTAGCCTAAAACCACGTATAAAGCCAAGAAGGTTCTTTGTCCGTTGGGAATGGAAGTAGAAAGAATACATGCATGTCCGAACGACTGTATCCTCTACCGTAAAGAGTATGCAAACATGCATGTATGTCCGGTGTGCAACGCATCCCGATACAAACGTAACAATAAATCAAATGATGGCGAGGGAACAGAGGCGAAGAAAGGACCTCCTGCTAAGGTGGTATAGTATTTTCCTATAATTCCCCATTTGAAAAGGTTTTTTTGCAAATCCAAAGGAGGCAAAACTGCTGCGTTGGCACTCGGAGGAGCGCAAGAAGGATGAAATGCTAAGACACCTTGCTAATTCCGCACAGTGGAGAAACATCGATAGGAGTTTTGCAGACTTCGGTGCAGAACCAAGGAATATAAGGTTGGACTGAGTACAGATGGAATGAATCCTTTCAGTAGCATGAGCAGCCGACATAGCACATGGCCTGTGACTCTCTGCATCTATAACCTTCCTCCTTGGTTGTGTACTAATGCCAAAGGCCTGACACATGCTCGAGATTTTAAGGTATTCGCTATTACACATTAATTAATCCTATGCAACAGTTGGTACTAATGCCTCTTGAATTAACACATTCCATTTTTTGCAGTGCCACCAACAGCCGCCAGGAAACACATGTGGATTCTACGTTTGCCACCATATAGAACTACTCCTCGATTCCTCGAGGATCACTAATTCTAAGGTTTATCAATCTTCCCATAATTACTTCATACTTATCACGTTACATATATACGCACATTGATATTCCTATCGACAGGCTGCATACATCCCGTCAACTGCATTGAAACAGCCCGATCTTTCAAGAATTCGAGGAGAGTTGGCGTACTTTTTGGTGGCTCAAGTCATAAAGTCAGAAGGACAGTTCCACTACGTACCATGATTTTTTTATTGCTCTTATCACTCCGGAATCGAGGTCTCGCGAAAGGAACGGATCTATAATCAATGAACTTGTCGGCTGCACAAGCAATACTTGAATGGCAATCATGCACCATCCAAGTATAGCTTGTGCAGCCTGACAAGTTCGTTGATTATGAATCTGTTTCTTCCGCGAGACCTCAATTCCGGAGTGATAGAGCAATAAAATTGCAATGTTACCATCTAAGTGCAAATGCAGTGTATATTTTTTGTAATTGTGAATTTGTTAATGGATATTTTATTTCATTTCAATTAATTCATTTGCGAAATGGATGCCTTATGTTTGTGAATGAAATGTGATGTGAATTGGATGTTTATGGATGCCTTATACTTGTTCATCTGCTTGTTTCAGAGGGCATGGCTAGCATTTCCTGAGGCTAGCCAATAAACAGGAATAGATTTAGGGGTAGAAAAGAATATCACAGACGATTTTTAACTAAAAACTGTCTGTGATAGGTGATATATCACAGACGGTTTTTACTTAAAAACCGCCGGTGATAGGTGATATATCACAGACGGTTTTTCGTTAAAACCGTCTGTGATATTTGCATGACAGACGGTTCGAAAATCGTCTGTGATGACCTCGTATTATCACTGATCCATAAATTCAGATGGTTAACAAAACCGTCTGTGATGACGTTTTGGAACCGTCTGTGATGACCCTTTCTATAGTAGTGGCTTCCTCGTATGCATACGCCTCGTCATCTCGGCCGCGATGCTACTCATCGTCCGACGTGCAGCGGCGGCGGCGGGCGGGACGAATGAGATCCACGTACACTTCTACATGGACGACGTCGTCACCGACCGGGGTGCGACCGCGGTCGAGGTCGTCAATGGCACGGGCCCACGGGACCGACCGGGACTGTGCGCTTCGGGGAGGTGGTGGTCATGGACGACCTGCTAACAGAGGGCGCGAGCCGGGCGTCGAAGGTCGTCGGGCGCGCGTAGGGGTTCTATTTGCTCGCGTCGCTTGACGGGCCGGCGCTGCTCTTCTCCATGAATGTGGTGCTCACCGCGGGGCTGTACAATGGGAGCACGGTGGCCGTGGTGGGCCGCGACGACTTCCTGCGCCAGGCGGTGAGGAGCCGCCGGTGGTCGGCAAAGACGGGAGGTTCCGGATGGTGAGCGGGTACATGCTGTTGAGGACAGCCAGCAGTCACGGCAAGAACGTCATCTTGGAAATCGATGTCTTCATTAATGTATGCATTGCGTGACCTCTGGTGAAGTATTCACGCATGGCTTACATAATCAAAATCACTATCGTACAGTAATAAATCACAGATGGTTTTACAAGCGTGACCGTATACCATCTGTAATATGCAACTATCACAGATAGTTTTTGTTAATAACCGTCTGTGATAGTTCATAGATAGTTATTAATAAGAACTATCTGTGATAATTGCATGTCATAAATGGTTTTTAATTAGAATCGTATGTAATAGTTCATAGACGGTTATTAATGCGAACCGTCAATGATAGTTGTGTATCACAGATGGTTTGTGGTTGGAACCGTCTGTGATATGTATTTATATGCACGAATGGCACTTCGTCTCCCCGATGTGTACATCTCTTCAATCGTTTTGGCTCCCCGATGCGTCTCCGTATCTCATGCGCTAAATTTATTTCTTGTTGTATGAAAATGATCATCCGCCACCAGAGATTAATCCTCACATCGCTGATCCTCACATATCACAAATGGGTTTTGGTCGCAACCATCTGTGATAGTCGACCTTTACAAATCATACATAAACCATTTATTATAACCACCTATTATTATAGATATATAAAATCAGACGGTTCAGAAACCATCTGTGATGATGGTTTAGAACCTTCTGTGATGACCCTTTGTGTCCGACAATCATTCTTTTTCCATGAAGAACTACATAGTGCTTCTTATATGCTAGGTTGGTTACATGAAAAACTTGAACAACTTGCCTCACGAGTACGGATGGCTCATCTTTGTATTTTACATGTTCGAGGTTCACAATAGCGATGTCGTACTTATTGATCTTTACACCTTGTGGGAGTTAGACCCAACGGCACCGAAATAGAGGAATCTTAAAAATTACATAGTTGAGCTTCCAAATCTCCACTACAAGCCCATAGTAGGAGCTTGGGCTAGTGGTACTGAAGTGCTCATGAAATGTATCTATGTGAACATTTGAGTTTTGGATTGTGCTCTTTCTATCCTGATCTGTTGTTTAAAATATATACCCATTAATGTCGTATCATTGCCATGTCACAATTGTGAATTTTGGCCCTTTTGCAACCTTTGTAGCGTTTCACTTGACAACCTCCCAGTGAATCGCACCTTCAAGCATTCGTTCAACCGACGGTTGTGCTGTCTCGTGATCCAAACCTCCGACTGCCCTAGATGCTCTTAGCGTAGCATGTCCTTGTGCTCTTCAATATACGAGGATAACTCAGTCATGTGTTACAAGACTGTGAAATGGGCTTGAGCGTACGTATCTAGATCAGGAGTTATTGATTTTCTTCCGATGGTCCCAATACCCTCTAGCCTCCCCTCCTAACGAGATAGAGGCACACCTATCGGTTCGACTTGAGCCATGTAATCGATGTAGAACTCAATGACCTCTTTGGTTTTATAACCTTCGATGATGCTGCTATCTGGCCGAGATCGATTGCGTACATAGGACAGGCTTTGGCTCCTTTTGTACTCAACCCCAATAGGTTACTATAGGCAGAAAAATCATTGAGGGTGTAGAACAACATGGCGTTCAGAGTGAAGTACTCTCATTTGTCTGCATCCCATACATGTACCCTTTCGTTCTATAGTGTCACAAGATCTTCCACTAATGGTACTAGATACACATCAATATCATTCCCAGATTGCTTTGGCCCTTGCATAAGTATTGACATCAAAATGTACCTCCACTTCGTACACAGCTAGGGAGGAATATTGTGCTTGCATACATTCATGGGCCAGGTGTTATATCGGCTGCTTATGTTATCGAAAGGATTCATTTCATCTATACTCAACCCAAATCTTATATTCCTCAGTTCCGCACCGAAGTCTACAAACATCCTACGATGTTCCTCCACTTGGCAAAATCAGTAGCGTGTCTTATTATTCCATCCTTCTTACGCTCCTCTGAGTGCCAATTTAGCAATCTTGCATCATTTCGATTCGTAAATAAATGCTTCAAATAAGGAATTATAGGCAGGTACCACAACATCTTAGTAAGAGAACCTTGCTTCACCTCGATGCCCTCACCGTCATCGGAGTCATTCTTACGTTTGTATCGAGATTCTTTGTACACTAGACAAATATATAATTTTACATACTCTTTATGGTAGAGGATACAATTATTCGGACATGCATGTATTCTTTCGAATTCCATTCCTAATGGACAAAAAATCTTTCTTGTCTTGGTAGATAGTTCTTAGCAACACATTTTCCATTGGAAGGATGTTCGCTAGGAGACCTAACAATGATGTGAAACTCTTGTCGGGCCAACTATTGCTTGCCTTCAATTTTAGCAGTTCAAGAATGGATGATAACCTTGTGTATTGATGCTTGCAGCTCGGAAATAAAGGTTTCTCAAAGTCCTACATCAAGCTCTCGAATTTACCAGACTCTCTCTCACTATAGTTCCCTTCTGCATCATATAGCATCTAATCCAGATTGTCATCGTGTGATGTATCCTTGTCGAAAGCATAGTTCACAACTGGCATATCATTGTCTCCCTCAATGATGTTATAACTAGCTTGTCTTCACTATGACTGGTCCCTGCAATGATGTCACCCATAGCAACAACACTATCCCGAATGTTCCTACTATGACTGGTCCCTGCAATGATGTCACCCATAGCAACAACACTATCCCGAATGTTCCTACTGAGCATTCGCCACAACACCCGCCCGATGGGGAGACGTTGCCGCTATGTTGGTACTGGGACACATGCAAATTCTTCAAGTCAAAGCACCACCTCAACCTGGTTATGCGTTACTAGGATTGTGCAAAACTCCAGTGACTATCCTGATACCCATCGGGACAACACCAGCTACCGGTAGCCGATAAGGACCAGTTACACAGTGTTCCCCCTACTTTTTCTCCTTTAAAGTACGTACTAACAACCTCTCCCTATACCTACAGTCCCCGGAACCCCTATGTGGCTACCAGAAATAGATCGATCTTGAGATCCATCCAGAGGACTAGTGGGCTCTTGACTTCGATGAGTAGAACAACAAAAGGTCCTACGAGATTCGGGAGGAGGAGCGCCGCAAGGATGAACAAACCGAGTATATATATCGGGAGATGAAAGCTCATCTCGAGCCGTGCACGCGCAGGGAGCTCGAGGCTTGTGAGAGGGAGCGCGAGAAAAAGAGGGAAATGGTGGCAAAGGCAAAAGAGGCCACTGAGGAGTTCAACGGCAAAGTCGTAGAGAAGGGAAAATAGCCCCAGTTCATGCAGTAGGTTGGGCCGTCTAGCACTAACTACTCCCCCCGAACGTCAAATTTCATTCCATTCCAAAAAGGCATATATGTATCGTAGGAGCAGTTCGGTTTGTTGATGATGCTCTTTGATATGCATGTAATCAAACTCTACGCACCGTGTTACTCCCAACTGTACTATGAAGTCTATTTTAATTCAGACAAGCATATTTCCTCATCTTTTCGCATTCAATGATTCTTGTAACAAGTCATCCAACAACATTAACAAACCAGTTCTCCTCCATATATGAATTCTCGGTTACATCATAATATCACTTACCTTCATACTTACCGATCCTTGTTATTTCAATCATTCTTAAAAAATATTTACGAAATTTCTTCTACTACAACAACATATAATGATCGCAAACTCTTATTGCGAATCCAACAGGTTATCTATCCTTCATAATCTACCAAAATTTCAAATGGATTAACCCACACTACCTCTTGGAATGGCTTGTTTGCAGTCACCCGACCGTTGGGCGATAAGTTCCAGTCGCGTAATGGTTAGGCGACTGGAGCCTATTTCTGTAAAAAAAATGTTTACACAGATATATTACTGAATAAAATATGAATTATTTACACACAAAAATTCCTCCTTCCCTAGCCCTGTATTGCTCTATGTTCCTTTGTCCCTCACCTATACCCTCTGCCAGTCTCTCGCACTACTACAAAATCCACATTACGAGCGGTTGCCAGAAACATCATCACGCATTTTTTCAACTGCTGAAATTATGGGTCGTGATAATCCAGTTATCACAGACGGTTTTCAACCGCTCAGCGATTATCGATATCTGCACGGTTTTTCATTAAAACCGCTCGTGATATTCCTCCCCATAACGTAATCTATTTCGCTATTGGCTAGCCTCGAAATGCTAGCCATGCCCTCTCAAACAAGCGAGATAAACAAGTATATGTATACATACACCACATCTCAATTCATTTGACAAACATCCAATTCACATCACATTTCATTCACGGACATAAGGCATCCATTTCGCAAATGAATTAATTGAAATGAAATAAAATATCTATTTACAAATTCACAATTACAGAGTGATAAGAGCAATAAAAAATCAATCTGCGCAGTGGAACTCTCCATCTGATCTTACGACTTTAGACCACAAAAACCAAATTAACTCTCCTCGAATTTTTGCTAAGTCCGCCAGTTCCAATGCAGATTTAGAGATGGGCGCATCCTGTAGATAGGAATATCAACGCGCGCACATATAAAACCTGATATATATGTCGACTTCATGGTAGTCGACTGTAATGGTACAGACGGTGCAAGTTGCTCTTGCGAGAATAGCACCGGTGCAGGTAGCTCTGCTTCGCACTGCTCGTGTGGAGATGGCACCAGTGCATGTTGCTGTGGTTCGCACTACACTTCTAGTCCTGCCACTGGTGAAGAAACCTCCAGGGAGATGTCGCTTTTGGGCCACTGGATGAATGTTCCAATGGCCTGTCCTAGAGTCACGATCTCGTCGTTGGGGGGCTTCGGTAGCGGGACCACCTCAAAATTGACATGCACACCATCCACATTAACTTTTGCGAAGCCTGGCGCTAAAGCTTGACCGTGCACCATGGCCCCGATACTGCATTTAATATGCCCGGCCCCAAGCAACGTACAAGGAATGGAGCCATATCTCACTTGGAGCCCGCCGTCAGAGCTCCTACATAACGATATACAAAATTAGCTACTCGAATAGGCCTACCAATGGAGCAAGCACTCGAGAGGTAATAATTATTACCAGGATGTCGCCCACAGAAATTTGTACTGGGTTTGCGTCGGATTGGACGCGCAGCTACTCCAGACGGTTGTGCGGGCTAGCTAGCACAGAGCGACGGTGGCGGCTCGCTGACTTTCATGCTTCCGCACCTCATCTCACGATTACATCAGCCAAATCCAGTAGCTCCTCTTTAAGAGATGCCTTGATCTCTTCTCGTAGCAAGCGTCACGCCGCTTTGTTTCTCTTCCTACGCCGATACATGTCGGAGTCATCTTGGAAACCATGTTTCCAAGGAACGTAAAGCCCAAGGCCTCTCGTACGACCCGGGTGCTCCTTGTTTCCCAGGGCCACGGAGAGCATATCATTCTCCCTTGTTCCCTGGAATGATCCCAGGGTTGATTCAAAACTCAGCTCTTCCTGCAAGAGAACGACATGTCATTTCAATTCGTACGAAGTTGTGGAGTAATTACATGCTACGTAGTTCGATCGATATCTTACCAGGCGCTGGGACACTTGCTGGTCTGCAATGTTTCGAAAGGAGACGTCCCCCGATGTCGTTGTAGATGATCTTGCTCTAAGCCAATTTCGAGCGCGGTCCTCCGGGATATTGGAAAACGGCGGGGCGATGTCCTGTGCAGCCGCCACTCATCCTCCAACCTCCACTACGGATTTTACCCGCATACCCAGTGTGCAAGTCCGTGGGGTGTGTGTGTTTTCCTGGAGGGCCTTGTGCGCCACACTTGTACTTTTGAAATCTTGGTCGTTTTCATCGCCTTGAACTCTTCCCATTGTGGTTCCAGAATGGGTACATATGAACAAAGCGTTTCGTCCGTCTCCACGTATTTCTTGACAAGCGTGCTCTTGAAGTTCTTCCATGCTTTGCACGCCGCTTTGTAGGTTTGTTGTTGCACAGCGTGTAGGTGTTCTTCTGGGAACTCGAACGATGCCAATATTTCGGTCCACAGCTCATGTTTCCGAGTGTCAGGCACGTTCTTCCACGAATTGTATGTGATCTCAATTCGCTCTCGCAACTATTCTCGACCATGGTTCGAATGCGTTTACCGCTTTTTAGGAAGGATAGGGACCCGGATGCGTCTACCGCTGTGATGGTCCAATCGGCTCTCGAGCTTCTTTGATAGCCCTTTTCCTTAGCGTCTTGATGTTGGAGCGGACGCCTCCGGCGATGATGTTGAAGAATGCGCGGGTGACATGTTGCTCATTTTGTGGGTCTATTAAGATAAGATGAGAAAGTGATCATATTGAATTGGAAGAGAGGAGTGGAGGGGAGGGGGAGAAGGGAGGGGGTGATATGGACATAGAGAGGGGGTGATGTGCCTATCTTAGCACCTACTTTAGTTGCTAATACTATAAACCAAATAGCAAAGTCCCTAAACAAAATTCAAGTCACTTTCATTACAAAAGTGCAAAAAAAAGTGCATCTGAAGACCAGCTCTTGGCATTCCTCAAGACACAGCAGCAGGCCTCGGATGTGCCTCGGATGCTATGCTATGCTTCAATCGGCAATCATGCTTTGACAAACAGTTCATCTTTCCATCCAAATGGTCAATGTATCTTTTGCAACAATCGCAAGATTTCTTTATGCGCAGGTGACATGTTGCTCATTTTGTGGGTCTATTAAGATAAGATGAGAAAGTGATCATATTGAATTGGAATAGAGGAGAGGAGTAGAGGGGAGGGGGAGAAGGGAGGGGGTGATATGGACATAAAGAGGGGGTGATGTGCCTATCTTAGCACCTACTTTAGTTGCTAATACTATAAACCAAATAGCAAAGTCCCTAAACAAAGTTCTATGAAGCAAATCACACAAACTAGTGTTTTAAGGTCATTGAACCGGATACACTAGAATGCGTTACTTGCTTCATGCCCTTTGATCATATACTCTTCATTGATTGGTTAATTTGTACTCTCAAATTGTAGGGTTGCACAAGATTAATCTTGGCCGTCCCGCTACTAAATCATATACTCTTCCTTGATAGGTTATGCCAAATAATGAATTCAATATTTTGAGCTCTAGATACAAACTCTACAATCTCAAGATCAAGATATATTCAGCATGCATATATTTAGACAACAGTATTCATACAGATCAAGACCATACAAGTTAACTTTGCCCAATAATTCAGTCTTTTAACTTGTCAAGATTAAATCCTAACAGATCAATTTAATAACATGCTATAACCTGAAAACTGCATGAACCGACAGCTATTAGAGCTCAAAGACCGAATGAACCAATCTCAGTATATGAATTTATCATCATCAAGCAACTGTAAATCCCACAGGCAATCTCAGTAAGCATAACATACTTGAATATACAGTAAGCAGACACCATAACAGTAAGCATATACATGACAGTAAGCAACTAACAGTAAGCATATACATGACAGTAAGCCCTAAACCCTAACACTAAGTATGAAGCATCAAGCATCAACCCTAAACCCTAACAGTAAGCATGAAGCTCGGGGAGGGATTTGATGACCTTAGGGTTTTGGTGACGGAGGAGGAGGCGGCGACGACAGAGGAGGAGGAGGCGGGGACGGAGGAGGAGGAGGAGGCGGCGACGGCGACGGAGGAGGAGGAGGAGGCGGCGACGGAGGAGGAGGCGGTGGCGATGGAGGAGGAGGAGGCGACGGGCTCGGGGAGGCGGCGACGGAGGAGGAGGCGACGGGCTCGGGGAGGCGGCAACGGAGGAGGAGGAGGCGGCGCGTCTTCGTCCGAGGCGGCGGCGACGGAGGAGGAGGAGGCGGCGGGCTCGGGAGGCGGCAACGGAGGAGGAGGAGGCGGCGGGCTCGGGAGGCGGCAACGGAGGAGGAGGCGGCGACGCTCGTCCGGGAGGCGGCGGCGACGAGGAGGAGGCGACGGGCTCGGGGAGGCGGCGACGGAGGAGGAGGAGGCGGCGACGTCTTCGTCCGGGGAGGTGGCGGCGACGACGGGCTCGGGATGTAGATCTAGATCGAATAACTGCAGCGCACACGGGAAACCCTAGCGAGAGGGTATATATAGGGAGATTATCACAGACGGTTCCGAACTTACAACCGTCTGTGATATCATTTCACAGACGGTTCTAAACTTAGAACCGTCTGTGATATGATATCACAGACGGTTCTAAGTTTAGAACCATCTGTGACAAGCCTTTGCCGGCTGTTGTTATTACGACAACACTAATAACTACACAGCTGCATTCATATCAACCACCAAACAGCTGCATTCATATACAACACCAACCAACTGCAGCATTGTTCTATACATAAATGCATGCCAATTCACATGTACATCACACATATACATCACATATACATAAATGCCAATATACATATACATTTTGTCACACATTTTCACATATACATCTCAAAATTGACTACATCACACATTTTCACATATACATCTCAAAATTGACTACATCAGACATTTTCACATATACATCTCAAAATTGACTACATCACACATTTTCACATATACATCTCAAAATTGTCACACATTTTCACATATACATTCTTATTGTACTTGCTTATTTCCTTTAAAAATTAGCCCTTCATCATGATCAATGCATACGTAACTAGTTTCACACGTTGTTCATCGTCGACCTTATGCCATTTCCAAAAGGAGGTAACTCGTCAAATTGATTGTATTCCTCCTCGCCCACTACATTCTCCACTCCGACAATTCTCCTTTTCCATGAAGAACTACATGGCGTTTCTTATTTGCCGGGTTGGTTACATAGAAAACTTCAACAACTTGATTGGCGAGTACGAATGGTTCGCCTTTGTACCCGACACGTTGGAGGTCCACGGTCGTGACACCGCACTTGTCAACCTTCACCGTGGGAGATGCACCCAACGACAAATAAATAAGGGATCTTGAAAACCACATAGTCGAGCTCCCAAATCTCTTCTATGAAGCTATAGTACGAGTTTCTCGACCCATCGATATTGAATGCATCTATGCGGACACCGCTGCTCAGTTAGTGCTCTTGACATCCTAAGATCGCAGATAGAATGTGTACCCATTTATGTCATATCCTTGCCATGTCACAACTATAAATGTTGGCCCTTTTGCCAACCATGTCAGCGTCTCACTCGGCGAGCTCCTAGCGATTTGCTCCTTCAACCATTGGTTGAACCAACGGTTGTGTTGCCTCATGATCCAAACATCCGGCCGCTCTGGATTCTCATTGTCAAGCACATCCTTGTGCTTTGGTCCACATAAGGCGCCACTTGGTCATGTGTTGCAACACCGTGAAATGGGCTTGAGTATACGTGTCCATATCCGGAGTGATTGCTTTCCTTCCGATAGTTCCGAGACCCTTCACCTCCCCTCATGACGAGATTGAGGACACCTATCGGTTGAATCGAGCCATATAATCGACACAAAACTCAATGACCTCTTCGCTTGCATAACCTTCGACGATGCTGCCCTCCGGCGAGAACGATTCCGTCACGTAGGACTTGAGAATTCCATGAATCTCTCAAATGGGTACATGCTACGTAGGAATACGAGCCCGCACATTTTATCTTCCACACAACGTGAACAATGAGATGGACCATGATATCGAAAACGAAGGAGGGAAATACATTTCAAGGTGACATAGAGTCATCACCACCTCGTCATGCAGAGCATCTAGTCCTTCAGGATCGATGACCTTCTAAGCAATTGTGTTAAAGAAATAACATAGCCTCATGATTGTCTCTCGGACTTTGATCGGCAAAATATTTCTAATTGCAATAGGGAGCATCTGTGTCATCAACACATGACAATCATGAGACTTCATGCCATTTAACTTCAAATCTTGCATCGAAACAAGTTTCTTCACGTTGCCGGAGTAACCAGACGGAACTTTGACACCATGCAAGCAATGCACGATTCTGTTTCTCACCTTGGACAGAGTGTAACACGCAGGGGAAGGTACGTTCGTCCATTATCGCGCATGTCGGTGCTAACTCAGGCCTGATGTCCATGTCACCAAGTCAAGCCGCGTGCGTTGACACCGCCCTTTGTTTTATCACGGATGTTCAGTAAGAGACCAATCAAGTGTCGCACACATTCTTTTCTACGTGCATGACATCGATGCAAAGGTCAACATCTAGGTACTCCCAATAAGGTAAGTCCTAAAATATTGATCTCTTCTTCCAGGTGTTCTTCTCATGAGCCCTCAATTTACGTCCCTTTCCGAGGACAACATCTAAATCCTTAACCATATCATAAACCTCGTGTCCCCTTAAATGCCTTGGAGCTGAACCGTCTTCCTTCTCTCCGTCAAATTGTTTCTTCATCTTGCGGTATGGGTGAGCCCTCCGAAGGAACCAGCGGTGACGCATGTAGACGGTTTTGCGTGAGTGTCTCAGCCACACACTCTCGGTACCATCTAAACAGTGAGTACAAGCTTTGGGACCTTTTGTACTATGGCCCGATAAGTTACCAAGGGCAGGATAATCATTTATGGTGTAGAACAATAAGGAGCGCAGAGTGAAGTTCTCTCGTTTGTATGCATCCCATACCTGTACCCCTTCGTTCCACAATACTTTTAGATCTTCCACCAACGGTGCTAGGAACACATCGATATCATTCCCAGGTTGTTTTGGACCTTGGATAAGTATCGACAGCAAAATGTACTTTCGCTTCATACACATCCAAGGTGGAAGGTTATAGATGCAGAGAGTCACGGGCCATGTGCTATGTCGGCTGCTCATGCTACTGAAAGGATTCATTCCATCTGTACACAGTCCAAACCTTATATTCCTTGGTTCTGCACCAAACTCTGCAAAACTCCTATCGATGTTTCTCCACTGCGCGGAATCAGCAAGGTGTCTTATCATTCCATCCTTCTTGCGCTCCTCCGAGTGCCAACGCAGTAGTTTTGCCTCATTTGGATTTGCAAAAAACCTTTTCAAACGGGGAATTATAGGAAAATACCATGCCACCTTAGCTGGAGGTCCTGATGTGACCACGCCACCAACACATACGACCATAGCGGTTAATATCAAGATTGAACTAAAGGTGAATTCGTTTCTTCAAGTTCAACACATTTTAAATGAGAATATATATTTGTAGCACCACATCACTTTGGAACCAATTGAAGCAAGGGTTCAAGTTGGATAGGTTTTGGAATCCAATTCGGCCTCCAGATCAATTCGGATTCAGCGTGACAGGCCAACTTCAAATGGTTATAACTTTTGATCCAGAAGGCTTCTCGGGGCCCGTGAGTACTCGTTGGAAAGATCTTGGAGTCTACTTTCAGATGAATCTGGTGTCACCTCGAAATTCCATCCGAGCCGATCCAAAACTGCAAAACAAGTGGCGTCACTTTTCCAGTCCGAGTTAAAGTGGGCCTTGGGCCTTGTAATCACACTTAGACTATTTGGGCCGGCACTAATCATGGGTGCACTGTTTATGTGAACAGTACCCATGAATAGTACCACACCCCCTTTTGTTAGATAAGTGCGGCCTCCCCCACTCCTATTTAAGGAGGTCGCACCCCTTTAGTTTTCCTCGGGTTTTTCTTAAGAAATTGTTCTGCTTAGCAGTTTCACCGCATGTTCGGTTGAGGAACCCCAACTTGTAAACTTAATCTTTATTCGCAATTTCAGATTGCATCTTGTACTCTCTTGCTTGTGTTCTCGATTCGCTTGCAGGAGATAGCCTTCTTG
This sequence comes from Dendrocalamus sinicus, assembly GCA_036346575.1. Taxonomy (NCBI): domain Eukaryota; kingdom Viridiplantae; phylum Streptophyta; class Magnoliopsida; order Poales; family Poaceae; genus Dendrocalamus; species Dendrocalamus sinicus. The sequence continues at coordinate 2,687,996 of CM070669.1, forward strand.
GCGAGGTCAATCGTGTTCGCACGGTTGATAACCAACGGAGCAATGGTGTAGTGATTGCAGGGGTTCGATCTGTTTTGGTGGAGCCTTTGGATCATCAACGTCGAGATCTCCACAATCGACTTATCAGTACCTCTCGGAAGATCGGGCCATCGTCACATCAGGTCCTTTCTTCGCCTCTGTTCCCTCGCCATCATCTGATTGATTGTTACGTTTGTATCGGGATGCGTTGCACACCGGACATACATGCATGTTTGCATACTCTTTACGGTAGAGGATACAGTCGTTCGGGCATGCATGTATTCTTTCTACTTCCATTCCCAACGGACAAAGAACCTTCTTGGATTTATACGTGGTTTTAGGCAACTCATTTCCCTCCGGAAGCATGTCCGCTAAAAGACCTAGCAGCGCCGTGAAACTCTTGTCGGACCAACCGTTGCTTGCCTTCAATTTCAACAGTTCAAGCACGACCGACAACCTCGTGTACTTGCAGCCCGTGTACAAAGGTTTCTCTGAGTCGTCCATCAAGCCACGAAATTTAACATACTCTCTCTCATCATAGTTCTCTTCTACATCGCGAAGCATCTGATGCAGATTATCATCGTGCAACCTATCCGAATCCGAGCCACAATCGACATCAACCGGCGGCATGTCATTCACTTCACCGGCGATGTCATCCGGGGGCATATCATTCACTTCACCGGCGATGTCATCCGGGGGCATATCATTCACTTCACCGGCGATGTCATCCAGCGGCACATGATCATTCACTTCGCCATGACTGGTCCAACACGTATAATCCTTTTTGAAACCCCTCCGAATCAAGTGCGCTAAAATTTGCCCTCGGTTCTTAAACATCTTCAAATTCTCACAGTCAGTGCATGGACAGCATATATATTCCACCCCCTTATTCAACATATCCTCCTCGGCGGCTCTTATAAAAGCAGAAACGCCATTAATGTACTCTTCACTCACACGGCTCGCGGCATACATCCAGCTTCGGTCCTACGTTACATACATATATAACAACTTAGTATTAAAATCTAGATTAACTAATTATAACTACATATATACCGGCCACATTTATTATATTGAGACTTAATTTGCTAGCTCAATTCATATTATAAACACAAGAGCTATTATATAACCAACAATTTTGCAAATTAACTATCTTCAATAACACTTGTTGTGGTTACAGACCAAACAGAGAGAGAGATGGTAGTGGAGAGTTGGGAGAGAATGCCCCTCCCTCCATAGCCTTCCCTTGATATATATATTCACCTGGGATATGCTTTTACAATAATGCCCTTACATCGGCATACCACTACCAGGGGTATTTAAGTCATTACACATGTTCCACTTTGGACCTTATAACCCTCTAACAGGCCTGCTGGGCTTAGGTGGGGGCCACCCCTACAACAGGAGCCTCTCATGGGGAAGGGCTTCACAGGGCCGAAGCCATGTCGCCGAGTCCTTTGGCCCCCTCCGTCCCTGCGGCCTATGAGCTCCTCCGTATTCGTGAAGCCTTGGTATGCTGGGGAGCTCGGGGTCTAGAGCCAAGGTCAAGCCGGCGCCGTGCTGATTGGCCGATTGGTCGAGCGGCGCGCGCGCGCTCCGTCCCTACCCTTCAAGCGGGCGCGAGCCGCGCTGGTCGGTCAGGTAGACGCGCGCCGCCCGTCCCTACCCTTGAGCGGGTGGCGGCGGAGCCGCACTGGCCGAGGTAGATGCGCGGCGCTCCGTCCCCTACCCTTGAGCGGGTGGCGCGAGCCGCACTGCCGAGGTAGACGCGCGCGCGCTCGTCGCCTACCGCTCAAGCGGGTGGCGCGAGCTGGCGCTGGCCGAGGTAGACGCGCGCGCTCGTCCCCTACCCTTGAGCGGTGGCGGCGGAGCTGGCGCCTGGCCGAGATAGACGCGTGCGTGCTCCGTCCCTTACCCATCGAACGGGGGAAATGGTCCGGTAGTGCGCTTTTAATAGCGGCTGGAATCGTGCCGACGCCTGGCCTGTCAGGGAGCAGGCTGTCGTGTCGCGTAATGTGCCCTCCTGTGAGTGGGGCACGCGGCGTCTTATAATAGGTGCGTCGTGGGATGCAAGCGGTTGCGTGACCGCGGCCGTTCGCCTCTTCCCTAGGGAGGAAGGGCGTGCGGTGGACACATGCTGGCGTTGCGCGCTGCCTGACCACCTACCAGGCGCGCTTTTCCAGGCGCCGGCCGTTCCTCCTTCCAAGTCGTGGGCAGTCAAACCGATGTGGATTTGATTTGGCCGCGCTGCTATGCAGGTAGAAGGCGAGCGGGCTTTATAAAGTGCCGTCGTGGTAGGGGCTTTTTGCGTCTTCTTTCGCCTAGCTGTGCCCGCCCCCTGCTGATAGAAGCGCGACTCGCTCTGGCCTTTGTCCCTTTTGCCCTAGCCCCCACCTTAGAAGGCCATGGCCGGCCACGACGATGCCTCCCATCATGCCAGCGGTGGCTCCTTGTCTGGCCGGGACGAGCTGTCCCTCCCTTTAGGGGAGTGCAAGTTGGTGCTGCGGGGGCGTTCACACGCCGGCAGGCGGTGGGACGCCCAGGAACACTCAGGGGGCCGGTGCTCCCGCGTGCTGGGGAGGAGCCGCGTAACCGAAGAAACGTTGCAGCGGCTTGTGCGGGAGGGTAAGATCGAAGAGCGTGATGGGGCTCGCCTGCCCCGTCGCGACGAGACGGAGCCGAAGCCCCGGGAGATGGAGGCGATCGTTTTTGTGGCATTTTTTGACGCCGGCCTCGAATGCCCTCCACGATATTTTTGGGCGAAGTCTTGCGGGCCTATAGGTTGGAGCTAGCCCAGCTAACACCAAATGCGATAATCCGCCTGGCTGTCTTCACGTGGGCGACGCGGACAGAGGGACGGCGCCCCAGCGCGGGCCTGTTTGCCACCCTGCACGACGCCTGCTGCCAACCCAAGAAGGTTGACGGGGCGGTGTCCAACTTTGGTAGCGTGGACTTCGTGCTACGGGCGTCATGCACGACGCTGTTCCCCGCGCCAGCCTCCTTGGGGAGGTGGGAGTCCGGCTGGACGCGGCAGTGGTTCTATTACATCATGACCGACAAAAGTGGCCTGCAGTGCCGAGGCAGGCCAATCTCCTTCAACGGCTCGCCGAGCGTGGAGCCAGAGGCTGACGACGCGCAGAGGTTATGGAGCCTTTCCGGTGTCGCTCGTCGGCTGAGTGTTCGCGACCTAGCCGAGGAGTTTACGCTGTATGGGGTGGCACCACTTTCCGCTAAATGGAAGTACGCTGGACGAGGCGATAATCGCGAGGACGGGGTCACTCCCTCAGTTTCCCGTCTACTTCCGCCCTCTACTCCTTGTAAGTTGTCTAGCGCATTGGTATGCTTCCCGTTGTCTCTGTGTGGTCCCGGCCTGACTGACTTGTTATCTTCTACGCAGTGGCTCGGCAAGAAGACGCAGAGCTGGCGGTTGCGGCGTTCCTCGGCCCGTACACACTCGAGGAGCACCAGCTTCGTGAGGCCGCGACCAAAGCAGCTAGGCAAGGACAGATAAACCGCGCGTGCGAGGTTCTGGGCATTGCTGTGCCCGAGCGCGCGGTCCCGACGGAGACTCCCGGAGAGGTTTCGGACCATCGCGCCGGCGGAGGCCACGCAGGGGCGTTGTCCTCGCGACGCCGGGCCCGCTCCGCGGCTGCCGTATACGGGCCACCCGACGCGTCAGCGGCCGGCACTGCTGAGGCGGGATGGGCGACCGGCGGTGGGTCCCGCCATAGCAGTTCGAAGGAGCGCGCCGTCTCGAATCCCTTGGCGCGTTCTGTCGACGGCGTCGAACCTGGGCTTACGGCCACCGTCGCGCCGGAACCCGCCAACCCAGGGAGGGATATCGCTCCTGGCAAGAACGCCGCGACCAGTGGTACGCTGCCATCCGCAGCGGCCGACGAGGAGATTCGCGGGGCGGCAAATACTGCTGGCGCGACCGGAACTATGGCTGAAAGCATCGCGGGGGAGTCGCCTGCAGCACCGCAGGCGAAATGCCCTTGGACCCAGTCGTCGCCGCCTCCACAGGGCCGATTTGGCGTTGCCGGCTCCTGCCGCGGGGTTATGGCGGCTGCCACGGCCGAGGGGGCCTGCCCGCTGACCACCGAGGCGCCCCCATGCCCCAACTGGCGGTCGAACCGGTGCCACCTGCTATCGCGACGAGGGTCGCAGAAGGTAGGCATGACTCCTTCTCCTCACGCGACTACGCGAAACTCTCTCCGATCTGCTCGCTCATTCCGTCGACATCAGGAGAGACAAGGTCTCCCGGACGCGGCGAAGGATCAAGCAACGGGGGAGTGCGCGAAGTTGTACACCTTGTGCAGGATGCTCCACCGGCGTCTGTCGCCGCCGGCGGCGAACGTCCGGCTCTGTCGTGGTGGCGCGAGCACGCCTCTCGGACTTCCTCCCGCGGCCGGAGATACTTGGTGTCCTCAACGCAGTCGCAGAGCGCGCCCGCGACGGCCTTGACCGGCAGGCGTTGTCATCGTGTGAGGGAGACTTCCTGGCGCTCGCGCTTCAGGCCTCTGAGATCAGGGTAAGTGTGTATGCTTCGGCTTCTAGGGCATTACTGGGCACCTGCTGATGCTGTTTTTTCCAGACGCTTGCCATCAGCTAGGCCCTTGATGAGGCCCGCATCCGGGAGCGAAGGACCCTGGAGGCCAACCTTCGTGAGGCGGACGACGCCCACATGACGAAGGACGAAGAGCTTCGCACATTGGAAGGCGTCGTGGCGGCCACGCGAGTCGAGGTCGAGGAAGTCAAATGCGCCGCGGCGGCGGAACGCGCCTCCTTCTTGCAGCAGATCGCCGCGCTGGAGGAGGAGAAGGCCCAACTAGCTGAATCTTTCGCAGAGAGGAGCCGTGCTCTGGGTGATGCATCCTCGTTGGCGTGGAGGGCAATGGAGTCTATGAACCAAGCCCTTCGAGATCTGTGCGTTGACGTGCCGGACGTCGCCCACGGGCCGGAGGACCTGATGGAGACGCTCGATTTGATCGAGGAGGGGGCAGGTGTTGCGCTCCGCAGCGCCAAAACCTTCGATGAGCATTGCGGCTTCCTTGGCGCGTGCCTTGCCCTTGCCATGCTTCATACCCGTGGGTGCAGACACATCCACGAGCTGGCGAACCCTCTCCTGGATCTGCCTGGCCGGCTGGGAGCAATGTCGGACGCCATCCGGTCTATCGACCCTGGCCTTCAGAACTTCCATCAACGGATCTGGGGCCGTGTCGGGGAGGGTGCGGCGAAGGTTGCGGTGCAGTACACGCTGCACGGGGAAGGGGACCTCCTACGCTGGCTCGAAGAAGCATCCCGGCGCTCTGACGACGGCGCGGGCCCTTCGGCGTCGCGCGAAGACTGAATGGTTGATGAGGGGGGAAGCTTGTATTTGTGCTCTCATGCTTGTAGTCATTTACCCCCATACTTTTGCGATGAATTAGCGAATCACTTGTCGTTATTGCTGTAAACTGCGTCCTGGTGGCGTCTTGTCTATAGTCCGTGGACTCGCGCGTGCGGAGGCGACCTCGACGCTACGTCTTATTTAGAGTCCGTGGACTGGCGCGTGCGGAGGCGACCTCAACGCTATGACTTAATTTATAGTCCGTAGACTCTCACGTGCGGAGGCAACCTCGATGCTACGTCTTATTTAGAGTCCGTGGACTGCGCGCGGAGGCAAGCCTCCGCGCGTTGCGGGTCGGCGAGGTGCGTGCAGAGGCGGACCTCAACGCTACGTCTTAATTTATACTCCGTAGAGTGCGCATGGAGGCGTCCCCCCGCTGCGTCTTATTTTAGAGTCCGTGGACTGTGCGCGGAGGCAAGCCTCCGCGCGTTGCGGGTCGGCGAGGTGCGTGCGGAGGCGGACCTCAACGCTACGTCTTATTTAGAGTCCGTGGACTGGCGCGTGCGGAGGCGACCTCGACGCTACGACTTAATTTATAGTCTGTAGACTCTCGCGTGCGGAGGCGACCTCGACGCTACGTCTTATTTAGAGTCCGTGGACTGGCGCGTGCGGAGGCGACCTCGACGCTACGACTTAATTTATAGTCCGTAGACTCTCGCGTGCGGAGGCGACCTCGACGCTACGTCTTATTTAGAGTCCGTGGACTGGCGCGTGCGGAGGCGACCTCGACGCTATGACTTAATTTATAGTCCGCAGACTCTCGCGTGCGGAGGCGACCTCGACGCTACGTCTTATTTAGAGTCCGTGGACTGGCGCGTGCGGAGGCGACCTCGACGCTACGACTTAATTTATGAACCGCAAGCTTTATTGAACTCCCGTTTGCGCGGGCAAGCATCGTACAATGAACGACTGATGCCGCTATGACCGTCGCCTTGCTTCTAGGCGTAATATCGACGCAACCGGTCCGCGTTCCATGTGTGGCGGAGGGTTTGTCCCTCGAGCGTAGCCAGGCGGTACGCCCCCTTCTGTAGTGATTCCACGACGATGTACGGACCTTCCCACTTGGACTCCAGCTTGCTAGTGGTCTCCGCATGGAGCGCTACTCTGAGGACCAGATCCCCAGGCTTGAACGTCCGTGGATATACAGAACGGTCTCGAGTACGCACTGTCTGACGCGCGTACTTCTCGACATGCTGGATTGCAGTTGCCCGCACCCCGTCGAGAAGGTCCAGAGACACGCGGCGCTCTTCGTCGGGTGCCCGGACGAGGACCCTCCTTGACCCGGCCTTGATTTCTTCAGGCGTCACTGCCTCGTCTCCGAAAAGGAGCTTGAAAGGCGTGAACCCCGTCGGGCGTGTCACCATTGTGCGAAGGGACCAAAGGATATTGTGAAGCTCGCTTGGCCATTTGCCCTTCGATATCCCAACCAGGCGCTTTTTGACGGCGGCAGAGATGGCGCCGTTCGCCCTTTCCACCGCTCCGTTGGACTAGGGGTGGCCGACCGAGGCAAACCGAAGTGTGATGCCCATGCCATCACAGAACTCTTTGAACAGGGTGGCGTCGAATTGCAAGCCATTGTCGACGGTAAGCTCCCTGGGCACGCCAAAGCGGCAAATGATGTTCTGCCAGAGGAACCGCTACATGGCCGCCGAAGTTATTTTGGCCAGGGCGACAGCCTCTGGCCATCTGGAAAAATACTCCAGTGCGACTACCACGAACCGCACGTCCCCCGGGGCTTGGGGAAGTGGTCCTACAATGTCAATACCCCATCGCGCGAGAGGCCACACCGGGGGAATAGGGTTGAGGTTCGTTGGGGGCCTGCGGATGATACGCCCCATCCACTGGCATCCCTGACACCGACGCACGAGGTGCTCGGCATTAGTGATGGAAGTCGGCCAATAAAAGCCCTACCTGAACGCCTTGCCGACCAATGACCTCGGCGCCAGGTGAGATCCACAGACGCCCGTGTGAATCTCTTCGAGGAGCTTCTTCCCCTCCTCGCTTGGGAGGCAGCGCAGGAGCGGTGCACAGACCCCCTTCTTGTAGAGTATTCCTTCAAACACCTGGAAGGATCTTGCACGGTGTTGCAGACGCCGGAACTCGGCGGGGTCCTCTGGTTCGGCGATGCCCTGCAAGAAATTGAAGATAGGCTCCCGCCAGTCGCCCTGTTGGGCGATGTGGTGAACGAGGGCCGCGTCTCGATTATCCTGGGCGATGGCCGCCTGCGGTAATACTTCATAAAATGCCCCGTCGGGGGGTGGCAATTGCTGGCTGGCCGCCTTGGCGAGGGCGTCGGCCTGCTCATTCTCCGCGCGAGGGATGGCCTTGACGGTGACGCCCAGGAAATGCCTTTCCCTTGCTCTCACGGCCGCGAGGTATTTGGCCAGTTCTGGGTCCTTGGCTTGGTACGATTTGTCCACGTGGCCAGCCACCAGACGCGAGTCCGTGCGGACGAGCACTCGCCGCGCCCCGATTGCTTTGAGCTTTGTCAGGCCGAACAACAGCGCCTCATACTCGGCCGTGTTGTTAGTGGCTGGGAAAGCGAGGCGCGCCGAGTATAGCAGGCGCTGTCCTTCGGGCGTGACGATCACCGCGCCTACGCCTGCGCCCACGACGCCGTAGGCTCCGTCAATAGGTAGCGCCCAGACCGGGTCCTCATGCTTCTGGGTGGCCTGGGCCGGCGGAGTCCATTTTGCGAGGAAGTCGGCGAGAACTTGAGATTTGATCGCCGTTCGTGAGGCGTATGTGAGGGAGAACGGGGCGAGCTCGGCAGCCCACTTGCCGATGCGGCCTGTGGACTCCTTGTTATGCAGCTTCTCGAGCGTAGGCGAGCTTCTCGAGCTCGGTGTACCTCGTCTTGGCGCCTTGGCCGCTGCATGGCGCCTTCCTCAAGAACAGGGACGGCGCTGACCGCTGTAGCTGACGCGGCCAGATATAGCAAGAGAGGAGCCTCTGGTGCTGGAGCAACCAGAGTGGTAAGACTTGCCAGGTGCCTTTTAAGCTCGTTGAAGAATGGGAGGCCCCGCTCCGCCGCTCTGGATAGAAAGCGGCTTAGTGCCGCCATGCGGCCTGCCAGCCTCTGGACCTCCCTTGTCATCTTGGGTGGCTCCATACCCAAGATGGCTTCGACCTTGTCGGGATTCGCCTGGATGCCCCGTCCGGACACGAGAAAACCCAAGAGTTTGCCCGCCTGCACGCCGAAGACACACTTGTCGGGGTTGAGCTTGATGTCGGCCTTCCTTAGGTTGTAAAGGTCTCCTGGAGGTCCCGCCCATGCAGAGCGAGCTGCCGGGTTTCGACTACCACATCGTCGACGTAGGCCTCCACGTTCCTTCCGAGCTGGGCGGCCAGAGCAAGTGCGAAGAGGCGAGTAAAGGTAGCGCCCGCGTTCTTCAAGCCGAAAGGCATCTTGAGGAAGCAGAAAGTCCCAATTGGCGTGATGAAACTGGTCTTCTCTTCGTCGTCTTCAGCCATGTATACCTGGTGGTAGCCAGAACAGGCATCCAGGAAGCTCATTAGTTTGCACCCCGCGGTGGCGTCGACCAGTTGATCAATACGTGGCAAGGGGTAATTGTCCTTTGGGAACGCCTTGTTGAGTGCCGTAAAGTCGACACACATACGCCAAGCTCCGCTGGCCTTTTTGACCAACACCGGGTTGGCGAGCCATTCTGGGTGGTGAACCTCGCAAATGACCCCGGCCCGAAGAAGCATCGCCACCTCTACCTTGGCCGCCTGCTGCCGATCGACGGACATACGACGAAGCTTTTGCTTGACCGGCTTGGCGTCGGGGCGGACCACCAAGCGATGCTGGATGATTGCGCGGTCCACGCCCTTGATGTCCTCCGGTGACCACGCGAAGATGTCAGCGTTGTTATTAAGCACCTGGAGTAGGTCGCGCTCGACCTCCGGAGGGAGCCCCTCGCCGATGGACACAAATTGTCCCTCCCCCTGGAGCGGCACCTTCTTGACTTTGCCCTGAGGTCGAGGCTTAGGTGTCCATCCCGGAGCGGAGGGTGCGTCGCCGGGCATGTCTAAGAGGACGTGCGGACGATCACGAGCCCAGCTGGCGGCCCGGCGCGTCCTAGCGAGGTCACAGTCACCGAGGCGGTGATGACACCCTCCGGGCCTGGGAGCTTCATACATAAAATGGCGTGGTGTGGGACCGCCTCGAAGGAGATGATGGCGGGCCGTCCCAATATGACGTTGTAGGGATGTGGAACGTCTACAACGTCGAAGACGACGTGGCTGGTTCGGATGTTACCTTTCTGACTGAATGTGACCGGGTGGGACATACTTCCTATGGCTTGCAGTGGTGGACCTCCGAAGCCTTGTAGATGAACTTCGGAATGCCCCAGACGACTCGGGGGATCCCCATCTTATCGAGGGCTCCCGCGAAGAGGATGTTCGCGGAGCTTCCCCCGTCGACGAGGACGCGCCTGACGTCGCACCCTGCGATGTGGGCCTCGATGACCAAGGGGTCTTGGTGTGGGAACTCCACACCCCTAGCGTCATCCAGGGCGAAAGTGATGTCGCCGGGCGGCATCCACAACTGCGGCTGCTCCGCTGGAGCCCCCAATGGGGAACCTCCGGTGATGACGTTGATGGTGCGGTGGCATGCCCCTTCCCCAGCGGAGACTCGCGAGGGGCCGACGCTTGGGTGCCATACCTGGGCTTCGGCGGACGGAGCTCGAGACTCGGCCACCATCCGCCGGAGCTCCATCACCGCGGTGCACGCCTTCGTGTAGTGATCACCGTAACCGTGCACCTCGCACCATCTGTCGTAGTCCAGAAGTTCCTGCTCCGCGCGGGGTCGCTCGTCACAGCCGAATTCGCCCTCCCAGCCCCGGCCCTCCCCCATCAGGGTGGGGGCGGGCCCTTGGAGGGCGTTCGTGGTGTCGGGGATGCGACGGGACTTTTGTAACCTGCGCTGGTGACGCCTGGGCTTGGGCCTGCTCCTTGAAGGGCCTTCCTGGTCCTCGGCGCTGCTACCTTGAAAAGTATCTTCCCGGGTTTCTCGGGTGCGGGCTTGCCTGGGAGAGCCGCCCCCACCCCGCCTTCGTGCGATGGACACTTCGCTTGTGCGAGGTCGAGGGGGGCGGGGTTGCGTCTCCGCGTATCCTCCTCTGCCCGCGCATACTCCTCCAGTTTGTCGAAGAGCTTAGCGACTGTCTTGATAGGCTTCTGCGCGTTGTATTTGGCCATGGGGCGGCGAAGGCCCTGCATGGCCGCATTGACGAGGGTTGTCTCATGAACGTTCTTGACTTGGCATCGTATCTTCGCGAACCGCTTGAAGTAGTCTCGAAGCCTCTCCGAAGGTTTCTGCTTTACGGCGAAGAGTTGTTGTAGAGGCGGTCTCGGATCTGTTCCCATGCGCAGATGTAATTTGGCTTTATGGTAAGAAACCAGGAAAGCGCCACCCCTTGCAACGCAAGGGGGAGTCCCTTCGCCTTTGTGGAGTCGTCTCCGCCTGCGGCTTCGATCGCCGTTTCGTAGACGCGCACGAACTCCCGAGGGTCCGTGTCGCCTTTGTATGGCTCGACTACACCGGGGAACTTGAAGTCTTTGGGCCACTTCGCTTGCTGTAGCCCCGCCGAGAGCGGAGACTCCGGATCGATGCGCTGTTGCGGTGCGAGGCGGGAAGTGGGGGCGCCGTGGCTGTCCGCCCTCTTCGTCGTGGGCTCTGGCTCAACTATCGGCGCGGCCCGCGGACAGATCGGCGCGGCGACGATCGCCTCACGGGCTCCCGAGTTGCCGGCCGCTCCGTCTCGACCAATCGTTGCGGTGGAAGTGACGGGGTCGGCGTCGCAGCGCCGATGCGGGTCGATCGTCGCGGCGCCCGATCGGGTCGATCGTCGCGGCGCTGCGTCGCGACAAGCGGTGCGAACCCTGGTACCTGCGACGCTCTGCCCGACCGCCTTCCTTCCCTTCACCGTCGTGAAGCTTTTTCGGTGCCATCCTCTTCGAACTTGGGCTTGCTCTGTCCTCCCCACGGACGGCGCCAAGCTGTTGTGGTTACAGACCAAACAGAGAGAGAGATGGTAGTGGAGAGTTGGGAGAGAATGCCCCTCCCTCCATAGCCTTCCCTTGATATATATATTCACCTGGGATATGCTTTTACAATAATGCCCTTACGTCGGCATACCCCTACCAGGGGTATTTAAGTCATTACACATGTTCCACTTTGGACCTTATAACCCTCTAACAGGCCTGCTGGGCTTAGGTGGGGGCCACCCCTACAACAACACTCGTGGATTACTTAGACCTAAATTGTAATGCAATTAAAGAATAAATAAATTTCATTACTAACCATATCTAGAGCAACCAGGAAAGTGATCTGAATCTTCAAAGCTCAATCTCTGCCTCTTCCCACCAAATTAACTGGCCTGAAATCGCGCCTAGCTTCCTCCTGTGTGAAAAAGTGCGCAGCAGTGGCTAGATCTGGATCGAAATGAAGACAGATGCGGTCTGAGCAGCGCAATAAATGCCTTAGCCATTATCACGAGCGGTTTTAACTAAAAACGCTGCGTGAACCATCTGTGATAACGACTTATCACGACAGATTTTTATTAAAAACCGCGCGTGATAATCAGGATTATCACGAGCGGTTTCTTCTGACCGTCTGTGATACAAAAGTAATAACCGTCGTGATAATCCATTTTCCCGCCACAAATACCACAGACAGCCTCCAAATTACAATCGTCTGTAATAGTGTTCATCAGAGACGGTTTCACAAAACGTCTGTGATGAGGCGTCTACTATGAGGCTTTCTGTAGTAGTGTCGCAACTTTTACTTCGTTTTACTTCTTCCTCATAATTAATCACGGCAACTCCCATATAGGTTTTTTTTAAAAAAAACTATTACTATGTGTCAAAATATATTTGTAAAAGGGATTATGCTTCGGTACATCTCTTTTAAAAGGGCTTACGAATCTTAAAAGAAAAGTAATAAATATTAGATGGAGGCAAATATGCATAACCTAAAAATAAATTAAATGCAAGACTAGCAGCAAACTATATCTAATGTTCAATTTGATTTATTTTTTTGGGCTGGAACAGATTTGCTATAGCCTAATATTAACTATTTTGCTTTACAATTGTAAACTTTTTGAAAAGAGATGTATTAATGTAAACCCATATAAAGTTATAAAATGATAACAGTATGAAACTATTTTTGTGATATATTTCTACACACATCATTTTTATGTGACCAAATAAAAATTACAAAATATAATGTCGATTCGATCAAGATGGCGACTTTTGGCTCAAAAGTTGGCGGCTTTTGGCTTTTGCTACAGTACGTAACTTTCAAACGGAGTATTTTCTCAAGACGGGGTCTACAAGTTAAACGATCTACACATTAAAAGCCTAACATCTGTACCAGCCAAAATCGCAAGTGAATATCTGTCTCTCCATAATCTATACCGTAAACAGTCAAAATTCAAAATTTTCAGCCAAAAATCATAAGCCGCAGCCGAAAAGAGCTGACCTATAATTGTCTATCGGCAAGCTTCTTAACTGTGACTCATTACCACGATGTCGATAGCAGCACCTGTTTGCCTTGGATTGCTTGCATTGTTGTTGTCTGCAGTACCATCTTAATTTTTTTTTACTATGTTCTCATCGTATTTATGTTGAAAAATAAGTCACGGCAACTTTCTTGTGGTGAACGTCAAACAATTTATGGATACGTCAGCTATACAGTACTATCAACGCCATCAGTTAGTGATGTGGGGTAGCACATGACACGTTTTTGTATTTTAATAAACTCGAGTTTAGAAAATATTAATAAATAAGAAAACTACGATTTTCAAACGATATAAATATATCATAATATTACAGTATTTTTAGATGAATCTACTCACATCTTTTTCATGTGACCAACCAGAATGTTATGTTCTATACCACATATTGATCAGATAATAAAAGTTTGTCCATGGATTTCTCACAGTGACCCGAATTTACTGTTGGAATAAAAAATGCCAGTTATAGCTCGTTAATGTGATGCTGTTAATGAAAGAAAATTGGAGCTGAAATTGCATGCGTTGTTGATGTACGCGGTATCACCGGTAGCTCTAACCTTTCATCTTTTTTTCTTTTGATTCAAGTCATATCGTATTATATTTACGCTGACAAGTAAGCACTACAACTTTTGGCACAGTGGTTTTCAAATAATTAATGATGGGTATGATGACCATATACCAGAGTACCATCAGCACCATTATTATTTACCGATGCTAGGGTAGCACGTGGACGAAGGCTTACAAAGGAGTTGAAAGGGGAAGCCGCACAGGCCTAAACATTGTAGATGTGCCTTAAGAGTTCACTAAATTCGGGATGCTCTGCATGGCCCAAATCGGCCATAAAGCCCAAATCGGCAAAGATAGGATTGAGCTTTCTCCAGTCCATGGCCTTGACCATGGCTAAAGCCCAACTCATCCATCTAGGCTAGGTCCATTCCTTTTGCCTTGTTCTAACTTGGCCCATCTCAACCTTCTCCTTCTGCCCCTTGGCTAAAGCCCAACTCATCCATCTAGGCCAGGTCTATTCCTTCTGCCTTGGTCTAGCGTGGCCTATCTCAACTTGATCCTTCTGCCTTGGTCTAGCCTAGCCCATCTCAATCTTCTCCTTCTGTCCCAGCTCGGTGCATGACAAGCCACACCCTCAACGAGCCACGCCAGCACTTGCGTGTTGGGATACGGGTAGGCTACATTAGTGTAGATTATGTTTTTCTATCTCAGAAATCAGGAAGCTATGCGAGTAAAAGATCATAAATCGTTACCACTAGACGCGCAGTGTAGCGGAAGTAGAATTGAAGCGACCCATTCAACAAAGCATGCATTGGTGTAATTGAAGTAGTTGATCGTCCTCTGGCCAATCGTATCCTCCTCGCGATCATCCCGATCAGCGTCGTAGTCACAGCAACACATCTACCAAGGTCCACACGTCGAGGGATGGAACATCGTGCGTCGGTGTGCTAGCACAAGTGCGCACGACAGGGGTTATAAGAGGTGACAGCTAGGATTTCAATGGGTATGTCTCAGGATACCTCATTCAGCCCACGCACCTTTCTTTATATAGGCTATTATCAGATCCTTATCCGATATGATCAGATATCGTAGCCAACTCAGAAATCCTTGGGCTGGATCTTTATCCAATACGAGTAAAGATCGTATCCCACTTAGAGAACCTCCAACTGGATCCAATATGAATAAAGATCGTATTTTACTTAGAGTCTATCATCCGAACCCTCGTCGTTCTGACCTGTTAAGCGTGTGACCCTGTAGGATCATGTATATTTGGCCATGCATCGAAAACACCTTTCCGGTCTATAAGTTAGTAGTGGTCCCAAGAAGGACATAACGACTCCCAAATATACATAAAGATCATATCAGACAAATCTATATAGTGCTTATGCACCGATCTCTTAGCCTCATAATACCAGATCGAGCTCAAGGTGAAAAGCGTGCCATCCTATGATAGCCTAATCCTTCACTCAAACCTGTAGTTGATTACTTAGTTGTGATTAACTCCTTAATCACATTCGGCATGGCCATACACTTTCTTAATGCAACCACATCGAGGGGTCCAAAAATATCTCTCCCATAATATTGGAGGGCCAAATTTTATCTTGATCGCTCATATTCCTCCGCATATTTCATAATAGACCCAAAAGTTACCTTTCTGACCACCCAGTTATGGAGTAATGTTTGGCATCCCCAAAGTAAACTATTACACATGTAGAAAACCATGATGATCTTAGGTGTAAGGATTCTACATATTCTATCTGTGAGACCGACTGATGACACTTAAGAATATAAAAATTCCCGCAGTGTCTCATGGTAGTCAATCCAATCTCTAACATGTGTCCATATTATTAATTTGACATCCCTATATCCATGATCCATGAAACATGATCATCAATTAATACATGTGCTAATCTATAAATCATAATTGTCCCACATAATGACATAAGATTAGGGATAATTTAGAATAACATCAAAACATGAATAATGAGTTCCACAAATAAGTCACATACTTGTTTATCAATATAAAAAGACATTTATTCAATGGACAAAATAACATATTATTCAAAAGATCACAAACATAGAAGTGACACAATCATTTCCATGATTGCCTCTAGAACATATCATGTAAATATCTAATACCCAAAACTCTTGTGTGGGTCTCATGCTTTGGCTGCGAAAGAGGTTTTATCAACGGATTAGCAATATGTAAATATGTGTGTACTTTGCATATCTTCACACCACTTCTATCAACAATCTTGCGAATGAGGTGAAAACAATGAAGTATGTGCTTGGATTTTTGATACGATCTAGACTATTTGGTTTGCATAATGGCTCCACTATTATCACAATAGAGATCCATTAGACTAGAAGCACTAGAGGCCACAGCCAACTCATGGATAAACTTCTTTATCCAAACAGCCTTCTTCGCAGCTTTAGAAGCCGTAATATACTCAGCCTCCGATGTAGAATCAGAAACTGTTTCTTACTTGAAACTTTTCTAGATCAGTACTCCTCCATTAAGACAAAACACAAACACATTATGTGATCAAAAATTATTTTTATTGGTTTGGAAGCTAGCATTAGTGTAACCATTTACAACTTGCTCTTCCTCCCCTCCATAAACAAGGAACACATTCTTGTGCTGATGTTATCACGATGAACCAGGTGGTGTCTTTGAAGAGGAGTGCAACTCGAGGAGAAGCTGACGTAACCAAGTGGCCTCGGCAGCGGCATTAGCCATCGCTCGATATTCGCATACGCCTTTGGAGCGAGAGAGACGTATTCGGCGCTTGGAAGACCATGAGATGAGATTGTCCCCGAGAAACACCGCGTAACCTGAGGTAGATTTGCGAGTGTCAGGGCAACCGGCCCAATCAGCGTCTGAATAAACCACAAGGTCGGTCTGTGTCGATGGTCGAAGAAGAAGCCCCCAAATGCAAGGTGTCGCGGATGTACCGAAGAATGCGCTTAAAGGCGGCAAGGTGAGGTTCCCGTGGGTCATGCATCTGAAGACAGACTGCTGGACAGCGTAAGCAATATCTGGTCGTGTGAAAGTCAAATACTGAAGAGCGCCAGCCAAGCTGCGAAAGTCAGAGGCATCCTGAACTGGGGCACCACTCTCAGCGGAGACTTTAGGATTTGTGTCAACTCGTGTGCTGCATGGTTTGCAATCAGACATCCCGGCGCGAGTCAAAATATCCAACATATACTGCCGCTGGGACAAAAGGAGACCACCATGATAGCGCTGAACATGCATCCCAAGGAAGTGATGAAGCTCGCCAAAATCCTTCATAGAGAACTCACGCTGCAGGGCCATGATAGTGCGCTGGAGGAGTGTCGAAGAGGATGCCGTAAGGACGATGTCATCAACATACAACAGGAGGTAGATGGTGTCGTTGCCCCGGCAGAAGACGAACAGTGATGCATCGGACTTGGCCTCCACAAAGCCAAGAGAGAGCAGATGAGCAGCAAAACGGTTGTACCACGCGCGGGGTGCCTGCTTAAGACCATAAAGCGATCTGTTGAGACGGCAAACAAAGTCGGGATGTGCAGGATCCTCAAAACCTGATGGCTGGGTGCAGTAAACAGTTTTGACCAGTGTGCCGTGGAGAAAAGCATTCTTCACGTCGAGTTGATGGATCGGCCAACTGCGGGACAACGCCAAGCACAGGACAGTGCGCACCGTGGCTGGCTTCACAATAGGACTGAAGGTCTCATCAAAATCCACTCCAGGGCGCTGAGTAAAACCGCGAAGGACCCATCTGGCCTTGTACCGCTCAAGAGATCCATTAGCTTTGAATTTGTGGCAAAAAACCCATTTACCTGAGACGACGTTCGCTCTTGGTGGTCGAGGAATGAGATCCCAGGTGTGATTTTGCAGCAGGGCGGCATGTTCCTCCTCCATGGCAACCCGCCAATTTGGGTCGGCAAGGGCACCTCTGTATGTCTTTGGGACCGGCGAGAGGTGCGTTGTGTGGTACAGTGCAGGGAGGCGAAATCCGTCCTTGGCGCGGGTAGTCATGGAGTGCTGGTTCACCACGGGCGGAACGGGAACAGCTCCTTTGGGAAGAGAAGCAACCGCGGGAGGAGTGGCGGACACTGTGGCGTCGGAGGCTTGGTGGCGAGTGTAGACGTGCCGAAAGTCCCGATCACCAACCGGTATGGTGGTCCTGGGAGCCGGTGGCGGCTGTACCGGTGATGGATCGGGGGCTCGACGGCGAGTGTAGACGTGCCGAAAATCCCGATCAGCAACCGGTATGGCAGGCCTGGGAGCCGGTGGCGGCTGTGCAGGCGATGGAGGTGCTGAAGTCGGTGCAGGGGAAACCGCCAGGCGTGGTGCGGCCGCTCGAGGCAGCGTAGGAGCTGGAGATGCCGCGGGTGGCGTGGCAGGACAGGTGCTGGGGTCGACTGCGCGCAGCCGAGAAGGGTCGTCAGGGGCCGCATGTGACAATGCAGCAGAGACACCATGCCGGGCAGGACCTGCAGGAAGGAGAGCACGGGCTGGGCCTGTGGGCGCCGGCACGGGGTCAGTGAGATTCAGCAAAGGGAAATGCGTTCTCGTCAAAGGTAACATGGCGAGAAATGATTACTTTGTTGGAACAAAGGTCAAGACAGCGGTACCCTTTGTGATGAGGGGAATAACCAAGGAACACACACCGAGCAGAGCGAGGGGCAAGTTTGTGTGATGCAGTAGCGGAGAGGTTTGGATAGCAAGCGCAACCGAAGACACGAAGATGAGTGTAGGAGGGCATGATGCCGTGGAGAGCAAAGTGCGGGGTGGTGGAGTTCAGTGTCTTGGTGGGTAGGATATTAAGAAGAGATGTAGCAGTGGTTAGCGCGTCAGCCCAATAGGAAGGCGGAATGCTACCCTGGAACAGGAGCGAGCGAATGACATTGTTGATAGAACGAATGATCCGCTCGGCTTTACCGTTTTGGGCGGATGTGTAGGGGCAGGACATTCGAAGATGAACACCACGGCTGAGAAAGAAGGTGCGGGCACTGGAGTTGTCGAATTCGCGGCCGTTGTCGCACTGCACAACTTTAATGGAAGCACCAAACTGAGTATGCACGAGAGCAAAAAAATTGGCAAGTACAGAGAATGTGTCAGACTTGAGTCGTAAAGGGATCGTCCACAAGTAGTGAGAGCAATCGTCAAGAATGGCCAAATAGTATTTGTAACCAGAGACACTGAGAACAGGTGATGTCCAAAGATCACAATGAATAAGTTCAGAATTCTGACGAGCACGAGAATTCGATACATGAAAGGGAAGACGAACATGACGACCTAACTGACATGCATGACAAATAGAGCTGCTGTTTTCTTTATGACAAGACGGAATGAAGGAGGAATGCATAAGCTGGACCATAACATCATGACCAGGATGACCCAACCGACGGTGCCAAAGGGACGAAGTAGATGTTGTGAGGAAGGTGCTCGGCAATGTGGAAGGCAGGCGCAGAGGATAGAGAGGCCCGGAGCTGTCACACCTGAGGATCACGTTCCGAGACTGAAGATCCTTCACAGAACAACCAGTGGGGTCAAATTCAACTGAGCAATTGTTGTCAGAGGTAAAACGGCGAACAGATATAAGATTCTTAATAAGGTTTGGTGAGGCAAGAACATTATTAAGACATAATGAACCTGGAAGATAAGCAATACCAGTGGAGGTGACAGGAAGTAAGGATCCGTCACCGACAACAATGGAGGAGGGAATAGGGTTCCGCGGAAGGGAAGTACTGGAAAGAGAATTGGACGTGGAGGTCATATGAGAAGTGGCACCTGAATCGAAGTACCATTCATGTTGCGGTTGAGGCTGTTAAAGGGTCATGGTGTTGAAGGAGGAGACCAGCAATTGTTGATCCCAGGAGGGGGGCGCCGGGGTGTAGGTTCCCTGAGGGGCAGTCCAGTACCCTTGTGCCCCGGCCACCAACGCTTGAGGCTGGAACGCGGGCGCTAAGCTGCGGCACTGTTGTCGCGATGTTGAGCCAGCGGCGCTGCTTTGGTGGTGCTTCTTTGTCTTTGTTGATTTGCGCCGAATGCGCGGTGGGCGCGCGCAGCGAGGTGCAAGAGGAGGGTGGGATCCTGGCCACATTTGGATAGAACCCGTCCAAGGGTTGTAGAACGAGGGCCAGGACCCGCCCTGTTTGGGTGCGCCGGCCGCAGCAGGGGTGTTACCACCGGAACGACCCCCGCGTTTTTCGCGGCGGCGGTTGTTCTACTGCCGCCGTTACCGCCCCCGGAACCTGTAGGAGGCTGCAGAGGTGATGGAGGCCGAGGGGCGTTGCTGGAGGACGAAGTGTCACCGGTCGTTGCGATGAGAGTGGTGGATGTCGAGGAGGATCGGTTCGCCATGTTGAGCTCTTCAAGAAGAAGATCAGCACGGGCCTCCAGGAACGTGGGAAAGGGGCGAGCGCGCTGTAGATGGAGACCGATGGAGGAGTACTTCTCGTTAAGGCCGCGGATCACATTGAGCACAAGCGTGCGGTCCGCGACAGACTCGCCGAGATCACCGAGAGCGTCAGCCATGCTCTTGAAGCGTCGGCAGTAGTCGGCAATGGAGAGGTCACCCTGGGAGAAGTTTCGGAATTCGGCGTCGAGGTAGAGTGCACGTGTTTCACGGTTGCCAAGGAATTGTGTTTCAATGGCGAGCCAGGCAACACGCGCAGTAGCGCCGCGATCCATCACGATCTCAACAAGCTCGACGGAGATCGTGCCATAGATCCAGGTCTTGACAACACAATCCATGCGTGCCTAGTCAGGGAGAAGCGGCGCGGATTGTCGGAGAGGATGTGGTCTGAAGAGAATACTTGCCGCCGTGAAGATGAAGAGCTCACGCCCGTGAGTGTAATGGCGGACTTCAAATCGAGGGCGAGTGGGATCGAAGTGCGGATGTTACGAACGCCACGGCATGAGCATGAAGGTTGACGAGAGCGGCTGCTTCGTGTAGGAAGATGGCGTCGTGAACAGGGAGGGGCGGGTTGTCGGAGACGCGGGACTCAACATCTGTGGCGGCGTCTAGCTCCTGGTCCTCGTTGGCAGCGGTGCGTTCGCGGGCCGCGCGCTCAAGGGCAGCGCGAATGCGTACGACGGCGGCGTCGCGTTTCTGGGATGCCGCGGCCGCTTCGCGCTCCGTCGCAGCAGCACGAGCGAGTGCAGCGTCGCGCTTGATCTTGGCGATGCAATCGTGCTCCGCCTGTGCCGCCTGCTGATCTGCAGCGCGCTTGGCAGCGGCATCTGCATCGGCGGCATGGGGGGAAGAAGGGGCGGAAGGCGTTGTGCTGGCCATGAGGGCAAGGAGAGGCAACGGCGACCAGGGGAGTCGCACGCGTGGTAATCGTCTGTACATCTTTACCCACAAGAGGTAATCGTCCCGATGGTTCTACATGATTCCTTAGTCATGCAGATCGAGAGACTACCACGAGGCCTTTACAATACCTCGCTCTCTAGCATCTCACTCCTATGGGGTTGCTTCCATAGGTTGTGCGGGATGTCCACCACAGGTTAGCGCAATCGGACTCCACTCTCCACATACGCTAGCCTCGGCGACGTCACCTACATCCGATGTCCCATTCCATGTGGGGCTTTTATTACCCACCTACACACGTTCTCCGTGAAATGGCTAGAGAGTCTAGTAAATTATTCAGCCAAGCCTACGATGCACGACTTGTGGTTGTCTTGTTGTACGAAGGGTCATCACAGGATTAAGTCCTTAATTTGTCCGGGTGGTTCATTCCACAAACCACAATCCTTGTGTTACATCCACACCCACCACTCTTACCATCCGCCCAGATTGGTATAGCATGTTTTAAGGGTTTTGAGAAGCATAAAATAAGTAGTCACAAAGTATTCAGCCACGTACATCCTGTGACTATCCCAAAACAAGTTCTTATGTTTTTGAAGATTGATGATCAGGGCAAATAGCGCCCTGGACTTGACAAGACTAGCATGGCATTTAATATGACTTATAGCTAGTAAAGTTATTATTAACATCTAGGGTGACAATGGTCAGGTGATTCAAGTGTCAAGGAAAGGCATAGTAGTTTTTAAGACATCAAATAGGCAGGTAACTACCTTAAGCTTTAACATACATTTGCATAGTAAAGTAAGCATGCAATTTGATAATTTAAAGAAACATAACTTTGTAGAAAATGTAGGATTAACATGATCAAAGTGATGACTTGCCTTGCTTGGTTTACCACAGCCTTAAATCTAAGCCTTCTCAGCCAGTGACCTTAAGTTACTGGTCCTCTCTTTTACCCAGTCTTACTGTTCGAATCCCCCGCCTCGTCGAGTCTTCAGATTCTAATACGTGGCAAAGAAAAGAAAGACCAAATAAATCCAAACACTTTAAATGCCCGATTTAATTTAGATTATACGTTTATTAGGATTTGAGAATAGAAGGATGATTCGGATTAATGGGCTGTAAACACAGCGGTAGATGAATTGGGCAGGAGAATGAATTATCTAAGTAGCTTCACCGTGAGGGAAAATTTTAGGATGACGAGGATCAAAAATGAAAAGAAATATTTACAGAATTATCCACTTTGGAAAAGGAAGTGGCGGACTTAGCCGATTTGGGAAAGGTCGGGCTTGATCTTTTGTTGATGACTTTCTTTAATCGATTTACATTTATCAAGAAAGTTCCATGAGTCGGGCAGGACTTAGGGACAGATAAAAGAGGTTAGCGAAGATAGTAAAGAGGAATAGAACTTTGTAATTTTTGGATGCGGAGGTTTTGTAGGAGATGAGTATAATTTTAAATACTCAGTGTAACCTTGATATTTCATGTGGTATTACTTGTCTGAGATTGCAACAGCCAATTTAATGAATCATTATTTTTAATAACTTAATTAAGGTATGGATTTAATCATTTAATCAACTATTATTATGGACAAGGTTGGTTATTTTATTGATTACCAATCTATTATTCACGGTCTGCCTTTTATTGAGTGAATGAGTCATGAATTAACATGGTTTACCTCGATGAAGCTATTTCTTTTAGTATTAATTATTTTCACTATTACATTTGAATTATGAGATAATGATTAGAGGTTCGGATGTGAGGCAAGGACTATTTTAAGTACTAATGAGTGAGATGACATGATTCTTGAGCTGAGCGATTTATGGTTAATATTTTATGTGGAAAAAATCATGTTAAATTGATTTACTTAATTTGTTTAAATATATTTAGATCGACGGATGAAGGATAGTATCTACACCACTTGAGATAGTATTCAAGTTACTATTCGGGTTTCTAGAGTAAAGTTTGAACGCATTGATATTATTCCTATAGAGCTTCAACCATGCGACTTTAGTTATTTAGGATCAACTTCTATTACATTCGATTGGTAAAAGGGAATCTTTTAATTAGTTTTATATCTTAATTTTTAATATTAACATTTAGTCCAAGATAATTACTTGTCCTAAGGGAAATAGTTCATGGCATAATCTTACCTTATTAATCCTATATGAGGATTAGTTCATTACTCACTAGTTGCATGAAATTAACTAGAGTTAAATTGTTAATTTACTTTCATAATATTTTTAGCTTAATCTCACCATTAGATTCATAAGGTTGCTTCTTTGAGTATTTATACAATATTAAGTCATAAGCTAGCCATATGCCAGGGAATGTTGGGGTCTGCATACCAGAAACTAAAGACACTGTCTAGCTGGTCCCACAAGTCAGAAAGGAGGCAGACAGAGGGAGCAGTGAACGGAGCGGCTGCAGTTCCACCCAACGGGAAAACAGGGGAGGTGCAGGGGAGGCACGCGGCCAGGGGGGAGGGGTGGTGGCGCCGGCGAAGGGCGGTCGGGGAGGCGATGGCGGCCACCAAAATGAGATGCCCAGGCGTTGAGGAGGCTCCCGGTGGCAGTAGCTCCGGCCGGGATGGCGCCAGCGGCGGCGGCGGTGATGAGCGGGCGGCGGGAGAGGCGATTGGCGCCGGTGGCGGAGCAAGAGGAAAGGAGGCGAGGTGAGCATGGGCATGGTTAGGGTGCGAGAGACTCACCGGAGTGCTTGGTCGGCCGGGCGCAACCGAGGCGAGCTAGCGGCGAGCACCGGCGGCGGCGCGGAGGCTACCACGGAGGGCGCGCCGGTGGGAAAGAGTGCCGGCCGTCTGTTTGGGAGCCTTGGGTGCCGAGGTGCCACTCCCATCTGCGTGGAATCGGCCCGAGACCGGCCGAGGTGGAGGCGGCGGCGGAATGGCGTCGGTCGGCCGAGAGCGAAGAGACAGCGCGTGCGGCGTGCTCGGCGAAGGCACTCCAGTGCGGCGAGGGGAGGCGATGGCGTCGGGGCGCGCGCGTGGCGCGAGCGATCGTGGGATACTTGCCGGGGCGCAAGGCGGCGGGTGGCGGCGCGCGACGGGTCGGCTCAGTGAGCTCGGCGTGAAGATGGAAGAAGGAGCGAAGGAAGGAGGCGGGCTCGAGTTCTTATAACCGCGGAAGGGGTCCCCGTGGTGGAGCTGCACGGAGACCGGGAGCGATGCACGGCATAGCACTGGGTAGGCGGTGGTAGAGTCATTGGCGAGACATGACGGAAAAATCGGGGCGGGCGAATCGTGCATCTTTGGTCGCGCGAGCAATGGCAACAGGCGGGCTTTCGTGTGACGGGAGAAGAGGGAGGAGGGGGAAGGAGGAAGGAAGAAGAAGGCAGGCGAGAGCGGTCGGGTGGGATGGCTGGGCCACGCGAGGAGAAAGAAAAGGCAGGCCGGACGGGTCGAAGGAGAAAAGGAAAGGGCCAGGGAAAAGAAGAAAAAAAAGGAGCGGGTCGGGAGAGGGAAGGAAATGGGTCGAGCCCAAAATTTGAAAGGAAAGACTCTGAATTTTTAATTTTTAGATTTAGATTTGTAATTAGGTTTTTGAATTTGAAAGGTTGGTTCAAATTTTTGGATTCAACATTTTAAATTTAAGAGGGTCCAATTTTTGAGAAATAATTCTTAATCTCCCAAATTTAAATTTTCAGATGCGCAAATTGGATGGAAAGATTTTATATTATTTTCAATTTCTATTCTTGGCTTTGAGTTTCCATATTCTAATTTAAATTTGAAATTAAGACTTCCAAGTATGTTTGGATTTTCTCAGTTTCATTTTTATTAATTGGGCTTTTTGGCAAGACATCAAACTTGAGAAATTCGAATAATGTCAAAGATTTTTTTGAAATACCCAAGAAAACGATTAAAAGATTTTACACTTTTCGCAATTACAGTAATTCCCTATTTGGGATGTTACAATTTTTGAGTAAAATATTAAATTAAATTAATTTGGTGTTTGGTGTCTAAATTTTAATTTTGTTTTTCCCAGATTTTCTGCTTTTAAAAAGGTTGGATTTATAAAGTAATTTAAGTAAAAACCCAAAAATATTATTAAACAAAATGATATTTTGATCTTGTAAATATCCTATTTTAAATTAATTATTTGGATTTTATCTGGTTTTCTGTGCTTTTCTAGAGTTTAAAATCTATTTTTGAAATTAAAAAGTATTTTCAGTGTAAGAAAATAATACCAAATTTAGTTGGAAATTATTTATTTAAGTCCAAAACATCTCTAGGGATGTTTGTGAATTTTTTGAAATTTTTAGAATTTATTTGGTATTTTTCTGAGCTTTATTTGCTTTTCTTGGGTTTTCTGAAAATCCAAAATCCAAATAAATATTTTAAATATCCCATCTCTCCATCCTGGGCTGACAAGTGGCCGGCCCGGATTGAGCCACGCCGCCTCCCAGCCCATCTCCATCGTCGCCGCCCGCGTCTCTCTCACTGCGCGTGGGGCCCGCCTGTCAGTGCCACCTCCTTCTTCCTCCTCACCTTCTTCCTCCCGCGCCCGACGGCCAAAATCACTGCCGCCACCTTGCCGCTCGGATCTCCTCCCTTCTTCCTCTCTCTCATCTCCCCCGAGCAACCCACGCCATCTCCTCCACCATCTCCGTGCTGAATACTCACTACTAATTTTGAGGTCTTGGCCAACGACGTGAAATCGTTGCAATAGGGTCAAAATAGATGCAATATGTACCTATTGCAACTAATGACTTCCGTTGGTAAGCGTGGCAAGTACTTGCGTGCTTAAAAGATTGTGCAACGGATTCTGATTTCGTTGCAATGCTTATCCTTATTGCCACGCAGTGTGGTGTGGCATTTGTTTTTGTTGCAGCGAGCGATGTCGTGGCAATATAGGCTATTGCCACGTATCGCCGTGGCAATACCTTCTTTGCCACAAAGCGTAGTCGTTGTAATAGTATCATTTGCCACGGAATTATCGCGTGGCAATAGCCTCTATTACCACGCCCATGACTCGTGGTAATAAATCCTATTGCCACGGAAAATATTTCGTTGCAACAAGATTTATTGCCACAAAAGATATTTCGTTGCAACAAGAATTATTGCCACGGAAGGTGTTCGATTGCAATATGTTTTATTGCCACGATGATCGTTTCATTGCAATAAAGATATCGCAACTTGAAATATGTTAGGCGGCAAATATATCCTATAGCAACGATCATTGTTCACGACATATCGTGGAATTGCAACATAGTGCGGTGTTGCAACGACCTATCGAACAAAATGCTAGTGCCGCATTCACATTTATCATAGCGGTAAGATTTGCGACAGCGTATTTAGCATTTGATATTTGATTATTAATTTGTTGTTGCAAATTAATAATCAAATTAGAAACTTGTTGTATCATAGGCACAAATATTAATTCAACATATATATTAATTCAATATATTGATTCAACACATAATATTTTAAAAGTGTCACCACTCATGTAGGGATTACATATTAATCTCGGACTTAAACTACAAAGTTTTAAACTAATAACAAAAATACTATCGCTTAGTAGCATTTGTCCTTGCTTCTTTGCCATGTAGAATATCAGGGCTTGATGATCATGTCATGACTCGTGTGCTCTCAGATTAAATTGTTTCTTCTGCCATAACATCAACCATAAAGGACCGTAATGTGAGTAAGGTCTAGCACCACATACTTATGTACTTCATAGTGCAAGTTTATAGAAGACTAGTAAGGTGCTCGTGCGTTGCAACGAAAAAACAAATAAAAGTAATGCATACTATCAAATATGATCTCAAACGAATAATAAATATCAATTTTATCTTACGTTATCATGTATCAAGCAAAGCATACATGTTCATGCTAAATAAATAAATCAAGCATCATATTAGTAAAGTATGATAGGACAAGCACCACATACAACAATATGTATAAAAATGATAGTAAACAATATTTTTCCACAGTATTCTTAATACATAAATAACTGTCAGACCGTCTTAGAGAATAACAAACCAATTGATAAATAGGACATCATGCCATAAACATTAACGGGAATTTTAAAATGAACCCTTCTGGATGACTTATCTTCATCTCTATCTTATCAAGGAAAGAGAAAGCAAATAAGTCAGCATCATCCTCATTACAAGAAAATCAAGATTAATAAAGTGAGATACTCATCCATGCAAAGAATAACCATTTTTCCGAAGCCAAGCATTAAGAAAAACAGGAGCTACCAGAACCTTACTGTCTCAAATAACATCATTACATCAATTTAGTAACAGAAGCTATCCAAGCCAATATGGAGCTAACATTTCAGGTTTTCAGCTCAAGCCATCATTACTTCCTCTTTTAGGTTCTCCTATTTTATTGGATTATTTGTTATTTGTTAACTTATTGGGCAGATGAAGTTATACATCATGATTATTTCTCTATGCAGATCCTGGCATGATTTTGAAACATTTATCTAGCGACAAAGTGCCTTCAGTGGCTGCTTTCAGTAGGAGTATGAAATATCACTGACTTTGGGAGCAATATTTTATGGGAAAAGAAAAACTCTGTACATGATCTTTTAATTTCAAGTCTGTTATGAAATGATTGTGATGGATCGTCTTAGATCATCTGTAGCAGTGTGGAAATGTAATATGTGGTCTCATATTTCAGTGCCCCATGTAAAGAAAGCAGCTAGTTTTAGGTAATGAATATTGAATATAAACAACTAAGAATAGTACAGTACTGAAAGATATCAATCTCCCCAAATTAATGTTTTTCTTGTTATCTAGTAAAATCGGCATGATCACAATTTCTTTACCTAAGACGGCTGTCTGAGAACTGTTAGTCTTTAGTTTTGAATACCAAATAAATCCACAACATAATGCACTGAAAGATAAGTTTCCACTATACGTGTGATTACTATCAAGATAGAGCTCAAATTACATCGCAGTGTGTGATGAATGCCAATTCCCTATTTGATGCCAGCATTGCTCTTGAAAGTACCATAGTAAAACTTTTTTTTTCTGAGACACCATAGTAAAGCTTTCTAGTAGAGTTTGGCATGATTTGATTCCAATACAATATATAATCTTGAGAGAAAATCTTTCAGAATGCAGCCTCACTACTGCTAGTAGGAAATACAAATGTCTGGTACTCAATAGTCTAATGTAACAAGCATGAAGCATATAATTATTTTTTCCAATTGCTGTTACTTTCTTTCCAGGCAGACTACCAGGAAATGAAAATTTACTGAAAAAACTACTTTCAGTTAATCAACATGCTTATTAGATTAGGGAACCAATAAAAAGATGCAACTTACTAGCAAACCAATGAAAATACACGCGAAGGACGACGGGCAAACCAATGAAAAGATGCAACTTACTAGAAATTTAGGAAGTTCCCAATCAAGTTCCGATTTGTTAAGTCTAGTAACCCAATTAGCTTGACAGATCATATATATGATTCAAGCCACATGAGCACAGGACAATGTCAGTGATATGTGCAATCCAGAAAGGGACAAGCTAGTTTGTCAGCATGGCTGATCAATCAAAAGTACTCGGAGTTAATGGCAAAGTAGCTAGCTAGGAGCCTAGGATGTACTCCTTCACAAGTTTTACAGACAAGCACAATCCACTGTTTTTAGATGATCGATTTGCCCTGCGATAACAGAACAAAATTGTTATACCTCCTCTTCTTCTTGCTGATGGGATCATCACCATGCAACTCCACCTCGCCTTTGTCCGCATCCGGCACCACCTCCTTCTCCTTCCCGGAGTCCCCATATAGCTGACAAAGCATATAGCATATAACTGGCGAAAAAAAGACCATAGAGTTTAAGGCATAAAACAGTAACAGTGGCACATCTCTTAAATCACTAAAAACTGTGACATGTTCACATCTTGCATGAAATCAATGAAGTTTCCTACGCATATAGAGCTAAATAACATATATTTACAGTGACCTTCAAGAAAACAATTACGACACTGCCATTCTAGCATCATGCAGTTCATAAGAACGTTAAGATAAAATTCGCTCAAATGACGGTAAAAACATACAAGCTCTAAAGCAAACCTTGGAAACACCCTTGCCCAAGTAGTCAGATCCACCATCCCTCAATTCCAAAGCTTCATAAACACCTGTAGAACAGGGAGGAGTCATATTCGATTAGTTTCTACTCAAGGCATATGGTAGACCTACGATAATGATCACAAGACCAGTGTGTGCATTCAGCCCAAGGCAAGATTGAAGAAACGCATTGATGACAACAAAATAACCCACCAGTTGATGCACCGCTCGGGACGGCCACCCTAGCAAAGGTTCCATCAGAGCAGCACACATCGACCTGAGGCAAACATCATGAAATCAGCCAATGTTACTAAACATTTTCGTCGCATTCGCAATGATCAAGAACTAACGTAAGGAAGGGCAACAATCGACAGATCAAAAATGAAATCCTGAAAATGTCGAATTTAAAACTACCGCCGCACATCACAAGCATATGGCTAGAATCATCCGCAAACACTACCGAGCAACAACAGTGAAGCATCACCCACCGGCGCACGTTGTCGGCACGGCCGTTGCACCCCCCGATGAGGGCGATGAGGGAGGACCGGAGGAGGCTCACCTGAGTTTCCCGGAGGAGGACCTGGCAGTCGCGGCGGAGAGGGGCGACTGGCGATGAGGCGGCCGGATCTGGTCGGTGGAGGAAGAGGCGGCCGGATCTGGTCGGTGGAGGAGCGGCGGAACGAGGGGCGCCGAGGAGCGGCGAGGGGCGACGAGGGGCGGCGAGGGGGCGGGGAGGGGCGCCGAGGGGGCGGCGAGGGGGCGGGGAGGAGCGACGAGGGGGCGGGGAGGAGCGGCGAGGGGGCGGCGATGGGCGGCGAGGGGCGGCGAGGGGCGACGAGGGGGCGGGGAGGAGCGGCGAGGAGCGGCGAGGGGGCGGGGAGGCGCGGCGGACCGACGGGCGGAACGAGGGGCGGCGAGGATCGGAGTTGTGGTGTGTCGGCGAGGAGGAGAGGCGGCGCGTGGGAGGTTTCGCGAGAAATGGGGAATGGTGGATTTGGAGAGACCGCCCGAGATTTGGATTTTGGAGGCGGGGTGGAGATGTTAGGGTTTACTGGTTTAAGAGGACCACTTGTCAGTCTATTTCATGAGTAAGAGGGTGTTTGGAACTGCTTTATAAACTCTGCTCCACGAATTCTACCATGGAGCAGCTCCACGAGTTTGTGGAGCACCCCTTTAGGTGCTCTCACAACTCCACCTTTTTCCTCGAGCAGTGCGTGGAGTGAACCTGTTTGGCTAAAAAACATAGAGCGGAGCTGAAAAACATGGAGTGGAGCAGTCCCAAACACCCCCTAAATGGACGAGATAGGTACAGATAGAGCTAACTCATACCCGTATCCGTTTACCCGATGGGCAGAGATTTCCTCCCATTTTTTACCCGTAGGTAAAAAATCTATTCTATACCCGACTCCATTAGGGTATTTACCCACGGGTATATGGGTAAACGGGCACAATTGCCATCCCTACAACATATATAGCTTACAATCTCAATAGCCTTAGGGGCTTAACAAAACTTAGCAGCGGAAAATCCAAAATAAACGTAGTGGCCAATCGACATGCCCACGCAATCGGTGGGGGCGAAGCCTAGAACGCGTGAGTCGTCGAAGTACTCGCCTCTTGGAACCTCCTGCTGGTAGCACTCCTCTTCCTCAACTGAGCAACATAGGCGTAAAGCCGTGAGTACATTGGTACTCAGCAAGCCGTTTGTAACAAATGATGCAATATAGTATGCATGGCTTACCAATGGAAGGCTGAAAGGGTTAATTTACATAAAACAGCATTTGAAATTACCATAAATAGATTGAAGGCGAATTGTAAATAAAACAATAATGAATAATCAAAGGAATTTAAGGTAAACTACTTATGGACCTCTCATCCACAAGCTAAACCCACCCGCTTATGGATATCCCATCCACAAGCCAAACCAACAGTGAATTAACCATCCACTGTCCAGCTACAAGTTTTCAAAGAGTAACTATACCTCGTGTGAAATCACCGAGCATTGTCCATAACCGAGGACGCGGCTATTCGAATAGTTTTACACTCTGCAGAGGTTGCACAACTGTACCCACACGATGTGATTAGCCTCGCGCTAAGGAAATCACAACAAAGCCTTTACAATGTTCAATTCCAACCCAATCCCGCCCGCTAGGTTTCGCATCACACCCCCTTGCGCCTCATGGAAATCAAGCAACCATGTTCATCCCAAATGAGATTGAAATTGAAACATCCCAAATTAATCGGCCAGTCTGTCCCATACCGGACATGTGGTTTGCACGGTAAGACTCAGATCAATGGCGCACAAAGTTAAGTCCTTAAGTGTTCTCGGGCAAGACTACCACATCCATCGAAGTGCTCCAACACTTCCCCCTTTACTGCACGATCACTCGCCCGAGTAGAAACCAATTTTGTATAACCACCGCCAATGACGCACCAACGTCACGGCACAAATTTTATAACAGTGGCACCAACCACGATTCAATATCTCATTAAGTCAAATTAATTAATCACATGCGATGATGAACCCAAACGATAATAACAGCATGGCTAAGCATACTAATCGCACCATCCCCAATGTGATCGTAATATAGCATCACTACTAAGTTTCCCAACCTATGGTGACAATGGCATCATGGCATTCAAATTATCAAGAAGGAAATAATCAATTAGGTCATTAACTACCAATACAAGGGTTTTATAATAAGGTAGCAATGCATTGTAATTTAAAACAAACTATTTAACTAATAGATTGCAAACGGGGTTCAACATGATCAAGGGACACGACTTGCCTTGGCCTTGCTCAGTTGACGGCTCTTGAACTTCAAATCCAACTTCGCTCCTTGAGCGCGCGATCTAACGAGAGAAAAGCAGACGAAGAGACAAAATAAATTCAAATAAAATTCAAATGAACTCCAAAAATTCTCAAACCTGAACCAAAAGATAGAGCTCAATTTTAGATGAATTTAGGAAAAGAATCGGGTCAATCGGAGCTAGGGCGAGGGAGAAACGAGGCTCGGAAAAATAAATCTCTGAGAAAATCAGGAAATTGGAAAAGTGCAGCATCTTTGTGGACCGGGTGCACGGAGACTGGTCTACGGTGGACTCGGCGCCTGACGCAATCGGTGCGGATCAGCGACTCTTTGGCGCAAGCGGCTTAGGCCGCGTGGCGGTGGCCCGGCCGACACGTGTGCGGGTAGGGCGGCGGCGGGACCCACATGGCGGCGCACGGCGCGCGGTGGAACGAGTCCACGGAAGGCGGCGGCGGGTTAGATCGGACGGCCTGCGGTGCGGGGCGTGGGCGCATCCGGCCGTCGGCCCAGATCTGAACAGGCGGCGAGATCAGCGGCTCGGGAGGGCGGCGGTGGATCGCCGACGTGGCGGCGCTGCGCTGCGCGGCGTCGCGCGGAACGGCGCGGCGGGCGGCGGACGGCGGGCGGGCCGGCGCGGGTGTCCGGCGCGCGGCGGCGGCTGGTCGGCGGTGGCTCGGGGCAGCGGCGCTCACGGTGGCAGCGACGATGGCAACGCGGCGACGGCGGCGGCGGCGCCACGGCCAACGCGGACGACGGCGAAGCGGCGAGGGGACGGCGCCTTGCCGGCGGCGGCGAGGCACGGCGGCGGCGGCGGCGAGGGCGGACCTCGGGTCGGGCCATTAAATACCCGGCGACACGAGGTTGGCGCGCACGGACGTCGAGTCCCGGCCGGATCGGCTCGGCAATTGGGCTCCACAGCCGATGGCACCTGGCGGCGCTGCGGCGATCGCGATGCGGGCGAGACGCGCGCGGATGGGCGACACGTGTCGGCCATCCAATGGAGGAAGGCGGCGCGCGGCGGCGCGGATGCGCGCCGCGTGGCGAAGGGCGAAGCGGCCGCGCGCAGGCGGTTGGGCGGCCGGGCGGTTCGGTGGGCTTCGCCCACCGGCGGTTTTATTTATTTTAGACTTTTCTTTTCAGAAATTCAAATAAAAGATTTTGAGCTCTAGAAAATAGCAAATAAATCCAGAAAAATCGAGAAAAATACCAATAAATTCCTTGAGACACCAGAACTCAAATAAAATAACTTGGCAAATGTTAATGTTTAATTTAATCATATTAAATCCAAATAAATTCTGAAAATTCCTTTTAAGCTTTAATTAATTTCAGAAAATTCCAGAAAATTAATTTTTGAAAATTGAGCTTTATAAACTCCAGAAAATCAGGATGTTACAGAGACATCAGGCACATTCACGCTTTTAAGCAGTGCAAAGGGAGCCTGAGTGCTCGATGTGGTACTAAACAAAGAGCACGCAACAGGGAGTGGGAGTGGAGTGCTAGCGCGAGCGTGCTAGTGTTCATGGCCCATTTGCAGAGAGGCTCACGTACGTTCGATCCGATTCCTCCAAATCCCGATCCAACACCATCGCGAGGAGCGGCGGTGCTCGCGAGGCGGCGGCGCGGCGAGGAGCGGCGCGGCGCTTCGTGGGCGGCGGCGCTCGCGAGGCGGCGAGGCGGCGGCGCGGCGCTTCGCGGTACTCACCCGCGCGTTCTACTCGCCCTCGCCGTTCGTGTCCGTCGGTCCGCCTTGGCATCGGGTTCGAAGTCGGGTTCCTCATGATCTGATGGGGTGGCGGCATTCCTTTACCTCGGTGGGTTCCTCTCCGACTCGTCCGGGCGGCGAAGATGCTCACCGAGACGCGAAGACCACCGATCCTCAAGCTGCGAGTTCTTGCCTTTTCCTCTGTTCATTTCTCCGGTTTCGGGCGGATTTGTTCAAGGAGCAATTTACATTAGCATGGATCAATTGGTGCAATCACTTCATATTTTAGCGAGAAAAATATGCAAATGATTTCTTGATAGATTAGCGATTATTAATGCAACCTCTTCTTGAGTCAATGTCATTGTAATCGGCGTTTCATATTGTAGCGAAAAATATGCAAATGATTGTTGATAGATTGGCGATTATTAATGCAACCCACTTCTTGTGTCAATGTCATTGTAATCGAAAAATAAAAATTGCAGCATATCCATTTTAATGGCCGTCTCTATAGTGCATTCTGTGGTCCTGATGTGTATCAGTGACATGCGTCATATTTATATATTTTTAGTCGTCATTTTACCCTTATATGCTTCGCATTTTGGGACCATTTATCATCATTTACACGTTTTTCTATGAATAATTGCTCAATTTGGATCATTTTACATTTTTTGTGCTTTCTCCGCAGGCCGGCGCGATCGAGGCGCATATACGACAATTCTGGACTTTCGGGACTGCTCCGTACAGATGTGCGCGTCGTCACGAATGTGTAGGATCAAACCGCGATGAAATCGGACTCCCGGAGGGCCAGAATAGAAGAAATTAAATGGAAAAAGGACTTGATTGTAAACCCTAGATTCTTCGAGGACTATTCTGCAAAATGCCAAATCCCAATTCCAACAAAAGCCAGCGCCGCCGGCTGCCATTTTCTTTGAGCCCGGTTTTCTCTTTTTCTCCCCTAACCATCCTTTGCTCCTCTCCTCCTAGCTCCGACGCGAGGGCGGGCTGCACTCGCCGCGACCACTGTCGAACCACTCGGGATCTGACACCACCTCTCTTCACCCGCAGCTCTCCCTTCTCCGCTTCCCCCCCCTGCCTCACTTCTCCACCGCCGCGCCTCCATTCTTCTCCTCTGCGCCGCCGCTCTCCATCCGCGCCTCCTCTTTGCCGCGCCTCAGCGCCGCCGCTTGCTCTCCCTCCTCTCTTCTTTAACTCCGGCCAACCGCATCCTCCACCGCCACCTCTCATCTTCCCCTTGCCTCACCTTGCTTCTCCTCCTCCCACTACTCCGATCGGGTCCCCTTCTTCTTCCACTTCAACGCCGACGTCCAACCACTCCACTCCCTTCCGCCGCACCCCACTCCTCTGCGCCACCACCTTCTCCACCCCGCGCGCCGCCTTGC
This sequence comes from Dendrocalamus sinicus, assembly GCA_036346575.1. Lineage (NCBI taxonomy): Eukaryota > Viridiplantae > Streptophyta > Magnoliopsida > Poales > Poaceae > Dendrocalamus > Dendrocalamus sinicus. The sequence goes on from CM070669.1 coordinate 2,722,678, forward strand.
TTCTTCTCTCGACTCCCATCTCTTCTTACTCCGGCGCGCCACCCTCTCCCTCACCGCCGCCGCCTTGCACACCTCTGGTCGGCGCCGCCGTTCCTCTCTTCGCCTCCACATCCGGACGCCGCTTCTCCTTCATCCCTCGCCGCCGTTCGGATCACCTCGGCGCCGCCGTCCTCACCTTGCTCCTCCACTAGATCCGCCTCTCCGGCCGCCTACATCACCTCTCTAACCTACATCTTCGCCGCCGCCATCACCTGCTTCTCTTCTTACCGACCGCCGCCGTCTTCCTGTTCCTCGGTCCGCCCACATCGGCGCCGCCCTCCACTTCAACACCGGCAGCCACCGGCCTCTGCAGCGTCGACACCGACGGCCGCCCTCCACATCGCCTCCACTGCTCCCTCCGTGCGCCGACACCGGCGATGACTTCTTCACCGCCGGCAGCGCCCTCTGCTACTACTTCTCCCTTCGGTTGATTCCGTCTCCTGAATCTTCTGTTCTCAGTTACTATTACTGATTCTATTTCCCTGTTAATTGATGTTTCATAATCTGTGAATGTTAAACTTTTGCTCTGTGATGAATGCTTGTGCACTGAGATGATATTGTGCCCTTTCTGTTATTGTGATATATGCTCATGTGATTTTTGCTATGTTATTCATCTGTTGGTTCATGTGGGTTAGTGTTTGTATCCTTGGTCAGTGTTCATGTCTTGTGGTTGTGTAGTTGTCATTGTTAATACCTGTGTATGTTTGAGAGTGTGCGATTCAGCGAGTCGGCGACCGTCTCCCTTCCCCGTGCTGTCTCAACCTCCCTTTGCTTCTGAATCCTCCCTCTTTGCTTTTCTCAGCGGTCGATTGATAGTTAAGTCGTGCGTGTGTTTGTAGTTCTGTATTTGTCGTGTGCCGTCGTTGTCTAGTTAGCTGTCGATCGTTTTCCCTCTCTTTCCCTCTCAACTCACCTAGTGCTTCTAAACCCTCCCTCAGTGCTTCTTGACTACCTCTTTCTTTCTTGCGGTCGATAGTTATTTACGTCGTCGGTTGGTAGTTGTTTCAGTCGTTTAGTCGTCGTGTCGTTTGTGCGTCGTTCGCCCCGTCGTCGTTGGTTCGTTTGTTTAGTTAGTTTGTTCGATCGTTTTAGTCGTTTTAGTTTAGTTTTCTCCCCCGTTTTGATTGACCTAGCTTTAGCTGAGCATCGTTAGCCTCAGTCTAGTCCTTGTGGAGAACACGACACTCGTCGCTATTTCAGTGACAACCCGTGCACTTGCGGGTGTGCTATTTTGCACGATCAATCAGCAACTTTACTGCAAGATAATTGAGGATGTAATTATGGAAATAAGACTATGTCAAATTATCTAGATCATATATAACATAATTTGTTTAGCTCAATATAGTTCGTTTACTTTTAGAGATACAGAAATTGATTGGAAAAGGATAGGGCCCTTAGACCACACACATTACTCCCAAACATATATACACTACAATAGGATTAGTTGGTGATGATACACATATTGTCATAGCATGGAGGGTTTTATTGGAAAGAGCTATGAAAAAGGATATCGTTAGCAGTGTTTGGTTTGATTTGTTGCCCACTTGTCATTGATGGTACATTTATATACCCAAATTTAACTAATTAGTATTGCTTTTCAAATAATGAGACATATTGTTGCACAATGTACTTAGATAGTTAGATGTACAACAATTGCCAAAATCTGATCTGCTTGCTTCCTTAATTTGTTTATTAGTAGTCATGCCAACGTTAATCATAACATACATAGATGTACAACAATTGCACAAATATTTCTTCCACATAGAATACTCAATCATTTATGTTTGGAGCAGAGGAATCCACTTAATTTTCTAATGCTTACGTGTCTTTTGGTTTTTATTATTGGCATTTGAAGTCAATATAGTGCTTTATTTTATGTGCTTTGCCACTGTGGTGGCCTTACTGCTCCAAGATAGCTTGTCTCCTTTATTCGGTTTGAGTAGGCGACGATTGGGGTTTGTTCCCCTTGGGTTGTTGGGAGGATCATTCTCACACTATGATGGCACACATCTGTCATGGAATCTGGGGTGGTTTTGGCCTCCAGTCTCTAAGAAATCTTGCTTTATTGATTAGGTCGGATTAGTGGCATATACATTTCGATCTACCTCATAAACTTTGATTACGTGTTGCTAGTTGTAATCATCATATGATATCTAAGCCTTTTATTTCTTATTCATAGATAACCATATTGGTTCTTTGCCGAGGAGTACACAAGCTACCCGCTATAAATAGCAAAGATTGACTTGAAGACAACTCTCTGAAGCTTGCGCCATACCATCAAGCAAAACACTGTATTCCCTCTTGTATGGCTAGCATCACTTTTATAGAAACGATTCATGTGCTTATATGGCTAGCTAGAAGAACTGAAACCGTCATTTTCTCGGCATCCAATTTCGTTTCGTATTGATGACCATCTTGTGCTCTTGGCCATCGTGAGTCCTAGAAAATTCCCATTGGGAAATCAGAGCTGGAATAAACTTTTACGAGTTTCTCACTATTTAATAGCAATGCTTTAGTTATTGTGGTTCATTTGCTTCTTTTCCTAGGCCATTCAATGTGGAATCATGTGAAATTTTGATCAAAATTCTCGAATAATGTCTACACAAATGTGCACTACCCGACCGGATCATTGCACTACTTTGTGAAATTTTGATCAAAATTCTCATAATAATGACTACGAGTGTGCACTACCCGACCGGATCATTGCGTGGCTGTGTTTACATGAACTTTGTATCAAAATATAGTTACAGGATATTTGAAAGCATGATCTTTGTATCGAAATCGAACGCGTGTAGCTCTTTGTTTCTTTTCCGTTGCCATGCACTCATGCACGTTGTCTTCATTGCCTCGTGTCTCGTCCGTGCATGCATGCAACAAGTTATTTTTCACGAGATGGCTCCAAGATGTGTGCATGATTAGATAATCTTTTCATTGCTTCATGGTTTGTACACATTCTTTATGTTTGTAATAGTAACTTCTCCAAAGCTTTAATCCCGCACAAACCTAAGAACAGTTAAAATACTAACATTAAGTAGTAACCAGTTCTCATATAAGTTAAAGCCAAATTTAATTAGGAGCGAGTTCACATGTTGATTAATCTTTTTAGCTCGTGCTCGTGTAATCAGTCTAGTCGGAATGTCCTCATTATCTTGTACACTCCAAATTCTTCAATAAGACCGATACGATTGATTGGTCCGTGCGTTTCTCTTATTACTTTTTTGTATCCCCTGTTCCTCGGATACAATTCAATCCTTCTACTAGGGGTGCAAATGGGTCGAGTTAATCCCGACCGATCCAGCACCGAATCCGATTGGTACCATATCCGACTGGTATCGAATCCGGAGAAAAAAAATATGGGTTAGGATATGGTAACAGCAATATCCGTCCGAATCCGATACGTCTTCAAGTTTGATTTCATGTTAGTGCTACTATTTGACGTTTCATTTTCTTTTACAATGGTAAAATAAAATCTTCCACATCAGCTATTAAATAGTAACATCAAGTCAGTACGTCCTACTCCATTTACTGCACTGCATGCATTCCTTACAAACAAGTAGGGTTGCAAACGAATTGGGTTAATCCCGATCGATCCGGCACCGAATCCGATTGGTACCGAATCCGGAGAAAAATATGGGTTAGGATACGAATAGCAATATCCGTTCGAATCCGACCCGTTTTCACCCTACCTTCTACGGCCAAATCACAATTTGTGGAAAGCTTTGAAGTAATAGATCTATTTACGTGGTCTCTCTCTACACGCAACATGCCTTTTTAACCTCGGCTCAGCGTAACTGTTCGATCGAAGGAAATTCTATCGAGACCGACTCACAACAAAAAAATAAAATAACAAAAATAACCATCCGAACGGTACTTGGCTTCGTGACCACGCATGTAGAAAATAACCATCCGAGCAGATTTGGCTTGGCCGTGACCACGCGTAGACATGCATGTATGTTGGCTTCAACAGTGATTGACTAGAAAACGAGTCTTCATATTCCCGTATGAAGCATGCAAAGTGGCGACTAGATAATCTTCCATGGCTTCATGCATGCGTATTTTTTTCTTCTTTTTTTGATATTTTTTCTTTGCTTTCCACTAAAAAACTTTTAATGCTGCCTGCTGCCTTTCTCTGCACCGCTCTCTTTGTTAATTGTCTTCCGTACAAACCTGAGAACAATTAAAATACTACAATTAGGTAGTAGCCAGTTCTCATGTAAATTAAAACCAAATTTAATTAAGAGCGAGTTCACGTGTTGATTAATCTTTTTAGCTCATGCTCGTATAATCAGTCCGATTGGAATGTCCTCATTATCTTGTACACACATCTTCACTTTCGGTTTATACAGATCGAGTATGGGCTGTATGTAATTAAATAAAATAGTAGTAGCTCCGCATCTCCAAGTATAATAATTAAAGACCTAATTAAATTAGAGTTCACTGATAATATTTAATGCGGCTCAATAATTTATTCGGTTAAATAATATATTTAACTGAGAAGTGCAAGACATGAGCGTATCCGCGTCACAGGTGCTTACCATGCTTAGATAAATATAAATTTACAATTATAATTGACAGTGGGGTACAATAGTCCGGTGGTAAACGCCTTGGCCTCCGAGCTAGGAGGTTGCTGGTTCGATTCCTCCACACCCCATGGTTTTTGTTTTTATTTTTTCTATTCTAATTTTTTATCCCCTCCTGTTTTGTCAAATGAGACCTCCTCAACTGCGTTTTAGTTGTCACTTTTCAATTTTTTTATCTCCTCTAGAAATTAATAACTATAGATAATATAATTCCTTCACACCAATTCGGCCCTTGCGTTGAGCAGTTAAGGCCCATGAAACCAAAGCGTTCAATTAACAGTTATTGCCACGAACAATCATCATATATAGCAACAAATTTATTTCGTGGCAATACAAACTCATTTCATACGCATTGTATAGGAACCTTTTGCAACGCAATTGATGACTATGACAATGCAATAAAATTGTGGCAATATTGTCACCCACTCGCAACAACTACTATAAGGTGGCAATACCTCCTAACTATTGCCACGAATATCAATATTATCACAATGCAAAGACAACCGTGGCAATAAAGTCATACTACTCGCAACCATTTTCTAAATGGTGGCGATAAAGCCACCTTATTACAACGAATTCAATGACTATCGCAACGCAATATTTTAGAGGCAATACTGTGCACATATCGCCACGATTTTGGCAAAACGTTGCAATAGCACATACCTATTGCAACTAATTTAGTGTCGTTGCGATGCGTTTCGTGGCTAAAGGGTTGGAATCTAGTAGTGACTCCTCTTCTCGAGCCGCTCCTCCCCTAATCCCGCCGCAATTGCCGCCGCCCCACGCCAACTCTGGCAAGCGATTCCCGCCCTTGTGCTCCCCCTCCGCCCCTATAAATACCCCCCTCGGCCTCTCCTCCCCTTGCACAACCTCCCCCTCCGCTCTTCTCTCCCTCCCGAACGCTCCACTGCCGCCGCATCGGAGCACCCCCTCCGCCGCCACTCTCTGCTCGTCGCCAACCCATCTTCGGTCGCCTTCGGTAAAGCCGCACCCACCCCCCGAGTTCCCCTCGCTCTCTTCTCTCTTCTCCACCCCTCGCTGGCCGCCGTCGTGCGTCGGAGCGCCGGCAAGCCATGGCCCCCGAACACCCCACCAGCTGCCATACCACGTCATGGCGCAAGCACCGACGTGGCCGCCACCTTGCGCCACCTGGCACCCCAGCTCAGCACCCCCCTGAGCGCGTGTGTTCCTCCTCGGCCATGTCACCTCTGGTCCATGGACCTGGTCCATGTAGACCAGGGCCCACCTGTCAGTCAAACAACCCTAGGGCTGACGTCATGCTGATGTCAGAAACCTGATTTTCCTTTATAAAAATAATTCGGCCGAAAAAGAAAATTCAGTGCTGACATCATAAAGCCTTTTTCCTTTAGAAAAATAATTCCAGAAAATCCCTTTTATTCTTTTTCTCTGATTTTAATCTTCCGAGAGCTCGTTCTCCTTTATCCTAACTTCGATTGAGAACATTCAAATTTCTAAATTCATCAAAAATTCTCCTCTATACATTTCTGCCCTCAATTTAAATATTTGGAGTTTATTTGAATTTATTTAAGTTTGGTGGGTTATTTTCATGTGTAGACTGTGATGATTCTAGAGAATTCTATGACGACGATTCACACCAATTTGAGAAGCAAGACAAGTCACACACCTTGATCATATTGATCCCAGATTGTAAATAAAATTATGTTGATTTAAATTATACTGCATGCATATGTTTATTCAAGTATTTCAATTCGGATTTAAATTTAGTTAATACCTATTTGTTATTACCTCCTTTGACATTTCAAATCCTTATACCTTGTTACCCTAGAATCAAACTCTAGTTAGTACACTAGTATTGGCTAGAGAATTCTATAACAAATGGTTAGACCTGCTTAGACATATTTTTTGTTTTTGGATAACTTTTTCACATAAAATGATAAGATTTTGAAATGTATTCTTGACTTCGGTTAGTCAAGAAGAATTATGAAATATTTTAAAATAAAATATAAAACCTGGTTTAGACTTAGGCTAATGGATAGGTGGTGGGTGCATGCATGCACTGTTGTTCGGAGACACAGTGTTGATTGTCAGGCACAAGGGGTATGTGGTTGAGCCTAAGTCAATTAAGGGCCTGTCTATAAGCTACTGTTGCAAAGCCCTTTCATACTATCACAAGGCTAGTATGGGACAGTTCTGGCTGATTAATTTGCGAGTCCCAACCTGAGTCATGTCGTAGGTTGAAAGTGAGCGTGTCATAGGTCATGAGAAGTCTCACTCGGCTCAAGATGGGGTCCCGGTCTGGTGGATTCCTTACTGGGATGAAACTTTAGTATTGGCTTGGCCAGGTTGAAGGCTTTGCATTGTAAAGGTCTTGTCATAATCTCTCCGCCACACACCTAAGGAAGTGTGTTAATCGTGTGGCAATATGAGATGATCATATCTTGTGCGTAAAGCTGTACAGCCTCTGCAGAGTGTATAATCTATCTTGGATAGCCGTGCCCACAGTCATGGACATGTTGAGTAAAATTTTTCACGGATTAGACTATGTTTTTCAAAATGGTTTAAGAAAACCTTATGGATGGATGGAATCCATGAGAGATTAAAAGCTTGTGGATGGATGGAATCCATGAGTGATTGCAAGCGTGTGAATAGATAGAATCCATACGAGATCTTTTGTGCACCTTCTTGTAGCATCAAGCCATCTCGTCTAACCTCCGATGCCACCAACCCCTCCATCATGATTGTGGTAAGCCACTTACGCTCACGCACCTTTCCTTTTGCCACAAGCAAGACCACTTTACTATCGCTGCCATTGCCATTCATGCCACAGCTACGGAAAATGGTCACCACCACCACTCAAATGACCATTAGAGCATCTCCAGCAGGAGTCCTCAAATCAAGGCCCCTATTTTTGATTTGAGGGCTCTCCTAACATTTGAGAGCTTGATTTTTTTGTATCTACTCCAACAGCAGCTCTCAAATTAGGGCCCTCAAATTCATCCTAATAGACACTGCCATGTGGGACCTATTCATCATCCTAAACCAAAATTTGAGGGCTGAGGACAAAAACACAGGTCCAGCAGGGCCCCTACTCAGGCCTTCAAAAGTAGGGGCCTCCTCCAGGGTCCCCAGGAATGAGGGCTTGATGGGTGAATTTGAGGGCCTCCTACTTTTGAGGGCTTGAGTAGGGGCCCTGTTGGACCTGTGTTTTTGTCCTCAGCCCTCAAATTTTAATTTAGGGGCTTGTTTGAGGGCCCTGCTGGAGTTGCTCTTAGTCCCTATGCTAGTCCCTGTAGCCGCCACTACCCAGAGGACTCCGTGACCCTTAATCCCATTTTGCCCCTTCTCGAGCCCACTTCACCACCGCATCTTCACTGTCAGCTAATCTTGTTTAAATAAATAATTGTTTAATTACTGGCTAATGACTTTGGTAGATAGGTCCCACTTGTTAGTTTTCTGATTAAAAACTTGTTTATTGAGACGAGTCATTGACATGTGGGCCCAACTCCAAAAATCGATTAATAAATTTGAAAATAGAAAGATGCTTTTAGATCGATAGGAATATATCTTCACTATCAGAAAGCATAATTAGACACTTTACACATTTGACGTCAATGATAGATAGTGTTTTCGTTTTCTTTTCTAGAATTTCTTTTCCAGCAAAATTTGTAGGATCGTAACTTTTGCGTCTAAAGTCCAAATTGGGTGATTTTTGTCTCTAAAATTTTCTAAAATAATTAACTTTCATAATATACAAAAATATTTGAATCGCTCTTTTTTAATTTAGCTGGCTCTTATTTGTGCAATTGGTTCTTTAGCGAATCATTCCAGAGGAGCCCACCAATGAACAAGCACAAGACCAAGAATTAATGAGCAACACAAGCATCCCATTTGTTTATGTTGATCCTATATTTTAATGTTATGTATTTTGCTTTTTCAAACTATTATGCATGCACGTAATTTTGGTCACAATCACTATATAGTAAGGTTGGTAGATATACCCAGTTGTTGCATGTACCCTACCTTGAAAGTTGTTATACTTACTGTTGTCACCTTAGTATCACTACCCACTATTAATATATTAGGGGAAATGATAGGCTACATGCGGTAGAAAATGCTTAGCCATGCTTACCAATACAAGTTATGTTAGTTTATGAAAATTTGCTAAAGTTGTCTAAAAACTATGGGAAATATTTTTAATAGACTAGAGAGGGTATCTATCAATAGTTAAAGTTGTCTAAAACTATGGTAAATATTTGTAATGGACCAGAGATGGTATCTGTCAAGACCCGAATATGCAAATCTGGACTCTCTGTATATTCTGCACTAGTCCAGGATCACGCTAGTGCATATAGTGGAAATATAGATGAAATATTGACCATGATCATAATTAACTAAGAAAGAATCAAATACTATTACTCATCAGAGTAGTAATTTTATGGCCAAGCTTATAAATAATAGCCTGAATGGCTTAGCAAAAAATGTAGCAGCGGAAACTAAAGATCCAAGACACGGCAGCATTCATGAGGCATTGTGATGAGACCGGCAAGAAACACCGAAGGAGAAGACACGGTTTCGATGGTGAAGTTCAACGGCATTGGCCAACGGTGAGGGGAAAAATCAGTGGTGCTAGATTGGCTTCAATGGCAATGGCGAGGGAGCGATGGAACAGCAACAAGTACATGTGCATGAGATAGAACACAGTGAGAGAAACACAAGGGTGATAGTGGCTGGGGCAAAGGATAATTGGAAGTGACAAATTTGAATGATGAAGACCTTTGGCTAGAGTTGAGAAAAATTAGATTGATCTCGTCATTAGTAGCTCCATGCTCCAATTCCTTCCATGGAGAAGTCGAGGCAACTCGAGAACATATGGTGATGCAGTTGGCTCTGGTGAAAACATGGCAAGACTACAAAGCTCCTCTTTGGCTTCCATGGTGGTTGGCAGCAAAAATGCTGCGAAAGAGATGGTGCTGCATGAAACCAGGGCCACGAGTGTGGGAGGCTTGGATGATGCAATATCAGGGCTCGAGCAAGTGTTATATAGCACGGGTGAGGAGAAGTCCGTGTTAGAGACAATAGTGGCACGACAGTGTCCACGGCAGACATGGGTCAGAGAAGAATGAAGGTTTTGATAGGTGGGGCCCAACCTGCAGAAACGCCGCATGGTGCGCAAGTGGGCTACAGGCTATGTATATGGGAAAGGTTGGCCCGAGCGAAGAGGTGGGCGAAGCAGGAGAAACGGGCTGGCAGAAGGAAGTGGGCCGACGTGAGATGGGCCAAGCCAAGTTGGTGCGAACTAGGCTGAGGGGACTAGACCAAGCCAAGAGAGGAGAATTTGGCCCAAAGAGAGAAATCCAGATTTTACAAATTTACGAATTTCAAGAAAAGAGAAAAAGGAAATTAAGCTCCAAAATATAGCAAATAAATCTAGGAAAATACATAAAAATTTCTTGCAACACAACGAATTTAATTGAAGTTTATTTTATTTATAATAAATATTTTTAATCTCTAAAAAATTGAATTAAACTTTAATTACTTCATAAAATCCTAATGATTTTTTTATTTTAAAAAACTTTAAAAAGGTATTGAAAACCAAGATGTTACAACATCTTTGTTGTTTTAGCTAATAAATAAAATAAAAAAAATGATTTAGACTTGGACAAGAATATGTAGGAACTGGTGCATAGCACGAGATGTCGGTCATGAGTAGTCTCGCTTGGGTCACAAAGGACCGAGTCTATGGTGTAGTTAGATCTAAGAACCAATGCATAGACCACATGTATCTTTTATGGAAAGACCTTAGCATAATAAGTTGGTCCGGTCTAATGTGGTAATCCATGATAGTTTGTAGTGTGTGGGCACCATGGTTCATGGTCATTCGAAGTGGCTCCCTTCACTACGATGTTGGGGCCAAAGCTTACTAACAATGATGGGTTCCTCGAGGTGTCTAGATAAGACCTCTAGGGTGAGAACTCATTGGGTGGAGCTAAGGTTAGGGTTGAGCAATGTAAAAGCTTTGTCATAGAGTCTCAAATTGGGTACCGATGGTATCACATGATATGTTTTGATATGATGGGATGTTCATGTTGTGTGGGTAAAGTTGTACATCCTTTGCTGAGTGTAGAACCTATTTGAATAGCCATATCCTTGATATTGGATGACTTAGTGAATCCTCCATGCTGTGCTAGTCCCATGATCATTAGCTAGCACACATGTCCAACATTTCCCATATCACATCCATACACGTAAAGGAAACAAGTAGTACATTTATAAAACAAGTAACATAGTTTCGTTAGACATATTTTACAACAAAAGGGCTAACCGGCCAAACATGTTTACATTACAAAAGGTGGCTGCAGAAACATGAGAAATATGATAGCAAAAGACATGATGGCTAGTGACTATGCCTAGGCCCATCCATAGGCAACTTGACTAGGTTGCACCCCTAGTACTCGGGGTCATTGTCCCCGAAACCTACGGCATAAAAGTATTCGTACAACGGTTCTACTTCCTCGTACTCCGAATATATCTAACAAGCAACGGTTGAGTATGAATGATCATACTCTGCAAGATTTTTAAACAAAGATATAGTATATTCAAGGCTATGTCAAGGGAGTTGGCTTTCCTACTAAGTTTCCCTTTTTGCACAATGCTAGTTTTACTTTGCAACTTGAAGTAGTAGATTATAAGAAGAAATTTAAAAGAGCAGCACACCTTTGATAATAAGTAAATAGAAGTAATGAATAGCATAAATAAGCAAAGGGCTCACTGCCCTAACATAGCCATGACATGGTGCTCATGCCGGAAAAGTTTATACGTATGGAGTCCCGCTCCATACCACATTCCCACCATTTTGTAAAATCATAAATCTACTATGATGGAGGATTCACTGAGTTGTCCAATACCGAGGATGCAGCTATTTAAATAGATTTTACACTCTACAGAGGTCATACAACTTTACCCACATGATATAAGCATCTCATCATGCTAGAAGATGCCACGCAATACCAAAAAGTACCCGATTTTGAGAGTTCATGACAAAACTTTTACATCCCCCGTTCTAACATTAAGCCTCACCCATTGATCTACCTTTTTCAGAATGGGGAGTGACCCTCCACCATCTCAAGGCTCAATGTTGTGTTAGTAAATCTTTCCTACTCGGTCAACATCCCTACGAACATGGATATCCTCTATGCTTGCACTAGCCATCAGGCTATCTCCCTTCAGCTATTATCCCATGGTCCAATTGCTACAACGTGGTGACTTACTATGCTAGGGCCTTCTCATAAAAGGCATGTGTGGTTTGCACATTGGTTCTCGGGTCTAACTACACCATAGACTCGGTCTTTAGTAACCCGGGCAAGACTATCACATACTCGAATCTCGTGCGTACTGCACCTGTCATCACATCCACTTGCCCAAGTCTAAATCATGTTTTTCATTTTATTTATAGCTAAAATAACAGAGATCCCTTCTTTGAACCGTAACTTAAACATTTTACATTTTTACAACTTTAACAAGTTTTCATCAAAATGGTTTACCAAATTTTACTAAGCATTGCTAAGTGGCTGTACTCAGTCTACCCTTCCAACAAACTATATGTACAACAGTGATTACTGATTAACCTACTAAGGTGACAATGGAGATGATATCAAATTACTAAGGGTATCAATGCAACAATCAAAACTAGCTACCATTCCCGCTAACATAGCTCATTTCACCAAAATTACATGCATGCATAACAATTAGAAATCAACATAAATAATAGTGAAATATGGGTCCAAATATGGTCAAAGGGGGTGCATGCATTGCTCTTTGGATACTTGCACTTGTGCTTACTCTTCAGGGATGAATTTCGGCTTGTCGGTAGGTATCTACACGTGAACACCGAAAAGTGCAAATAAGAGCCAAAGAAATTCAAACAGCATCCAAATTCAAATATTTTTGTAGAACATGAAAGAGCATGATTTTAGAAGGGTTTAGAGGTAAGAATCACTCAATTGGAGTCTAGACGCACAAGATATGAGCATTTGAATTTGGTTTAGTTTGGAGAATATTGGTCGAAGAGGTGATCGGAGTGGTCGGAGAAGTGGTCATAGCTATGTGGCCAAGGAGAGCCTAGTCAAAGGGGTGGTTGGGAAGCCTGGTCGAAAGGTTGGTCGATGGGTCAGTCGAAGGGGTGGTTTAGCAGTGGCCCAAGTAGTAAGTCACAGAGCAAAGAGGAACAGGTGCTAGAAACAGAGTAGGAAGCAGTGCACCGAGCAGGGCACCAGCAGCACATTCTCTTGTCGGGCTCACCCATGACTGTCTGAAGGCTGCAAGGCTCCGAGATGTGGCAAAAGGGATCGAAGGGATCCAGGCGAAGCTAATGGCAGTGGTTAGCAGGACCATAGGGTCATCATAGTGTTAGCTGTGGCCCTATTTGCCGTGGCACCATGAATGTCAATTGTAAAAATGACAAGGAAGGCTCGCTCGAGGTACAACGATGGCGCTTAAGCATTGGTGATTCACCTTGGTCACGATGGAGGGGTTGGCGACGTCGGAGGGGGTTGAGGAAACTAGTCGGTGGTGAACTGCAGTGGAACAGGGAAGGCTCACGGTGACAAGCAGTCTTTAGAAAAAGAGAGGCAACTAGTTCAAATTGACGATAGTGGCAATGCTGGTCAGAAAATGGGGAACAATCTCACTGGCAAAGACTCTATGCAAGAGTGATGGACTTGAGGGAGGGGAAAGCACAAAGAAGGTCTGGAACACAATGTGACATGGTGGGTGCATGGTTAAACTCACCAAAATGGAGGGAACACAATGGAGCAGCGGGGTTCCTGCACCTGAAGGAGGGAAGATGACAACGTCACAGCTCAAGATGGTCTCCTTTGCATGAACAAGCGTGACAGAGCTAAGAGTGAGGCTTCGGGGAGGAAATGACACTAATCGAGCACGAAGACTCACTAGGGAAAGAAGGTGCGCGGTGGCATGCTCACCGGCATTGAGGATGATGCAGTGGCGGATCCAGGAAAATTTTTTAGAGGGGCTGAAGTACCTTCAGCTCGACCTCAGCCCCTTCTATATTATACATCCATGGCTAAAATTTTAAGGGGGCTCAGGGGGGGCTCCAAGGGTCCGTTAGCAGTAGGGGGGCTCGAGCCCCCGCCCCACCGCTAGATCCGCCCCTGGGATGATGGGCTCGTTCTGGGCAAAATAAGGAGCAAGGTGCTCATCTTCTCGTGAAAACAGAATAGGGTGAGCTGGGAAGATGGCGACACGATCAAGGAGCTTTTCTACTGAGGGGAAGTATGAGAAGAGTGGTAAGACAATGGCATTCACAGCGAGTTTCTTGTGGCATGCTCCGTCTCTCTGTCTAAACGGACAATCAGAAGGGACAAAATCGCATTAAGAGAGGTGTTGTGTTAACAAGACATGACGAGGAGGCAATGATGCAGTCGGGGCTCAAAACCAGGGACAACGTAGTCAGAAATGGTGGGCAGACGCGATGGACGGTGCGGCTGTGACTATTGAGCAGTGAACAGCCACAACAATGAGCCAAGGGGTGTCGATGTGGTTTGCGAGGCCTACGGAGTGGACCCACGGGTCAGCGACGAGGCGGAGAGGATAGATGTGAGTTGCTCTCCTTGTGGGCGAGTGACGAAGGGCACGACACGAGGTGCAAGAGGGTGCCTAACAGATGGGGTTGATGTGTCAGCGAAGGGGAGAGAGAGATGGGTGAGGGCATGAGGTTGGGCCGAGCTAGGCTAAAGCAGGGACGACCACAGGCGATTGACGAATTGGGCCGGCTAGATTCGGCCCAAAACGAGAGGAGAGAAAATAAATTGATTTTCCAATTTTCCATAAGGCTTATATTTTGGGGAGTATAAATTTTACCGGACTTTTGCAACTGTACATTTTTCTGAAAAATTCAAACAAGGCCTTTTTAATTAAGAAAAGCACTTTCTAACTGAGCTAAAAATGTAATAAAATCCAAAAATGCACAAAATATCATTTTGAATATAATTTTACAGGTTTTAAAATTTTTGGGATGTTAGAGTATGGATGGACAATTCATGCATGGTTTGTTCAACAAGGTCATTACCATTGTTTAAAATCTTAGGGCAGTAGGTGTCTTGTTCTAAATTATGATAATCATGCATTATTATTATTTACTTACCTATAAATTATGCTCTTACAACTTTCACTTGCAAACTAATACTCTCTATTGCAAATGAAAGCTCGCATTGTGGAAAACAATAAAAACTTGGTAGGATAACCAATTTCATTGACATAGCCTTGAATGTTATATAAGGTTGTTTAAAAGTCTCGTGGAGTACGATGCTTGTTGGACATATTCAAAATACGCGGATGAAGATCCGCTGTACGGTTATTTCTATGCCGCGAGTTATGGTAATGATGATGCTAAGTTCTAAGGTTTTAATCCCAGTTAGTTACCTATGATTGGGTTGAGACAAACTAGCTGGCCACGCTGCCCTTTAGTTGTTATACTTATCATGTTTCCATTACCGTCTTCCATAATGTAAAACTATTTAGCTGGTCAGTCCTTCATTGTAAAATTTGTCAAGTAGGCTTATGTTCCATATTGCTTATGTATGTGCTAGTCTGTTTATTCTATTGTGTATGGATGTAATATGTCAATGTTGAAAGTGTGTGCTAGCAATTGACCGTGGGGCTAGCACGGTGCACATATAAGGGTCAAAATTTTATTTCAAGTCCCGACAATATATCTATTATATAGTTCTTTTTGCCAAAAAATTAACGATATAGCTACACCCAATGCATCTATCTAAATCCGCCCCTGGTCTGCCAAACTGACTCGACTGTAAAGCCAATTGTACCATAGCATACCAATGTGCCAACTAGTTGATTTGGACGAAGAGAGAGAGAAGAGCTCGATTTCCATCAAACATTGCAATTGTTACCTCCTTCTAAAACATATATACAAAGTGTGTCTAAAAAGAAGCCTATTGTTGTGGCTACAGGCCAAACAGTAGAGAAGGGGACTAGTAGAAGAGGAAGAGGAGGGCCAGATCTACGGGAGAGTTGGTGAGAATGAGAGGATATCCCCCCTTGCCCCTCCAGGGTTTATATATATATATATATATATATATATATATATATATATATATATATATATATATATATATATATATATATATATATATATATATATATATATATATATATATATATATATATATATATATATATATGAGTGGGGTAGAATGGGAATTCTCTATTCTACCCTTAGTACTTACAAAGAATGAGGTACATTGGTATATTTACACGGTATATTCCTCTACACTATTGGGCCTATTGCATGTTGGACTAATTGCACGGCCCAGTCGCGGGGGGTTGGGCCACCCCCACAACAGTACTCCCTCGACACCAAGCGCTGAGGTCCCAATGGGTGAGCTGACGTGATCAACCACCCCAGCCCCCCGTTCCCCGACAGCAAGCGTGAGGGTGCCGAGTGGTGAGCCGATGCAACTGGTAGCTTGTAGACCCCAGAGGCAATACCCACGAAGAAATCAGTGAACTCCTACGCTGAATCCCGCGCCGTCCCGCCGAGGCGATGCCTACGATGCGGACGGTGAAGTCCTGCGCCGGAGCCATGCCGTCCCGCTGAGGCGATGCCTACAAGGCGGACGGTGAAGTCGAGCGCTGACGTCGTGCCGTCCCGCCGAGGCGATGCCTACGAGGCGACGGCGCGGCTGGCGCGAGCCATGCCGCCCCGCCGCCGGCGATACCTACAAGGCAGACGGCAAAGTCGAGCGCTGACGTCGTGCTGTCCCGCTGAGGCGATGCCTACGGCGGCGGCGGTCAGCGCGAGCAGAGTTGCCGCCCCGCCGAGGCGTGCCTACTGAGCGGACGGCGAAGTCAGCCGAGCCATGCTGTCCCGCCGAGGCGATGCCTACAGGCGGACGGCGAAGTCCAGCGCCGGAGCCATGCCGTCCCGCCGAGGCGATGCCAAGGCGGACGGCGAAGTCGAGCGCTGACATCGTGCCGTCCCACCGAGGTGATGCCTACGAGGCGGACGGCGAAGTCCAACGCCAGAGCCATGCCGTCCCGCCGAGGCGATGCCTACAAGCTGGACGGCGAAGTCGAGCGCTGACGTTGTGCCATCCCACCGAGGCGATGCCTACGAGGCGGGCGGCAAAGTCCAGCGCCGGAGCCATGCCGTCCCGCCGAGGCGATGCCTACGAGGCGGACGGCAAAGTCCAGCGTTGGAGCCATGCCGTCCCGCCGAGGCAATGCCTACAAGGCGGACGGCGAAGTCGAGCGCTGACGTCGTGCAGTCCCGCCGAGGCGATGCCTACAAGGCGGATGACGAAGTCCAGTGCTGGAGCCATGCCGTCCCACCGAGGCAATGCCTACAAGGCGGACGGCGAAGTCGAGCGCTGACGTCGTGCCGTCCCACCGAGGCGATGCCTACAAGGCGGACGGCGAAGTCTGGCGCCGGGCCATGCCGTCCCGCCAAGGCGATGCCTACAAGACGGTCAGCGAAGTCCAGCGCTGACAACGTGCCATCCCGTCGAGGCGATGCCTACGAGGCGGACAGCAGAGTCCAGCGCCGGAGCCATGCCGTCCTGCCGAGGCGATGCCTACGAGGTGGATGGCGAAGTTGAGCGCTGACGACGTGCCACCCCGCTGAGGCGATGCCTACGAGGCTGACGGTAGAGTCCAATGCCGGAGCCGTGTACGACAGGGTCCTGTGCCGGAGCCGTGCCATCCCGCCGATGCAACGCCTACGAGGCGGACGGCAGAGTTCTACGCCGGAGCTGTGCCGTCCCGCTGAGGCGATGCCTATGAGGCGGATGGCGCAGTCGAGTGTCGGAGACGTGCCACCCCGCCGAGGCGATGCCTACAAGGCGGGCGGCGAGGCGGTGCTCCGAAGCAAGGTCGACACCGTTCCCCTACCGTGACAGATAGTGCCCACGGAGAGCGGGTGTTTACGGCGTAGGTCTAGGGCGATACGCGCGCGGAGGCAGGGAGAAGGAGCCGCCGTTCCCCTACCTTCAAAAACAGTGCCCGTGGGGAGCGGGCGTTTGCGCCGTAGGCCGAGGGCACTACGCGCGCGGAGGCAGGGAGGCAGAGCCGCCGTTCCCCTACCTTCAAAAACAGTGCCCACGGAGAGCGGGCGCTTGTGGCGTAGTCCGAGGCGATACGCGCATAGAGGCAGGGAGGCGGAGCCACCATTCCCTTACCTTCAACAACAGTGCCCGCGGGGAGCGGGCACTTGCAGCGTAGGCCGAGGGCATTACGCGGAGGAGGCGGAGCCGCCGTTTCCCTACCTTCAAAAACAGTGCCCGCGGAGAGCGAGCGCTTGCGGCGTATTCCGAGGGCACTATGCGTGCGGAGGCAGGGAGGCGGAGCCGCCGTTCCCCTACCTTCAAAAATAGTGCCCGCGGAGAGTGGGAGCTTGCGGCGTAGTCCGAGGGCGATATGCGCACGGAGGCAGGGAGGCGGAGCCGCCGTTCCCCTACCTTCAAAAATAGTGCCCGCGGAGAGCGGGCGCTTGCGGCGTAGGCCGAGGGCACTACGCGTGCGGAGGCAGGGAGGCGGAGTCGCCGTTCCCTTTCCTTCAAAAACAGTGCCCGCGGAGAGCGGCGCTTGCGGCGTAGGCGGAGGGCGCTACGCGTGCGGAGGCAGGGAGGCGGAGCCGCCGTTCCGCTACCTTCAGAAACAGTGCCCGCGGAGAGCGGGCGCTTGCGGCGTAGGCTGAGGGCGATACTCGCACGAAGGCAGGGAGGCGGAGCCGCCATTCTCCTACCTTCAAAAACAGTGCCCGCAGAGAGCGGGCGCTTGTGGCTTAGGCCAAGGGCACTACACGTGCGGAGGCAGGGAGGCGGAGCCGCCGTTCCCCCTACCTTCAAAAACAGTGCCCGCGGAGAGCAGGCGCTTGCGGCGTAGGCTGAGGGCGCTACGCGCGCGGAGGTAGGGAGGCGGAGCCGCCATTCCCCTACCTTCAAAAACAGTGTTCGCGGAGAGCGGGCGATTGCGGCGTAGGCCGAGGGCGATACTCGCACGGAGGTAGGGAGGCGGAGCCGCCGGTCCCCTACCTTCAAAAACAGTGCCCGCGGAGAGCAGGCGCTTGTGGCTTAGGCCGAGGGCACTACGCGCACGAAGGCAGGGAGGCGGTGCCGCCGTTCCCCCTACCTACAAAAACAGTGCCCGAGGAGAGCGGGTGCTTACGGCGTAGGCTGAGGGCGCTACGCCCTCCGGTGCGCCTTAAAAGACTTGGCAATGCACTCCCTGGTGCAACGCGTGCGAGGGCGCGATATCCAAGTGGTGCACCACCTAATGCGAGGCACTCCCTGTTGTCTCGGCCATGTCGCAATTTTTATACTCTGTAGATTGCGTGGGAACATCATCCACGTCTTATTTATACTCCGTAGAGTGCGTGGGATCAACATCCACGTCTTGTTTATACTCCGGAGAGTACGCATTTGGACAACGCCCATGCGTGCGCGGGATCCGCGTCTTGTTTATACTCAGTAGAGTTCGCAGGGACAACATCCGCGTCTTATTTATACTCCGTAGATTGCGCGCGGAGGCGTCCCCCCGCTGCGTCTTATTTAGAGTCCGTAGATCTGGCTCTCCTCTTCCTCTTCTACTAGTCCCCTTCTCTATTGTTTGGCCTGTAGCAACAACAGATGGCGCCTTCTGTGGGGACTGAACGAAGAGTCGCTTAAGGAGCTGAGAGCTGTTCTTGGGAGTATACCAGATAAGTACTTTGTTCTGTTTCGTACATGCTGTATTGAATAGATCTGAAATCTAGTCGAAGTGTGTATTGAATAGATCTGAGATCTAGTCAAATCGCTCCGATGCAGGACCGAGTAGATTTAGTCGAATCGCTTATTTCTATGTTGCTGTCATCTCCGTGCTGGGGGCATTCATGCAGAAAAATGATTCTTGGGATGACTCGGTGGTATGCTCACATCTATGCATGTGACTTCACGCCTCTGCCTCCGTGCTACCCTCTGCACCAGAAGCGGGCTTCGCATGCCATCGAGGCCCACCGTGCACCGCCGGCTCTGCGTGCGACGTCGAGTCTCCGCGCCGAGCTTCCGCATGAAACCTTACCTCGTTTGGAGTCCTACGTACGCGTACCTATCCGTGCACGCATGAGAGCTCACGCATCTGGCAGTGAGTGCGCTCCGGTCCGCCCGAGTCCATGCATGCACCCAGCGAAGACGAGGATTCGCGGACGTGGAGTACATCTCAAGGCCATCGGCGAGCAGGTCTCCGAATACAAGCCCGCATCGTCGACTTGCCCCCGTGTGAGGCCGCCATCACTCCGCGCGATGCTCCGCGACCGCCGCGCGCGGGACTCCGCGTGATGCTCCGCGGCCTCCGCACTCGTCGACTCGCCCACGCAGGACGTCGGACTCCGCGATGTCAGTCTTCATCAGACTTTACCACACCAGGCAAAAAGCTGTGCGTATGCCTCCCGTATTGATCCCATGCATGTGTATGCTCCCATGCATGTGTATGCTTCACGTAGACATCCACGCATGCAATCCACGTGAAATTACACCACATGCATGCATTGGTCCATTAATTTTGCATGCATAGCTAGCTCTGTGCTCTCTTCGAGGTCATGCATGCACTCTACGTGAGCTCACACCGGCCATGGAGATGGCTAGCTTCGCGCACGGTCGGAGTCTGCGCCGCTGCCCCGGTCTCCGCGCCCCAGGCGTCTACGCGCGGGACTCCAGGCATGCGCGGAGTCTTCGGCCCGGTGTCTCTGTACACCCATGCCGTCAGAACTTATCGCCGAGCCGTCGTCGGCCCGGTCGATGTCGACCTTCGTCATGTGCAAGCCTGGGATCGGGGCCTCGCCTCCAGGCAACGGCTTGTGCACGGACGAAGCATGAACCCCACGCAGACGGCGACCGTGCCTCCAAGCCTTCGCCGGCCTGCGCTCAGCTCCGCGGTAACTCCGCCGGCTTGCCAGCGACACCTCGCCGGCTCCGGGAGGCCTTCGCCGGCTTTCGCCCCAGCCCCGCAGCTGTGATAGCGCCTTCGGCTTCGGCCTCCGCTTTGACGTTGCGTGGCAAGTAGGTGCAGTAGTGCATGCAAGCACGCATGCCTGCAGGTATGTAAACGTGTATGTGCACACCGGTATAGTGCATACAATACGCAGGGGACACTACTACAGAAAGCCTCATAGTAGACGCCTCATTACAGACGGTTTTGTGAAACCGTCTCTGATGAACATCATTACAGACGGTTGTAATTTGAAGGCCGTCTGTGGTATTTGTGGCGGGAAAATGGATTATCACAGACGGTCGGTCGATATTAAGAACCGTCTGTGATAATGCCAGATTATCACAGACGGTTTTTAATAAAAAACCGTCTGTGATAATGGCTCTAAGGCATTTATTGCGCTGCTCAGACCGCATCTATCTTCATTTCGATCCAGATCTAGCCACTGCTACGCACTTTTTCACTTGGGAGGAAGCCAGGCGATTTCACGACAGTTAATTTGGTGGGAAGAGGCAGAGATTGAGCTTTGAAGATTAATTCAGAGTTTCCTGGTTGCTGATCTAGATATGGTTAGTAATGAAACTTATTTTTTCTTTAATTGCATTACAATTTAGGTCTAAATAATCCATGAGTGTTATTGAAGATGGTTAATTTGCAAAATTGTTGGTTATATAATAGCTATTGTGTTTATAATATGAATTGAGCTAGGAAATTAAGTCTCAATATAATAAATGTGGCCGGTATATATGTAGTTATAAGTAGTTAATCTAGATTATAATTAATACTAAGTTGTTATATATGTACGTAACGTAGGACCGAAGCTGGATGTATGCCGCGAGCCGTGTGAGTGAAGAGTACATTAATGGCGTTTCTGCTTTTATAAGAGCCGCCGAGGAGGATATGTTGAATAAGGGGGTGGAATATATGTGCTGTCCATGCACTGACTGCGAGAATTTGAAGATGTTTAAGAACCGAGGGCAAATTGAATCGCACTTGATTCGGAGGGGTTTCAAAAAGGATTATACGTGTTGGACTAGTCATGGCGAAGTGAATGATCATATGCCGCCGGATGACATCGCCGGTGAAGTGAATGATATGCCCCCGGATGACATCGCTGGTGAAGTGAATGATATACCCCCGGATGACATCGCCGGTGAAGTGAATGACATGGCGCCGATTGATGTCGATTGTGGCTCGGATTCGGATAGGTTGCACGATGATAATCTGGATCAGATGCTTCGCGATGTAGAAGACAACTATGATGAGAGAGAGTATGTTAAATTCCGTGGCTTGATGGAGGACTCAGAGAAACCTTTGTACACGGGCTGCAAGTACACGAGGTTGTCGGCCGTGCTTGAACTGTTGAAATTGAAGGCAAGCAACGGTTGGTCCGACAAGAGTTTCACGGCGCTGCTAGGTCTTTTAGCGGACATGCTTCCGGAGGGAAATGAGTTGCCTAAAACCACGTATAAAGCCAAGAAGGTTATTTGTCTGTTGGGAATGGAAGTAGAAAGAATACATGTATGCCCGAACGACTGTATCCTCTACCGTAAAGAGTATGCAAACATGCATGTATGTCCGGTGTGCAACGCATCCCGACACAAACGTAACAATCAATCAGATGATGGCGAGGGAACAGAGGCGAAGAAAGGACCTCCTGCTAAGGTGGCATGGTATTTTCCTATAATTCCCCATTTGAGAAGGTTTTTTGCAAATCCAAAGGAGGCAAAACTGCTGCGTTGGCACTCGGAGGAGCGCAAGAAGGATGGAATGATAAGACACCTTGCTGATTCCGCAGATGGAGAAACATCGATAGGAGTTTTGCGAGTTCGGTGCAGAACCAAGGAATATAAGGTTTGGGTGAGTACGATGGAATGAATCCTTTCATAGCATGAGCGTGACATAGCACATGGCCCGTGACTCTGCATCTATAACCTTCCTCCTTGGTTGTGTATGAAGCGAAAGTACATTTTGCTATCGATACTTATCCAAGGGCCAAAACAACACAGGAATGATATCGATGTGTTCCTAGCACCGTTGGTGGAAGATCTAAAAGTACTATGGAGCGAAGGGTACAGGTATGAGATGCATACAAACGAGAGAACTTCACTCTGCGCTCCTTATTGTTCTGCACCATAAATGATTATCCGCCCTTGGTAACCTATCGGGCCATAGTACAAAAGGTGCCAAAGCTTGTACTCACTTTGTTTAGATGGTACCGAGAGTGTGTGGTGAGACACTCACGCAAAACCGTCTACATGCGTCACCGCCGGTTCCTTCGGAGGGCTCACCCATACCGCAAGATGAAGAAACAATTTGACGGAGAGAAGGAAGACGGTCACCCATACCGCCAGGCATATTCGTCTGGTATCGGGGCCATGGTGCACGGTCAAGCTTTAGCGCCAGCTTATAAAAGTTAATGTGGATGGTGTGCATGTCAATTTTGAGGTGGTCCCGCACAAGCCCCCAACGACGAGATCATGACTCTAGGACAGGCCATCGGAACATTCATCCAGTGGCCCAAAAGCGACATCTCCCTAGAGTCTTCTTCACCGGTGGCAGGACCAGAGCAACATGCACTGGTTCCATCTCCATTACAACACCAGTCGGTTCCTCCACCGGATACTGCACCGGTGCTATCTCCACTGGTCATACTCTCGCCAGAGCAACTTGCACTGCTGCCATCTCCATTACAAGACCAGTCGGTTCCACCACGGATCTTGCATCGGTGCTATCTCCACGGGCCCTATTCTCGAGCAACTTGCACCTTGCACCGCTACCTTCAAAGTCGACTTCGTGAAGTCGACCTATAGCCGAGGCAGCAAGGCCAGCAAGGGCAAAGCAAAGAAGACCAATGATGATATTCCGTACCACCCTTTGGCCCGCAAATTCGTGCTTGGCCAGCCGTTGCTCGAGGAAAAAGACCTCCAAAAGCTACCATATAGTTGCATGCAATTGCACACGTGGTATATGCAGCAGTCCAATAAGCTAGAGGGAGAACGGACTTCAAGTATCACTGTCAAATTCACGTCGGAAGATTTACACCACGAGCTTCAGGAGTGTATGTTCGTGGTCGCCTTTGAGGATTTATTCGATCTGTTCACGTTCAACGCTCTTGACGTCCCAATCATTCGATGCTGGACGCTGTAAGTGTGTACAATCACAGTCTCCGTTAATGTCATACCGATAAATGCCATATCTAATATTTTGCTTTCGTGTGTATATATATAGACACATGCTGATTAAAGCTAGAACATCCAACTCATCAGCTGGTTTCTTGGACCCACACTTGGTCGCCAAGGATACCATCGACTGGGATACACCCCTCATCGAGAGGTACATTGCAGCAGGACTGCTAGGTTGCCGCAATAACGAATATGTACTTATGCCCTTCCATCAGAACTTTCATTGGATTTTAATAGTAATTGTACCAAAATGGAACAAGGTATATTACCTTGATTCCCTAAGTAAGAATAAAATGGACTTCACAGTTGTCAGCCAAGTAATCGATAGGTAAGCACATATTCCCCATACATATCTACATTGTACTCTTTCTTTCCTTCGGAATGATTAAGGTTAACTTTTTCAAATTACGTAGGGCGTTCGCGATGTACATTGAAAGGGGAGGTGACTCGAAGCGCGGGGCCAAAGGCCTGCTGACACATGTTCGAGATTTTAAGGTATTCGTTATTTCACATTAATTAATCCTATGCAACAGTTGGTACTAATGCCTCTTGAACTAACACATTCCATTTTTGCGGTGCCACCAAAGAAAGCGCGGCAACACATGTGGATACTACGTTTGCAAACATATGGAACTGCTCCTCGATTCCTCGAGGCTCACCAATCACAAGGTTTGTCACTCTTCCCATAATTACTTCATATATCACGTAACATATATACGCACATTGATATTCCTATCGGCAAGTGCGTCCATCCCACAACCGCATTGAAACAAACTGATCTTGGAGGATTCGAGGAGAGGTGGCGTACTTTTTGGTTACTCAAGTCATAAAGCCAGAGGACGGTTCCATCTGCGCACCATGATTTCTAGTTATTGGTCTTATCACTAATCGCAAATGTAGTGTAGATCTTTTATAATCGTGCACTTGTTAATGGATATTTCATTTCAATTCAATTAATCGATTTGCGAAATGGATGCATGCTTTATGTTTGTGAAATGAAGTGCGATGTCAATTGGATGTTTTATGTCTGTGAATGAAATGTGATGTGAATTGGATGTCTTATGTTTGTCAAATGTGAGATGTGAATTGTATGTAGACATATACTTGTTTATCTGCTTGTTTCAGAGGGCATGGCTAGCATTTCCTGAGGCTAGCCAATAAACAGAAATAGATTCTGTATAGGGGGGAGGAATATCACAGACGGTTTTTAAGTAAAAACCGTCTGTGATTATCCATATCACAGACGGTTGTTGATTAAAAACCGTCAGTGATTATCGAATATCACGAGCGGTTTTACTTAAAACCGCTGCGCGATATCCGATAATCCTGACGGTTTTAATCAACAACCGCCTCGTGATATCGATTAATCCGCAGACGGTTGAAAACCGTCTATGATAACTTTGATTATCAACGACCCATAATTTCAGGCGGTTGAAAACCGTGCGTGATGACGCTTCGAACCGCCCGTAATGTGCATTTCTGTAGTAGTGGGATGCCGCGATGTCGCCGAAGGTTGGCTCCGGACTCCGCTCGTGCCCGTGTCGCCGACGGTTGGCTCTGGACTCCGCTTGTGCCCGCGTCTCCGAAGGTTGGCTCCGGACTCCGCTCGTCGCCGCGTCGCCGAAGGTGGGCTTCGGTCTCGGCGGGATGGTCGAGGTCTCCTCCTCGGCGCAGGTCCCCGCGAAGCATCAGGAAGGGAGTCTTGGACCCGCGCGTCGTCGGCCCCGACCTGCTTGACGCCTTCGCCGACCTCCTCCGTGTCTGGCGCATCACCGCTCCGGACAACAACGAGGCCGGCGCCGCCGACGCTGGCAACTCCAACACCGGCTCCGTCCGCTCTGCATGCAGGCATAAGGTATACGGCGGCTCCGAGCGGTGGATGGATCCACGTATACGGCAGAGGCTCGCCCACGCGCGGCTCCGCATGGACTTCGCAGCCGGGGCGTCGACCTTGCCTCCGCGCGGCTCCGCATGGACTTCGCAGCCGCGGCGTCGACCTCGCCTCCGCGCGCCTCCGCATGGACTTCGCAGCCGCGGCGTCGACCTCATCTCCGCGCGCCTCCGCATGAACTTCACAGCCGCGGCATCGACCTCGCCCCCGCGCGCCTACGCATGGACTTGGCAGTTTCGGCTCCGGAGTCTTCGCCGAGCCCCCGGGGATCTTCGCTAGTGTCTTCGGAGTCTTCGCCGCGACCGGAGTGGTCTTCGCCATGCGGTTCACGGGCTTCAGCGCCTCCGTCGTGGGATCTATCTCCGCTCATCGGACGCCGCGCAGGCCGCTCCCGCAGCATCGGTGCCTCGGGTACCGTCTCCGGCCGTCGGACGTCATAAGAAACTAGCCATGCTGCAGGCGGGAGAAACAGGAGATAAAAAAAGAAGAGGTGGGCCATATACAGCCATAATCAACTCGAGGATAGCTGCAGCTCATACAGCTGAACTCGTTACAACAACTGAGACATACTTGAAGGAAGACTCGACAACAAACAACCAACACCTAAAAGGATCTAAACAACTTTGCACCTAGCACACGCTGCTCTCCACAAGTTACACTTAATAATCTCTAACAACCAACGACAACTCCTTGGAGAAGTTTCTTAAAAACTCTTGCATTACGTTCTAGCCAAATTGTGACTCATTGTAATAATGATGATAGAATTGCAACATTTCTTCTGAATTTTGCTTAGCCTAGGACCCAAGGACAGCCATCAATTACATGTAATGTCAGAGCAGCACTTGATACCAAACTTGTCTAGAGTAACAGCAATCGATTAGAAGATGATCAATTGTTCCGTCCTCTTGTTGACAGAGAACACAAAGAGACTGATGAGGTAGGTCATGTTTCCGCACACTGCTCGGCTACTCGGCGTCGATTAGGCCATTCTCATTGGCGAGGCTTTTCGGGATTTTGTTCAGACGTCCTCTAAGATCCCAACTCCTGTTTTAATTCAGATAAATGACTAACTATACGGACATGTCCTCAAACTTTTGCATAGCTAGGTGCTATCTCAATTATTTATAGATCCAAACCCAACATAATCTCACGGGATAGACAATTTTTTTTCAGTTTTTTACGCTTTCTCAAAGCTGGTCACATGTTTAGTATGCATGCCTGCAGACCTCGTTTGTGCCAATTGATGCATGAACATTACATCCCATAAGTTGTTTTAATCTCAACAAGTAAAGCATGATAAATTAGTAGTACTATCATACATAACAACAAGATGAATGGGAGCACCAAAGAACTCAGACTATAGAGGTGATCATAAGTTAGTTAATTCACCCACAATGAATTGCACTCGTACTACGGCATCTTCTTATTATAATTAAATGGACAGAACAGCACGATTAAGTTATCATCGAGCAAAGCTTGAGAAAAAATTAAAAACCTATATGTGTGCACTAGCATGATCCTGAACTGATGTAGAATATACAGGAGAGTCTGGATTTGCATATTCAAGTCTCAACAGAGGTGGTATCATAGATACATCAACTTTAGGACGAATCCTAGTTAGAATGGTCGAATTAGCAAAATTTCAAAATCTATTTTCTAAAAATCAAATCAACCAAATGATTACCTAGTAATTCTTTATTCTTACCTCATTCTTAGGATTATTACTCTTCGCCTTCTCTGAGATACAGTTTTTAAAACTCAAATTGACTTCTTATCCCCCATAATGTCCATAGATATCCCAAGTGTTTCATAATCAAAAGGAAGATTGGCATGGAATACTTCAAGCCTTCCTATGAAGTTTGGATCAAGAAAGCACCTAATATTTCAAGACAAGATTGAAGATTATCATGAAGATTAGGAGCCATCAAATCAAAACCCTGTTATAGTTTATAGTATCGTGCATATCATTTTGCTTTTTCTTTGCTATTGTGTGTGATGTGAGCTACAATTTTGCTTTCTAGCATTATGATATAGTCATTTGTGGAGTTTGTTGCTTCTTTTGTTAGCCTATTCGGCTAAGTGAGTGTTTTAATTTAGAATTGCCATCAGAATATTCCCCTTAGACGAGTTTACCTCTTATCTTTGCTTTTCCCTCTTTCATTCGTAACCTTGGTGTCATCACATCACTAGTAGATGGTTGACACATGGAATTCAGCTGGTACCAGTCAATTACTTTCAGATCCTGACAGCCATGGAGCCAATGCGCAGCCAGGGAACAATGCTTCAATTCCACCATCTCCAATGCCAACACCAAACCTAGAATAGATAATGGCAATGCAGCTGCAACTACTTCAAACTCTTGTTCAGAATCAAGTCAACCAAGTTCAACAAGCTCATAGTCCAAACTTGGGAATTCATGAGAACCAAACTGCCTTTCTTTGCGGTCCAATGGATCCATTAGAAGCTGATGATTGGCTCAAGAATATTGAGAAGAAGTTGATTTTGGCTCAATGCAATAACCATGAGAAAGTGTTGTATGCCACTCACCAACTAAAAGGAAATGCTGCTAGTTGGTGGGAGAGTTATTGCGCTACTGTAACATCCTGAAAAATCTGAATTTGAAAATATGAATTTCTTGAATTATTTTTGCAATATCTTGGAATTTGGATTTTTATGGTGTTTTCCTGAATTTGGTTGAGATTCCAAAAATTGAATAAATTCATAAAGGATAAAGACAAACATTAGTAATGCCAAAAAGGAAATATGCAAAAATTAAGTAAGCCAACAAAATAACAGTATGTGAAATTATATATATATATACATACATATAACCTAAATAATAATAATATAAACTCTCATTTAATAGCTGAAAATTTAAATCTTAAATTCTAAATGTCATGCAAAAATCAGTAATCATAAATATGAAACAAAAATTTAAATTAGAAATCTGAGATTTTAACACCAAACCCAAACATTTTCCTTCTCTTTTCCACTCTACCAGTTCTTTACCCATGCTCTCACTGCCATGTGGGCTCCGTTCTTCTTTCTCTTCCATCTCTTTCCTCCTCCCTCTCGATCCCTGTATGCCAGCGGGCCCGACGCCTTCTCTCCTCACGCTGGCTCCTTCTCCTCCTCTCATTCTTTTCCTTCTCCTTTTCCCCTGCCTCGACCGCATTTCTTCTTTTCCGTGCGCCCGGACCCCCCTCCACCTCCTCTCTGCTTCGGTCAAAGCCGCACGACACGGCGCATGAGACAAGTTGAGCAGCGGTAATCCCACGAATCCCGCCGCCTGACACATCGCACGTCGTCGCACCCATGCCCTGCAGCGCCTCTGCGCCCCACGTCGCGCCGCCCGTCCATGTCGCAGCCCACGCCCCAGCTCTACCCCCTTCCGCGCACGCGCCCGCATATAAAGGAACCTGAGCAGCCTCCTTCCATTTCCCTTGCCCCCTTCTCCTCCCTCAAGCCGGGTTTGCCCGAGCACGCCCGCCATTGCCGCCTCCTCGCTGCCCGGCCGCTCCAGCAAATCTCCACCGCTTCGACCACGTCCGAACGTCCCTCCGCCCCCCGTGTACCTTCCCTCCCAGCTAATTGGACTGCGGTGCGCCCGGCTAGCCGCACGGCCGGTTTTCCTCACCGTCAGCCAAACGCGCCATTACCGCCGCCGTTGCTGGCTCAGTGGATGCCAGCCCAATCCCATTCGCCGGGAGCACCCGCTAGGCACCAGAGCCCTTCCCCAAGTACCGCCCTACCTTCCCCTTCACCGTAGAGCGCCGGCCACGGTGACCTCCTCGCGCCGCCCATGGCCATCGCCGCCAGCCCCCTCCGGCACCTCCCCAACTCCAAAGTTTGCTCGGTAAGCCTCCCTCCGCCGCTCTCCTACTCATGAGTGCACCGCCGCCTTCCCTCTCCTCCTCGACTACCGGCGCCTCTTTTCCACCCCGCCGCCGGCCGCCCAAGCCGCTGCCCCATCTAGCCGACGCCATGTCGGCCATGCCACCACCCTCATCGGCTTCCTCGCCAACCCAACAAGCCGTTTTGATGGTCGCTGATGTCTCCCCGACCGCTCCCCGCCGGCGGCGCTGCCATTCCCTCCGTGTGCCCTGCCTTCCCTGTTTCGACCGAATGGAGGCTCGGTTGTGGAGATCAGTTCCGTGTCGCCTCTTGTAGATAGTTTCAGAAAGAGCGCTGGCTCAGTTGGCTAGCCCGAGTGCGCTTAACACACAGAGTCTCGCTTAGGTCCTGTGTTCAAAACCAGCCGGCAGCACTTTTATCCCACCTTTTTATTCTTTTTCTTTGTAGATCATTTTAATTAGTAAAAATCAAGATAAAATTTAGGGATAGTCTAGAAAAGCTAATAAATTTAATTGGGTCATAAAACCAGACTGATTAATATATAAATGCGGATTAGCTAGTGTGTTTGAATAATTAATCCTATTTGAATAATTAACTAAAAGACTAAATATTAATTAAAGACTTTGATAAAGAAAAACAACTTATGGTAAATGACCAAATAAAGATTGCCATTAATTAAAATTAAGATTTATGCCTAATATTTAAAATGTTGCCATTAAATGAACTCTAGTGGTAGGTTTTGCTAATTATCAAATATTGGAACATAACCTTGCTAGATAAATAAATTTTAATTAAAGCTAATAATAATTAAAATGTAGAGACTTTCTAAGTAAATATGTATATAAACATGATGATGAGTATGAAATAACAAGATATGGCCCATACAACTGAATCCTAATTCAAGATAAGTGAAAACTGAGGCTACATAAGATGTCACCCTATAAAATGCTATACACCTAGACTCTAAAATTAATTCGGTAAGCCAAAAAGCCCCGAATATTAGCGCTCGACATAGTAATACCCAGCTAAACTTGTACATTAAATCATAGGTCTAACCTAACTCATGGAACTTTCTTGATAAATACAAAATAAATAAATAAAAGAGATTATTAATAAAAGGTCAATTCATCGTATTCTACCACCGGCCTTGCCTCAAATCACACAAATCACCCAATAACTCAAAATAAAACTAGATTGAGTTTATTCAGATTTAATTGGATCTTTTGAGTTATTTGCTTTTATTTGGATTCAGTCGTTTGTCGTGTAATTAGAAATTGGAAGTCGTGAAGATTCAATGAATCAAGCGAGATCAAGCTCGAAATGAAGATAGAGACCAAAAGCTCAAGAGAAAGCATTGCGTGACCTCAAGACCGCGGTAAACCGCACCAGACGAGTCAATACTTTGATCATGTTGATCCTACATTTTTTGCAAATTATTTTTGTTTAAATTATTAAATTGCATGCTGTTATTTTATATGCAAATACATGATTAATTCAAGATTCTAGTTATATGTTCATTATTTAACTTGATTAATACTACATCTCCTTTGGAATATTTGAATGTGTGAACCTTGTCGCCTTAGCAAAATTATAAAAGTAACCTTTCAAAAATAAGTCCCTAATTATACGCCATGCGTAGTGCTGCATAGATACTCGGGGGCGCTGAAATGCCCCAAGCATCATTATTATTTTTAATCATGAGAAACTGGTTTGGGAAATCATGGTGGTAATGACTGGTATATGTTGGTATGATTATTTTATGTTCCCAAAAACCCCAACTTGCTTAAATATCTGGGTGGATGGTTCAAGGGTGTGTGTGTGTGGTGCAGTGGAAGCACAAAGTGGTAGTGGTAAAACCGCCCAAATAACCCTAAGGACCGAATCTTGTCATGACCTCCTATATAAAACAAGTACAACCACAAGTCTGTAAAGTACAACTTGGCCTAGTAAATTTATCGGACCCTAGAAGTCATCATCATGCCAGTAGTGCAAGTGGCGGCCTGGGTGGCAGGCTTGAGGGTGAAGTTCTTCTGCGACGCGCTAGCAGTGTGGGTAGCCAGCTGCTAGGCGCATAGGAAGGGAGCATCCCGCACAACGTATGGATCCCACCGCAAATGGGAGCAACCCATAGGGTGAGATGATGGAAGGGGCGAGGTACTTTGAACGGTTACTGTGATGGTTGGCTCGACCACATGACTAAGGAATCGTGTGGGGCAACGAGTGAACTGTCTCTTGTGGGTAAAGTGTGCAAACTCTGCAGAGTCAAAACTATTCGAATAGCCGTGCCCACGGTCAAGGGCGGACATGGAAACTTAACCAGATATAGTTCTGTTTCAAAAACAACTTTGTGGGTGGGAATGGAAAAAGTGTAGGGCAGTGGAAAGCCCTGGTTTGAATTGTCCTGGGTGTCGTCCCAGTGGTAAGTTAAGCGGCTATAACGCTGAAAGATGCTATATGGTGCAGATGCCATGTAACGGTGGATGGAATCTGGATCACTATTATTAGTGCATTTCCTTACACATTATGTTTTTGTTCAAAACTGCTAGGTCTCAGGAGATTTTTATGTATTATATTTCAAATAATGACACTTCCGTTCTTACAAAATGAAATATAGGGAGGAATAAATAGAGTCGTGAGTAAAGGAGATGAATGTTGTGGTAAAAACACAAAGATATTGGTGGACTCATGTCGATTATAATAAGGAAATGAGAGTGTGGATTCTGGGAGAAATAAATTGGTGGAGTCTAAATGAGTATATAGGTTAGATAGATGATTTAAATGATTTTTGGAGAATTAGGGAGTGTGATAGTAATTGCCGGATTACAACACGGATAAATAATATAAAGTCTTGGTATTGTAGCTACGGGCTAAACAGGAATGAAGGGGGACTAGTGGAGGAGGAAGAGGAAGCCAGGTCTGTGGAATGGTTGGTGAGAATGAGAGGATGTCCTCCTTCCTACCCCTCCTGGGGGTTTATATATATGAGTGGGGTAGAATGGGAAATCCCCATTCTACCCCTTAGTACTTACAAAGGATGAGGGTACATTGGTATATTTACACTGGTATATTCCTCTACACTATTGGGCTTATTACATATTGGACTAGTTGCACGGCCCAGCCATGGGGGGTTGGGCCACCCCTACAACAGTACTCCCTCAACAGCAAGCGCTGAGGTCCCGATGGGCGAGCTGACGTGCTAAACTATCCCACCCCCCATTCCCTGACAGCAAGCGCGACGGAACCGACTGGCGAGCCGACGCAACTAGTAGCTACGAAGAGGTCCACGGAATCCCGCTCCGAAGCTGGGTCATTCGGCCGAGGCAACGCTCACGAGGCTGACAACGGGGCCGTGCCGTCCCGCCGAGGCGATGCCTACGAAGCGGACGACGGAGTCCTGCGCCGGAGCCGTGCCGTCCCACCGGAGCGATGCCTACGAGGCAGACGGCGAGGCTTTGCGTCGGAGACGTGCCGTCCCGCCGAGGCGATGCCTACGAGGCGGACGGCGGAGCCCTACGCCGGAGCCGTGCCGTCCCGTCCGGGCGATGCCTACGAGGCGACGGCGGAGCCTGCGCCGAGCCGCGCCGTCCCGCCCCGCCGAGGCGATGCCTACGAGGCGGGCGGCGAGCCTGCGAGCCGCCGTGCCCCACCGAGGCGATGCCTACGAGCGGGCGGTGCAGCCTGCGCCGAGACGTGCCGCCCCGCCGAGGCGATGCCTACGAGGCGGGCGGCGGAGTCTTGCGCCGAGACGTCTTGTCCCACCGAGGCTATGCCTACGAGGCGACGGCGAAGCCTGCGTCGAGACGCGTTGCCCCGCCGAGGCGATGCCTACGAGGCGGACGGCGGAGCCTGCGCGCCGAGCCGTGCCGCCCCGCCGAGGCGATGCCTACGAGGCGACGGCGGAGAACTACGCCGAGCCGTGCCGTCCCGTCCGCCGAGGCGATGCCTACGAGCGGACGGCGAGTCTCGCGCGGAGCCGTGCCGCCCCACCGAGGCGATGCCTACGAGGCGGACGGCGCAGCCCTGCGCCGGAGACGTGCCGTCCCGCCGAGGCGATGCCTACGAGGCGGACGGCGGAGTCCTGCGCTGGAGCCGTGCCGTCCCACCGAGGCGATGCCTACGAGGCGGACGGCGAAGTCCTGTGTCAGAGACATGCCGGAGCTGGAGTCAACGCCGTTCCCTTACCTGCAAAGACTCACGCCCGCGGAGAGCGGGCGCTTGCTGCGTAGGCCGAGGGCGCTACACACGCGGAGGCAGGGAGGCTGAGCCGCCGTTCCCCTACCTTCGAAAATAGTGCCCGCGGAGAGCGGGCACTTGTAGCGTAGGCCGAGGGTTCCACGCACGCCGAGGCAAGGAGGTGAGAGCGCCGTTCCCTTATCTTCGAAAATAGTGCTCGCGGAGAGCGGGCGCTTGCGGCGTAGGCGGGCGCTCGCGCGACGGAGGCGAGGAGGCGGAGCCGCTGCCTCTACCATCAAAAACAGTGCCCGCGAGAGCGGCGCTGTAGCGTAGGCTGGAGGCGCCACGCGCGAGGAGGCGGAGGCGCCGCTTCCCTAACTTCAAAAACAAGGCTGCAGAGAGCGGACGCTTGCAGCGTAGGCGGCGCTACGCGCGGAGGTAGGGAGGCGAGCCGCCATTCCCTACCTTCAAAAACGAAGGTGCGGAGAGCGGGCGCTGCAGCGTAGGCCGGCGCTACGCGTGCGAGGCGGAGGCGGAGCCGCTGCCTCTACCTTCAACAACAAAGGTGCCGCGAGAGCGGACGCTTGCAGCAGAGGGGCGGCGGCGCTACGCGCGCGGAGGCAGTGAGGTGGAGCCGTCGTTCCCCTACCTTCAAAAAGTCGTGGTGCACTCCCTGGTGCAACGCTCGTGAGGGCACGATATCCGCGTGGTGCGCCGCTTAAATTGAGGCACTCCCTAGTGTCTCGGTCATGTCGCAATTTTTATACTCCGTAGAGTGCGTGGGAACAACATCCACGTCTTATTTATACTCCGGAGAGTACGTGCGGGAGCGACGCCCACACGTGCGCGGGACATCCGCGTCTTGTTTATACTCAGTAGAGTGCGCAGGGACAACATCCGCATCTTATTTATACTCCGTAGACTGCATGGGATCAACATCCATGTCTTATTTATATTCCAGAGAGTACGCATAGGGACAATGTCCGTGCGTGCGCGGCATGCGCATCTTGTTTATACTCAGTAGAGTGTGCAGGGACAACATCCGCGTCTTATTTATACTCTGTAGAGTGCGCGCGAGGGCGTCCCCCCACTGCGTCTTATTTAGGGTCCGTAGACTGGCGCGTGCGGTGGTGGACCTCGACGCTACGACTTAATTTAGAGTCCATAGACTGGCGCGTGCGGAGGCAGACCTCGACGCTACGACTTAATTTAGAGTCCGTAGACTGGCGCGTGCGTTGGCGGACCTCGACGCTACGACTTTCTTTATAGTCCGGAGACTCACGCGTGCGGAGGCGGACCTCGACGCCACGCCTTATTTAGAGTCCGTGGATCGGCGCGTGCGGGCGGACCGACGACGCCACGCCTTATTTATAGTCCGAGACTCGCGCGTGCGAGGCGGACCTCGACGTCACGTCTTATTTAGAGTCCGTAGACTGGCGCGTGCGGAGGCGGACCTCGACGCTACGACTTCCTTTATAGTCCGGAGACTCGCGTGTGCGGAGGCGGACCTCGACGCTACAACTTCCTTTATAGTCCAGAGACTCGCGCGTGCGGAGGCGGACCTCGACGTCACGTCTTATTTAGAGTCCGTAGACTGGTGCGCACGAGGGCGTCCCCCCGTTGCGTCTTCTTTATACTCCGTAAAGTGCGCCGACGCTCGAGGCAACCGTGCAATTTAAATCAAAAACGAGAACAAAAACAGAAGCATCAAAGAAATGGCCGAAGACTCGCGGCAACAAAACGCTCCAGAATGCTATAAATAATATAACACGGATAAATAATATAAAGGCCATCTGTTGTAGCTACGGGCTAAATAGGAATGAAGGGGGACTAGTGGAGGAGGAAGAGGAAGCCAGGTCTGTGGAATGGTTGGTGATAATGAGAGGATGTCCTCCTTCCTACCCCTCCTGGGGGTTTATATATATGAGTGGGGTAGAATGGGAAATCCCCATTCTACCCCTTAGTACTTACAAAGGATGAGGGTACATTGGTATATTTACACTGGTATATTCCTCTACACTATTGGGCCTATTACATATTGGACTAGTTGCACGGCCCAGCCATGGGGGGTTGGGCCACCCCTACAACAGTTGGGATATGTTGGCAATGTTGGGATTAATAGAACTGATCGGTTATTAGATGAGTCAATTGAATTTTTGGGAAGTTGGAGATATGTCACTCGCTGTTTGGAGTTTTAGATAGCACTCAATATCAAAAATGTGAATTTGGTGGATTAATTACATAATGTCACTCGCTGTTTGGAGTTTTAGACAGCACTCAATATCAAAAATGTGAATTCGGTGGATTAATTAAATGAGGTCACTTGCTGTTTAGAGTTTGGATAGTAATCAATATAGAAAGTGTATGATCGGTGGATTAATTAAATGATGTCACTCGCTATTTGGAGTTTTAGACAGCAATCAATATAGAAAGTATATGATCGGTGGATTAATTAAATGATGTCACATGCTGTTTGGCATTTTAGACAGCAATCAATATAGAAAGTGTATGATCGGTGGAATAATTAAATGATGTCACTCGCTGTTTGGAGTCTTAGACAGCAATCAATTTGGAAAGAGTATATTCGATGGATTAAGTAAATGATGACACTCGCTGTTTGGAGTTTTAGACAGCAATCAGTAAGGAAAGCGTGTCTTTGGTGGATTAAGTCGATTATGGCTATCGCCGTGTGGAGTTTAGGAAGAAACAATAACACTATAATTTAATAATATTAAGGCTACCAAAAGCAATTTATGGCAAATAAAATAACCCGAGCCTCTCCTTTGATAAGCCATGCATACTATTTATCTGCATTCTGTGTATTGGCTCGTGGAGCACGGTGGTTTGTGCTCACACTCGCTTTCACAACAAATCCAGAATCAGGAATCAGATCACTACGCCTCAGCAACATGATTGGGTATGATGGCAGAAAAGATGAAGATGTCAAGGGCTAGGTCGCGAACCTCCAGTTAGCTGCCTGTGGGCATGTCCTGAAGGTCCCACTTGTGTGCTTCGTTCTTTCGCTGCTGCAATTTAATGATTTCGGCCTAATCGGCCCATGAGTAAGCCTACTATTATATTTACGCTTCCGCATGATATGTACTTTGATATTCAGAACTGTAAACTGTGAGCAATATCTACTGATGAAGGGAATAGTGTGGTGGAATCACAGAGGAATCCGGATTGTAAAATCTTGGTGCCTGACAGCTACTCACCAGGATATGCAGGCCGTCACTTGGGCTGAATTCATTGAAGCTTTCCGTACTACACACATTCCAATGGGAATGGTGGAGATGAAGAAGAAAGAATTCCGTAAGTTGCAACAAGGCCATCTCAGTGTGCTAGAGTATCTGACTAAATTCACACAACTATCCCAGTATGCACCTGAAGATGTTACAATTGATGGAGCAAAGATTTGGCGCTTTATGGAAGGACTTGACCCCAACATCAAAGAACTAATATTGTCAAATGAATTCCCGACTTGTCAACACATAGGGGACAAGGACCTTGCTCAAGAAGGTGCTTAGAGTCAGCTAAATGAATCCCGGAAGAGGAAGATGGTTCAATAAGGAACTCAATTGCATCAGTCACAAAAAGCCAGAATCAACACGTGCCGGCCAGAATGTGTACCACAACATGCATATTTCAAGACTCCAGCTGTAATGCCCCACCAGGATATTTTGGGACAACATCCTATCAATGCTAGCAGTGAGCCACACAGGAGTGTAAACCCTGTAGCTTCGTTTACTTGCTTCAGGTGTAAGGGGCTAGGTCATTTCACTCACAAGTGTCCGCATAAGCGTAAAGCAATCATACCAAATTCATTCAACCTTGGAAGTACCCCTGCCAAGACTCCAGGAGCAAGCCGTGGAGCATTATCAGCAAAAGGAAGCCAGTTATCTCAGAGTGTTGTAAGAGGAAGCCTGAATAATGTCATCTCTAATGTTGCACAAGGCAACCTATTCCTTTAGTGAGCCTAAATCTCGGGGTCGAGATTCTGTTTAAGGGGGCAGGTTTGTAACATCCTAATTTTCAGAGCTTTTTTGAAGTTTTTAAAATTAAAACTCACCATTTGGATTTTTTTGGAATTATTTCAAGATTAATTGAAATTTTTATGAATTAAAAGGATTTAATATGACTAAATTAAACTCTAACATTTATTGAAAGTATTTTATTTGAGTTTATTGTGCTTCAAGGATTTTTTGGAATTTTCTTGGATTTTTATGGATTTATTTGTTATTTTCTAGAGCTCAAATGAATTTAGTTAAATTTTTGAGAATTAGAAATCCTAGAAAATCAAATTCCCTTCGGCCATTAAACCCTGGCCATCCGATCCCCTCCTTGCCCTGTGTGTCACTATTCGACCGTGCTCGCAACCACCATTAGATCTCGACCTTTGACATGCGTCACCATCGGGAGGATCGAGCACTGCTCATCTCCTTCCTGAGATGCCGTGCGTCTCCTCGCTATGCCTTGACGTTCATGCCCTAGCAAGTCTCTTTCGTTGGCACATTCGAGCTGCCTCCTCGGCGTTCATGCCATAAAGCTAGTCGTCCCTCTTGTTTCCCACATCTCCACAGCCGCTCGCTTCCGTTGGGTTCACCGTTGAGTTCGCCGCCGTTGCCATCCTCTTCCTTGTCAGAGTTTGAGATCTCGCTGCTATGAATGACCATCGTTTTCTTTTTCTTCGCCGCTAACAAGCCCTTCATCGCCTCTTCGTCCAGCCACCTCCGCCGCCGTTCGTCATCGCTGAATCGTCCACTCCATCGATCTCATCATCGGTGAGTGTTCAACCACCATCCTACCAATCATCGCCATCACTCCACTCCGATCGCCTCAGTTCTCATGCCTAACCACCTCGATTCATGAACCAGCCGTGTCACCCCACACCGGCGTCATCCATGGCACTTCATCTTTCCATAAACCCAATCCACCGCACACCATGCCACTGACAGCCAGCCCCATCATCACATCCACTATGTCGAGGACTGGTGGACCGAGCCTCGTCAGCCCTGCCTTGCCACTTGTCAGCCACGTGTTCGCATGTTAGCCCTAGATGCCCAGTCAGCCCCCACATCATCCAAGCCGTCACTAGTGCATTGTTCCATGAACATACTGTCTTTTTTTGTGCACCGAGTTCACAACACAGTAGAATTTCCAATTTTCAGCCTTTTCTTTATATTAGATTTTTCTAAGAGCCTGCTCTCCTCCGTCCTAGCTTCGATTGACCCCGTTCTTTTTTCTAAATTTATCTAAAGTTGAACTCTATCTTTTGGTTCTAGTTTTGAAGTTTTTGGAGTTCATTTTAATTTTTTTGAGTTTATTTTGTGGTTTGTTTCATTTTCTCTCTCATTAGATCCCGCCTTCGAAGGAGCTGGAGCAAGAATTGAAGATCAAGACCTATTAAATGAGCAAGGCCAAGGCAAGTTATGTCCTTTGATCATGTTGAATCTAGTTTTTAAATCTATTATGTATTATTTTATTTTAAATTATCACGCATCGCTATTTTATTATAAAACCTTTGTATTGGTAATTAATGACCTATTTGATTAATTCCTCCTTGATAATTTGAATGCCATGATTTTATTATCACTATAGGATGAGTAATTATCTACTAATGTAATACTAGTTATCACTTGAGTTGTATGTTTAAATTGCTTAGCCATGCTTATAGTTACTTGGGTTATAATCACATGTGATCAATTAATTAATTTTGACTTAATGATATATTGAATTTTGGTGGTCAGTTACAATTATAAAATTTGAGTACCATGACATAGGTAGCATCATCGGTGTTGGTTATATAAAATTGGTTTTACTTGGGGTGAATGATCATGCAATAAAAGGGGTGTAGTTCGCACATTGGGATGTGGATGTTTCACCTGGGTAATGTCTAAGGACTTAATTTTATGCCTATTGATATGAGCCTTACCGTGTAACTACATGTCTAGATGGGATAGACCTTGTTGATTAATTTGTAATGTTTCAATTCTGGTTCTGTCACTAAGATGAGTGTGGTTTGGCCTTAGCCATGGATCCGCATTGGCGCAAGGGGGGCAATTATCGACTAGGGAATTTACGTATTTGATAGTGAAACCTTAGCAAGGTGGAACTGGGTTGAGATTTTAAACTAATTTTAAATTGCATTTAAATTCAAGCCAAAATTTGGAATTTTAACTCAAGCCGAGAAGCAAACACTTGCATCTAAATAATTGAACTGGGAATTTCAATTTTTGAATTTTAAAATTATGGAAAACTCAAAAAATCAATGAATCCTAATGAAAATTTAAAATTTAAATTAAAAATCCAAAAATTCAAAACCCTGCTTGAGCCTTTCTTTTCCCTTTTTCCTTCCCTTTCTTTTTCCCTTCACTTCCATGTGGGCCCAGCCTTTTTTCTCTCTCTCTTCCTTCCTCTCTTTCTCTCTCTTTTCTCCCCTCTCTACACACAGGCCCACCTTCTCCTTTCCCTTTGTTCTTCCGCCTCCTCCCGTTCTTTTCTTTTCCCCGTCTCCTCTCTGCCCTACACCCGCGTCTTCCCAGTGGCAGACATGCACCCGTGCCGCCCACGGTTCTCCTGTGCTGCCCAAAGTCTCCACCGCCACGCCTACCCTGTCGCCGTCACACGTCGCAATCGCACTGAGCCTCCGTCGCGTCACCTTACCCTGTGCCCCACATGCCACGCATTGTGCCCACGCATCATCGGTCACACCCGTGAGCCTGCCACCGCGCCTCCCTTTGCTGCTATAAGTGGCCTCAGCCCCCTCCCTCACTTCCTGCACAACCCATTTGCTTCCCGCACACCATTTCCCTTCCTCCCCTACCACTTTCCCCTTTCTGCCGGCGCCATCGTCCCGTGGCCACCTCGCCGCCGTCTGCTCCGAGCTGCTGCCTGCCCACCTTGTCGCCGCACCGACCAATGCGCCACCTCTTGTAACTTGCTCACCTCCCCCACAACCCATTTTGGCGATCACCAACGCCCCTCCGGTCGCCGCTCGCCGTCGGCAAGGCTGCTCTCCACCAGCGCTGCATCCACTATTTTGGCCCCGCTGCTCCTTGACTCTTCTAACTAAATGCCCCTCTCTGTGTCAGCCTAGGGCCTCAGCCCATTACTTGACTTGGTAGTAGTACACCTCCTTTGGACATTTGAATATGTGAGCCTTGTCACGCTGGCGAAATTATAATGGTAACCTTTCGAAACTAAGTCTATGATTATACGTATTATGTTTTAGTTCAAACTATTAGATCATAGGAAATTTCTATGTATCATATTTCGAAAGCAATTTATGGCAAGTAAAATAACCCAATTAGTTTTAGAAATAGTTTTAAAATAGAAATGTTTATGTGCTCTATGAACACCAATTTTGCTGTAGGAGGTCTAACCCCTTGTTTTGGGAAACTATACATATACCTATTTTGGAAAAATCAATCTTCTAAAGAGACGGTGTGACACCGCAAGACATGCCAGGAGGCTTACCGAGGCAGCAATTGACTGGGGCGCTGGTTATAGGTGGATGAGAGGGCAATGGTGGCATAGCGAGACGGTGTGGTCGATAGCAAAACAAACGGAGGTGGAAGAGAGGGCAGTGGCAACAAAGGTACACAAGACAATGATAACACAACAGAGCTTGGCAAACAGCGAGGGGGAGTGAAACTAAAAGGTTTGAGAACAAAAAAATGATAGTGATATATCCTCAAGAATCTCAACTATAGCAGGATAAATCCTAAATTATAGGTCGGGAGGATGGCAAATTTTAGAGAGTAAACTAAAGATTGCACAAAATTCTGCCCTATTAGAATCCATTTGTTTTATATTGCTAAAGAAAATTACAATGTATTGATATATAAAAGAGAAAATTGAGAATATGCTCTCCAACTAGATGAAAATCTAGGATATACCCTCCTTTAGATCCTAATTGATAATATACCCTCCTTTAGAGTGTTTTGTTGAGAAAATGCCCTTTTTATACTATTTAGTACCTCTTAAGTATACTAATCCGTATTGTACTGTATTTTGACATTAGGATGACCATTTTGCCCCATGTACGGTGTGAAGACGATAAGTCTCGATTAGGCGTTGCTTGGCGGGGTTTTCCTGCCATGGCCGAGGCGGGCGCTAGGCTCTGCGCGCTACGGCCAGAGCGGCGCGGTCTAGGGTGGCTCAATCACAGCCGTACATGGGGGCAAAATGGTCATCCTAATGTCAAAATACAGTACAATACAGATTAGTATACTTAAGAGGTACTAAATAGTATAAAAAGGGCATTTTCTCAACAAAACACTCTAAAGGAGGGTATATTATCAATTAGGATCTAAAGAAGGGTATATCCTAGATTTCCATCTAGTTGGAGAGCATATTCTCAATTTTCTCTATATAAAATTCCTTTGTTTTTCTATTCACACAGTTTTTATCTTCTGGCGTTGCATCTTGCGTGCCTTGGTTGAGCTAGTGTGACAAACCTACCCATGCCTTACTTGGTAGTCGGTTGAACCAAAATTTTCCTAACTTCATTGATTCCAAGATTGAGGTTTGATGATCCGCCGCCGCCCCTCCTCCCCACTGCGCGATGCCGCCGCGGACGACGACGACCTCCTTCGGAGATCCTCCTCCGCCTCCCTCCGCAGCCGTCCTCCCTCCCCGGCCTCCTCGTCGCAAGCAATGGCGCCGCCTCGTCTCCGACCCACAATTCCTCCGCCGGTTCCGCGCATTCCATCGAACACCTCCCTTGCTCGGATTCTTCAAAGTCGACTTCTTCACCCAGACTTCGCGAATTCTCCTTCACCCCCACCGACCCGCCCGACCGCATCCCGAATCACGCTTCTCCTGCCGCGCGCCGGCGATCGCTGCATTCTCGGCCGCCACCACGGCCTCGCCTCCTCATCAACCTCGACGCGCGCGAGGCCGCCGCTTGGGACCCCGTGGATCGGGACGAG
The DNA here is from genome assembly GCA_036346575.1 of Dendrocalamus sinicus. Lineage (NCBI taxonomy): Eukaryota > Viridiplantae > Streptophyta > Magnoliopsida > Poales > Poaceae > Dendrocalamus > Dendrocalamus sinicus. The sequence goes on from CM070669.1 coordinate 2,765,315, forward strand.
CTCGCGTGCCTTATCCGCCGTGGTTCAAAATGATTTCATCTTCAATGGCGCGGTGATGCGTGGCTGCGCGCAACGATGGCCACTTGAGCCCCTTCAAATTGGTCTTGGGATACACCGAAGATGACACACGTGCGTTAAATGCGCTGCACGAATCTGAGTGCGTGTTTGGGGCAATATCATCTCAACGTCGATTCGAGTGGGATTTGTTTCACGAGGCCCGTCATTTTGGTTGGGAATGCACTTTGCGGGTTGCTTTGGGATGTCAACATCCTTGAGTTTGATTTGGATACGCAGAGGCTAGCTGTGATTGATAAGCCAGTAGACGGCAGCAAAAGCCCCAGCTTCAGATCTTGCGGACCGAGGAAAGCGAGCTTGGCCTTGCCTTTTGACAGAATCGAGCATCGAGTTATGGGAGAGGAAGGCCAATTCAGCGGTGTTGTGAGATGGTCGCTCGAAAAACCGTTCAACTAGACAAGCTCCTTTCATTGGGATTTCCATCTGAGAGTGCAGGAGTAATGATAATGGGGTATGATGAGGACACTAATGTGATTCTTCTGTCTACGGTTATTGGTGTATTCATGGTCCAACTTGAGTCGCTGCGGTTCAGAAATCTTTCTAATATCGGTGAACACGCCGCCTATTATCCCTACACAAATTTTTATACTGCAGGTAATACCTTTTCTCTGCATTGCGTAAGTAACAAAATCCAATTACTTTTGCTATGTGTTTGCTGTAATATTTTCCATGTGATTAACGGTTGACTAGCTATTTAAGCATAAATTATGTTTGTTTCTTTGTCAGGCTGGTGAACTTGTGGCAATGTAATTTTGATATTATTAATTTATTACTGAACCGCATGAAAGCTAGATCAAAATTAGAACTATAGTTATTGTTGCTCGGCTATCACTATATGCATAAAATATGCTATGGTGTCATGCTTGTACTTATCTTTTCAGCATGAACTTCCCAAGAGCACGTATAATGCAGTGTTTAGAGGGTGCTTATATAAAAAAATGGGGTTATTTTGCCACGTAAAATGGTGCAGGTGCTTATACGGAGGAATTCTATGGGCATTGATGCCTTGTCAGCGTATACGCACGTAACCACCTTTTGTTTGGTTGATACTTCAATCGAGGCTTCTTCCGTTCTCTTGCGAAAAAGAATGGCTCAAAAGGAAATAAACACGGCAAGCAAAAAATAACTAACGTATGGAAGGAGTCCAATACACAATAGGCTAAGTACTCATGCATGTAGATTTATTAGTCAAATCGGTTTGTCGCATCGATTAGAAAAGAGTCCAATATAAGAAGTTGTTCAAGACACAACGTAGGTACATACTCATGCATAAAAATTTCATAGTCAAATTAGTATGCCGCATGCATGCATTTAGAGGAGTCCAAGTCAGTATATGTATCTGCAAGCATGGGATGAGAATGAGTCGTAAGCCCGCACTATTGACGTTAAACTCAATTTTTAAAATTCCATATTGCAACTTCTTTTCTTTTTAGAAAAAGGTCTTCGCATTGGAGATCACAGGTGCTTGTTGGAGTGCTAACGAGGTAGTTGAATGATTTAAGCAACTATATAAATTTGCATGAATCGGAGGTGAGAACTTTCATACAAGTGCTTGATGATGTGGCAATACACTCTCTTTAGCACCATGGTTGTCACGGCGTCGCCTAGGCGACGCCTGGCGGCCGGAGGAGGACGCCGTGGCTGCTCGCCTCGCCTGATCCCGCCGTTGACGCCGGCTAGGGTTAGGAGAGATTGCGCGGGAGCCGAGGCGCGGGAGAGGAGGCGGACGCGGAGGCGGCGAGGGGAGAGGAGGCGACGCGAGGCGGCGGGCGGGAGAGGAGGCGACACGGAGGCGGCGCGGGAGACGGAGAGGCGGAGAGGTCGGGCGGCGGCGGGAGAAGGGAGCGGAGAGGTCGGGAGAGACGAGAGAGAGCGAGAGACGGGGCGTATGAGAGGAGGCGGAGGGGCCGAGGGGGTATGAGAGGAGGCGTTATGAGAGGAGGCGGAGGGTCGTTGCCTCGTTGGCTTCATTAAAACATACGCCGAGGGGGTATGGCACTGCTGAACGCTGGATTAAGGCGCTCGCTGGGCGTCGCCTGGACGTCGCCTAGGCGTCCAGGCGCCTCCCACTCGCCGTGGTCGCCAATTTCGCCGTGACAACCATGTTTAGCACTCATGCACAAGCACTTTGCATTGTACATACCCTGACAGTTGGAAACTGGCAACAACCACACTAAAAAAAAGTTGAACCATCTGATATGTGAAATAGTAATTCGGTTGGCACATTTCGAAGATGTAAGTTTGTTATGTCCTTTCATTCAATATTTTTTTCAGCAAGATAGTATTTATCTTGATTTGTCTGGCTACTAATAACGAATTGCATCTATCACTACTTATGGAATAAATAGTACTAGTTCGCTAACAGGATTAGTACTAAATAATGCACATTTTTGTCACTGAAGTTCCTCAATTAAAGCATATTTTTTGGCCAATTTGGCATAACCGGAACAATTTCTCTCCAGAATAATTCTACATGAATTAATTTTCTCTAAATGCTAAACAGTCTGAACACATCCTTCATTACTAGGTAAATGATTATTGTTGTTCTTCCTTGCACCTGGCAATAGATGTAGCTTCATTTACCTATTTCTACCCTGTTCATAAAAGCTATTTTTTTCTTGCTCTTATTGATTCAGCTTTTCTCTCTGTTATTGATTCAGTTTTTCCTTAAAATTTTCATTGGTTTATTGTACTTTTTCTAGTAGGCAGAGGAATTGGTGGTGGAGATGATGGAGCAGAAATGTGGAACAATATATGAGGCGATTGCCCCACTAGATCTGCTAACGTGCTGTGTTGGTTGAACAGGTAATGTGGATTTATCTTTTGCTATGTGTATATTGTTTTGCTTGTCGACAACTCCATTGTAAATATATATGCTCCAAATGTTTTTGGAGGTTAATCATTTAGTATTTTGGATCAATATTTTCTTCAGTGGTAAACGAAGCCGCATAGAATCTATTTATTGTATTTACTTTAAATTATTACTTTCTACAAAATAACTTTTCAGCTATCTTTTGGTAAAGCCTTACATACTATATTGCGTCTTTGTTACAAACGATTTGCTGAGTACTCTATGTACTCACGGCTATATCCACATTTACTCAGTTGAGAAAGAAAAACCAGATCAGCAGGAGGTACCAAAAGGAGGATATTTCGATGACTTCGCGGATTAGGACTTCGCTCTCCAGTCGATTGCTTGTGGGCATATCGAATGGCTACTATGCTTATTTCTGTTTTCCGTTGCAAGTTTCTTAAACCATTCAGACTGTTATCTGTAAGCTTGGCCATAAGGTCGCTACTATGATAATTAATAATGTTTGAGTCTTTTCTTAGTAAATCATGATATGATCGATATTTCATCTATGTTTATACTGTATGCACTAGCGTGATCCTGAACTGATGCAGAATACACGGAGAGTCCGAATTTGCATATTCGGGTCTCGACAATCCATGAAGTTTCTAACATAAGTTCCATAACTGTGAGATTGAATTTTACCGTTTGAACTAGCTAAAAATTGACAGATTTAATCCATGCAATGGGAGTAGTGAAAATCGGATTGACTGGTTTGCTTCACTGGTGCTTGGAGTTGGCTTTCCAGTGACCAAGATGAAGAAATAGTACCTGATCCAGTTTTATTCTTTTTGTATATGTGGTCCATGTGGATGTTACTGTCTTCTATTTTGTTCTTTTTGGCTTATAACTTTTCCCTTTTTTTAAACAAACAAATAGAATGATTTCTTTATCATCTTTTCAAAGCGGCTTATTGCAACAGACTTTTCTAAGCGGCTTATCAGTATTCGGTTCATTTATACAAAAGCTTGCGTTAGGACAGAAAACTATCAGTTGTAGCGAAAAGAACTAACCCTTTATTTAGGGCCTATTCGTATTGGCTTTGACTATGACCTATAACTTTTGACTAAAAATAAATAGTACCGACTGAAATAAGTTGCTTTTAGAAAGAAGGGGTGAGCGGTTAGAAAAAACGAGGGAGAGATGCCTGCGCGAGAGGAATAGAGTGCGTGATGCATCCGTAACCCTCTACCTCATCCTCGGTGCGAGATAAGAGCGAGAGAAGTGAGAAAGCCACTTTAAAAAGTCAGTTATTCATATTGGCTTTTTAGCTTTTTCTAGCTTCTTCTAAGCAGCTTAGAAGCCGATACGAACAAGATCCTAATTTGCTTAAACTCAGTGGTGTTATTTTCATAGATATATGGTCAACTGGAAATCTAAAATTGTAAGTCTGTTCGATTGATCTACTAGTGTTGACTCTTTCAGCTGATCAGTAGTAATCTGTTCACACTTATGGTTACATAACAACCTTGATTTTTTACCAGGTTTAGTCACATTGCAGGCTGAAAAAAAAATTTCTCCTAGGTTTAGTCAAGCTACTGGTTAGGGAGCGATGTTGATCGAGTTATGATATAGATGAAAGCCTATTATGCTCTAAGTCAATTGTTTCATGTATTATATTGTACTCGTTCGTTAGTCGTTTGTTGTGAGTTTATTAGAGTATTCGTTTGAATAATTAACTAATTGTAGTTCTGGAAGGCCCTGAACTCTTTAGACATAGACATTTCTTCTAGGCGTCAATTGTAGTTGCATTTGCATAGAACAACCGTTCTGAGAGGAGTTAAGTTTTGGAAGTAGTTTTAAAACAGAAATGTGTGTGTGCTCTATGAACATCAATTTTACTGTAGGAGGTCTAATCCTTTGTTTTGGGAAACTATACATATAACTATTTTGAAAACATCAGTCTTCTAAATAGACGGTGTGATACCGTAAGGCGTCACAAGAGGCTTATTGAGGGCAGCGATCGACTAGGGCACTGGTTGTAGGTGGAGGAGAGTGCAACGGTGGCATGGCGAGACGGTGTGGTCGATAACAAAACAAACAAAGGTGGAAGAGAGGGCAGTGGCAGCAAAGCTACGCGAGGCAGTGACAACACAGCAGAGCTTGGCAAACAGCGAGGGGGAGTGAAACTAAAAGGTTGGAGAACAAAAAAAAACCGATAGTGACAAATCCTCAAGAATCTCAACGATAGCAGGGTAAATCCTAAATTACAGGTTAGGAGGATGGCAACTTCTAGAGGATAAGCTAAAGATTGCACAAAATTCTACCCTACTAGAATCCACTTGTTTTATATTGCTAAAGAAAATTGCAATGTATTGTTATATAAAATTCCTTTGGTTTTCTATTCACACAGTTTCTATCTTCGGCGTTGCGTCTTGCGTGCCTTGGTTGAGGAAGTGTGACAGCCCTACCCCTGCCTTACTTGGTAGTCGGCTGAACCAAGATTTTCCTAACCAACCCAAAATTTCCAAACTTTATTGATTCCAAGATTGAGTGAGGGTTTCATGATCCGCCGCCGTCGCCCCTCCTCCCCCACCTCGCCGCCGTTGCCGTCGCCGCCGCCGGACGACGACGACCTCCTCCGGGAGATCCTCCTCCGCCTCCCTCCGCAGCCGTCCTCCCTCCCCCGGGCCTCCCTCGTCTGCAAGCGCTGGCGCCGCCTCGTCTCCGACCCACAATTCCTCCGCCGGTTCCGCGCATTCCATCGAACACCTCCCTTGCTCGGATTCTTCACAGTCGACTACTTCATCCAGCGCTTCGACGATTTCTCCTTCACCCCCACTCTGGACCCGCCCGACCGCATCCCCGAATCACGCTTCTCCCGGCCGCGGCGCCCCGGCGATCGCTGCAGCATCCTCGGCTGCCACCACGGCCTCGCCCTCCTCATCAACCTGACGCGGCGCGAGGCCGTCGTTTGGGACCCCGTGACTGGGGACGAGCTCTGCGTACCTTATCCGCCAGGGTTCGAAAAGCATCCCTCCATCGGCGCGGTGATGCGCGCTGCCGGCAACGATGGCCACTTGAGCCCCTTCAAATTGGTCTTGGGATACACCGAAAATTACACACATGCGTTCATCTGCCTCTACGAATCGGAGTCTGGTGTTTGGGGCAATATCATCTCAACAGCGATTACAAGTCGGTGTCGGTCTATGAGTCCGAGCATTTTGGTTGGGAATGCACTTTGCTGGATGCTTTGGGATGGCAATATCCTTGAGTTTGATTTGGATAGGCATAGTCTAGATGTGATTCATAAGCCAGCAGACGCTATTGTTATTGCCAACCATTCCTGCTTTCAGATCTTGCGGACAGAGGAAAGCGGGCTTGGCCTTGCCGTTTTGAGAAAACTGAGCATCGAGTTATGGGAGAGGAAGGCCAATTCTGACGGTGTTGTGAGTTGGCTGCTTCAGAAAACCGTTCAACTAGACAAGCTCCTTTCTCTGGGATTGCCAACGGAGAGTGCAAGAGTAAGGACAGTGGGGTATGATGAGGACACTAATGTGATTCTTCTGTCTACGGTTATTGGTGTATTCATGGTCCAACTTGAGTCGCTGCGGTTCAGAAATCTTTCTAATAGCGATGCAGTCGACATCTATTATCCCTACACAAATTTCTATACTGCAGGTAATACCTTGTCTCTGCATTGCGTAAGTAACAAAATCCAATTACTTTTCCTATGTGTTTGCTGCTGGTGAACTTGTGGCAATGTGATTTTTATATTATTAATTTATTACCGAACTGCATGAAAGCTAGATCAAAAATAGAACTATAGTTATTGTTGCCTGGCTATCAATATATGCATAAAATATGCTATGGTGCTGTGCTTGTAATGATCTTTTCAGCGTGAACTCCCGAAGAGCACGTACAATGCAGGTGTTTCGAGGGGTGCTTATATAAAAAAAGGGGTTATTTTGCCACGTAAAATGGCACATAACCACCTTTGTTTTTGGTTGATACTTCAATCGAGGCTTCTTCTGTATGTTTTCTTGCAGAAAAGAATGGCTCAAAAAATGAAAGAAACATGGCAAGCAAGTAACTAACGTGCGGAAAGGAGTCCAATACACAATAGGCTATGTACTCATGCATGTAGATTTATTAGTCAAATTTGGTTGCCGCTGCATCAGATTAGAAAAGAGTCCAATATAAGAAGTTGTTCAAGACACAACATAGCTTCGTACTCATTCGTATAACTTTCTTAGTCAAATTAGTATGCCGCTGCATGCAGACGAGAGGAGTCCAAGCTGTACATGTATATGCAAGCACGGGATGAGAATGAACTGTATGCCTGTACTGTTGACTTTAAGCTCAATGTTTTCAAATTCCATATCACAATTTCTTTTTTTTTAAAAAGGTCTTCGCGTTGGAGATCACAGGTGCTTGTAGGAGTGCTAACGGGGTAGTTGAATGATTTAAGCACCTATATAAATTTGCTTTCATACAAGTGCTTGATGATGTGGCAATACACTCTCTTTAGCACTCATGCATAAGCACTTTGCATTGTACATGCCCTGACAGTTAGAAACTGGCAACAACCACACCAAAAAAAAGTCGAACCATCTGATATGTGAAATAGTAATTCGGTTGGCGCATTTCGAAGATGTAAGTTTGTTATGTCCTTTCATTCAATATTTTTTTCAGCAAGATAGTATTTATCTCGATTTGTCTGGCTACTAATAACGAATTGCATCTATCTTGTCTTATGGAATAAATAGTACTAGTTCGCTAACAGGATTAGTACTAAATAATGCACATTTTTGTCACTGAAGTTTCTCAATTAAAGCATGTTTTGTTTTGGCCGATTTGGCATAACCGGAACAAATTCCATCCAGAATAATTCTAGATGAATTAATTTTCTCTGAAATGCCAAACAGTCTGAACATAGCCTTCATTATCATTACTATTATAAAAGAACGAGTTAGTGGTTGTACGTCTTTTTTCCTCCAACCTCCTCATTCTCAATTTCTCATCACTCTTCACTTTTCAACTGATCCAAGTAGTTCTTTTCTATAGCATAGCATGATTCTTTATATATCCAATAAATTTCGTTGCAACGCACGAGAAGGTGACCGGTTAGGTAATGATTATTGTTGTTCTTCCCTGCACCTGGCAATAGATGTGGCTTCATTTACCTATTCCTACCTTGTTCATAAAAGCTATTTTTTTCCCGTTCTTATTGATTCAGCTTTCCCTCTCTTATTGATTAAGTTTTTCCTTAGAATTTTCGTTGGTTTTTCATTGGTTTATTGTACTTCTTTTGCTAGTAGGCAGAGGAATTGGTGGTGGAGATGATGGAGCAGAAATGTGGAACAATACATGGGACGATTGCCCCACTAGATCTGCTAACGTGCTATGTTGGTTGAACAGGTAGTGTGGATTTATCTTTTGCTATGTGTATATTGTTTTGCTTGTCGACAACTCCATTGTAAATATATATGCTGCAAATTTTTTTGGAAGTTCATCATTTAGTATTTTGGATAAATATTTTCTTCAGTGGTAAACAAAGCCACACAGAATGCTTTTATGGGATGTAAAACGACAAGCCACGCTACAACAAAACAACATATTGATGTGTCCCCCTCCTTAAATAGGAACCTAACTGAAAACATCACTAAACAGATGTATGCAAATCCGCAAGACAGAACTGGAATCTGATTAAGTACATTATGATCTGTGATTTGTAAATCATCAACTGTTTGCCTAAGTAATTGATTTTAAACTGTTAATTATACTTGAACAGTTCATATGTTCTACATTTCTTTTTACATGCTTGTAGTTTTTTTTATTTCCATTGCTGTTCATTTTGGAGCTTAGGCAAATATTCCATGTTTTAAATGTGTTGTTCCTCTTTCATGCACTAAGATAGCTAGTTATTTGGCATAGAACTAGAAGGACATCTCCTTATTCTATGTTGTCCTACTACTTTTCTTACTACTTGCCTAAGTAGTTTTCTGGTCAACTTTTTCTAGTGCCTGTTGTTATATTATGTCAGGAGCATATATTTCTTTTTGTCAGTCTAACTTTTATCTGTAGTTGGCCATTACTTCAATTTCCATTAACCATCTAACATATCATACATGAGAATACGAGTTATCCATTTGAGAAAATAGAGTGAAAGACCTCAATCATGCACGCATGTTTCATCTATTGTGCCCTTCTGGTTAGTGTCAAATTTACAACTTGTTATTAATCATTCTTGGCATTGCCAAAAGCCCAAAAGTTTGCCTAGGAAGCAGGAACCAGATGTTCCTGCCCTTGTGCCCCTCATGCTCCTATAATATAGGGTGCATTCGCTTATAGCTTATGGTTTCTTTTGAACAAACAAATATGATTGTTTCTTCGTCATATTTTCGAAGTAGCTTATCGGAACAACCCTTTTAGGCGGTTTATTGACTTTTCGGCATTTGGTTCATCGCACAAACGCTTATAATAAGTTCAGAAACCATAAGCCACAGCCGAAAAGAATGCACCTATACAAGTACACCACATGTGGCTGTATAAGTGGCTCAGTATTCATTTCTGATTGAGGCATCGATCACTAAACATTTGGTTGTTACTAGTTGTTTCCATTTATATCTAAACCTTGAGAGTGGGTCATCAATAGAAGTTGAAGCTATACCTGTACAAAACTGCAAACGTTTCTTCCATTTCTGTTTTCTTGTCTCCTCTCTATGTTGGTTTTCTAATTTCGCTGAAATGATTCTGAGTGTGGAGATTCTGACATAAGTTCCATTCAGTGGAACTAGTTTTTTTTACTGTCTGAACTGCCTGAAAATCCATAGCTTATGACCCTCTGCTCCAGTGAGCAGTTAAAATTGGTTTGACTGGCGAAATTGTTTCCTTCACAGGTATCTGGAACTTCTTTCCAGCAGGCAAGATGAAGGTATCACACCCTGGTGCAGTTTCATTCTATCTGTGGCCTGTGATGTACTTATGTGTTCCATGTGGCACATGACTATTTTGCTGAAATTCAGTGGTGCTAGTATTATTATCAGTCATGTATGGTCAACTGAAGTTGTGACTTGTTTTGATTAATGCAATATTATCGATCTTTCAGATTATCAGTACAAATCAGTTTGAGCGATTTTGATTAACACAGCCTGGCCAGTCTGACCTTGATAAACATTTAGTTGCCAGTTTTTACCAGACAGTGAGTTGTTCAGGCTGGAGCGGTGGAGCTCGCTGTTTTCAGATGCAAGTTGGTCAGCCAAGACCGATTGCCATTTTCACTTGGTTAATTGGTTTCGTTTTAGACTTCTGTATGGTCTAATTACTGATTGCCGTTTTCACGTTTGTGACATTCACAACCAGTTATTCTGGTTAGACTTTGTCAACGTCTTCGAGGTCAACAGTTTCTTCATATCTCTTTGGTGCCTTTGCATTCGTAGCGTGCGATGCTTTCAGGCTGCTGAAGTCCCCCAAGGATAGGATGCCAAGGACAAGCATCTTATGATGCTGCCTGCTTCATTCTTTTCGTACTGTTGAGCTTAGTCTCAATTTTGCACATGGTAAATGAAATCATGCAGGAAGTGAACGGTGCATGTTTCAAGCTGCTGAACACTGGTTGTAAAAGTTTTCTGGATGTTACAACTGTGGATTTAATTCGCAATATGATATTTTTCTTGATGCTTATATGAATTGGACTAGTTGAACGAATGATCTAATTTGGATCAATGGCTTCAACGACCACCACCGCATACCTCCCCTACTCGGTTTCTTCATCGATGACTTCGCCGAAGTCTCCATCACTCCCACGCTGGACCCTCCTGACGGCATCCCCGCCGCGCGTTTGTACCTGCCGCAGCGCCCCGACGAGCGCTGGGCCTTCCTCCGCTGCCGTCAAGGAATCTTTGTTAGAGCTGTGGAAACTTGGGTCTGAATTGATAAGGACAGTATTCTAAACCGGTAAGTCTTTACCTAATTTGTATGGGGAAAGATCGAAGAGGCCAGTTAGATTGGGTGAATAGGCGGTTTTAAAAATTCACTTTCAATTATTAACAATTTTTATTTAGCTAAAACCAAGTAAATAATGTGGAAACTTAACTAAATTTGGTTTAGCACAAATCAATCCTAAATCAATAATGTTCATCTAAGTGCACTAACATCTTAAGGCTCTATCAAAATTTATAATTCTAGGATGATAATCAATTAATTTAATTCTACAAATGTAAATTGTTTGAATATAAATTGAGTACAAGAAAATAAACCACAATTGACATGGTTTTTTACCGTAGTGTTCAGAGACTTGTCGGTCTCTCCTAGTCCATGTTGAGGTAAACCCAAACTAATTGGACCTGCTTCACGAATTAAGCCTTACATATCAATCTACTAGTGGTAGTTCTTTTCCGTTACGGGTAGGTGAGCTCTAACCTTCATACTTCGCTGGATTTTCTCACAACCTTTTTGAGAAGATCACTGCACACGACGCCTCTAACGCCGTCTAGGAATCGACAAACTCTAAGAGTAATAAGTCAAGCCCCCTGTAGACTCTTACCATGTTCAACCTGTTGACTCTTACCATGTGCAATGAATGTATAAGCTCAAATGGATACAAAATCTACCTTTAGATGCAACACATGCAATCTAGAGCCTTGTTCCTTGTTCACAAAGTGCAACATATGCACAATTAAATGGAGAAAGTTTGGCATCATTATCTCATGGGGAGTCGTTGTGAGATCTATACCCATCATAAGAGTCTCAAGTATATTTTCACTCAATCTGACCTTAGCCTCAGGCAAAGAAGATGGTTGGAACTTATCAAGGATTATAATATGGAAATTCATTATCATCTTGGAAAATGCCAATGTGGTAGCTGAAGCGTTGAGCAGGAAGAACTACTGTAATACCGTGATGATCAAGGAGAGTCAACCAGTTTTACATAAGGAGTTTTAGAAGCTTAGTCTGAAATTGGTGGAAGAAAGATTTCTAGCTACCATGGAAGTGAAGCCAATTTTGGATGATCAGATTCATCAAGCATAGGTTGATGATATGGCTATTTAGAATACCAAGACTAACCTTAGCAATGGTAAAGCTTCAGGTTTTACTGAGGATGAACAAGGTATGCTATGGTTCACTGAGTGGTTGTGTAGGTGAACAAAATGAGTTACAAGAGTTACTGCTCAAGGAATCCCATGAATCCTTATATTCGATTCATCCAGGCAGTACTAAGATATTAAAATATCAAAGACAAGTACTAGTGGCCTAATATGAAGCGAGAGATAGTAGAGTATGTTATGCTTTGGGATGTGTGTCAAAGAGTTAAAGCTGAGTATCAGAGATCAGCAGGTTTGTTGCAACCATTAAGAATTCCCGAGTGGAAGTAGAAAGAAGTTGGCATGGACTTTATCACTGGATTACCTGAGACAAAGGAAGATTTTGATTCCATATGGGTAATTGTGGATCATTTCACGAAAGTTGCTCATTTCATCTCAGTCAAGACAACCTACACTGGTGACAAGTTGGCATATCTGTATATGTCAAGGATTGTAAGTTTGTCATGGTGTACCTAAAAAGATAGTGTCAGATCGTGGATCACAATTTACGTCGAGATTTTGGGGAAGTTTCCATGAAGCCATGGCTACTCATCTAAATTTCAATACAGCGTACCAACCTTATGATGGACACACAAAGTGTGCGAATCAGATTCTTGAAGATATGTTAAGAGCTTGTGTGCTAGATCATGGAACTATACACGATGGTGTTTGCCTTTTGTAGAGTTTTCCTACAACCGTTATTAGGCTAGTTTGCAAATGTCACCATTCAAAACTCTGTATGGTAGAAAGTGCAAAACCCCTTTTAATTGGAAAGAGACTGAGGAAGGTCAAGTCTTTGGTCTCGAATGTTTAAAAGAGGCGAAATAAAAGTTCGATTAATTGGGGAAATGTTAAGAACTACTCAGGTCAGGCAAAAGAGTTGTGCTGACACTTGTCATTGAGAATTGAGTTTTGAGCTAGATGATTATGTGTATCTCAAAATTACAACATTCAATGGAGTCAAGAGATTCCAGATGAAAGAGAAACTTGCACCAAGATACGTGGGGCCATTCATGGTTTCGAAGCATAAAGGAGGAGTTGCTTATCAGTTAGAGCTACCTACAACTTTCAGGGGATACAAGATGTTTTCCATGTGTCTCAGTTGAAGAAGTGTTTGCGAGTGCCAGAAGAGGTAGTGCCAGTAGAAGCTATTGATCTTCAGGAGGATTTGACTTACAAGAAGCACCCTGTCAAGATCTTGGAAGTGTCTGAGCACCGGACAAGGAGCAAGGTCGTTTGCCATTGCAAAGTTCAAAGGAGCAACCATTCGAAGAGGAATTAACTTGGCACCGTGAAGATTGTTGTAGGGTGGCCCCACCTAAGCCCAACACCGACCTAAAGAAGGTTGTAAAGCCCAATATGGGATATATGTAATGACATAAATACCCTTGAGGGGATACCTAGGTGTAAGGGCAAGGTCAAAAACACTCCCATATGGATATATATATATATATATATATATATATATATATATATATATATATATATATATATATATATATATATATATATATATATATATATATATATATATATATATATATATATATATATATATATATATATATATATATATATATATATATATATATATATATATGATATAGGCCATGGGGAAACCCAAGCATTGCTCACCTAACTCTCCACTACCATACTCTCTCTCTTTTGGTTTGTAACCACAACAAAGATGATCTCAGAACATAGTTTCTAAATCTATTCTCTTAGTGAGCCCAAATCTCTGGATCGAGATTCTGTCTAAGGGGGAGAGGTTTGTAACATCCTATTTTTCAGAGTTCTCTTAAAGCTTTTCAAATAAAATTCACCATTTGGATTTTCCTGGAATTAATTAAAGCTTGAATGGAATTTTATGAACTAAAAGGATTTAATATGACTAATCTAAACTTCAATTATTATTGAAAGTATTTTATTTGGGTTCCTTATGCTTCAAGGAATGTTTCTAAATTTTCTAGATTTTTCGGGTTTATTTATTATTTTCTAGAGCTCAATTAAATTTAACTCAATTTTTAACAATAGAAAATACCTAAAAATCCTCTAAAAGCCATTTGGTCTGAAACCCTAGCCCGAACCACTTCTCCCCGCCACCCGCCACCGCCTTGTCCCACCGTCCACGTGTCGGTCATCCGACCGCTCACCGTGATCACCGTCCGATCCTACCAGTGCCACATGTCATGCATTCGAGCCCCAAGCACTATTCACCATCTTCCCATTTCAGAGCCACCGCCATCTCGCGTCGATCTCTTCTCGGCATTTGTGCCCACCCGGACTCGCCTCGTGTCCGGACCGATCAAGATCGACATCATCCGTGCCATAAATAATGTCACGCATCGTTAGACCTGAATTTTTCAATCCGAATCTATCAGTGTTTCATTGCACTATTCCTGGATCGAAGATAGTGCACATGTGTACATTGCTGAATCATGTCATACATCGCATTGACAATAGTAATATTACAGAATTTAAGATGCACCACATCAGGTGATAGTTTACAAAAGGGCCGTTTAGGCCAAATGTCTTCATTACATTCAAGCAGCGGAAGTAGAAGCAAAAGTAAGTCCACAACCACAGGCAAGCGACTGGAGGGGTAATGTGTGCAATATATATATCACCGTGGATCCGGTAATATATGTGCACACAAAGCCAAGGGTAAACTTGTCTATGGACAGAGAAACGTAGCCTACGCCCTAGTCCCCTTCATTTGTTCTTCCTTCAATGGCAGGGGTATCCTCATGGGCATAATGATCCTGCGTCCCTGTTTCTGTGTTGGGTAATGCGAGTGTGAGCACAAGTCCACCGTGCTCAGCGAGCCAACACACAGCATGCATTAGATAGTATGCAAGGCTTATCAAGAAAGGCTTGGGTTTATTTTATTTTGCCAGAATCTGCTTTTAAATATGATACTAACAAACTCCTGTGACCTAGCAGTTTACAATCCATGACTTAGCTTTGTGAAATATGACCAACTTATTATTGACACAGATTCCATCCACCGTTACATGGCATCTGCACCACATAGCATTTCTCAGCGTTATAGTCGCTTATTTTACCACTGGGACGACACCTAGGACAACTCAAATTAGGGCTTTCCTTTGCTCTCCAGATTTTCATTCCCAATTTCCCAAATATTTTTAAATAGAACTATATCTAGTAAGTCCCTATGTCCGCCCTTAACTGTGGGCACATCTATTCGAATAGTTTTGACTTTGCAGAGTTTGCACACTTTACCCACAAGGGACGGTTTACTCGTTGCCCCCACATGATTCCTTAGTCATGCGGTTGAGTAAGCCATCACAATAACCGTTCAAAGTACCTCGCCCCATCCATCAATTCACCCTATGGGTCGGTCCCACTTGCGGTGGGTCCCATACGTTGTGCGGGATGTTCTCCTTTTAAACGTCTAGCAGTTGGCTACCCCTACTGCTAGCCCGCCAAAGCAGTTGAGGATTTTTGGAAGCATAAAATAACATTTCCACATATTCCAGTCATTCGCACCATGACTGTCCAAATCATTTCATATTTGCAAGTGTTGACTTTGGAGCATCTAGGTACCCCCGATTAACTAGCATTACTAAGCAACACAATATATTAAGGACTTAATTGCAAAGAATATATTATTTTAATTTCCTAAGGTGACAAGGTTCATTCATTCAATAGTTGCCATGGAAAATAGTAGCAAGCATAGTGATGGGAGCATAACTAGCATTTTTAAAAGCTAAAATAATTTGTCACATAAAATATGGCATGCAAGTGGATAAGTTAAAAGAAATTAACATTGCATAAACATGGGTTCAACATGATCAAAGTGTTAACTCTCCTGGGTCACAGGGGTCTTGGTCTTGATTTTCTTGAGCTTCTAGAGTAGCTGCCTCGGCCTCTTCCTCTTGAGCCTTGTACGCTATTTTATCGTGCACAAAATTCATATAGAAAGAAAAGCAGCAAATCAAACAAAATGTTACCAGAAATTCAAATGAACTCTAAAAATCAGGGTTTTAGTTCTATTGGATAGATCTTGAATTTAGAAATTTGTTTCACTCAATTTGGAGTTAAAATGAATAAGTTATGCTCATTTAAATTTCTCAGTCCAGTGTAATTCCAGAAAATCTAAAATCTCTCGATGTGTGGGTCCCATCGGCATTTTTAATTCATTCTTTTATTTTATTATTTCATGTCTTTGTATCTATGACAGTGGGCCTGGGGTTATTTTAATGTATGTGTTATGGCCCACATGTCAATGGAGTTGGCCGTTAACCCCTTATTAATTTTTTGATGTCATTAACCTCTAATCACTGGTCATTAGTGTTTATTAAATGTGCCTCGGCAGTGGGACCTGCTATCGGTGGGCCGCTCAAAGCTAGCGACCATCGACAGTGGGGCCACAGTCAGCCGAAATAAAAGAAAACTCAACTCGCACGCTGTGGAGCCGGGGCTCAACACGCGCACTGGGAGTTGGGGAGAGAGCGCCATGCTGTGATGGATCCAATCGGTGTTGCTTACCCCTATAGGGGGTTATATCCCCTTATACCAACCTGCGGAAGGGGGGTCGGGCAGAGGAGGCCGAGGGTGGCGGTGGAGTAGCGGTGTCGGCGGCAGGCGGCGGCCGGAGGGACTCGGGTGAACGCAAAAATGCGTTCCTCGTGCTTCGGGGGTGCCGGTGGTGAGGTCAGCGGGGGCCGAGGGGGTGCTTCGGGGGTGCGGTGGCGGCGGTTCTGGGATGGCTCTCGGTGCCGGCGATGTAGGGTCTTCGGGAGGCGCAGAGGAGGCCTGGAGTAGGTTTGCGACGCTCCAGGGAGGGTGTAGGTGGTTGCAATTGGACTCTTATGGCGGGAATCAGCGGGGAGGGTGGATGCCGAGTTGGGGAGAAGAACGGCGCCAGCGGGCTACGGGGATGAGGGTCTAATTGTGCACTGTGGGAGAGAGCAAAGGGCTTGGGGAATGGTTTGGCAGGGGTGACGGTTCTTATAGGGGCGCGGGCGCGGCTACCACTGAGAGACAGCCCGATCGGTCATGTCGGTGAGCGGCGGGGCAGGCTGTTGCAGGCGGCGGGGCTGGGCGTAGGATCTGCTAAGATTCGGCATGATGGTCCTGAGCAATGCGTGGGTGGCGAAGGGACCTAGCGCCGCGCGCGCGTGATGAGACCGAGCAGGGAGGGGGCGAGAAAAAGAGGCGGCGGCAGAGCTAGGGTGGCGCGGACAGGGGCGGCGGCGACCGTTGGTCCAACGCGGGGTATCTGCTGGTTCGAGCGAGAGAAGGAGATGTGGGCTGGGCTGTAGAGACGGGGCGAGGGAGCTACGGTCTGGAGAGAGAAGGTGAGCGGGATGGGGTGAAGAAGAAAAGCTCGGGGAAGGGGGGCGCTCGGGCGAGTGAGGGAGTGGAGGTGGGCCGTGCGCTGAAATGGGGGAGTAATGGGGTTGGGCTGGGCCGAATGGCCTGGTCTGATTCCCCTTCCCCATTCTTTTCATTCTCCTTTTTTTCTTTTTGTTTTTATTTCCTTTTGTTTTGAGGTATGTCTTTGTGTGTGTGCATATATATAATTCAAGTTTTATTTGTTCTTTTTCTTGCTCTCCTAGATTTCTGTATTTATTATTTTTAACACTGATTTCATAGGTGCCAATTTATTATTGTGTATGGATATATATATATATCCATAAATGTTGACCTTTTTAATTTGTTTGCTTCCTTACTATTCATACCATTATTTTCAAAAATGAGATTTTATGTTTAAACCCAATTCTCTCCTTGTCTTTTATGGATCATCTTTTCAGATTCTTATTTTAAATTCTAATCCTCTATTATTTAAACATGCTTGTTTCTTCTTGATCCTTTTAGCCTTTGAAATCTTCACCAAAGTTTTCAAAAAAATCCATAACTCCAAATTCAAATGAAATACATTGCAAGATTAATTCAAATGCTTTACATACTTCAGATTTAAATTTTTAGGATGTTACATGCCCCTCGCGTTCTGAGCCATCCCGAGCCACCTCACAGTCATCACATGCACCGTCACCGTTTTTTCTTGCTCCGTCATCACCATCATTTTCCCCACTAACATCATTGTCTCTATCTTTTCGCTGAACCACAGCCGTTAAGCTTTGTCACCGTCACCGGTGAGCTTCCCACTGACCGCCTCCTTTGTCGACGTCCTTCCGCTCGATGAACATCCATCGAGCCCATCCCCTCCCTCCCGATCATCGCCCCACTCGTCATCTAGCCACCGACCAACCTCACCGCCTCCTTGTTTCATACGTGCCACACTGACGCTTCGGTCATTGAAGCAACATCTCAATTCATGCACCTGCCACATCACCCCACACCCATGCCGACCGTGTCTCACTGTGTTCTGGTGAATCAAGTCTATAGTGTGCCATCTCACTGACAAGCCAGGTCCGCACGTCAGGTACACTTTTCTGTAAACCCATAGACCGTGCCTAGTCAGCACACACGTCACTGAGCCACATCAGCGTCCACATCAGCCCTAATCCTGCATGGCATCCACGTGTTCACTACGTCAGCACCCAAGGCATTTCCCATGCCACGTGGTAGTGCCACATCATCTACCATGTGCCATGCATCACCCTGCCACCTCAGCCCTAGATGCTACCTATCAATCCACGTGTCCTGCCACGTCAACCCTAGTAACCTAGTCAGCCGCCACATCAGTGTGACATCATAATTCCTATATTTGTTTAGAAAAATAATTTGGCCGAAAAAGAAATTAGTTGCTCATGTCATAATTAGGATTTTATTTTAGAAAATAATTCCAATAAATCTTATTTTTCTTTTTTTTAGATTTAAATCTTTCGAGAGCCCATTCTTCTCCGTCCTAGCTCCATTTGACCCGATTCTTTTTCCTAAATTTATTTAAAATTAAGCTCTATCTTTTGGTTCTAGTTCTAAAGTTTTCAGAGTTTATTTGATTTTATTTGTGCCTTGTTCATTTTCTCTCTCGTTAGATAACGTATTCGAAGAAGCTGAAGCAATATATGAAGATAAAGAGTTATTAACTAAGCAAGGCCAAGGCAAGTCATGTCCTTTAATCATGTTGAACCTAGTTTTTAATTTATTATTTATTATTTTTTAAACTATCATGCATTACTATTTTAGTATAAACATTTGTACTTAGTAGCTATTGTCCAACTTGGTTAATCCCACCTTGATAATTTGAATGCCATGATTCCCTTGTCATTGTAGGATGTGTAATTATCTAGTGATGCAATACTAGTATCCACATGGATTGTACAGTTAAATTGCTTAGCCATGCTTATAGTACATTAGGTTCATCATCACATGTTAATTAATTAATTAATTTTGATTTAATGAGATATTGAATCGTAGTTGTCAGCCATAGTTATAAAGCTTGTGCACCATGACATGGGTAGTGTCATGGGTGGTGGTTATATAAAATGGCTTTCACTTAGGTGAATGATTGTAAAGGAGGAAATGTGGTTAGCATTTCTTGGGATGTGAATATTTCACTGGTGATGTCTAATGACTTAACTTTGTACGCCATTGATTTGAGCCTAACTGCAAACATATCTATTATGGGATGGGCTGGCTTTGTTTAATTTGTGATATTTCAATTTAAATTTCTCCACCGAGATGAAAGTGGGTGTTGGTTGGACATTTCCACTAGTCACAAGAGGGGCTCTCCGACTAGGTGGTTAGCCTATTTGGTCGCGAAATCTTAATGGGCGAATTGAGTTGAGGTTGAGCATTGTCAAAGCATTGTTGTAATTTTTTATGTAGAGATGATCACATCGTGTGGGTAAAGTTGTGTAACCTCTACAGAGCATAAAACTATTCAAATAGTGTGTCCCTGTTATGAACAATGCTCGGTGATTTCACACAAGGGTTAGAAATTTCGTAAAACCTGGTTAAGTTAAGTTTGGAGAAGTGAATGGTTAGCTCATTGGGAGATCATTGAGTAGATGGTTAGTTCACTTATAGTTTACTCAATTCCTTTGAATTATTTACTTATTACATGTTTCAAATGTTCGCTTTCAATCCATTTATTGTATTTACATTAAATTGTTTCTTTCTGAAAAATAATCAACCAGCCATCATTTGGTAAGCCTGCATACTATTGTAACATCTTGAAATTCGTAAGTCCAAAATTTGTAAATATTTTAAAACTTTTTCATTGAATCATATTGGCATTTGAATTTTTTCTACAATTTTATTTGAGTCTTTCTGAATTTTGTGCTACACAAATTAATACTAGGAATAACTCCCAAGTGAAAATGCTAACAATAAAATCAAAAATCAAAGGTAAATCAAATAAAGAGGAAAAAGATATTTCATATCAAAATAATTGAACTAAGATTTGAATTGAAAATCCAAATTTGAATACAAATGTCAAGCAAAAATCCAAATCTTGATTTTTGCTCCCTTTTCTTATCTATTTCTCCTCTCCCCTCCCTCTTGCATGTGGGCCCTCCAACCCCTTCTCTCCTTTCTTGCCTCCCACTACCGCTGGGCTCTAGCCCCCTCGTTCCTTGTATCTTCCTTCCTCCCTGTGTTGTGCGCCACAACCAGCCGTGCGGTGGCAATGGTGCCATGATGCTTGCACAATCATCCCAGCCATGCACTGGAGCCATGCCACATCACCATCACTCCGCCCCCACCTGCATGCCAAGCCATGCCCTGCTCCCATTAGTTGTCGCCCTCACGTCTGCGACCATGCCCTGCTCTTGATGCATCGCTGTCTCCTACACCACGCCCTGGTCCCATCGCATCGCTTGCTCTCGTGCCGCGCCATGACTTGCCATCGCCTTGCCACCAACATGCCTGCACCATGCCCTGCAAACGCCCGCGTCTTGATTGCCACCTCATCGCGCAAACCACACCCACGCCACATCATGGCCACACCAGCACCATACCATGCCCTGTTCTCTAGTCACCAACTACATCACCCCTACAGCATCCCTTCGCACCTATAAATGGCACTTGAGTGCGGCTTGCTGCCCTTCCTCCCTCCTTCATTCTCCGAAGCCTCGCCCAAGCAAGCCCGTGCATCGGCCACACCACACACAACATTCCAGTGGGTTCCATCCAAAAGTGACTACATCACACCGCGTTCCACACCCATAGGAGCATACTCCCTTTCCCAATTGGAATTTCTTCGGCCGAAGCTCATCTGCTGGTCAACTTGCCAAAATCCGACCGAAGCCACCGCTACCACCCTATTTCTTGCTCGTTGCGTCCCAACCCAATTACTCTGGGTTTGGGCATCTTTAAGACATCACCAACACTGCACAACTGCCGCTGAGCTTCCTCATTGGCCCCAGTTCACCGGCGCCACAAGACCACCTGCGCCGGCATAGGCCTCTATCGCTGTCCTCCTCTGGTGCCTCTCCAGCTAGGCCAACAACTTGGTAAGCATACTCCTACCTCCCTCATGCTCGTGCTCCCCCTAATTTTCCTTCACTCCAACCGTGGCACCGTTGCCATGCTCGGCCCCGTCGCCGGCCACCTAGGGCCATGGCCAGCCTGCCGTGAAGCCGCTTGGTAGAAACCGCTGCTACCCTCATCCTCCCTACCCTAGGGGGTGAACATTTTGCCGTCGCCCTTTCTTCCCTCTCCAGTCACTCCACGCCGGAATGACCCCGCCACCTGCGTAATGTTGCCACCCCATATGCTTTGTTTTTGTCCAGACTGCTCTCTATCCTTGGGCATTCCTCTTCTTCTTCTCCTCTCCAATTGATAAGTGGGCCCAACTCACTAACTAAGCTATTAGATGCATGTGTGTCACTAGTATGCATTGGTATATGGCCACGCTTTGAACACCATGTTTAAGAAATAACTAAATAAGAAAAATCCAAGATAAAAATATGATGGCATTTACTTGTAAGATCAAAATAATGATTTATGCAAATGAGAGCGATGGAGGTTTAATCTTGGTCAATTACATGAGTTAACAAATTAATTAGCAAAGTAAGGATAAACCAGTGAAATAATTAAATTATTTCTATCAAGAGGATCCTTTTTCAAATAGTGCTTAAATAGTTGAGGTAGCTATCAATACAAGAATTAAAAGGCTTACCTTGGAATATAATTTGGTGTAAACAAAATGAATGAAAAGAGGTATGAAATTAGATTAAAGATTTACCTTAAGTAAAAGTAATCATGCTTAAGTTGCTTACCAATAAAGTTTAGCGTAATAATTAAAGACTGTAATGCCTAGACCTAGTTAAATAGTCTCAAATTATCAAGTACATCTAAACCCTAGAATTGCATGTTGATCTGTTGTCATTAGTAAATCATAGTTAACTAAAGCCAACTAGTAAATAGCAACTGTATGATTAGATGATCCCATGCTTTAAGGAATTAGTGAGTTAATCATTCAGTTAACCACTTAATCAATTGACAATTAAAAACTACATAAAATATCACTAGCATTTAATTCCAAAGGCGTCTTCAATTAAAAGATCACAATGAGGTATTAAAATATAATGGTCCAAGATCATCAGACATTGAAATAATCACGTTAATATATAATTTGAAGAACAATATAATATTAGGACCAATAGTCACAAATCAGCAGTAAATAGAAATCTGCTAAAAGTAACTACTAAATAGCAATTAGATAATTACATAATCCCATGCTTCAATGAATTATTGAACTAATCATTTGGTGAATAATTTGAATAATTGGCAAATAGAACCCCATAAAATACCACGGCTTAACTTGCTAGAAATACAGACTCTAAGAGATTAATTTAATAAACTAACTCATATAATTGTCCATAGGCCTAACGTGACTCATATAACTTCCTTAATAAATATAAAAATAAAATAAGTCATTAAATAAAATGGGTCAAGCCATAGTATTCAATAGTCATCTAAAACCTAGCCATCTTCAAATCTGAAGCAGAGTTTTCCCATGAATATTCCTTTATCGATGAACTCTCCTTCACATCCACCTTGGTGGATTTCCCTTTGGTCATTTCTCATTTCGCTCAAACCCCATTTCAATCCCATCCATATTCTGTGTCTAATAGACATTGTCTCAGATCACCCATGTAATCACAATAAAACTAAATTGAATTTATTTGGACTTTTGATTCATTTGCCTTTATTTAGATTATGTTGTTTAGCACTTAATTAGAAATTGGAGTCTTGAAGAATCAATGGATCAAGCAAGACCAAGATCCAGATAAAGATGAAGACCAGGAGCTCAAGACCATCGACTGAGAAATCTTTGAGTGAGCTCAAGACCGCAGTAAACCGTGTAAGGTGAGTCAATACTTTGATCACGTTGAACCTACATTTTTTTGCAAATTATTTCTATTTAAATTATCAAATTGCATGATGTTATTTTATATGCAAATCTATTTTTGTTTTAAGATTCTAGTTACATGCCCATTATTTAACTTGTTAGTTTTACTCTTTGTTGGAAAATTTGAACAATTGAGCCTTGTCACTCTAGGGATATTATAATTATAATCGTAACTTTTCAAAAATAAGTCTATAATTATGCGCCATGCTTAGTACTACTTAGATACTCATGGGCACCAAAATGCCCCCAAGCATCACTTGCAATCATGAGAAACTGATTTGGAAAGTCATGGGTGGAAATGGCTGGTATATTTTAACATGATTATTTTATGCTCCCAAAAACCCCGACTTGCTTAAATATCTAGGCAGATGGTATAAGGAGGCTGGTGCAGTGGTGCACGAGAGTGTGGTTAGTTTTAGAACCACCCAGATAACCCTAAGGACTGAATCTTGTCATGATCTCCTATGTAAGACAAGTACAACCACAAGTCTATAAAGTATAACTTGGCTTAGTAGATTTGTTGGACCCTGAAAGTCATCTCATCGGTGGAGGAGAGGGATAGTGCAAGTGGCTGTCTATGTGACAACTTGAATGGGACACTCGTTGAGGGTGAAGTTTGCCGTGGCAAGCTAGTCGGTGTGGGTAGTTATAACATCTTGATTTTTAGAGCCTTTTTAAAGATTTTAAAATAAAATCACCTGTGGGATATTTTTGGAATTAATAAAAGCTTAAGTTGAATTTTTATCAATTAAAAGGATTTAATATGACTAAGTTAAACAATAACATTTACTAGAAATATTTCATTTGTGTTCCTTGTGTTTCAAGGAATTTTTGTTATTTTTTGGATTTATTTGCTATTTTCTAGAGCTCAAGAGATTTTATTTGAATTTATAAAAATAGAAAATCCCAAAATCCCTAAAGGCCAAGTGGGCCAAGCCCACCAACTAGCCCAACCACCGGTCCGCTTGTCCTCCACTCGCCCGCCCGCTCGCGCACGCAAGCATCGATGAGTCCGATTGCCATGTGTCGGCTATTGAGAACCTCGGTGCTGTTCACTGTGCCAATTGCTGCAAGCTTTCCGATCTCAAGGTTGCCATGCATTGCGATCGGCCGCGTAATCGTTTCTTCATCTTCAATGCGAAATCCGCCATCGTCACTCGCCCATGTCCGCCGCGAACTCTCGGCCATGTCTGACCCTACTACCTCAACATTCACACTATAAAAAGTCATGCTCTCTCTCTCGATCTCTACATCCCTTGAGCCATCTGCGTCGCCATCGCTGCCGAGCTCATTTGCCGAGCCAAGCCATCATCGTCTCCGGTGTTGTGCGCCTCGCCATTGCCGCCGTCCCTTTCTCGCCGACATCTCCTCGCGGGCGTGCACTGTCCCGAGCGCCATTGCTGGTGAATTCTTCACCCACCGCAGAGCTGCTTCTCCCCACTGATCAGCCGTCGCCTCGTGAGTGCCACCCCGTCCCTAGGTTTGCACGCCACGCCGATGCTAGCGCGACGTCATCCCCACACCCACGCTGCATGACCCTTCGCCTTCTCCATGAAACCAATCCATCATGCATCGTGTCTTTGATATCCGGTCCCACCGGTCAAGATCCCTATTCCGTAGACCCATGAGTCAGCCTAGCCAAGGCAAAGCACCACGCAAGCATCCATGTCAACCCTATCCACCACGCCATCACCCAGCTTGCACGTGCACTTTGTTCTATAAGTAGAGTTTACAGTAAACTAGCCTTCCGAGCACCAAGTTCTCAGCACAGTAGCTTTTCCAATTTTCAGACTTTTCCTTTAGATTATATTTTTCAAGAGCCCGTTCTTCTCCGTCTTAGCTCCAATTGACCCAATTCTTTTTTCTAAATCCATCTAAATTTGAGCTCTATCTTTTGGTTCTGATTTTGAAGTTTTAAAGTTTGTTTGAGTTTTATTTGAATTTATTTTGTGTTTTGTTTCATTTTCTCTCTCATTAGATCATGCTTTTGAAGGAGCTGAAGCAAGATTTGAAGACCAAGATCCATTAATTGAGCAAGGCCAAGGCAAGTCGTATCCTTTGATTAGTTGAACTTAGTTTTCAAATCTATTGTTTATAATTTTGTTTTAAATTATCATGCATCGCTACTTTATTATAAAACCTTTTTACCTGGTAGCTATTGTCCATATTGATTAATCCCTCCTTGATAAATTAAATGCCATGATTCCATTATCACCATAGTATGGATAATTATCTAGTGATACAATATTAGTTATCGCATGGGTTGTACGCTTAAATTGCTTAGCCATGCTTATAGTTACGATTGGGCTCATCATCACATGTAATTAATTAATTAATTTTGACTCAATGAGATATTGAACTGTGATGGTTAGCCACAGTCATAAAATTTATACACCTTGATATGGGTAGTGTGATTGGTGTTGGTATTACAAAATTGGTTTTCACTTGGGCGAGTGATTGTGCAGTAAAGAGGCAAGTGTGGATTCACTTCAGGGAATGTGGAAGTCTTGCCTGGGTAATGTTAAGAACTTAACTTTGTGTGCTATTGATCTGAGCCTTGCCGTACAACCACATGTCTAGTATGGGATAGACCTGGTTGATTAATTTATTATGTTTCAATCTCGGTTCTGCCATTGAGATGTCAGTGGGTGTTAGTTAGACATTTCCGTGGGGCGTAAGAGGGGGCAATTATCGACTTGGGGGTTACCCTACTTGACGGCCAAACCTTAGTGGGCGGAACTGGGTTGCGATTGAACATTGTAAATACCTTGTCATGATTTCTCCGCCGCACAACAAAGGAAGTGTGTTAATCACGTGGCAATATGAGATTATCATGTCTTGTGGATAAAGTTGCACAACCTCTACAGAGTGTAAACCTATTTGAATAGCCGTGTCCCCGGTTATGGACAATGCTCGGTGATTTCACACAAGGGGTAGAGTTTTTATAAAAAAATCTTAGTTAAGTTGGAAAGTGAATGGTTAGTTTACTGGTAGTTCATTACGTGAATGGTTAGTTCATGTGTGGTTCATTGAAGTGAATGATCAGTTCACTTGTGGTTATTCTCAATTCCTTTGTTTATTTACTTATTAATTATTTTCATGGTTTGCTTTCAATCTATTTATTGTATTTACTTTAAATTGTTAGTTTCTACAAAATAACCCTTCAGTCATCATTTGGTAAGCCTTATATACTATATTGCGTTCTTTGTTACAAACGACTAGCTGAGTACTCTATATACACACACGGCTATATCCACATTTTACTCAGTTGTAGGAGAAGAATCATATCAATAAGAGGTAATTGAAGGAGTTTTCTTCGACGACTACATGGATTAGGACTTCGCTCCCTAGTCAATTACCTATGGGCATGTCAAATGGCTACTACGCTTATTTCTTTTTTTTCGCTGCAAGTTTCTTGAGGCATTCAGGCTGTTATCTATAAGTTTGGCCATAAGGTCACAACTCTGATAATTATTAATAATATTTGAGTTTTGTCTTAGTGAATCATGATATGATTGATATTTTATCTTTGTTTACACTGTGTACACTAGCGTGATTCTGGATTAGTGCAAAATACACAGGAGAGTCCGAATTAGCAGATTTGGGTCTCGACAGTAGTCTAGTTGGGCTAGTCGCTGGGGATAGAACATTCTGCCCTGGGTGTCACCCTAGTGATAAAGTAGGCGGTTATAATACCGAAAGGTTAGCATATGGTGCAAGAGCTATGTAGCTATGGATGAAATCTGTGCTACTATTATTACTTATTCTTTTTACCCAATATCTTGTTTTAGTTCAAACTACTAAGTCTCAGGAAATTTCTATGTATCCTATTTTGAAAGCAAATTATGGCAAATAAAATAACCGGAGCCTTCCCATGATAAGCCATGCATGTTATCTATTTGCATCCTATGTATTGGCTCACAGAGAATGGTGGTTTGTGCTCACCCTCGCTCACTCAATTAATCCAGAATCAGGAGTCAGGTCGCTATACTTTAACAATACACCTGCTCACCCTCGCTCACTCAATTAATCCAGAATCTCGAACTTGTTATAGTCCCGCTTGAACTGGTCCTGTCGCACCGTCTTAATCTGGGTGGTGCCCTCATGGTATGCATCGAGGGTCTCCCAAATATCGAAGGCGGACGAAAGATGAGAGATGCGGTCAAACTTCGCTACGACTCAGCCCCGAATAATGATGTTCCTTGCCTTAGCATTTGCCTCAACATCATGCATATTCCCAGCATTAATGTTCTCATCGGCAGAACAACAAACCGGACCTTGACCTTGCGCCGATAGCGCACTTCGAGCCTAGATGTATGTCTCCATTCGGCTCTTCCGTAAAGGGTAATCGATGCCATCGAAAATAGGCGCTTGGTCGAGTACTTGTCCATCGCCATGGCTCTTGAGACCGGTTAAGATCTATTGAAAAGAGCTAACCGGCTCTGATACCAATTGTTGGACCGAAATGGCGACAGAGGTGGGGTGAATGTCGATCTCTAAAAATTGCCCCCAAAGAGTATCTTCTCCTCCAATAGCTATGGAAGCTATGAAGGAAGAAAATAAGCCCTCACTGGAAATCACAGAGACAAGGAAAAACTAAACCCAGAAGGAAGCAATCAAGAAAAACAAATTCAGCGCAAAACTGGCTGCAAGCGGTAGTACCTCTGGGACGAGCGGTAGTACCGCTGGGTCGAGCGGTAGTACCTCTCCAGGAGCGGTAGTACCTCTCGAGAAAAACAGCAAGCAGGTTTTTCAGGCTGGAACTTTGAGACTTCGGATTTTTGGCTAAAAAGAAGGTTTGTTCTCAATCTTTTTGTTCCAAGGCCTTACTACAACATACTAAATAGTAAGGAGACATTGGGAAACAAGAGAATCAAACCAAGAAGCAAGAATTTCAGATTATGGGTAAAAATCTGAATTTTTGCACAACCTGAGCCAAAAATCAAATTGCTTCCAAACCTTTGATCCTATGGCTAAGAGACTTTGCAGATATGTTAGCAATAGCCATAGGACTCTCCATGCCAAATCTCAGCCCATCTTGCAAAGGGAAACAAGAAATGCTCAAAAACCCTAGAAGGGCTAAAGAAGAACAGAGCAACTCAAAATGCCAAAACTGAGATTAAAAGAGGTTTGCTCTTGGGAAACTTGATCAAATGATCTTGAGGCACTATCCCATCAAAGAGCAACCCATTTTGGGTCTTCCCAGCAATCAAGAACTCAAAACACAGAAAATCAAGAATTTGCTCAAAAGGGAAGAACGAAGAACAGAGAGCACGGGAGGAGACATAAACTTCAGATTTTCATTCCAATTAAGCAAAAGGTACAAAGAACTACGTCCCCATACGCATGGACATTCGGAGGAATGATTACAAGGTAGATCAACTCACTCTCTTCCTCTCCCTCTCAATCCCTCTCAAGAACACAACCCACTACATGCTTCCCTGGAGGAACACACAGAGGGGATGAACGTGGAGACAAGGTGCTGCTGCCCTCAACCACTAAAGAGCAAAGCAAAACCACCTCTCAAAGCCTCTTTTGACTCTCTAAAACCCTAGCTCTCTCCACAATCCATCCAAAATGCTTGAGAAGGCATGCAGCCCCTCCAATCCTTTATATAGCCATGGCTAACGGGTCTCCGCCCCGTTACGCCTGCCAAATCCAACGGAGCCCACTCCCGCTTGTGCAGCCTTGCGAAATTCCCGATTCGCCCCTCCTGCACCTTTCGGGAAGCTTCCGCGCTCCTTGTCGTCCACGACTCGCAACCACGTCGAATCTTCGCCGTCTTCGACACATCCGACCGTTCTGACCTCGACACCGCCTGTGTCTAGTCCGGTCACCTCGTGTCTCACCACGACTCTACCTCAACGTCCTGCAGTCACACAGACAAGAAACACGTCAAATAGCACCGCTCGATACATGAAAGCGTAAAACACATCATGCTTACCCATGATGAAGTCCAAACCTGTCGAAATCATCAGAATATGCATCCTAATCCCATACGACCAAGTTTGACCAAGTCCGACTGAGCCCGTTGCACCGCGCAACGACATGGTCCAACCACACAATCCAAACTCGACTATCCTAAACCTTTGTCAATTACTCATCATTCACATGGAGTCACGACCACATGGTCTCTCAATCTCCCCCTTGATGAGTATATTGACAAACCTCGAAAAAGCACAAAGAAGAGTTTGAAATGCAAGAAAGAAGTCAAACATGGTCCAAAGGAAAGAAATGAACTAATGACCGTGTCGACAGAAAGATCCCTAGAGCAACAACTGAAAGAGCAAATTGTTCTCCAAAGCTCTAAAAAGATCCCACAAGACTTTTTCACTTCTATTCTCCCCCTTTTGGCAATAAACACATCAAGGATGCAAAAGAGAGAATAAGATCACAAACATGAATGAAATGGCTGAAGTTTGATTATTTCTAAGCATTTTGAGCCATGAGAATTATCCATAATGACCATAATGAACTACACCAAGCCATAACTCAATAAAAAGGCTATCTAGATCATGACAAGATATGTATATCCTAGCTAGAGCACATAGATGACGATCTGAAATGTAATGCATTTTATGAGCATGTCAAGTCATCACTAAGCAAAGTCTAACTAGAGATATCCAAGGATGATGCAGGCCATGTCAATAAGCTAAGCGGAACAAGGAAGCTAATATTGAGTCCAAATAGAGTGCTATAAGCTCAAGATTGAAACAGTGGTTAAGTACATGGTTCTTTTTGTAGCTTAAGCAAATTGAACACATAAAACATTGTCTTTTTAAAGCTCATGGTCGTTTCCAACCCAATTTTTTTTATGTGCTAGATCTCAAGCCTTATGCGACTACTCCAAGCGAGAAGCTTAAGAAGATAGTCTAGGTCATCCAAAACTCCCCCTGAGTTCATGCCTAGTGCAATGGCAAGCCGTCTCATGAGAAAGAATTGGTGAAATCAGTTTTTTCGCACAAAAGAGATCATTTTGCTTTTTAAACATGTTGTACTAACTTATGTATCATCAAGAACTAATACAGCTCAACTTAAGGCTCAACAAAGATTCAACGCTCAACTAAGCTTATTTGACATGGCATGAATCATAAAAGGATAGCTCAAGAAAGACTAAACTCAAGTGCTAGCATGACAAGTTTTAATTCAAGTAGATCAATTTTAATTCACTTATCATGGCAGAAGCTAGTCTACACATATGAAGTCATGATAAATCTAGCAAATAGAGCACAAGTCATGGCAAGGTGTAAAGCATTGTAAACATGTCAAAACAGGATAATAAACAGGGCTCATTGTAGTTATATTACAATGCTAAATGCTGAAAATGCATAAAATCCAACTCCCCCTCAACATATGATGCAGCTTTAAGTTCAAGTGGAGTTAAGTCAAGATTAAGCTCCAGAAGCTCCCAAATGCACTCCCCCTGAACCAAAGCAATAAATCGAGAAGCTGGCAAAGAAAACCAACCAGGCAGTCCTTAAAGCATAGATAAGATATAGAGACAACTATGGCTCAGACAGACTCTCATCTACCCCATATGACTCCAGGACTATTAGCTGACCGTAAACCACACACTAGAGAGCAAACACGTACCCTGTCTACTCGAGGGTGGCCCGACCCTCGCTAGATCCTACAAGAAGTGAGTGAGCTCAATCTAGTGAGATAAGAACCAGCTAATAAGAAGCATCCTGGAAGCATAAGATAAGAGTAAGAAGTCTAAGCAACTAGACAAGAGAAGCACTCTAACCTATGCTAGAGGGACTAAGCCCGATGCACCCCAAGTGCAAAGCAACAGAAATGAGATAGAAGCAAAATCAATATAGTAAAGCAGTAAAGCCCAAAACTCCCCCTCACTACAGTCCATAAGGACAAACCACCCCAAGCTCTCCCCGCAGAGCTGAAAACCTCGAACTATCCAAAGGCTTGGTGAAAATGTCAGCCAACTGGTGGTCACTCTCCACAAATTGGAGCACTATATCACCCTTCTCTACATGGTCTCTAAGGAAGTGGAATCGAATATCGATATGCTTGGTCCGAGAATGCTGCACTGGGTTCTTAGCAATATTAATCGTAGAAGTGTTATCACAAAAGAGTGGAACACTATCTATGACTAACCCAAAGTCCCGCAGGGTCGAGGCCATCCAATGCACTTGGCTACAGCAACTAGCTGCAGCAACGTACTCGGCCTCTGCGGTGGACTGTGCAACACCGGATTGCTTCCTCAAGACCGTAAAACGAGAAGTGCCAATGAATCGCAGTGCCCGACGTGCTCTTCCTATCTATCCTACACCAAAAAGTCTCGCATCTGAATAGGCTCTCAAGGAAAGACAGATGAGGAAGAGTACCGGATACCATAGTCAATGGTAGCTCGAAGGTACAGAAGAATGCGCTTCACCGCTCGGGCGGTGAGATACGCGAGAGAAGCTCAAACCGGGCACAAAGACACACGGAGAAGTGTATGTCCGGTCTCGAGGCGATGAGGTACAAGAGGGAGCCGATCATACTTCGTACTTTTCTCGATCAATCGCTCGCCATCCTCATCTGGGTCGAGTGAAACTGATGTGGCCATCGGAGTGGACACTGGCTTACCATCACTCATATCGAAGCGCTTCAGGAGGTCGCGAGTGTACTTGCCCTGATGCAAGAAAGTACCCTCCCGAGTCT
The DNA here is from genome assembly GCA_036346575.1 of Dendrocalamus sinicus. Classification (NCBI taxonomy): domain Eukaryota; kingdom Viridiplantae; phylum Streptophyta; class Magnoliopsida; order Poales; family Poaceae; genus Dendrocalamus; species Dendrocalamus sinicus. The sequence goes on from CM070669.1 coordinate 2,797,224, forward strand.
GCTTGATTTGGAAGCCAAGAAAGAAACTCAACTCGCCCATCATGCTCATCTCAAACTCCGAGCTCATGACATCGGAAAACTGGGAAACGAGAGCATGCGAGGAGCCGCCAAAGATGATGTCATCGACATATATTTGGACGAGCAGGAAGTCATTGCCATGACGGCGAATGAATAAGGTCTTATCGACTCTACCCATCTCAAAACCATGGCTCAGAAGATAGGACTTAAGCCTCTCATACCAAGCTCTAGGGGCCTGTTTAAGTCCATACAAAGCTTTGGAAAGCTTGAAGACATGGTTAGGGTATTTGGGGTTTTCGAAACCAGGAGGCTGACGGACATAGACTTCTTCCTCAATGAAGCCATTAAGGAAGGCACTCTTGACGTCCATCCGTAAAGCTTGAAACCCTTAGAAGCTGCAAAGGCAAGCAGATTCTAATGGCCTCAAGTCTAGCTACGAGGGCAAAGGTCTCCTCAAATCCGCACCCTCAACCCGGAGAACCCCGAGCAACCAGTCTAGCCTTGTTCGAACAACCACCCCATCCTCGCTCGCTTGTTCTTGAACACCCACTTGGTTCCAATGACATTGTGACCTTGCGGGGTTCGACAAGCGACTGCACTGCTTTCTCTCAAAATTTTCTAGCTCCTCATGCATGGCATTGACCCAAGACTCATCGATAAAGCATGAGAAACATCTTTGGGCTCAAAGGAGGCAATGAAAGCGAATGGAGACAGAACTGAGATAAGCGGACTTTGAGCGGGTAACACGCTCGAAAAGGTCTCCAATGATCTGCTCAGAAGGATGAGCTTTCTGGATATGTCTAGGAGGTCCTGGATGAGATGAAGAAGTGGCCTCTACCTCGTGAGCAGACGGGGTAGGAACAGAGCCACTAGCTCCGTATAGCGAAGGCAGGGTCGATCGCCTCGAGGTGCGGTGGAAGACGGCACCTCAAGGGGTGGATGAGGGACAGATCGTGCATGTACCGCCGCCTCCGTCATCCTCATCATCCACAAAGATGGGCTCGGACTGCTCTAAAGAACCTGAGATGTCTGGCCTAGTCCCCGGACTGGCCTCATTGAAGGTCACCTCACAGGTTTCTACCAATTTGCTAGACTCGCAATTCCAAACCCGATAAGCCCGCGAAGAAGACGAGTAACCTAGAAAGATGCCATCACAAGAACGTGACTCAAACTTATCTAGGTTCCCGGACTTCAGAATGAAGCACTTGCAACCAAAAACACGAAAATGAGAGACGCTGGGCTTTCGCCCATATCTCAACTCATAAGAAGTGCGGTGCAAGTGTGCCCGAAGAAAAACTCGATTTGAGACATGGCACGCGGTGGCTATAGCTTCAGCCCAAAACTTCCGCGGTGTAGAGTACTCATCAAGCATCGTCCTGGCCATCTCAACCAAGGTACGGTTCTTTCTCTCCACAACGCCATTTTGCTGTGGGACGTGCGGAGAGGAGAACTGATGCTCTACACCTGTCTCACCACAGAAACTTTCAAAGTAGGAATTCTTGAACTCCGTGCCATTGTCACTGCGGATCGCTCGTAAGGTACCCGGGAGCTCAACAGAAAGCCTACTAAAAAGACCTCGAAAATGCGAAAACGTCTCATCCTTCGAGGCTAAGAAAAACACCCAAGAAAACCTCGAATAGTCATCGACCACGACAAGGACATACCACTTCCTCCGCCGATCGCACTCGAGCTGGTCCAACAGTGTCCATATGGAGCAGCTGTCCCGGTGCATCGGTCATGGTCACAGTGACCGGAGGATGTGAAGCGGCAACCATCTTGCCGTGCCGGCATGGAGCACAAACCAGATCTTTGACCATCTTGAGCTTCGGCAGACCACGAATGAGATTGTGGCCGCTAACTCGAGTCAAATGGTCAAATCCTATATGACCAAGTCTCCTATGCCAGAAAGTCAAATCGCGGGACTCGGAAGCAACTAAACACCGGAGAGGATCACCAGAAGACTCAGAAAAATCAGCACGAAAGATCCTCCCAAAACGCGAAATCCATAAACAAGACTACCCAAGAATCAAGAATTTTGCAATTGTTTTTCTTGAAGCTCACCTCAAACCGTCATCGGTCACCGAGAAACGGAAAGCAAATTGTATCGCAGCTTACTAACCAAGGCAACATCCTTAAGAATAAAAGAAGCATTCACGCACACGCACTTTGGCGATGACGCGCCCGGATGAAGCATCTCCGAAGGTGATCGACTCATCACCGGAGCGGGCTAGGAGGAGAACCAACGGAGTCTCCGGTCATATGACGAGAACAACCGAGTCTACAAGCCAAACCTTCTCCTTCCCTACCCGCGAACCCGAGTCAACAGAGAGTAAAGTCTCGATCGGGTAAATCAAGAGTGATTTTGGCACCCAATACCAACAACACGCCGAGCGGATGAAGTAGTCAAGCACGACCGACCTCTATCTACCCTACGCTCTCCGTGACTCAAAGAAGCAGAAGGTCCGCGAGCAAACCTAAAGTCATTGCGGGTCCGATCGCACGGAAAGCTAGTCGAACACCGGCAACCACTGCTGATCACGCCGCGGGTAGCTGTCTCGACGGGGAAACCGAGATCTACCCTCAGGACGGCGGAAGTCACGACCAGGAGCAGCATGAGGACGAAAATGTAAGACTCGTAAAACCAAGTCCTCGATGCTGCTCAAACCCATCACCGAAACAACCTAGACCTCGTGTTGGTCTTAGGTGCACTCAAGGTCCAGGGCTGACCTCGAATACGCCTAAGAGCTGCAACACGGTCTCTCTGCGCGATCTTGGCGCGCCTGGAGCATCTCTCGATTGAGTGCCCATCCTTCTGACAGAATGTGCAGTGGTACTTCACCTTCTGAGAGGTGGAAGTAGCACCAAGAGGCTTAGCCTTCGAGAGGCGTGCGCAGCTGGAATTACCTTGCCGCCGAAATCCCGGACATAGCCCGCTGATTTGAATTTGACCTCATCAGACCTGGGCTCAACCTCGATCGCACCCCCTACTATGGGTCTGAGAATAGCAGGAGGATGCTTCCTCATGTCCTCATAGAAGTCATATCCTAGACCCTGATTAAATCTGCAGATCTTAGATTGGTCTAGAATAAGATTGAGCTTCTTCTTGCCTCCTACAAACCTCTCGAGAGTGTTCATAAGGTACTGACACTCCCGAAAGAGAGAGGCGCAAGAAGAGCAGGGGAAGAAGAGACAGCAGAAGGTAAGGGAGCAGATGAAGAACCAACAGCAGAGGGAAGAATGGCTTGTGCACGCACAACCGACTCTGAAGGGACAGTCCTACTGCTAGCTAGTTGGTTCATGTCGCTAAGCGTCTCCACCTTACCCTGGGGCTTCTCCCCCTTCTCAGCACAGACAATACAAGCAGAAGGTTGCTTCTCTAGTAGGTCCTTAGTCAGCTTCACACATCTCTCATCCAATGCAATCAAATCAGATTTTAGTTTGTTACAATTAATGCATTGTGAGCTAACAGGATCCTTAGAAGCAAACTGAGCCAATTTCCTATCATGATCAATCATATCTTGAAACTGTTTGGAGACAGCTTCAAGTTCAGCAGTTAACTTAGGACAGTTCAAGCATGAATCAATCGGCTCAAGTAACGGCTTGTAGTTCAAGCAATTTTATGATCCGCCTGCTTTAAGTTCATCTTCAAGTTATTGCAATTTTCACAGACTCGGGCAGATCAAGAAGCATGGCATAAGGTCCTCTAGCAGCAATGTCCTTAACATCACATGAGGTGGGAGAAGTAGTCTCATCGGTAGTAAGTAGGGTAACACCATCCTACTCAACTCTAACTCAGCAAGCGACTAACATTCTCCACCTTAACAAAGATCAAGCTCTGAGGACACACTATCATGCGAGGTCCTTAGCTTCTCCAAATCACCCAGCAAAGCAGAGCATGTATCACAATCATCACGGGAGGGAGCAGATATAAGTGAAGTAAGCTCCCGCGATAATCTATCTACTTCCTTCTCTAACTCGGTACACCTAGACCTAGCTCTAGCATGAAATCCACCTAGCTTAAGAAAAGCTTCATTAAGCTGGTCATAAGAAGGGAGTACCTCATCCGAGTCGGAGTACAGCTCGCTGTCGCTGAGTTCGCCCTCGAGGGCCATGAAGCACATGCCGGAGAAGTCGTCGCCGCTCTTGGGATCTTGGTCACCCGTCCGTCGTCGCCGCTCCATCCCTCCACCTCGGTGAGGTCGAGGTCGCCGGCGGTGAGGACGCCGTGAAACAGCCTTCTGGCCTTCCCAAGTCGCGGAACTTCTTCTTGCCCGCGCCCGAGCTGGAGTCTTCTTGTTGCGGTTCTTGTCGGTGTAGTCGTTTTACTCGAACCGCCGTAGTCGTTCTTGCCCTTCTCCGGCTTGGGGGCGGTTGCCGAATGTGGTTGGGGCCACCACACTCGGCAAATCACGGGTCCTCCTCTCTTCTGTCCCTCCTCCTTGTAAGCATGGGAGAATCTTCGAGCAAGGAGGGCCACTGCTCATCCGCAAGTCGCTCTAACGATCATCGCTTATGTCACGAGAGCAGCAAGGAGAAACCGCAAGAAGACTCGTAAGAAAGACCGAAGCTGAACCGGATCGGTGACTAAAGCCATCGATCGAGACTTCGACTTACGAGACAATGTCAATCTCGTGCGCCTTGAGGCGCGAGTACAGCGTCAGCGCCAAAGTCGAGAGGTCTGTGGTGTCCTTGATGGTAGTCACCTTCATCTCCCAAACACGAAGGTCGAGTGCAGCAAGCATCTGACGAGCGTTGTCCGAGTCGGGGTATGTGAGACCGACCGCTCGGAGGTTGCTCAAGATCTTGTGAAAACGCGCAAAACACTCATCCAATGACTCACCAGCAAGCATCTCGAACTTGTTATAGTCCCGCTTGAACTGGTCTGCCGCACTGCCTTAATCTGGTGGTGCCTCATGGTATGCATCGAGGGTCTCCCAAATATCGAAGGCGGATGAAAGATGAGAGATGCGGTCAAACTCGCTACGACTCAGGCCCTGAATAATGATGTTCCTTGCCTTAGCATTTGCCTCAACATCATGCATATTCCCAGCATTAATGTTCTCATCGGCAGGAACAACAAACCGGACCTTGACCTTGCGCCAGATAGCGTACCCCTGAGCCTAGATGTATGTCTCCATTCGGCTCTTCCAGAAAGGGTAATCGATGCCATCGAAAATAGGCGGCTTGGTCGAGTACTTGTCCATCGCCATGGCTCTTGAGACCGGTTAAGATCTATTGAAAAGAGCTAACCGGCTCTGATACCAATTGTTGGACCGAAATGGCGACAGAGGGGGTGAATGTCGATCTCTAAAAATTGCCCCCAAAGAGTATCTTCTCCTCTAATAGCTATGGAAGCTATGAAGGAAGAAAATAAGCCCTCACTGGAAATCACAGAGACAAGGAAAAACTAAACCCAGAAGGAAGCAATCAAGAAAAACAAATTCAGCGCAAAACTGGCTGCAAGCGGTAGTACCTCTGGGACGAGCGGAAGTACCACTGAGCGGTAGTACCGCTGGGTCGAGCGGTAGTACCGCTGAGCGGTAGTACCTCTCCAGGAGCGGTAGTACCTCTCGAGAAAAACAGCAAGCAGGTTTTTCAGGCTGGAACTTTGAGACTTCGGATTTTTGGCTAAAAAGAAGGTTTGTTCTCAATCTTTTTGTTCCAAGGCCTTACTACAACATACTAAATAGTAAGGGGACATTGGGAAACAAGAGAATCAAACCAAGAAGCAAGAATTTCAGATTATGGGTAAAAATCTGAATTTTTGCACAACCTGAGCCAAAAATCAAATTGCTTCCAAACCTTTGATCCTATGGCTAAGAGACTTTGCAGATATGTTAGCAATAGCCATAGGACTCTCCATGCCAAATCTCAGCCCATCTTGCAAAGGGAAACAAGAAATGCTCAAAAACCCTAGAAGGGCTAAAGAAGAACAGAGCAACTCAAAATGCCAAAACTGAGATTAAAAGAGGTTTGCTCTTGGGAAACTTGATCAAATGATCTTGAGGCACTATCCCATCAAAGAGCAACCCATTTTGGGTCTTCCCAGCAATCAAGAACTCAAAACACAGAAAATCAAGAATTTGCTCAAAAGGGAAGAACGAAGAACAGAGAGCACGGGAGGAGACATAAACTTCAGATTTTCATTCCAATTAAGCAAAAGGTACAAAGAACTACGTCCCCATACGCATGGACATTCGGAGGAATGATTACAAGGTAGATCAACTCACTCTCTTCCTCTCCCTCTCAATCCCTCTCAAGAACACAACCCACTACATGCTTCCCTGGAGGAACACACAGAGGGGATGAACGTAGAGACAAGGTGCTGCTGCCCTCAACCACTAAAGAGCAAAGCAAAACCACCTCTCAAAGCCTCTTTGACTCTCTAAAACCCTAGCTCTCCACAATCCATCCAAAATGCTTGAGAAGGCATGCAGCCCTCCAATCCTTTATATAGCCATGGCTAACGGGTCTCCGCCTGCTACGCCGCCAAATCCAACGGAGCCCACTCCCGCTTGTGCAGCCTTGCGAAATTCCCGATTCGCCCCTCCTGCACCTTTCGGGAAGCTTCCGCGCTCCTTGTCGTCCACGACTCGCAACCACGTCGAATCTCCGCCGTCTTCGACACATCCGACCGTTCTGACCTCGACACCGCCTGTGTCTAGTCCGGTCACCTCGTGTCTCACCACGACTCCACCTCAATGTCCTGCAGTCACACAGACAAGAAACACGTCAAATAGCACCGCTCGATACATGAAAGCGTAAAACACATCATGCTTACCCATGATGTAGTCCAAACCTGTCGAAATCATCAGAATATGCATCCTAATCCCATACGACCAAGTTTGACCAAGTCCGACTGAGCCCGTTGCACCGCGCAACGACATGGTCCGACCACACAATCCAAACTCGACTATCCTAAACCTTTGTCAATTACTCATCATTCACATGGAGTCACGACCACATGGTCTCCCAAGTCCGACTGAGCCCGTTGCACCGCGCAACGACATGGTCCGACCACACAATCCAAACTCGACTATCCTAAACCTTTGTCAATTACTCATCATTCACATGGAGTCACGACCACATGGTCTCTCAGTTTCATTTCCGCTATTGCATTTTATTGGTTTCAGCAAAATCGGCTCATGTGTAAGTCTACTATTATATTTACGCTTCCGTATGATATGTATTTTGATGTTCAGATCGTATCTATGGGTACTATCTACCGATCCAATGAATAGTGCGGTGGAATCGCAGAGGATTCAGTTGTAAAACTGGTCCGACAACTATATTGCTTTTTTGTTACAAACGATTTGCTGAGTACTCTATGTATTTATGGCTATATCCATACTTCCTTAGTTGAAGAAGAAGAATCATATCAACTGGAGGTATCCGAAGGAGGATACTTCAACGACTTCTCCGATTAGGGACTTCACTCTCTAGTTGATTACCTGTGGGCATGTCGGATGGATGGTTTATTTTTTGTTATTTTTCCTGCTAGTTTTGTTAGCCCTTCTGGCTGTTGAAGTGTAAACTTGGTCATTAGGTTTCAACTCTGATAATTAACTGATATTTGATTCTTTCTTAGTTGATCATGTGTATGGTTGATATTTTATCTATGTTTACCATACGTGCACTATTGCATTCCTAGACTAATGCAGAATACAGAGAGATCCAGATTTGCATATTCGGTCTCGACAACTAACCTAACCATGGGCATCCCATCGATTATCTTTTCCGTAAGATCTCATATGGATTCCACCTGTTCATAAGCCTTTGATATACTATTTTGAAAACAAAGTCTAATCCATAAAACTTTACTCAGCATGGCCATGGCTATGGTTACAGCTATTCAAGATAGTTTTTACACTCTGTAGAGATGGTACAACTTTACTGGCAAGACATGATCAACTTACAATGTCCACTTAACACACTTCCGAAGGTGTGCGACTAAGAGATCATGACAAGGCCTTTAAAATGCAAAGCCATCAACCTGGCCACGCCTCCATTAAGGTTTCACCCCAACAAGGAATCCACCAGATTGGTCCTTAATTGACTTAGGCAGTTTCCACATACCCCTTGTGCCAGGCATTAACATTGTGTCACCAAACAACAACATGTACCAGCAAGCACCCACCACCTAACCATTTGTCATTTTATATGAAAAAGTTATCCCAAGCCTAAAGTTATTTCTAGGCAAGACTAAGCATTTTCTACAAAACTTCTCTAGCCATACTAGTGCACTAACCAGAATTTAATTCTAGAGTGACAAGATATTTGGGAATCAATATCAAAGGAGGTATTAACAAGTAAACAATAACTAAACGAAAAACTAAATTGAAATACATTGAATAAAAATATACATATAGAATAATTTAAAATAACATAATTTTATTTTTCAATCTGGGATTAACATAATCAAGACGTGTAACTTGCCTTGCTCCGCGAATTGGAGGTGAGAATCGCATAAGTCGCACTACTCATCGTGGAAGTCGTAATCTACACATGAAAAGCCAAAAATTAAATTCAAATAAAATCCAAAAATTATAAAATGTATACTAGAGGATATATTATGAATTTAGATGAATTTAGGAACTTGAATCAGTTGATTCAAGTTTAGACGACTAAAAACATGTCATGGGAAGTTTGTTTGGACTAGAAAATGTAGAAAAGGAAAATGAGTGATCCTAGAACTAATAGATGAGTGTCTCCACTATTTTGGTGGTGGCACCAGTGAGAGAAGGCACAAGAGGTGAAGCCAACTGGCAAAATAGGTTGCTAGGGATCTAAGGAACAAGTAGGAGGTAGCGGCACATCAAATAGAGCATGATGATGGCAGTGGTGCTCATGGCGGCAGTCGGTGGTAATTCTTGAAGAAATAAAAAAATATGCTTGAATAGAAATGTGGGGAAAGAAGAGAGGATCATGTGGGTAAAAGGATTTTTGAAAATACCTAACAGATGAAGAGATCGGGCCTAACAAAGCTCTCATTTGAGTTAAGGAAGCAAGTATGGCCAATGATGCTCTAGTGGGTGTCTACCAAAACTACTAATGATAATGGTGTTGGGAATGTCCAGAAAAAATTTGAGGGCCAACGAAGTATGGGTGAGGGCGGGAGAGCTCACTGAAGTTTTCGCCAGAGTTGGAGAAGAAGGGTTGGTTGAGGGAGCTTTGCAGGCTTTCAGCCAAAATCGAGGGAATGCGTTGTGGGTAATGATGTGCGACACCTAGGTTCAATTTGTAGGTGAAGGGGAGCAACAGAACGGTTGAAATCGATCACCGAAATTATGGCTGGAATTAATGGGGTTGTTCATCAGAAAACAAAAAAATGAGAAAAATGAGCAAATCAAATGTAGAGAAACCATCAGGAATTAGTTTCTTGCATAATTTGGGATGGTTTCCTATTTGGCATGAAGTGGAGATGGAGCTTGGTTTGAAAGTTTGCTTGGAGAGGGAGGGAGTCCATGGCTGTTTGTTCTCACTTGTTGTGCATTCTCGGTCTGATACATGAAGATAAACAGTAACCGAGGGGAGAAGGATAAAAAGGCGGGAGGGAGAAAAGAAAAAAAGAGAAGGAAATTCTTGGTAGCTAATCTTTGAAAGTCTTTGGGTTAAGCGAGCTCCCCTTGAGAGCAGAGGTCGGATGGGTGATCTATTGGGAGGTCTTTTTCCAAGAAAAACTTAAAATATAGCAAATAAGTTCCAAAAATTTTGGAAAACTTCACAAAAATTTCTGGAGATATTTTGGAATTATAAAAATTATTTCCAACTTAAAGTTGGTCTTTATTTTCTACATAAAATACTTTTTAGTTTTTAAATTAAATTTTAAATCCCAGAAATTCACGCAAAACCAAATAAAAGCCAGATATCTTCAAATAATTAATTTGAATCAAGTTTTTTTTACAAAAATTGAAATTATCCTCTTTTTAATAGTTGTCACTTACATTACTTTTTAAAGATGAAAAACAGGCAAATAAAAACTCATGCTTTCTTGATATCATTATCCACATGCTTTCTTGATATCATTATGCCATGTATTTGCTTGATTTTTCCATGCCATTTTTGGTATATACTTGGTATTTTGATATATCATCTTGATACATGAGCTTTACTTTAGCATGTGCTATTCCTGATTCATCATATGTCATGCTACACTTGTTCATGCTTATATATGCATAGGATAGGATTTTGATCATGATTTGCATGTATGTATAAGCTTGGCTTTTTCATTGTGAGCATGTACTATATTGTTGTATGCACTATGATGCTTTTGTGATATTCTGCTCTAGTTATCCATGTGTTTATCTAGGTATTCATGATTAACATACTTTATTCTTGATCCATGTTAGCATATTTTAGGCATGTTTTGTTCAATGGCATGTTTTATGCTTACATGGTCTTTTGGTTCAATTGGTACTGCTAATTATGGATAATGATTTAATATTCATCATGGATACTTAGAGTTTGTTCTCTCTCTAACATGTATTGTTTGTGTTTGCTCATTGCCTTGCTCATTTCATACATGTTGATGCTCTGAATTCTTCGCCTATGTCTAGGTGAACAATGAATTTTATTGCCTACCTCTCACTTTGAACTTTAGTATTATCGCTGACATATGCCATGGACTGGATTTGCATGCATTTCTTACAAACCCTAGTTCTGAGGCACATATGTTTCATTCTTTGGTGATGTAGGCTTTAAATGAGAGAAGGGGAGGCCAAGTGTGCAACTAGTAGCCTAGAACCAGGGGAGCGGTTAGACCGGCCATACCATAGTGGTCAGACCGGGCCCCTAGTTGTCAAACTGGGCTCACAATGGCAGTCTAATCGACTGGGTGACATCTCCTTGGTTTTGTAGATTTTATGTCTTCCTCTTCCTCAATCAAGCACCCGATGATGTGATCACTTTGGAGATGCATCAAGGCTCAGCTTCGACTCATTCGACTACATCTCACTGCAAGCAGTGTGACATAGGTTTGTCTGATGTGCCTTGCCCTTGTTCATTCATTGCACAAATTTGGTTCATCATTAGGGGTAGGGTAGTCGGGAGGTTTGTTGAGTCTAGGATAAGATCACTTCCTTCACTTGTCCACTCTTAGGACATTTTATGTCCTCTAGGTTTTACTCTCCTCCAGTCTAAGTTGAGCTTGCTTCTTTACTCACTAGTATCTAGTAATGGGATAGCTAGTGTTTTAGATCCACTCCTTAGCTGTGTGATGACCTTTTCCTAGAGACCATGTGTATCTAGATCCTATCTCCCTTCTTTGAGCCATTCAAGCTATTCCATGTGAGAAGAGAGTTTGGGGTGTGACTTTGGTGCTTAGGTCCTATCTTCCCTTGCAAGTGCTTCTAGCTATTTCTTCTTGCAGCTCGGATTTAGGGGGAGTTTGAGGTTTTACAATTGATACCTTGTTTGGCCCCCTTTTCTTTTGGTATCTTACAAGTGGTTCTTCTTTGGGGGAAGCTTCATGTACAAGTGGTTTTTTGTTTCTCTCTTTGCATCATGTTTCATCAGGCATCATATTGTAATATATGATCATGTAGATGAGTTTTGATTATTACTCATATATGATGTATGCACTTAAATTGTGCTCATCGGCATGTCTTATTCATTGTCTAGCTAGCTTTGTCATACCTTCACATGTGTAGTTAAGCTATTGCTATGCTAGGTGAACTTTTAAGACAACATGACTTTAAAATGACAAATAGTGGGTCTTCTAGCTAGTTATGTTTTTAGTGATCTTTTTATGATTTGTGCCATGTCAAAATTGCTCAAGTTGAGTTTGGAATCTTGATTGAGGTTTGGTTTGTGCTATACTAGTTCTATCTTGATTTTCTATTAGCTCTTGATCTTGAAAACATTGCTTTGCCATCTCAAATGTACTTAAAATTGCATCTTATCAATTCTTCCTCATTAGATTGCTTGCCATTGCACTTGGCATGAACTTAGAGAGAGTTTTGTATGACCAAGACCACTCTTTTAAGCTTCTTGCTTGAGATGGTCGACTATGGCTTGAGATGTTTTAAATTTGATAAGAAGGAACTTAATGATAATTGGTTGAAGCTCAAGAGACCGTTGAAGATGGCTCCGAGCCTAAGACATGCTTTACTAAGATTTGGAGCTTTTATTGAAAATTTGTTCTTTCTTAGTGTTGCTCTATTCCACATCCTGCCAACATGCTCATGTTCTCCTATTTCTCTTTAAAATGGACCATGTGTGGCTTTGCAACCAAATTTCTTTTCTTCCTCAAAGCAAACTCAACTTCATGCCTCTTATTTAGCCTATCTTATTGTTCTTCCCTACATCTTGATGAATACATTGTCAAATGGGGAGAATTTTGGTCAAAATGCATCCATAGGCTAAGGGGGGACACATTTCCATCTTTAGGGGAAATTTGTGATTTTTTTAGTTTTTGAAGTTTGCAAGTGATCCTTAATGTGCTATCTTATTCTTATTTCCAAAATTCTTGTGCTCTTGTACCCTCTCACCATGATCATACGTCATATGGAACAATTGTTCATTCTTTTGAACCTAGAGTGAGAATTTTCAAATTTTCCCTTCTCTCTTTGGTTTTGAGTGGCATTGATGAAAACTTGCTCTATTTGCTGCCCTCGATCCATTTTAGTGCTCTTTTGGTCATCTTCACTTCAATTGCTTAAATTTGGACCAAGTGAGCTTTTCTTCCAAAATCTATCTTCACATTTCCATATTCCAACTCATTTGCATTTTTGAAGTGTTGCAATGTGTTCATCAAAGAGGAGATTGTGAGACCATGTGGAAAGGGCATGGTTATTCTTGTGATGAACAATTTGCAATTTGGTTGAGTTAAATTTGGAATTGTGCAAGTGTTGTGCCATTTCCAGAAAATTATGTGGTTTTAGGCTTTGGCGATCTAACTGCCTATTAATGGTGGTCCGACCGCAAGTGTCTTGGTTGTCGCTACCATGGTGGAAGTAGTCTAACCCGCCAAAAGGTGAAAAATATGAAATTTGGAATTTGGCCTTTTGTAACATGTTCTAGTACTTTTAGAGGTTTCAAAACACTTGGTTTTATTGTAAAATGATTTTTGCATGAAAATGTTATTATGGTTTTAAGTTTTCAGAAGGGGTGTTTCTTGGGACATAGGCATTTTTGTGGGAGTGGTCTGACCGCCATTTGGTGGCCTGGTTAGATCGGTCAGGTGTGGGCTGAATAGCCTTGTACAGTAGTCAAACCAGTGGTGTCTTTGGTTGTTTGATTGCCCATTGTGGAGTGGTCGACAGCGCTTAGACCTAGGTCAGCCGCCAATGAGAGGAAAGTGTGGATTTTCTTCATCATTGGTATTGATTTTTGTTGGAATAGTCCCACATTGGTTGTGGAAGGGCAAGAGACCTAACTTAAAAGTGGGGGAGTCCCTCACCTCATTGGCTAGCTTTTGGGGTGAAAGGCTCTTACGATCCAACAAGTAGTATCAGAGCCCGGTTCTAACATCTCTGGCCCAATGGACACTAGTGTGTGAACGCCTGATGGACTGTGACCGTGAGGGACCGTCGGTGTACGGTGAAAGGGCGGTGAAGGGCTGAGGGACACCAATGTGTGAAGGGGGAGATTGTTGGAATAGTCCCACATTGGTTGTGGAAGGGCAAGGGACCTAACTTAAAAATGGGAGAGTCCCTCACCTCATTGGCTAGCTTTTGGGGTGAGAAGGCCCTTACGATCCAACAATTGTTTTTTGCATATTGCATGTTTTTCTTGGTCTTTGATGTGCAGGGGTGCTTGGAGATGACTATGGTCAATGATGATCACAGACTAGGTTAGGGGTAATCTAGGGTCCAGGAGGTAGTCATGTGAGGTAGTCGTGCTCAAGCGTGGCACACAACAAAGCCAAGGTGGTCTTGGAAAGATTTGAAGCAATGGTTGAGTCAAATGGGCCAACCGGTGTTGAAGTGAGGTGTTGTTCAGTGGAGTTAGAGGTAGGAAGACCTTGCCGATACAGTGCTGACTTTGATTAACCTATATGTGGCATGCATGGTGGTGTGCATGACAAGATGTTAGCGGAATTAAGGAGGTTGCCTTGTTTTCGTTAGGGGCATTTTGGTACAAATGCCTAAAATCATACTCGAAGCCTATGCCAAGAAACCGTGTCATAGGGAGGTGCCAGGTCTGACAGGTGGGGCCCACTGAACAGTAACCACTGGCGGTCACTGACATGTGGGACCCACTGGACAGTGAGCCCATTGACTCAACTTCTGACACGTGGGACCCACTGGACTTCGGGCCCCCTTGTCAGAGACCAGCACAGAGGGGTGGGGCCCAGCGGCGTGCAGGCCAGAGCCGCGGCCGGCCGACGTGTGGGGCCCACTTGTCAGCGTGAAATTTTAAAAGAATGGCTCGACCTCAGCGTGCAGAGCCGGGGCTCGAACGCGCGCCGAGGGAGCTGGGGGGGAAAGAGTTAGCGCTGGTAACCAGTCGGGCGGGGAGGCGTTGCCTACCCAATATGGGTAGGTAACCCTTTTGAGTTACCTGCCGGAGGAGAGGCCGGGGAAGGTGGCCGGAGGCAGGGTCGTCGGCGGCGAGGGAGTGCCGGAGGGGTGCGGATGACGCGTGAAATGCAAACCCGAGCGGAGACGAGTCCGATGAAGAAGGGGCGGGGGCTCGGGGGCGGGCGAGGTGGCCGCGACGAGGAGGCGGGCGGAGCTGGCTGGTCCGCCGGCGCGCGGCCCGCCGGCGGGGAGGCGGCGGCTGAGGTGTCGGGGAGGATCGCACGGGCACGGGGGTGCTCGGGGTAGTGGCAGCGGGCTCCGGGGATGACCGAGGCGGCGAGGAAAGCTCGCCGGAGTTGGGCGGAGCTCGGAGGGGAAGGTGGCACGATGGCAAGGCTCTACGGGGCTCGGGAGAGGAGGTGGAGGGTGCTGGGATGTGGTGCGGGAGGAGGCGGAGGTCAAGGGGGTATTTATAGGAGCGGAGAGGGAATGGGGGTGCGGGAATTCCACATCGGAGTTGGCGGCCGGCGCCCGTTTGAATTGGGGATAAGCCGTCGGAGGCAACGCGGAGCCCCGGGCTTTTAGGGGATAAGGAGCGCATCTCCCCGGGAATTCAAATTCCCGTTCAATTCGAAGAAAGAGGCCGAGTTTGAGCGGGATTCGGTCGCCGGATTCCTCGGGAGAGAGAGAAGGGAGGAAGAGTCCGGCGTCCGCGCGGAGACGACGGAATCGACCAATGGCAGCGGGCCGCGATCGGCGGAGCGGCGTGCGATGCGGATGGCGCCACGTAACCCGAGGCGATCGGGCGGCGCGACTTAAGTGGGAGGGAGCGGCCTGGATGAGCTGCGGGGGCGGCGTGGCACACATCGGTCCGCAGTGTCGGCCCGAGGAGGGAAGGCGGGCCGACGGCCGGGCCCGCGGCGCCGAGGGGAAGGATGATGCGGCCGGGATTTGGCCGAGCGGCGACGTGGCGGTCCTGGGCCGTCCACGCGTCAGCTGGAGGGAGAGAAGGGGGTTTTTATTTTTTTTCGAATTTGATTTTGATTTTCAGAAAAGGTTAGAAAATTGTTTAGGCCTCAGAAAAATATGGAAAGACCTCCAAAAATTCCAGAAAAATTCACAGAAGCTTCTGGAGACATTTTGGACTGAATAAAATTATTTCCAACTATTGTTGATATTTAATTTTCATAGTTTGAATTACCTTTTAATTTTTAAAATAGGTTTTAAATTCCAGAAAATTCAGAAAATCCAATAAAAGCCAAATAAACTCCAATTACTTTAAAATAGTTAATTTGAATTTAAATTTTTCCAAAAAGCAAATTTTTGGGATGTGACACATATCATTGACTTCGTCAGTGATATTGTTATTACTATCTTCCTGTGTAATCTGCTCTTCACCCTGACTAGTCCAAGTGCATGCCCCTTTCTGAAACCCCTTCAAATCAAGTGCGCTTCAATCTACACTCAGTTCTTAAACATTTAGATTATTGCTGCCATTGCATGGATAATATATATATTCCACCCCCTTATTCAATATATCCTCCTTGGCAGTTCTTGTAAAAGAAATCATACTATTAACGTACACTTCACTCACACAGTTCCTAGCGTACATCCTGCTTTCACTACTACAAAACAAGCTATACTAGATGCCTCAACACAGACAGTTTTTGGTATTAGTCATCTATGATATTTAGATATCACAAACGGTTATATTTAAGAACCATCCGTTATACCTAATATATCATAGATGGTTTTTTGAAAAACTGTCTGTATTGTAATTATCACAGACGGTTTCAGAGTTGTCTATGATAAGCACCTATTATCACAAAAACATAATTTCAGACAGTTCAGAAACTGTATGTGATGACGGTTTTGAGCCGTCTGTGATGACTCTTTCTATCGTAGTGTTCGGTCCTATGTTACACATATAACAAATTAGTTTCTTCTGATTTTTACATAACAAAAACAATTTCTATGAAACATCAAATTCCCTAGATATATATACGATCTAAAGTAGCCATATGTAGCAAGAATAATTAATTAAATTGAATTAAGTACAAATAAACTATGAATATAGTGGACTTATCATAGACGGTTTTTAATACAAACCATCTGTGAAGTATCACAGATGGTTCAAATAGAAAACCGTCTATGATAATTTGGTAATACAATGGATAGTTTTTGTTAATAACCGTCTGTGAAATTTTACAGATGGTTTTACTATGAACCATCTATGATACTACATCTTCGCAGATGGTTTTAGTGCTGGCATTAACATAGATGGTCTCTAAACTAAAACCATCTATAATTGTTTTTAATATCGATGATGATTTTGGATAACCGTCTGTGATGTGACATCTAGTATTAGGCTTTTTGTAGTAGTGGTAGGATTTAAAGATCAAGATTTATTAACTGAGCAAGGCCAAGACAAGTCGTGTCATTTGATCATGTTGAACCTAGTTTTTAATCTATTGTTTGTTATTTTATTTTAAATTATCATGCATTACTATTTTAGTATAAACCTTTGTACTTAGTAGTTACTGTCCAACTTGGTTAATCCTACCTTGATTATTTGAATGCCATGATTCCTTTGTTACCATAGATAGGTAATTATCTAGTGATGCAATACTAATATCTACATGGGTTGTACATTTAAATTGATTAGCCATACTTATATACGTTGGGGTTCATCATCATATGTTAATTAATTAATTAATTTTAAATTAATGAGATATTGAATCGTGGTGGTCATCTATACTTATAAAACGTTTGCACCAAGGCATGGGTAGTGTCATGGGTGGTGGTTATACAAAATGGCTTTCACTTAGGCGAATGATCATGTAGTAAAGGGGAAAATGTGGTTAGCATTTCTTAGGATGTGGATGTTTTAGCTCAGTAATGTTTAAGGATTTAACTTTGTGTGCTATTGATCTGAGCCTAATTGTGCAACCACATGTCTATTATGGGATGGACCTGATTGTTTAATTTGTGATATTTCAATTTCAATTTTGCCATTGAGATGAAAATGGATTTAACCTGGTTAAGTTAAGTTTGGAGAAGTGAATGGTTAGCTCACTAAGAGATCATCGGGTAGATGGTTGGTTCACTTATAGTTTACTCAATTCCTTTGAATTAATTACTTATTACATGTTTCAAATGTTCACTTTCAATCTATATACTGTATTTACATTAAATTATTGCTTTCTGCAAAATAACGACCTAGCCATCATTTGGTAAGCTTTGCATACTATATTACATTTTTGTTATAAACAACTTGCTGAGTACTCTATGTACTCACAGCTATATCCATACTTGCTCAGTTGAAGAAGAACCATATCAATCAGAGGTACTCGAAGGAGGATACTTTGATGACATCTCAGGTTAGGGACATCGCTCCCCAGTGGATTACATGTGGGCATGTCAAATGGCCGCTTCATTTTTTGTTGTTTTCACTGCTAGTTTTGTTAGCCCTTCAGGCTGTTAAAGGTAAACTTGACCATAAGGTCGCAACTCTGATAATTAACTAGTATTTGAGTATTTCTTAGTTGATCATGTGTATGGCTGATATTTCTTCTATGTTTACCCTGTGTGCACTAGCGCATTCTTGGACTAGTACAAAATATACAAAGAGATCCGGATTTGCATATTTGAGTCTCAATAGAGATGGTATCAGAGTCATATCGTCTATAGAATGAAGCTCTAGCTAGAATGAAAAAGCCTTAAGGACTTATGAAACTCAAAAAATCACATAACTTGAGTCACGTATAAATTAAATCTTAAGTTTCTTTACTTCTCTTTCTCATCTCCTTCTTAGAGTCTTGTTCTTGTCTTTATCTAAACCACTAAAACTGTTACTAATCCACTCCTGTATTAAATTTTTTGCAGATGCTGGTCTCCAATTCCTTCACTAGTGAGGAAGGTGGCTTTCGTGAGGAGTTGTGGCTCACGCTTTAGGACATGGGTTACACTCGTTGCCCTCAATTGCACAGAGTCACTACTACCAGGGATGGTAGGGAATTCTGGAGGGTCCAAATCACCATCTTCTTTGAGAATAGACAAGACAACCACCCTTATCGCGTCACCGTGGATCGAGAGACTTTCAATTTGGGATGCCAAGAAGTTGCAAGAGTAGCTCTTGCACGCATGAGTTTCGCTCACCATTGTCCTTTGGCGTGCACTCCTTTTTATTACTTTCCCTATTGCAAGAAGGGAGAAGTTGTCAGCACGTTCAGGTGTTCAAAAGGGGAAGCCAATCCTACAGTTGTCCACATGGCTTCGCTCATCAACTTAATGATAATTGATTGAAGCTTAGGAGACCGTTGTAGATGGCTCCTAGCTTAAGACATGCTTTACTGAGATTTGGAGCTTTTATTGAAAATTTGTTCTTTTTTAGTGTTGCTCTATTCCACATCTTGCTAACATGGTCATGTTCTCCTATTTCTCTTTAAAATGGTCCATGTGTGGCTTTGCAACCAAATTGCTTTTGTTCCTCAAAGCAAACTCAAATTCATGCCTCTTATTTAACCTATCGTATTGTTCTTCCCTGCATATTGATGAATACATTATCAAATGGGGAGGATTTTGGTCAAAAATGCATCCATAGGCTAAGTGGGAGGTATTTCCATCTTTAGGGGAAAATTGTGATTTTTTTAGTTTTTGAAGCTTGCAAGTGGTCCTTAATGTGCTATCTTATTCTTATTTCCAAATTTCTTGTGCTCTTGTACCTTCTCACCATGATCATATGTCATATGGAATAATTCTTCATTCTTTTGGACCTAGAGTGAGAATTTTCAAATTTTCCCTTCTCTCTTTGGATTTGAGTGGCATTGATGAATACTTGCTCTATTTGCTTCCTTCAATCCATTTTAGTGCTCTTTTGGTCATTTTAACTTCAATTGCTTAAATTTGGACCAAGTCAGCTTTTCTTCCAAAATCTATCTTCTCATTTCCATATTCCAATTCATTTGTATTTTTAAAGTGTTGCTAATGTGTTCATCAAAGGGGAGATTGTGAGACCATGTGGAAAGGGCATGGCCATTCTTGTGATGAACAATTGTCACTTTGGTTGAGTTAAATTTGGAATTGTGCAAGGTTTGTGCCATTCCTAGAAAAATTCTGTGGTTTCAGGCTTTGGTGGTCTAACCGACCTATTAATGGTGGTCTGACCGCAAGTGTCCTGGTTGTTAGGCTGCCATGGTGGAAGTAGTCTGACTTGCCAAAAGGTGAAAAATATGAAATTTAGAATTTGGCTTTTTGGAACATGTTCTAGTACTCTTAACGGTTTCAAAACACTTGGTTTTATTGCAAAAATGATTTTGGATGAAAATGTTATGGTGGTTTTAAGTTTCTAGAAGGGGTGTTTCTTGGGACTTAGGCATTTTTGTGGGAGTGGTTTGACCGCTATTTGGTGGTCAGTTAGACCGGTAGGTGTGCAGTCTGACTAGCCTTGTGCGGGTGGTCAAACCGGTGGTGTGTTGGTGTTCTGATCGCCCATGGTGCAGCGGTTTGACTAGCCGTGGTAGTTAGACCTAGGTCAGACCAGCCAGTGAGAGGGAAAGTGTGGATTTTCTGTTGTGGCTCAATGGTGAGCTTTTGGTCTTCATCATTGGAATTGATTTTTTTTGCATATTGCATTTTTTGCTAATATGGGCCAAGTTGTGAAGAACTTGTGCCCCAAAACTATTTCTTGGTCTTTAATGTACAGGGGTGCTTGGAGATGACTATGGTCAACAATGATCGCAGAATAGGTTGGGGATAACCTAGGGTCCAAGAGGAAGTCATGGAGGTCGTGTGAGGTAGTCGTGCTCAAGTGTGGCACAGACAATGCCAAGGTGGTTGTCGTGGTTACAGACCAGACAGAGAGAGAGGTATGGTAGTGGAGAGTTAGGTGAGCAATGCTTAGGGTTCCCCCCATGGCCGGTATCATGTATATATATCCACATGGGGAGTGTTTTTACAATATTGCCCGTACATCTGAGTATCCTTCTCAGGGGTATTGCCATTATACATGCCCATTTTGGGCCTTACAGCCTTTTAACAGGTCTGCTGGGCTTAGGTGGGGGCCACCCCTACAACAGGAGCCTCTCATGGTGATGGGCTTCACGGGCCGAAGTAATGTTGCCGAGCCATTTGGCCCCCTCCGTCCCCACGGCCTGTGAACTTGTGTATTGTTTGATGGAACTTCCTTGCCTGACGCAGTCTTCGGCTCGTGACGAGGGGACCGCATTGGAGGGGTCGCCGAAGTCGTTGTTGACCATGGGGCCCTTCGGTGGCGAAGTTAGGGCCGGGGTGGCCAGCCAACGGTGCATTGACACTGCCTTAATGACTCCGGAAACGACGCCGGACATTGGTGTGCCAAGCGAGGTGGACCATATACACTGGTTGTGCCTCCGTCGGCTGCATTTCCCGTTGGCTGCCCCCATGTCGGTTGCGTTTCTGCCTTAAGGACTTACACCGGTTGCGTTTCCCGTTGGCTGCCCCCCTGCCGGTTGCACTTCCGCCTTTAGGACTACCGCCGGTTGCGTTTCCCATTGGCTGCCCCCTACCGGTTGCACTTCCAACTTTAGGACTGCCACCGGTTGCGTTTCCCGTTGGCTGCCCCTCTGCTGGTTGCACTTCTGTCTTTAGGACTGCCACCGGTTGCGTTTTCCGTCGGCCTGGGGCGCCGCGGGTATATATGTGTTGTCTCCTTGCATCACCCCTCATAGTGCTGCGGCGATGTGCGGCAGGAATGATCTTGGTCTCGAGAATAAGCTGCCTCTGTTCATCTACATTCTTTGAAGGGACTGATCTACAGCCAGGTTAGCGTTGATGAACGTGGTCATAGAATGTTGGTGAACAGAAGGATGCCTATTTTTGAGTTGCGGAAAAACTTATCCTCGACCCGGCGCCAAGCGCTTTGGTCCGCCCGTAGCGCTTTGCCGCCGTGTGTGATGCGCGTTCCGGGGACAACTAGGATGATCTTGCCATCCCCTGCTGGTCGCCTTGTTCCTGCATGCGGTTATCTTCTCACCAATTGGCCTACTTTTGTTCATCTGCGTTTGATGATTGCGTCTACTGACGCTAATATCAGCGAGCATTCATGAACGAAAGGAGGCCTATTTATGAGAACTGGTCAAAATTTGCTGTGGACCGGCGCGCCATGCTTATACGTGCGACGCTCCGAAAGAGCAGGGCGACAACCGCACCGAGGTCGAAGTCGGGGTTGACTGGTCGACGCCCTGAGCGCGGCGCCTTGCATTCTGCTGGGGAACCTTCCTCTGGCTGAACTCCCCGCCGGTTGGGCTTCTGCGGGTAGGGAGGTCAAGCAGCGAGGCTGTTTCCGGCGTGTGAGGCCGACTCAGAGGCTTGGATGGATCTTGAAAATACGGTCCGGAGTTGGCACCAGGGTTCACTCGCGCGATCGAAGTCGGGGTGGTCTTCGAGCTGGCCGCGTGGACTTGCGAAGGCGTAGCGGGGCGCCTTTTCGCGGGGGCGGGGCTGGAGTCGGAGCCAAGGTCACCCTGCGGAGTCCATGGCCCACCGATGTTACATTGATGGCTCCGAGAATTGTGCCAGGACACCACAGAAGGTAGCCATGTCTTGTGAACCGCATTTATTCCCGAGGGAGCAGATGTGTGGCGGGACGCGATTGGCACGTCATGCGCTGTCAGGCCGCCGCACGACCGTGGTCATGTGTCCATTTCTGATAGGGCACGACGTGTGTGTGTGGCCTGCCGCTTCGGCTTCCATCGTGGGGAGACGAGCGGTTCGCCTCCCGCCGGTTACACCTCCCAGTGGCGTGGGAGATGAAGGGGCTTTAAATACCCCCTGTGGCACTATGTGTGTGCTCTCCTACGCCTTCTGGTCCCTTCTCCTGCGCCCTACTCTCTTGTCTTCTTTGCCGCCGCGCTACCTCCGTCATCATCTATCTCCCGGGGAACGATGGCGCACGGCGAAGAACATGGTCAGCGAGCCGGTGAGGGCGTGTTCTCCCGGCGGTCATTGCTACTTGAGAGGTGACACACACGCTCGAGGGGCGCAATCCATTGCTGGTAGAGAAACGGTGGGTGGCGGGGGAGAAGATGGTGGGTCCGTGCTCCCGCGTCCTGGGCCTGATGCTCACGACGGAGGAGACGATCTGCACGCTGCTGCGAGAGGGGAGGCTGGCGGACCACCCGGAGGTGCGACTGCCTGCCAGCGACGAGACATAACCGCACCCCGAGAAGTCAGAGGCGGGCTCCACGTCCCGGCCACCCTGATTGTTGGTGCCGTTTTACGGACCTTCGGACTTGAGCTGACGCAGCTAACTCTGAACGCGATAGCCCATCTAGCCGTGTACAACTGGGCCTTGTGCACGGAGGCATGCTGGCCTAGTGCGTCGCTGTTCACGTTTCTCCATGACGCACGGTGCCAACCAAAGAGGTGGAAAGATGGGACGTATCCCAACCTCGGTAGTGTCAACTTCGTCCTACGGTCGTCGTGCGGGAAGATCTTCCCTGCCAACTCGTCTCGGGCGAAGTGGGAGCCGAACTGGATGAAACGGTGGTTCTACCACAGTGCGGCGAGCAGTAGCGGCCTTGAGTGCTTGGGCCGGCCAGCGGCGTTCAACCCCACGCCCAGCGTACCACTCGATGATGAGGACAAGGGGAGGGCGCGGAAGCTCGTGGGGATCGCCTCCCGTTTCAACATGCACGATCTCGCCGGGGAGTTCGTCATGTACGGCGTGGCACCGCTTGCCGATGGATGGTGCATCACATTTGGAAGCCTTCGGCACGACAATGTCCGCCTATCTGTGTCTTCGCTACCGAGACCCGCCGACCCTCGTAAGTCTTGTTTGTGCCTTGCTTTTCCGCTTCTTCCTATTGGACTGTCTTTAAACTCCGTACTTTACCACCTGTAGGGGTTCTCCTGGAGGACGCGGAGCATGCGGTAGGCATGTTCCTCGGGCCGTATACGGGCAGGGAGCACGATGTTCGCGTAGCTGCGACTGCGGAAGCGGGCTGGGGCGGATAAACTGTGTGTGCGAGGCCCTGGGCATTGATGTGCCAGAGCGCGCCACTCCGACCCCGAGCCAACCTTGCCGTCGAGACGACGATGCCAAGGGGAAAGGACCACCGTCTCGTCGGATGGCTCGGTCTTCTACAGCCACACCCAGTGTGTTGGCTGCCATCGCTCCTGTCAATGCAGCGGATGCCTATTCCGATTCGACGAAGTATGCTGACTCAAACCTAGAGGCAAGCGCAGAGGACAAAGGCGAGGGGCCTCTGGGCGGTGCCAGGGATCAAGAGTGCACCATGGACGATTGGGAGGGGGAAGCTTCGTCGCCTGCGGTGGTCGCTGAGTTGGGGCTATCATCCGTGGATGACGCTAGGGCGGAGTCCTCGCCCGTGGCGGCTACCGAGTTAGAGCTGCCACCCACAGAGGTTGCTAGAGCGGAGCTCCTGCCTACGGTGGCTGCCAAGGTGGAGCTACCACCTGCGGACATTGCTGGGGTGGAGCCCCCACCTGCGGCGGTTATCGAGGTGGGGTCCCCGCTTTATTCCCCTAAGGCGAAGCGGCCGCGCATACGATCACCTCCTTGCCCGAAGAAGGGGTTCACTGTGGCGACCAGGGTCTGGAGCCTGTGGGACTCTGACTCCGACACTGAGGCCCCCAGGCCCAATGTCCCCACGACTCCTTCCAAGGCTGTGGCGGGGGGCCGGGGCTCGCCGGTGTTGGACTCACACGAGGCCCCGCCTAGAGGGTGGCTTCATCCGGCGCCGCATCCTCGCTAGTTAGTCCGAGGTCGGGGACGCCGGCGAAGTCCACCGGCTGATGCCGAAGGTAAATTAACTTGGCATAATTTTGTAGTGCGTTCGTAGGGCTCTAATCGCTCCGTCCCTTTGCAGCGGCATGCCTCCCCATGCGCGGACGACCTTCGGGGCGCGGGGATGTTCCTTCGGGAGGGACGCCCGACCCACCGGAGGCCATCGCCACGGATGCTGCGCGTCCAAGCCTGGCCAATTTTGTCCCTCACCCGGAGGTGCTGGGAGCGTGGCGAGGGGTCGCAGATAGTGCGACCTCACGGTTAGATCACCAGACGTTGCTGACATGCAGACCGGAGCTTCTGGGAGGCGCCCTGGAGGCCTCGGAAATGAGGGTGAGTATCTGACCTTTTGGTGACGCGCTGTCCTCTAGGAGTGGACTAACTGCTTTGTCGTATAGACCCTTGCCCTTGGTCGGGCGTTGCAGGCAGCGCATGCCCGCGAGCGGGGGGCACTAGAGGACCGGCTGCGTGCTGCCGAAGAGGCTCTTCGCGCAGCCGAGGAGGCGCACGCCGCCAAGGACGACTGCATCCAACGTTTGGAAGCGGAGCGTGCGGAGACGATGTCATACACCGAGGCGCTCGTGGCGGCGGCGCGGTTGTCGGCCACGGAGGCGGCACGGCGAGTAACCGCGGAGGAGCGGGATGGCCTGCTTTAGCAGATCGCCGCGTTGAAGGAGGAAAAAGGCCGCCTTACTGCATCTCTCAAGGAGCGGGACCGGACTCTTGGTGACGCCTAGGTGGCCGTGTGGGATGCGATGCTGGCGTTAGAAGGCGCCCTCGAAGATCTTATCGCCGAAGTGTCACCTTGCTCCTTTGGGCCCGAAGAGCTGTCGCGTACGCTTCGCCGAATCGGGGATGCGGCCGGCCTTGCTCGCAACGCCGTGATGTCCTTCGGCAACCACTGCTCGTACGTTACCTCATGCCTGGCGTGCGCACTTCTCCAGCACCGGGGCTGCCAACATGTCGACGGGCTAGCGGATCCCTAGCTGGAGATGTCGACTGGGGCCGGGGTGATGTCCGGTGTTGTACGTGTTGTTCGCCCCGCTGTTCGGGTTTTCCACGAACGGATTTGGGAGTACATCGGGGAGGTCGCGGCGAAGGTAGAACTACGGCGGACCATGTACGGCGAGGGGAGCCTCGGCCAATGGTTGGACGAGGCCCACAGCGCGACAAAGGCGGTGCCGACGCCTCCGGGCGTGGCGCAAACCCCCTGGTGTGACACCGGGGTTCTCGCATGCTGGCGTGTGTTGTAATGTATGCACCTATATTTCTGTGAATAAAAGTGGAAGTTGCTCCCATGTTCTAACCAATGTGTCCCTATGCTCGGAGCAATTGCCTGCCAGGGATCGGTTACTAGTCTCCGATGTCATAACTCGACGCCATCTTCGGCCTGGCGGCGGGCTGAGGACACGCTGGACTTTTGGGCATGTCGAACTTCAACGGGCGAGGCTTCAGCACGGGCGGTCACCAAGGCAGAGCCGGGCGAGTAGCGTTCTCAAGCGCCCAAGGACGCTTATGCGGTAGACCTTAAAGGGTGTTGATCGGTAGACGCCTTTGTAAATATTCGTATATGAACGCAACAAAGACTAGGAACGCAACAAAGACTAGGAAAAAAATTGTCTTTGTCACTTTTTCATGGCCGCGCTCTTTCCTGGTTCCCTCGTAACATCTGGCTTCTTGCTCCCGCGTTTAGTAGCCGAGCGAGTGCCTTGGGTGCTCCACCCTCCCGCCGCCAGCTTGGTGATGGCGGAGCTAGAGCCTAGTCGAAGCAAACGTGCAAGCGCTCCATCCCCTACTCTTCAAAGTGGTGGCAACGGAGCTGGCGCCTAGTCGAAGTAGTGGCGCGAGCGCTCCGTCCCATACCCTTCGAAGTGGTGGCAGCAGAGCTGGTGCCTAGTCGAAGTAGACGCGTGAGCGCTCCGTCCCCTACTCTTCGAAGTGGTGACAGCAGAGCTAGCGCCTTGTCGGAGTAGAGCGTATGCTCCATCCCTACCCTTCAAGGGTGGCGCGAGCCGGCGCCTAGTCGGGTCGAGCGCGAGCGCCCGCCCCTACCCTTCAAAGTGGTGGCGGTGGAGCCGGTGCCTAGTCGGCGAGACACGCGAGCGCTCCGCCCCTACCCTTCAAAGTGGTGGCAGCGGAGCTAGCGTATAGTCGGCGAGACGCGTGAGCGCCCATCCCATACCTTCGGCGGTGGCGCGAGCCGGCACCTAGTCGGCGAGATGTGCGAGCGCCCATCCCTACCCTTCAAAGTGGTGGCGCGAGCCGGGCGCCTGGTCGGAGTAGACGCGCGAGCGCCCGCCCCTACCTTCGGTGGTGGCGGCGAGCCGGTGCCTAGTCGGGGTAGATGCGCGAGCGCTCCGTCCCGTGCCCCTCGAAGTGGTGGCAGCGTAGCTGGCGCCTAGTCAAAGTAGACGCGCGAGCGCTCCGTCCCGTGCCCTTCGAAGTGGTGGCAGCGGAGCTAGCGCCTAGTCGAAATAGACGCGCGAGCGCTCCGTCCCCTACCCTTTCAAGTGGTGGCAGCGCCGGCGCCTGGTCGGCGAGACGTGAGCGCCCGCCCCTCTGCAGGCCGACTGCGTGCGGGGGCAACGTCCACGCGTCTTGTTTGTGCTCCATGGGGTGCGTGCGGGGGTAAGCCTCTGCTACGCCCTATCTACACCCCGTAGGATGTGTGTGGGGGCAAGCCTCTGCTGCACCATATGCATACTCCGCGAAGTGTGTGCGGGAGCAAGCCTCTACTGCGCCAAATACATACCTTGTGGAATGTATGCGGGGGCAAGACTCCGCTGTGTTTTGTTTGTACTTGCGTGGGACCATCAACCATGTCTTATTTATACTCCGGAGAGTACACGCAGGGACAGTACCCACACATGTGCGGGAACATCTGCATCTTGTTTATACTGAGTAGAGTGCACAGGGACAATATACGCGTCTTATTTATACTCCGTAGAGTGCGTGCGGAGGCGAACCTCAACACCACGTCTTATTTATACTCCATAGAGTGCGTACAGAGGCGGACCTCGACGCTACATCTTATTTATACTCCGTAGAGTGCGTGCAGAAGCGGACCTCAACACTATGTCTTATTTATACTCCATAGAGTGCATGCGAGGTGGACCTCGACGCTACATCTTATTTATACTCCATAGAGTGCGTGCAGAGGTGGACCTCGACGCTACATCTTATTTATACTCCGTAAAGTGCGTGTGGAGGCGGACCTCGATGCTACGTCTTATTTATACTCCGTAGAATGCGCGCGGAGGTGGACCTCGACGCTACGTCTTATTTATACTCCGTAGAGTGCGTGCAGAGGCAGACCTCGACGCTACATCTTATTTACACTCTGTAGAGTGCGTGCGGAGACGAACCTTGATGCTACGTCTTATTTATACTCCGTAGAGTGCGTGCGGAGCCGTGCCCCCACACGTCGTTGTTTATACTCACGGAGAGTGCGCGCGCGGAGATAGACCTTTGCGCGTTTTGCAGGAAATGAGACTAGCCTCGCAAACGGCGAACTTTATTAAATTCCCATTTGCACGGGTGAGCGATTACAAAAGACAGGGTACAAGGGGCATGATGCTGACCACGAATTGCTCAAGGGTTGAGACAACAACGACTGCTGTTGTAGGGGCGGCGAAATAGGGTACCCAGGGAGCCTCTGGCTCTGGAGCGGGGTGCTTCTTGGATCAGCCGAGGACCCTTGTGTTGTCGCGTTCACTTTAGGGGTTTCGGTGAACCTCACGACGCGGGCCTTGGGTACCCAGCTCTATGCGCCGGGCTACATCCTGGTCGCCGTGAATGGTGATGATACCCCGCGGGCCTAGGAGCTTCATGCACAGAAAGCCATGATGCAGGACTGCCCCGAAATAATTGAGGGTTGGCAGCCCCAGTATGGCATTGTAGGGGTATGGGATATCAACGATGTCAAAGGTGGCACCCTCGCTTGTCACATTGTCATCCCGGCCGAAGGAGATCTGCAGGCATATCTAGCCCAACGGGTGGAGAAGAAAAACAATAAAGGGGGTGGGGAGAAAGAAACCGTTCGGCCGAGAGGGGAGGAAGGGTGGGCGCGCGCAGGGTTTGGGCCGCGGCTGGGCGCGATGATGGGATGGGGTTGGGGGCCGGCTTGGTCCGGCCCGACCCCACCCACATTTTTTACTTTAATTTTAATTTCAGTTTTTCTTTTGCTCTTATCATCATATGTATATGAAAATATATACACATATACTTATGGGTTTAGACACAACTAGTTTTCAGGTCTAGAACAACGGAGCGAAATCGTTGCAATAGGGCCCAAATAGATGCAATATGTACCTACTGCAACACATCACTTCCGTTGGCAAGCGTGGCAAGTACTTGCGTGCTTAAAAGATTGTGCAACGGATTGTGGTTTCGTTGCAATACCTATGGTTATTGCCATGTAATGTGTTGTGGCAATTGTTTGTTATTGCAACGAATGATATCGTGGCGATATAGGCTATTGCCACGGCCGACTCGCGGCAATAGCTTCTTTGCCACGAAGTTTGGTCGTGACAATAGTATCATTTGCCACGAAAATATTGCGTGGTAATAGGTTCTATTGCCACGCCAATGGTTCGTGGCAATAGACCCTATTGCCACGAGAGCATTTCGTTGTAACAGATATATTGCTACGAGAGGCATTTCGTTGCGGCGAGTTTGTCACGGAGGTGTTTCGTTGTAATATGTTTTATTGCCACGGAAAGCATTTCATTGCCATAAAGTTATTGCGATTTAAATATGTTTTGTGGCAAATAGATCCTATAGCAACGAATATTGTTCATGGCATATAGTGGAATCGCAATATAGTAGCGGCGTTGCAAATGACCTATCATAACGAAATACCAATTTTGCATACGGGTTTATCGCAACGATAAAATTTGCGGTAGCATATTGAGCATATGATAGTTTATTATAATTTGTTGTTGCAAATTAATAATCAAATTAGGAACACAATGGATCAAAAACACATATATTAATTAAACACATAATAATTTAAAAGTGTCACCCTCATGCGAAAATTACATATCAATCTCCATACTTAAACTACAAAGTTTGTAACTAATAACAAAAGTACTATCACTTCCATTCCATTTGTCCGCACTTCTTTGCCATGTTGAATTTCTGACTTGACGTCGCCACGACTCTGTTTGCTCGATCAAATTGTTTCATCTGATAGAACATGAACAATAAAGAGAGACCTTAATGTGAGTATTGTCCAAAGAAGACATACTTAAGTATGTCATAGTGCAAGTTTAGAGATACAAGTTACAACTGAAAATAGCAATCCACGAGTTCTCTAGTTGATTGCGTAGCAAAGTATTTAGCAAGTGATTCCAACAATTATTTAATTTCATTTCATTTACCGATATATAGTAGCTCTACTTCACCTGGCATAATTTTCTAGTAGTTTAGAACAATATGCTATATTTGACATAAGAACAATGATAGATGAAGATTAGTCACATTTTCATTTTATACCTGCTGGTCCCTCCTTTTCTTCGAACGAGTTGTAGCAAGATTCATCGCATCGCGACTATAATCGATCGGCTCCGAGTTGCTACCGCCACATCGCTTCTTATAGTATAAGAAGTCCCTAACCGAGTATCCAAGTCGTTCTTTTAAACTTAACAATGTCATAAACGAGACATTAGTCCTATCAAGATCGCACTCGAAGAATTCTTTTCTCGTGGTGCTCCTTGCATTGAATAACTAAAGTCCACCGCTGACCCAACCTTTGTTTCGCTACGTATGTTTACATAGAGAAAGGTTAAATAGTCAAAATGCGATTGCGGTATGCAAAATCGAGAGGAAAATAGTAGATGATCGAACGAAACAATAAATTTGTAATAAATGTGCGCGTGCATGGGTATGCACACAAGCATATGTTTGCGATTTCTTTTTCAATATGAGGTAAAACCTCACGCTCTCCATGATCGATTGGAGGTAAAGTTAATCAATTAGTAATTGCACGGCTTAGAGTCCAATGGTGGTCCAAGGCTGCATTAAGTTCCCGCATCGAGCCGTTTATATTGCCAATGCAGGCATGCATGCATGGAGCTAGCTAGGGTTGACCTACAAGCTTAGCTTAATTCTGCTCAGCTTCTGGGATGGTGGTGATCGATAAACAACGCGGCTTGACCTGCGTTTTGGCCTGTTGGCCTTGCATGTGATGGTCTGGTTGATTATGCAAAGTTAAATAATCTGCCCGTGCCTAGATGCTATTGGCGTCGGTGGCAAAAGTCCAACGAATTAGTCTGTCATGTCAGGAAAGGTTACATACACTCCAAACCATGTAATTAAAAGTGAATGGCTAGGTATATGCGTCTCAGATCCTTGATGTTGCATGCATGGTCCCCGTATAGTTATGGTTTTAATAAAGAGACTATACACAAGCCCTTGACATCTATTATTTCGACGTTAATTTGTACTGTGATCTATGCACAAATTCCTATTATTTTATCTGCGACCAGTGGCGGATCCAGGATTGGAGCACGCCCCAGGCTAAATTTCAACCAAGTAACAATCTAACATATCACAAGTCTAGAACTATATTATGATATAACAAAAAATACGTGACAAATCAAGGCCAATTCAACTGGTTTATATAAAATGGAATTGATCAGAACATACGGCAGGCTGAACAAGAGGAAATCGAAATGAAGTTTGTGACTCCAGCTTAAATCACCTTAGATAAATTTGTCCCTGGATGCAATCTGATTCCTCTTCCCTCAAGGTTTTTGGCAACAACTGCTCTCATCTCATCATCGAAACCTCTGCAAGTGTCAATGTAATGTCACATTCATCTTTCTGTCAACATTCATGTTAAGAATATTCCACAACTCGAAAACTTTGAATAATAAATGCCAATGACAGTATTTTTATTATGATCAGAAAGCATGTTCATATGTCCATGCTCCAGAAACTTGACCTATAATGTCAATCATTATTTAGTGAAAAAGCTATAAAGCATACTATCCACTTCTCAGTACACTGTAAAACCAAGCAAATAAACTACTCAGGCGGATTTTTCCATGTGCAAGTGTAACATAATAACGGTCAAGCAAACTAAACTGCTAATGTTAGGAACATTTATAACGCAAGAAAAAGTGGCACTTAAAACAATAAATGAGCAACTTTAGGCATAAGGTAGTATGACACAGAATCTCCAACTGCACAAACTATGTGAATATTCTTCTGAAATCAGGCAGTACATTATTTGGATATAGGACCTGAAATATTTTGCAGTTTACATGCAGACAGCTGATTAAACTACATACCTTAGAGGAAGTTCTTTTCGATAAAACAAGTCCACCTCTGCACCCATCCCTCTCCAGATAGAAGCAAATTCAACAGCAATATATCTGCAATGTACCCGCCACATCAACAGAGTTTACTGAGTTAAGCTAGAAAGAATTGGTAATAACAGCATGGTACATAGTACTTAAATATATCGTAGAACAATACCCGCCACAAAGAATTACAGCACGCTTTGGTAGCTCCTCCAAACTTAAAGCTTCATCTGAAGTAATAGCCAACTCCTGCAAATGAGTATTCTCACTGGTGTAAGTCAGAACAACCCAGAAGGATACACAAAAGAATGAAATGTAATATTTGTCTCCTAAATAACTCAAAGGAGAAGCAAGATGCCGAACAAATAGCTTCTTAAACTTGCAATGTCAAATTTAGTATTGATGGGAATATCCAGAATTATTCGTGTGCAGCACTAAGTCAAGACTATCAAAATGAGTAAATCAGATGGTAGAGCAATAAACATCTTAAAGCCAAATCACAGGGTTCAGAGACACAGGCAGAAGAACTTGAAGGGGCTAAGGAAACACGTTAGCAGTACTATCACACCGTCGAGAGCGGCGAGAGAGACGGGCAGACGGTTTTATTCAGGCTAGGAGCCGGAGGAGCCCTCGAGTCGAGGAAGGGCGCCGAGACGCCGAGACGGGGCGGGAGGCGGGGAGACGGCGGACGCGACGAGGCGGCGCTGGATCAGCGGCTCGGCGCAGATCTGAGACGGCGGAGGCGACGAGGCGGCGCTGCGGCGCTGGCAGTGCGGTGCGGCGGCGTTGGATCGGCGCCTGGCTGGAGCGGTAGGGTTTTCACCGTGGGAGCGGGCGCCAGGCGGAGTGGGGGAGGCCGGGAGGGCGAGCCGGGGAGGCGGAAGGAGGCGGAGGGAGACGGGGAGGCGGAAGGAGGCGGAGGGAGACGGGGAGGCGGGGAGGCCGGGGGAGGTGGGGGACGAGGCGGCGGCGGGGGAGGTGGGGGATGAGGCGGCGGGGCGGAGACACTATCTGGCGGCGGTCTCTTTCTCCCCTCCAGATTAGATTAGGAGGGATTAATTTGGGCGGAGGGTAGCGGGGGCGGCAAAAACGTGGGTGCAGCGGTTTTGGCGCTTCGTTTTTTTTCGCGTTTTTTAGCAGGAAGAAGGGTGCGTTTGTGACTTTGTTTGGGAGAATATTGGCGGGATCTCTATTTTGACGGAAATTTAACTTCGTTTATAAATTTGCGAGCTGTCCAGTTTGTCAAATTTTAGAAATTTTGTTTGGGTGTCATCACATCATGTTCGTGGACCATTAATGATTTGATGAACTTTGTATAAGTTTGAGTGAAACTTAAAACCATGTTGATTAGGTACAAATGAATAACATGCACGCAATAGTTTAAATTAAAGTATGAGATTTGGTTCAGTCCATACGGAGGTGCTGAAGGTGCTAACACCTCCACCACATCCGCCGCTCAATTAGTAGGGACAGAATTGTATTTTTAGGTTTTCACGCTTAATCGAGCAGTTAATCAGCACAATACATGCTACAATACTTTGGAGCCGGTATTCGTAAACTTCCAAAATTATATATTCGAAAAAACTTCCTACAAAGCAATTATAGTATCGCATATGAGAAATCGTAGAAGGCAAGACGCACACCGCTTGGTTGTATCAACCTATACAAGCGAGCGATCGTTCTCGAATGAGCTGAAAATTTCATGTTACACTCCCATCTGCACTGTTGATGTGCCATTAGAATTCGCCACAAAGTTCATTTCATACGCATATGAGAAATCGTAGAAGGCAAGACGCACACCGCTTGGTTGTATCAACCTATACAAGCGAGCGATGCGTTCTCGAATAAGCTGAAAATTTCACGTTAGACTCTCATCTGCATACGATGTGCCATTAGAATTCGCGCCAAAGTTCATTTCAGATCGCACATGAGAAATCGTAGAAGGCGAAGACGCATAACCGCTTGGCTATATTAACCTATGTGGCGAGCAATCTTTCTCGAATGAGTTCAAAATTTCACGCTGGACTCCCACCTACACCACGACACGCCATTGCAATTCGCGCCATAGTTCATTCGTACTCGCGCGAGAAATCATGGAAGATAGTGCGTCGCCGCTTGGTCAGTATCAACCTATACAAGCGAGCGATGCGTTCTTTAAATGATAACCATTGGATGAGATTTAATGAACGGTTGAGAATCAACTAAGTGTATTGAACCATTTCTCTTAAAGTATACTGATCGCAACTATATCGTTCCTCTAAAGTATAGTACCAATCGCGCCTTTGTTTCTTCATCGCAAAGGGTATCGACTTAGTTGCAAGCTTGGCGAGTTCCTATGCCACTACTTGTTTGACCTCGCTTTCTAAGGGACATGTAAGTCTTGATTATATCATCTTCATCAACTCGCTAGGAAACTTGCAAGACAAGTTTTGGGGAGGCGCATTGAACCAACCTTATGAGTATTCGCACTATAACCGTTCTAGAAGAAGGCGTTACGATCAATGAATGTGACTACATATATTTACAATATATGGGTTTATGATCAAGTATTGTGTTTTTTTTCAGTCTTCCACGTGTGGACTCAAAAAAACACAATACGTGACTAACTCTCGACGACTTCATCTTAGAAAAGAAGTTCAAGTAGTACTCGGCTAGAAAAGTTCTCTTTCCATTATACGTGACTAACTCGGCCAAAACGTGTAATACTAATGTCCGCTTCAAAACAAAACGTATAATACTGTGTAATGCATGAAGCATATTTCTAGCGAGTCACGTATGAAACATGCATACATGCATTTCTTTTCTCTTTGCTAGTCCCGTATGAAGCTTCTTCCATCTCCTTTGTGACATATGTGCATTTCTTCTTCTTTTTTTTATGGCTCACATGCACATGCATGATTTTGTTGCTCGGTTGATTTCTTCTGGCTTTGGCATCTCAACATCTCCTCATGCACAAACCTGTTACCAATTAAAATACTAACATTAGGTAGTAGCCAATTCTCATGTAAATTTAAGTTAAATTTAATTAGGAGCGAGTTCACTGTTGATTAATCTTTTAGCTCGTGCTTGCATAATCGGTCCGATTAGAATGTCCTCATTATCATGTACACTAAATGATGGACAATGGACTAATGTCGATGAGACCTTCTAAACGCATCTTCAATTTAGGCTTGTACAGATCGAGTATAGGTCTGTATATAATTAAATAAAATAGTAGTAACTCTATATCTCTAAATATAATAATTAAAGACCCAATTAAATTAGAGTTCACATAATAATATTTAATGTGGCTCAATAATTCCTTCCAGTTAAATAATATATTTAACTGAGAAGTGCAAGTCATGAGCGTATCCGCGTCATCTGTGGAGGCGGGCGATCGCTAGGTAGCGGCGTTTGCGCGGTGGCGCGGATGGTGGAGGCGGGTGACTGCTGGCGTGCGGTGGGAGGTGCCCAAGGTTTTATATGACAGTGCTTACCATGCTTAGATAAATAGAAATTTACAATTATAATTGACAGTGGGGTACAATAGTCTGGTGGTAAACGCCTTGGCCTCCGAGCTAGGAGGTTGTTGGTTCGATTCCTCCACACCCCATGGTTTTTGTTTTTATTTTTTCTATTCTAATTTTTATCCTCTCCTGTTTTGTCAAGTGAGACCTCCTCAACTACGTTTTAGTTGTCACTTTTCA
This sequence comes from Dendrocalamus sinicus, assembly GCA_036346575.1. Classification (NCBI taxonomy): domain Eukaryota; kingdom Viridiplantae; phylum Streptophyta; class Magnoliopsida; order Poales; family Poaceae; genus Dendrocalamus; species Dendrocalamus sinicus. The sequence goes on from CM070669.1 coordinate 2,832,484, forward strand.
ATTTTTTATCACCTCTAGCAATTAATAACTATAGATAATATAATTCCTCCACACCAATTCGGCCCTTGCGTTGAGCAGTTAGGCCCACGAAAACAAAGCGTTGTAATAACAGATTATTGCCACGAACAATCATCATATATAGCAACAAATTTATTTCGTGGTAATACAAACTCATTTCATACGCATTGTATAGGAACCTTTTGCAACAAAATTGATGACTATGACAACGCAATAAAATTGTGGCAATATTGTCACCCGCTCGCAACGAAATTCTATAAGGTGGCAATACCTCCTAACTATTGCAACGAAAATCAATATTATCACAACGCAAGACAACCATGGCAATAAAGTCATACTACTCGCAACCATTTTCTAAATGGTGGCGATAAAGCCACCTTATTACAACGAATTCAATGACTATCGCAACGCAATATTTTAGAGGCAATACTGTGCACATATCGCCACGATTTTGGCAAAATGTTGCAATAGTACATACCTATTGCAACTAATTTAGTGTCGTTATGATGCGTTTAGTACTAAAGGGTCGAATCCAAGAGTGAGATATATATATATATATATATATATATATATATGTATGTATGTATTTACACACACGCTTTTGCTCTTTATTTAATAGTTTATTTCCCTTAGTTGCCTATTCTATTTGACCAATATTATGTGTGTATATATATATGTATGATCATATGTGGACCCATTTTTATTTACGTGCCACCTTGTTACTCATACCCTTATCTTTGTAGCTGACATTTTATGTATAATTTAAATCTCCTCCTTATATTGTATGGATCATCTTTTCAGATTCTTATTTTTATATTTTCAATCCTCTAATGTTCATACATATTGGTCTCCTTTGATCCTTTTAACTTTTAGAGCCCTTTGCCAATTTTTAGGAAAACTCTATAACTCCAAATGCAAATAGAAATACACTGCAAAAATAATCCAAAAGTTGTACATTTCCATAATGCCATTTTTCAGGATGTTACAAACCTACCCCCCTTAAAAAGAATCTCGACCCCGAGATTCAGGTAGAATAGAAAGAAATGAGGGTGGGGTTATATTGGCTAGCAATGGTATTCTGGGTGTTGCTTGACGTATAATGCTTAACTCCACAGAGAGATGAAAATCTGCACAATAGGGGTTAGAACTTGGAGAAGTCAAAACGGAAGAGAGAAACCTTGTCCTTCTGGATAAGTCGTAGACTTCCAAATACTTGCTCTTGATATTGTTGTCTTCACATTATCATGGAACGGAGTACTTGCATCGTCTATTGGACATATGGTTGTAGAATTTCATATTGATAGGTGGGTAGCAATGGTCTGTGCCCTAGGGAGTAGATGACCTTAGGGGTGCAGAGATGACGATGGACATATCTATATGGTGGATTTTCACTTCTACTGGGATCCCTTCTTAGTCTTTAGCTTTGCCAATTATGACGATTTTAGCTAAAGGTAAGTCTTGCAGTCCTTATCACTAGAAGATTTCTATCCTTACGAATATCCTTATACTGGTTTGATTAGCTCTAAATCCAGGTTGTTGCAACTCCAAATATACATCACAATAGTTCTACGACATTTTTGTCTCACAATGCTACCCCCCTTAAATAAATGACGATTGTCATTATTTATCCATAGTACTCTAGCTGTCTTGGTCGACAATAGATTTGGGGAGTAATTCTTGGGGCAAGGGTCTTATCCTTCGCAGAAACAGGTGATCTTGCTCAGTGGGCTTTCTCCTGGCGGGTGGTCTTCTTCGCAGTGATGTTGTTTTCCTTAAATACTGGAAGATTGAAAAGTCTTCGCTTCTTCTTGATTGCCTTGGTTTTGGGTTACTTGTTATTTCGTTCCTTTGGATTCGATGAGGTTTTTAGCAAGAGGTGAGAGGGAATAGCATGAGGTAAAGGATAGAATCGTTGGGATAAGGTAATCTAAACCCATTCTAATTTTAAAAGAGCACACCCAGGGAGCTGGGGTGATACTGAACCACACAAATTTTTTTAAAAGCAAGCTTTTCCTGTGACTGCGAAATAGGATGCCCAAGGGCAAGAAGACAGTGCACAAGGTCCAAATAAAATCTTGCAACAATACATCGTCTACTCGGGGGAGCACACATAAGATGCACATGCTTCATCTGCATAGTTTGTTTAAAACAAAACCACCTTATCTTCATGAATATCTTCAACATTCCTAGCCTTAAAATTTGAAGTAGGGGTATGAGAAGAGAAACAAAATTTTCCTTTTAAATTAATAGACAGAAGAGGAGAGTATTTGAGGCAATTTGATTGATATTAGCACTCTCTTGTGTTATTGTTTTGAATTTGGGATAAAAGAGCTCTAGAAGTAAAAATGGCTAGGGTAGCATTTAGATGAGAGGGAATCATCTGAAGGAGATAAGAATGAGCAGTATAACTTATGTTTTTGGAAATAGTATTTTAAAGAAATATTTCTAGTCATGAATCTAACAGCCAGGCTAACTAGGTCACGACCTGCAGTCGATATGCTCTGATACCATCCCTGTAGGGACCCAGATTTTATAATCCGAATCCACTATGTTTAGCCGCACTATTCCTGGATCGAGAGATAGTGCTCACGATTCTGATTCTGAATATCAAAGTACATATCATGCGAGCGTAAATATAATAGTAGACTTACTCATGGGCCGATTAGGCCGAAATCATAAGTTGCAGCAGCGGAAGAACGAGCACGCAGGTGGGACCTTCAGGACATGCCCACAGGCAGCCAACTGGAGGTGCGCGACCTAGCCCTTGACGTCTTCATCATCTTTGCCACCATGACCAGTAGTGTTGCTGAAGCGAGGTGATTTGATTCCTGATTCTGAATTGTGTCGCAAAAGCGAGTGTGAGCACTCCAACCCCGTGCTCGTGAGCCAATACACAGAATGCAAATAAATAGTATGCATGGCTTATCAAAGGAGAGGCTTGGGTTATTTTATTTGCCAAAAATTGCTTTTGGTAGCATTATTATTATTTAATCATAGTGTTATCGTTACTACCTAAAACTCCACACGGCGATTGCCATAATTGACTTAATCCACCAAAGACACACTTACTTTACTGATTGCTGTCTAAGACTCCAAACAGCGAGTGACATCATTTAATTAATCCACCGAACATACTCTTTCTATACTGAGTGCTGTCTAAAACTCCAAACAGCGAATATCATCAATTATACAATCCTCCAATCAAATGCCGCATAAATCCCCAAACAACGAGTATCATAATTTATATAATCCATCGATCAATTACTGTCTAGAAACTCCAACAGCTAGGGTCATCTTTTATTTAGATCCACAATATCTTTTATATTCTAAATTTCTAACAATCCAATCTTGTGGTTGCTAATCATCAACTCTTCATTTCTAAATTCTAATGACTATCCAACATAATTGCTTCCAAATCCACCGAAATCATTTGCATCGAGACTTCCTATTAATTAAATACTTTTTCTATTGATCCAAAACCATAATTTGTTCTCCCAATAATCAAGCTTATTTTCTATTGTCTACCTTTAATTAATTCACTAGCATACATCCACCAAGAATATCAATGATCAAGTCTACGACTCACTAGTATACATCCACCAAGAATATCAATGATCAAGTCTACGACTCACTAGTATACATCCACCAAGAATATCATTGATCAAGATTGTAATCAAGCAATTACCTTTACACTCCCTAATTCTCCAAAAATTATTTAGATAATCTATCTAGCCTATATATTCATTTAGGCTCCACAAATTTATTCCTCCCAGAATCCACACTATTATTCTCACCACTATGATTGATATGAATCGACCAGTATCTTTACGTGTTTACTGCAAACCTCCATTTCCTTTACTCATGACTTTGTTTATTCCTAACATATTTTATTTTGCAAGAATAGATGTGTCATTATTCGAAATACAATATATAAAAATTTCCTGAGACCTAGCAGATTTGCACAAAAACATAATGTGTAAAGGAATGCAATAATAATAGTGATCCAGATTCCATCCACCGTTACATGGCATCCGCACCATATGCTATCCTTTCAGCGTTATAACCGCTTACATTACCACTGGGACGATACCCAGGACAACTCAAATCAGGGCTTTCCACTGCCCTTCCACATTTCCATTCCCACCCACAAAGTTTTTGAAATAGAACTATATCTGGTTAAGTTCCCATGTCCGCCCTTGACTGTGGGCACGGCTATTCGAATAGTTTTGACTCTGTAGAGTTTGTACACTTTCACCACAAGAGACAATCAACTCGTTGCCCCACACGATTCCTTAGTCATGTGGTTGAGCAGACCATCACAGTGACTTTTCAAAGTATTTAGTCCCTTTTGTCATCTCACTTTATGGGCTTCTCCCACTTGCGGTGGGTCCCATCTATGCGCGGGATGTTCCCCACAGTTACTAACGCAGCCGAGCTTCTCAACTCCCCGCAACGATTAGAATAGCTGGGCAAACTTCACCCTCCACTGGTGTCCCTTAGGGCCCCCTTGCCCGTGCGTATCCACTTTTATCCACTACTGGTGAGATGAGTCCGGAGATTTCAATAAATTTACTTAGCCAAGTTGTACTTTACAGACTTGTGGTTGTACTGTTTTACACAGGAGGTCATGACAAGATTCAGTCCTTATTGGTATCTGGGCGGTCTACCACTAACCCACTTTGTGCTTCCACTGCACCACACATACACACCCTCGAACCAATCCGCCCAGATATTTAAGCAAGTTGGGAATTTTGGGAGTGTAAAATAATCATATCAAATGTACCGGTCATTATCAGCATGACTTCCCAAACCAGTTTCTCATGATTAAAATGACAATGATGTTTGGGGCATTTCAGCGCCCCCTGAATATTTATGCAATACTAAGCGTAGCATATCATTAGGGACTTATTTTCGAAATGTTACTGTTATAATTTTGCTAGGGCGACAAGGTTCACACATTCAAATATTCCAAAGGAGGGGTAATATTATTCAAGGTAAACAATGGGCACATAACTACAATATTAAATTAAACATGTATTTGCATATACTAGTAGAGTGTCCGTGCTAACGCTACGGCGGCATTTGAGGGATGCACATGAAAACAAGGCATTTTTCAGGGTTCTCAGCATTGAACAGTTCAAACTTAATCCTTTTTGGCATGCCTTGCGCTAATGTTATAAGCTAACTTACTAAATACTATGCTCACAGAAAATAAGCCAAATAAGCTAGGTTGTAGGACAAGTACAAAACATCATGGAACTCAACCTATAAACTATTATAGTGTTATAAGCCAAGAAACCCCATAAGCCAACCATGCAAGAGCTTGACTTCTCTTTGGAGGTGGATCACCATGCAATAGCTTCACTTCTCTTTGGAGGTGGATCTTAAACTTAAAGATAACAACAACACCAAGAATAATAGGTTTGTTTGAGGTAACCCCAACCCCAAGCATAACATAGGCCAAGCATTGCCCTACTATGAGAATAGCACAAATAATGGCAACATTTTCTAATAACTCTCAAGAATAAAGCAAGAGCAAGGAAAACCTTCTCGCTTCAAGTTTAATGTAACCAAAAGGACCAGTTCATTTATTATTCAACCAAGATATATAGCATGGAGTCATGGACATCGAATTACAGAATGGCAACATGGCGTAGAAATGCCAATCACCCCGAAAGATAGTGCGTTGGGTACAAGTTATCATCATAGTCCACTTTAAATTCACAAAAGCATGTACAAGAAAATGGATGATGAATAAGATAACGGAGGAACAACATATTTTTGTCTATAAGAACTTAGATCGTGCGGATATGACTCATATCGGTAAGTGGACAACCACAATCACCAGAGTCATCTAAAACGAAAAAAAATCTGGACAAACACCATTATAAAAGATTTTCCCAAAAATACAGCCTACAATGAAGAGTGGACTTGCAGAAAGTAAATAGCATGCTGATGGACATCAATAGGTCCCAAATAGAAAATGTAGCAAGATGCAGAGAGGAACAAGCTGAGCACAAAGAAAAATAGAAAATAAAGTAAGAATCCTTCCAAAAGGTTATGGAAAATAACAACATAGGCCTCTCAATAGCAGAATGTCAACACATCAATGAAACCAATCAGTCCTCACAGATGGTTTCATTGTATGGATTATGTACATAGACAGATAGACCAGCATAGAAATAAAGCTGCAGCATGAGAGTAACAGAAAGAGAGTATTTCCAAGTACCATCAACTTGGACGAAATAAACAAACCAAGCAAAAACTATCACTATCAGACTATCAGATACACTGAATCTGTGGTATTAGTAAGAAACATCAGTAGAGGGCATGTAATGGTATCTCAAAACAAGAGTTTCGAGGGGGAATAAGGGAAATGATATGAAAGCATCATCAATTTATCTTGTACTTCAAGATGAAGAGCATCTCCAAATTGTAGAATGAAAATGCAAATAGAACGAAAAGATGAAGACAGATTGCCCCTAGGAAAGTTGCAATACCATAACCGCATGAATCAACTGTGGACAAAGTACAGACAGAACATCACATTGTGCTGATTGTAGTCTGTGGCGCTCTCTAGTGCATGAGAGCGTAATAGTGGTGAAGCTCTCTAGTGCTTGCATACTATGGACATGCTAGCCTATACGCAAATTCATATCAATCATTGACAAATTCATGAAACCAAAGAGGAAGAAAATGACGGATCATATTCAAGGCACGCATAACATACACCATCGATCAGATATTGCTTAATCAAATTGCTCAGTTGAAAAAATATACATGAAGATGCAAAGTCAATTAGTTTGTTTAATTTTGCCGACTTCTAAATCTACGACCAAAAACAATCCCTTAAGCATGCACTCACCAAATAAATTAACCAACCAATCACGATGAACACTTACAAGAAAGTTAAGGATCAATACATCCATCGGATGCTTTTTTCACCAAGGTATCCACAGATTATATCTATTTCTAGAAAAGATAATATATAATTAAACTTGCACACGGTTTATTCCCTACTTAATTGTGATCTCACCAAAATGTTAAGGGATCCGTAGTCGATTTGATGGCTGCCCGGCAAAGATACACCGCGACGGCGCCGACATCCCCGCGCCAAGGCGCCACCGCGACCTCTGGCGGCCTCGCCACCGACACCACGTCCCCGAATGAACCAACAGGCGCAGAGCCGCGAAGATGGCGCGCATGGACGCCGCCCATGAACCGTTGATTTCCATGTAATGTAAATTGCACAATTAACACTCTTGCATACCGAAAGCAATATCTCATCTCGGGAAAAAATGCCACTTACGGATCCGAGGCTTCACGGAGCCGACGATCCAGTTGCTCGCGCCGACGACGCCCGAGCGGACGCGTCCGATTCCACGCCGCCGCGCGCGCCGCCGTCGGCGCGCTCTCCCTGCCGCACGCGCCGCGCGTCATCGCGCGCGCGCGCCGCGCGCGCGGACGCGGTTCGCCACGCCTCGCCCGCCCGCCGCGTCCTCCCGCCGCACCGCTGCCGCGCGCCGCGCCCATCGAGTGCGTGCCCGCACCGCTTCGGACGCGGTTCGCCGCGCTCGTCCGCCCGCCGCGTCGCGTCCTCCCGCCATCCGCGCCAGCAGCGCCGCGCCCACCGCGAGATGGAGGACGGAGAGAATGGAGGACGGAGGGAATGCCGAGGGCTCGTCTTGTGCATCACCTCGGGGGCTCGGTCGGCGGCGTGGGTTTGGGATCGCCGCGCCGGCAGCGATCGCGCGGCGCGGCGGGTCGGTGGACATGGATCTCTCCGCGATCGCGGAACCCTAACCCTAGGTGTCGCCGGCGGGGAGGCGTCTTGAGAGTGGGGCGCGGGAGCGGCGGGAGTGGAGGCGCTGGGAGAGGCGGAGATGGGGAGCGGCGGGAGTGAGGCACCGGGAGAGAAGGAGATGGGGCGCGCGCGGTGGAGGATGGGGAGCGGAGGAGGCGCGGTACCAATAAAACAACGCTGCACTCATCGCGCGGCTTCCACGTCTCGCGCTCGCCCGTGGCGGCGGCGCCGTGCCGCGTCGGCTGCGAGATCCAGCGACATCACGGGGGAGGAGGCGCGCGGTGGAGGACGGGGAGCGGCGGGAGTGGAGCGCGGGAGAGGCGGAGATGGGGAGCGGCGGGAGTGGAGGCGCGGGAGGAGGCGGCGCAGAGCGGAGGGATGGGGGCGGGAGGAGGAGGCGGGAGGAGGAGGCGTGCGGGGTGGGGAGGGAAGGAGAAGGAGGCGCGCGGGGAGGGAAGAGGAGGAAGGAGAAGGAAGGAGGAGGCGCGCGGGGTGGGAGGCGGCCGATTCGGGGGAGGCGCGGGAGGCGGGGGGTTTAGGTTTAGGTTTAGGGGGAGGCGCCTCGTGTTGAAGCCTCGCGTTGAAGCCTACGTTCCATCCAGGCCGCACGATTGGGTTGAAGCCAGGGAGAGTTTTTGTTTAGCCCTTGATTTTAATGAAGACAATTTGCTGGGTGCATTTTTGTGGGTGCACGAAGGTTGGTGCTCTCAGCGGGGGACGTATTCTTGGGTGGACTGAGTGTAATTTCAATTGGTCAATTATAGTAGAGATTCTATGTACAGTGTCTCTGACATGTGGGCCCTACTGTCAGTGGGCCGCTCGGGCTACAGCCGCTGACGGGTGGGGCCCACCTGTCAGCCCAAGAAGTAAAAGAAGAAACTCAACTCGGCGCGCTGCAGAGCCGAGGGCTCGAACCCGTGCGGCCGGGAGCCTCGGGGGGGGGGAGAGGAGAATTAGCCGCGCTAGCCAAGTTAACCTAATGATGTTACTTACCCTATAAGGGGAGTAATTCCTTTTATACTCTCAGTCCTAGCGTGTTGAGTTAAAAGGAAAAACCAACTTGCGGCCGAGGGGAATCAAACCCGGGCCAGAGGGGTGAGACCGCACCACTTCAACCACTCGGGTACACGCCCTACCTGACCGAGAGGAGCGAAGGGTTGAGGTTGAGGCAAGCGTGGGGAGGAGTTGAGGCAGAGGAGCTCGGGCAATGGCCGGGCGGCGGCGTCGGCGGCGAATGGTGGTCGAGGAGCCCCGGGTGAATGCTAAAATGTGTTCCCGGGATGTATACGGTGCCAATGGTATGGTTGGTGTGGGCCGAGGGGGCGCGGTGGCAGCCGGCGGCGAGCGATGGCGGTGGTTCGGGGGAGGCCTTCGGTGCCGGCGGGGTACGGCTGACGAGAACCTCCGACGAGGTTGTGATTAACTTTGGGGTGATTCATAGGTGATGTAGGAGGGCGGAATTGAGATGTGGCGGTGGGATTTGGCGGGGAAGGTGTCGCCGGAGGTGGGGACAAAGGGTGAGGCCGGCGGCGATTAACAGTGTTTCGGTTCGATTGCTTTGAGGGGAAAAGTGCTGGGAGTGTGGGGATCCCAGTGGAACACTCAGAGAGTCTTATAGAGGGCCTGGGAGAGCTGGCAACGGGCGCCTACCCGTTCGGTCACGTCCATGCGCGGCGGAGCAGGCGGCTAGGGCAGAGAGCGGCAGAGATCCATATCCACGCAATGGATTCGCCATGATGCCCCTTTTTCCGCGCATGCCAGGGGAGGAACTCGAGCCTTGCGCACGAGGGGATGGCTTGACAGTGGGGAGAAAAAGAGAGGAGCGGGGCAGAGGATAAGGGCGCGGCGGTCCTCGGGCGGAGGCGGCGGCGTCCGCTTGTCCCTTTGCGATTGTCCATCGGTCCAAAGAGGATGGAGGCGGGTTGGGCTACAGGGCACGCGCAAGAGGATCTCGGCCCGGAGAGAGGGAGAGACGGGTGGAGAAGAAAAATAGTAAAGGGGGCGGGGAGAAAGAAACCGTTCAGCCGAGAGGGGAGGAAGGGTGGGCCGCGTGCGCAGGGGTTTGGGCTGGCCGACTTGGGCGCGCGCGGGGATGGGGTTGGGCTGGGCCGGCTTGGTCTGGCTTGACCCCCACCCACATTTTTTTACTTTAATTTTAATTTCAGTTTTTCTTTTGCTCTTATCATCATATGTATATGAAAATATATACACATATACTTATGGGTTTAGATATATATATATATATATATATATATATATATATATATATGTATGTATTTACACACACGCTTTTGCTCTTTATTTAATAGTTTATTTCCCTTAGTTGCCTATTCTATTTGACCAATATTGTGTGTGTGTGTGTATATATATATATGTATGATCATATGTGGACCCATTTTTATTTACTTGCCACCTTGTTACTCATACCCTTATCTTTGTAGCGGACATTTTTGAAGGACTACGGGCAGGCTACGCTAGCGCAAATTAATAAAAATTCTACCCGTAAACCAAGATCACTGCAGTTATAGATCACGGAATTACCACTAGACGCCAGTGCGGAATTGATGCAGCACGTCGGGCGAGTAGTCGTACTCGCCGATGCAAAGACGTCGGGGCGAGTAGTCGTACTACTTCCTCGCCCACGCCGCGGCGTCCCACGTGCAACTCCTCTCTTGCGGTTCGTCCGAACGCTACAAATGCAGCGCCGCCAAAAGGTATCCACACGCACGGGAGGAAGCGCGCGCCGGATTACTAGATCCGCGCGCGCGCCGTGGCGTGGTAGGGGTGGCGGCGGGGTTTGAGGAGGTCACGAAATTCTCCTCAACCACAGGCGCCCTTGCCCTCCTTTTATAGACGTCCTTATAATGGGCTTCAGCCAATGAAGGCCCATTAGGACTCAATACCCGCCTAACCGGATCCAATCCGAATTAGGCTTCACCCTTAAGTGTGTGACCCTATAGGTTCACGTATGTTTAGACATGACGCGAGTACACGATTTGGTCAATAGTTGGTAGCGCCTCTAGCAAGACGTGCCAACTCCTAAACATACACAAAGATCATATCGGACGAACCATCACAACTTTATGTACATGCCAATCCCTTTGCCTCACGATATTTGGTCGAGCTCCAAGCTGACCACTCTTTCTCGATCCCGTGATCCTAATCCCTTACTAGGTTAACTCTTAACCTTAAGTAGCATGGCCATGCATTTGGATCCGATCACTCGAGGCCCAGATATCTCTCTCGGTAGAGAGGGCAAATCCCATCTCGATCGACCATGCCTTGCAGCATGCTTCATGACAAACCCGAAAGCTATCTTTATAACTACCCGATTCACGAGTAGCGTTTGATAGCCCCTAAGTAGGTCGATTCACATCTCAAGTACATGCGACAATCTCAGGTCTAAGGACAAGGCGTACACATTGTGTAGAGAGAATCATAAGTATAAAAGCTATGTCTCATGTTGGGTCGGTCCAACCCCATGTTCTAAACATGTGTCCACATTATTGGTTTGACATCTCCATGTCTATGACACATGAAACATGGTCATCAACCGATACATGTGCTAATCCATTATTCACGTGTGTCCACACATGAACTTCGACTAGGGACAACTTTAGAATAACCATACAAGTAAAGAGTTTCACAAACAAGTCACATACTTGTTAATCAATACAAAGGCAATATTCAAGGAACATTTATTAAATCATGGATACAACGAAATATCATCATCTCTATGATTGCCTCTAGGGCATATTTCCAACAATTTTATGTATAATTTAAATCTCCTCCTTATATTGTATGGATCATCTTTTCAGATTCTTATTTTTATATTTTCAATCCTCTAATGTTCATACATATTGGTCTCCTTTGATCCTTTTAACTTTTAGAGCCCTTTGCCAATTTTTAGGAAAACTCTATAACTCCAAATGCAAATAGAAATACACTGCAAAAATAATCCAAAAGCTGTACATTTCCATAATGCCATTTTTCAGGATGTTACAGTCCGTGTCTCCCTTGTATGGCTCGATGGCGAACTTCAAGTCTTCCGGCCATGCCGCTTGCTGCAGGCCCGCGGAAAGGGGGAACTCCAGGTCCACGCTTCGCAGCGGGACGCGTCTGGACGTGGGGGCGTCGCGGCTATCCGCCCGTTCCGGTGTAGGCTCCGGCACGACTGCTGGCGGGGTCTGCTGATTCTGAGCCTCTTGCATATCCCGCACGGCTCCACGGAGGTCCGTCAGCTCCCGCTGAAGCGTTCCGATGGCCGCCAGCGAGGCGCTCTCCACCGTTGGCGTAGTCGGGGCAACCGGCGCACCTGGTCGCGCTGTCGGGATAGTGGGGACCACAACCTGCACTCCCGGGTTGCATGATGCACCGACGCGGTAGACATCGGGGTCGGGGACGAGGCCAGCATTGCCACCAGGACCGCTCGTCGCTCCTGCACCGGGTGTAGGGACGGCGGCCGTAACAGCATGGGCACCGGCGCTACCGCCCCCGACCACCCGGTCGGTGCTGCCGGTGTTGACCATCGTGGCATCAGTGGCGGGGTCAACCGTCATGGCTGCGGTGGCGGGGTCGACCGTCATGGCGGCAGTGGCGGGGTCGACCGTCGTGCCATGAGCGCCGATGTTCGTGGCTGCCGCACCTGCGCCGTCGTCCACGCCCGCGATTGCCGACGCCAAAGCCCTGGTGTTGACGCGAGACTCCGCCGCGCCCGCCTTCTTCTTATTTGCCGATGATGAAGCTTTCTTTGATGCCATCCTTCTTCGGATCTTTAGGCTTGCTCTTGTCTTCCCCACAGACGGCGCCAACTGTTGTGGTTATAGACCAGACAGAGAGAGAGGTATGGTAGTGGAGAGTTAAGTGAGCAATGCTTAGGGTTCCCCCCATGGCCGGTATCGTATATATATCCACGTGGGGAGTGTTTTTACAATATTGCCCTTACATCTGAGTATCCTTCTCAGGGGTATTCATGCCATTATACATGCCCATTTTGGGCCTTACAGCCTTTTAACAGGCTTGCTGGGCTTAGGTGGGGGCCACCCCTACAACAGTGGTCTCGACAAGATTTGGAGCAATGGTTGAGTCAAATGGGCCGACCGGTGTTCAAGTGAGGCATTGTTCGGTGGAGCCAGAGGCAGAGAGACTTGCCGATGCAGTGTTGACTTTGATCAACCTATACATGATGTGCATGGTGGTGTATGACAAGATGTTGGTGGAATTAAGGGAGGTTGCCCAGAAGCTTCGTCGGGGGTATTTTGGTACAAATGCCTAAAACTGGACTTGAAGCTTATGCCAAGAAACCGTGTCATGGGGAGGTACCGGTAGGTGGTTTAGCGTTAGGCTGGAGTTGGTTTGGTCTATATTAATGGGCTTGTGAGGCCTTGTAAGTCATGCTTTGAGAAGCGTGCGTGTGAGTGGAAAACCCGTTATGTGTGGGTTATCCATTATCGGGTTTGCCCATGTGTGGTAGATGGTGATTCACTTTGTATTCAAATCTAGGGTTTGGTGGTAGGGCTGGCCACCATCCATAAAGAGAGAGAGAGAGAGAGCTTAGGGAGAAGCCATCTCCTCCCCCCTTGGTTGAGAGAGAAATTTTTATGGTTTGTGATAGATCCTTGGAGAGGATTGAGTGGATCTTGTGTGTAAACTTTGTGTCATCCCAAAGCTTTACTTATGGCTGGGGAGTGACTGTAATCATTCATCTCTATGCAGCAATAGAAGAAGAAAATTCATCCAAGTCTTTGCCTCTTGTTCTTGAATGTTGATTTCTTGATTCGACTTGATTTTTTGTTTCCTTCTCCCCTCTTGATCTCTAAGATGTATTAGTGAAATGAGAGATCCTTGTTGATCCATTCTTGTCCATCAAGATCACTCATATAGCAAGAATCAAGTTTTGGACCATGTTCTCTCATAGGTCAAATTTATGATTTCTTGATCTAGACTGTTTTGGTGTGGATCTTTACCTCTATTACCTTCCTAGGACAAGTGGGAACATTTTTGGAAGTCTTGTGACTTGATCTCCCACGATGAAGAAGTAATTTAGGTTTTTGGGTTTTTGGAGTACTTGCAACCTAGATCCTCAAATATGAAATTGACAAGAACCATACCTAAGAAATCTTTATTTCTTGATTAGAATAGGTTATTGATATCTTGAGGAAGGTCCCTGCCAAGTTTCATATCATGTGGACTCCACTTGCTCAAGATCCACCAATTTGGGTGTTTTGCCCAGTTTTGGTGTAGTAACACTTCAAGAGCCAAGAAAATCCCAAATTTCATATGATCATCCAATATCTTTGATTGGGATATGTTCTCAAAGTCAAGATCTAGCTATGGTTCAAATTTTAAATCATTTGGACGAACGAATCAAAAGTTTTATCCATTCTTGGTTTTGAAATAGTGCTGATTTTGAGAGGAGAGTTTAGAAGGCCGGTCAGACTACCCATTGTAGGGAGGTCGTACCGTCCAATATAAGAGAGGTCAGACCGCCTATTGTGAGAGCAGTCATACCGCCCATTGACCTCCGGTCGAACAATGCAAGGAAGAAAATGCCTGGTTTGGCTTGTTTTTCCTAGATCTCTTTTGTGCATGATTAGTCTCTAATGTTCATAGTTTTTCATATTGGAGTGAAGAGAAGTGCTTTCGCTACAGAAAAGATTTTTATTCTTTCCTATTTATCCCTTTTAGTTGTCGTTCTCGGTCCTGCTAGATAAACTCAATGGCTCGGTATTTACTTCTAATGGAGGCATCGATCACTGAACATTTGTTTGTTCCTAGGTTGTTATCTGTCAAAAAACATAAGAGCAGCCCAACAATAGTAGTTGAAGCTGTACAAGCAAACCTACAAACGGTTCTTCCATTTCAATTTTCATGTTTCCTCTCTTTCCATGTTGGCTTTATCTGATATTGCTAAAATGATTCATCTATGAAGATTCTAACATAAGTTACATAACCGTGAGATTGAATTTTACCATTTGAACTAGCTGAAAATTGATAGCTTTCATGCAATAGTGAGTAGTGAAAATCGGATTGACTGGTTTGCTTCACTGGTACCTGGAGTTAGCTTTCCGGCCACCAAGATGAAGTAATGGTACTTGATCCAGTTTTATTCTTTTTGTGTATATGGTCCATGTGGATGTTACTGTCTTCCGTTTTTGTTCTTTTTGACTTATAGCTTTTCCTTTTTTTTAAACGAATAAATAGAATGATTTCTTCGTCATCATTTTAAAGCGGCTTATTGCGACAATCTTTTCTAAGCGGTTTATCGGCATTTGGTTTGTTCGTACAAACGCTTGCACTAGAACTATAGACTATCAGTTACAGTCGAAAAGAACCAACCCTTTATCTAGGACTAGTTTGTATTGGCTTTGGCTATGGTTGATGGCTTTTGGCTGAAAATAAATAGTATCAACTGAAATAAGTTGCTTTTAGAAAGAGGGGGCGGGCGGTTAGAAAAAACGAGGGAGGGATGCCTACGCAAGAGAGGAATGGAGTGCGTGATGCATCCGTAACCCTTTACCTTTTCCCTGGTGCGAGACAGGAGCAAGAGAAGTGGAAAAACCACATTGAAAAGTCAGATATTTATATTAGCTTTTTAGCTTTTTCTGGCTTCTTGTAAGCAGAAGCCAATATGAACAAGATCCTATTTGTTTTAACTCGGTGGTGTTATTTTCATAGAGATATGGTCAACTGAAAATCTGAAATTGTGAGTGTTTGATTGTTCTACTAGCGTTGACTCTTTCAGCTGATCAGTAGTAATCCGTTCACACTTATGGTTACATAACAACCCTGATTTTTTACCAGGTTTAGTCACATTGCTGGCTAAAAGAAATTTCGCCTAGGTTTAGTCAGGCTACCGACTAGGGAGTGGTGTTGATCGAATTATGATATTGATGAAACCCTATTATGCTCTAAGTCAATTGTTTCATGTATTACATTGTTCTCGTTCGTTAGTTGTTTGTTATGGGTTTATTTAAGTATTCGTTTGAATAATTGACTAATTGTAGTTTGGAAGACCCTAAACACTTTAGATACTATTTTGCCGCTAGGCATCAACTGCAGTTGCATTTGCATAGCTTCAACCTTTCTCAGAGGAGTTAAGTTTTAGAAATAGTTTTAAAACAGAAATGTCAGTGTGCTCTATAAACACTAATTTTGCTGTAAGAGGTCTAACCCCTTGTTTTGGGAAACTATACATACAACTATTTTGGAAAAATCAACCTTCTAAAGAGATGGTGTGACAAAATTCTGCCCTATTAGAATCCATTTGTTTTATATTGCTAAAGAAAATTACAATGTATCGATATATAAAATTCCTTTGTTTTTCTATTCACACAGTTTTTATCTTCTGGCGTTGCATCTTGCGTGCCTTTTTTGAGGTACCTACCCATGCTTTACTTGGTAGTCGGCTGAACCAAAATTTTCCTAACTTCATTGATTCCAAGATTGAGGGTTTGATGATCCGCCGCCGTCGCCCCTCTTCCCCCACCTCGCCGCAGTCGCCGCCGCCGGACGACGACGACCTCCTCCGGGAGATCCTCCTCCGCCTGCCTCCGCAGCCGTCCTCCCTCCCCCGCGCCTCCCTCGTCTGCAAGCGCTGGCGCCGCCTCGTCTCCGACCCCCGATTCCTCCGCCGCTTCCGCGCATTCCATCGAAAACCTCCCCTGCTCGGATTCTTCAAAGTCGACTTCTTCATCCACGACTTCGGCGAATTCTCCTTCACCCCCACGCTGGACCCGCCCGACCGCATCCCCGAATCACGCTTCTCCCTGCCGCGGCGCCCCGGCGATCGCTGCAGATTCCTCGGCTGCCACCACGGCCTCGCCCTCCTCAACAACCTGACGCGGCGCGAGGCCGTCGTTTGGGACCCCGTGACTGGGGACGAGCTCTGCGTACCTTATCCGCCAGGGTTCGAATACGATCCCTTCAACGGCGCGGTGATGCGCGCTGCCGTCAACGATGGCCACTTGAGCCCCTTCAAATTGGTCTTGGGATACACCGACACTCACACAAGTGAGTTCTTCTGCCTCTACGAATCGGAGTCTGGTGTTTGGGGCAATATCATCTCAACGACGATTACAAGTCGGTTACGTTCCACGAGGCCCAGCATTTTGGTTGGGAATGCACTTTGCTGGATGCTTTTGGATGACAACATCCTTGAGTTTGATTTGGATAGGCAGAGTCTAGCTGTGATTGATAAGCCAGCAGACGCCAGCAAAAGCCCCAGCGTTCAGATCTTGCGGACAGAGGAAAGCGAGCTTGGCCTTGCCGTTTTGACAGAACTGAGCATCGAGTTATGGGAGAGGAAGGCCAATTCTGATGGTGTTGTGAGATGGCTGCTTCAGAAAACCGTTCAACTAGACAAGCTCCTTTCATTGGGATTTCCATCTGAGAGTGCAGGAGTAATGATAGTGGGGTATGATGAGGACACTAATGTGATTCTTCTGTCTACGGTTATTGGTGTATTCATGGTCCAACTTGGGTCGCTGCGGTTCAGGAGTCTTTCTAATAGCGATGAAGACTCCACCTATTATCCCTACACAAATTTCTATACTGCAGGTAATACCTTGTCTCTGCATCGCGTAAGTAACAAAATCCAATTACTTTTGCTATGTGTTTGCTGTAATGTTTTTCATGTGATTAAGGGTTGACTAGCTATTTAAGCATAAATTGTGTTTGTTTCTTTGTCAGGCTGGTGAACTTGTGGCAATGTAATTTTGATATTATCAATTTATTGCTGAACTGTATCACAGCTAGATCAAAAATAGAACTATAGTTATTGTTGCCTAGCTATCACTATATGCATAAAATTTGCTATGGTGCTGTGCTTGTACTTATCTTTTCAGCATGCACTTCCCAAGAACACGTACAATGAAGGTGTTTAGAGGGGTGCTTATATAAAAAAAGCTGGGTAATTTTGCAGTGCAGGTGCTTATACAGAGGAATTCTATGGGCATCGATGCCTTGTCAGTGTTATACGCACATAACCACCTTTTTGTTTGGTTGATACTTCAATCGAGGCTTCTTCTGTTCTCTTGCAGAAAAGAATGACTCGAAAAAGGAAAGAAACACGGCAAGCAAGTAACTAACACGAGGGAATGAGTCCAATACACAATAGGCTATGTACTCATGCATGTAGATTTATTAGTGAAATTAGTTTGCCGCTGCATCAGATTAGAAAAGAGTCCAATATAAGAAGTTGTTCAAGACACAACGTAGCTACGTACTCATGCATATAAATTTCTTAGTCAAATTAGCATGCCTCTGCGTGCAGACGAGAGGAGTCCAAGCTGTACGTGTATCTGCAAGCATGGGATGAGAATGTGCTGTAAGCCTGTACTATTGACTTTAAGCTCAATTTTTTAAAATTCTTTTTTTAAAAAAGGGTCTTCGCGCTTGAGATCACACGTGCTTGTAGGAGTGCTAACGAGGTAGTTGAATGATTTAAGCACCTATATAAATTTGCTTGCATCATAGGTGAGAGCTTTCATACAAGTGCTTGATGATGTGGCAATACACTCTCTTTAGCACTTATGCATAAGCACTTTGCATTGTACATGCCCTGACAGTTAGAAACTGGCAACAATCACACTAAAAAAAGTCGAACTATCTGATTTGTGAAATAGTAATTCGGTTGGCACATTTCGAAGATGTAAGCTTGCCATGCCTTTCATTCAATAGTTTTTCAGCAAGATAGTATTTATCTCAATTTGTCTGGCTACTAATAGCAAATTGCATATGTTATGACCGGCATCACGTACGCGCGCCGGAAGCGCGCGCAAGAAGGGGCACCGGCCGGTCATTAGGAGTCCTGGAGCCCATGGATTTATCTTTACTACTTTATCTCCTTTTATCCATAAGCAACTAGGATTTAGATTGATTTGTTAGGGGGGGGGGGGATAAATACCCTCAACCATGATGGAAATAATCAAGCAAGGCAACTATCGTTGCAGGGCTTCCAATCGGACCCTTCCCATCTATTCCCCGTGCGCCCTCTGCCCTAGCTCTCACGGCACCCTCACGCCGCCACGGGCTGCTGCCCCGCCGCCAGGGAGACTCCCACCGCTACCCCCTCAGGAGCCTCCGTCACGCCCTGGGCTCTACCAATCTGGTATCAGAGATGCCGGGGTCCGAGGAGGGCGGCAAGCAACTGAAGGAAGCGCCGCCGTCGCCGCCTGATCCCATTGCCAAGGCTCTGGCCGAGCTCGCCCACCAGATGGCTGCCGTATTCGCGCGCCTGGACGCCCTGGAGTTCTGGCCGCCAGCATCCACAACCGCCGCCAATCCCCCATCCACCCTTCCAGCCGCCACCACTTTGCCGGTTCCCATCCATCAAATCCACTTCCCCCACTCGCGGTCGCCGATTCCGGCAGTCCCGCCGCTCCCTATGAGACAGCCTTTTCCGTCCGGGCCAGAGATGGGTGCCGGCGCTGGCCTGGGCGCCCCTCGCTTCCACAAGCTCGATTTTCCCACATACGACGGCAAGGAGGATCCTCTCAATTGGCTCAACCGGTGCGAACAGTTCTTCCGTGGCCAGCGCACCATGGCCTCGGATCGCATGTGGCTCGCCTCGTACCATCTCACGGGTGCCGCCCAGACGTGGTACTACGCATTGGAACAGGACGAGGGCATGCCCTCCTGGGACCGCTTCAAGGAGTTGTGCCACCTCCGCTTCGGGCCGCCAATCCGCGCTAATCGCCTGGTGGAACTCGCCCGCCTGCCGTTCCTCTCCACGGTCCAAGACTACCAAGAACGCTTCAATGCGCTTCTCTATCACGCGCCGCATTTGACGCCAATCCAGAAGGTGGAATTGTTCACCGGCGGCCTACCGGAACACATCAAGATCGACGTCGAACTTCGTGAACCACGTGATCTACAGACGGCAATGCACCTTGTGCGGGCATATGAGCGCCGTGCCGAGACGACGCCACCACGCGCATCGTGTCGGCCGCCCGCCCCTCCGCGCCACCGCTGCCACTACCCATGCCGCAGCCGGCCGCCGCTCCGACCCGCCACGCCAAAGACCGGCGCCCGATCCCGATGCGCTGGCACCGCTGCGGCGGCGGAGATTGCCGCCCCCTTCGTCCGTTCCGCCGTCTCTCCCCGGCTGAGTTGGCCGACCGACGACGGCGAGGCTCGCTACAATCGCGATGAGCGATCGTCGCGCGCGCAAAAGTGCGGCTCTTCTTCATTGAGGTGACCGATTATCTGGACGACGAAACGGCCGAGGACTCGGGCAGTGCAGAGGGGACCGCGGCCGCGTCGGACTTACCGGTGGTCTCCCTTCACGCGATCGCCGGCATCCGCACGGAGGACACCATGCACCTCTATGTCCACATCCACGGCCACCGGCTCCTGGCGTTGCTCGACTCCGGCTCCACCCACAACTTCATCAACGCCGAGGCCTTGAGCCGACTCCAGTTGACCACGTCGGACAGCGCTAATATGCGTGTGGCCGTGGCTAACGGCGATCGGGTTCCCTGCACAGGCGTGGCCCGCAACGTCGCCATGAGCATCGGGCCCGAGGACTTCACCATTAGCTGCTACGGCATCAACCTGGGCGGCTTCGACCTCGTCCTAGGTGTCGAATTTCTCCGCACCCTGGGGCCCATCCTTTGGGACTTCGAGGACCTCTGCATGGCGTTCTGGAGGGGCGATAGGCGGGTCTTTTGGAAAGGCCTCGGCTCCCCCCGCGACGACATTCTTCAGCCAACCCTGTTAGCCATCACCGGGGCGCCACCGCAACCCCTCTTGGACCGCCTTCTGCACCAATACAGCCCAGTTTTTGAGGACCCGAGGGGCCTTCCACCGGCACGACCTTACGACCACCGCATCCACTCGCTTGCACGGGCACGCGCGGTGGCCGCCCACCTACCGCTACCCTCACCGCAGAAGGACGAGCCGAACGCGATGTGCCGCCATGCTTTGAGCAGGCATCATCCGACCGAGCACCTCACCCTTTTCCGCGCCTGTGCTCTTGGTCAAAAAGGCGGACGACTCCTGGCGGTTCTGCATTGACTACCGTGCGCTGAACGACAAGACATCCAAGGACAAGTTTCCGATACCGGTGGTGGATGAACTCCTCGACGAGCTCCATGGCGCTCGATACTTCACCAAGCTGGACCTCCATTCCGGCTACCACCAGGTGCGCATGCATCCGGAGGACATCGAGAAGACGGCATTCCGCACCCATCACGGCCACTTCGAGTTCCTCGTCATGCCCTTCGGCCTGTCCAATGCGCCGGCAACGTTCCAGGCCCTTATGAACGACGTCCTCCGGCCCTTCCTCCGTCGGTTCGTGCTCGTGTTCTTCGACGACATTCTCATCTACAGCTCATCGTGGTCCGAGCATCTGCAGCATGTTCGCCTCGTCTTCGACGCACTCCTCGCCCACTCCCTGCACCTTAAGCGCTCCAAGTGTTCTTTCGGGGCGTCTTCGGTCGCCTACCTCGGCCACGTCATCTCCACCGACGGTGTCGCCATGGACAGCGACAAGGTGGTCGCAGTCGCCTCCTGGCCGGTGCCCTGCTCAGCCCGGGGTCTGCGCGGCTTCCTCGGCCTCGCTGGGTACTACCGGAAGTTCATCCGGAACTTCGGAACAATCGCAGCACCACTAACAAAGCTCCTACGCAAAGACGCTTTCGCCTGGACGGATGACGCCGCGGCAGCATTCCAGTATCTGAAGCACGCCCTGACGACGGGACCGGTCCTGCAAATGCCCGTCTTTGACCAGCTGTTCATCGTCGACTGCGACGCCTCGGGCGCGGGCTTTGGCGCCGTCCTCCACCAAGATGCCGGTCCCCTCGCGTTTTTCAGCAGGCCGTTCGCTGCCCGCCATCTCAAACTGGCGGCCTACGAGCGGGAACTTATCGGCCTAGTGCAGGCCGTTCGACACTGGCGTCCGTACCTATGGGGACGCCGCTTCCTCATCCGCACCGACCACTTCAGCCTCAAGTTTCTCCTGGACCAGCGTCTCTCGACAATCCCGCAACATCAATGGATCAGCAAGCTGTTCGGTTTCGACTTCACAGTGGAATACCGTCCCGGGCGCCTCAACACAGTGGCGGACGCCCTCTCGCGCCGCGACTCGGACTCAGCCACACTCCACGCTATCTCGGGGCCCTCATTCCACCTCTTCGACGAGATCCGCACTGCGACGACCACCGACGAGGAGGCAGGCCGTCTCCGTCAGCAGCTCCAGAACGGCGCCATTGCGGAACCCTGGCGAATGGCCGACGGGCTCCTACTCCACGGCTCGCGCATCTTCGTGCTAGCACAGCACGACTTGCGCAACCAGGTGCTCTCCCTGGCCCATTCGGCCAGCCACGAGGGTTTCCAAAAGACACTACAACGATTGAGGGCGGACTTCTACATTCCCGGCGACAGAACGCTTGTGCGGGACTACGTTCGCTCCTGCCTCACCTGCCAGCGCAACAAGACGGAGACCCTGCAGCCGGCTGGCCTCTTGCAGCCCCTCGACGTTCCGTCACAGGTATGGGCCGACATCTCGATGGACTTCATCGAGGGTCTGCCAAAGGTTCACGGGAAGTCCGTGATCCTCACCGTCGTTGACCGTTTCTCCAAGTACGCGCACTTCATCGCCCTTGGCCACCCGTACTCCGCCACATCCGTCGCCAGGGCCTTCTTTGATGAGATCGTCCGCCTCCACGGCTTCCCCACTTCCATCGTCAGCGACCGCGACCCGGTCTTCATCGGCCACATGTGGCGCGACCTCTTCAAGATGGCGAGCGTCAAACTCCGCATGAGCACGGCCTTTCACCCCCAGATGGATGGCCAGTCGGATTTCGTCAACAAGGTCATCGCTATGTACCTCCGCTGTGTCACGGGTGATCGTCCTCGCGCATGGGTCGACTGGCTACTGTGAGCAGAGTATTGCTACAATACGTCGTTCCACACCACACTACGTACCACTCCGTTCCAGGTAGTCTACGGCCGGCCTCCTCCGCCTCTGTTGCCGTACCAGGCCGGTGCCGCCAGGACTGACACAGTGGATGCCCTCCTGCGCACCCGCGATGACTTTGTCGCCATGGTCCGCGAACGCCTCCTCCAAGCACAGCAGTATGCCAAGCGCTACTACGACGCCAACCACCGTGACTTGGAGTTTGCGGTGGGCGACTGGGTGTGGTTGCGCCTCCTCCACCGACCGGCACAAGCGTTGGAGCCACGGCCCAAGGGAAAGCTCGGACCGCGCTTCGCAGGGCCATTCTAAGTCTTGGAGCGGATAGGTCAGGTGGCCTACCGTCTCCAGCTTCCGGAGGGCGCCCGGCTCCACGATATCTTCCATGTTGGCCTGCTTAAACCCTTCCACGGTGACCCTCATCGACGCGCCCCGATGCCTCCTGGCGATGGCGGTTGCGCCCGCCGGAACGCATCCCACGCCCGGCCGCCGAGGTGTCCGCGCGTCTTGGTGCAGTGGCGCGGCATGTCCGGCGACGACGCCACCTGGGAGCAGCTACCACACTTTCGCGAGACTTACCCCGACTTTCAGCTCGAGGACGAGCTGTTTGCAGAGGCAGGGAGAGATGTTATGACCGGCATCACGTACGCGCGCCGGAAGCGCGCGCAAGAAGGGGCACTGGCCGGTCATTAGGAGTCCTGGAGCCCATGGATTTATCTTTACTACTTTATCTCCTTTTATCCATAAGCAACTAGGATTTAGATTGATTTGTTAGGGGGGCATAAATACCCTCAACCATGATGGAAATAATCAAGCAAGGCAACTATCGTTGCAGGGCTTCCAATAGGACCCTTGTCGGGACCCCGGATTTCCGAACCCGGACCCTCTGTGTATTATAGCACTAGTCCAAGATCAAAGCTAATGCACAGAGTTAAACAGAATGGAAAACATCACCAACAGCGATTTATTACAATAATTAAGAGTGCTGACCGAAAGGTCTCATTATTACAGTTGAGGTTTCAAGACCTCACACACATGAAATAAGCGGAAGCAAAAGGTAAACTCGATGAAGACCCATCAATACGCCACAGGCAATTGACTGGGGAAGCGCGACCTAGTTCTCCGGGAAGAATCCATCACAGCCGCAGGCAAAGCAGTAGTCGTAATCACCTTTTTGAGCTTCGCAATCTTCTGAGATTTATTTTTAAGTGTAGCATGTGAGTACATAATGTACTCCGCAAGTTTTGGGAAAGATGCAATAGATGCAAGGCTTAACAAAGGAAGGTTATATGGTTCTTTTGCATAAGGCAATATTTTATTTCAAATACCATTAAATAATTTCTAAAGCAACATTTTGACCAATTAAATGTTTTAACTGAAACTAATAAGCATTTCATAGTGAAGGTTCTATCCACCAACACTAGATAACAAATTTTAAAATTTCGGGTTCCATCCACCCTCTCTGGCTCCAACCGCCAGGATACCCTTCTGAGAGTTCCCTCCACTCTCGGAATACAAATTTTTGATTTTAAAACCAAAACCGAAAATCTACCATGTGAATGCATTCCTTACCCGCCCTTGACCGTGGGCACGGTTATTCGAATAGTTTTACACTCTGCAGAGGTTGTACAACTTTACCCACAAGAGATAAATTATCCTAAAAGTCAACACGCTTCATTTGGCATGAGACCCAGATAAAATATCACAAAGCCTTTACCTTACTCTAATCTAGCTAGATACTACCCACGAGGTTTCACCGCAGTAGGCTAACCGCCCAACCGAAGCCCCTCTTGCGCCATATGAGTCTGATAAATCCACATCCCTCACCGTGGATAACCACCCATCCTCGCACCCACTTTCCATTGGTGGCACCTAAACTAGATTATCATAAGTTAGTCACTGGTCGTACCCATATAGACTTGTGGTTATGCGGTTAATGCTCGATCCGACAAACACAAGCGCTCGGTCCTTAATTGACTAGGGTGGAACATACACTTAACAAGATCTCGTGCGAGCTGCACCAACCCAAACCAACCATCCACCCTAATCCAAACCAACTTCCACATTTCATTTTATTTTAAAAGAACAGTGGTAACTCCAATTACCACTAAATTTACAAAAACAAGGGTATTACAGTAGTTCATAATTTCCCATTTGCAAGGTTTATGAGGTATTATATAGCATGGCTAAGCATTGTACTACCATTCTAATACCAACAATTAAATATATTACTCTCATTAATGAGCCAAAGGAATTTCTAGGGTTGCAAGGATACATGGCAATCAATTTCAAGTGAGGGCATAACAAGTTTGGATATAACTAATGCCTTAAGATTTGAATTATCATTTTATGTAAATAGCAATGCATATAATTTAAAATAATTAAAATATTTCAAAATCATAGGTTCAAGATGATCAAAGGAGACTTGCCTTCTTGCAGGGTTTCTGGGTCTTCCTGTTGAGGAGTGGAGAGGTCTTCGTCAACGTTGGATTCTACGCACGAAAAGACAGAGCAACAAAGCAAATAAATACAAATAAAAATTCAAATAAACTCAAAAATTCAAATAGAGGACATAGTTGGATAGATCATGATTTTAGATGAATTTAGAAATTTGAATGGCTAAATTTGGAGTTAAAATGAGAAAGTTATGCTTGTTTGAAGTTTTCGCTTTGAGTAAATCAGAAATTAAGAAATTTCGACAGTGGGGCCATCGGGATTATTAAATTTTTAATCTTTATTTTTATTCGGGATTATGACAGGTGGGACCCATCGGTCGTGAGCCCATCGGCTTAGCCTCGACGGTGGGACCCATGGACCCGAGGCCCACTTGTCGGTGACCAGCAGAGGGTGGGACCCGGTCGTGATGGCCCGCGAGGATGGTGCCGCCGACGGGTGGGGCCCACTTGTCGTCAGCGGTTTAATTGAAAAACTCAACCTCGGCGTGCGGAGCCGAGGGCTCGAACAGCGCAGAAGTCGGGGAAGGGAGAGCGGCGGTGATAGCCAAGTGAGCGGGGCGTTGCCTACCCATAATGGGTAGGTAACCCTCTTGAGGATACTGCGGAGGCGGGCGGAGATGGTCGGAGGCGAGGTTGCCGGCGCGAGGCGAGGCCGAGGTTCGGGTGACGCGTGAAACGAAGTCCCGTCGCGGAGAGGGTCGGTTGGAGGATCGGCGAGGCGCGGTGACGAGCGGAGAAGGCGGCGGCGAGGTTAGCGGGGCGGCTCGGTCCTCCGGCGCGGCGGTGCTCGGCCAGCGGGAGAGTGGCCGAGGGTCGGGAGGCTCGCACGGGCACGGTGGTGCTCGGGGTGGCGGCAGCGAGTTCGGGGAGGCCCGAGGCGACGAGGAAAGCTCGCCGGAGTGCGGCGGAGCTCGGGAGAAGGGGAAGCTCGTCTGCGGGGCTCTATGGGGCTCGGGAGAGGAAGTGGAGCGCGTCGGGGTGCTGGGCGAAGAGAGGCGAAGCCGAGGGGGGGCTTTTATAGGGCGGAAGAGGGGACACGGGCGCGGGATTGCTCGCCGGAGATGGCGGCCGAGAAAAGGAAGGGAAGGGGGAGGAAAGGAAATAGGGGCGAGAAGAAGGAAGGAGAACGGGGAAGAGGGATTTGGTCGCGGCGTCTGTGGTTTCCAAACCGGAGGGAGCCGTGGAAGGTAAGCGGATCCGCGCGTCTTGGTCGGCCGCGAAAAGGAAAGAGGAGGAAGAGAAAGGAAGGAGGCGGCTCAGCGGGGGAAGGGTCCGACAGCGGGGCGGGTGGCAGCGCGGCGGGCGCGAGCGGAGCGGACGGGGGTCCGCGCAGAGAGAGAGAAGAGAAGGGAGTGGCGGCGGCGCGGATGAAGCCACGCAGCTTGGGGAAAGGATCGGACGGCGGGATGGCTTAAGTGGGAGGGGGCGGTGGATTGAGGCCGGGCGCGGGGACGCGGCTCATCCAAGCCGTCCACGCGTCGGGCGAGGAGGAGAGGAAGGCGGGGCGACGGGCCGCCCGAAGCAGCGAGGGAGAGGGGAGGTGCGGCCTGGATGGGCGAGTCGGCGACGTGGGCGGATCTGGGCCGTCCACGCGTCGGCTGGAGTGAGGGTAAGTTGAATTTTATTTTTAGGAATTGATTTTTATTTACAGAAAATGCTAGGAAATTCTTTAGGCCTCAGAAAAATATGAGAATACCTCCAACAATTCCAGAAAAATTCACAGAAGCTCCTGGAGTTATTTTGGACTTAATAAAATTATTTCCAACTACTGTTGATATCTAATTTTCATATTCTAAATTACTTTTTAAATTCTAAAAATAGGTTTTAAATTCCAGAAAATCAAATAAAAGCCAGGTAAAATCCAATTACGTTAAAATAATTAATTTGAATTTAAATTTTTCTAGAAAGCCAAATTTGGGATGTTACAACCCTTCCCATCTATTCCCCGTGCGCCCTCTGCCCTAGCTCTCACGGCGCCCTCACGCCGCCACGGGCTGCTGCCCCGCCGCCAGGGAGACTCCCACCGCTACCCCCTCGGAGCCTCCGTCACGCCCTGGGCTCTACCAGCATCTATCTTATCTTATGGGTAAATAGTACTAGTTCGCTAACAGGATTAATGCTAAATAATGCACATTTTTGTCACTGAAGTTTCTCAATTAAAGCATATTTTGTTTTGGCCGATTTGGCATAACCGGAACAAATTCCCTCCAGAATAATTCTAGATGAATTAATTTTCTCTGAAATGCTAAACAGTCTGAACACGTCCTTCATTATTAGGTAAATGATTATTGTTGTTCTTCCTTGCACCTGGCAATAGATGAGGCTTCATTTACCTATTCCTACCCTGTTCATAAAAGCTATTTTTTCCCGCTCTTATTGATTCATCATTTCCCTCTCTTATTGATTCAGTTTTTCCTTATCATTTTCATTGGTTTATTGGACTTCTTTTGCCAGTAGGCAGAGGAATTGGTGGTGGAGATGATGGAGCAGAAATGTGGAACAATACATGAGACGATTGCCCCACTAGATCTGCTAATGTGCTATGTTGGTTGAACAGGTAATGTGGATTTATCTTTTGCTATGTGTATATTGTTTTGCTTGTGAACAACTCCATTGTAAATATATATGCTGCAAATGTTTTTGGAAGTTCATCATTTAGTATTTTGGATCAATATTTTCTTCAGTGGTAAACAAAGCTGCATAGAATGTTTTTATGGGATGTAAAACGGCAATCCACGCTACAACAAAACAACATATTGATGTATTCCCCTCCTTAAATAGGAACCTAACTGAAAACATCACTAAACAGATGTATACAAATCCGCAAGACAAAACTGGAATCTAATTAAGTCCACTATGGTCTGTGATTTGTAAATCATCGACTGTTTGCCTAAGTAATTGATTTTAAATTGTTAACTATACTTGAACAGTTCACATGTTCTACATTTCTTTTTTACATGCTTGTAGTTTTTTTTTTATTTCCATTGCTGTTCATGTTGGAGCTTAAACAAATGTTCCATGTTTTAAGTGTGTTGTTCCTTTCTCGTGCACTAGTATAGCTAGCTATTTGGCATAGAACTAGAAGAACATCTCCTTATTCTATGTTGTCGTTCTCCTTTTCTTACTACTTGCTTAAGTAATTTTCTGGTCAACTTTTTCTAGTGCCTGTTGTTATACTATGTCATGAGTATATATTTCTTTTTGTCAGTCTAACTTTTATCTGTAGTTGGCCATTACTTCAATTTCCATTAACCATCTAATATATCATACATGAGAATACGAGTTGTCCATTTGAGAAAATAGAGTGATTATCTTGAAAGACCTCAATCATGTACGCATGTTGCATCTATTGTGTCCTTCTGATCATTTAATCATTCTTGGCATTGCCAAAAGCCCAAAAGTTTGCCTAGGAAGTAGGAACCAGATGTTCCTGCCATTGTGCCCCAGATGGGTCCATAATATAGGGTGTATTCTTTGCGGTTTATGACTTATGGTTTCTTCCAAACGAACAAACGGGATGATTTCTTCGCTACATTTTCATGTAGCTTATCAGGATAGCCCTTTCGAAGCATCTTATTGACTTTTTGGCATTTGGTCATTCGCACAAGCACTTGTAATAAGGTCAAAAACCATAAACCGCAGCCGAAAAGAATGCATCCATACAAGTACACCGCATGTGGCTGCATAAGTGGCTCAGTATTCATTTCCGATTGAGGCATCGATCGCTAAACATTTCGTCGTTACTAAGTTGTTTCGATTTATATCCAAGTCTTGAGAGTGGGTCATCAATAGAAGTTGAAGCTATACCTAACTGGAAAGGTTTCTTCCATTTCTGTTTTCCTGTCTCCTCTCTATGTTGGTTTTCTAATATGGCTGAAATGATTCTGAGTGTGGACATTCTGACATAAGTTCCATTCAGTGAAACTGGTTTTTTAATGTCTGCACTGCCTGAAAATTCATAGCTTATGACCCTCTGCTCCAGTGAGCAGTGAAAATTGGCTTGACTGGCGAAATTGCTTCCTTGACAGGTATCCCGAGCTTCTTTCCAGCAGGCAAGATGAAGGTATCACACCCTGGTGCAGTTTCATTCTATTTGTGGCCTGTGATGTACCTATGTGTTCCATGTGGCACATGACTATTTTTCTGAAATTTTGTGGTGTTAGTATTATTATTAGTGATGTATGGTCAATTGAAGTTGTGACTTGTTTCGATTAATGCAATATTATCGACTCTTTTAGCTTATCAGTACAAATCGGTTTGAGCGATTTTGATCGACACAGCCTGGCCAGTCCGACCTTGATAAACCTTTAATTGTCGGTTTACCAGACAGCGAGTTTTCACGTTTGGGACATTCACAACCAGTTATTCTTATTAGACTTTGACAACGTTGTCGAGGTCTTCACAGTTTCTTCATTTTTCTTTGGTGATCCGGGTGACGTTGCTGGGGAGAACGCCCGAACGTCTCCGGTTGCACCCGTGCAAGAAGGCGGCGGCTGATGCCGAAAGTAGGAGAAGCCAACTGGATATACCCTTTTTGTTATTCATATTCCAGAGTTTTTTTTATTCCTATGCTCTAAAGAGGCAATATATGATCTTTAAGACAATTCAATAACTTTACAGAAAAAATTCAATTCTTGTAAGAATGTAAAAAAATTCCCGTGCCCTAAATAGATCCTCAGAGGAATTTTGAAGGTATCGAATCCTATAGAAAAATGAAGTATAACAGTAGTAGGTTTTCGGAACAAACGAACAAGCACCTGTAATCCTAAGGGAAAATTTCTTGATGGCTTGCACCTGGCCCTCGCTCTTTTGAATTTCTGTAAATTTTCTCAACACCAGAAATAACTCTTTTGATTTATTCATCTATTTATATTCCCATGGGATTGCATTGTCATTTCTATATAATTCTGTACCTGTTTGGCAGCAATTGGGAAGGGGAATGGGAGTATAGAGGAGGAAGTTTGTTGGAGGATTGCAGATGTGAGTTTGTTTTTAGTTCCAATCCTTGGTTAGAGAAATAGAAAATCGTGGGGAATTAATCTCTTAACTTGCTGAAGATTCTAACATAAGTCACAATAAAGAGCTGAGATGTACTGATCGTGTAATTCCTTCCCAATCCCACCTCCCACACTGCGTTTAAAATGTGTGTGTGTGTGTTGAGGTTGGGGGGGGGGGGGGGTTTGAAGCGCTACGGGTAGGCTATGCAAGCCCACAATTTTAAAAATTCTACCACATAAACAAAGAACCTCCGCTAGTAAGAGATTACGAGATTACCAGTAGACACGCAGACTCATAACGAAAATAGAGTCGATGTGGCATGTTGATGTGGTGGTAGTCGTACAAATCGCACGTCTCCTCCTCCTGCTCCTTGTGATCATCACAGGTTACGGATCGTCCTAGTGCTTAAGCTTTACATCAACACCTCCAAGGTATCCACATGTACGGGGTAGGAACATCATGCACTGGAGTGCTAGCATCGGCTACGTGGTATTGGATGAGGAATGTGTGGCAACTAGGGTTTCAGGAATTTCGAATTCTCTCATCAAACCCTATGCCACCGCCCCTCTATTTATAGGTATCAATGACTCGTGGCCCACATAAATTCAAATCACCATCCGAATTATATCTCTGTCCTTTAAGTGTGCGACCCTATAAATTCATGTACACTTGAACATAGCGCAAGTACTTCTACTTGTCCACTAATTGGTAGTGGCCCCTAGCAAGACATGCCAACTCCCAGGTATACTTAAAGTTCCTATCGGACGAACCTCAATAAAACTTATATACATTTCCCTTTGCCTCACGATATCGGTCAAGCTTAAGGCAAGTACGTGCAATTCTTATTGGTTAGCTTGATCCCTCTTTGTCGATCACGTGACTTGAATTCCCAAACTACGGTTTACTCTTTAACAGCTGTAGAAACCGAAACTTGATTTCAGCTTGAAATGACGCCCGGCGCGGCAGATTCTCACGTCCTCCGACGACGCCGTCCGCGACGTCGAGGATCTTGAGGACCTCGGCCACCGCCCGCGCTCGGACGAGCCTTTCTTCCTGGGCGACGCGCCGCTTACGCGCTTCTTCTCGTCCGCCACGAAGTAGAGGCTCACGTGAAGAACAACCACAAACCCATGCACGCGAAGGAAGAAGAAGATGGAGTCTGCTCTGAATGGATGCGTTTTTCCATTTTCATGACAACTATTTATACATGGACGATACACATCAGTTACGCCATGCCGTTGCCAGCCTTACGCCGAAGCATCGCAGCGTTCCGGCAACGTGCGCGTATGGACGTATACATAAACAGTAACCGTATACGTGAACAGTGCCATGCATGACGTGTGCATGGGATTTATTCTATCATTTTCACCCCTAATCCCGTGCCACTTCTACCACACCCAGCTGCTGTCGTAACTCGATGTACTTAACTCTGCCTAGCGCCTTGGTCGAATATCCGCCACCGCCCGACGGCACCAACGTGATCAATCTTCACCCTGCCATCTTCAACACATTCTCTCGAAATGAAATCGAGTGTCTATACGCCATCGTGTTCATGATACACGGGTTTCTGCGAGTGCGATTGCCGACTTGTTATCCACCCAAAGGTCGACTACAGTGCGTGCGGCCCGTCACCGCCAAAATGAACAATCGAGCCATACACTCGACACGCTGCCGCTGCTGCAATATATTCAGCCTCATATGAAGAAAGAGCAACGACCTTCTGTTTTTGCGACGTCCAGGTGATCAAACTAGAGCTGAGGAAGAATACATAGCCACTAGTGCTTTTTCGATCATCAACATCGCTGGCGTGGTCACCGCATCCTTTGAACCCTACAAGCGCGGCTCCATGATCTCTGTCTTCCCGTAATGAGCACCCAAATCCAATGGTCCTCGCTAGATAGCGCAGAACCTCGCTAATCTATGCCATGTTGCACCGTAGGAGTTTCCATGTACCTGCTCACAATTCCGATAGAATAAGCAAGATCAGGACGAGTATGTACCAAATAGCGCAAGTTGCCAATTATGCTCCTGTATCTTGTGGCGTCAACTGGAGTTGTGCCATCCTTCTTGCTCAGCTTCAATCGATTCTCCATTGGGGTGTGGCTCGGATTACATCCCTTCATGCCGGCCACCTCAAGGATCTTGGCTGCATAAGCACTCTGACTCAAAGTGATTTCACCATTGCCTTGCTTGACTTCAATGCCCAAGTAGTAGCTTAACAGACCAAGATCACTCATGCTGAAGCTCTTCATCATCTGTTCCTTGAATGCTGCAATGACCTCCCTGCCAGGGCCAGTGATGATCAAATCATCAACGTACACACTAATAAGCAGGAGATCTGCACCACCACCACGCTTGTACTGAGCGCAAGCAGCTCCTTGTCGAGGCACGCATTCTAGGCACGGGGCGCCTACTTCAGCCCATATAAAGCCTTACACAACCTGAGAACCTTGCTTTTGTCGTTGTCGATAATGAATCTGGGGGGCTGATGCACATAAACTTCCTCGTTCAGGTCACCATTCAAAAAAGCAGATTTAACATCCATGTGGTGTACCTGCCAGGCGCCATGCGCGGCGAGAGCGAGAAGCAGACGCACCGTCTCCAGCCGCGCCACGGGTGTGAAGACCTCATCGTAATCCACCCCCTGTCGCTGTGCGTAGCCCTTGGCTACTAGACGTGCCTTGTGCTTAATCACATTACCAACTGGATCTTTTTTTACCTTGAAGTCCCATTTTAGTCCAATTGCACAATGTCCACGCAGAAGAACTGCCGGTGTCCATGTCTCATTGGCATGAATCGATTACATCTCCTCCTCCATTGCTTCACGCCAGCAATGTTCCTCAAGCGCCTCTTCAACACTCCTAGGCTCCTCGGCGGCGAGGAGACAAAGGCCGCAGTATTCGTAGTCGAGGATCTCGTCGGTGGTGTCAAGCAGATTCTGTACCGTGCGGTACCTCAATGGCACCCCCTCAGTGTCGTACGCTGCATCGGATGGCGGGGTCGCATATTCGATTGTTGGAGTAGTTGGTGTCACCGACACCCCTAGAGTGTGTGCCTCGATTGATGTTGGCGCAGCTGGTTTCGGCGGTGGTGACTCACCAGTCACTTTGCTCGGAGTTGCCACCGTGTAGTACTCGACCGTGAACATTGTGGGCAATGTTGCGATGTCGTCCCCCGCGTTCCAATCCCATGCGCGGTTCTCCTCGAACACAACATCACGCGTGACGTGCAGCTTCTTGGCCACTGGATCATAGATCCCGGTAGCCTTTTGTCCCGGGTTCATACCCGAGAAACACCATGGGAGTCGATCGATCTGAAAGCTTGGACACTCCTGGGCCGAGTCGCTTGACATGTGCGACACACCCAAAAGTGCGTAGGTGATTCACCTTCGGCTTCTTGTACCACGCTTCATATGGTGTCCGTCCTTCAAGTCCCCTTGTGGGCGCGCGATTGAGGATGTAAACAGCCATCCTCACCGCCTCGCTCCAGAATTCAGCAAGGACCGCCTTGCTCTTTAGTAGACATCGCGCCATCTCCACCACTGTGCAGTTACGCCGCTCGACGACGCCATTCTGTTGAGGTGATTATGGCGCGCTGGTGAAATGCTTGATGCCATTCTCGTCGCAGAACGTCTCGAACTCGAGGGAGTTGAATCCTCCATCCCGATCATTGTGGAACGCCTTGAGCTTGCCGCCGAGCTCGTTCTTGGCGAGAGCCTTCACCTTGCGAAAATACCTGAACGCCTCGTCCTTCGTAGCCAGTAGTTCAACTCACATGAAACGACTATGATCATCGACAATTAGCAGGAAGTAGTTTTTACCTCCCGGGGTGCTGGGCTTAATCTGACCGCACAGGTCGCCATGGAACAAGTCCAGAGGTTGCTCGCCACGGTATTGTGCGACAGCCGGGAACGGAGAGCGGTGCTGCTTGCTGAGGGCGCAGCCGTCGCAGAACTGTTTGACGCGCTTGATCACTGGTAGCCCCTCTACCATCTCTTTTGTGCCTAACTCCCGGAGCGACCGAAAGTTGATGTGACCATAACGAGCATGCCATAGCCACGCTTGGTCATCTACCTTGGCCACCAAGCACACCGGCGCTACTGAGTTCGATTTCGTGGTATACAACCGATTCCTAGTGTGCGCGCACGGATCAACAAAGATGCATTTAGCGCCGAGCACGCCGCAGACCCCTTCGTCGATCTCAATCCTACACCCTCCTTCCTCGAGTTGCCCCAAACTTATGATATTGCTTTTCAATTTCGGAATGAAATATACCTCTGTCAGGACTTTGTGCCATGTGTCCCTCGCTTTCATCAACACCGAGTCGAGGCCGGTGATCTCAACAACAGAGCCATCGCCGAATCTCACCAATCCGCGCACGCTTTCGTCGAGGGATGCCAAAACCGCGTGACACCCCGTCATGTGATTACGCGGCCCGTGTCCAGTGCGGATGTTGTCGCTGTCCTCGCCGACGGGATGACGTCTTTGCTCATTCAGGTGCACGAACTGCATCGTGGTGCGTGTGATCATGCTCTATGTCGCCATGAGCAACGCCGGCTGATCAACCTCCGCAGTCGCGAGATGCGTTACCGGGGTGGCACTACTCGCAGGATCTTTTTGACGATGCTCATAGCTTCGACTTGCTCACCTAGCAACCGAAGGTTGCTGACGAGCCCGATGATGCGTATGGCGAAGTCCGTCACCGTCTCCCCATCCTTGAACGTGATGGTCTCGAACTCCTTCAACAGCCACTGGGTGCTGGCTTCCTGCACGTGGGCGACACCGATGTGCATCGTCCTCATGGCCTCCCACGCCTCCTTCGCCATTTTCTTGACCGCAAGGGCTGCACGCATCTTGGATGGCACCGCATGAAGGAGAGCGGCCAGGGCCAGCCGATCCTCGCAGCGCTCAACCTTAGTGCTCTCGATTGCCTCCCACAGTCCTTGAGCTTCGAGATTCACCTGCATAACCAATTCCCACTCATGGTAGTTCGTGCGCGTCAACTCGGGGTAGATAGCCGACGGCCCGCCTCCCACACCACGCGCTCCACCATGACTTCGCGCGGTGTGCTATTGCTTCCATTTCCTCCGGTCATCTTCACAACGCCAATCGCACCCACCTCTGATGCCACGTGTAGAAACCGAAACTTGATTTCGGCTTGAAATGACGCCCAGCGCGGCAGATTCTCACGTCTTCTCCGGCAGCGCCGTCTGTGACGTCGAGGATCTTGAGGACCTCGGCCACCGCCCACACTCGGACGAGCCTTTCTTGAATACGTGAGATGACCTAAGTCTAAGTACATGGCATACCCATTGTAAATGAGACCAACTGATAACATGTAAGAGTACAACATTCTCGCGGTGTCTCATGGTGGGTCGATCCAACCCCATATTCGCTAATATGTGTCCATATTATTGGTTTGATATCTCCATATCTATGACCCATGAAGCATGGTCATCAGCTAATACATATGCTAGTCTCACTACTAGTTTTCAGGTCTAGAACAACGGAGCGAAATCGTTGCAATAGGGCCCAAATAGATGCAATATGTACCTATTGCAACACATCACTTCCGTTGGCAAGCGTGGCAAGTACTTGCGTGCTTAAAAGATTGTGCAACGGATTGTGGTTTCGTTGCAATACCTATGGTTATTGCCATGTAATGTGTTGTGGCAATTGTTTGTTATTGCAACGAATGATATCGTGGCGATATAGGCTATTGCCACGGCCGACTCCGTGGCAATAGCTTCTTTTGCCACGAAGTTTGGTCGTGACAATAGTATCATTTGCCACGAAAATATTGCGTGGTAATAGGTTCTATTGCCACGCCAATGGTTCGTGGCAATAGACCCTATTGCCACGGAGAGCATTTCGTTGTAACAGGATATATTGCTACGAGAGGCATTTCGTTGCAGCAGGTTTGTCACGGGAGGTGTTTCGTTGCAATATGTTTTATTGCCACGGAAAGCATTTCATTGCCATAAAGTTATTGCGACGAAATATGTTTTGTGGCAAATAGATCCTATAGCAACGAATATTGTTCATGGCATATAGTGGAATCGCAATATAGTAGCGGCGTTGCAACAGCCTATCATAACGAAATACCAATTTTGCATACAGGTTTATCGCAACGATAAAATTTGCGGTAGCATATTGAGCATATGATAGTTTATTATAATTTGTTGTTGCAAATTAATAATCAAATTAGGAACACAGCTGGATCAAAAACACATATATTAATTAAACACATAATAATTTAAAAGTGTCACCCCTCATGCAGAAATTACATATCAATCTCCATACTTAAACTACAAAGTTTGTAACTAATAACAAAAGTACTATCACTTCCATTCCATTTGTCCGTACTTCTTTGCCAGGTTGAATTTCCTGACTTGACGTCGCCACGACTCTGTTTGCTCTGATCAAATTGTTTCATCCTGATAGAACATGAACAATAAAGAGAGACCTTAATGTGAGTATTATCCAGCAGCACATACTTAAGTATGTCATAGTGCAAGTTTAGAGATACAAGTTACAGCTGAAAATAGCAATCCTGAGTTCTCTAGTTCAGTTGCGTAGCAAAGTATTTAGCAAGTGATTCCAACAGAATTATTTAATTTCATTTCATTTACCGATATATAGTAGCTCTACTTCACCTGGCATAATTTTCTAGTAGTTTAGAACAATATGCTATATTTGACATAAGAACAATGATAGATGAAGATTAGTCACATTTTCATTTTATACCGCTGTCCTCCTTTTTCTTGAACGAGTTGTAGCAGATTCATGCGCATCGCGACTATAATCGATCGGCTCCAGAGTTGCTACCGCCCGCCACATCGCTTCTTATAGTATAAGAAGTCCCTAACCGAGTATCCAAGTCGTTCTTTTAAACTTAACAATGTCATAAACGAGACATTAGTCCTATCAAGATCGCACTCAAGAATTCTTTTTCGGTGGTGCTCCTTGCATTGAATAACTAAAGTCCACCACTGACCCAACCTTTGTTTCGTTACGTATGTTTACATAGAAAGGTTAAATAGTCAAAATGCAGTTGCCAGTATGCAAAATCTGAGAGGAAAATAGTAGATGATCAGAACGAAACAATAAATTTGTAATAAATGTGCGCGTGCATGGGTATGCACACAAGCATATGTTTGCAGTTTCTTTTTCAGTCATGAGGTAAAACCTCACGCTCTCCATGATCGATTGGAGGTAAAGTTAATCAATTAGTAATTGCCTGGCTTAGAGTCCAGCGGTGGTCCAAGGCTGCATTAAGTTCTGCATCGAGCCGCCGCTATATTGCCAATGCGGCATGCATGCATGGAGCTAGCTAGGTTGACCTACAAGCTTAGCTTAACTCGCTCACCGGGATGGTGGTGATCGATAAACAACGCGCTTGACTGCGCTTTGGCCTCGTTGGCCTTGCATGTGATGGTCCGTTGATTATGCAAAGTTAAATAATCTGCCCGTGCCTAGATGCTATTGGCGTCGTGGCAAAAGTCCAACGAATTAGTCTGTCATGTCGTGAAAGGTTACATACACTCCAAACCATGTAATTAAAAGTGAATGGCTAGGTATATGCGTCTCGGATCCTTGATGTTGCATGCATGGTCCCCGTATAGTTATGGTTTTAATAAAGAGACTATACACAAGCCCTTGACATCTATTATTTCGACGTTAATTTGTACCGTGATCTATGCACAAATTCCTATTATTTTATCTGCACACTGGCGGATCCAGATTGGAGCACGCCTGTGTTAAATTTCAACCAAGTAACAATCTAACATATCACAAGTCTAGAACTATATTATGATATAACAAAAAATACGTGACAAATCAAGGCCAATTCAACTGGTTTATATAAAATGGAATTGATCAGAACATACGGCAGGCTGAACAAGAGGAAATCGAAATGAAGTTTGTGACTCCAGCTTAAATCACCTTAGATAAATTTGTCCCTGGATGCAATCTGATTCCTCTTCCCTCAAGGTTTTTGGCAACAACTGCTCTCATCTCATCATCGAAACCTCTGCAAGTGTCAATGTAATGTCACATTCATCTTTCTGTCAACATTCATGTTAAGAATATTCCACAACTCGAAAACTTTGAATAATAAATGCCAATGACAGTATTTTTATTATGATCAGAAAGCATGTTCATATGTCCATGCTCCAGAAACTTGACCTATAATGTCAATCATTATTTAGTGAAAAAGCTATAAAGCATACTATCCACTTCTCAGTACACTGTAAAACCAAGCAAATAAACTACTCAGGGCGGATTTTTCCATGTGCAAGTGTAACATAATAACGGTCAAGCAAACTAAACTGCTAATGTTAGGAACATTTATAACGCAAGAAAAAAGTGGCACTTAAAACAATAAATGAGCAACTTTAGGCATAAGGTAGTATGACACAGAATCTCCAACTGCACAAACTATGTGAATATTCTTCTGAAATCAGGCAGTACATTATTTGGATATAGGACCTGAAATATTTTGCAGTTTACATGCAGACAGCTGATTAAACTACATACCTTAGAGGAAGTTCTTTTCGATAAAACAAGTCCACCTCTGCACCCATCCCTCTCCAGATAGAAGCAAATTCAACAGCAATATATCTGCAATGTACCCGCCACATCAACAGAGTTTACTGAGTTAAGCTAGAAAGAATTGGTAATAACAGCATGGTACATAGTACTTAAATATATCGTAGAACAATACCCGCCACAAAGAATTACAGCACGCTTTGGTAGCTCCTCCAAACTTAAAGCTTCATCTGAAGTAATAGCCAACTCCTGCAAATGAGTATTCTCACTGGTGTAAGTCAGAACAACCCAGAAGGATACACAAAAGAATGAAATGTAATATTTGTCTCCTAAATAACTCAAAGGGAGAAGCAAGATGCCGAACAAATAGCTTCTTAAACTTGCAATGTCAAATTTAGTATTGATGGGAATATCCAGAATTATTCGTGTGCAGCACTAAGTCAAGACTATCAAAATGAGTAAATCAGATGGTAGAGCAATAAACATCTTAAAACCAAATCACAGGGTTCAGAGACACAGGCAGAAGAACTTGAAGGGGCTAAGGAAACACGTTAGCAGTACTATCACACCGTCGAGAGCGGCGAGAGAGACGGGCAGACGGTTTTATTCAGGCTAGGAGCCGGAGGAGCCCTCGAGTCGAGGAAGGGCGCCGAGACGCCGAGACGGGGCGGGAGGCGGGGAGACGGCGGACGCGACGAGGCGGCGCTGGATCAGCGGCTCGGCGCAGATCTGAGACGGCGGAGGCGACGAGGCGGCGCTGCGGCGCTGGCAGTGCGGTGCGGCGGCGTTGGATCGGCGCCTGGCTGGAGCGGTAGGGTTTTCACCGTGGGAGCGGGCGCCAGGCGGAGTGGGGGAGGCCGGGAGGGCGAGCCGGGGAGGCGGAAGGAGGCGGAGGGAGACGGGGAGGCGGAAGGAGGCGGAGGGAGACGGGGAGGCGGGGAGGCCGGGGGAGGTGGGGGATGAGGCGGCGGGGCGGAGACACTATCTGGCG
This sequence comes from Dendrocalamus sinicus, assembly GCA_036346575.1. NCBI lineage: Eukaryota > Viridiplantae > Streptophyta > Magnoliopsida > Poales > Poaceae > Dendrocalamus > Dendrocalamus sinicus. The sequence goes on from CM070669.1 coordinate 2,872,217, forward strand.
GCGGCTCTCTTTCTCCCCCTCCAGATTAGATTAGGGAGGGGATTAATTTGGGCGGAGGGTAGCGGGGGCGGCAAAAACGTGGGTGCAGCGGTTTTGGCGCTTCGTTTTTTTTCGCGTTTTTTAGCAGGAAGAAGGGTGCGTTTGTGACTTTGTTTGGGAGAATATTGGCGGGATCTCTATTTTGATGGAAATTTAACTTCGTTTATAAATTTGCGAGCTGTCCAGTTTGTCAAATTTTAGAAATTTTGTTTGGGTGTCATCACATCATGTTCGTGGACCATTAATGATTTGATGAACTTTGTATAAGTTTGAGTGAAACTTAAAACCATGTTGATTAGGTACAAATGAATAACATGCACGCAATAGTTTAAATTAAAGTATGAGATTTGGTTCAGTCCATACGGAGGTGTCAAGGTGCTAACACCTCCACCACATCCGCCGCTCAATTAGTAGGGACAATTGTATTTTTAGGTTTTCACGCTTAATCGAACTTAATCGTACAATACATGCTACAATACTTTGGAGCCGGTATTCAAACTTCCAAAATTATATATTCGTAAAAACTTCCTAAAGCTACAATTATAGTATCGCATATGAGAAATCGTAGAAGGCAAAGATTATACACCGCTTGGTTGTATCAACCTATACAAGCGAGCATCGTTCTCCGAATGAGCTGAAAATTTCATGTTACACTCCCATCTGCACCGCTGATGTGCCATTAGAATTCGCCACAAAGTTCATTTCATACCGCACATGAGAAATCGTAGAAAGCGAAGACGCACACCGCTTGGTTGTATCAACCTATACAAGCGAGCGATCGTTCTCGAATAAGTGAAAATTTCACGTTAGACTCTCATCTGCACGCGATGTGCCATTAGAATTCGCCGCCAAAGTTCATTTCAGCATCGCATATGAGAAATCGTAGAAGGCGATCATACACCGCTTGGCTATATTAACCTATGTGGGCGAGCAATCTTTCTCCGAATGAGTTCAAAATTTCACGCTGGACTCCCACCTACACCGACACGCCATTGCAATTCGCGCCATAGTTCATTCTCACTCACGCATGATAAATCATGGAAGATAGTGCGTCGCCGCTTGGTGTATCAACCTATACAAGCGAAAGCAATCGTTCTTTAAATGATAACCATTGGATGAGATTTAATGAACGGTTGAGAATCAACTAAGTGTATTGAACCATTTCTCTTAAAGTATACTGATCGCAACTATATCGTTCCTCTAAAGTATAGTACCAATCGCGCTTTGTTTCTTCATCGCAAAGAGTGTCGACTTAGTTGCAAGCTTGGCGCAGTTCCTATGCCACTACTTGTTTGACCTACGCTTTCTAAGGGACATGTAAGTCTTGATTATACCATCTTCATCAACTCGCTAGAAACTTGCAAGACAAGTTTTGGGGAGGCGGGCATTGAACCAACCTTATGAGTATTCGCACTATAACCGTTCTAGAAGAGCGCTTACGATCAATGAATGTGACTACATATATTTACAATATATGGGTTTATGATCAATATGGTATGACAATAGAGTAATTTGTGATGTTACAGAGATAGGTTCAGTTTAGTGAATAAAAGACGGCTTTCATTGTTTTAAAAGAAAAATACTTGCTTAAGTCTGGTGTTTTCGCTGGTTGTTCGCATATAGTAGGATAAAATACTAGTAGAAAAATAATAAGTAACTAAGCGCAACTCATGTAATTAATTTTTGGGGAGGAAAAAATACTGTAATTAATTTGTGGGGGGAGCAAAAAATAGGAAAACAAAAATTAAATTCTAGCTCAGAAAGGATCGAACCTTCAACCTCATAGTTAGAAGCTATAGCGCATACCACTGGGTTATCGCCTCTTTTTTGTTTCCACATGCAAATATTTTGTATGTAATATTTGATGTTAGTGTCAAGTGAATATTAGCCTACCCACTACCGGTCTTGTAACATCCTGAAAAATTTGAAATTGAAAATATGAATTTTTTGAATTATTTTTGCAATATATTCTGTTAGAATTTGGATTTTATGGTGTTTTCCTGAATTTGGATGAGATTTCAAGTTTTTAAGAATTCATAAAAGACAAACAATAGTAGCACCAAAAAAAGAAATATTAGAATATACCCATAAATATCTAAGCCAAAAAAATCTCTCCTTTTAGTTCAATTAGAAAACCAAAAATCCAATGCTGAATATGCCTAATTTTATATATTTATATATATATGTACAATTCATAATAAAAATCAGAGTGCAAATGAGAATTCATATTTTAATGTCATGCAGAAATTCAACTCAGTAGCCACTGATGTAAGATAAAAATCTAAATTCAAAAATTGTGTTTAAATCCTCTTTCCATTAGCTTTTCCCCTCATTTTCTTCTTTCTCCATTACATGTGGGCCTAGCTTTCTTCTCTTTCCTCCCTCCCGATTTCTCCCTGCCACTGGGCCCGGTTTCCCTTTCTTTCCCCTCCTTCTGCCCCCTCTGCGCCCTGGGCCCGGTTCTTGCCCCCTTCTTTCTTTTGCTCATTCCCCACTTTGTCTTCTTCCCGAACCGGCATCGCCTGCGCACGCACGTCGCCCTTCCCTTCTCCCCCTGTTGCTCCTCTGCGCCCGGTCAAAAGCCGCCTCCGCCGCACCCGTGCCGAGCCCACGTCGCGCCGCCCCTGCCTACCTCTACGCCGACCAGCTCCCCTGTGCGCCGTGTCGCCTGCCGCCGCGAATCCCGCTCGCCCGGCCGCATCACCACCGAGCCCCGCGCCGGTCTTCCCCGCCGCCCGGTTCTCCGCGCCTCCCTCTCCCTACGGCTACAAGTAAGCAGCCCAGCTCCCCATAGCCCCGCGCCCACGCCCTGCCATGCCGCCCATGCCCTGTCGCCATGCCGCCGCACGGAGCTCCTCGGCGCCCGCGCAAATCACCAGCTATAAAACACGCCTGAGGCTGCCATTCGCACCGCCCGAGCTCACTCTTCCTCCCCTTCCCCGAGCCGAGCAAACACTTTCCAATTCCTCGCTCCCACCCCTCCTTAGACTCACCGTGAAGCTAACCAGGTACTTTGCCGAGCCTCCCCGAGCCCGCAGCTCGCCGGACTATATTAACCTATGTGGGCGAGCAATCTTTCTCTGAATGAGTTCAAAATTTCACGCTGGACTCCCACCTACACCGCTGACACGCCATTGCAATTCGCCGCCATAGTTCATTCTGTACTACGCATGAGAAATCATGGAAGATAGTGCGTACGCCGTTTGGCTGTATCAACCTATACAAGCGAGCAGTCGTTCTTTAAATGATAACCATTGGATGAGATTTAATGAACGGTTGAGAATCAACTAAGTGTATTGAACCATTTCTCTTAAAGTATACTGATCGCAACTATATCGTTCCTCTAAAGTATAGTACCAATCGCGCCTTTGTTTCTTCATCGCAAAGGGTGTCGACTTAGTTGCAAGCTTGGCGAGTTCCTATGCCACTACTTGTTTGACCTACGCTTTCTAAGGGACATGTAAGTCTTGATTATATCATCTTCATCAACTTCGCTAGGAAACTTGCAAGACAAGTTTTGGGGAGGCGGGCATTGAACCAACCTTATGAGTATTCGTACTATAACCGTTCTAGAAGAAGGCGTTCTGATCAATGAATGTGACTACATATATTTACAATATATGGGTTTATGATCAAGTATTGTGTTTTTTTTTTCAGTCTTCCACGTGTCGGACTCAAAAAAAAAACACAATACGTGACTAACTCGGCCGACTTCATCTTAGAAAAGAAGTTCAAGTAGTACTCGGCTAGAAAAGTTCTCTTTCCATTATACGTGACTAACTCGGCCAAAACGTGTAATACTAATGTCCGTTTCGAAAACAAAACGTATAATACTCGTGTAATGCATGAAGCATATTTCTAGCGAGTCACGTATGAAACATGCATACATGCATTTCTTTTCTCTTTGCTAGTCCCGTATGAAGCTTCTTCCATCTCCTTTGTGACATATGTGCATTTCTTCTTCTTTTTTTTATGGCTCACATGCACATGCATGATTTTGTTGCTCGGTTGATTTCTTCTGGCTTTGGCATCTCAACATCTCCTCATGCACAAACCTGTTACCAATTAAAATACTAACATTAGGTAGTAGCCAATTCTCATGTAAATTTAAGTTAAATTTAATTAGGAGCGAGTTCACCTGTTGATTAATCTTTTTAGCTCGTGCTTGCATAATCGGTCCGATTAGAATGTCCTCATTATCATGTACACTCGAAATGATGGACAATGGACTAATGTCGATGAGACCTTCTAAACGCATCTTCAATTTAGGCTTGTACAGATCGAGTATAGGCCTGTATATAATTAAATAAAATAGTAGTAACTCTATATCTCTAAATATAATAATTAAAGACCCAATTAAATTAGAGTTCACATAATAATATTTAATGTGGCTCAATAATTCCTTCCAGTTAAATAATATATTTAACTGAGAAGTGCAAGTCATGAGCGTATCCGCGTCATCTGTGGAGGCGGGGCGACTGCTAGGTAGCGGCGTTTGCGCGGTGGCCGCGGATGGTGGAGGCGGGGTGACTGCTGGGCGTGCGGTGGGAGGTGCCCAAGGTTTTATATGACAGGTGCTTACCATGCTTAGATAAATAGAAATTTACAATTATAATTGACAGTGGGGTACAATAGTCTGGTGGTAAACGCCTTGGCCTCCGAGCTAGGAGGTTGTTGGTTCGATTCCTCCACACCCCATGGTTTTTGTTTTTATTTTTTCTATTCTAATTTTTATCCTCTCCTGTTTTGTCAAGTGAGACCTCCTCAACTACGTTTTAGTTGTCACTTTTCAATTTTTTATCACCTCTAGCAATTAATAACTATAGATAATATAATTCCTCCACACCAATTCGGCCTTTATGCTGAGCGATTAGGCCCACGAAAACAAAGCGTTGTAATAACAGATTATTGCCACGAACAATCATCATATATAGCAACAAATTTATTTCGTGGTAATACAAACTCATTTCATACGCATTGTATAGGAACCTTTTGCAACAAAATTGATGACTATGACAACGCAATAAAATTGTGGCAATATTGTCACCCGCTCGCAACGAAATTCTATAAGGTGGCAATACCTCCTAACTATTGCAACGAAAATCAATATTATCACAACGCAAGACAACCATGGCAATAAAGTCATACTACTCGCAACCATTTTCTAAATGGTGGCGATAAAGCCACCTTATTACAACGAATTCAATGACTATCGCAACGCAATATTTTAGAGGCAATACTGTGCACATATCGCCACGATTTTGGCAAAATGTTGCAATAGTACATACCTATTGCAACTAATTTAGTGTCGTTGCGATGCGTTTCGTGGCTAAAGGGTCGGAATCCAGTAGTGTCTATTCATCTATGTCATCATATGTTTCTAACTAGGGATTATTTAAGAATAACCATCACAGAAATATAGAGTTTCACAATCAAGTTATATACTTGCTAATAAATATTAACGATATTATTCAAGGAATAAGATAAAATATTATCTAATAAATCATTAATATAACAAAATATAATCATCTCTATGATTGACTCTAGGGCATATTTCCAACATTCTCCCACTTACACTAGAGTCAATCATTTAGGTATGTAATACTGATAGCTCTTGTGTGCGCCTTATGCTTTGGCTGTGAGAGAGGTTTTGTTAATAGACCGGCAACATTTAAATCCGTGTGTACTTTGCATATATTTACATCTCCTCTATCCACAATATCATGAATAAAATGATAGCACCTGAGTATATGCTTGGACTTCTCATGAGATCTAGACTCCTTAGCCTGCGCAATGGCTCCATTATTATCACAATAGAGATCTATTGGGCTCGACACATTCGAGACCATACCCAACTCAGCAATGAAATTTCTTATCTAAACACCTTCCCTCATAGCTTCAGAAGCTACAATGTACTCGGCCTCTGTTGTAGAATCAGCAACCCTCTCTTGCTTTGAACTTTTCTAGGTGACTACTCCTCCATTCAAAATAAATACAAAACCAGACTACGAACGATAATCATCTTTGTCGGTTTGGAAGCTTGTATCGATGTAACCATTTACAAAGAGCTCTTCATCACCGTCATAAACTAGGAACGCATCCTTTGTCCTTCTCAAGTACTTGAGAATGTTTTTCACAGCTGTCTAGTAACCTTCACTGGGATCAGCTTAGTATCTACTTGTAACACTTAGAGCATATGATACATCTAGTCGAGTACATATTTGTAACAGCCCAGATTTTTAGTAAAATAAAAATTAATTAATTAATTAATTAAAACTGAATAAAATAAAATTTTAAATTAAAATAAGTATTTTTGTGCTAAATTTTCTTTTTGGTTTTCCCCTGGATTTTCTGTTTTTGAAAAAGCCTAATTTGAAAAGTATTTAAGTGAAAAACCTAAAAATATTATTAAATAAAATGATATTTTGATTTTGTACAAAAATTCTATGTCAAATTAAATATTTGGAGTTATTTGGCTTTTATTTGGTTTCCTGGATTTTTCTAGAGTTTAAAATGTATTTTTGAAATTAAAAAGTATTTTAAGTATGAAAATTAAATACCAACATTAGTTAAAAATATTTTTATTAAGTCCAAAAGGTCTCCAAGAGGTTCTCTGAATTTTTCTGGAATTTTTGGAAGTTGTTTTGCATTTTTCTGAGGTTTATAGAATTTATTCGGGTTTTCTGAAAATGAAAATCAAAATTTAAAACTAAAACTCCCCTCCCCTCTCCTCCGGCCGCCACGTGGACGGCCAGAGCCGGCCACGTCGCCCCATCCCAGCCGCCGCTCCATCCCGCCTACCCCCTCCCGATGGCCGCCACGTCGCTACTCTCGGCCCATCTCCACCGCCCGCACATCAACGGCCCATATCGGCCGCACCCTCCTCGCGCTCGGCCCATCCTCCGTCCACCCTCCCCTCCTCTTCGGGCCCACCTGTCGGCGCCCCTCTTCCCTCCCTCCGCCTCTCTCTGCCCCGCGGGCCCCGCCCATCAGTCGCTCCTCTCTCTGCCAGCCCGGGCCCGCTTGTTGGCTTCGTCTCCTTCCCCGCCTCCTTCCTCCGCGCGCCACCCGCAATCGTCGCCCGCAACCTCCGGCGCTGCGCCTCCCGGCCGCACGCCCCACTCCCCGGCCCAACCGCCGCCCTCCCCACTCCGCCACCCCCCTCTCTCGCACGACCCGCTCCCCATGCCCCACCTCTGGCCCCAATTCGCCGCAACCGCCGCCATGATCCCGCGCCTCCGGCGAGAAATCCCCGGCACCCCGTTGCCCTCTGACCCCTATTAAAGCCTCCCCCGACCTCCCCTCACTCCGCCCTACCTCCCTCGGCTTCCCCCTTCCCCTCCCGTGCGCTCCACCGCCGCCGCACCGAGAGCCGCCCGCCGCCGCCTCTGCCCACTCGCCGCCGGCCCGACTCCGGCCTCGTTTGGTAAATCCCACCCCACCCTCGAGTTCCCCATCTCCGCCTCTCTCGATCCCGCCCCTCGCTGTTGGCCGTCGTAGCCCCGAGCTCCCCTCGCCGGCGCTTGCCACGTCAGCGTCGAGGGCGAGGTGGCAGCCGACGTGGCCGCCACGTGGGCGCCACACAAGCCCCAGCTGCCACGCCACCCCCTCTTGCCACCTCGGCCACCGCCTCTGTGAGTGAACCCGATCCATAGACCAGGGCCCTACATGTCAGCCCCTCCCCCTCTTTTTCCCGTTCAAAAATAATTCGGTCGAATATTAAATCTCTGGCTGATGCAATGCTGACGCCATAAATCTATTTTCCTTTAGAAAAATAATTCCAAAAATTCAGATTTTTCTTTTTCTCTGAATTTAAATTTCCCGGAGCCCGTTCTCCTCCGTACTAGCTCCGATTTAGCCCATTCAAATTTCTAAATTCATCAAAAATTCCCCTCTATCCATTTTTGGCCTCAATTAAAATTTGTGAAGTCTTTTTTGAATTTAATTTGAATTTGGTGGGTTATTTTCGCGTGTAGAGTTCGACGATTCGGGAAAATTCGACGACGAAGATTCAAACCAAGTTGAAGAGCAAGGCAAGTCACACTCCTTGATCATGTTGATCCCAGATTTTAAAATAAAATTATGTTGTTTTAAATTATATTGCATGCATATTTTTATTCAAGTATTTCAATTCAGTTTTAAATTTAGCTAATACCTGTTTGTTATTGCCTCCTTTGACATTGAATTTCCCTGATACATTGTCACCCTAGATCAAACCCTAGTTAGTACATTAGTATTGACTAGAGCATGTTTTATCAAATGCTTAGACCTGCATAGTTGTAATATTGGTTTTGGGATACCTTTTCACATAAAATGACATACTTATGTTATGTACTCTTGAATTTGGTGAGTCAAGGAGGTTTATGAATTATTTTGAAAACAAAATACAAAATTGGTTTAGACTTAGGCATTTGGCTAGAGTGGTGGTGCAGGCATGCCCTGTTGGTTGGAGCCGCATGGTTGACCGTCGTCGTGCTGCAGGGTACGTGGTTGGGCCTAAGTCGGATTAAGGACCGGCAGTGAGCTACTCATGCAAAGCCCTAATCGTGCGACCACATGGTGGTATGGGACACCCTGGTGAATAATTTGTGAAGTCCCAACCCGAGTCAAGTCGTAGGTTGAAAGTGGCGTGGTTGGTGCCATGTGAAGTCTCACTTGGGCGGCGTGGTTAAGCCAAGAGAAGTCTCGTCTAGGCTCAAGAGGCGTCCCGTGCCGTGGATTCCTTCTGGGTGAAACCTTAGAGTTGGCTCGACCAGGTTGAAGGCCATGCATTGTAAAGGCCTTGTCACGACTCCTTGCCGTACACCTAAGGAAGTGTGTAACTCGCGTGGCATAAAAGGATAATCGTGTCTTGTGGGTAAAGCTGTACAACCTTTGCAGAGTGTATAATCTATTCGGGATAGCCGTGCCCATGGTCATGGGTATGCTGAGTAAAAGTTTTTCATGGATTAGACTTTGTTTTTCAAAAATTAATGTTTTCGAAAACCTTATGGATGGATGGAGTCCATAAGAGAATGAAAACCTTGTGGGTAGATGGAACCCATGAGAGAGATTGGAAGCTTGTGGATGGATGGAATCTGCGAGTGTTTGGAAACGTGTGGATGTATGGAATGCATACATGATCTTTTGGAAAAGATGGTCCGGGTGAGATGCCCGTGGATAGGTTGGTGTATGGTCGGAGCCTGCACTGACGGTATTATTTTCTAACTCAAGTACTATTTTTACTTATTGTATTAAATTCAACAATTTTAATCTATTACTGTATTTCTTAAATACTGTTTTATGCAAACTAACCCTATAAGCCTTCCTTTGAAGCCTTTATCATTATGTTGCATTTTCCGTGTGACTTGCGGAGTACAAGTTTGTACTCACGTTGCTTTCTCCACACAGAGGAAGATGTCGTCGACTACGGTGAAGATCAGGACGAGTAGGCCGCGTCTTACTGTCGTTTGCCTGTGGGCAGGCTTGGGCTTCGCTATTTATCTTTTGCTTCCGCAGTTCTTTCCTTTATTTAATTTGCCAATGGGCGTTGATGTAAGACTTGGCCATAAGGCCGTACCCTTCTATTTAATATATTAAGTCATTTGTGCTTGGTATTTATCTTTGTTGTGACTGTGTGCACTAGCTGATCCTGGACTAGTGCGATTTACACAGAGGATCCAGGAGTCGTTACTCCGGGTTCCGACAATATCATGACGTACATGATAGATCTAATAGTTGAAGCATATGGAATACCATTCATACGGTCTCGCTGTTCCATCATCGAAAGACACTAACTCTTGCTAAGACTTATACCAAATGACATAGGCAATAACCCCTTCTTAGCATTCTGCATATTGAACCGTTTCAACACATTGTCAATATAAGTACTTTGGCTTAATCTAATTTGCCTTCTCGATCTATCTCTATAGATCTTTATCGCTAAGATATATGCTGCCACTCCTAGATCCTTCATAGAAAAACTATTTTTCAATGAGGCCTTAGCAGATTCCAGCATAGGAATGTCATTCCCAATCAATAATATGTCATCTACATATAAAATTAGGATTACAAGTGTGCTCCCACTAATTTAAATCTTAATGCAGGCATGGCATATTTCGTTGAATCAGTCTTTTTCGCCACATCGCGTATAAAGGGAATCGAACCCAACTCTTCCACGAACCCCCCACGAATGGTCCTCCCTTAACTCAATGAACTATTTGAAATCCTTTGCCTAGTTTTTTCTTTTCAATTCTCATAAGTCCTTGATATGAGCTTATTGGTCCATATACATCTGAATGTATTAAGGCCAACAAGTCATTTACCCTCTCACCTAGACCAGTGAAAGATGTCTTAGTAAATAGGAGTCACATGTTTCAAATGATTCAAAATCAAATGAGTTTAGAAGACCCTCTTTATAGAGCTTCACCATGTGCTTCTCGTTTATGTGACCCAAATGACAATGACAAATATAAGTGGGGTTCAAATCGTTAGGCCGAAGCCTCTTAGCATTAATATTGTAGACAGGAAGATCCTCAAGATTTAAAACATATAGTTTATTCATCAATGGAGCATGACCATAAAGCATATCATTCAAATAAATTGAACAACAATTGTTCTTTATTCTGAATTTATATCCTTCTACTTCCAAACATGAAGTAGAAATAATATTTTTGTTTAAGGCAGGAACATAATAACAAATATTTAATTCTAAAACTAATTCTGAGGGTAAAGATAATGGTAAAGTGCCAACAGCCAACGCAGCAACTCTTGCTTCATTGCTCACGCGAAGATCAATCTCGCCTCTTACTAAGCTCCTACTCCTTATCAGCCTCTACATCGAATTGCAAATATAAGCAACCTATCTAGTATCAATACACAAGAACCAATATGAGAAGTAGCAAGATTTATTTCTATAACATTTATACCTGATGTAGAGGTCTTATTTCCCTTTTCCAGTTCTGCCAAGTAGTTCTTATAGTTCCTCTTCCAATATCCAGTGCCTTGGCAATGGTAGCAAATAGTATTAGGTGCAGCGCCAATCTTAAGCTTCTGAAGTTTAGATTTGATACTCGAGATCTCATCTTGAGTTTTGCCCAAAGCCTTAGACTTCTTTTTAAAGTTAGTAGTCTTTTGCGCCATCATCACATGACTGTTGCTTTTCTTAATGCTGTCCTCTACAATCTTGAGCATTATATGCAGCTAAGTGAGATTCTTGTTTAAGCCATTTATATGGAAATTTCAAATGAATTGCCCTTGCAGGAAGCGAAGCAAGAATCGAGTCAGTAACCAACTCTTGGCTAAGGGGAAAACAAAGTTTTTCCAAGCTTTGTGTGTAACCAATCATCTTGATCACATGAGGGCTCATTAGTCGCCCTCAGCTAGCTTACATCCAAACAATTTCTTCTAGATTTAATATCTCTCAGTTCTTACTTGTGTCTCAAATATGCCTTTGAGTGCCACGATCATATCGTAGGCCTCTATGTTCTCAAACTGCTTCTAAAGGTCTGAGTCTATGGTAGCAAGCATGAACAGCTAACATCAAGGGACTCATCACATGCCTTTTTATGGGCTTTTTTAAGAGCAGCAGAAGCATTTTCAGTAGGTACTTCTAGAAATTGGTTTTTCTAGAACATATTCTTTTTTATCTTGCCTAAGAACAATTCTTAGGTTGTGGGACTAATCTGCAAAATTTGTTCCATTCAGTTTTTCTTTATCAAGTATCGAATGTAAAGCAAAACTGGAAGTAGGTACAACAGTTGGTGCCATGATCTACAACATAAAATATGTAAAACTAAGACATATGTTCAAGAAAAGTAATTTCTATTAAATAATTTAATAAACATACTCCCACTAAATACCATATCCCTCTTATGACATTTAGTGATTCAAGACCCAATCAACTTTATCTACTAGTGAGTTTTGCCATCACTGCTAGAAAATTAGTGAATTTGGTAAGCAACCTTTTGATAATTATATCTCTATAAAACTCTTGTTGTTGGACATCATCTCTATGCCCTGGCACCCAACACTATGCCCCAAGCTCCATAACCATCATGGTGACCTTGTCAATTTAAACCAATGCTTTGCGTGTAAGTGTCTGACACGAACCCATCTAGACAAGAAAAATTAATGGCACTCTGCTTTAGCAAGACCTACCATTAAAATACATGGCTTTGGATGGTGTAGCTAATTGGGAGGGCATCAATCAGCTTAATATTATGTGAGAAAATTTTATTTCTATCATGTTAAAAGCATTTGGAGTAAAGCTATTCACAGACAATCAAATTGTATCGTAATATAGTGTGGCCTTTTCACATGGTGATCTCTATCGCCACGCTTCCTGTTGACCATGTATCCAAATGGCCAAAACCTCCAAGTACTCTTATTAAGCTATTACGCCATAGCACATACTAGTAAAGGTTACAAGGAGTGAACAAGCATCACAAGTCAACATGCAGGTCGTTATATAAATATAGACAGCCTTGGGCTACAATAAGCATGACACGTATGCCATAAAAATTACATACATATATTCATCTCGTATATCATTCACATGCATAATGGACCATACTATTCGCAACAATCCTGCGAAACAAATATACATAGAATCGTATTCTATCTAATAAACCAAGTTATTATCCTAGTCACAAAGGTCCTGTTCGGTAGTTTATTTCATTGGCGGCGAGAGCGGGAGTCTAAGGGCGATAGATCTAACCTATTGTTCCGTCCATGCAAATCGCATCGGATTAATCACATTAACCATTTTTTATCGCAACTTTTATTCGATCAACCAAAATTGATCTTCACGTGCTTCATGGATTTATACCTTCACTGTCTACCCCGATGGTGAAAAACCAACTGGTAGAGGCAAGTTGTGATTCGACCATGAAAACACGATCACGAAATCGTGATTATGAACCCATCTTTAGACCACTGTGCATGGACGATCATATCGACCACCGCCAAAATCAATATATTATATAGAAAGACCATAGAAATAGTAATAAATCGCATCTATGACTCCCACATATCATCATATGCATATAATCCAAATCTAAAATTAGAAGGGTTGGCTCTGATAATACTGAAGCACTATGGTAGGCCATGCAAGCACAATTTCAAAATTTCTAAATTTCTACCATGTATCCATATTATTGGTTTGATATCTCCATATCTATGACCTGTGAAACATGGTCATCAACCAATACATATGCTAATTTATTGATATGTATCCTCATATGTTTCCAACTAGAGATTGTTTAAGAATAATCATCACAGAAATATAGTTTCATAATCAAGTCACATACTTACTAATAAATACTGACGATATTATTCAAGGAACGAGATAATGTATTATCAAATAAATCATGAATATAATAAAATATAATCATCTCTATTATTGTCTCTAACGATATTTCCAATAGAGGGCTGAATTCCCTTTCATCCCACTTAAAGTCCCATGTTCTCTAGCAAGCGACTTTACAACCTCTATCCCTAAATTTCTATTCTCCATCTCCAATTCCTCTAACCAAACAAGCCGTATGCTCTTTTATTTCTGTGCTTTTCATGTCACGTGTTCGAACATTCCTTATGCCTTGCTCCAAATGTAAAATTTTTTAGGAACTTTATAGGACCATATAAAAAGAGAAATCGTCTCGTCGATCCTATGAAATTTCTATTAGAAACCGTAGCACAAGGTTAGACCTCATGGAGAAAGTCTTTGTGTGTTTTATGTCATGACACGTAATTGTTTATGTATTCTCGGAGAAGGTCTTCGTGTTTTTCATGTACGTATCTCCTCAAGCTCATTCGAATTTAGAACAAACGCCTCGTTCAAGCGGTTCCTGTGTTTTGTATTCTTGTGTAGTTGTATCTGATTCGTCCATGCTCACTGTCACCCACTTTTTAATTTCCTTTTCTCAGTATTTTTAAGAAAAATTAGATGATGTGAAATGACGAACCTACCCATAGCTTCACTTGGCTGCACTAGAAATGGTAAGACCCTATTCTTTTCAGATTATGACTTATGATTTATAATTTCCTTTGAATAAACAAACAGAATGATTTATCCGTTATCTCCAAAGCGGTTCATCGGAATAATTTTTTTAAAACAGCTTATTGAATATCTATATTTTTTATTCACATAAATACTTTTCCATTAGCAGTAATACATGGTTCCATGAGAATATGGGTTATCCATTTGAGAAAACTGAATAATTTGCTTGAAAGATCCCAATCATGTGTGCATGATGCATCTATTTTGTGAAAGTGTGCCTAGCAAAGTAGGAACCAGATGGTCCCACACCAGTTCCAAACATCACATTTGAAAATTTGGAGAGAAGAAAGACAGTTTCAATATTTAGAAAAAAAAACTTTGGTTTCTCTGAGATTCCGCCAAGAAAAAAAAGCCACCCTGTACAGGTATTGTTTTCTCTACATGTCGCAGATAATCTTGGGGTCAGACATCTGATGGACATTTGATATCTCTTATGTTGTTGCCATCTGTCAAAAAATTTGAAACTAAGAGCATGTCAACAGTAGAAGTTGAAGCTATACCAGTAAAAAACTGCAAACATTTCTTCCATTTCTGTTTTCCTGTTTCCCCTGTTTCTATGTTGGTTGTCTAATATCGCTGAAATAATTTGATATTTGATTGTGGAGATTCTGGCATAAGTTCCATATCTGTGGAACTGGCTTATATATATATATATATATATATATATATATATATATATATATATATATATATATATATATATATATATATATATATATATATATATATATATATATATATATATATATATATATATATATATATATAGGATGAGTGTTTCATGCACCATGGTGCCTAGGCACCAATATCAATACCGTTGATTTGCTTTGAGATTCGTAACGTTTGATGTGGGTATCTTCATATACCCATAAAAAGTATATTTGAGATGTCAAACTCAAAAAAATTAAATTCAACTTCAGTTTAATTAGTTTGAACTATTTTATGGTATATACTCATCAGTAGTCGCATTGAACTCAAAAGTAGTTCAAACTAGTTTGAACTGAGTTCAAAACTTACTTACCATAAATATATCAAGGGTATAAAACATTTTCATACCCAAACTCAAAAAAATTATCAATCATACACGTATATCGGATGTTGGTGCCTAGGCACCATGGTGCCTTATGTAATTTTCCTATATATATATATATATATATATATGATGGGAACAACAATCACAAAAATAACAAGAGTGAAATAGTTCATATGAATAAGGTTTTACAATAAGGGCGGGCTAAGCCAAATACTCCCTCTATTATTAGCCGGGGGATTCCCGGCCAGGCACGGCACCACGTCATCATTTTTGCAAAAAATCTTCGTTTTTTTGAAATTACGTATGGGTCCTTACATTGCTATAAAAGCACTTAAAAATTACGTATAGGTACTTACTTTTTTTTATAGAAAAACCCTCCTTTTCACCATAAATATGTACTGGTCCTTACTTTCGATTTTTCGCACGCACCGTAATTACATATGGGTCCTTGCTTTCATATGTACAAAATCAGTCTTGGCCGGAGGGCAGCATCATTGAAGGTTATGCAATCCAAGAGGTCATTGAGTTCTGTGTTGATTACATGGCTCAGGTCAAACTGATATGTGTGTCTCTATCTAGTCACGAGGAGAGGCTAAAGGGTATTGGGACCATTGGAAGGAAAGCAATAACTCCCGAGCTGGATACAAATGATCAAACCATTTCACAATCTTGCAACATATGATTGAAGTGTCATGTATATTGATGAGCATAATGACATGTTACGCCAAGAGAATTCAGGCCAGTCGGAGGATTGGATCATGAGATAGCACAACCATCAGTTTAACAAATGGTTGAAGGTGCGATTCATTGGAGGCCATCAAGTGAAATGATGGGTTGGCAAAAGGGTCAAAATTATAAGTGTGACATGGTAAGGATACGACATAAATGGGTGCACATTTTATACAATAGATCAGGATAGAAAAGGTATAGTTGAACTCAGGTGTCGCATAGATGTATTTTATGAGCAGTTCAGCACCGCTGGCCTAAGCTCCTACTACGAGTTGTAGAGAAGATTGGGAGCTCAACTACGTACTTTTCAAGATCCCTCTATTTCACTGTCATTTGATCCAAGTCCCACAGGGTGTAAAGGTTGACAAGTACGATGTGGAAAAAGAAGGATTATTGAAGTTAAAAATATCATGGATGAGGAAGAGTACAATCTATTTGACGAGTTGCCTCCTTTTAGAGACAGTATCAAGCTCGAGGAAGAGCAATGAAACTAGCTATATGTGTGTTGATCATTATGAATGTCATTTTCTAAAAGGAAATAGCCAAGTGGAATAATCCCACACGACGAACACCTATTTGGAAATCATTCCAATGCAATTAAGAAACTTGGCATGTAAATAAGGAATTATTCCATTGTAATTGATTTAGTAAATAAGAAATAATTCCATCCATGATTGTATGTGCTTGCTTGTTTTTAGATGTCATGGCTAGCATAAGAAACTGGATATGTTGTAGCTATATGTAGAAGGAACTATCACAGACCATTTAGTGGTACAAACTGTCATTGCTATATATAGAATGAACTGTCACAGGTTGTTTAGTGGCACAAACTGTCTATGATATATATCACAGATGATTCCATAGTAGAACCGTATATGATATTAGTATCACCGACGATTCTTTAATGGAACCGTCTGTGATAGTTCCTCCTATAAGTAGTGCCTTGCTAGGATTTACGCCCTTACTCACTCACGCAGCCACATCCTTTCACCTCCTCACCTCCTGCAGCGGTCTAGCGCCCAGCCAAATCCAGCTTCCCAATGTCGCTCCTAGCCAGATTCATCATTGCCCCCAACCAAATCCACTATCGCCCCAACCATATTTGCCGTCCGTCACCCCTAGCCGACCGCGCCGCCCTAGGTGCTCTTCCCTTCCCTCGCCTCTGGCCTCTTTTATGCTCAGGTGTAGATCCACTAGATCTGGGAGGAGGCGCGAGGGAGACCGAGGTAGTCGGAGCCACCGACGACCATTAGGGATGTGGGTGGTCGACGGTGAGAGGAGCGCCGGTGAGAGATATTTGTAGTTAAAGGATGATTATAATTAATAGCAATGTAAAATCAAATATATATTTACAATGTAATATAAGGTGGCATATACCATGAAAAACCCTCTTTTCGGTGAAAACATGATAACTTTTTTGGTACAACACTAAATCAACAGGAAAAATTCCCAATACAATTGTGTATATAGACAATAGAATATTACATCACCATTTAATATTGCAAGTATAAACTCAAAACATATTAGGAAAAATGAAAAGGAGATTTTTTTTAGTATTACCATTTGTCTTTTTTTCATTTTATGCGAGGAGGCATCAGAGGGGAGACCGAGAAGAGGAGCGCTGGTATGAGGACAAAGAACATGGAAGGGAGAGGGGGAGAGAGGGCATCTCTGAGGAATGCATCGACGATAATGCATCCTTCATTGAAAATTACATAACAAAGGGATTGCTTACTCAAAGCAATAAGGACTACATTCTGGCATCCTACAACTAGGGGTAAGTGCTTCACTAGTTGCTATACAAGTTTCATTTGTGCTTTATACGTAACATAAACTTAGGTTTAATGACTATGGTGATATAAAGCGCTGGATTCTGATTGTGATTGTTCCAAGTGGAGCAAGATAACAAGCTTGATTCCCTACTCAAGAATGACCATGACTCTATACATAACTCTATTGTAGTCTTCCCTTCATTTGCTATGGCCGAGGCTAACTTTTTGAAATCATGTAGGTCATTCAACACTTACATTGCCAATGGAGGGAGACGCAAGGAATCCAGCACCACACTATGACATAGGATGTGACTTTCGGTATCTGCTACAACACAACAATCCTATATCATACTTCGTAATAATGTCTCTAGAACTGACTATACATATGTATGTAATTCTATTTTTGAAGTGCCACCAGTAGCTATAGGGCAATGTATATGCATTCTACATGTGCTGCCATATGCATAAAATCATGGGTGCTAAGAAGAATGATCCAAATATTTGTGAATCTAGCAATAATTATTTCATGATTACCAATATATATGTATATGCTTACGACTTTATACCTCCAAGCGATAGGGCATGACAATCAACTCAAGTGCATTCGATCTTGATGAGGTCACTGAAGTTCGAGGACTACTCTTTGGCTTCTTGATGGCAGAGGTCATTCACCCGAATGGAGAGTTCAACTCCGACAAGAATTAATAGATATTCAAACATTTGATTTAGTTGCACTTTCTCAAACAATTTATTCAATTGTAATTCATTCATTCTATTTGTGATAAATCTAACTATTTGTGATGATATCTGTGTGTCTGTGATATCTGTGTATTATGTGATATATTTGTGTATTTCTTTATTTTCGGATGGCATGGCTAGCATTTCTTGAGACTAGCCAAAAAATAGAAAAAATTTTAGGTATAGAATGAACTATCACATACGGTTTTATGGTATAAAGCAACTGTGAAGTCACTACTATCACAGACGGCTATGACCAAAACCCGTCTATGATATGTAATACATCACAGACAGTTCTATGTACGAACCATCTAAGATATGTATACTATCACAGATAGTTGTGACCAAAACTCGTCTATGATATGTAATGTATCACAGACAGTTTTATGTATAAAGCATTTGTGATGTGTGATATTTCTGTGATTTGTAATACATCACAGACAGTTCTATGATATATATACTATCGTAGACGGTTCGTACATAGAACCATTTATGATGTATTACATATAACAGACATGTTTTAGTCACAGCCATCTATGATAGTCGACCTTTACAAACTATACATAAATCACATGTGATAACTGTCTATTATAATAGACACATAAATTTAGACGGTTCAGAAACAATCTGCGATGAGGATTTAGAACGGTCTGTGATGACCCTTTGTGTGGTAGTGATTTATAGAAATATAGTTAGTAGAAAGGAAATTGTTGAATTTAATACAGTAAGTAAAAACAGTATTATAAACAAAATTAATACTGTTAGTGCAGGTCCATGTCGGATCCCAGAGCAACAACTCCAGAACCCTATGTGTAAATTGGACTAGTCTAGGATCAGCTAGTGCACACTGTGATAACAAGGATACATATTAGGTACAATGACAAACTTTATTTAACTGAATATGGACCTGATGGCTAAAGTTTACATCAATGGTCCATAAACCAAAATTTAGTATAAGCAGCAGAAGATAAAACCGAAGCGGAAGAAGCCCACTAAGCCTGCCCACAGGCAAACGATAGTAAGACGCGGCCTATTTGTTCTAATCCTCACTGAAGTCAAAGTCGTCCTCTAAAAAATGATGAATTGAGCAACATGAGCACATAAAGTACTTCACAAGTTACACCAGAAGATTTAACAAACTTAATGCATGCATAAGAATTGACAAAGGAAGGCATAGTAAGGTTATTTGAGCATAAAACAACATTTAAGAAATACAATAAATAGATTGAAATTGCTAAATTTAATACAGTAAATAAAAAATATTTGTCGGGACCCTGGATTTCCAAACCTAGACCCTCGGTGTATTACTGCACTAGTCCCAGATCAAAGCTAGTGCATACAGTTAAACAGAAATGAATACATCACCAGCATCATGTTATTACAATAATTGAGAGTACTGACCGAAAGGTCTCATTATTACAATTGAGGTTTCAAGACCTCGCACACATAAAATAAAGTGGAAGCAACAGATAAACTCGATGAAGACCTATCAATACGCCACGGGCAATTGACTGGGGAAGCGCGACTTAGTTCTCCGGGAAGAATCCATCACAGCCGCAAGCGAAACAGTAGTCGTAGTCACCTTCTTGAGCTTCGTAATCTTCTGAGATTTATTTTTAAGTGTAGTATGTGAGTACATAAAGTACTCCGGAAGTCTTGAGAAAAATGCAATAGATGCAACGCTTGACAAAGGAAGGCTATATGGTTCTTTTGCACAAAGCAATATTTTATTTCAATTACCATTAATTATTTTTGAAGGCAACATTTTAACAAAGTAATTGTTTTAACAGAACTATCATTAATTCTATAGTGAAGGTTCCATCTACCAACACTAGCTATTCAATAATTGACCAAGTTCAAACTGCGGGTTACATCCACCCTCTCTGGCTCCAACTGCCAGGATACCCTTCCGAGAGTTCTCTCCACTCTCGGAATACAAAATTTTGATTTTTGAAACCAAAACCAGAAATCTACCATGTGAATGCATTCCTTGCCCGCCCTTGACCGTGGGCACAGCTATTCGAATAGTTTGACACTCTGCAGAGGTTGTACAACTTTACCCCTAAGAGATAAATTATCTTAATAGTCACCACGCTTCCTTTGGCATGAGACACAGATAATATATCACAAAGCCTTTACCTCACTCTGGACTAGCTAGACACCACCCGCTGAGGTTTCACCGCAGAAGGTTAATCTGCCAATCAAGCCCCTCTTGCGCCATATGAGTACAGATAAATCCTGTCCCTCACCGTGAATAACCAGTAAATCTGGCACCCACTTTCCACTGGTGGCACCTAAACTAGACTATCATGAGTTAGTCAGCTAGGTCGTACCCATATAGACTTCGGGTTGTACGGTAGTGCTTAGTCTGGACAAACACAAGCGTCGGTCCTTAATTGACTAGGGTGGAACATACTCTTTACAAGATCTCGTGCTTCCTGCACCAACCCAAACCAACCATCCACCCTAATCTAAACCAATTTCCACATTTTATTTTATTTTTAAAAGAACAGTGGCAATTCCAATTACCACTAACTTTATAAACACAAGGTTATTACAATAACTCATAATTTCCCATTTTTCAAGATTTAGGAGGTATTCACTAGCATGGCTAAGCATTGTACTACCATTCTAATACCAACAATTAAATAAATTACTCTCATTAATGAGTTAAAGGAATTTCAAGGGTTGCAAAGGTACATGGCAATCAATTTCAAGTGAGGGCATAACAAGGTTGGATATAGCTAATGCCTTAAGATTTGAATTATCATTTTATGTAACTAGCAATGCACATAATTTAAAATAATTAAAACATTTCAAAATCATAGGTTCAAGATGATCAAAGGAGACTTGCCTTCTTGCACGCTCTCGAGGTCTTCCTGCTGTGGAGTGGAGAGGTCTTCAACAACGTTGGATTCTACGCGAGAAAAGACAGAGCAACAAAACAAATAAATACAAATAAAAAATTCAAATGAACTCAAAAATTCAAATAGAGGCCATAGTTGGATAGATCATGATTTTAGATGAATTTAGAAATTTGAATGGCTGAAATTGGAGTTAAAATGAGAAAGTTATGCTCATTTGAAAATCTCAGTTTGATTAAATCCAGAAATTAGGAAATTTCTGACAGGTGGGACCCACTGGAATCATTAAATTTAATCTTTTATTTTTTCTGAAATTATGTCAGGTGGGACCCACTGGTCAGTGAGCCCACGGGATCAGCCTCTGACATGTGGGACCCACTGGACTTCGGGTCCACATGTTAGTGACCAGCACAGAGGGGTGGGGCCCAGACGATAGTGGCCCACACAGACCGACGGCCGCTGACGGGTGGGATCCACTTGTCAGCGCGGAAAAATGAAAGAAAGGCTCAACCTCAGCGTGCGGAGCCGGGGGCTCGAACGCGCGCCGAGGGAGCCGGGGGGAGGGAGGAGTAGCGCGGGTAACCAATCGGGCGGGGAGGCTTTGCCTACCCCATAAGGGTAGGTAATCCCTTTGAGGGTTACCTGCTGGAGGGGTCCGGAAGCAGTGGACGGAGGCAGGGTCGCCGGCGGCGAGGGGCGGTCGGTGAGGTGTGGCCGAGGCTCAAAATGCGGTCCTGGAGTGGAGGCGAGTCCAACGGAGGGGTCGGCGAGGTCCGGGGGTGAGTGGAGGTGGCCGGCGGCGAGGGAGTGACGGAGTGGCTCGGGTCCTCCGGTGCGACGGCGCTCTGGCGGCGAGGAGGGGCGGCCGAGGTGTCGGGGAGATTCGCACGAGCACGGGGGTGCTCGGGGTGGTGGTGGCGAGCTCCGGGGAGGTCCGAGGTGTCGGAGAAGGCTCGCCGGAGTGCGGCGGAGCTAGGAGAGAGAGGTTGTAACATCCTGATTTTCAGAGCCTTTTTGAAGCTTTTAAAATAAAATTCATCATTTGCATTTTTCTGAAATTAATTAAAGCTTAATTGGAATTTTTATGAATTAAAAGGATTTAATATGATTAAGTCAAACATCAACATTTGTCAAAAAATATTTTATTTGAGTTCCTGGTGTCTCAAGAAATTTATTGGTATTTTTCTGGATTTTTCTGGATTTATTTGCTATTTTCTAGAGCTCAAAATCTTTTATTTGAATTTCTGAAAAAGAAAAGTCTAAAAATAAATAAAACCGCCGGTGGGCAGCCTACCGAACCGGCCCGTCGCCCAACCGCCTCGCGGCGCCTGCCTCGCTTCGCCACGCGGCGCGTATCCGCGCCGCGCTCGCCGCCTCCCTCCATTGGATGGCCAACACGCGTCACCCATCCCGCGCCGCTGCGCGCCGCGCATCCGCGCCGTCCGCTGCCAGCGCGCTTCGCTAACCCTAACCGCGCGCCGCCGCACGCATCGCGACCGTCCGATCTCCCACGCGATCCGGCGTCTGCGTGTCCCAAATCGCGTCCGACCCCGCGGGCCGGATCGATCGGTCGCCTCGGTTCGCGGCATTTAAGCGCGCGGCCGCCTCGGTTCAGCGTGCCCGCCGTCGCCGTCCCGCGCCGCCGCCGCCGCGCCGTCGCGCCGCCGCCGCCGCCGTCGCCGCGCTGCCGCCGCCCGCCGACGCCCGCGCTGCTCCGCCGCTGCCGTCGCCGTCGCCGTCGTCTACCGTCGCCGGTGAGCCCGCCGCCGTCCCGAGCCACCGCCGACCACGTTGCCGCCGCCGCTGCCGGACACCCGCGCCGGCCAGACCGCCATCCGCCGCCGCCGCCGCGCGCGCGCGTCGCGCGACGCCACAGCCAAGGCCGCCACGCGTCGGCGATCCACCGCCGTCCGCCCGAAGTCGCTGATCCCCGCCGCTCGTTCAGATGCGGGCGACGGCCGGATCGTCCACACCCCGCACGCAGCCGTCCAATCGTCCCGCACCAGCGGCGCGACCTTTGCCTTCCGTGGATCGGTCCACCATGCGCCGAGCGGCCCGACAAGCCGGGCCACCGTCGACCATGGTCCGTGGACCGTGGCCGTCGCCACGTCGGCGCCCGATCGGCCTTGCCACGTGAGCCCTAGGCCGACATGTCGACCACGTCGGCGCCACTGTCCCGCCACGCCGGCACCGAGGCCCGGTGCCACGTCACCGCCACGCCGATGCATGCCACGTCGACCTTACACGCGTGTCGGCCCGATCGGTACCGTCGCCCTCTAGCGCTGCGCGCCAAAGAGCCAGATCGGCGCCGATCTGCTCCGTCGCCAAGTCCACCGTGAGACCAGTCTCCGTGCACCCGGTCCACAAGACAGGTGCACTTTTCCAATTTCCTGATTTTCTGTGATTTATTTTTTCCAGAGCCCGTTCTCCCTCGTCCCAGCTCCGATTGACCCGATTCTTTTCCTAAATTCATCTAAAATTGAGCTCTACCTTTTGGTTCAGGTTTGAGAATTTTTGGAGTTCATTTGAATTTTATTTGAATTTATTTTGTCTCTTTGTCTGTTTTCTCTCGTTAGATCGCGCGTTCAAGGAGCGAGGTTGGATTTGAAGTTCAAGAGCCGTCAACTGAGCAAGGCCAAGGCAAGTCGTGTCCCTTGATCATGTTGAACCCAGTTTGCAATCTATTATTTAAATATTTTGTTTTAAATTACAATGCATTGCTACCTTATTATAAAACCCTTGTATTGGTAGTTAATGACCTAATTGATTATTTCCTTCTTGATAATTTGAATGCCATGATGCCATTGTCACCATAGGTTGGGAAATTTAGTAGTGATGTATGTTACGATCACATTGGGGATGGTACGATTAGTGTGCTTAGCCATGCTTTTATTATCGTTTGGGTTCATCATCGCATGTGATTAATTAATTTGACTTAATGAGATATTGAATCGTGGTTGGTGCCACTGTTATAAAATTTGTGCCGTGACGTTGGTGCATCATTGGCGGTGGTTATACCAAATTGGTTTCTACTCGGGCGAGTGATCATGCAGTAAAGGGGGAAGTGTTGGAGCACTTCGATGGATGTGGTAGTCTCGCCCGAGAACACTTAAGGACTTAACTTTGTGCGCCATTGATCTGAGTCTTACCGTGCAAACCACATGTCTGGTATGGGACGACTGGCCGATTAATTTGGGATGTTTCAATTTCAATCTCATTGGGATGAACATGGTTGCTGATTTCCATGAGGCGCAAGGGGGTGTGATGCGAAACCCAGCGGGCGGGATTGGGTTGGAATTGAACATTGTAAAGGCTTTGTTGTGATTTCCTTAGCGAGGCTAATCACATCGTGTGGGTACAGATTGTGCAACCTCTGCAGAGTGTAAAACTATTCGAATAGCCGCGTCCTCGGTCATGGACAATGCTCGGTGATTTCACACGAGGTATAGTTACTCTTGGAAAACTTGTAGCTAGTCAGTGGATGGTTAATTCACTGTTGGTTTGGCTTGCGGATGGGATATCCATAAGCGGGTGGGTTTAGCTTGTGGATGGGAGGTCCATAAGTAGGTTACCTTAAGTTCCTTTGATTATTCATTATTGTTTTATTTACAATTCGCTTTCAATCTATTTATGGTATTTTCAAATGCTGTTTTATGCAAATTAACCCTTTCACCTTCCCTTGGTAAGCCTTGCATACTATATTGCATCATTTGTTACAAGCGGCTTCTTGAGTACCAATGTACTCACGCTTACGCCTATGTTGCTCGATTGAGGAAGAGGAGTGCTACCAGCAGAGGTTCCGAAGGAGAGTACTTGATGACTACGCGTTCTAGGCTTCGCCCCACTCGATTGCCGTGGGCATGTCGATTGGCCACTACGTTTATTTTGGATTTTCCGCGCTAAGTTTTGTTAAGCCCCTAAGGCTATTGAGATTGTAAGCTTGACCATAAGGTCTCACTTTTGGATATTGATTAATAATTCGAGTTTCCCTTATTTAATATCGTGATTGTGGTGATGATTACCTCTATGTTGGACTGTGTGCACTAGCGTGATCCTGGACTAGTGCAGTATACACAGGGAGTCCGGATTTGCATATTCGGGTCTCGACAGAGGTGGCTCGGTGGCAGGGCTCTGCAGGGCTCGGGAAGGGAGGTGGAGCGCGTGGGTCTTTGGGCGGAGGAGGCGAACCGAGGGGGTTTATAGGGCGAAGGGGAGCAAGGGAGCGGCAATCGCTCGCCGTTGCTGGTGGCCGGAAAAGGAAGGGAAGGGGGAAGAAACGGGAAAGGGGAGGCAGGGAAGGAAGGGAGGCGCGGGGATCGGGGATTTGTTTCCCGGCGGGGCTTGGGGTTTCCAAAACCAGGGAGCGGCAGGGAAGGCAAGGCCGGATCCGGCTCGGATTGGTCGCCGGCGTAGAAAAGGAAAGGGGGAAGAAAGAAGGAAGGCGTCTCCGCGGGGAAGACGATGGATCTGACAGGCGGGGCCGGGGTGGCAGCGAGAGCGGGCGCGAGTGACTGACGGGCAGGGCCCGCAACGCAGAAAGAGAGAGAGAGCGGGGTGCGGATTGCGGCCATGCGGCCCGGAGGGAGATCGAGCGGTGGAAGCGGTTTAAGTGGGAGGGACGGACGGATGGGCCGCGAGGGTGGCGTGGCGCACATCGGGCCAGCCAGGTGTCGGCACGAGGGGAGGGGAAGGCGGGGCCGACGGGTGGGCCGTGGGGCGCGGAGAGGGAGGTGCGGCCTGGATGGGCCGGGCGGCGACATGGGCGGATCTGGGCCGTCCACGCGTCGGCTGGAGGGGAGGGAGTTGGATTTTAAATTTTAGAAAATGATTTTTATTTACAGAAAAGGCTAGGAATTTATTTAGGCCTCAAAAAAATATGAAAATACCTCCAAAAATTCCAGAAAAATTCACAGAAACTTCTGGACCTATTTTGGACTTAATAAAATTATTTCCAACTACTGTTGATATTTAATTTTCATATTTTAAATTACTTTTTAAATTCTAAAAATAGGTTTTAAATTCCAGAAAATTCAGAAAATCAAATAAAAGCCAAGAAAATCGAATTACCTTTAAAATAATTAATTTGAATTTAAATTTTTTTCAGGAAGCCAAATTTGGGATGTTACAATATTGTAAGCAAAATAGTTACCGTTAGTGTAGGTCCATCCTCCATACTAACCTAACCACGGGCATCCCACCCGAACCATCTTTCCCAAAAAGATCTCATATGGATTCTATCCATCCATATGCTTTTTAATCTTTTATGGATTCTATCCATCCATAAGCTTTTCGTAAACCATTTTGAAATCAAAGTCTAATCCATGAAAAACTTTACTCAACTTACCCATGACCATGGGTACGGCTATCTAGGATAGATTATACACTTTGCAGAGGATGTACATCTTTACCCACAAGATATGATAATCTCATAATGTCAGCCATTACACGCTTCCGTAGGTGTGCAACTGAGAAAATCATAACAAGACCTTTACAATGCAAAGCCTTCAACCTAGCCAAGCCAATACTAAGGTTTCACCCCAGTAAGGAATCCACCAGACCGAGACCCCCTCTTGAGCCAAGTGAGACTTCTCATGGCCTACGCCACGCTCACTTTCAACCTACGGCGAGACTCAAGTTGGGACCTGCAAATTAGTCAGCCAAGACTATCCCATACCAACCTTGTGGTAGTACAAAGGGGCTTTGTAGCAATAACTCATAGACCGGTTTTTAACTGACTTAGGCACTAACCACATACCCCTTGTGCCTGGCAATCAACATTGTGTCACCAAACAACAATGCATGCCAGCAAGCACCTACCGCGTAACTATTTGCCTAAGTTGAAACCAAGTTTTTTATATTTTATTTTAGAATAATTCATAGTCTTTCTTGACTCACTGAAGTCAAATATACATTTCAAAAGCTTATCATTTTATGTGGAAAAGGTTATCCCAAAACAAAAATTATGTCTAAGCAGGTGTAAGCATTTGATACAAAATTTCTCTAGTTCATACTAGTGTATTAACTACAGTTTTATCTAAGGTGACAAGGCATATTGATGTTCAATGTCAAATGTGGTCATATACAAAGGAAATGGGTATAACTAGAATTTAAATCTGATTACGCATGCATAATAATTTAAAAACAACATAAATAATTTAAATTACTAGGAGCAACATGATCAAAGGTGTAACTTGCCTCGCTCGAAGTCTTGATGCTGCAAGTCATCGAAATCGCACTATCTGGAATCATCGCAATCTATACGCGAAGAACCAAAGCAAATAAATTCAAATAAAACTAAAAAAACTCAAAAAAAAAGTCTGGAAATGGGTAGTTTAAGTTTTTAGAAGAAATTAGAAATTTGAACAGGTCCAACCGGAGCTAGGATGAAGGAGAATGGGCTTCTGGAAGTTTGAATTCTAAAGAAAAAGGAAAAGGCTGGTTTTCTGGAATTATTTTTGTACTGAAAAATTGGATTATGATGTCAGCAAGGAATTGATTTTTGGTGGAATTATTTTTCTGTGGAAAGGAATTTTGGCCAAATTATTTTACAATAGGAAAAGGGTTTTATTTCAACGACAGGTCTGATCGGGTCTACCGTGTATCGAGTCCAAGGACCGGAGAGGTGGCTGAGGTGGCACACTAGCTGGTGTGGCGGCCAAGTGCCAATGTGTCGAGACTCGAATATGCAAATCCGAACTCTCTTATGTATTCTGCACTAGTCTGTCGGGACCCCGGATTTCCGAACCCGGACCCTCTGTGTATTACAGCACTAGTCCCAGATCAAAGCTAGTGCACACAGTCAAACAGAAATGATTACATAACCAACAACGCTTTATTACAATAATAGAGAGTATTGACCGAAAGGTCTCATTATTACAAATGAGGTTTCAAGACCTCACACACACAGAACACAGCGGAAGCAAAAAATAAATCGGCGAAGACCCATCAATACGCCACGGGCAATTGGTGAGGAAGCGACCTAGTACTCCGAAATCCTTCGTCGAATCCAAAGCGAAGTAGTCGTAGTCACCTTCTTGAGCTTCATATTCTTCTGAGATTTATTTTTGAGTGCAGCATGTGAGTACATAAAGTACTCCGCAAGTCTTGGGAAAAATGCAATAGATGCAAGGCTTGACAAAGGAAGGCAATATGGTTCTTTTGCACAAAGCAATATTTTAAATTTCAATTATTACTAATTATTTTCGAAGGCATCAGTTTCATAAAGTAAATGTTTAAACAGAATTATCATTAATTCTATAGTGAAGGTTCCATCTACCAACACTAATTAATCCGGTCTATCTGACCAAGTTTAAAACTGTGGGTTCCATCCACCCTCTCTGGCTCCAACTGCCAGGATACCCTTCCGAGATTCCCTCTACTCTCGGAATACAAAACTTTGATTTTAAAACCAAAACCAAAAATCTACCATGTGAATGCATTCCTTGCCCGCCCTTGACCGTGGGCACGGCTATTCGAATAGTTTTACACTCTGCAGAGGTTGTACAACTTTACCCACAAGAGATAAATTATCCTAAAAGTCAACACGCTTCCTTTGGCATGAGACCCGGATAAAATATCACAAAGCCTTTACCTTACTCTAATCTAGCTAGATACCACCCACGAGGTTTCACCGCAGTAGGCTAACCGCCCAACCGAAGCCCCTCTTGCGCCATATGAGTACAAGAAATCCTGTCCCTCACTTGTGAATAACCAGTCCATCCTCGCACCCACTTTCCATGGTGGCACCTAAACTAGACTATCATAAGTTAGTCGACTAGGTCGTACCCATATAGACTTGTGGTTGTACGGTTAATGCTCAGTCTGGACAAACACAAGCGTCGGTCCTTAATTGACTAGGGCGGAACATACACTTTACAAGTTCTCGTGCTTACCGCACCAATCCAAATCAACCATCCGCCCTGGTCTTAAATAATTCCACATTTTATTTTATTTTTAAAATAACAACGGCAACATCAATTGCCACTAAGTTCCGAAAACAAAGACTATTGAAATACAATTTCCCATTTCAAAGCTACAACAAGATTAAATAGCAAGACTAAACATGATACTACCGTTCTAATATTAGCAAAGATTAAATAATAATCTCATTATTGAGACAAAGGCAATCCTAAGGTTACAAAGGTACACGATATTCAAATTCAATGGAGGGTATAACAACATTTGGTTTAACTAATTTGCTAACACCAAATTAAAGTTCTATGTAGATAGCGATGCACATAATTTTAAAATAATTAAAACATTTCATAATCATGGGTTCAAAATGATCAAAGGAGACTTGCCTTGCTCGGAGACTTGATGTTGCGAATCGTCAAAATCGAATTCTCTGGATTAGTCGTAGTCTACACGCGAAGAACCAAACAAAATAATATTAAAATAAAACCCAATTAAAATCCAAAAATTATAAAATATATATTGATGGATAGATTATGATTTTAGATGAATTTAGGAGAAAGAATCAACGGATTCGGAGTTTATATGAGGGAGAACGAATATTTGAAAGTTTTGGACATCACATGAAATGATAACAACATCCGAGACTTATCTTTTGAATAGTATGGTGTTGATTGGCTGCGAGGTGGCTGTCGAATGGGCACAATGGAATCCTTGCGACAAGGCGAAGGTGGTGACACGGGTATAGCGACGAGGAACGGTGATGATACCATCGACGTTTGAACGGCGACGGTAGAGAGAAAGGAAAAACTTAATATCTTAGTGCTCGGTGAAGCGAATCTAAAATCATTTGAAACATAGCTACCTGGGATGGTTTGGCATAATATGACGCGAACGGATTGGGGAAAACACCAACGGATGCATGGGGACACGAGATGTCGTTGGCGGCCATGGCGAGGTTTCGGAGGCGAAATTTTGTGGAGGCTTTTCGGGGAAAAGCACGGCGTAGAACGCAGTGAGGCAAGTCTAAAAAAAATTACGGCATGGGCTAAAGCTTACCGGAGGCGACGAATCGACGTCGGGAGTCACAAACGGCCATTTTTGCGGAAAGCTCAATTCCTGACAATTGGCTCCACGAAAAATTAAACAAAATGGTAGAAAAATTTCTTAGAGGCTAGGACACAATATGACGCGAACAAAGATCAAAGCACTTACCAAAAAGGGGTGTACGCGCGAAGGTACAGTTTTAGTGTCTGGGCCTTACAAGGTCGACGAGGACTCGGGGAATCTTTAGGTGATGGCGATGGAAGCACGACGTAGAACGCGTCGAGGCAAACTCAACGGTATAGATGGTTCGACCAAAGGATATCGAATGGTGGCGGAACACGACGGAGAAGACCTTTTGCAACTGTCGGTTTGACATCGGCATTCCGGTCAAACGGAGAGAAGTTAACATGCAATACTTGTGGCGAAACGAAGAGTAGAGCGTGGGGAACGTGATGCTCACCTTGGTTTTGGTCGGGCATGCATGGGCGGCGGTGGCGACGCGAGGAACGACGACGCGCTATGGCCCACGGTGGCGGCGGTGCTCGCAAAGTTCGCGCGGCGAGGTGAGCACCGCGTAGAACGCGACGAGGCGAATCCGAGGATGTGCTCAAAAGTGGCGGGGCTCCACCGGACGAGGCGCAATAAGCCAAAGAACGCCGCTTGGAACACAAAAGAAAAACTCCGATTGCGCCCAAGAGAAGAGAAGTGGGGACTTGATATTTTCGGGGTTGAGTGAGGATGAGGAAAGGCTCACGGTGCTCCCTTTTATAGGGGCGGGGGACGTCCGAGATGGGAGATCAAGAGACTATGTCCATCAATGGCATGGGTTAATTTCTCGCGAAACGGCTCATGAATGAGGGAAAAACGGTAGGGAAATGAAAAGAGTTTGATGAGAGGAGTTGAATGCAATTTATTTCGCTAAAAACCGTTGAGAAAATCAAAACTTCTAGAAGCTTCAAAATCACGGCCATGGCGACGCTTGCTCGGGTCTGGAACTGAGCGTTACGTGAGAGGAAGATGAATAGTGGAGGAGAGAGAAAAATAATAATAAAATAATAATTGTTTTTCCGAAAAAAATAAAATAAAATCGAAAACATTCAGGAAAATTCCACAAAAATCCTTGGAAAACGAAAAGACTAAATAAAATAATTTCGGATTTATTTGAGGTATATTTTAGCCATTTAAAATATGTTTACTTTCTAAGCTTTAATTTAATTCAAATAAATTCGAAAATTCCAAAAATTTGAAAAGAGGATAGAAATGGATAGATTGAAATTTTTGATGAGTTTAGAAATTTGAATGGGCTCATTCGGAGTTAAAAATGAAGAAATACGATATTTTGGAAGTTTAAAAGGAGAGAAAAAGAATAAACTGATTTTCTGGAATTATTTTTGAACTGAAATGACATCATTAAGGGAAATAATTTTCAGAGGAATTATTTTTCTATGGAAAAAGGAATTTATGATGTTAGGGTGACGTCAGCAAGGATTTCGATTTTCAGGCCGAATTATTTTTCAACAGAAAAAGGGTTTTATTCACTGACAGGTGTGACCGGCTTTTGTGGACTGGGTCCGTTGATCGGGGAGAAGGCTGAGGTGGCACGCGGCTGGCGTAGCACTTGCGTAGCTCACGGTTGCTAACGTGGCGCACGGGGACTGAGGGCATCGGTGGATGGCGGCGCTGCTGGGGTCGGTGAGAGGTGCACGAGAGGGAGAAGGACACAAGGAGTTAAGTGCACCTTGGCATGACACTCGGGAATGCTCGGTGGTAGCCAGCAACGAGGATGCAGGGGCGGCAGAGAGAGGGCGTTGGCGGCAGGGCTCTTCGGCGATGGATTCACTCGGTGGAGGGGCGGGGATGCGCGCACGGGTCTGGTGAAGGTGGAGGTTGAATGCGGGAGTGATTAGGCTTTCAATTGCAGCAAATGCTCGAGCTAACGAGAAGAAAAGGCCAAATTTAAGAGATCAGGCGGGGCATCAATGATAGTGGTGGAAGGTTGAAGAAGACAAGAAGAAAGAAGAAGCTGACAGGTGGGGTTGGGCTGTTGGCGAGAGGGAAGAGAGAGGAGGAAGAAGTGGACGGTCGGACGAATGCCACGAGGCGAAAGAGAAATCAGGGCCATCGGATTAAAACGAAGGGGTAAGTGAAGGCGGGTGGTTGAGATTAACCCGGGCGAGGATGGATTGAATCAGGGAGCGACACGTGATGGATGAGTAGAGAGGTTGAGGATTAAATTTGATTTAGATTTTGAAATAAAATTTAGATAAATCCAAATAAAGTTCAAATACTTTAAGTTAATTAATTTGAAATTAAATTTTTCAGAGAACGAAATTTTGGGATGTTACATAGTCCAGGATCACGCTAGTGCACACAGTATAAACAAAGAAGATCTTTTGGTAGTAGACTGGTTATAACCACGTTGGTTGTTCGACCACCTGTTGGTTTACGACCACGTTGGTTGCGACCATGTTGATCTTTTGAGTTGTAGTCTGTTTTGACCACGTTAGTTGTTCGACCATCCCATTGGCTTACGACCACGTTTGTTATGATCACGTTGCTGATTGGTTTCGACTACGTTGGTTGTTCGACTATTCGTTGGCTTACAACCATGTTGGTTATGACCACGGTGTTGACTGATTACGACAACTTTGATTGTTTGACCACTGGTTGGCATTCGATTACATTGTCTACAATTGCGTCAAGTTATGACTGCAGTCATTTCTGATCGCGTTGGTTTTGGTTTCGATGGTTATCGACTACAGAGACTTCTATTTGGTAGTCGATTTTTGACCATGTTGAACTTCCAACTAGGCTGATTTCCAACGAACGGTCAGTTTTCAACTACGGAAATGTTCATTTGGTAGTCGATTTTTGACCACGTTGTACTTCTGTCAAGTAGTCGGATTTACGACCACTTTGTCAGCTTGCAACCACGTTGTAAGCTTTTGACCACGTTGCCAGTCTCCGACCATAGTTTTCTGCTGTATTCTCTCTGTTACTCTAGTCTTTCAGGTGTGTTTTCAACCGTAGTCTTCATAGGTCAGTAGCTATAGGAGAAAAGGGTTAAGTGAATACTTGGGGAGAATTTGAAGGCACCATTCAACGCGCTCTATTGCTTGTCTGGTTCTACGGTTTCAATTCTGGTTCCGTCATTAAGATGAGTGTGGGTTGGCCTTAGCCATGGATCCACACTGCCGCAAGAGAGGGCAATTATCGACTAGGAGATTTACCTACTCGACAGCAAAACCTTAGCGAGGCAGAACTAGGTTGAGATTAAACATTGTAAAAGTCTTGTTGTAATCTTCTTGGTCGAAATGCCAAAGGAAGCATGTTATATAGGTGACATGACAAGATGGTCATATCATGTGGTAAAGTTGTACAACCTCTGCAGAGTGTAAAATTATTCGAATAGTCGTGTCCCTAGTTATAGACAATACTTAGTGATTTCACATAAGGGGTAGAGCTTTCATAAAAATCTGGATGGGTCAAGCTGGGAAGTGAATGGTTAGTTCACTGGTGGTTCATTGAAGTGAATAGTCAGTTTACTTGTGGTTATTCTCAATTCCTTAGATTATTTACTTATTAATCATTTTCAAAGTTCACTTCCAATCTGTTTATTGTATTTACTTTAAATTGTTGCTTTCTGCAAAATAACCCTTCAGTCATCCTTTGGTAAAGCCTTGCATACTATATTGCATCTTTGTTACAAACGACTTGCTGAGTACTCTATGTACTCACGGTTATATCCACATTTGCTAAGTTGAGAAAGAAAGACCAAATCAGCAGGAGGTACTAGAAGGAGGATATTTCGACGACTTCACAGATTAGGACTTTGCTCCCCAGTCGATTGCCTGTGGATATGTCGAATGGCTACTATGCTTATTTCTATTTTTCACTACAAGTTTCTTAAGCCATTAAGGCTGTTATCTTAAGTTTGGCCATAAGGTTGCAACTCTGATAATTAATAATATTTGCGTCTTTTCTTAGTAAATCGTGATATGGCCAATATTTCATCTATGTTTATACTATGTGCACTAGCGTAATCCTGGACTGATGCAGAATATACAGGAGAGTCCGGATTTACATATTCAAGTCTCAACAGAGGTAGTATCATAGATACATCAACTTTAGGACGAATCCTAGTTAGAATGGTCGAATTAGCAAAATTTCAAAATCTATTTTCTCAAAATCAAATCAACCAAATGATTACCTAGTAATTCTTTATTCTTACCTCATTCTTAGGATTCTTACTCTTCGCCTTCTCTGAGATACAGTTTTTAAAACTCAAATTGACTTCTTATCCCCCATAATGTCCATAGATATCCCAAGTGTTTCATAATCAAAAGGAAGATTGGCATGGAATACTTCAAGCCTTCCTATGAAGTTTGGATCAAGAAAGCACCCAATATTTCAAGACAAGATTGAAGATTATCATGAAGATTAAGAGCCATCAAATCAAAACCCTGTTATAGTTTATAGTATCGTGCAAATCGTTTTGCTTTTTCTTTGCTATTGTGCGTGATGTGAGCTACAATTTTGCTTTCTAGCATTACGATACAGTCATTTGTGGAGTTTGTTGCTTCTTTTGTTAGCCTATTCGGCTAAGTGAGTGTTTTAATTTAGAATTGCCATCAGAATATTCCTCTTAGACGAGTTTACCTCTTATCTTTGCTTTTCCCTCTTTCATTCGTAACCTTGGTGTCATCACATCACTAGTAGATGGTTGACACATGGAATTCAGCTGGTACCAGTCAATTACCTTCAGATCCTGACAGCCATGGAGCCAATGCGCAGCCAGGGAACAATGCTTCAATTCCACCATCTCCAACGCCAACACCAAACCTATAACAGATAATGGCAATGCAGCTGCAACTTCTTCAGACTCTTGTTCAGAATCAAGTCAACCAAGTTCAACAAGCTCATGTCCACGCATCATAGTCCAAACTTGGGGAATTCATGAGAACCGCACCGCCTTTCTTTGCGGTCCAGTGGATCCATTAGAAGCTGATGATTGGCTCAAAAATATTGAGAAGAAGTTGATATTGGCTCAATGCAATAACCATGAGAAAGTGTTGTATGCCACTCACCAACTAAAAGGAAGTGCTGCTAGTTGGTGGGAGAGTTATTGTGCTACTCACCAGGATATGCAGGCCGTCACTTGGGCTGAATTCATTGAAGCTTTCCGTATACACACATTCCAATGGGAATGGTGGAGATGAAGAAGAAAGAATTCCGTAAGTTGCAACAAGGCCATCTCAGTGTGCTAGAGTATCTGACTAAATTCACACAACTATCTCAGTATGCACCTAAAGATGTTATAATTGATGGAGCAAAGATTTGGCGCTTCATGGAAGGACTTGACCCCCAACATCAAAGAACTAATATTGTCAAATGAATTCCCGACTTTCCAACACATAGGGGACAAGGACCTTGCTCAAGAAGATGCTTAGAGTCAGCTGAATAAATCCCGGAAGAGGAAGATGGTTCAACAAGGAACTCAATTGCATCACCACAAAAGCCGAAATCAACACGTGCGGCGAAATGTGTACCACAACAGGCATATTTCAAGACTCCAGCTGTAATGCCCCACCAGGATATTTCGGGACAACATCTTATCAATGCTAGCAGTGAACCACACAGGAGTGTAAACCCTACAGCTTCGCTTACTTGCTTCAGGTGTAAGGGGCTAGGTCATTTCACTCACAAGTATCTGTATAAGCATAAAGCAAAAGGAAGCCAGTTATCTCAGAGCGTTGTAAGAGGAAGCCTGAACAATGTCATCTCTATTGTTGCACAAGGCAACCTATTCCTTTAGTGAGCCTAAATCTCGGGGTCGAGATTCTGTTTAAGGGGGCAGGTTTGTAACATCCTAATTTTCAGAGCTTTTTTGAAGTTTTTAAAAATTAAAACTCACCATTTGGATTTTTTTGGAATTAATTCAAGCTTAATTGAAATTTTTATGAATTAAAAGGATTTAATATGACTAAATTAAACTCTAACATTTATTGAAAGTATTTTATTTGAGTTTATTGTGCTTCAAGGATTTTTTGGAATTTTCTTGGATTTTTATGGATTTATTTGCTATTTTCTAGAGCTAAAATGAATTTAGTTGAAGTTTTGAGAATTAAAATCCTAGAAAATCAAATTTCCTTCGACCATTAAACCCTGGCCATCCGATCCCCTCCTTGCCCTATGTCAGCTATTCGACCGTGCTCTGCAACCACCATTAGATCTCGACCTTTGACATGCGTCAGCCATCGGGAGGACTGAGCACTGTTCATCTCCTTCCCAGAGATGCCGCCGTGCCCGTCTCGGCTATGCCTCGGCGTTCATGCCCTAGCAAGTCTCTTTCGTTGGCACATTCGAGCTGCCTCCTCGGCGTTCATGCCATAAAGCTAGTCGTCCCTCTCGTTTCCCACATCTCCACAACCGCTCGCTTCCGTTGGGTTCACCGTTGAGTTTGCCGCTGTTGCCATCCTCTTCCTCGTTAGAGTTTGAGATCTCGCTGCTATGAATGACCATCATTTTTTTGCCGTCTTCTTCTTCGCCGCTAACGAGCCCTTCATCACCTCTTCATCCAGCCACCTCCTCCGCCGTTCGTCATCGCTGAATCGTCCACTCCATCGATCTCATCATCGGTGAGTGTTCACCCACCATCCAACCAGTCATCGCCATCACTCCACTCCGATCGCCTCAGTTCTCATGCCTAACCACATCGATTCATGAACCAGCTGTGTCACCCCACACCGACGTCATCCATGGCACTTCATCTTTCCATAAACCCAGTCCACCGCACACCATGCTGCTGACAGCCAGCCCCATCATCACATCCACTATGCCGAGGACTGGTGGACCGAGCCTCGTCAGCCTTGCCTTGCCACTTGTCAGCCATGTGTTCGCATGTTAGCCCTAGATG
Organism: Dendrocalamus sinicus; assembly: GCA_036346575.1. Classification (NCBI taxonomy): domain Eukaryota; kingdom Viridiplantae; phylum Streptophyta; class Magnoliopsida; order Poales; family Poaceae; genus Dendrocalamus; species Dendrocalamus sinicus. The sequence goes on from CM070669.1 coordinate 2,909,304, forward strand.
CCCAGTCAGCTGCCACATCATCCAAGCCGTCACTAGTGCATTGTTCCATGAACAAACTGTCTTTTTTGTGCACCGAGTTCACAACACAGTAGAATTTCCAATTTCAGCCTTTTCTTTATATTAGATTTTTCTAAGAGCCTGTTCTCCTCCGTCCTAGCTTCGATTGACCCCGTTCTTTTTTCTAAATTCATCTAAAGTTGAACTCTATCTTTTTGGTTTTGGTTTTGAAGTTTTTGGAGTTCATTTTAATTTTTTTGAGTTTATTTTGTGGTTTGTTTCATTTTCTCTCTCGTTAGATCCCGCCTTTGAAGGAGCTGGAGCAAGAATTGAAGATCAAGACCTATTAAATGAGCAAGGCCAAGGCAAGTTATGTCCTTTGATCATGTTGAACCTAGTTTTCAAATCTATTATGTATTATTTTATTTTAAATTATCATGCATCGCTATTTTATTATAAAACCTTTGTATCGGTAATTAATGACCTATTTGATTAATTCCTCCTTTATAATTTGAATGCCATGATTTTATTATCACTATAGGATGAGTAATTATCTCCTAATGTAATAGTAGTTATCACTTGAGTTGTATGTTTAAATTGCTTAGCCATACTTATAGTTACGTTGGGTTATAATCACATGTGATCAATTAATTAATTTTGACTTAATGAGATATTGAATTTTGGTGGTCAGCTACAATTATAAAATTTGAGTACCATGACATAGGTAGCATCATCGGTGTTGGTTATATAAAATTGGTTTTTACTTGGGGTGAATGATCATGCAATAAAAGGGGTACAGTTCGCACATTGGGATGTGGATGTTTCACCTAGGTAATGTCTAAGGACTTAACTTTATGCCTATTGATATGAGCCTTACCGTGTAACTACATGTCTAGTATGGGATAGACCTTGCTGGTAAATTTGTGATGTTTGAATTCTGGTTGTCACTAAGATGAGTGTGGTTTGGCCTTAGCCATGGATCCGCATTGGCGCAAGGGGGGCAAGTATCGACTAGGGAATTTACGTATTTGATAGCGAAACCTTAACAAGGTGGAACTGGGTTGAGATTAAACATTGTAAAAGCCTTGTTGTGATCTTCTTGATCGACATGCCAAAGGAAGCATGTTATACCAGTGACATTACAAGATGGTTATATTATGTGGGTAAAGTTGTGCAACCTCTGCAAAATGTAAAACTATTCAAATAGTCGTGTCCCTAGTTATGGACAATGCTCGGTGATTTCATATGAGGGGTAGAGTTTTCATAAAAATTTGGATGGGTTAAGATGGAAAGTGAATGATTAGTTCACTGGTGGTTTATTACGTGAAAGGTAGTTCATGGATGGTTCATTGGAGTGAATAGTCAGCTCACTTGTGGTTACTCTCAATTCCTAGGATTATTTACTTATTAATCATTTTCAAAGTTCACTTCCAATTTATTTATTGTATTTACTTTAAATTGTTGCTTTCTGCAAAATAACTCTTAAGCCATCCTTTGGTAAAGCCTTGCATATTATATTGCATCTTTGTTGCAAACGACTTGCTGAGTTGTGACATCCCAAAATTTAGATATTCAAAATTATGGCATTTTGAAAACTTTTCTTGCATTTTGCTGGTATTCGAATTTCTTTTGAATGTCTATTTGAGATTTTCTAAGTTTTGCGCTATGAAAATTAGCAACAAAAAATAATCCCAAGTGTAAATAATGATCATGTAAATATTGGAAGTTATGTAAATAATTTAATACAAGGAATTACAGATTTTAAACTAATTTTAAATTGCATTTAAATTCAAGCCAAACTTTGGAATTTTAACTCAAGCCGAGAAGCAAACACTTGCATCTAAATAACTGAACTGGAAATTTCAATTTTTGAATTTAAAATTATGAAAAACTCAAAAATCAATAAATCCTAATGAAAATTTAAAATTTAAATTAAAAATCCAAAAATTCAAAACCCTGCTTGAGCCTTTCTTTTCCGTTTTTCCTTCCCTTTCTTTTTCCCTTCACTTCCATGTGGGCCCAACCCCTTTTTCTCTCTCTTCCTTCCTCTCTTTCTCTCTCTTTTCTCCCCTCTCTGCACATGGGCCCACCTTCTCCTTTCCCTTTGTTCTTCTACCTCCTCCCGTTCTTTTCTTTTCCCCGTCTCCTCTCTGCTCTACGCCCGCATCTTCCCAGTGGCAGACATGCGCCAGTGCCGCCCACGGTTCTCCTGTGCCACCCAAAGTCTCCACCGCCGCGCCTACCCTGTCACTGTCACACATCGCAATCGCACTGAGCCTCCGTCGCGTCACCTCACCCTGTGCCCCACATGCCACGCACTGTGCCCACGCATCGCCGGTCACACCCGTGAGCCTGCCACTGCGCCTCCCTTTGCGGCTATAAGTGGCCTCAGCCCCCTCCCTCACTTCCTGCACAACCCATTTGCTTCCTGCACGCCATTTCCCTTCCTCCCATACCACTTTCCCCTTTCTGCTCATGCGCAAGCCACCTCCGCCAATTCCGCCTCCAATTCCTCCTTGGCTGATCTCCCTCCGATTCCTCGCTGTGGGAGCAGCTTCTCGACGCCCCTAAGCTTCCTCGACTGTCGGCCGATGCCCTCCGCCGCCCGAGCTCCCCCTCCATGGTGATCCAGCCAGGCGCCATGGCCTCGCGCCACTCACCTCGGCCCCTCTCCGCTCGGCCAACACCATGGTAAGCTTCCCTATGCCCCCTCTGACTTACGCGCAATTCCCCTCTCTCCTCCCGCCGCGCCATCGTCCCGTGGCCACCTCGCCGCCGTCTGCTCCGAGCTGCTGCCCGCCCACCTTGTCGCCGCACCGACCAATGCGCAACCTCTTGTAACTTGCTCACCTCCCCACAACCCATTTTGGCGATCACCAACGCCCCTCCGATGCGCCACTCACTGCCGCAAGGTGCTCTCCGCCGGCACAGCATCCACTATTTGGCTCATTGCTCCTTGCCTCTTCTAACTAAATGCCCCTCTCTATGTCAGCCTAGGGCCTCGGCCCAGTTGGCTATCGCCGCCGTTTGTTAGATCGCAGGTCCCCGGTTCGAATCCGTCGGCCGCACCCTTTCGTGTATTTTTTTATTTTGTTTTCTTTAATCCTTTTCAATTAAGAAAAATTAGAAAATAATCTAGAGAAGCTAATAAATTTAACTAGGATGTAAATGAGATTATTTAGGATTTAAATTTGGATTAGTTCATATATATGGATAATTAATGGCTATGTTCTTTTCAGCTTCTAAAAGCTGCTTTTCAGCTTTTCTACAATAACTAACTTTTAAACGGAGTATTTTTTCAAGATAGGATCTACTAGTTAATTGTAGTACATACTTTACTGATTTCATTTATATGGCAAAAACTGCACGTGAGTTTCTGTTACTCTGTAATCTCTTGTACAAACAACCTAAAAGGCACAAGCCGTAGCCAAAAAGAACATGCCCAATATGATTTGAATAATTATCTAAAAGACTAATTATTAATTAAAGGCATTGATAAAGAAAAACAACTTTGGCTAAATGTCCAAATTTAATAAAGGTTGCCCTTAATTATAATTAAAATATATGCCCAACATTTAACACGCCGCCATTAAAATAAATCTTAGAGGTATATTTTGCTAAATAGCAAATATTGAAATATGGCCCTGTATAACAAGCTTTGCCCAGATAGATAAATTTAGATTAAAAATAAAGCTAAGCCTAATAATAACTAAAGTATAGAAAAAATAATAATGGTGCCATTAATTAAATCTTAATGTTAGATTTAATGAATAATAATATTGAGCATAAATGTATATAACAAGCTAGGACCCATATAAATAGATCCTAATTCAAATTAAACTAAGCCTAGTGAAAAATAAGGATACATAAAATATCGTACCACAAAATGCTATAAACTCAGACTTTGAGATTAATTCGATAAGCTAAAAATTGTATACATCGTATATATAACTTATGCCCTGAACATTAACGCTCGACAAAATAATACCCAACTAAACTTGTACACCGATTCATAGGTCTAACCTAACTCATGGAACTTCCTTGATAAATATAAAAATAATAAAAGAAGTTATTAATAAAAAGATAGGGTCATTGTATTCTACCACCGGCTATGCCTAGCCACCCTCAATCTGAAGTGGAATATTCCTATGAATATTGCTATATTCTAAACCCTCCTTGACATCTGTCTCAACATAATTCTCTCCTTCATTCTTCCCCTCGCTCCAACCCCTTTAACCTCGTCAAAACTCTGCACCCAATCACCTTGACTCAAATCACCGATTAACTCATAATAAAACTAAATTGAGTTTATTTGGATTTATAAGGATCTTTTGAGTTATTTGCATTTATTTAGATTCGTTGTTAGCACGTAATTAGAAATGGGAGTCCCGAAGAATTAATGGATCAAGAGAGGTCAAGATCGAGGTGAAGATAAAGACCAGAAGCTCAAAACTTTTAAATGAGAAAGCTTTGAGTGAGCTCAAGACCGCGGTAAACCGTGCAAGGCGAGTCAATACTTTGATCATGTTGAACCTACATATTCTACAAATTTACTTTTGTTTAAATTATTAAATTGCATGCTGTTATTTCAAATGCAAATATATGTTGTTTTAAGATTCTAGTTATATGCCCATTATTCGACTTGGTAGTTGTACATCTCCTTTGGACATTTGAATATCTGAGCCTTGTCACCCTAGCGAAATTATAATGGTAACCTTTCGAAACTAAGTCTATGATTATACGTCATGCTTAGTACTGCTTAGATAATCGGAGCACCAAAATGCCCCAAGCATCACTTTGAGTCATGAAAACTGATTTGGGAAGTCATGGTGGTAATGACTAGTATATTTCGATATGATTATTTTATACTCCCAAAACCCCAACTTGCTTAAATATCTAGGCAGATGGTATGTGGGCTGGTATGTGGTGCAGTAGAAGCACGGTGTGTGGATTGTGGTAGAACCGCCTAGATACCACTAAGGACTGAATTTTATCATGACCTCCTGTATAAAATAGTACAACCATAAGTCTGCAAATTGCAACTTGGCTAAGTAAATTTATCAAAACCCCGGACTCATCTCACCGGTAGTGGATAGGAGTGGATATTGCAAGGGCAAGGGGAGACCTAAAGGGACACCGAATGGAGGGTGAAATTTCCTAGTCGTAATAGTGTTGTGGAGAGTGGAATCCGAATGCGCTAGTATCCGTGGTGAACATCCCGTGCAACGTATGAGACTCACCGCAAGTAGGAGCAACCCATAGGGTGAGATGACAAAAGGGGCCAGATATTTTGAAAAGTTACTGTAATAGTCTACTCATCCATATGACTAAGGAATTGTGTGGAGCAACGAGCGCATTGTCTCTTGTGGTGAAAGTGTACAAACTCTGCAGAGTGAAAACTATTCAAATAGCCGTGCCCACAGTCAAGAGCGGACATGAGAATTTAACCAGATATAGTTCTATTTCAAAAAAAAACTTTCTGGGTGGAATTGGAAAAGTGAATGGCAGCGGAAAGCCCTGGTTGAATTGCCCTAGGTGTCATCCCCGTGATAATATAAGCAGTTATAACGCTGAAAGGTTAGCATATGGTGCAGAAACCATGTAACGGTGAATGGAATCTGGATCACTATTATTATTGCATTCTTTCACACATTATGTTTTAGTTCAAACTATTAGATCATAGGAAATTTCTATGTATCATATTTCGAAAACAATTTATGGCAAGTAAAATAACCCAATTAGTTTTGGAAATAGTTTCAAAATAGAAATATTTATGTGCTCTATGAACACCAATTTTGCTGTAGGAGGTCTAACCCCTTGTTTTAGGAAACTATACATATAAATATTCTGGAAAAATCAATCTTCTAAAGAGACGGTGTGACACCGCAAGACGTGCCAGGAGGCTTATCGAGGCAGCAATTGACTGGGGCGCTGGTTATAGGTGGATGAGAGGGCAATGGTGGCATAGCGAGACGATGTGGTCGATAGCAAAACAAACGGAGGTGGAAGAGAGGGCAGTGGCAACAAAGGTACACAAGACAATGATAACACAGCAGAGCTTGGCAAACAGCGAGGGGGAGTAAAACTAAAAGGTTTGAGAACAAAAAAAATGATAGTGATAAATCCTCAAGAATCTCAACTATAGCAGGATAAATCCTAAATTATAGGTCGGGAGGATGGCAAATTTTAGAGAGTAAACTAAAGATTGCACAAAATTCTGCCCTATTAGAATCCATTTGTTTTATATTGCTAAAGAAAATTACAATGTATTGATATATAAAATTCCTTTGTTTTTCTATTCACACAGTTTTTATCTTCTGGCGTTGCATCTTGCGTGCCTTGGTTGAGCTAGTGTGACAAACCTACCCATGCCTTACTTGGTAGCCGGCTGAACCAAAATTTTCCTAACTTCATTGATTCCAAGATTGAGGGTTTGATGATCGAGAAAATTGCTATTATAGGACGCGAAACAATGGGCTTCGCTATTATAGGACTCCAAACGTCGACTTCGCTAAAACGACCCTTGAAACATTGACACTTTGTTATAGATGACATTTGGTCTTTTTAATCTCTTTTCTCAACTAAAATACATGTATTTTACCATGATGTGACCGTATTGCCCTTCTGCAACCAAACTTTTCACCAGACCCCAGCTCAATTCACAACCATGGCAACCATCCAAATTTACAAGAACATGCAATCCTAATCCTTATTCCTTTCACCTCAAACTTCAACCAATTGGACGAAATAAAAAACTTCCAAATCCCAAACTCAGGAAAACCTCCCAAAATGCAATCCTTACCACGAATCCTTCCAAGAAAAATGCGACCTTTATGCCAATCCAGCAGCGACTGGCGTGCGATAAAGATCAAGAAACCACAGGGCGGACAGGATCAGCAACCGCCACCACCCAAAACTGCCTCTGATTTCCACCCTAAATAGACGAAAAACAACATCTGAACGGATCAGAACTCGGGAAAGAAAGGATCTATTCACGATCCAACCAAGAACAGGGAAACCGAGGAGGCCCGATACAACTCACTCGGATTTGTGAATTGGGGGTGATTGGCTAGAAGGGATTCATCGGAGGGAATTCGTGGGGAAGAATCGGAGCATATTCCGGGATCAAAGAACCGGGGAAGGGCGTCGGTAGGCCGTAGGGGCCTCCACTGCCGGCTGTACATGGCCATCGGCTGTTGCGGTCTGCGCGTCCAGGCCACCAGGCGGCGCGGCCATGGCACCAGGCGCCACGACCAGGCCATGACCCTGACCGGCTAGTACGTCGCCATGGCTGGCCGCCGTCTGGGCTTCGCCGGCCCGTGCGTCCAGGCCAGGGGAGGGCGCCGTCGGGGGATGGCTGGCCGTCGTCGGGGGATGGCTGGCCGTCATCGGGGGATCGCCATGGCTGGCCGCCGTCGGGGAAACGAAAGGTCGATCTCTTACGTGAATGAGGCAGAAGGGCAATACGGTCACATCATGGTAAAATACATATATTTTAGTTGAGAAAAGAGATTAAAAAGACCAAATGTCATCTATAATAAAGTGCCAATGTTTCAAGGGTCGTTTTAGCGAAGTCGACGTTTGGAGTCCTATAATAGCGAAGCCCATTGTTTCGCGTCCTATAATAGCAATTTTCTCTTGATGATCCGCCGCCGTCGCCCCTCCTCCCCACCTCGCGCGATCGCCGCCGCGGGCGGCGGCGACCTCCTCCGGAGATCCTCCTCGCCTCCCTCCGCAGCCGTCCTCCCTCCCCGGGCCTCCCTCGCTGCGCAAGCAATGGCACCGCCTGCGTCTCCGACCCACAATTCCTCCGCGGTTCGCGCATTCCATCGAACACCTACCTTGCTCGGATTCTTCAAAGTCGACTTCTTCATCCACGACTTCGCGAATTCTCCTTCACCCCACGCTGGACCCGCCCGACCGCATCCCGAATCACGCTTCTCCTGCCGCGGCGCCCGCGATCGCTGCAGATTCTCGGCCGCCACCACGGCCTCGCCCTCCTCAACAACTTTGACGCGCGCGAGGCCGTCGCTTGGGACCCGTGGTCGGGACGAGCTCTGCGTATCTTATCCGCCGGTTCGAATACGATCCCTTCAACGGCGCGGTGATGCGCTGCCGTCAATGATGGCCACTTGAGCCCCTTCAAATTGGTCTTGGGATACACCGACAATCACACAAGTGCGTTCTTACGCCTCTACGAATCGGAGTCCGGTGTTTGGGGCAATATCATCTCAACGACGATTACAAGAGGGATTCGTTCCACGAGGCCCAAGATTTTGGTTGGGAATGCACTTTCTGGTTGCTTTTGGATGGCAAAATCCTTGAGTTTGATTTGGATAGGCGAGTCTAGCTGTGATTGATAAGCTGCAGACGCCAAAGAAAAGCCCGACTTTCAGATCTTGCGGACGAGAGGAAAGCGAGCTTGGCCTTGCCGTTCGGCGAACCGAGCATCGAGTTATGGGAGAGGAAGGCCAATTCGACGGTGTTGTGAGATGGCTGCTTGAAAACCGTTCAACTAGACAAGCTCCTTTCATTGGGATTTCCATCCGAGAGTGCGAGAGTAACGGTAGTGGGGTATGATGAGGACACTAATGTGATTCTTACATCTCTGGTTATTGGTGTATTCATGGTTCAACTTGAGTCTCTGCGGTTCGAAGTCTTTCTAATAGCGATGAAGACGCCACCTATTATCCCTACAGAAATTTCTATACTGCAGGTAATACCTTGTCTCTGCATCGTGTAAGTAACAAAATCCAATTACTTTTGCTATGTGTTTGCTGTGATATTTTTCATGTGATTAAGGATGACTAGCTATTTAAGCGTAAATTGTGTTTGTTTCTTTGCCAGGTTGGTGAACTTGTGGCAATGTGATTTTGATATTATTAATTTATTACTGAACTGCATGAAAGCTAGATCAAAAACAGAACTACAATTATTGTCACCTGGCTGTCACTATATGCATAAAATATGTTATGGTGCTGTGCCTGTACTGATCTTTTCAGCATGAACTTCCCAAGAACACGTACAATGCAGGTGTTTAGAGGGGTGCTTATATAAAAGACCGGGTTATTTTGCCACGTAAAATGATGCAGGTGCTTACACAGAGGAATTCTATGGGCATTGATGCCTTGTCAGTGTTATATGCACGTAACCACCTTTTTGTTTGGTTGATACTTCAATTAAGGCTTCTTCTGTTCTCTTGCAGAAAAGAATGGCTCAAAAAAGGAGAGAAACATGGCAAGCAAGTTACTAGCATGCGGGAAGGAGTCCAATACACAATAGGCTATGTACTCATGCATGTAGATTTATTAGTCAAATTAGGCTCCCGCTGCATCAGATTAGAAAAGAGTCCAATATAAGGAGTTCAAGACACAACGTAGCTACGTACTCATGCATATAAATTTCTTAGTCAAATTAGTATGCCGCTGCATGCAGACGAGAGGAGTCCAAGCTGTACATGTATCTGCAAGCATTGGATGAGAATGAGCTTTATGCCTGTACTGTTGACTTTAAGCTCAAGTTTTTAAAATTCCATGTTACAATTTTTTTTTTGTAAAAAAGGGTCTTCACGTTGGAGATCACAGGTGCTTGTAGGAGTGCTAACGAGGTAGTTGAATGATTTAAGAACCTATATAAATTTGCTTGCATCAGAGGTGAGAGCTTTCATACAATTGCTTGATGATGTGGCAGTACACTCTCTTTAGCACTCATGCATAAGCACTTTGCATTGTACATGCCCTGACTGTTAGAGCAACTCCAGCAGGGCCCCTATTTGAGCCCTCATCCTATTTTTGAGGGCCGAGGGGCAAAAAACTCACTCCAGCAGGGCCCCTACTTGAGCCCTTAAAAGTAGGGGGCTCTCAAATCTCCCCCTCGAGCCCTCATTCCTGGGGTCTGGAGGGAGCCCCTACTTTTGAGGGCTCAAGTAGGGGCCCTGCTGGAGTGAGTTTTTTGCCCCTCGGCCCTCAAAAGTAGAATGAGGATGAGGGTGGGTCCTATGTATCATCCCCTCTAAGAATGAATTTGAGGGTCCTGTTTTGAGTGCTCCTGCTGGAGTGTAGCCCAAAAATCAGAACCCTCAAAAGTAGGGAGAGCCCTCAAATAAAAAGTAGAGGCTCTGTTTTGAGGGCTACTGCTGGAGTTGCTCTTAGAAACTGGCAACAACCACACCAAAAAGGGTCGAACCATGATAAACCATCTGATATGTGAAATAGTAATTCGGTTGGCACATTTTGAAGATGTAAGTTTATTATGTTCTTTCATTCAATTTTTTTCAGCAAGATAGTATTTATCTCGATTTGTCTGGCTACTAATAGCAAATTGCATCTATCTTGTCTTATGGAATAAATAGTACTAGTTTGCTAACAGGATTAGTACTAAATAATGCACATTTTGTTCAGTGAAGTTTCTCAACTAAAGCATATTTTGTTTTGGCCGATTTGGCATAACCGGAACAAATTTCTTCCAGAATAATTCTAGGTGAATTAATTTTCTCTGAAATGCTAAACAGTCTGAACATGTACTTCATTATTAGGTAAATGATTATTGTTGTTCTTCCTTGCACATGGCAATAGATGTGGCTTCATTTACCTATTCCTACCCTGTTCATAAAAGCTATTTTTTTCCACTCTTGTTGATTCAGCTTTCCCTCTCTTTTTGATTCAGTTTTTTCTTAGAATTTTCATTGGTTTTTCATTGGTTTATTGTACTTCTTTTGCTAATAGGCAGAGGAATTGGTGGTGGAGATGATGGAACAGAAATGTGGAACAATACATGAGAGATGAGACAATTGCCCCACTAGATCTGCTAACGTGCTATGTTGGTTGAACAGGTAATGTGATTTATCTTTTGCTATGTGTATATTGTTTTGCTTGTCGACAACTCCATTGTAAATATATATGCTGCAAATGTTTTTGGAAGTTCATCATTTAGTATTTTGGATCAATATTTTCTTCAGTGGTAAACAAAGCCGCATAGAATGTTTTTGTGGGATGTAAAACGGCAATCCACGCTACAACAAAACAACATATTGATGTATCCCCCTCCTTAAATAGGAACCTAACTGAAAACATCACTAAACAGATATGTATGCAAATCCGCAAGACAAAACTGGAATCTAATTAAGTCCATTATGATCTGTGATTTGTAAATAATCGACTGTTTGCCTAAGTAATTGATTTTAAATTGTTACTTATGTTATGAATAGCGCATGTATTCATTATGAGGCCAATAGGCCAATATATATACACGTACAGGTGTGGCAAATATGCACAAAACCCCTTATACAATGGGATAAATACACAGGTATGAAATACACATCTAACACACCCCCTCAAACTTATGGTGGATCAACAACATGAAATTTGGAGAGATGAAAACTGTGCTGAGCCCTGGTCTGTGCCTTTGTGAAGAAATCTGCCAACTGAAGCTCGGAAGGCACATACTGAAGAGCAACAATCTGGTCCTGCACCTGTGTCCGCATGTAGGAAGCATCAATACCAATATGCTTTGTAAGCTCATGCTTCACCGGATCTTTGGCAATGCTAATAGCACCTGTACTGTCAGACAAAAGAGGAGTCGGTGCAGAAACAGAAACACCAAAATCCTCAAGTAACCACCGTAGCCAAGTAATCTCCGCAGTCAACAAAGCCATAGCCCGCAACTTAGCCTCAGCACTCGAATGAGAAACTGCCGTCTGCTTCTTAGTCTTCCAAGCAATGAGAGAACCACCAAGAAAAACGCAATAAGCAGAGAGAGACCGGCGATCAAAGGGATCACTAGCCCAGGTGGCATCAGAATATGCCTGGAGCTGTAAAGAACTGGAGCGAGGGAAAAAGAGACGACGAGAGATAGTTCCACGAATATATCGTAGAACACGAAGAAGATGACTATAGTGGAGCTGAGTGGGAGCGGAAACAAACTGACTCAAGATATGCACAGGATACGAAATGTCAGGACGAGTGACACCAAGATAAACAAGGCTCCCAACAAGATGACGATAGCGAGTAGGATCAGCAAGAGGCTCACCATCCATGGGACGAAGATGAACATTAAGCTCCATGGGAGTCTCAGCTGTCCGCTGATCAGTAAGAGAGGCACGATCAAGAAGATCCTGAATATACTTTTCTTGGGATAGATAGAAACCCTCACTAGTAGAAATAACCTCAATCCCAAGAAAGTAGCGAAGAGAGCCTAGATCAGACATAAGAAACTGCTCATGAAGCCGCTCCTTGACAAAAGTGATATACTGAGGATCATCTCCAGTAATGATCATATCATCAACATACAAAAGGAGAAACGTTCGACCACGAGATGAAGTGTGGATAAAAAGAGCAGGATCATGAGCACTCGTCGAAAAACCAGCTGCAGTGACAACAGAAGAGAAACAATCAAACCAGGCACGAGGAGCGTGCTTGAGACCATAGAGAGATCGGCGAAGACGACAAACCAAACCCTCAGGAACAGAATACCCAGGGGGTGGCTGCATGTAGACCTCCTCACGTAACTCGCCATTGAGAAAGGCATTCTTGACGTCCAACTGAGAGATAGACCACTGTCGAACAGAGGCCACAGCAAGAAGAGTGCGAACGGTGGTCATGTGAGCGACAGAGCAAAAGTCTCATCATAGTCACGGCCATGCTCTCGCTGAAACCACGCGCTACAAGACGAGCCTTGTAACGCTCAAGAGAACCATCAGAGCGAGTCTTAACCTTATAGACCCACTTGCACGTGATAGGAGTAACGCGCGCAGGAAGAGGAACAAGATCCCACGTGCCAGTACGCTCAAGGGCAGCGATCTCCTCCGCCATCGCATGCTGCCACTCCTGATGAACAACAGCATCACGATAAGAAGTCGGTTCGGCAAGAGCTGCGGCAGCAAAACCAAAACGCTCAGGAGGCCGAATAGACTGGCGATCGCGAAGACTATAACGAGGAGTAGCCGAAGGAGATGACCCGTCAGAAGGAGAGGACATATCAGAAGGAACCTCAACTCGCGGACGACGAGTATAGTAGAGAGGATAAGAAGGAACAAGATCAGGAGCAGCCTCTGGAGAGGATGCCGGTGGTGAAGGAGGTGCTGACTGAGAAGGAGGTACCGGAGAGACCAAAGGCTGTGGTGGAGTGGTGACTATAGGACTGGAAGGAAAAGTCAGAAATGAAAGCGGCTCAACGACAGATGCTGAAGTGGAGGAAGGAGACGGACGAGGATAGAAAGGACGAGACTCATCAAAAGTAACATCCCGAGAAATCCGCATCCGTCGGCTAACAGGATCCCAACAACGATATCCCTTGTGCTCAGCACTGTAGCCCAGAAAAACACATTCAACTGACTGAGCGGTCAGTTTGGTGCGCTCACGAGGTGCAAGAAGAACATAGCACACACACAAAGAGGCGAAGTCTGGAATAATCAGGAGTCTAGCCACAGAGATGCTCAACTGGAATCCCACCCTGCAGAGCAGAGGAGGGTTGAATGTTGATCTAGAAAGTGGCAGTAGAAACAGCCTCGGCCCAAAAATGTGGTGGAACAGTAGAAGCAATCATGAGAGCACGAGCTGTCTCAAGAAGATGACGATGCTTGCGCTCAGCCACACCATTCTGAGCATGAGTACCTGGACAAGAAAACTGAGAGAGAGTGCCCTGCTCAGCTAGAAAGCCACGAAGGACTCCCGACAAGTACTCTCCAGCGGAATCAGCGCGAAAAACCCGAATAGGAGAGTCAAACTGAGTGCGAATCATGGCGGCAAAGGTCTTGTAGATAGATAAAACCTCACTATGAGAGGACATAAAATATATCCATGTATGGCGAGAAAAATCATCAATAAAAATGATATAATATCGATGACCTCCTTTCGAAACAAAAGGAGCTGGTCCCCATACATCAGAATGAACAAGGTTAAAAGGACGCTTAGACACTAACTCACTAGAAGAATAAGGGAGTTGAAGCTGTTTGCCAAGCTTACAACCCTGATAATGTAGAGAAGCATCACCAGACACAGACCCTAAAAGACATCGACGAAGTAAAGAAGCCATGCGGGAACCACAAAGATGTCCTAATCGATGATGCCACTGAGCAAACGAAGCGGTGGAGGCTGCAACAGGTGCAGAGGTGGAGACGAGAAGACTGACTGGGGCAGCGGAAGGAAGACGAAGCCAGTCAAGCTCCCAAAGCCGTTGGGAGTCACGGCGGCGAGGGCCAGTACCAACCAGAGTCCCCGTGCGACGATCCTGAACACAACAAGAGTCAGAATCGAAAATAACACAACAACCATGATCAGTGAGCTGGCCAGCAGATATGAGCTGCATGGTTAGTTTTGGAACATGAGACACAGCAGGAACATGAAAAGAGGAATTTGAAAGAGTGCCTCGTCCTGTGACAGAAAGAGAGGTACCATCTGCTGTGTGGACAGTGATAGAAGCAGCTAAAGGACTAATGGAAGTAAGACAGGTGGAATCAGATGTCATATGAAAAGAAGGACCAGAATCAAGAATCCAAGGTGATGTACCTGAGGAAGGAGAAGTAGAAGGTGGTCTCTCACTGGAAGACTGAGCAACAGAACCAGCAGAACCAGACGATGCAGAAGCAACCATGCGTCCTAGCAATGTGAGAAGTTGCTGAGTGTCAGGGTTACCAGAACTCGGCTGAGAGGAGGAATCTCCAGTGCCCCGCGGAGGACGAGCACCACGACGAAGATCCTTCTTGTAGCAAAACTGTTCCACATGTCCATCCTTGTTGCAATAGGTGCAGTGAAGGCCCTTACCAACAGCAGCTGTCACTGGTGGAGACACAGCTGGTGAAGGCGAAGGCACAGCGGGTGTAGAAGCCGACGAAGCCACCAAAACCGAAGGAAGTGATGATGCTGATGATAGCAGATCCGCTCCACGAAGTCGAATCTCCTCAGTACGAACAGCTGCAAGGGCCTCCAACAAAGTCACACGAGGATGACGAGCCAGCAACTGTGCACGAGTCTGCTCCAACTCAGATCGGAGACGTGTCAAAAAATCGTAGATGCGACGAAGCTCCATATGAGAATGCTGACGCTGGCAACACTGACAGGTGCGGCAAACATCTGGCCCCAAAGAGTCGATCTGACGCCATATCGCGGACAACTGAGTATAGAACTCATCCACAGTGGCATCTCCCTGCTGCAGCGACTGCTCCTGTCGTACAACAGCAAGGTACAAGGAATCACCAGAGGGCTCGTAGCGGCTGCGTAGATGCGTCCACATCGCATGTGCGGAAGCCAGTCCAACAATATCACCAGTGAGATGCACCTCCATGCTAGCAACCAAAATAACAGAGGCACGAGCATCTTCATCAATCCATGTCTTGTAAGCAGCATACTGAGTCTGAAAAGTCTCTATGGCATCCTCAAAAGCCTCAGAAGCATTTTTACGAGCATCTTCGGAAGCATCCCTCGGGAGTACAGGCTCAACAGGTGGCGTAGGACGAGACAGGCAAGGCAACTCGCCCTTAAGCAACTCCCAAAGGCGTTGACCACGCATGTGGATGCGCATGTGCTGAAACCAGTCCCGATAATTGAGGCCATCAAAGATCACCGGGCAACGAGGAACAGAAACGGTGCCTGCAAAAGAAGACATTTTTTTGCCTTTTTTTGCCTTTTTTTTGTTTTTTTTCTGGTCGGTTTACAAACCGACCTAGTCGGTCACCACCGAAGCAGACCGAGCCTCAGTCGGACTCGGGCAGCAGCGGCAGATCGGCGGAGGCGGCGGCGGCGGCGGCGGGAGTCGAGCGCGCGGCGGCCGAAGTCGGCGGCGGCGGCGGTGGTCGGCGGCGCGGCGGCGGAGTCGGCGGCGCACGGCAGCCTCGGTCACAGCGACTCGGCGGCGGCGGTGGCCCGATCTTGACGGTGACAGCCTTGGGCGGATCGGAGCAGCCGTCCTCACCGCGGGGCGGCAGATCCAAGCAGCAAGCGGGCGGTGGGGAGGCAACCAAGAGGCGACGAAGCAGCGTCCAGTCCGGCCCCAGCGGTAGATCCGAGCGAAGTCGTCAACGATCGGAAAAGAGCGACGATAGGGGCGGGCAACACCGACGGCAGTGGGGGCTGGAGGAAGAACCAGCGGCCCAAAAAGCGACGGTGACGAAAAACCCTAACCCTAAACTTGGCTCTGATACCATGTTATGAATAGCGCATGTATTCATTATGAGGCCAATAGGCCAATATATATACACGTACAGGTGTGGCAAATATGCACAAAACCCCTTATACAATGGGATAAATACACAGGTATGAAATACACATCTAACAACTTATACTTGAAAATTTCATATGTTCTACATTTCTTTTTACATGCTTGTAGTTTTTTTTTATTTCCATTGCTGTTCATTTTGGAGCTTAAGCAAATGTTCCATGTTTTAAGTGTGTTCCTTTTGTGTGCACTAGGATAGCTAGTTATTTGGCATAGAACTAGAAGAACATCTTCTTATTCTATGTTGTCCTACTCCTTTTCTTACTACTTGCCTAAGTAGTTTTCTTGTCAATTTTTTCTAGTGCCTGTTGTTATATTATGTCATGAGCATATATTTCTTTTTGTCAGTCTTAACTTTTATCTGTAGTTGGCCACTACTTCAATTTCCATTAACCATCTAATATATCATACATGAGAATACGAGTTATCCATTTGAGAAAATAGTGATTGCCTTGAAGGACCTCAATCATGTACGCATGTTGCATCCATTGTGTCCTTCTGGTTGGTTTCAAATTTACAACTTGTTATTAATCATTATTGGCATTGCCAAAAGCCCAAAAGTTTGCCTAGGAAACAGGAACCAAATGTTCCTGCCCTTGTGCCCCTCATGCGCCCATAATATAGGATATATTCTTTTCGGCTTATGGCTTATGGTTTCTTCTGAATGTACAAACGGGATTGTTTCTTCGCCGTATATTTGAAGTAGCTTATCGGGATAACCCTTTCGAAGCGGTTTATTGACTTTTTGGCATTTGGTTCATTCGCACAAGCGTTTGCAATAAGGTCAAAAACCATAAGGCACAGCTATAAGCCATAAGTTGCAGCCGAAAGGAATGCACCCATACAAGTACACCACATGTGGCTGTATAAGTGGCTCAGTATTTATTTCTGATTTGAGGCATCGATCACTAAACATTCGGTTGTTACTAATTGTTTCCATTTTATATCCAAACCTTGAGAGTGGCGCATCAATAGAAGTTGAAGCTGTTAAGGAGATAGAGTTGTATTAGGAGATAGAGTTGTATTCTATTCCATATATACCTTATCTCTATATGGCATATCCTCTTGTACTCTCCTATATATATGACCCTTTGGGTCTCATATCAATATGCACAATATTCATAACATGGTATCAGAGCCTAGGTTCCATACCTAGCCTCCGTTCGTCTTCCGCTGTCGTTGCCCTCGGGAGAATCGATATCTGCTCGTGGGGGTGGCCATCTCCAAGTCGCCGACCGTCTCGCGTGCGGATGTCACCCCTGCCGTTGTCCTCGGATCTGGGCAGCCATCTCGTTGGGCTGCGCCAATCGGACGCCGCGTTGTCTCCAGACGCCGCTCGACGACGACCCCGACCGATCCGCCGCTGTCGCTCCGTCGGATCATGCCCGTACCGCCACCGGTTCTCGTCGGGCCGTCGCCGGCTTGCTTTTGGGTCGCCCTCCTCCGCCGACGCCATCGGTGCCTCGGATCCGGTCGCTGGGTCTCCGCCAGGCCGCCGCGTGAATCCACCGCCGTTGCCAGGCCGACTCCCGCACGGATCCGGCCGGTCGCCGCCAGCACCTTCCCGCCTCCCATGTCGTCGTCGCCTCGTCGGATCGAGCCGTCTTCATTGCAGCCCACGTCCGGATCTGCCGTCACCGCTCTTTCGCCGGATCGCCCACTCGCGGATCCGGCCAGATCCGCCGCCTCGCCCGGATCCGCGAGCCACCGCGCCGCCGTCTCGCTTCTTCGGATCGGCCACCTCCGCGCGCCTCGCCGTCTCCTCCGGCCGCTGCGCGCCTCGCGCCAGCGCCGCCGCATCGGCCGGCCGCCACCAGTCACCCGAGCCCGCCGTCTTCGCGTGTCGTCGCCGAGACCGCCCGATTCGCCCGAACGCCCGAGCCCACCGAAACCGTCGTCCCGACCCGCCGTTGCCGTCGCTGCCGTCTTCGCGCACGCTGGGTGGGCCGTTGCCGACGCCTTCTTCTGCTCGGTTCGCGCGCGCTGGCAAGATGCGGGAGTGAGGGAGGGGGGTGAAGAGAGAGAGGTGCGGGGTTTTGAGGGAGTTCTATGCTGATTTTTTTAGTCAGTCCAGTTATTTTTCATGAGTCTTTCGTTGCGTCTATCCAACTCATGAGTCTTCCGTTGCGTCCATCTAAGTTCGTAGTTTCTAGTTTTTAGTTCGTTTAAGTCGTGCAAGTCCACAAATTTATTGTCAGTCATAGAAGTGTAGGAATTTTATTTTGCATGGCAGCAGCCGCCGCTCTACTCTCTGAGCCGCGTGCAGATCGTAGAAGTCGTTATGATGCCGCCGCTTCTCTAGCCGCCGCCCCGAGCTTCAAAGGCCACCGCGCGTCCTCTGTGCACTGCGCCGCCGCCTCTTGGGCTTCTCTGCGCCATCATGCATCTATCTATTCCTCTTCGGCTTGATTTGACAGTTTATTCAAAGGCTGCACGCAACGACGACATCATTAAGACTCGGACTTCGGATTTTTCTTGTTTAAGTGTTCACCCTTTTTCAAATGCAACGCTATTGCATACGCCTTGCATTTGAGGGGGGTGTTAAGGAGATAGAGTTGTATTAGGAGATAGAGTTGTATTCTATTCCATATATGCCTTATCTCTATATGGCATATCCTCTTGTACTCTCCTATATATATGGACCTTTGGGTCTCATATCAATATGCACAATATTCATAACAGAAGCTATACCTGTACAAAACTGCAAACGTTTCTTCCATTTCTGTTTTCCTGTCTCCTCTCTATGTTTGTTTTCTAATATCGCTGAAATGATTCTGAGTGTGGAGATTCTAACATAAGTTCCATTCAGTGAAACTGATTTTTTACTCTCTGAACTGCCTGAAAATCCATAGCATATGACCCTCTGCTCCAGTGAGCAGCGAAAATTGATTTGACCGGCGAAATTGTTTCCTTCACAGGTATCCGGAGATTCCTTCCAGCAGGCAAGATGAAGGTATCACACCCTGGTGCAGTTTGATTCTATTTGTGGCCTGTGATGTACTTGTGTGTTCCATGTGGCACATGACTATTTTGCTGAAATTCAGTGGTGTTAGTATTATTATCAGTTATGTATGGTCAACTGAAGTTGTGACTTGTTTCAATTAATGCAATATTATCGGCTCTTTCAGCTTATGAGTACAAATCAGTTTGAGCGATTTCGATCGACACAGCCTGGCCAGTCCGACCTTGATAAACCTTTAATTGCCGGTTTTTGCCAGACAGTGAATTGTTCAGGCTGGAGCGGTGGAGCTCGCTGTTTTCAGATGCAGGTTGGTCATCCAAGACCGATTGCCATTTTCACTTGGTTAAGTGGCTTCCGTTGTAGACTTCTGTATGGTCTAATTACTGATTGCCGTTTTCACGTTTGTGACATTCACAACCAGTTATTCTGGTTAGACTTTGTCAACGTCTTCGAGGTCTTCACAGTTCTTCATTTCTCTTTGGTGGCTTTGCATTCGTAGCGTGTGATGCTTTCAGGCTGCTGAAGTCACCCCAGGATAGGATGCAAAGGACATGCATCGTATGGTGCTGCCTGCTTCATTCTTTTCGTACTGTTGAGCTTATTCTCAATTCTGAACATGGGAAATGAGATTATGCAGGAAGTGAACGGTGCATGTTTCAAGCTACTGAACACTGGTTGTAAAAGTTTTCTGGATGCTACAACTGTGGATTTAATTCGCAGTATGATATTTTTCTGGATGCTTATATGAATTAGACTGGTTGAACGAATGATCAATTTTGGATCAATGACATATTGGCATGTGAGAGTTGGTCATGTATGATGCACATGAACGACCTTTCAAGGTCTAAAGATAAAGTGTGATATAAGTATAGCAGCGTAATGCATGGCCATACATAGACGATCTGGTAGTAGTTTTCAAGATCAAGGTGTGGCAGGACTCAGGAGCTCTTGACCATGCGTCCATAACGTGATCCGGGTGACGTTGCTGGGGGGAACGCCCGAGCGTCTCCGGTTTCACCCGTGCAAGAAGGCGGCGGCTGATGCCGAAAGCAGGAGAAGCCGACTGGATATACCCTTTTTGTTATTCATATTCCAGAGTGCACCTGGCCTTCGCTCTGTTTGAATTCCTGCAAATTTTCTCAACACCAAAAATTACTCTTTTGAATTATTCATCTATTTTATATTCCCATGGGATTGCATTGGCACTTCTATATAATTCTACACCTATTTGGCAGCAATTGGGAAGGGGAATGGGAGTATAGAGGAGGAAGTTTGTTGGGAGGATTGCAGATGTGAGTTTGTGTTCAGTTCCAATCCTTTGTTTGGTTAGAGAAATAGAAAATCGTGGGGAATTAGTCTCTAATTTGCTGGAGATTCTAACATAAGTCGTAATGAAGGGCTGAGGTGTATTATCATATAATTCCTTTTTATGTTCTCGAAAAAAGGTCTTCACGTTTTTCATGTACGTATCTCCTCAGAACTTATTCAAATTTAGAACAAACTCCTCGTTCAAGCAGTTCCTTGTTTTGTATTCTTGTGCAGTTGTATCTATTTCGTCCATAACACTGTCACCCTCTTTTTAATTTCCTTTTCTCAGGTTTTTTAAGAAAACATTGATGATGTAAAATGACAAACCTACCCATAGCTTCACTTGGCTGCACTAGCAATGTAAGCCCTCATTCTTTTTCAGATTATGATTTATGGCTTATATAATTTATAATTTTCTTTGAATAAACAAGCAGGACGATTTTTTCATTATTTTTTATTCGCACGAGCATTTATAATAAAACAAAAAATCATAAGCTACAGCTATAAACCACGCTTGAAAAGAACACACTAAGTGGGTATCCCACCCCAAGCCATCCGATATGAGTGAGGGTTTGATGATCCCCCGTCGCCGTTGCCTTTGTCGGATGACGACGACCTCTTACAGGAGGAGAAATTCTACTGTGTAATAGTGGTATAGATGGTGTTGTGTAACAGTCTAATTGGGCACTGACACATAGCACTAAGCACTGCAGCAACACTGTAGCAAAAACATTGTGTGGCACTGTAGCACCACAAAAAAAAGTTGCAAAAGCACTCCAAAAAACTTTTATGCTACAGTATTTTTGTGCTACAATATTTTAATGCCACATGTCAGTACTCATTGGCTCGTTACATAAACTCCTCTATGCTACTGTTACATAATAGAATTACATCCTCCTTCGCCTTCCACCGTAGACTTCATCCCTTGTCCGTGCCTCCCACATGTGCGAGCGCTGGCGCCGCCTCGTCTCCCACCCCGGCTTCTTCCGCCGCTTCCGCGACCACCACCGCATACCTCCCCTACTAGGTTTCTTCATCGATGACTTCGGCGAAGTCTCCTTCACTCCCACACTGGACCCTCCCGACCGCATCCCCGCCGCTCGTTTGTACCCGACGAGCGCTGGGCCTTCCTCCGCTGCCGTCTAGGAATCTTCTTGAAAGCACTATCATGACCCCATATTTTCCATACACACGTTTCTATATTTTACTCTGCTGGAATAACAAAATGCAGTAGAATTATTTTATTCCGGTATTGAATTTCTGGAATGACCTTCATGTGCTTGAGTGTTGACGGGCAATTTAACTTTTTGCCACTCTGAAGATTGGCCAATTACCTCTCTCACTTACATGCGGGGCCGCCTGAGTCACTGACAACGGGCCAGGGTGGCAAATCTGTTGTCACCCTACTCATAAGAGTGGCAAATAATTAAATTATCCGTTGCTATATGCACAAATTATGCTTTGGTGGTGTTCATATGTATGTAGCTGCAGTACTGATCTTCCCAGAATGAGCTGTATAACAATCAGAAATTAACTACAAACACACTAAAACCTAAACTTGAACTATTGTAGCACCCCACGTACAATCAATTTGGGATACTAATATGGAACATTATCGTCAAAGAAAAGATAAATAATAAAAGTACGAAAAGAAATTACGAGAGAATCAAAGTTTAAGAATATTTTATTATGAAACTAGCGGAACATGAAATAAAGGTTTTAAATACAGGACCGGTCCATTTCTAACCAAATATAAAATAAATAAGATGGCATAGCTAGTGGCAAGCCACGGTACTGAAAATTCGAGTGCTCACATCTATGCATGATGCTATCACTCCACCGGCCTTTTACTTGAGAATAGAAAGAGCAAGCATGAGATTTAAAAATCTCAGCAAGTACCCAACAACGGACACAAGCAAAATATGAAATGAACAAAAATGTAAGCAAGTAATTGACACTCGTCAAGGCAATTAAATTAAGTTACCGGAAGCATTGATAGGAAACTGGGTAGGAGTAATATAGATAATGCAACTAAGGATAATTGTTATTTAACAAGTTATGATAAAAGGCGCCGGCAATTGCCTCCCATATACCTGGTTATACGAAAATAGTTAAGCACATCCTTGTCCTTGACTTTATAACCACAGATGGGGTGTAATATCCTGAATAACGAGAGTGTATGGCCCCTCGTATGTTACTAGGTGGGCGAAAATCTCCTCTATATATGGGTAATCTCAGGCCAGGTAACTGTTATTTCCTTTATTAGTGAGTTATTTGGAATGTAATTAAGGAATCGAGGTTAAGCTAAGGTAAAGTTATGAGAGTGAAAGATTTGCTATGGTTGGGAACAGAAAGGTGCTATTTCTGATACAAAGCGATGGGAAATGATGATCTGATAGAAGCAAACTAGCAATTATTCTAAGGAAAGAGTTAAGCATAGCACACACAAGGGTTGTCAACCATATAAATTTTATTACGTGCTAAGTGATTATTAATCAGATTAACAGATGCTATAAACATAAATTCAACATGGTTCACATGCAACAACTTACAAATAACAGATCACGCTATCAAGAACTAACACAGGGCAGCCCTAATGCTAACAAGTGCTAATAGCTAAACCTAAATTAAATGTCTTCATAAGCTACCCCCTTGATGATGGAAGTGTTAATCTAGATTGCTATTAAACATAATCCTAGAACATCATAATCGAGCATTAAATATGTCTAAAACATAACATACCAGTCAACCTAAGTTATAACGAGGTAACTACTACATTAGCAGAACAAGATAAGACAGGCATTCGGTATGATGATTGTAATCAAGTGGCAATAGTTAATTAGGAATCATGTGATACACCGAATGGAGAAATTACGACCGTGAGGTATTTGCCTTGAGCACGCTTGATGGACACGTTGCACGATGAGTCCGGAATACGCAACTACCCATATGCTCCCTCAACAGCTGCATATGAACCTACACGATGGAATGGAAGGCAAAAGATCAGGCACAGTTGGATTGACAAAAACAGTGTGATATATGCTTGATAGATGAAAAACAGGTTCGCCAGTCCCTTTTGCCATGCGAAATGCTATTCGGTCATGCAGAACATCATTCGGCCGCGTGAACAACGTTTAGCCGAGCGAACGGCCGTTTAGCCGCGCGAACCCGGCCACCGCCGGTGTCGCGCCTCCGCTGCCATGGCTTCGGTCGCCGCCACACCGCCGTGCCGCTACCGCCGTTGTGTGCCTCCACGCCGCCGTGCGCCGCATGGACGCTCCCTCACATGCGTGCCACCACGCCGCCGTGCCACCGCCGAGCGTTTCCATGACGTCACGCCGCCGCTGAGCGCTTCCATACGGCTGCTCCCTTGTGCATGTGCGCCATCATGCCACCACGCCACACGCCGTCGCGTCGCCTCCGGCCGCCGCCCCATTGGCAGCCCATGCCCGAGGGGAGAGAGAGAATAAGAGATTGGAAAAATTTAGAAGAGAGAGAGCACCTGAGAAGAAAAGCTGTGCATTAGGAAACGGAGGGGGTCCCCCCTCAATAAATAGCCATACCCAGCTTAGGGTTTTCGTTTTTTTCTTTTTTCTTGAATGCTACAACTATCTGAAATGTTAGATGGGTAACTCGATTGGCACATTTGGAAGCTTAAAGTTAGTTATCATCTTTCATTCAACACTTTTTTTCTGCACGATAGCATTTATCTATATTGATTTTGCTATCAATATAAATCCATAATTGTGAGTTGCATCTACCTTAACTATGAAGTAGACAGAACTTGTAGGACTGGACAGGCAACAGAGGGGGGTGAATGGCGCCTAGAGATTTCTCCTCCAAATATTCACATATCTATTTTTCTCCAATAGCTACATAGCTATGAAGACTAGGATATGAGGTCTACTTGAAAACAGAGGAATACAGACCTCCATACAACCAAATCAGAGAACAACGTGGTCGGATTACGACCACTCAGCGGAAACACAACTTGGTCGTTAACGACTACTGGACAGAAAGCATAGGACAGCCAAACTGAATGCAATCAGTCAGCAGAGAGAATCAACGTAGTCGATAGACAGACAACGTGGTCGAAGCCACTATGGTCAAAACCAGCTTAGTCAAACCAACGTGGTCGTAACCAGCGAGGTCAAAACCAACGTGGTTGAAACCAACATGGTCGTAACCAACGTGGTCGAAACCAACGCGGTCGTAGCCAACGTGGTCAAAACTAATGTGGTCAAAACCAACGTGGTCGTAACCAACGTTATCTAAGACTAACGAGGTCAATACTAACGTTGTTGATGTCCAATGTGCGGTCGAAAGCCCACTGTAGTTCAAGACCAATGAGTGGTCAGAAACCAACGCTGTCGCAAACCGACATGATCGCAAACTACATGGTCGAAGACCAATGTGTGATTGACACCACCGTAGTCGATGACCAAAGTATAGATAGAAAATACGTGCAGTCGAAAACCAGTACATGGTCATAACAGTCAGATTGTGACTAAGAGATCTACGACCATTGAGCGAATGAAAACAGACATGGTCATAAATGACTAGAGGTAGCAGAGAAGTCGAGCGACCACATGACTTAGGACCATTGAGCAATAGAAAGCAAGTGTGGTCATAAACGACTAGAAGTACCAGAGGAAGTGCACGACCACTAGAACTAAAAACAAGAACAACGCATAGATCTTTGCTCGTGGGAAGAGGGTTGCCAAAATGACTTTGAGCACTATCCCACATGTCATAGCAAGCAGCAACATCGAAGAAATCAAATCAAGAATGACAACGTGATCGAAACTTACATCGTGGTCGTAAGTCCGACAATGTGGTCAATAGCTTGCACAGTGGTCGTAAATTTGACTACTCGACCAAAGTATAGCTTGGTTGGAAATCGACTACCGAACAGAAGTCACAGTAGTCGATAACCACCAATACCAAAACCATTGTGATCGAAAGATGGGTGTAGTCAGAATTGACATGGTGGTAAGCAAATGGAATGGTCGAACGATCAATCGTGGTTGAAGACCGTCGAGCATCGTAACCGACTGCGGTCTTATACAACTTAAGGCAGTGGGGGCACACGACCACGAGATCTACGACCAACAAGCAATCAGAAACCAGTGCGACTGAAAAATAGACATGAAACGATTTGAGTCTTGATCGTGGTCGAAAGACTGGCAGCGGTCGTAACTTTCATGGAAGAACAGAGAAAATCAAAGAGCGCACGACCGCCAGATTCAAAATCCACAGAACTTTTGATTCAAAGGTTTAAAGGTCATGAAACTTTGTACGCAAATTGCTTAAGGCTCAAGAGGCTACTCCAATCTTGAATTGAAAACTTATCAACCAGATTGAGACCTTTTTGCGATTTGATCAAGAGCGCACAAGAACTGAGTTCATGAACCGAAGTCGTTCATTAGAACCGCTCGTGGGTCAAAGAGAGCCAATATGGCTTCGGTTATATTCCTACCTGTCACTGTGATTCAGAGCATCAATGAGATCAAGCCAAGAACACCTCCAGATCAAGAAGAGAGAGGAATCTCCAGATCAAGAAGAGAGAGGAACGGAATGGGGAATGCAGAGGAAGAACCAAATCGAACCCGAGCAAACTCAAACAGAGAAGAGATACACAAAATGAAGATCGAGGATTGATGTATTGCTCAGATGAATGATTTCATAGCCACTCCCATTGGGAGGACAAAACTCTAACTCTAGATCCACACCCACTCTCTAACGTAACTCCCATGGGAGGGAGAGGCGCCAGCCGCCAAGGCTAAGCCAACCTGCTCAACCCTAAATCTTGCCTCCCCTCCCCTTTTTATAGTCTCACAAGTGAAACCTAGACTTAATGGATCCAACCATTAGTCCACACCAGGGATAACCCGTTAACCCCACCTAACACCGGGTTTTACTCACACACGCTTCTCAAAGTAGTCTCCATGTGGCCCCAATGACTTGTCGTCAAGCCTCTCACACATTCGGATCCCACCGAAATGTCCTCGCTTACAAACGACCCAAGTCATTTGACGCACCACGTCCTTTCCCTCGTGTATGATGGTACCCAGCATCCTTGACCGACTGGACCTCGACTCCTTCCTGAGCCTAGTCCTGGTCCACCTCGCCGTTGCCCGTCATGTCCATCTCCGGTAGCTCCTGCTCCGGTTCCTCGTCGTCCCAGCTTGCAACCACCTCACCAGCCTCGATCATCTTCGGCGTCTCCCTGACCATTCTGAACCTCAACACCTCCCTGTGCCTAGTCCCGGTCCACCTACGCCTCACCATGACCTAGCTCCGAAGTCTTGCAACTAGCACAAACAAGCAAACCATCACGTAGCACCGCACCATACATAAAGATCATCCATTAGCACAAACAAAATGAATGTACCCAAAATACTGATTCTAATCCTATAACCAAGCAATATCCTCATGTGCACAAAGCAACAAACACCCTGGTCAACCCTGACCAAAACACCAGTAAATCCAGTGAACAACCTCATCACAAAGACTGGTCTTAAATGACTTACGAGTACTCGGATGCATAAGAAATGAGGTAATCGTAGCCCATAAGGTCCTTCCAGCAGCCTATAACCACACACAAAACCGTTATGACCACCACACAGCTAGCTACGACCATCAAATGCATAGGCACACAAAATGTACGACTATCGCTCATGATCAGGCAGATCTACGACCACCGCTTACATTGGCTATGACTATCGATCAGTATGGCTTACGACTACCAACAACGCAGCTCACGACTGTCGATTATGACCAGATAGTAAGGTACGACCATCGATCACCAGTTTATGACTATCACACAGAGCGCTACGACCACCACAACGATCGCTACGACTATCGCTCATAGTGGCTACGACTTACCAAACTGGTTGCTACGACATACGACCACACAGGCAAGGCGCTACGACCACTGAACCCATTCAGTAGAGGCTACGACTTACAACTATGACCATGCAGTGCTACGACTATCAACTACGACCAGGCAAGACCACGACAATCGACTACGACTAGACAGAGTTACAACTATCGACCATGAAGTCGTAAACTCCTCTGCCGACCACTAAGTTATAAAAGTCTCTGCCAACTACTAAGTCGTAAAAATGACTACTTACCACCAAGTCGTAAAATCGACTGCCGACTACCAAATTGTAAAAACGACTACCAACTTCAAAGTCATAAAATTGTTTGACGACCACATGGTCGTAAATGCCACTGCCGACCACATGGCGTAAAAGCTACTGCCGATCAGCAAGTCGTAAAGGCTTCTATGACCACCGAGTCGACCTATGACCACAAAGTCGTAAGAGCATATACGACCACCAAGTCGTAGACCATAAGAACGACATCTAGAAAGCAAATCTCTGCAAAAAGCCTAAAAACCAAACTCAATCTCTACACAAATTTTAATCTAAAGGTCAATTACTAATCACAACTATAGGGTGACCTCCACATAGTCTCACAGAACTATTTTATTGAACTTTTGTGGAAGAGTCCTACTGCAAGTGGCGAGTTCATGTGTACCAGATCGGGACTCAGTAATGCTTTGTTGTATCTTCTATAAAGCCAAATTCGTTAGCTCTATGCAGCCATGTTTATTTTTGTCGCTAGAGTTTCGCAATTTGAGCATATTTTGATTTAGTCCATTTGATATAACTTGGAACAAGCTCACTTCAGAATAGTTCTAGGTAATTTAATTTTCAATGATCAGCAAAATAGTCTAAACTTGTCCTTCATTATTAATGTTAGTAAATTGCACGTGCTTTCCACGACCACACGGAAGCAAACCCCAAGTATTAGAAATATTTAGCGTATATAATGGCATGTTTACATGGTTGCTCACAGGGAGAATATATATAGCCACATGAATCATGATCAAGCTTCCATTTCCATGTAAGAGTGACTGCTCCAATGCAAGCACCTATTTGTACGTGCCCTCTACGCCTCATCCGCTGCATCCCGGCAGCCACCTCCCGGCTGTCGTTGCCCGTGCCAGCCCGCGCGCTCATCTGCACCACGCAGCCACCAAAAGGCCTTCCCACCGCCGCCAACCCCGGATCTGGCCGCCGCTGCCCTCACCCCACTCGGATCGGAGCGCCTCTGCATCGGATCCACCGCCCGACCCTACGCCGCTGCCAGGCACTGCATAGATCCGGCCTCCACCGGCCTAGCACCTCACGGATCTAGCTTCGATGCGCCTCGATCTGGTGGTCCCTCTTCATTGCCAGCTTCGCCGCCAGGCCATCCTTACCACCTCCATCCGTGCCGCCCAGCCAGATCTAGCCTCTTGGACCCCCAGATCCGGTCATCTCCACCGCCCTCTCCTTCTCCTCACTCCCCCCTAGAAGCGAGGCGGCTGCGGAGGGGAGGGGCCGAGGCGAGGGCGCGGACACAGCACAATGGCCTGGAGGTGGGGGCGTAGGCGCCTGAAAGATCAAGCTCCATTTAAGTTGGTTTTGGTAATAATGACAAATGCATTTGTGAGACTAACATTATTTATTGATTATAATATTACTTAGTTTCATTTGGATGAAAAGGTGAAAACCATAAGAGATATGCATTCAAAACACATTCTCATATATTAATGCATTCCTTCGATCCAAAATATAGATTGAACTCCACAAATAGTCCAAAAATAAATATGTGCATATGTCTTCATTATACATACTTGTATGCACACATTTACGGTGAGTTCACTCTATGTTTGGAGGTTTCATAAGTATTAATTCATGTTTCCTTTAATATGCATATAAAGAATCTTTACTTTGAAATACATCCTTTGAGTATATATAGCTTGTGTAGTTTATATATACTCATTTGCAATCGGGTTGTCATCTAACTTCTTTATTATGTGCTAATGATTGGATGTGAGAGACCATGTGGAGGTGTCCCCATGTTTGTGATGAGTAATTGACGCTTGGGTTGGAAAGTTTGAGTTTGATTTGGTTGGTTCGCGTCAAGTCAGTGCTTGGCGTAGTTTGGTTCAGTTGGACCTGGTCGAATGCGATCGGACGTGCATAAGACGCTTGTTCTCTTTCTCGATCAGTTGTTCGGGCTTTTTCGTGTATGAGTATGTATTACTGATGCTAATGTTTTTTATGCTGTTTCGAGCGGTGCTATGTGATGGTTTGCTTGTCTGTGTGGCTGCAGGACTTCAGAGCTAGGTCATGGTGAGGCATGGGAGGACCAAGACTAGGCATAGGAGGTGTTGAGGTCCAAACGGTCGGAGGCGCCGAAGATGATCGAGGCTGCTGAGGTGGTTGCGAGCTGGGAGACAAGGAACTGGGGCTGGAGCTACCGAAGGTGGACACGACGGGCAACGGCGAGGAGCGGACCAGGACTAGGCTCAGGGAGGAGCTGAGGTCTAAACGTTCAGGATGCCGGGTGCGGTCGTGCGATGACAGGAAGCTTCCAGGAAGTTGCGGCAGGGGCATTTCGGTAAAATACGTGAGGATGCAAAATGGAAGCGGATTCGGTTAAAGATAATAGGTTGGAGACCCGTTAGTGGAAGAGAGGGTTTAGGGTTTGGATGAGGCATGTTTGGTTTCCCTTCAATCCTGGTTGTTTTGAGTCTTGCCTCTTTTGTGTGTGAAGTCTTGGAGTGGGTGTTGGACTGCACTTCTTGAAATTCCATTTGAGGTGTGAGCTCCTGGCTTCATATATGTGAGGAGAGTCTGGCAGTTAAGCGGTAAGCTGAGGGAGGTATGTAGTAGAGCAAGGTAGTGTGCTCAGTGTGTGTGTTCTCCTGCGTGAGAGCTAAGTGTATGTGTGATCATCTCAGTGAGCAAGCATGTAGTGAGATGACTGTGAGGTGAACCCTTTTTGTAATCATTTATGTCTTTGCTTCAAGCTTTGAGCTGTTCTTCCTGTGAAATGATGCATATTTGTTCCTTGTTCTGTCTCGGTTTCTTCATTTCCAGTTTGATGATTATGTCCTGATTTCTAGTTCTTTGGCTTGGCTAAGCTGCAGCCTTGACATGGGATTTGCCTCAA
Source organism: Dendrocalamus sinicus (assembly GCA_036346575.1). NCBI lineage: Eukaryota > Viridiplantae > Streptophyta > Magnoliopsida > Poales > Poaceae > Dendrocalamus > Dendrocalamus sinicus. Next base: position 2,939,797 of record CM070669.1, read on the forward strand.
GGCCATTTGGCCATTTTATTCCCTAAAGCAGTAGATGTTTCAAGAAGTTCTTTTCTTTCTCAATCTTGCACCACTTCCTCTATTTCAAAAATCCTAGGGTTTGATGGCAGGGGATTCTAGCTCTTGTTGGTTTAGGAGAAAGTGTGTGCCAGACTCTAGTGCCTTCTCTTTGTGAGAACATTTCCTACTGAAATGCAAACTCTCATGAGCAAAGAATCTGGAAAACTTGAGTATTTTGGGTTTTGCCTCATTCTGCTGTACTCCTCTCGGCAAACCTCAGTAGTCACTATTTCTTGTTGTTCTTTGCTTGCATTTCATTCTCCTAAGGTTAATTTGGTATTTAGTTTGAAGTCCTGTTCCATTTGAGTTGAGAAGAGCATCAGGCTTTGTTAATTCTCTCAGCTTTTGGGTATCTGCAGTATTTTCTGTTCACGCTGGCTTTTCGGTTCGAGTTCAGTTTCTCGGCTTTGTTTTTTGCCTCTGCTGAACTTGGTCCCGATCAGACCGCATCCCATATGGCGGTCATACCTCTTCTCAGCCCGCGGTCAGACCGCTAACCCTAGCGGTCTGACCGACCGATCAACGGCGGTCAGACTGGCTGTGGGCGATCAGACCGGAGGGACACAAGCCGTCAGACCAGCCCTACATTGATGATCTGACCGGCTTGGCTATGCTAGATGTGTTCTTGTTTTCTGTGTGTCATCTTCAATGCCATTTGTTTGTCTATTTTTCTCTAGATGCCAGTGAGCATGAACTCTCCCTCTTCATAGCTTCTGTAGCTATTGGAGAAGAGATGTTGTGTGGATACTTTGGGGCGATTTCTAAAAGGGCACCATTCACCCCCCTCTGTTGCCATTTCCGATCCTACAGGATGATTAATGACAACCGGATAAGTAAGTTTTACTTAAAAAGTGTGAGACCATGTAGAGGTCACCCCACGGTTGTGATGAGTAATTGACCACTGGATTAGAGTTTGTGCAGAGGTTGAGTTCGGTTTTTTGAGGTTTGTGCAAAAGTTGGCTCTCTGTTTGTAAGGTCTTATGACTTGGTAGTCGGCTGAGGCCTTACGACTTGGTGGTCGATAGAGGTGGTCGGTAGAGTCCTTACAACTTGGTGGACACAGAAGCCTTTAGGACTTGGTGGTCGTAGACGCTTTTACGACTTAGTCGTCAGAAAGCTCTACGACTTCTGGCTTTTACAACTTGGTGGTCGGCAGTCGGTTTTATGACTTGGTGGTTAGGTGAGGTCTTACGACTTGGTTGTCAGCAGAGGCCCTTACGACTTGGTGGTCGGAGAGGCTTTCACGACTTGGTCGTCGGTAGAGGATTTTATGACTTTGTAGTCGACAGGTGCTCCTACGAGTTAGTAGTCATAGCTTGTGGTCGATGGTCGTAGCTTTGCCTAGTCGTGATCGGTAGTTGTAAAGCCTGGTGATCGATAGTCCTAGCTCTTGTCGATAGTCGTAGCCTGCAATCGATGGTCGTACGCTGTGGCGCTCAATAGTCGTAGTGATCAGGTGTAGAAGTCAAAGCTTGTGCGATCGGTGTTCGTGGCTATCAGTTGTGGTAATCGTAGGTCATAGCGACCTGGTTGGGTAAGTTGTAGCCGAAGTAAGCGATAGTCGTAGCGACCGTTGCGATAGTCATATCGTTCTGTAAGCGGTGGTCGTAGCATCTGCTGCATGGTCGTAGCGACCTATGTGATGGTCTTAGCAGTCTGCTGTGTGATCGTAGGCTGCTGGAATGATCTTGTGGGCTACGAGTACCTCATTTCCTATGCATCCGAGTACTTGTAAGTCATAGCGACCAGGTCTGCTAAAGTCGTAGCTGCTTTGAGTGATGGTCGTAGCGATTGCTACATGGTCATAGCAGTTGTTTCATGGTCGTAGCGACTGGCTATGTGGTTGTAGACTACTGGTGGGACATCAAGGCCTACGAGTACCTCATGTCGTGTGCTTTAGAGTACTCATAAGTTGTTTTAGACCATTCTTTGTGCTGAGGTTGTTCACTAGATTTACTGGAGTTTTGGTCAGGGTTGACCAGGGTGTTTGTTGCTTTGTGCACATGAGTATATTGCTTGGTTCTAGGATTAGAATCAGTATTTTGGGTGCATTCATTTTGTTTGTGCTAATGGATGATCTTTATGTATGGTGCGGTGCTATGTGATGGTTTGCTTGTTTGTGTTAGTTGCAGGACTTCGGAGCTAAGTCATGGTGAGGCGTAGGTGGACCGGGACTAGGCACAGGGAGGTGTTGAGGTCCAAAACAGTTAGGGAGATGCCGAAGATGATCGAGGCTGGTGAGGTGGTTGCAAGCCGGGACGACAAGGAACCAGAGCAGGAGCTACTTGAGATGGACATGACGGGCAACGGCGAGGTGGACCGGGACTAGGCTCAGGGAGTAGTCGAGGTCCAGGCTGTCAAGGATGCCGGGTGCCGTGATACACGAGGAAAAGGACGTGGTGCGCCAAGTGACTTGTCGATTTTTCTCTGGATGCCAGTGAGCATGAACTCTCCCTCTTCATAGCTTCTGTAGCTATCGGAGAAGAGATGTTGTGTGGATACTTTGGGGGCGATTTCTAAAAGGGCACCATTCACCCCCCCCTCTATTGCCATTTCTAATCCTACAATTGATATCAGAGCCGGTTAGCTCTTCCTCGTAGATCTTAACCGGTCTGTTGAGCCATGGCAACGAATAAGTATTCCACAAGCCCCCGATCTTCGATGGGATCGACTATCTCTTTTGGAAGAGTCGGATGGAGTCTCACATACAGGCTCAAGGCTATGCGATCTGGCGAAAGGTCAAGACTCGCTTTCTTGCTCCTGCCAATGAGAACATCAATGTGGCAAACATGCCCGATGTTGAGGCAAATGCTAAAGCAAGGAACATCATTATCCAAGGACTGAGCCGAAACGAATTTGATCGTATATCTCATCTTATGTCGGCCTGTGACATTTGGGTGACCCTCGATGCTTACCATGAGGGCACCACCCAAATCAAGGTGGTACGATAGGACCAGTACAAGCGAGATTACAACAAGTTTGAAATGCTCGCTGGAGAATCCCTTGATGAGTGCTTTGCGAGGTTTCATAAGACCTTGAGCAACCTCCGAGCAGTCGGTCTCACATACCTCGACTCGGACAATGCTCGACAAATGCTTTCTGCTCTTGATTTGCGAGTTTGGGAGATGAAGGTGACTACCATCAAGGACACGACAGATCTTTCGACTTTGACTCTTGATGCGTTGTAACTCAAAAGTCCAGATAAATCCAAATAAACTCAATTTAGTGTTATTATGAGTTAATGGGTGATTCGGGTGATTTGAGGCAAGGCCAGTGGTAGAATACGATGACTTGATCTTTTTATTTATAATCTCTTTTATTATTTTTGTATTTATCAAGGAAGTTCCGTGAGCTAGGTTAGACCTATAGACGGGTATGCGATTTTAGTCGGGGTACCGATTATTATTTTATAAGTATTATCTTTTTGGAGTCAGGACATAAGTTCTACACATATTGTGTTCACGTTTATTTTATCGAATTAATCCTGTAGCTTGTACTTCTAACATTCCGAGATATGGTATTTTACAGGATTCTGATGGACAACTGTTTGATCTATTAATTTTTAAATTTTTTTGATTCAGCTTAATAATATGTTAAAGTACAGAATTATTTAATTGACCAAGTAATGTTTAGCTTGACAGCCTCAAGGAAATTATCGGCCCTTTTACCTCGTGTACTTACAATATTCTGAATGAGTCTTCGAATCTTTTTAAGGCTGGCAAATTCTTTTTATTTATTTATAAAAGAATTTATTTTAGCCTCGTATGCACACCACTTAAGCAATGGTTGAGTTTTATGTATATATATACCATTATATGGCAAAGATCGTTATTAACTTAACCTATTGCTAAGGTTTACCTACCGATGGAATACTAATGGCGGAATTAGGTTTTAATAGCACCTCTAACTGTCATGCAAGTTTCTCGTACAATTATTAGAGGCTTTTCATTTTTCTTCCAAATTTGTACTTTGGTCAAGATTGCCAATTAAAAGATCACTTCTAATTAAATTCTAGTAACACACAAAACTAATTCGGTTGTCTATTTTGTTTGCCGTTTACCATTAGCAACCTTGATTTGTGGTCATAAGTATAAAGTTGTATTTTTACCACTACCTCTAATTAAGCTTCTGTTTTAATTTGCCTTCTAACTAATTATTTAACTTCACATAATTATTTCCATTAATCACTTAGTTGTTTATATGAATATAACTCTATGTTTTGATGTACACACAAACTTTATTTGAACCCATATCACTCAGTTTAACTACCTTGATTTATTTCATAATCATTTTCTAGTTGGAATAGCTAAAAGAAAATGAGAGTAAAATGGTGTGGAATGGGCGTTCGAACCCGGGACCTGGTGTTTGCGACGAGCGGCTCGGCCGACCGACCAACTGGGCACTGCCCCTATCGGTGATTGAGAGGGGCTTAAAACAAAAGAGGTGAGGCAGAACTGGGGGCAGAATAGAGGAATAGCCGGCGCGGCTGAGCGGCGGGAGCTCCGGCGAGGGGTGACCGGGAGGCGCTGATTACTAGTGAAATGGGCGTCGCAGGGCGTGGGGTAGCTGTGGGTGGCGACGCGTCGGCCGGAGTGGCGGCGAGTTGGGCGGGCGGTGGAGCTAAGCGGCCGGCGATGAGGGGGAGAACGAGGCGCCGCGGCTGGGGTGAAAGGACGGCGAAAGGGGGCTCGTATGAGGACGAGAAGGGCGTTAGGAACTCACCAAGGGGGTCAGAGGGGCTGGGGGCGTGACGAGGGAGCCCGGCTAGGGGGGTGGTGCCACAGTGGTGAATTGGATCACGGTGGCGCCATTTGCCGGAATTTCCACTGGCCGGAGTTGGAGAGGATGGGCGGCGCGTGCGCGACTAACTCGGGCAAAAGACGAAAAGGGTAGGGGAGGAAGAAGAAGAGGGGCGGCGCGGGAGTAACGAAAGGAGGCGGCTTAGGGCTCCTTAAAGGCGTGCGCGCGTGGAGGAACGGGGCCGGCGTGGGCAGCGACATGGCCGGTCGGCGCGACGTGGGGGCGCAGAGGCGCAGCAGGGCATGGGCGCGGTCAGTCGGGCGTGCGAGGTGACGGGAGCGGGTCGGCGTAGAGGGAGGCAGGCGCGGCGGCAGGCGGGATTCGCGGTGGTGGGCGGGACGCTCGCGCAGGAATTGCTGACGCGGAGCGAGCTCAGCCAGGAGAAAGAATGGAGGAAGGAGAAGAAAAGAAAAGGGAGGGAGGAGGAGAGACTGGGAGCTGGGCCCGCGCGTAGGAAAAAGATGGGAGGGTCCAGTGGCAGTGAAGAAAAAAGGAAAGAGGTAGGAGGGGTGGGGGAAAAGAAAAGGGCTGGGGCCCACATGTAATAGAGAGAAAAGAGTAAAAGAAAGGGCGGAAAAAGGCTTAAGAATAATTTTTGCAATTTGAATGCTTTTGGATTTTACATTTCTTTTTCATTTTTAAATTTACTGATTTCAATTTTTGACTTTTAACTCGAGTTTTGGTTCAAGTATCCAGATACAAAATTTGATAGTCATCTATTTTTTATTTTATTTAAATTGGCCCTTGGATTTTGATTTTGTTATGAATTGTATATATATAATTTTGTATATTCAGCCTTGGATTTTGGTTTACTAATTGAATTAAAAGAAGAGATTTTTGATTTAGCTATTTATGGTTATATTCTAGTATTCTTTATGGATTCATTTTATTGACCTGATATTAGATTCAAGAGGTTGGTATTTTGAATTCATGCTCTGTAATGACATTTTTCTTTTTTTAAATAATTTACGAGACTATTATTTGCATTTGGGAGTATTCTTGATTATTAATTTGTATGCCACAAAACTCAAATAGATTTCGAATAAACATTTAGAAGGAATTTGAGTGCTAGCAAAATGCAAGAAAATTTTTAAAAAAACTTCATATTTTTGAATATCTAAATTTTGGGATATTACAAGTGTTAGGAATGGAGAGCATGAGTGGATGATAGCTTGGTTACAATGGAGTGTGAGCGGGTGACAGGTTGGTTACGTGCAATACAAAGCATTGGTGCCGACTGCCGAAGGTATGACTAGTATCAATTCTCTCTTTCTTTTTTATTAACACCTGCTGCAGTCTGATCACTAACTTCCTTCTACGGCTGTCCTTACTGCATTTTTGGGCTTGTGCTTTGTCAGGTTATCTGCGAAACCAAATGTAACATCCCAAAATTCGCATCATGTTAAAATAAAAAACCTTTAATCTTGTTGTCTATGTACTATTTGCAACTTGAATGTATTTTCCAATCATCAAAAAGATTTAATGTGATTAAACAACTTGTCACCTTGTATTGAAAATATTTTATTTAAAACCAGCATATTTCAAAATGCATCTATATTTTTTTGGATTTTATTTGCTATTTATTAGAGCTAATTATTTTTTCCATTTTTTGGAATTTAGAAATCCTGGAAAATCCCAATTTTCTCTGCAGGCCGAATCCTTTCCCTTGGCCCATCTCTCTCTTTCTCTCTCTCTCTCTCTCTGCCCGCTCCACCCGTTTCTGTCCCTTCAATTTAACGCTGTCATTATCCAATGATTTTGTCATTTCATTCAAACTAACAGTCTGAAAGACTTGAACTGACGAATATCCCCAAAAAAACCTATTTATTACAGTGACGACTAAAATGGGAAATATTATTGTTCAAGGTAGTAAAAAAAACATTATTGGTGCATGAAATTCAGCTTTATTCAAGATATTCGTGGCATGAGGTACAAACTGTGGGCCTGAAAGGCTACCAGATAGCGACAAGCAGTACTGTAAGCACGTGGTCGATGTAAAACCAACATTTCATTCTGGATAACAAAAGCTAAGATGGAAGGGGCCAAGTTGAAAAAAGGTGCCAAGTGCACACTGACTTCATGGTGTAGTGGGCAGAACAAGTCTTGCTTAACGCTCACGTCACGCACCATTGAAACTAGTTGAACTCAAAGCGTCCAAGCATTCCCATCAGTCATGTTGCAAGCCTACAATTGATGTAATTAAGCAAAAGAAGTCAGTTATAAGCTCAATTATCGGTCCATGAAGCCACATTGCTAAGGTTGATATGTACGTGTGAACAAAAACATATATACCAAGTTATAATATAGTTCTCACCTTTTCCTTTTTCATCGGGGTATATATTGCGTGGATATCTAGTTCAATAATATTACCACCGCAGGTATTTTCCTCGACCTTTTTGTATATGACACCCCTAGCCATAGTGAACTCTCCGGTTCCACCAACAATGGCCGAGTCACCATGTGATACTATACTACCCATGACCTGAAGTGTGGACCCCTTAAACCTATTTCATATATAAACACTGATTAACGCATGAAGCCAATAAATTGGACGTTGGACATTTTTTTAACGGTGAACTTGATTCACTCTTTAAAGTAAATATACTTCCTAGTATCTAATCACTTTGAAGAATAAAACTTATATCCATACCTTGCATCCTCGAACACCATAGTGAAGGAATGGTACCAGCCTTTAGCCTCCATAGAAGCCTGGCAATGCAATCCTTGGGCATGTGCAACGAGATTTGCATTAGGGCCAAGTCCATCATATATGGTCCAATCGTTAACGGCGATTGTACCAAACCCGCCAGCAGCTTCAGTGTTCACTACTTCACTTTGGTTAGGATTCGATCCACTTGGAATATGATGCAAGTACAAGAGGAAGTGAAGTTCATGGTCTTGGAAAATAGTGCGAACAGGAGCGGTTTTGAATGGTTGGGCCATAGCTACAATCTGTACAAATCTAAAATCTTCTTCGATGATTGTTGTGAGAAATGGGGGAGCTTGAGGGTGGTATTTATAGAGTAAGCTGAGGGCCAAGACCCCGTAGGCCAGCGGATATTATTTTGTTTCGTTTCCCGCTCTCTTGTGCAATCAATGATATACTTCAGTTTGTCTAATCTTACTAAAGGTCAGGCTTAATACTTTTTTATACTATACCACTCTCCACTAGCTAATACACGTGAAATTATTTGATATCGATCTCGACATAAAACAGAAGAAGTGTACATGTAATTTTTTTTAAAAAAATGCACTAGCTAACCAATGAACAAAAAAGAATAAGGGCAAAGCCAGATGCATGGTGGAACGCTGTGGCACTAGTCGCCAGATGAGACGTCATCTCTAACTCGAATAAAATTTCCGAGTGCTTTTTACAGAACAGGTGTCTCAACTATTGGAAGTGTAATTGCGAAAATTATAAAATCTTTTCATCGTTTTTCCAGTGTATCTCAAGAATTTCGGTGTTATTCAAATTTCTTAGGTTGGTTTCTCACCAAAAAGCCCAATTAATACTAGGGCAGCCTATTTTGCTGGTCACCATCGCCTCCTCGGCCGCTCCCCGCCGGCAACACCGCACGGCTCCGCTGCCGCCCCGCCTCCCCTGTTTTCCACCGCTTCTGGCCTCTGCTCTATTTCAGCCAGCCGAGCAACCTTTTCCTCTGTGTCCTTGTATGACAAGTGGGCCCATTTGGATAAATCATTCTTAAGAAATATTCATGTATGCATTCTAATAAAATAATTTGGGAATAATAATAAGAATGAGAAATTTACTTATGAGTTCATATTGAAAAGATTTATGCAATTAAATTAAAAACTTAACATGAGTTAACTATATGCCAATTGAGATTAATATATTAATCCTCATGTAAAACTAAGACAAGTTTATGCATGATCTATTTCCAGACGGCAAATAATGGACTTGAATTCAATGGATATGGATGTTAAAAATCAAATAGGTGAAACTAATTAAAAGCTTCTCTTTTATAAACAAAGAGTACCAAAAGTCTAATCCTAAATAATTTAAGTCGCATGGTTGAAGCCTTATAAAGATAATTTTAACGCTTCCAAATTCTACTCTGGAAACTCAAATAACAATTTTAAAATCCTATTAAAAGCTTGAGTGATCCAAATGATATCTTCCATCTCTCGATCTAAATCAATTAATGCGAACTAAGTAAATTAATTTGGCAAGATTGTGTCACGTGAAATATTAACCATAAATTGCTCATCTCTAAAATCTTGAAAACTATCTTTTCAAAAGAGCTTAAAATAATTATAGTAAAGATTTCAATAGTTATCTTAAAATGCTAAGATTTAAAATAACAGGTGTCTACGATTAAGAATTCTTGAACAAGAAAGAGCAATCCTTAATCTTTGTCTCACATCTAAATCTTCAATCATTATCTCAGGATTTAAATTTAATGGTTGAGAAAAATTAATAGTGAAAGAAATAGCCTTATCAAGAAGATCCTTGTTAATTCATGACTCACTCATCCAATAAAAGACAGACTATTAATAATAAGTTGGTTAATCAATAAAATAATCGACCTTGTCCGTAATGATAAATGGTTAAATGATTAACTACATAGTTTAATTAAGTTATTAAAAATAATGGTTCATTAAATTGGCAGTTGCAATCTCAAATAAGTATTGCCTCATGAAATGTCAAAGTTACATCGAGTAATTAAAATTATACTCATGTCATCTAAAACCCCGCATCCTAAAATCACAGGACTTCCTCGAGTTAGTTCTATTTCAAAAACCTTTGTGGGTGGGACAAATACCTATCAGAGGGATGTACTCTGATTTTGAATTTTCCTGGAGGGACGTACTCCAGCGTGGTTGATAAGATGGGAGTAAGCTAATGATCAAAAGCAAGCATAGATGGATGGAACCATGTAATCGGTAGATGGAACCTACACCTTTATAAATATTGCACAACTTCAAACTTTTTAAAGCATGTTTGTAAAATGCTAAGTCATAGAAATTTTAATTATTGCAAATGTTGCATTAAGAAAATAAAAGAAGCTCAAGCATTTCCCTTTGGAAACATGTCTGCTAGGAGACCCAACAATGCTGTGAAACTCTTGTCGGACCAACCATTGCTTGCCTTCAATTTTAGTAGCTCTAGAACTGAAGACAACCTCGTGTATTGCGGCTTGTAGCCTGGGAACAAAAGTTTCTTCAAGTCCTCTATCAAGCCCTTGAAATTACCAAACTCTTTCTCACTATAGTTCCCTTCTGCATCACGTAGCATCTGATCCAAATTGTCATCCTACAACCTATCCTCATGATCGAAAGCACAGTCCACAACCAGTATATCATTGTCTCCCTCGACGATATCATAACTAACTTCTTTTCTACTGTTATCTTCACCATGACTGGTCCAACATTTGTACCCCTTTCTGAAACCCCTTCGAATCAAGTGAGCTTCGATCTGCGCTGAGTTGCTATGCATCTTTAGATTATCACAATCAATGCATGGATAGTACATATATTCCATCCCCTCTTCAACATATCCAATTTGGCCGCTCTTCTAAAAGCAGACATACCAATAATGTGCTCTTCACTCACACGGTTCTCAATGTACATCCAATTTCGGTCCATCTACACTACACATGTAACAAATGGGTGTCAAAAACGATTATTAGCGCTACTATATAGCAAATCAGACTAGCTATACTTACACATGACATCTATATTACGTAGGTAGCTAGCTAGCCATGTATTCATGACATAATAATATTAAGCAAGAATATATTGAAGTAAACTACAAGTACTTACCCATTCTGAAATTGAGCAATGTAACATTATCTTTCTAAACCTAGCTAGCTAGATCTAAACAAAAACCTATGTATCATCTCTTTCAATTACAAAGCATGCATATAAGTTATTAGAAGCAACTGAGTACTAGCTAACCTCTGATACTAAGAAGACGTATATAGATCTACAAGAGATATGTTTTCACCAAACTCCCTAAAGCCGGCCGCCTCGCTCCACCGATGCAGCGCAATGAAGATAGACGATCTGTGTCGAGACCACGTACGCCTAGTATTTAATAGAGTAGATTATTACAGACGGTTCTAACCACAAACGTCTGTGATACCAATATATCACAAACCGTTCGTATTAATAATAGTCTGTGATAATTCACAGACGGTTATTCATACAAATCATCTATGATGTCCGCAATATCACAGACGATTTGTTATAAGAACCGCCTATCATGCCTAGAATATCAGAGACAGTTTTTTATATGAACCATCTATGATGTTCACAACTTTTACAAATGGTTCTTAACACGAACTGTCTGTGATGTCTCACTTATCACAGACGGTTCATGTTATGAACCATCTATGAAAGTTCACAGATGGTTATTAACATGAACCGTCTGTGATGTCTTAGTTATCACATATGGTTCATGTTAATAACTATCTATAAAAGTATCACAGACGGTTGCTACTATAAACTGTCTATATAGTTTAAGCATAGACGATTTCGTATGAACCGTCTGTGATGTAGCCGTCCAGTATAGCCTCTTTTGTAGTAGTGTTAAGAGAAGAAATAGTGAAGTCAGAAAATTTTAATTTGTGCCTATTCACTCCCCTCTAGTCGCCATAACCGATCTTTCAATTTGCATGTGTAAATTAAAAGATATGAAATTATTAAGTCAATTGTCTAAAAGATGACACATCTATCTTCTAGGTTAAAAATGGGGGTTTAGATGATTTAATCTGAATATTTGATCAACTAGTAAGTTGTAGAAAATTTTGTATAGATTCTAGAACTGGTATGGTTTGCTTCAAAACGATGTGGGAGTTGAAAGGTATGATGATTTTTGTACCGGGACAGCAGAGTTGGTTGTCTGGTAAAGGGAGAAATTATAGATTTGGGAAGCGTGTGGAAGCATTCTCGACTAAACCAATGTATTGTATTGCTATAGCTTGGTGACATCTTCTAATCAACCCGGCCGTCGCAACTAGAGAAATAAGTGCATAGTAAAATGGTAGTTGATAATTTATTATTGTTCATTTATCCATGCCATTCTATATTTGATCATCTTTTGTTTAGTATAATACTAATTTGATGATAAATGAGACATGTGGTAAATTGATGGAAGAATGCATTCATGATATGACATATATATTATGAGCCAGAGCGTTAAGAAAATCAATTATTTATGAGTAAAACTATTTGACTAATCTGGCGTACTATTGATAAGACCAGTATAGCCTCAGAACCTCAGAACTTCGCGGCCTCAGAACCTCAGAACTTCGCGAAGAGGCTGTGGTTCTCAATGCCGCGAAGTTCTGTGGTTCTTTTGGCATTGAGAGCGAGGTTTTGAGTGGTTACCGAAGGCCTTCGCGGCATTGAGAACCACAGCCTCAATTGAACCTCGCTCTCAATGCCGTGGTTCTGAGGTTATGAGCTGTGGTTCTTTTGTATTCTTGCACAACTTGTTGGAATATGGAGTTAAATTGCAGGAAAATATGTAATGTACAAAAGCTTGTGCCATGTGCTCTTGTCTGTGAAGTGGATTGTTTGGATTTGATCTAGATTTTTTTATATGGACAGACAGTTCGTGTGTGTTGGACCATCTGATATTTCCAATCTGTGGTGCTCTGGTACACCTTGAGATCAAGGCCAAAACGGGCACCACTGGACAAGATTTTGGGGCCCAAAATCTTTGTAGAATAGTGACGCCATGGTGTCATGGCCACTAGATGTTTGTTTGTTTAAATGGCCAATGAGCTGAGAACTAACTGAAAGTAGTTGAAGATTGGGTGCACATAGAGTTCAGGGTCCAAATCATGATAGAAATGTGGAAACATGGTGGTGTGGTATCACTTAAGTGTCAATTAGATCACCCAACGTGGACAAAGTACAAACACAAAAGTAGTGCAAACAACAAACATAGCAGTCACACACTGGTTTCGAACATATTTCGATATTTCTTTGTCCTGGCTTTGAATGTATTTTCTTCAATTTATTTGTTCGAAATTTCTTGATTTTTATACACAATACCCTTACCCTTACTTTTGGTTATATGCAGTAATCATTGTTGAAGAAAATGGTTGCAGAGACCTTTACGGTAGATTTGGATAAGCCTCTTGTATTTCAGGTAATGTGATTCATCCTTTTTGTAAATTTTCTTCGATTATGAAAGTCTATTCGTCTGGTAGAGCAAAATTTTATCCATTCTTTTCTTTCAAAGATCTTATGATTTTTGGTATATCAGCATTCAGCAGTATGTTTTGTATTAAAGATTTGTTATATAGGCGGATTTTCCCAAAGAGATAGGTCATCATATTTCAGCTGGGTAGAGTACATATGACCAAAAGTTCGGTAGCTAGAAGTGTTTGTAGTCCTTAACTTCTTATGCCTATTCTGTGCATGTCACTGAGATGTATAGCGTACATATTTGTAAATTTTACCATTATTCACAATGAACTCAAATTCTTCGATTTCACACTTTCACTACTATGTATGCAGTCTTTATCAGTAGTCTTTGACTCTTGACTCTCGCCTAATTTCTCCATGATTGTTGACGGGTTTTATGGATTCAATTTCCGTCAGTCCTCTGAGAATAGTGGTTTCAGCCCAGTCTATCAGTAATCATTCAGATTATGTCTGACGTGACTCCTGTTAGATTACCATGTGTACAGAGTTTTCTAGTATAGCCTCTACATTTGGCTGTTGGTAGCCACAGATATATCTATATAATTTTGAGACAAGTAATTGCTTGATAAATTGTAACTTTCCAGTTTTCATTCAGTGAACTAGAGTTTTGTTCTTTCATATCCTTTAGAAAGCGTAGGCTAAAAAAAGTCAAACAAATAATATTGTAAATCTTTTTTATGTATATTTTGAGACTATTAGTATGGTGTTTGAACTATTTATATTGTAATTTGTGCAAGTTTCCAACTTAATCCTTAAATTTAAGACTTATCATATTATTTAATGCCTGTATACCAAATTACGGTGCAAATTTTACAATTATTTACCGAATTGGCAAATGGTTTTACTGAATTGCATATAAAAATTTTGGTGCGGCATACCCTTTGGTAAAATCCTGGGTCCGCCACTGCGAGCCATGTTGCCCACCGCTAACCTCCCCGCACAAGAAGGTCGCGCTAGATTTACCCAGAGAGTAGCAAACCACCACAAATCTTGGAGTGAGCCGCCGCCACCTTTCCGGCCACAACTGGTCAATGCGGACTCGAGGACGGATCTAATCTACAATTTTGCACGGATCTAAGAGTAGCGCGGCCTAAGTGAGCTCCAAATCAAGAGACCAAGAAGGCCGGCAAGTAGGAAACCTCACCTGCGCAATGCAGTGCCGCCGCTAGGAGTGGATGAGGAGTACTAAGGCCTTGTTTGGCACAGCTTCACCAACAGCTTCATGAGCTGTTGTGAGCTGTTTTTTGCCAAACATTTTTTTGCAAATAGCTTCACCCATGAAGCTCCTTTTTTTGTGCTCTCACAAAGGAATAGAGAGAGGTGAAGCTGAAAAAGTAGCTTTCACAGCTCTCTCCTCAGCCCATATTCCAAGGAAGCGAATGCCCTCTAGTTCACAAAAATTTACACGTATTTGCCACTCTCTCCTCAGCGTGACGCACCGCTCAGTTCACAAAAATCCGTTCACTTTTTCTTTCACAGACGCACCGCTCTCTCCCGCTCACGTATTTTAATTTTTTTATTATTTTAATTTTTAATTCATACTCATTCAAATATATTATTTTTTAATTCATATGACCATATACAAATATACAACTCTAAATGTTAGAACAAGTCAGGTAGACAGGGGCATCTTGGACAATTGACCTCTCTCAGCCATGCATGAAGCTGTTGGTGAAGCTGTTTTGCCAAATAGTTTTCTAAAACAGCTTTAGCTTCACCGGTGAAGCTGCTCGTGAAGCTGAATCTAAAAAAACAGCTTCACTAGTGAAGCTGAGCTGTGCCAAACGGGGCCTAAGTTGGCTGGCTCCAGGGTATGTCGTGACCCACCCAGCATACCATATGGGTACGCCCCTGCTGGCTCGAAGGAGCGAACAGCGGAACAGGCAACAAAACATTGTTTCTTGCTCATGTGTTTCCATTGAGCACGGGAACAGCGGAACAGCTATGCTTATTCATGTGTTTCCATTGAGCACGGGAGAGAATCTTACTTTGGGACACAGGAAAGCATTGTTCCTTTCTTCAGGAAAGGGGGCGTTGCTTGTGTGTTTCACGGGAAATAGAACATGCAGTCTGAACCAAAGGAAACGACCATTGCCTCCATCACTCCCTCCTTCCTAGGCCACATGCAGTTTGACATTGAGGAGGAAGTATATATAGCTCAACCACCAGGTTTTCAGTTCAAAACACAAGCTGAGAAGGTGTTGAAGCTAAACAAAGCCCTGTACGGGCTCAAACAAGCTCTACGAGCTTGGAATATGATCTTCACAAAAGTCTCACATCACTTAGGTTCAAACGGTGTAGGTCAGAACATGCCGTGTACGTAAGAGGAAATGTGAATACAAGGTTTATTGTGGGTGTCTATGTGGATGATTTGATAATTTCCGGCTCAAATCCAAGGGAGATTATGAAGTTTAAAGAAGAGATGATGAAGCTGTTTAAAATGACAGACTTAGGGCTCCTAAGTTACTATCTCGGCATTGAGGTAAAACAGACTGAAAACGGCATTGATTGGTCAAATCAAGTTCTTGGAGATGAGGAGGAAAATCGGCATGATTGAAGTCACAAAACAAGATTAGGGAGAGAATGTTGTAAATAATCTTGTTTTAGAAGTTATGTGCAAGTTTTGGTCATAGTCGAAGTCGAATTGTAATCGTAGTCGAAAGTCGAAGTCGAACTGTAGTTAGAATCGGAATCGAGTTGTATTCGTAGTCGAAACCCGAGCAAACGTCATAGAGCCGAGTATAAAAGGGGAGGAGTCATGTAATCAGATTAAGGTGAGAAAAGAGGTGAAAAGGGGAGTACCGGATTCATTGTGTGCTCTCACAGACGTGGTCGCAATCAACTTACGACCACGGCAAACGTGGTCGGAAGGCGTTACAACCATGGCAAAATACCTGCAGATGTGGTCGGAAGGCATTACGACTATGGCAAACCAGAAGTGGACATGGTCAAAGGGCGATAAGACCGCGGCAGAATGAACTGAACGTGGTCGAGAGGTGTTACAGCCATGACAGTGCAAGGTGAACATGGTTGGAAGGGGCTTCGACCACGTTGTAAAGAACTGAACATGGTCAGGAGGTGCTACGACCACAGCAGTGCAAGGTAAACGTGGTGGTAGGAGTTACGACCACGTTGTGGAGAAGTGAACGTGGTCGAAAGGTGCTTCGACCACGTTGTAACGAGGTGAACGTGGTCGGAAGGTGCTTCGACCACGTTGAACATGGTCGGAAGGGGCTTCGACCACGTTGTGAAGCATTGAACGTGGTCGGAAGGGTCTTTGACCACATTGTGAGGAACTGAACGTGGTCGAAAGGGTGTTTCGACCATGGTGAACAGTGATCGGTACTATAGAAAAATAGTTAAGAAAAAGTGAAGCTATATTTACTGATTTGCAACTGAGTACATTTTGGGGCTGAAAACAAAGGTCTAGATGTCCTAATCGTGAAGTTGTGATAGCTAGGGAAAAGATAGAAATTTCATCTAGTTTCCATGAAATATATTTTTCTAATTTGTTTAAGTTCCTAAGTTGTGAGTTATGCTTGTTTGAATACTAGGAAGCAATATCGGTAAATTGTGGAGAAGGGAGAGAGGCATGAGTGTAGATGCACGGGATCTTATTTGTATATTATGGATATGTATTGAGGTGTTGTACCATGATTGTTATTAGGTTCTAATGCTTTATTTCGGTGGTTGATCGCCGATCGTCACGTCTTTCTTCGTGGTTAAGGTAAGCGCATGGTAGAACGGTACATGAGTGGTTTGCTCTTATTATTTATGACAAATAAATACTTGCCATGATGATTCACAAGTTTATACTTACTTCTTATAATGCTCACATGGTTATGGTTAAATGATGATGATGATTATGGTTAATATTGATAATTAACTAATGAACGAAAGAATCATTACATTGCATGTTGAGCATTCATGTTGCAAAGAGATGAACTATGTAACCCTCTAGAGTACTTTATGTGGGCGACCCACACGAGTGAGTAGAGAGAAACCTACGTCAGTAGGCACTCCACGGGAGTAGAGTTGAGACCCTGTATGAAAAAGTACAGGGTAAAAGTAGTTCATCGACAGGTAAATACTCCACTATACCGATATAAGCAAAGAGAAGTAGAGACATGTGCACTACAGTCATGAAAAGATAAACGAGATGCTGAAAAGTGTGTATGGTATTAATGAGAAGAAATATGTGAAATTGAGGAAGTTATGAATTGACATGAATATTTGGTATCATATTTTATATCATTTATTATTCCATTATATGTTTCTCTCTGTGAATGCTTTTTTTGCCGTACGTGTTATTGTGGTTATCAAAACCGGTACTAAATTTATACTTGGGGTCCGATAGAATTGGTACCACCGATTTTTCAAAATGTTTTATTGTTTTCAAGCCAAAACATTCAAATAAAAATTCAAATTTCATATAAAATCACCTGAAACTGGTCTAAATCGGAGTAAATCAGTGTAAAACAAAATATTTGATACTAGTTTGTATTCTAACCGAAGGTGTCTAGTAGAACAATTTTAACCATTTTGGACGATTTTTGGCCTATTTTGATAACCCTGCGTGCTATTGCATCTGTCTTAACATCACCGATTCGTCCACTCACATATGGACTGCGGAATAGTTGAGGTTAAAAACATTGTGACAGCTTCCCTAAGTTGTAGTAACTGTTCTTCATCAACAAAAGAATTATCAATATATGTTGAAAGTGAAAATTTTGGTGGGATCTTTAATTTATGTACATATATATAGATACATACACACACAAACTTACATTTTTCACGAATAATTTTCTTTCTAAAGCCATGTTGATCAGCGATTACGAGCTACTTATCTACATGTTTTCTATTTGCAGATAACAATCCAGTGCCTGGCAATCGTACAGACTTACTTAGTTGTTGCTTTCCATTGTAGTTGTCACTGAGACCCAGTTTAAGAGCATCATCTCCAATGTGATGTTCTCCTAAATGGGTGCTTGACAGAGAACATTGCTACATCGTCAAGAAGAACAGAATCCAAATATATCTCCAGTGTGAGCACCTACTTCTTTGTGCTTCATTTAATAGTTTAATGTCCCACAAACCACTCAAAAAGGTCACACAAGCATCGTGTCATTTCCAATTTGCAAGTAGACATATTTCCAAACTAGGCAAAGGGTGTTGCCACTAAGAGGCTTCGCCGTGAAGCATCAGAGGTCCTCTAAATAGGGTAATACGGAGTTCATGTACTGTTAACCTATCCTTCGCTGCTAGCTCAATAGTAGTCCCTAGTTAGTGCAGTGTTAAAAAAGCTTAAAAAGTGCATGCACATGCGCGCGCAACTTTGTTTTTTAGAACTCAAGGTGGTTATACTTTTATTCATGATTATAAGGATTACAAATTTACAATCAGCGTCTAGACACACTATTAGTGTTGAACTCCTGAGAGTGTTTCGGTAATTTCCCATTTTGAAAAGAAAAAAGGAGGAAGGGGGGACTCACCTGTCAGTGGGCCGGCAGAAGAGATAATAGCGAGGAGACTGCATATCCTCCCGTGCGTGTCCGCCTAACTTCTCGCGTGCGGCGCGGGGCGGCTTCGACCGCTTTGCCTAGGGGTGGCCGAGTCAAGCGGCGGTGGCGGCGGTGATGGAGGCATCACCGGTGCGGGCGCTTCGGCTCCCGCCATGGCTACAGCCCATTGGCCTTTACCTCGCTCCCCTATATATGGCATCTCCCATCTCCTTTGGTGACTTGAAGCAGCAGTGAGTTCTTTCCTTCCTTGATCTCAAGTCTCCCTCAATAGCTCTTCGATCTTGAGAGCTGCCGGCTGGGTTTCTTCCTGTCGCTATTGACTAAGGAGCTCTAATCGCCGTTCTAGGGTTTTCCCCGTGTGGTTTCCTTATGCCTTTTATCTGGATCTGGGCATGAGGAAAGGTTGGGGTTTACCTCTAGAAGCTGATTCGGCTTGGAATTGTGCTGAGCATTTGAGAGAGATTTGTGACTTGTTCTTGTTGTTCACGAACGTTCTTGGTCGGAGCTCGCGTCGATCTTGTGTGGCGTCCACCCGAGCATCGGCTTCTACCTCGGTTCCAGCTAGGTGGAAGTGTGGCATTGTATCTCCGATTGCCTTCATCTCCTTGCTTGACGCAGTGGGGTGCATGGTTTTCTAGGACAGCGTTGCGTGCGTGCCTTGCCTCATTCGGTTTCATCACGATGATTTCAAGTATCACCGCTATTGTGAGTATACTAGCTGTTGATTCTTTGCAATTTTGTGATCCACTTCACATATTTGTGAGTCTCACTAGCTGGAAAATGGCAAAGAAGTTTTTGTGGGCTGATTGCTCTATGATGAAATGACATAATATTGAGATTATATATGAATGTGATGGTAGATTGGTCTTGACCTTTCAGTTAACTAGTTATTTTACTTCCATTGATCATCGGATTTACTGTTCATTACTTGTTGATCTCTGTGTTAGATCTGTACAGTGGTTTATTTTGATCACTTTTGATATTTGCCGAACCCTGTTATCCTGTTGAATCAATAGAATTCTCATAAAATAAATGGTAGATTGATTTTGGGATGCATTTGCACTGTCCAGCAAGTTATTTTCATGATCTGCTAGTCTCTGATAATAGAAAAATTTAATTTGAGCTCACGATCTAATCTATAACCGTCATATATAATCAAGATTAGATTTTGTTATGGCTGAGATGGCCAAGATTGAATCTTGTGCAACTAGCCTTCTCAGAGCAACTAATAAGATTCAACTCATTGATAATATGCTGAATTTGTTCATACATGTTATCCTTTTGTTGATATTAGCATTTCAATGCAATTGTTTACATGTGGTTATGCTAATTTTGAACTTTCACATAGCATTTACGTTGGGCATATGTTTCTATTTCAATGACTTAAAAAGTTCATATGTTTATATGTTGATTAAGTTGTTTCTATGCCATTTATGTCATGCTTATGTCTTTATCAATTTTGCTAGAATTAATTACAAATATATGCTTATACCGCACCATTTACAACAATAAGAAAACCAACTATTAAAGAAATGGATTCACTGTCCGATGTCATTAAGCCGAAAGTGTTTGACCGTGTCATCTTTAAGCGTTGGCAAGCTAAAGAAAAGTTATGGCTAACTAATCTTAAACTCTTTTGGATCATTTCGAATCCTCCAATGTTTCCATTGAAAATTCCTGAAATGATGCGGTGGGAGAATGCGAACAACTGAGCCTTAGCTTGTTTGTTAGCAGTCTTATCCAATCGACTGTTCGACGTGTACGTGAACTTTAAAGATGCTAAACAACTCTGGGAGAAACTTGATGAGAAGTATTCTGAAGGGGATAACGGGATTGAGTCATTCGTAACTGCTAATTACTTGAACTATAAGATGGTTGAGGGGTGGTCGGTGATGGAGTAGCTCCATGAGCTACAACACCATGTACGTGACTTAAGTTAGTACGACTGCATCTTGCCAGAGAAGTTCCAAGTAAATGTCATCCTAGCTAAGTTACTGCCTTTGTGGCATGACTTTGTGACCACTCGTAGACATATAAAGGAGCGCTTGACACTCAATGAGCTGTCAGCTGCTATCAATGTTGAAGAGCGTGCCAGAGTCGGTGATGGCACATGAAAGGCTCAAGTCCGAGCTCATCAAGTGGAGGTCAAGAGAATTTGAAGCTCTGGGAAACCAAAATTCAAGAATCAGCCCCAAGTCAAGCTCCAACCATAGAAAATAAAGAAGCAGAAGGAGGACATCATCTGCTTTGTTTGCAGAGAGGCTGGCGACAAGGCCAATCAATGCCACAAATCACAAGGGCAGGGGTCCTTCCCTTGGTCAGCATAAAAGCTGCAAGGCTGTAGTCAATGTCACACTGGCTAGCTCCAGTTCGGAAGAGTATGTACCTCAGGCCTTTATGGTAAGTCCATCAATTGATTGGTGGATTGATACAAGTGCTACTAGACATATAAGTGCTGATCAATCTTGTTTCTCTTCATTTCAGGGTGAAGGTGGTGGATCCATCCTAATGGACAACAGAGCCACTGCGACAGTACGTGGGATTGGACAAGTTTGCCTGAAACTTACCTCGGGCAAAACACTTATCCTCAAAGACATACTATATGCGCTTGCGATGACTCGTAATCTCCTGAGTAGGTCAATGATGTGCAGGCAAGGAATAAAACTTGTATTTGAGTCCAATAAGGTCGTATTGATAGCGAAGGCATGTTTCACTTATCCATTCTTGACCTCAATAATGTAAACATTTATAATATTTTCCATTGCAATAAAAATCATGATATTTGGCATTCACGATTATGTCATGTTAATTTTGAGGCTGTTGTGCAGTTGAGCAAAATGATTTTAATTCCAAGCTATAATTATGATAAGGGTTCGAAGTGTGAAGTGTGTGTGTAAGAAAAGTAGCCCCGAAAACCTTTTCATAGCATTGAAGGGCGAAGCACTTCTCAAGTTGAACTAATTCATTATGATCTTTGTGAGATGAATGGAATATTAACAAAAGGTGGCAAACGATACTTTTTAACTCTCATAGATGATGCGACTAAGTATTGCTACATTTATTTACTTAAGTCAAAAGATGAAGCACTTGAATACTTTAAGGTCTATACTAGAAAAGAAAATTAAACAGTTAAGGTTGGACCGAGGTAGTGAATACATCTCACATGAATTCTCTCAATTCTGTGAAGAAAGTGAAATAATTCATGAAATTACTCCACCATACTCACCCCAGTCTAATGGAATAGCCAAAAGAAAGAACCGAACTCTTTGTGACTTGTTTAACGCCATGCTTCAAAGTTCAGGTATGCCGGACTATTGGTGGGGTGAAGCAGTTCTCACAGCTAATTATGTCCCGAATAGGGTTCCACCTGGAAATCAGGAGAAAACACCCTATGAGAATGGAAGGGGAGAAAATCCAACTTATCATTTCTTCGTACGTGGGGATGCCTTGCAAAAGTGCATATATCGTTACTAAAGAAAAGGAAGCTTGGTCCTAAGACCGTTGATTGTGTCTTTCTAGGATATGCTATAAACGGCACGGCATATAGATTCTTAGTGGTCAAATCCGAGGTGAGTGACATTGCTACAAATATAGTGATGGAGTCTCGTGATGCAATATTCTTTGAGCATGTGTTTCCTATGAGTCCCAATGAAGTCAGTGACCCTTCTGGTTCATATGAACATTCTATTCTTCCTAGTGTGGATAAGACTGCTCCAGAGTTGGAGTTGAGGAGTAAGAGGCAAATGACTAAAAAGTCACTCGGTGATGACTTTGTCACCAATGTCGTGGATGATGAGCCACGAACCATTTCGGAGGCATACGCATCCCCGGATGTGGATTACTAGAAGGAGGCAGTCTGTATTAAGATGTACTCCATCATAGCTAATGAAACTTGGGAGATTTCTGATCTTCCACTTGGTTGTAAGCCAATACGCTGCAAATGGATCTTTAAAAGAAAGCATAGACCTGATGGTACTATAGAAAAATACAAGGCCCGTTTGGTGGCTAAAGGTTTCACACAGAAAGAAGGAGAAAACTACTTTGATACATACTCTCATGTGGCTCGATTACCCATAATTCGAGTGCTTTTAGCACAAGCTACTGCATACAAACTCTAAGTACATCAAATGGATATAAAGACCGCTTTCCTAAATGGAGATTTGGATGAGATTTATATGCAACAACCTGAAGGTTTTGTGGTTGAAGGGCAAGAAAAGAAAGTATGTCGATTGATTAAATCCTTGTATGGTCTAAAGCAAGCTCCCAAGCAATGGCATGAGAAATTCGATAGTACGATTACCTTGGTCGACTTTTGTGTGAACGAAGCCGATAAATGTGTCTACTATCGGTTTAGCGAGGGTGAAGGTGTCATTTTATGCCTTTATATAGATGACATATTCATTTTTGGAACCAACATAGATGTGATCAATAGAACAAAGTCTTTCCTTTCCCATAATTTTGATATGAAAAACCTGGGTGAGGCTGATGTTATCTTAAACATCAAGCTTATAAAGAGTGAGAATGGGATTACTCTTTCACAATCCCATTATGTGAACAAGGTCCTAACCAGATTTGGATTTATGGACTGTAAGCCAGTAGCCACACCCTATGATCCAAATACAAAGATACATAAGAACATTAGGCATGGGAAGGATCAGCTTAGATATTCTCAAATAATATGATCCTCGATGTGCCTAACTAGTACAACGAGGCCAGACATATCATATGTTGTAAACAGATTGAGTCATTATACGTCCAATCCAGGAGATGATCATTAGATAACTCTAGAAAGAGTACTCAGGTACTTAAGGGGGACCTCAAATTTGGGAATATATTATTCATGCCATTCGACGGTCTTGGAAGGACTCAGTGATTCTAACTGGATCAATGACTCGGATGATATGAAGGCTACGAGTGGCTATGTATTCACTCTAGAAGGTGGGGCCGTTTCATGGAAGTCTCCGAAACAGACTTCCACACCCGCAAGTGCACGGTTTGCCACTGAAATAGCGGTGAGTGTCGTGTTCTCTACAGGGACTAGACTAAGGCTACCGGTGCTCAGCTAAAGCTAGGTCAAACGAAACGGGGGAGAAAACTAAACTACTAAACAAACTCTAACCCGCAAGGACAAAACGACGAACGACTAAACAAACGAACGGACTAAACAACGACAGGACGAACGACCGTATGAATGGACGTCGTACGACCGAACGAACTACATGACGACTGACTCACGAACAACGCAAACGCACGGACTACAACGACTACGAGAACGAACGACACGACTACCGACCGACAACCTAGCTAACTATCGACCGCTAGACATAATGGGGGAGTCTAGAAGCACGCAGGGAGACGAGAGAGAATGAGGGAGAAAGCGGATGACAGCTAACTAGATGACGGCGACTGGACAACACAAAAAACAACTACGACTACTATCGCTCGACCTAGCTTTCGACGAACCGTGGAAAGAAGAAAAGAGAGAGGTCGAGAAGCAAGGAGGGGGTCGAGACGGCAAGGGGTAGAGAACGGTCGCCGGCCTAGCTAAATCGGGCACACTCTCAAACATACAAATAAACTGAACATTGATACACAGGAAGCGCACACACATTCCACCAGCACATACTAACGCAAATTACTAACATCTAATTTAACTAACACAAAGATCACTAACATCAACACAGATAACAAAATGCATGACTGATTGAAGAATTAGACTACTGTCAACAGGAATATATAGCAATTCTGGAACCAGATCTGGAGCAAAATAACAGAGCACAATCACATGCATACCTCACAGATAACACTCACAGATCATCATCACAGATCACAATTCACAAGTTAACATCCACTGTGCAATTGAAATTAAAATATAAAACCCTAATAGTAATTCGGTAGAACAGTAATTGAGAAAGTAGAGAAAGGAAGAAAGATTGGAGCATGAACCGAGAGGCTTGAAGCAGCAGAAGGCTGAGTTGTTGGCGGCGGCGTAGAGGAAGCATAGGAGCGGCGCTCGCCGGTGGTGAAGAGGTGGCGATCGGCGGCGGCTGAAGGGGTGGAGAAGTCGCGGTGTCCCAGCGCTTGGTGGTGCGGTTAACCGACGGTGATGGCACAGGGGTGGCGCTCGGGTGAAGAGGAGACGGGCGATGTAGGCGGCCGGAGAGGGGATCTGGAGGGGCGGCGCTATGGAGGGAGGAATAGATGGGCGGAGCACTGGAGGGAGCAGATGGATGGCGGCCGACGGTGGAGCCGTAGAGGAGAGGGACAAGGGAGCCGTGCGCGGTGGCGCAGATGAGAAGGAAGGCGGCGACCGGGAGTGAGGTGAGCGGCGGCGAAGGGAGGCAGCCGGTAGATGGTACGGTGAAGGAAGAGCAGGAGGAGAAGGCGGAGATGCCGTGGAGGAAGAGGAGAGGGGCGGCCGGAGTAGCAGTGGGGAGGAAAAGAGAGGCAGCAGGGCGGTGGCGAGGTGAAGGTGGCACGGAGAAGGGAGGCGCAGAGGTGAAGGGGCTGCGGCGGTGGAGCAGTGGTGGAAGGGAAGGAGGCGCGACAGAGGGGGCGGGTTGGCCGCGGTGGCTCACCGGATTTGGAGCAGGAAGAAGATGGCGGCGGTGCACTGGAGGCGGCGGAGAAGCGGTGAAGAGCAGGAAGAGAAGGGGGGCGGCATTGGGAAGGCGCGCCGGCGAGTCGGCCCGGCGTCGCCGGCTACCAGAGGCGGAGATGAATGGGGGCGGAGAGAAGCGAGGGGTAGGGGAGAAGAGGAAAGCCGGGCTCCGATCTTCCCCAGGCGGCGGTGGCTAGCTTAAGGGTTTCGGGATTTTTTTTTGCATTTTTACAGATTAGCCCTTAGATAATCTAGGGTTTAAAAGGAGGTCCTTCCCCAATGTGATTCCTTCTGTTTTAGACCTCCAGAGCTTCATTTTCTTCGCAAAAAGATCCTACGTGTTCATAGAAACACGTACATCAGTATGGAGCAACCCTGGAATACCGAATTTGTCATTTATGCGCCTTGTTCGCGCCGGCCTGTGGAAAAGCACAAACAAATGTAAAAATGATCCAAATTGAGCAATTAATTATAGAAAAAGTATGTAAATGATGATAAATAGTCCTAAAATGCGAAAAATAATGGGGTAAAATGATGTTAAATATATGTAAAAATGACGCATGTCATATACCCCCAAGCTTAAAACTTTTACTTGTCCTCAAGTAAATGGCATGAATTATCGAACCCGGACAACAAGTAATCATGAGGTAAAAGACTAGTTAAATGCATGCAATAAGTCAAGAGGCATATAGCAATGTAAAATGAGATTGTCTAACTCGAGTTTTGAGGATCATCCAAGATGAGAATGAATATTCAAGCAAAGATGCCAAAGTGATAACTATAGCATTTGACCAAATCAAGTTATACACTAAAGTGTCGAAATACACTCAAGTGATCACATGAATCCAACCAAAATTGTAAGGCATCAGAACTAGGAATAACATCAAGAATGAGCATAGCAAAGGGTCATGCTAAGGTATATGTTATTTGAGACAAAGAGACTAATACTTGCATGATATTTATGAAAAAGTCCACACTTGAGCCATGATACTTTTTTTTAATTTTTAGCAAATTTAAAACACACATTGGACACTTGTGCCACTTATTCACACCATTGGGCAAACTTTGCCGCTTATTCACACTCACACTTCACTTGGGCAAAACTTTGCCACTTATTCAACACATTTCCAAACCAATGTGACATAGTCACTTATTCCACACACACACATTGCATCACAAATTTTCTTTTCTCCTTTTTTTTTAAGATTAAGCATCTTTAACCGGTTTTCGTTAATGCTAAGTAAAACATGTCCCGAGACATGGATACCTAGATAAATCAACCAAGTTATTAGCTCAAGATAGGACTACCCCTTTCACAAATTTGACATTCAAATAAAGTATCAATATCTAAAATAACATATGCCAAAGCATGAAACTAAGATATAATCATTCAAGAGGCGATGACTAGAACCAATTCAATCCGCAAATGGTTAAAACACATGCGTAACTCGCAATGAATCAAATGATATAGGATCACAAGGTTTCTAAGCACATCAAGGATAATAAACAAAGCTCAAGCTCTATAATATGATGCAAGTGACTTAAGACATACAAGGAACTAGTGACAATATAGCTCAATTAAGAAAAAAATTGACATGACCTTTCTTGATGAATCAAAGCATGGGCTCACATGGCCAAGATATACAATCACGCATAACATGAGAGCAAATAGTAAAGGCCATATGTCATCACATAAGCATAAGAATGACCACATGTCATCAACTACACGACAATAAGCTCACATGCTCACACATATAATACAATCATGCTAGAACATCATCCATACACATTCAAGTCCTCCCCCAAGCTTAAATTGAGTAATGAATCAAGAATGCGCTTAAAGGGGTAAGAAACAGCTCACCGGGTATATATGATGTAGTGAAAGTAGGCAAATCATCCCATGGCTTCTCGCACATGCAAGGATGAGGATCTAGCATGGGACCTGAAATATAAAAGAAAGAAAAGAGAAGAAACCAACAAAAACTAACAAAAGTTATGAAAATAAAAAGATAAAGAGATGCTCATTTGGATGTAGCGGGAGGAGGGCCAAGGACGAGTCATGGAAAAGGCACATGTCCGCCCTCTTCATGAAACAATATGCCTCGAAATCCACCTGGATCCCAAGGGATGTCGACTCGAACCATGTCCGCTAGTAGTCGAAGGCACACAAGTGTAATCATGTAAACAATCTCAAAGACATGGCAAGTATGTGTGATAGGGTCGACGCCCTCTAAGTCATCAATAGAATATCCAATCATGTAAGCATATCGATAAAGTACATCATGAGGACTAAAAGTGAGATAAGCACAATTAGTAATAGAATATGTCTCGTCTAAGCCAAGGAAATCAAACCTGAGGTGGTCGGGGAAGAGTTTCCAAACTACTTGAAGTGTAGGTGAAGGAGAATGTACGGTAGTAGAAACCTCCAGAGGGGCGATGTCAACGAAGGAAGTAGCCGGTGGTGGATCAATAGAAATGTGTTCCTCCTCAACATCAGAAGCAGCCCCCTCATCAAGATATGGAACCTCAAAACTCAAAAGCATATCCATAGTGAAACAATCATCATCAGGAGATAGGTCCTCATCATCTAGATCAGTGTCAACATAAGGATCATCAGAGTGGAGCACTAAGTTTGGCAAAATAGTGTCTATGCAACTGACCATATGCTCACTAGGAATTGTATCCTTATCATCGAAGATAATCCGCTTGAGTTCAGCCTGGTCACTCATCGAATATGGCTCTAAGATGTATGTGTCAGCGGAACACGGAGATGTCTCTAGCACAAGCTCATCAATCTCATCTATCTTGTAGCACTGACTAGGAGACTGAGTAGATGGCTTCTTATGGTGATGACGTGGAGGATGTCTAGAAGCTGTAGGCTGACTCTGCTGAAGCACTAGTGGAGTAGGTGGAGTAGGCTCAACCAAAGTCATACCGCTCTCCGTGGTGACAGACTGGTAGTGAGCTAGGGAACTCGGGTAAGACTGTGAAGATGCCAAACTGTCACAACGGGAGGTCAAAGTGCGCATAGCCTCACTAAGATCATGCAATTGGGCCATCAAAGTCTTCACACCACATAACTGTGACTCCAGATGAGATGTATGCAAAATAGACAGCTCGGGACTATAAATCTGATCATGATCAAGAGTAGGTAACTCTTTTTGAGGTGTAGCATGGGATGAAAACTATCTTTGGTGCGAAGACAGAGAAGGTGTGGTGACTAGAGCTCAAACTGATCGATCCATATGATGCTCAAAGCATGCACTTCGGTACATCAAAGAATCCGAACAAGGCTTCTCATTGTACCACTGGAATTGATGGAAAGCCATGTTCTCAATAAGAGTAAATGCATCATCAAGTGTCTTGTTTGTGATTGCTCCACCAACTGCTGCATCAACTAAAGATCGTGTGGCACATGTCAAGCCTCTGTAGAAGATCTGCAGAACAAGCCATCTCTCTAGACCATGGTGTGGACATCTCCTGAGCAAAGCCTTGTATCGCTCCCAAGAATCATACAAACTCTCTCCATCAAGCTGAGCAAAACTGAAGATCTGATCACGGATCTCAAACTGTCTGGATAGCGGAAAGTATCTCTCCAAGAAAGCACATGACAGCTGATCCCAAGTGAATGACCCCAATGGCAAAGAGTAAAACCAGGTACGAGCACCATCCCGAAGAGAGAATATGAATAATCTGCATCTAATAGCATCCTGAGAAACCCCATGGTACTTAATAGTATCAGAATACTCCAAGAATGTGCGAATGTGCTCATAAGGATCCTCACTAGGTAATCCTCCAAAACGGGTCTCCTGAACCAAGGCAATCAGACCAGGTCTCAACTCAAAGTCATCGGCCTCAACTACTGGCAAAACTGGCCCTGACATAGCACTCTGACTACTCGGAGCCCAAAGATCATGAACTAGTGCCATATCCTCAATATAAACCAATAATGATCACCACAGGGGACAAGATGAGAAAAACCACAAAAGAAGTAGACATAGCTACGACGGGGTTAGGGTTAGCGATATATCACAAATATGAACAATGACGAAAAGAAAGACAGTCGTGAAACACAAAACAAGCAAAAGAAAACAAACAACGACCTAGTCTATAGCCTAACACCACGCTCTAAGCTAATCCCGACAACGGCGCTAAAATACTTGATCGTGCAAAAATAGCACACCCGCAAGTGCACGGGTTGCCACTGAAATAGCGGCGAGTGTCGTGTTCTCCACAGGGACTAGAATAAGGCTACCGGTGCTCAGCTAAAGCTAGGTCAAACGAAACGGGGGAGAAAACTAAACTACTAAACAAACTCTAACCCGCAAGGACAAAACGACGAACGACTAAACAAGCGAACGAACTAAACAACGGCGGAGATTTAACGATCAGTATGAATGGGCGCCGATGCGACCGAACGACCTACATGACGACTGACTCACGAACAACGCAAACGCACGAACTACAACGACTACGAGAACGAACGACACGACTACCGACCGACAACCTAGCTAACTATCGACCGCTAGACATAATGGGGGAGTCTAGAAGCACGCAGGGAGACGAGAGAGAATGAGGGAGAAAGCGGACGACAGCTAACTAGATGACGGCAACTGGACAACACAATAAACAACTACGATTACTATCGCTCGACCTAGCTTTCGACGAACCGTGGAAAGAAGAAAAGAGAGAGGTCGAGAAGCAAGGAGGGGGTCGAGACGGCAAGGGGTAGAGAACGGTCGCCGGCCTAGCTAAATCGGGCACACTCTCAAACATACAAATAAACTGAACATTGATACACAGGAAGCGCACACACATTCCACCAGCACATACTAACGCAAATTACTAACATCTAATTTAACTAACACAAAGATCACTAACATCAACACAGATAACAAAATGCATGACTGATTGAAGAATTAGACTATCACAATGTGAATATATAGCAATTCGGAACCAGATCGGAGCAAAATAACAGAGCACAATCACATGCATACCTCACGGATAACACTCACAGATCATCATCACGGATCACAATTCACAAGTTAACATCCATGTGCAATTGAAATTAAAATATAAAACCCTAATAGTAATTCGGTAGAAAAGAATTGAGAAAGTAGAAAAGGAAGAAAGATTGGAGCATGAACCGAGAGGCTTGAAGCAGCGAAGGTGAGTTGTTGGCGGCGTAAAGGAAGCGAGAGCGGCGCTCGCCGGTGGTGAAGAGGTGGCGGTGGCGGCGGCGCTGAAGGGGTGGAGAAGTCGCGGCGTCCCGGCGCTTGGTGGTGCGGTTAACCGACGGTGATGGCACAGGGGTGGCGCTCGGGTGAAGAGGAGACGGGCGATGTAGGCGGCCAGAGAGGGGATCTGGAGGGGCGGCGCTATGGAGGGAGGAATAGATGGGCGGAGCACTGGAGGGAGCAGATGGATGGCGGCCGGCGGTGGAGTCGTAGAGGAGAGGGACGAGGGAGCCGTGCGCGGTGGCGCAGATGAGAAGGAAGGTGGCGGCGGGAGTGAGGTGAGCGGCGGCGAAGGGAGGCAACCGGAAGATGGTACGGTGACGGAAGAGCAGGAGGAGAAGGCGGAGATGCCGTGGAGGAAGAGGAGAGGGGCGGCCGGAGTAGCAGTGGGGAGGAAAAGAGAGGCAGCAGGGTGGTGGGCGAGGTGAAGGTGGCACGGAGAAGGGAGGCGCAGAGGTGAAGGGGCTGCGGCGGTGGAGCAGTGGTGGAAGGGAAGGAGGCGCGACAGAGGGGGCGGGTTGGCCGCGGTGGCTCGCCGGATTTGGAGCAGGAAGAAGATGGCGGCGGTGCACTGGAGGCGGCGGAGAAGCGGTGAAGAGCAGGAAGAGAAGGGGGCGGCGTTGGGAAGGCGCACCGGCGAGTCGACCCGGCCTCGCCGGCGACCGGAGGCGGAGATGAATGGGGGCGAAGAGAAGCAGTAGGGGTAGGGGGAGAAGAGGAAAGCCGAGCTCCGGTCTTCCACAGGCGGCGGCGGCTAGCTTAAGGGTTTCAGGATTTTTTTGGCATTTTTACAGATTAGCCCTTAGATAATCTAGGGTTTAAAAGGAGGTCCTTCCCCAATGTGATTCCTTCTGTTTTAGACCTCCAGAGCTTCATTTTCTTCGCAGAAAGATCCTATGTGTTCATAGAAACACGTACATCGGTATGGAGCAACCCTGGAATACCGAATTTGTCATTTATGCGCCTTGTTCGCGCCGGCCTGCGGAAAAGCACAAACAAATGTAAAAATGATCCAAATTGAGCAATTAATTATAGAAAAAGTATGTAAATGATGATAAATAGTCCTAAAATGCAAAAAATAATGGGGTAAAATGATGTTAAATATATGTAAAAATGACGCATATCAATATCATATGTTGTAAACAGATTGAGTCATTATACGTCCAATCCAGGAGATGATCATTAGATAACTCTAGAAAGAGTACTCAGATACTTAAGGGGGACCTCAAATTTGGGAATATATTATTCATGCCATTCGACGGTCTTGGAAGGACTCATTGATTCTAACTGGATCAATGACTCAGATGATATGAAGGCTACGAGTGGCTATGTATTCACTCTAGAAGGTGGGGCTGTTTCATGGAAGTCTCCAAAATAGACTATCCTTACACGGTCCACCATGGAGGCTGAGTTAGTAGCACTTGATTTAGTGGCTGTAGAGGCAAGCCCATTCCAGCCATATTGAACTACTGTGATAACCAAACCATTCTGGTTTAGGTAAAGAGTAGGAAGGACAATATGAAGTCCTCAAAACACATAAAAAGGTGACTTAAGTCGATAAGACATGCTAGAGAGATGGGTGTCATTTCTATAGAATACATCCAGTCTAAAAGGAACTTTGCAAATTCTTTCACCAAAGGGTTAGCACGGAAGGCCACCCTTACAGCGTCTAAGGGAATGGGGCTCATACCCGTGTAAAGGCTCACATTGTGGTAACCTATCTTAGAAGATCGGAGATCCCGTGAACTAGGCTCTAGGACAACAAACTGTGTGGGACAAGAGAGCACACCTAACGGGTCCCATTAGCTGCAGTGCTCTTTCTGTGTGGAAGGTTGAGCATTAGCTCTTAATGAATTTGATGTCTATATAACTTCAGGAATCGTTCTACAGGATTCCTAGAAGAATTCACCTACTTGAGTGTGATTGTGAGGTCGCAATCAAAGAAAGATAAGGGTATACTTTCTTGAGCACTCATGAGCTAGATACGGGGACATGACCGTAACGTCCCAACTCGAGAGGGAAAGGGCAAGCCGCCCAATACAGCATGTGACTTGGGAGAAAATTCTCACACCAAGGCATTGGATCAAGGCGAAGTCCTCCTTTGTCTGTGTAGATTCGTAGTCCTTGTCACTAGGCTTTGGGTTCAAACTCACAAGGTACCCATCGTCGAACAGCTGTATATCAAACAAGACATTTGACCACCTTTATCAAATTGATAAATTCATGGGGGACTGTTGAACTCCTGAGGTTGTTTTGGTAATTTCCCAATTTGAAAAGAAAAAAGGAGGAAGGGGGGACCCACCTGTCAGTGGGCCAGCCAAAGAGATAATAAGGAGGAGACTGCATCCCCTCCCATGTGTGTCAGCCTGGCTTCTCACATGCGGCGTGGGCGCTTCAGTGCCAGCCATGGCTACAGCCCGCTGGCCTTCGTCTCCCCTCTCCTTTGGTGACCCAAAGCAACAGTGAGTTCTCTCCTTCCTTGATCTCAAATCTCCCTCAATAGTTCTTCGATCTTAAGTCTTGAGAGCTTCCAGCTGGGTTTGTTCCTGTCACCATCGGCTGAGGAGCTCGAATCGCCGTTCTAGGGTTTTCCCAGTATAGTTTCCTTGTGCCTTTCCTCTGGATCAGGCCGTCAGGAAAGGTTGGGGTTTACCTCTAGAAGCTGATTCGGCTCGAACTTGTGCTTAGCATTTGAAAGAGATTTGTGACTTGTTCTTGTTGTTCATGAGCGTTCTCGGATGGAGCTCTCGTCAGTCTTGTGCAGCGTCCACTCAACCCTCAGCTTCTACCTCGGTTCCAACCAGGTGGAAGTGTGGCATTGTATCTCCGATTGCCTTCATCTCCGTGCTTGACGCAGTGTGGTGCTTGGTTTTCTGG
The DNA here is from genome assembly GCA_036346575.1 of Dendrocalamus sinicus. Classification (NCBI taxonomy): domain Eukaryota; kingdom Viridiplantae; phylum Streptophyta; class Magnoliopsida; order Poales; family Poaceae; genus Dendrocalamus; species Dendrocalamus sinicus. Next base: position 2,973,075 of record CM070669.1, read on the forward strand.
GACAGCGCTGCGTGCATACCTTGCCTCATTTGGTTTCGTCATGGTGATTTCGAGTATCACTGCTATTGTGAGTATACTGGCTGTTGATTCTTTGCAATCTTGTGATCTACTTCACATATTTGTGAGTCTCACTAGCTGAAAAATTGCAAAGAAGTTTCTGTGGATAGATTGCTCTGTGATGAAATGACATAATACTGAGATTATATATGAATGTGATGGTAGATTGGTCTTGACCTTTCAGTTATCTTTTTGTTTTACTTCCACTGATCATCAAATTTGATGTTCATTACTTGTGTTGATCTCTGTGTTAGATCTGTACAGTGGTTTATTTTGATCATTTTTTATCTTTGCCGAACCCTGTTATCCTACTGAATCAATAGAATTCTCATTAAATGAATGGCAGATTAATTTTAGTATTCATCTGCATTGTCCAGCAAGTTATTTTCATGATCTGTTAGTCTCTGTTAACAGAAAGATTTAATTCGAGCTCAAGATTTAATCTATAACTATCATATATAATTAAGATTATATTTTGTTGTGGCAGAGATGGCCAAGATTGAATCTTGTGCAACTAGCCTTCTGAGAACAACTAATAAGATTCAACTCGTTTATAACATGTTGAATTTGTTCATACATGTTATGTTTTTGTTGAGATTTGCATTTCAATGCAATAGTTTATGTGTGGTTATGCTAATCTTGAACTTTCACATGGCATTTACGTTGGGCATATGTTTCTATTTCAATGATTTAAAAAGTTCATATGTTTATATGTTGATTAATTCGTTTCTATGGCAATTATGTCATGCTTGTGTCTTTATCAATTTTGCTGGAACTAATTACAAATATAGGCTTATACACATTATTTACAATAGTTAGAAACTTTGATACATCATTAAGTCACGTGCAACGATTAAAAGAGGAATTGGCTTGTTAGATGAGCCATAACATTCACCTCCCTACATGAAATAAAACCTAAAATCGGTACAACTCCTGCTAAGGTCACTACTACAAAAGTGGTTAAACTGGACGCTTACATCATACACGGTTTCTAGGAACCGTCTGTGCTATAAGTATCACAGATGGTTTATACGAATAACCGTCTATGGTATTTTCACAGACGGTTATTTATATGAACCATCTGTGATAATATAAGACATCACAGATAGTTTTTTATTTAAACTTTGTGTGATACTTCACAGACAGTTTGTATTAAGAACCGTATGTAAAATGTTTCCCACCTTGTAATCCCCCAAAATTTTGTAATCTCCAGCCTGAGTCCAAGTAGGATTCAGTTTTTAGATACCTTCAGTAAAACGGGCATAACTTTTACATGCGGTGTCTGTTTATGACGTTCTTATACTCGTTGAAAAGATAACGATGAGCCTGATCCCAAATAAATGACCTGCTTGCACTAATCACCATCTAAGACACTCAAAATCGGCCATCTTTAGCCCTAAATTTGTGTTTTATGTTTCAGTTTCTGTTTTTGCCAAAAAAATTTATCTTCTCTTCGGAATTTGGATTTTGCCTCAACTGCAAAGTTCTAGATCTCATCGAATCCTTTCAAACAAGTATATATAAGCCATATAAAATTTTACTATTTTATCTTTTGAGACTAGCTATTTATATTATACTGATATATTGTCTTTATGACACCATTATCACCGACTGTTTTTTGTTATGAACCGTCTATGATATCTCTAGTTATCATAGATAGTTTTTGTTATGAACCATCTGTGATGTCTCTATTATAGACGGTTTCTAATCTGAACCATCTGCGATGTCCCGCCACGTCACTGATCCGCGGCATATATCCCTAGATCCCGATCTCATCTGTCCATTCTCTCTACATCGAACGGCAAGCACCATTTTACTCGCCACATCTCACCCCTTATTAACCCCCTCTCCCTACTCAAAGAACCAATACCACCAGTACTACTCTAACTCATTTGTGCGCGGCAAGGGTGGGAAGAGGTTTAGCAAGGGCGATTTATGCAAGATGGAAAGGAAGAAGGCAATGGTGTTCATTATTAACCCCCTCTACATACTCGAAGAAGGCTACCATTGATTTTGTCGTAGAAGATGAAAATGGTGTTCATTGCCTTTTTGTCAAAGATTGTAGTTTAATGAAGGATGTGTAAGTCTAGTTTACATTAGGCTGAAGTTTCTTATAGTGTAAACATTTTTTTGAATTTGTAGCCGTGAAGCTTATCTTTGTAAAATTGAAAGTTTGCAGTGCTATGGGTAACCTACTCGATATCTTGTGATATTGTAATGGTGGATTCTAATCTTAATGGAAATAGAATGTGTTGCTGTGTTTGTTGTTGTATTTGCTTGTTTTGAGATGATATAGTTAACATTTCCTGTGGCTAGCCGAAAAAGAGAAAAAATTTAGGCATAGAATGAACTATTACAGACGGTTTTGTGGTATAAACCGTATGTGAAGAATTATCACAGACGGCTCAAACCAGAAACCGTCTGTGATAGAGAAGTATCATAGACGGTTCTATATACCAACCGTTTGTGATACTCACACATCACAGACGGTTGGGAGCTAGAACTGTCTATGATGTGTGAGTATCACAGACAGTTGGTAGTTAGAACCGTCTATGATAATGTTCTTCACAGACGGTTCTAGTTATAAACCGTCTGTAATGTATTTATCACAGACGGCTTACAAACCATCTGTGATAACCTCTGATTATCACTGACACATAAATTCAAACGGTTCAAAAAACCATTTATGATGATAGTTTTAAACGTCTATGATAACCCTTTTTATAGTAGTGGCTCCTTGATTTCGACCATAATTGGAGAGATCTCCGCAGTTGCCAAGTACTTCTTACTAATTCGAGTCCACTAAAGAATCGGAGAAAATTGCACTCCACATGCATGTTACTCAAGTCACACAAACTTAGATCCTCAAACTTACAAAATAACTTACCAATGAAAGTGTCACATTGACAATAAATCCATCTAAACGCGCGATAGCATCCGTATCGCACCTCCTCTAATAAATTTTAGGTGTAAACTTAGCAGTCGTGTAACTGCGTTAGACTGCCACAAATAATTAATTTTTGGTGATTAACTAAATATTAGCAATGGTCTTAACTCAAAGGTACGTACAACGTCCTAATTAAATTAGTGGTATCTATGACGCATGCAGGGTTAAGTTACGGCACAAAAGAGCTAGCCTATTGATTGGTGTTTCGGCTGCAGCTGATGGCTTTTGACTACGACTGATGATTTTTGTTTACGCTTTTTAACATGGCAGTGGACGACGTAGACATCAATGTAGATGGCATATACTGTTTCGGGCTTCGGAATCCATTTGGAGAATCCGTTTCAAGAAGATCATCTTGTTTTGATGTTTACCTTTTTTTAATTTTCAGAGAAGCCAAAAGCTAAAAAGAACAGGACCTTGGTGACCTAGCTATGTTTCTTCACACGTTATAAGGGTTAGAGACTTCAGGAGCAATCTAGCTTGTCGATCTCTATAAAAAGGGTCGTCACTCACTACCTGATCTGTTTCATTTCCTATCTTTTAAAAGCCAGTCGATGGCCGGCCGGGGCGACAGTAGCCGCCCGTGGGATCTGGAGATGGATGAGCTCGTCCTAAGCGTGGCAGACTCCAGCAGTGCGTCTGGAGGAGCCAGCAGCAGCATTAACATCCCAGGTCACGTGCATAATAACATGCATGCATTAACGGAGGCGTAGCCAGGCGTGGGGCTAGGCCGCAGGTCCAGTCTACTGAAAATCAGCAGAAACGGTCCACTCCATTGTTTGCTACAGTACAATATAGCGAGAAATTTTACTCAAGTCTCGGGCTATTGCTTCGACGATCCGAGGCCCAGCTCGGCCCTGTGCATTAATGCATACCTCATACAACTTGCCTCTCTTTTTATATAAAAGACAGTGGGAAAAAAAAAGAGAGAAGTGGCTCGTCTGGTCTTAGCTCGCACTCAAGATCTTCTGATTTATGTTTTACTTCGTACAATAGCAAACCTCGTGCTATTTAATTTTTTTTTGTGAATCTTCCAGGGCAATTAGACTATATATTTAGGACAATCTTTCTGACACTAGCTGAGTGTTGGTTTAATACTGCAAATGCATGCATGCTTTACCGTCATTAGCTATCTCAGCTAATCAGAGATGGGGTGTAGAATAACTAAGAGTAACAACAAAAATGCAAGTTGCATTAATTCATATTATAAACAGTTGCTCCTAGAGTGTGACCCGCAAGATAAAGTGATGCGGATCCTTGACATGAGATTAAATCTAAGGATTACCCGATCTTTCATAGTGGTAGAACAACTAGATATAAATGGAGTACAAATTATAGGATGTAATCCGCATTAAGATAGCTAAATTTCTCAGCCGCACAAACCATAGCACATGAACGAGAAATAGAGATCAAAACTCTAGCAAGCAAAAACCAACATCACGATTGAAATCCACACGTAAAGATGAGAACTCACACACACGATAACAGGAATGAATCCTAACTGCCAACAGCCAACAACACATATGATGTTTAATTCATAATTCAACTCTCCGTAAACGGCGCATCAACTTGGCTGTATACAGCAGCCATAAGACGGCCTCAATGGCTCAAACCGACATGACTATTGTGTAATTAAACTGGAACTCTACTAGATAATTACGCTTGTAATTTAATCCATCCGGACTCTAGTTAATAAAATATAGAAAACAAATTTGGTCTTTTACATCTCGGCCTTGACTCTTGAGTAACTAACCATGCTAATTCAATATAAACCGTCTAAACTATTGAGGAACTGTCGCTGGCGACCAATCCGATCGATTCCTCTGCTTAATGCAAAACAAGATCAATCACAGAAGACAGAATAATAGATTGAAAACACAGAGAGGTAGAGAGAACTCCAGATCTTTCTTTATTGCTTTTCTGATTGCCTGTATACAAAATTGCCGGTTTGGCTCCATATTTATAGTCAGGTGGAGAGGTGCCCACCATGGGCCAAGGCTTTCAGCCCAGGCCCAGGTTTCCTAACCCTCCCCCTTGGGCACTCATCCAACACATTCATGCCTCGTCAAAACTCTATAAAGACCCTGTGGGAAAAATTTGGAGAAAGAGTACATGATACATGTTATGCTACGATGCACGGCTTGCCTCATTAAAAAGCTTGGCCAAGAAACTTCAGGAAAACGTGTCAAGGGAAAAAGAGTACAGTCCATCCAATTTCATTCAATCTTCAGGACTGATTCTTTTGGGTACATGATCTTCATGATCAAGGTTTAATAACGGACATGAGAAAATTCTCTCCCTGAATTCTACACTTCTCTAAGTCTTATCATTCCAATTCCTCGTACGCACCTTTCAAAGCTAGATGCAGGAAGTGACTTAGTGAATAAATCTACCAGATTTTCACACGACTTAGTATGCAGTACTTTAATCTCGTCCATCTTTTGCAATTCATGTGCATAGAAGAACTTGAGGTTGATATGCTTTGTGAGATGACTCTTCACATAGCCCGTCTGCATTTGTGCAACGCAAGCTGCATTTTCTTCATAGATAATTGTGTGCGCTTGCACAATATTCATCCCACATGACTGTTCGATGTGGTGAATCATTCGTTGGAGCCAAGCACATTCTCTTGTGGCTTCATACAGTGCTATAATTTCTGAGTGGCTCGTCGAAGTCGTTACAAGACATTGCTTAGAAGATTTCTAGGAAATTGAAGTTCCACTACACAGGAATACATAGCTTGTTTGTGACCTTGCTGTATGCGGGTCCGACAGGTACCCAGCATCTACATAGCCAATCAAGTTCAAATCTTGATTGTTTCTGTAGAACAATCCAAGGTCCTTGCTTCCTTGGAGGTATCGGAAGATGTCCTTTATTCCCTGCTAATGTCTTTTGGTAGGTTCTGTACTATACCTTGCTAACAGGTTCACGGCAAATGCAATGTCCGGTCTAGTGCAGTTTGCTAGATACATAAGTGCTCTTACTGCACTCAAGTATGGAAATTCCGGTCTCAGGATTTCCTCCCCCTCTTACTTAGGTCGGAAAACATCTTTTTATTGCTGTAAAAACCTCCCGATCATAGGTATTTTTGATGGGTATGCTTTCTCAAAGCCAAACCTTTCTAACACCTTCTGGGTGTAGACCGACTAATGTACTAATATTCCTTCAGGGACATGCTTGAGCTACAGGCCTAAGCATAATTTGGTCTTGCCCAAATCTTTCATTTCAAATTCTGACTCCAGGTAAGAACTTGCTTCTTTTATATCTTCAATTGTCCCGATGATATTCAGAATATCTACATACACTGAGATTATGCAAAATCTATTCTGGGATCGTTGTATAAAAACATAGAGAAAATCTTCATTGTTCATGTAACCTTTCTTATAGAGAAAGTCGCTTAAGCGATTATACCACATCCTGCCAGATTGTTTCAGTCCGTACAGTGATTTTCTAAGCTTCATACTGTACATATTTCTATTTGCTCTGTCTTGGTTCGGGAGAGGGATTCCTTCAGGGACTTTCATATAAATCTTCGAATCCAAGTTTCCATAAAGGTACGCAGTTACCACATCCATCAATTTCATTTCTAAATTCAAGTTCACTGTCATTGAGATCAAATATCTAAAGGTAATTCTACTCATGACTGGGGAGTATATTTCTTCATAATCAACTCTTGGATGTTGAGTGAAACCTTGTGCTACCAGCCTTGCTTTGTATCTCACTACTTCGTTTCTTTCATTTCTCTTTCGAACAAATACCCACTTATGCCCTACAGGGTGCACATGGGGAGGTGTGTGGCATATAGACCCAAACACCTCTCTTTTGTTTGGAGATAATAATTCAGTCTCTATCGCTTTCTTCCAATCTTCCCAATCTGATCTTTTGGATCAAGATCAATGATTGTGGCAATTTTCTTTGAGAAGTAGATATCAATATTGGCTATTGTCCTATTCATGGACTCTCCCGTGTGCACATAATTTATAACTATTTCTTCAGGAGTTACTTCTTCTGGAGCTTCTCCTTGCACATCGCTTGTTCCAATTGCGGTGGCAAGTCCCTTTAGTTTTTTGGCTCCGATGTGTGCGCACACATCCATGCCGGTTTCTTCTTCCATGGGGATATTCAGATCCGATATGCCTTTTTCTGAAGGTGTCATACTCGTGCCAGGTCTCAGCTGGCTCCCCTTCTTGTTCTGGGGGACTTCAGTGATCGGCTGTGATAAGTCCTTCCTATCCTTCTTCACCGGGCGTCCCCGATTACTTGGGATTCGAGGAGCCGGAGTTCTCATCCTTTTATTCTGAGGCCTCTGGACGGGATTAGGGATACCTTCTGCTTTCTTTCGTATTTGAACCCTCTCCGGTGCATTGCGTGCAGGCACATGCGACTTAGTCATGCTCTTCAAATTACTAAAGTGATCAAGCAGCTGATTTGCTAATGTTTGCAAATCAATGATCTTCTGGACCTCTTTATTTGCTTCACTAGTGCGCGGGTCACGTGCATGGATTTCCTCCTGCTAATGTTGCGAAATTATCCTCATCAAATATGCAATCAGCGAAGCAGGTGGTATGCAAATCTCCCATCATAGGTTCTAAATACCTAATTATGGATGCAGTCTCATAACCAACGTATATCCCAGTCTTATGGAGAGGGCCCATTGCATACTCTGTGGAGGGGGTATAGGTACATAAATCTTGCATCCAAATCTCCTAAGATGACAAATTTTCGGTGGTGACCTGATGAGGACATCACGACTGGACGGATTACACGAGCACGAGCTAAAAAGATTAATCAACAGGTGAACTCGCTCTTAATTAAATTTAGCTTTAATTTATATGAGAATTGGCTACTACCTAATGCTAGTATTTTAGTTGGTCTCAGATTTGTGCATAAGGAGATGTTGGGATGTCAAAGCCAGAAGAAATCAGTCGAGCAAGAAAATCACGCATATGTATGTGAATCAAGACAAACAAAAGAAAAAAAAAATCAAAAGGAGTATATGCATGCAAGAACCAAATAAGCTAGCAAAGTTGCATGCGGCCATCAAATTGCTTGAAACTTGGCAACATTATCTTTGTAACATCCTGATTTTCAGAGCCTTTTTGAAGCTTTTAAAATAAAATTCACCATTTGCATTTTTCTGAAATTAATTAAAGCTTAAAAGGAATTTTCAGAATTTATTTTGATTTAATATGATTAAATTAAACATTAACATTTGCCAAGATCATTTTATTTGAGTTCCTTGAGTCTCAAGGAATTTTCTGGAATTTTTGGTGATTTTTCCGGATTTATTTGCTATTTTCTAGAGCTCAAAGGTCATTATTTGAATTTCTGGAAAAAGAAAAAGAAAAACCCGCCGAACCGGCCGGTGGGCCGAACCCACCGAACCGGCCCGCCTCGCGCCCGCCCGCCGCGCGCCCGACCACGCGTCGCACATCCATCCGCGCGCGCGCGCTTGAGCGCCCGATGGCCGCGGCGTGTCGACCATCGGTAGCGCCCTCTCGCCGCGGCGCCATCCGGCCGCTTCGCCTCGTCCGTGCCACCGGCAGGTGGGGCCCACTGTCGGCGTTCGCTAACCCTAACCCTAACCGCGCCGCCTCGCGCGATCGCAACCGTCCGATCTCCGCGCGATCCGCCCGTCTGCGTGTCCCAAAACGCGTCGAACTCCGCGCCGGCGGGATCGATCGAACGCCTCGGTTCGCGTGCCGCCGTCGCCGTCCGCGCCGCCGCCGCCGTCGCCGTCGCGCCGCCGCCGCCGTGCACCGCCGTTCGCCGGCGTCGCGGAGCGTCCACCGGCGTCGTCGCCGATGAGCCTTCGCCGCCGTCGCCGCCGTCGTCGTCGTCGCCGGTGAGCCCGCCTCGCCCTCGGTTCCCGCCGCCCAGCGCCGGCCATCTTCGCCGAGAGCCGGTCGATTCGCGCCGTCTGCCGTCGCCGTCGCGCCGTCTGCCGTCGTCGTCGCTCGCGCGCCGCCGCCGAGCTTCGCCGCCGGTGAGTTCCGCCGCCACCACGGTCGCCGCCGCTGCCGCCGCGGCCGCCGCCATCGCCGCGACGCGCCGCGCCTCGCCGCCGCCTCGGCGCGCCCGCGTCGCCTCGGTCCCAGCGCACGCCGCCGGTGGAGCGCGCCCGCGACCGCCGCCTCCGTGGGCGCCATCCACCGCGCACTCGCCGCCGCCATGTGGGACCCGCCGTCGGCCGGCGAGTGAGACCGTGAGCGATCGGGCGGCGGCCGGATGTGTCCACGTGGGCGCCGCGCGGCCCGTCCGTCGCCCGCCGCGCGCCGCCGCCACGTCGGCGCCACACATCCGCCATGTCGGCACAGAGACGCCGGATGCCACGTCGGTCGCCATGTCGATGCCACGTCGGCCCTACCGCTGCGTGTCGCCCGATCGGTACCACGTCGGCCCTAACTAGCCGCGCCGGCCTTGATCAGCCGCCTTTGTTTCGTGCGCGGGTTCACCGTGAGACCCGATCTCCGTGCGCCGGTCCACGGCCGATGATGCACTTTTCCAATTTCCGATTTTCTTTAGATTCATTTTTCCGAGCCCGTTCTCCTCGTCCTAGCTCCGATTGACCCGATTCTTTTTCTAAATTCATCTAAAATTGAGCTCTATGTTTTGGTTCAGGTTTGAGAATTTTTGGAGTTCCTTTGAATTTTTATTTGAATTTATGTTGTCTTTTCGATCTGTTTTCTCTCTCGTTAGATCACGCATTCGAGGGAGCCGCCGTTGGATTTGAAGATCAAGAGCTGTCAACTGAGCAAGGCCAAGGCAAGTCGTGTCCTTTGATCATGTTGAACCCAGTTTGCAATCTATTATTTAAATATTTTGTTTTAAATTACATTGCATCGCTACTTTTATACAAACCTTGTAATTGGTAGTTATCACCTCAATTGAGTAATTCCCTCCTTGTTAAATTTGAATGCCATGATGCCATTGTCACCATAGGTTGGGAAACTTAGTAGTGATGCTATGTTACGATCACATTTGGGTTGGTACGATTAGAATGCTTAGCCTTGCTTATTTTGCGAAAGGTTTCATCATCGTATGTGATTAATTAATTTGACCTAATGAGATATTGAATCGTGGTTGGTGCCACTGTTATAAAATTTGTGCCGTGACGTTGGTGCGTCGTTGGCGGTGGTTATACAAAATTGGTTTTCACTCAGGGCGAATGATCGTGCAGTAAAGGGGGAAGTGTTGGAGCACTTCGAGGGATGTGGTAGTCTCGCCCGGGAACACTTAAGGACTTAACTTTGTGCGCCATTGATCTGAGTCTTACCGTGCAAAGCACATGTCTGGTATGGGACAGACCTGGCTGATTAATTTGTGATGTTTCAATTCTGGTTCCGCCATTGGGATGTCAGTGGGTGTCGTATACATTCCACGGGGCGCAAGGGGGGGTGTGATGCGAAACCCTAGCGGGCGGGATTGGGTTGGAATTGAACATTGTAAAGGCTTTGTTGTGATTGTCTTTAACGTGAGGATTATCACATCGTGTGGGTACAGTTGTGCGACCTCTGCAGAGTGTAAAACTATTCGAATAGCCGCGTCCTCGGTCATGGACCATGCTCGGTGATTTCACACGAGGTATAGTTATTTCTAAAAAGTTTTGGACAGTGGATGGTTAATTCACTGTTGGTTGGGAGATCCTTGAGTGGTTGGTTTAGCTTATGGATGGGAGATTCATAAGTGGTTACTTCAATTCCTTTGATTATTGTTTATTATTGTTTTACTTCAATTCGCCTTCAATCTATTTATGGTAATTTCAAATGCTGTTTATGCAAATTAACCCTTTCAGCCTTCCATTGGTAAGCCTTGCATTCTATATTGCATCATTTGTTACAAACGGCTTGCTGAGTACCAATGTACTCACGGCTTTATGCCTATGTTGCTCAGTTGAGGAAGAGGAGTACTACCAGCAGGAGGTTCCCGGAGGCGAGTACTTCGACGACTACGCGTTCTAGGCTTCGCTCCCCACTCGATTGCCTGTGGGCATGTTGATTGGCCACTACGTTTTACTTTGGATTTTCCGCTGCTAGCTTATTAGCCACTCAGGCTATTGAGATTGTAAGCTTGACCATAAGGTCGTACTCTGATATTTTATTTTATTTATATAGTTTGGATTTTCTTTAGAATATCGTGATGTGGATGATATTTATCTTTGTTTATGCTGTGTGCACTAGCGTGATCCTGGACTAGTGCAGAATACACAGGAGAGTCCGGATTTGTATATTCGGGTCTCTACAATCTTTGGCTTAAAGAATTTGTTATTCATTCTGATCATGAAGCTTTGAAATATTTGAAGAGCCAAGCTAAACTGAATCGTAGACATGCCAAGTGGGTAGAATTAATTGAAACTTTTCCATATGTTGTTAAGTACAAGAAGGGAAAAGAGAATGTGGTAACTGATGCTTTATCTAGAAAGAATGTGGTTTTAAATCAATTAGATGTAAAGGTGCCTGGATTAGAGAGCTTGAAAAATTATATGTTTCTGACCATGAATTTTCAGAACCATATTCTAAATGCAAAGATGGAAAAGGATGGGATAAGTTCCATATTCATGATGGGTTCTTATTTCGTGCTAACAAATTGTGTGTTCCAGATTCGTCCGTCCGTTTGCTTTTGTTGCAGGAATCTCATGCAGGTGGATTGATGTGACACTTTGGGAGAGAAAAGAACTTCATGATGTTGAGCGATCACTTTTATTGGCCTAAGATGAGGCATGATGTCGAAAAGTTTGTACAGCGATGTGTGACATGTCACAAAGCGAAATCTAAACTTAATCCACATGGTTTATATACTCCACTTCCCGTTCCTAGTGCACCTTGGGAGGATATTAGTATGGACTTTGTTTTAGGATTGCCTAAGACTAAGAAGGGGAGGGATTCAGTTTTTGTTGTTGTGGATAGATTCTCTAAAATGGCACATTTTATTCCCTGTCACAAAAGCGACGATGCGTCGCATGTAGCTGACTTATTTTTCAGAGAAATTGTGAGATTGCATGGCATGCCAAGGACAATTGTTTCAGATCATGATGTCAAATTCATGAGCTATTTTTGGAAAACTTTGTGGGCAAAGCTCGGGACAAAGTTGTTATTCTCAACAACTTGTCACCCACAAACGGATGGACAAATGGAGGTGGTGAATAGAACACTTTCAATGCTACTACGAACGATGATCAAGAAGAATATCAATGAGTGGGAAGATTGTTTGCCGCATGTGGAGTTTACGTACAATAGGGCGGTACATTCTACCACTTAATTGTGCCCGTTCGAGGTGGTGTATAGTTTTAAACCAATCATGCCATTTGATTTGCTGCCACTTCCACTACGTGAACAAGTTAATATGGAGGCGTCCAAACGTGCTGAATATGTGAAGAAAATTCATGTAAAGACTAAAGAAGAAATTAAAAAGAAGGCACGTTACTATGCTGAGAAGGCGAACAAGTCAAGAAAGAAGATATTATTTGAACCAAGTGATTTGGTTTGGGTGCATTTACGCAAAGAACGCTTTCCAGACAAGTGTAAGTCAAAGTTAATGCCGCGAGGAGATGGTCCATTCAAAGTACTTGAGAAGATCAACGACAATGCATATAAAATCGAGCTTCCGAGTGATGATTATGCTGTGAGTTCTACATTCAATGTTGCTAATTTGTCACCGTTCTTTGGACCGGAAGAATCAGAGTCGAGGACGACTCCTTCTCAAGAGGGGGAGGATGATGAGGACATCACGACTGGACCGATTACACGAGCACAAGCTAAAAAGATTAATCAACAGGTGAACTCACTCTTAATTAAATTTAGCTTTAATTTATATGAGAATTGGCTACTACCTAATGCTAGTATTTTAGTTGGTCTCAGATTTGTGCATAAGGAGATGTTAGGATGTCAAAGCCAGAAGAAATCAGTCGAGCAAGAAAATCATGTATCTGTATGTGAATCGAGACAAACAAAAGAAAAAAAATCAAAAGTAGTATATGCATGCAAGAACCAAAGAAGCTAGCAAAGTTGCATGCGGCCATCAAATTGCATGACGTGGTAATGGAAGGAGGGAATAAAGAAATCAAAGACTAGTTAATGCTACACATGCTGCATGCCGCCAGGAAGAATCAAGAAATAAAGGAGTACAGAAGGTTCATGTCTCGGTCGAACAAAGCCATGGCCTGCTTCATCAATTTGTTAATCACGTCAGCCATGCGTAGTCCGAATTAAATGCTTTACGTGGGGCCGGCCGAGTGCACGAGGGACTCGGTCTGGTTGTTTTTTTTTTGACTCGTATTAGGTTTCGGCTCCGGCCTTATATTTTTTTGTATGCACGTTTTGAAGGGACAGACCACCATGAATCAATCTATTATTTTCAGAGAGAGCTATACGCTTATTCTTCCTAGGATTTGACACATAGATGCAACCTAGAGTGGAATCGGGCCTTTTTCCCCATCGTTCTTATGATTCCTTGTGATTGACCGGAGCGACGACGCGTCTACTTGGTGGTCGGGTACGGGATCACAAGCATGTGGTTGGGCGAATTGTTTTGTCATAGGTTGTTGTTCTAACCGTGGTTGGCGCCATCGATTCGTCAGGTTGCACGGATCCAACTATCTTGATCGATCCTACGCCGTGAAGATCGGGCAATCCTCCGCATCATGACCCTTACGCTAGTTGCATAGGTGAATAGATGTTGTACGCCGATGGACTAAAGTTGATGAGATTCGCTGCATGTAAAACTGCGTGTCCCCAACATGTAGCTGGTAAATTACAATTCTGCAAAAGGGGGCAGGCAATAAATTTAATTCTCTTGATTAATGCCTCTGCCAAACCATTCTGGGTATGGACATGCGGAACAGAACGCTCAACTGTAATTCCCATCACCATGCAATAATCATCAAATACCTCTGAAGTAAATTCTCCGGCGTTGTCCATTCTGATGGATTTTATGTGATGATTAGTGAAGATATTTCTGATGCGAATGATCTGCGAGATCAACTTTGCGAAAAGCATGGTTTCTTGTGGACAATAAACCCACATGCGACCATTTTGAGGAAGCATCTATGAGCATCATGAAATACTTGAATGGCCCCAAAATAGGCTGAATGGGACCACAAATGTCTCACTAGATGCGTTCCAGGAATGCAGGGACTTCATACTTCATTTTCAGAGTGGAGTGTCTGGTAATTAATTTTCCGGTGGCACATGTAGGGAACACAAAATCTTCGTGATTCGGGAAATTCTTTACATTAATATTATGCCTCTGGGAATTGTTGATTATATTTCTCATCATTGTAAGACCTGGGTGGCCTAATCTGTCATGCTAGAGACAGAAAAGTTCAGAGCTTCTAAACACTGTCTTCAGGGCAGTGTGGGCTGCAGGTGCCTTGATGTTGGTATAATATAGCCGAATTTCTAATAAGGAAGTTTTTCTAATACCCTTTTTCCATTCTCTTCGCGCTTCGTAATGAGCAGGTATTCCTTACCGTACTCTTCTTCAGTCTCAACGTGGAAACCATTGGTGCGAATATCCTTAAAACTTAGGAGAATTCTAGTCGATTCTGGGTACAATAAGACTTTTTCAATGAACAAAGTTGTGCCCATTGAGAGTACAATTGTGGATTTTCCTGAACCAATTATACATGTATCGCTTCCGGTGATTGTCGTAAGGCTGCCAGCATTCTTACGAATCGACTGAAAATACTTTGTCTCTCTTAAGATGGTATTCGTTGTACTGCTGTCGGCTAAGCACACTTCCTCCATAGGGAACCACATGTGTTCTAATATAAGGTATTTTATTAACATGTATTAGAAGGTAATCAACACATAAATAAAATACTTCAATATCACAACATATCATGCCATTATAAATTGAATAAATGAATGAATTATTCAAAATCATCCAACCATCACGAGAAAATAAATGCTAAAGTATCATCCATGCAAGTTCTAACTTGTCCTTTTTACACAAAATAAATGACAATTAAAGTCTAAATGCATTTTGTGCAACAGACTGATTCTACTAGAAAATCCGAGACTTGTTCTGCTATTTTCTCGGGAGTGATCTACTCTTCGAGAGAAATCATGGCGGTGGCTGCCTCTAGGTCGAAAGGGGGTGCTGCTACCGGGATGGCCTCAACCTCCATCAGCTCGGGAAGCTGCTCAGAATTCTCCCCCTCAACCGATGCAAAGTGGGATTCAGGCTGTCCTTTGCCATCCTTCTTCTTCTGGGCTTGGATGGCATCAATGACATGTCACGACTCTTTACAGATCCACGACCAATGCCCCTACTTTCCACACCTGTAGCAGCCTTGTGGATTGTGAATCCACCATGCGCAGGTTCAATTCCCGTCGTTCGCCCTGCTGGCTATAAGTCTTGCCACTCCGCTTGGGCTTGCTAGCCTTATTTTCACTCGGAGCGTCTGACTTGCCTTTCTAGGCTGAGGCCTTACCCTTCCTTCCCCATTTCTTCATCAAGAGCTTTCGCACCTTGTAGCTCCCGGCGTTGGCTTCACGGCCAGCGAGCTCCCAGGTGGCTAACTGACGTAGTTCTTGCAGAGAACTTCATCCTTAGCCTCCGCAACCTACATCATATCAATCAATTTGGCATACTTCTTGTAGCCATCTTGACGATAGTTGCGTGCGGATTGTACTGCATTGGGTTGGAAGGTGGATAGGGTCTTCTTAATCTTTTGCTTATCTGTGATCTGCTTGCCACAGAGTTGAAGATTCGTACAAATCCTGTGCAAGAAAGAATTGTACTCCCCGACCGTCTTGAAGTCAGCAAACCTCATAATGGTGTACTTTAGTCTCTCAAACCGCTTCTTGAGTGCGGTCCAGAGTGCTAACACGCTCTTCTTTGCCATGTACTCATTCTTGAGAGTGAGGCAGAGGTGGTGCCTGAGAAAATGAACTACCTGATCATTTTCCATAAGGGTGGGTTGGGCGTCATGCAGTTTTGCATAAGGGTGGGTTGGGCGTCATGCAGTCCGCCAATCCCAATAGCAGCGCGGAGCTTCTTAGCTCCATGTACAATCTTGACATCAGAAGCCCACGTCAGACAGTTTAGGCCAAGCTGGGCCAGCTCCTCGAACTCCCAGTTTGTGATGCCAGTCATCTACATGTGTATGAAAGAAATAAGTAAGTTTACAACTGGTAAACATGCACAGAATAATTTACTACAGGTAAATAAATGGCACAAAATATTCTCGTAATGTTCCAAAATTTTCTATAAATTTTACTGTTAATTTTGAAGATTAAAGGCAATTTAAACAATTACGATTAGCCAAAATAGTAAATAAATATAGAAAATAATAATGGCAGAAAATAAACATGCTTCAAATGCTAAAAATAATTCAAAATTCGAATTCTCGAGGCCCTTTTATGCTAGAATATGAATTTTCAGCGAATTCTGCAATTTCTGAGGGTCCCTACGCAAATTTTCAGTTCAGAGAAAAATTTGGCATAATTTCCTGATTTTCCAAGGGGTTTTCTGCAAAATTCAGGACCCGTTCGTAAATCTAGGGACCTATTCATAATTTTTGAAATTACGAGGACCTTTTTGCAAAATTCAGGACCCATATACAAAATCCATGGGCTGATCGGTAATTTTCATGATTTTGGGGCTTTTCTGTGATTTCACCTCCCACCCCCTCTAGCTGGGCCGATTTTCGGCCCGTCCTTCGCCAAACAGCCCATTCGGCCCAAAGGCCCATTCGACCGGCTTATTACTCGAGCGAGGTTAGGGTTTCCCCTACCCACACGTCCGGGTGGTGGTGGCGGCGACCGGGCTCCAGCTCGGGCTTGGCGAGCGAGCTCGTCCGCAGGGCTTGTGGTGGCGGCGACGGCGGCGCGGGCGAAGGCGGCGCGGACTTTGGCGGCGTAGAGCTCGGCGGCAGCGGCCGAGCGCAGCTCAAGTGGCGGTGGGTGCGAGCTCGGCGGTGGCACGGCGTGGAAGGCGAGGATCTGGGCGGTGGCCATGCGGGTCGGACGGCGGCGGCGCGCGCGCGGCGGAGCCGAGGCGGCTGTAGGCGGCGGTGTGCGGTTTGATCCGCGCCGCGGCGAGGCGGTGGACCGGCAGGCGGCGCCGGCGCGAGCGCGGTGGTGGCGGCCGGTGCCGGCGTCCTTCCTCAGCGGCGAGCCGCTCTGCGTGGCGGCTACGGGCGATCGGCGCCTCGGGAGAGGCCAACGATCGGCGGCAGCAAAGCTGATGTATGACGGTCGTACAGGTCCAACCGAACACAATTTTTCCCTTTTTCCGATCTACATTGCAATCAACATCTACTCTGTGATGCAATCTACCGATCGACATTGTACTGGTGAGTTCAAGTCTGTTCGCGGTAGATTACAGCATATTTGCACCGTAGAAAATTAATCTAGAAAGCGAAAACATCGAATTTAGAGCGATCTAGATAATTCAATCTATTAGAGCTTCTATGAATACTTTGATCATATTGAACCAACATTTTCTGCAAATAAATTATCAAATTGCGTGCTAATATTTTATATAAAAATATATGTTGATTTAAGATTCTAGGTATATGCCCATTGTTTAACTTGATTAGCATTACATCTCTTTTGAAATAATTGAATATGTGAGCTTTGTCACCCTAGCAAAATTTATTATGGTGACCTTTCAAAAATAAGTCCGTAATTATATGTCATGCTTAGTTTTGCTTAGATACTCGGGGGCGCTGATATGCCCCAAGCATCATTTTTAATGATGAGAAACTGGTTTTGGCAGTCATGGTGGTAATGTCGGGTATATCTCGATATGATTATTTTATTCTTTCAAAAACCTCAAATTGCCTATCTATCTGGACAGATGGTTTGGGGGTATGGTGCAGCGGTGCCCGAGAGAGTGGTTAGTGGTAGAACCGCCCTGATAACCATAAGGACTAAATCTTGTCATGACCTTCTGTGTAAAACAAGTACGACCACAAGTCTGTAAATTACAACTTGGCTTAGTAAATTTACCGGACCTAGAAGTCATCATCATTATCGGTGGAGGAGGTGAGGTAGTGCAAGTGGCTGGTCCATATGATGGCTTGAATGGGACACCCGCAGAGGGTGAAGTTTTCTGCGAAGTGCTAGTAGTGTGGGTAACCAGCTACTAGCCGCATAGGAGAAGAACATCCCGCACAACTTATGAGACCTGCTGCAAGCGGGCCAAGCTCATAAGGGTGAGATGATGGAAGGGGTGAGGTATTTTGAACGGTTATTGTGAGGGTCTACTCAACCGCATGACAAAGGAATCTTGTGGGGCAACGAGCGGACTATCTCTTGTGGGTAAAGTGTGCAAACACTACAGAGTCAAAAATAATTCGAATAGCCATGCCCACGGTTGCAACGAGCGGACTATCTCTTGTGGGTAATGTAAGCGGCTATAACGCTGAAAAGTTAGCATATGGTGCAGAAACCATGTAAAGGTGGATGGAATCTAGATCACTATTACTATTGCATTCTTTCACACATTATGTGTTAGTTCAAACTGTTAGGTCTCAGGAAATTTCTACGTATCATATTTGAAATGCAGTTTATGGCAAATAAAATAACCCGAGCCTTTCCTTGATAAACCATGCATTTTATCTAATTGCATCCTGTGTATTGGCTCGCGCAGCACGGTGGTTTGTGCTCACCCTGGCTCTCACAATTAATCCAGAATTAGGAGTCAGCTCGCCATGCTTCAGCAATACACCTGGACATGATGGTGAAGTCGATGAAGGTGTCAAGAACTAGGTCGCGTACCCCCAGTTTGGCTGCCTGTGGGCACGTCCTGAGGGTCTCACCTGTGTGCTTCGTTTCTGTTGTCGCAATTTATTGATTTCAGCCTGATCGGCCCATGAGTAAGTCTACTATTATATTTAAGCTTTCGCATGATATGTATTTTGATGTTCAGTGCTGTATCTGTGAGCACTATCTATTGATCCAGGGAATAGTGCGGTGGAATCATAGACGATCCTGGATTATAAAATCTAGGTCCGACAGGGCTGGTATCAGAGCATATCTACTGTAGGTCATGACCTAGTTAGACTGGCCATTAGTTTCATGACTAGAATTATTTCTTCAATATCTATTTTCACAAATATAAGTTGTATTGCTCATTCTCATCTCTCTTAGATGATTCCCTCTCATCTATATGCTGCCCTAGCCATTTTACATCTAAAGCTCTCTTACCCTAAATTCAAAATGATAAAAATCTAGTACTCCTCTTGTAATCCCTCTTTGCAAACCTACTTTTGGCCAAAGTCTCAAAAGCTTAAATTTGAAACTTATTTTCAAAAATTATTTTATCCTTGGAGGATCGATTGCCAAATTGTTTACAAAATTCACTTTCAAACTCATTTTTACCAAACCTAATCTTTCAAGGAAATTTTTACTTACCAAAAACTTATTCAAAAATTCACTTTGGTTCTCAACTAGCCCAAAGCAATGTTATCTCTCAAAAAACTTTTCCCTAAAAAGGGCCTTGTTTTGAAAACTAAAACTATGCTGGTAAAAACATATTTTCCATGTTTGGTTTATTTACCCATGGTTAAAAAAATATATACTTCTTTTCTTAAAAAAATGAATGGAGAAGAATAAATAGGGTCATAAAAAAAAGATAGATGTTTGTGGTGAACACACAAAAATATTGGTGGCTTTCAAGTTGATCATCAGAAGGAAACATTAGTGTGAATTTTGGAAGAATAAAATTGGTGGAGCCTAAACGATTAGACTGATTAGATAGATGAACTAAACGGTCGCTAATCGCTCTACTGTCGCTCCCCTCTTCCTCTGCACTACCGGCACCCCACTCCACCGAGTCCGACGACACCTCCCTCCTCAGCACTACTCCACAGTGGCCTCGACTTCACCAATCACGCCGACAACTTCAGCAGCTCCAACCCCGCCGGCGCAGCATCTACTTCACCGAGACCTCTATGGCTTCTTCCTCGCGACCCCATCTTCTTCCACATCGCCGACCCCAGTTTCCTCTACGGCACCACCAACAACTCAGCATTTTGCTGCTTCTACTCCCCTCGGTTCACTCCAATCCCTAATTCCTCCTGCCTTCCTACTTTTCAAAGTTAATGTTTACCCTAATTTCTCTTAATTGTGCACTGTTAATTACTACTGTGATTTGTGTTCAGTGATTATGTGAACTGTGATGTATGCATGTGTTCAGTGTATTTGTGACCAGTACTGTGTAGGCTCTGTCCTGTGCTTGTCCTATGTTAGTATATGTGTATGTTTGAGAGTCTCATCGAATTAGCTAGCCATCGATCATTTCCTGTCCTCATGTTGTCTTGACTCCCCTTGCTTCTAGACTCCCTCTTTTGTTCTTTCTGCGGTCTGTCGATAGTTAGGTCGAGCGATCGTAGTTGTAGTTGTTTGTTGTGTTGTCGTGAGCCGTTGTCGTATAGTTAGATGTCGACCGTTTGCTCCCTCGTTCTCTCTCGACTCCCTCCGTGCTTCTAGACTTCCCTAGTGCTTCTTGACTTCCTCATTCTTGACTCCCTAGTGCTTCTAGTTAGATGTCAGTAGTCGTGTTCGTTCGTGTAGTCATCGTTGTCATTCGTGTAGTCAGTCGTCGTGTAGTTCGTTCGGTCGTACGACGTCCATTCGTTTGGTTGTTCGTCCTGTCGTCCTTTGTTCGTTTGTTTGTTTAGTTTGTTCGTCATTTCGTCCGTGTGAGTTAAGAGTTCGTTTGGTAGTTCGTTCGTTCGGCTGCTTGGTAGTCGTTTTAGGTTTAGTTTTCTCCCCGTTTTGTTTGACCTAGCTTTAGCTAAGCACCGGTAGCCTCAGTCTAGTCCCTGTGGTGAACACGACACTCGTCGCTATTTCAGTGGCAACCCGTGCACTTGCGGGTGTGCTATTTTTGCACAATCGAGTATTTTGGTGTCGTTGCCGGGGATTAGCTTAGAGCGACAGTGTTAGGCTTTAGAGTAGGTCGTTGTTTGTTTTCTTTTGCTTGTTTTGTGTTAGTGCTGACCTGTCTTTCATTTCGTCTTTATTCATATTTGTGATATATCGCTAACCCCTAACCCTTTTCCTAGCCATTTCTATTTCTTTTTGTGTTTTTTCTCATCTTGTCCCATAGGTTGATCGATAGAGGTATATATTGAGGATATGGCATTAGTTCATAATCTTTGGGCTCCGAGTAGTCAGAGTACTATGTCAGGGCCAGTTTTGCCAGTAGTTGAGGCCGATGACTTTGAGTTGAGACCTGGTCTGATTGCTTTGGTTCAGGAGACTCGTTTTGGAGGATTACCCAGTGAGGACCCTTATGAGCATATTCGCATATTCTTGGGGTATTGTGATACAGTCAAATACCATAGGGTTTCTCAGGACACTATTAGATGTAGATTATTCATATTCTCTCTTTGAGATGGTGCTCGTACCTGGTTTACTCTTTGCCATCGAGGTCATTCACTTGGGATCAGCTATCATGTGCTTTCTTGGAGAGATACTTCCGCTATCCAGGCAGTTTGAGATCTGAGATCAGATCTTCAGTTTTTCGCAGCTTGATGGAGAGAGTTTATATGATTCTTGGGAGCAATACAAGGCTTTGCTCAGGAGATGTCCTCACCATGGTCTTGAGAGATGGCTTGTTCTGTAGATCTTCTATAGAGGTTTGACATGTGCCACACGATCTTTAGTTGATGCAGTAGCTGGTGGAGCAATCACAAACAAGATACTTGATGATGCATTCACTCTTATTGAGAACATGGCTTTCCATCAATTCCAGTGGTACAATGAGAAGCCTTGTTCGGATTCTTTAACAGCCAAAGTGCATGCGCCTGAGCATCATATGGATCAGTATAGTTTGAGCTCTAGTCAGCCACATCCTTCTCTGTCATCGCACCAGCATAGTTTTCATTACACTACTACACCTTAGCAGCAGTTACCTACTCTTCATCATGATCAGATTTATAGTCCTGAGCTATCTGTTTTGCATACATCTCATCTTGAGTCACAGTTATGTGGTGTGAAGACTTTGATGACCCAATTGCATGATCTTAGAGAGGCTATACGCACTTTG
Organism: Dendrocalamus sinicus; assembly: GCA_036346575.1. NCBI lineage: Eukaryota > Viridiplantae > Streptophyta > Magnoliopsida > Poales > Poaceae > Dendrocalamus > Dendrocalamus sinicus. The sequence continues at coordinate 2,995,084 of CM070669.1, forward strand.
ACCTCCAATTGTGACAGTTTGGCATCCTCACAGTCTTACCCGAGTTCTCTAGCTCATTAACAGTCTGTCACCATGGAGAGCAGTACATCTTTGGTTGAGCCTACTCCACCAGTGCTTCAGCAGAGTCGACCTCTGACTTGAGATACCATTCATGTCGTCACCATAGAAGCCATCTTCTCAATCTCCTAGTCAGTGCTACAAGATAGAAGAGGTTGATGAGTTTGTGCTAGAGACATCTCTGAGTACCATTGATACACACCTCTTTGAGTCGGATTCTATGCACCTCTTTGAGTCGGATTCTATGTGTGACATGGTTGTGCTTTAGCAGATTATCTTTGATGACGATGATACCATTCCTATGGTGCATATGGTAGCTCACACTTATGCCATCCTCCCAGACTTAGTACTTCAGATTGATGACTTTTTCACAAATGAACCTGAGTTAGAGATTATTTGCTTCGATGTGGAGGATTCTCACTGCTTTGACACTGATCATGTACTTCTTGAGACCGATATGGAGAGATTCACCTTTGAGGATGTGCGCCACTTAGATGATTATTCGATCTTTGAGCCTGAGATGGAGATATTCATGATTGATTACGAGGGGGCTGCTTCTGATGTCAAGGACGAGCACATTTCTATTGATCCACCACCGGCTACTTCCTTCGTCGACATTGCCCCTCTGGAGGTTTCTACTACTGTACATTCTACATCACCTACACTTCAGGTAGTATGGAAACTCTTCCCCGACCACATCAGGTTTGATTTCATTGGCCCTGATGAGACATATTCTATTACTGATTGTGCTCATCTCACTTATAGTCCTCATGATGTACATTATCGATATGCCTACGTGATTGGATATTCTGTTGATGACTTAGAGGGCATCGACCCTATCACACATACTTGCCATATATTTGAGGTTGTTTGCAGGCTTATACTTTTGTACCATTAACTACGTGTGGACACGGTACGAGTCGATATTCCTTGGGATTCAGGTGGATTTCGAGGCATGCTGTTTCATGACGAGGGCAGACATGTGCCTTTTCCATGTCTCGTCCTTGGCCCTCCTCCCGCTACACCCAAATGAGCATCTCTTTATCTTTTTATTTCCATACCTTTTGTTAGTTTTTGTTGGTTTCTCTTCTTTTCTTTCTTTTTATTTTAGGTCCCATGTTAGATCTTCATCCTTGTACGTGGGAGAAGCCATGCGATGATTTGTCTACTTCCACTGTATCATATACGCCCGGTGAGCTATTTCTCACCCCTTTAAGCACATTCTTGATTCATTGCTCAATTTAAGCTTGGGGAGGACTTGTATGTGTATGGATGATGTTCTAGTATGTTTGTATTATATTTGTGAGCATTTGAGCTTATTGTCGTGTAGTTGATGATATATGGTCATTCTTATGCTTCATATTATGCTTATGTTGATGATATATGACCTTTACTACTGCTCTCATGTTATGCTTGATTGTATATCTTAGCCATGTGAGCCCATGCTATGATTAATCAAGAAAGGTCATGCTGAAATTTTCTTAATTGAGCTATATTGTTACTAGTTCTTTGAATGTCTTAAGTCACTTGGCACCATATTGTAGAGCTTGAGTTTTGTTTATTATCCTTGATGTGCTTAGAAACCTTGTGATCCTATAGCATTTGATTCATTGCGAGTTACGCATGTGTTTGAACCATTTGCGGATTGAATTGGTTCTAGTCATCGCCTCTTGAATCATTATATCTTATATTCATGCTTTGGCATATGTTATTTTAGATATTGATACTTTACTTGAATGTAAAATTTGTGAAAGTGGTAGTCCTATCTTGAGCCAATAACTTGGTTAATTTATCTAGGTATCCATGTCTCGGGACACGTGTTACTTAGCATTAATGAAAACCGGTTATAGATGCTTAATCATAAGAAAAGAAAAGAAAAATTGTGATGCAATGTGTAAGTGTGTGAAATAAGTGACTATGTCACATTATTTCGAAAATGTGTTGAATAAGTGGCAAAGTTTTGCCCAAGTGAAGTGTGAGTGTGAATAAGCGGCAATGTTTGCCAAAGGGTGTGAATAAGTGGCACAAGTGCCCAATGTGTGTTCTAAATATGCTAAAAATCAACAAAAAAATTAGGTATCATGGCTCATGTGTGGACTTTTTCATAAATATCATGCAAGTATTAGCCTCTTTGTCTCAAATAGCAAATGCCTTAGCATGACCTTTTGCTATGCTCATTCTTGATGTTATACCTAGTTCCGATGCCTTACAATTTTGGTTGGATTCATGTGATCACTTAGTGCATTTCGACACTTGTGTGTGTAACTTGATTTGGTCAAATGTTGTAGTTATCACTTGAGATCTTTGCTTGAATTTTCATTCTCATCTTGGATGGTCCATAAAACTCAAGTTACATAATCTCATTTTACAGTATGCCTTTTGACTTATTACATGCATTTAACTAGTCTTTTACCACAATGACTTGTTGTCCGGGTTCGATAATATCATGCCATTTACTTGCGGACAAGTAAACGTTTAAAGCTTGGGGGTATGACATGCATCATTTTTACATATATTTACCCATCATTTTACCCTCATATTTTTCGTATTTCGAGATCATTTATCATCATTTACACGCTTTTCTATATTTAATTGCTTGAAATGGACTATTTTACATTTTTCTATATTTTTCTGCAGGCTGGCGCGATCGAGTCGCATAAACGATAGATGTACGGATGTACGCGTCGTCATGGATGTGTAGGATCTTTTCATGAAGAAATCAGAGTTTCTGAAGCCCAGAACGGAAGAAATGAATGGAGGAAGGATCTATTCATAAATTCCAAAAATCTGGAGGGCTAAAACGCAAAAGTGCCGAAATCCCCATTCTAGGCCTCAAACCACTAGCGCCGCCTGCGAAGAGAACCGAGCCCAGCTTTTCTTTCTGCCCTTTGCCTCCCTTTTGCTCTCCCCCCTCCTTCTCCAGGTCTGGCCGCCGGCGAGCGCCGGGTCTCAGCTTGTTGACACGTGTCCCTTCTCCGCCTATCTCCGCCCGCCATTCACCACCTCAGCGCCGCCGCTCGCCGCTCCACTTCTTGCTCCAGATGCACCGCCTCTCTCTTCGCCAACCTTCTCTCCTGCAGTGCGCCATCTTCCCAGACCCCTTCTCTGATCTCTCTCTCTCTTTGCGAATCCACCACAGTGCTGCGCCGAAGATCCCTCCGGTCACCGCCAAGCCCTACTACACCCGCACTGTATCCATCAACGCCCCTGCTCCTAGATCGGTGCCCCGCCATCTCACACCACCGCCATCACCTGATTCTCTCCTTCTTAGCCACCGACGGTCGCCAATCGCTCTATTGCCGCCCCCTCTTCCTCTGCACTGCCAGCACCCCACTCCACCGAGTCCGATGACACCTCCCTCCTCGGCTCCACTCCACCGCAGCCTCGACTTCACCAACCACGCTGACGACTTCAGCAGCTCCGACCCCGCCGGTGCCGCATCTACTTCACCGAGACCTCTCTGGCTTCTTCCTCGCGACCCCATCTTCATCCACATCGCCGACCACTGCTTCCTCTACGGCGCCGCCGACAACTCAGCCCTCTGCTGCTTCTACTCCCCTCGGTTCACTCCAATCCCTAATTTTCTTGCCTTCCTACATTTCACAATTAATTTTACCCTAATTTCTCTTAATTGTGCACTGTTAATAACTATTGTGATTTGTGTTCAGTGATTATGTGAGCTGTGATGTATGCATGTGTTCAGTGTATTTGTGATCAGTGCTATGTAGGCTCTATCCTGTGCTTGTCCTGTTGTCCTGTGTTAGTATATGTGTATGTTTGAGAGCCCCATCAAATTAGCTAGTCGGCAACCATTTCCTCTCCTCGTGCTGTCTTGACTCCCCCTTACTATTAGACTCCCTCTTTTTTTCTTTCCACGGTCTGTCGATAGTTAGGTCGAGCGATCGTAGTTGTAGTTGTTTATTGTGTTGTTGTGAGCCATAATTGTCTAGTTAGCTGTCGACCGTTTTCTCCCTCAGTCTCTCTCGACTTCCTCCTGCTTCTAGACTCCCCCAGTGCTTCTTGACTTCCTCATTCTATCTCGCGGTCGGTAGTTAGTTAGGTTGTCGGTCGGTAGTCGTGTCCGTTCATGTAGTCGTCGTTGTCGTTTGTGCGTCATTCGTATAGTCAGTCGTCGTGTAGTTGTTCGGTCATACGACATCCATTCGTGTGGTCGTTCGTCTCATCGTCCTTTGTTCGTTCATTTATTTAGTTTGTTTATCGTTTCGTCCATGCGAGTTAAGAGTTCGTTTGGTAGTTCGTTCGTTCAGCTGCTTGGTAGTCATTTTAGGTTTAGTTTTATCCCCCGTTTCATTTGACCTAGCTTTAGCTAAGCACCGGTAGCTTCAGTCTAGTCCATGTGGAGAACACGACACTCACCGCTATTTCAGTGGCAACCCGTGGACTTGCAGGTGTGCTATTTTTTCACGATCACACCATTACCCAGACGACTGCCTCATGAACCTAATAGCATGTAGGAGTTGTGGAGAAAAGGGACATGAGAAAAGTCAATGTACTGCAAACTGCCTAAACTGTGAAGAAGACTATCCGCCAGGAGAGTGTCCAACGAGCAAGATCACCTGTTTTCTCTGTGAAAGACAAGACCACTGCCCCAAGGATTGCTCCATGAGCCTATTGCTGACCAAAGCAACTGAGATACAATGAATGAGTCTCCAAATTGCCATAGGACTTGTCATGCCTAGAGTGAGAAAAGATAACTAATGTCAGTTATCGTTTATTTTAAGGGTGGTAGCAAGAATAGACAAGAATGTTGGAAAACTGCTATGATGTATAATTACTTTTGGAGAACTGCTATGATGTATAATTACCTTGGAGATGCAATAATCTGTATCAAGCTAATTAGACCAGTACAACCAGATTTGCAAAGCCAAGAATCTTATTGACATGATGATTTTAAGTGTCCTAGAGTTTAAATTACCATGTTCAGCAGAAACAAGAATAAAAATATGAATCCCAGTAGGGACAAAAGACTACCATAAAAATGTATCCATCATTGTATCTGCATCCCTAGAGCCATCTGCTCCCTAGGACATAGGCCATCATGACAAGTAAAAATCTGGAACCTATTGACAACCAGTTTAACCCCGTTTCTTTCTGCTCTACCGGAATCTCGTGGTCGAGATTCATTTAAGGGGGCTAGGTTTGAACATCCTAAATTTCAAGTATTTAGAAACATGAAATTCTCAAAACTTTTCTTACATTTTGCTGGCATTCAAATTTCTTCTGAATATTTATTGGAAATCTTTTTGAGTTTTGTGGCGTGCCAATTTAATAACCAAAAATAATCCCAAGTGCAAATAATAATCATGTCAGTAATAAAAATGAAAAATGATATTATAGATCATGAATTCAAAATACCAAAACTTGAATTCAAATTCAAATCAATAAAACAAAACCAAAAAAATATTGGAGTATAACTCTAAATGGTTAGACCAAAAATCCTTCCTTTTAATTCAATTAGCATGCAAAACCCAAGAATTGAATACTCAAAAATTTCATCAACACAAAACAAAATAAAAATAAAAAATAGAGCAATATTAGCTTTTGTATCTAGATATTGAACCAAAACCTGAATTGAAAATCCAAAATTAAATACAAAGCTTAAATAAAAATTCAAGTTTTGAATATCAAGCAAAACTCTAAAAATTAGTAAATCTCAATGAAAATTAAAATTAAAAACCCAAAATTCAAAATAATGCTTAAGCATTTGTTTTTCCTTTTTCTACCCATTCTCTTCCCTCTCTCTTACATGTGCGACCCTCCTTTTCTTTTTCTCTCTCTCCCTTCCCTGTTTCTTTTTCTCCCTTTGCTGCAGCTGGGCCCAGCGCCTCCTCCCCTCTCTCTTCTCCCTCCTCCTTGCTGTCTTCTTCCTCACTGTGCTCTGTCTCCGCCCGACCAAGCCGGCCCCGCCTCCTCTGGCTCCAACTGCTCCTATCACCCATCACCGCATGTCACCGTGCCATTGCTCCTGCGTCACCATGACTGGCCTCGGCCCCGCCTCCACTATGCATGCCCGTCGCCATCGCGTCACCCGGCGCCTCCATCGCATCGCCGTCCATGGCGCCATGCCATCGCCCACGCTGTGCCTTGTACCCAAGTCGCCGACTACAGTGAAACCACAGTAGCCCCTCCATCACTATAAGTAGTAGCTCGGCCCTCTCCCTTGCGCTTGCAATCCCCTACCTCCTTCTTCCTCCCTCACCCGAGCACCGGCCGCCGCCGCCCCAAGCCATTCTGGCAACATCAGTAGGCTCCTTCCACATTTGAGCTCGTCACTTCGTGTCCCTACTTCTCTTCTTCATCCCCTCCAGTTTAATTGGAACCCCATGCACCTAGGATCACCGCGCCGCCCTTCTTCCCCATTGCCAGCCAAAACTGCCGCCACCAGTGCCGCTCCCTCCTCAGTGACCCCTGGTCTGATTCCTCACTGTGGGAGCAGCTCCTCGATGCCCCGAAGCTTCCTCGACGATCTCCCATGCCGATGTGACCCCTCCACCTGAGCCTTCCCGCGCCGCCCACGACTCTCATCGCCGGCGCGCCTTGCCATCTCCCCAGCCGAGCTACCACTACCGGTGAGTTCCTCATGGCTTGCTCTTGCTCCCCCTATCCCGCTCCCTCCTCCACGCCGACGCTGCCGCCCCGTTCCACCCCCGCCTCCAGCCACCGTGCATTGCTGCCCGCTTGGCTCGGTGCCGCCTAAGCCATGAAATCGCATCCTCTAGCCTATACTCTTTCCCCGCAACCCATTTTCATGGTTTCCACTTCCCCTCAGCCACCGCTGGCTGTCGGCGATGCTGCCTCCTGCCCTGCGCCGCCTTGCTCTATTTTGAGCTAATCTCCTTGCTCACCTCTTCAAAATTGATTTCCCCTTTCCGGTCACTAAAACCCCACTGCCCACACACACTCTTTTTATTTTGTTTTATTTTCAATCCATTTCAATTAGGAAATTAATCAAGGAAAAATTAGAAATTAATCCCTAAAAGCTACTAGATTGATTAGGATATAAATAAGCTTATTGAAGGCTTAATCTTGGATTAATCATCACATATTAGTAATGTGCCTTGAATATTCATTTAAAGTCTAATTATTAATTAATGGCATGGTGAGAAATTGAGTAAAAATCTTGTTTAGGTTTATGCTCTCACAAATGATGATTTAGTAAATGAGGATTGCCAAAAGAATCACTACTAGTTTTCAGGTCTAGGACAACGGAGCGAAATTGTTGCAATAGGGCCAAAATAGATGCAATATATACCTATTGCAACACATCACTTCCGTTGGCAAGCGTGGCAAGTACTTGCGTGCTTAAAAGATTGTGCAACGGATTGTGGTTTCGTTGCAATACCAATGGTTATTGCCATGCAATGTGTTGTGGCAATTGTTTGTTGTTGCAACGAATGTTGTTGTGGCGATATAGGCTATTGCCACGGCTGACTCCGTGGCAATAGCTTCTTTTGCCACGAAGTTTGGTCGTGGCAATAGTATCATTTGCCACGAAAATATTGCGTGGTAATAGGTTCTATTGCCACGCCAATGGTTCGTGGCAATAGACCCTATTGCCATGGAGAGCATTTCGTTGCAACAAGATATATTGCTACGGGAGGCGTTTCATTGTAGCAGGTTTAATTGCCATGGGAGGTGTTTCGTTGGAATATATTTTATTGCCACGGAAGGCATATTGAGCATATGATATTTTATTATAATTTGTTGTTGCAAATTAATAATCAAATTAGGAACACGGCTGGATCAAAAACACATATATTAATTCAACACATAATAATTTAAAAGTGCCACCACTCATGCAGGAATTACATATCAATCTCCAAACTTAAACTACAAAGTTTGTAACTAATAACAAAAGTACTATCACTTCTATTACATTTGTCCTTGCTTCTTTGCCATGTTGAATTTCCTGACTCGACGACGCCACGACTGCTTGTTGTTACGATAAAATTGTTTCATCCTCGATATAACATGAACAATAAAGAGGACCTTAATGTGAGTATTGTCCAGCAGACATACTTAAGTACATCATAGTGCAAGTTTAGAGATACGAGTTACAACTGAAAATAACAATCCTGAGCTCTCTAGTTCAGTTGCGTAGCAAAGTATTTAGCAAGTGATTCCAGCAGAATTATTTAATTTCATTTAATTTACCGATATATAGTAGCCCTACTTCACCTGGCATAATTTTCTAGTAGTTTAGAACAGTATGCTATATTTGACATAAGAACAATGACAGATGAAGATTAATCACATTTTCATTTCATACCTGCTGGTCCGATCATAAATCACATTAATCCATCCTCAAAGGAGCATCATCATGCTCACAACATATCCACATCCACCACATGTTATTTCCATGTTCCACAATATAACATTAAGCAAAAATTCCATATGTCTACTAGCCGATTATCAACTTATCAATGGATCAATACTTGCTACCATCTCCACAATTAAAATATCATGCAATCATGGCATAATGTATCAAATTACGATAATAATGAAAATTGCAAGTAGAAGGAATAACAAGTTAAACGGTAGCAACCACCGCTACGTTTACTTGCCTCAACCGACGAAGCGAAGCAAATCAAGAGCGCTCAGGAACAAAACCACCTGTCCAAAAGGCAACTCTCAGCACAAACCTACAGCATTCAAACACAACTAAATAATTAAAGATGTCGCTAGAACCCCGAACCTGCACAAACTCCTCTCCGCTCAACAAATCAGCAAACTACCCTCTGCAGCAGCGCTGCTTAACATTTTCGTAACTTTAAAAATACTGATCCAATTACAGAAAACGATACCTCTCTGGATTCACCACTTCAAAGCCTACATTTTTCATGTAGCACACCTATTTTTATTTTGATCACAGCTAGGTGTAATTTAATGCCCAAAACAGAGGAAGATCCCTGTTCTGGCAGACTGGACAGCAGCATTCAAATGCGTCCCAGCACAGCACAGGGGTCTAAAAAAATACTGAATTTTCTACAGAAGCTAGATTACCAGATTCTCTACAACTTTATCAATTATGGCCATGATCATAAAAATCATTTACTACCTCAAAACCACAGATTAAGATCAGTCTGTCCCAATCTGCTCGCCTGACGAATAGCGGTAATACCGACCCTGTAACTCCTATATCCCATAGCCAAAATTTCCGCAACAAATACAGGGGATGCGCCTGGAAGTCCTCTACAACTTTCCTTTTGGGAGGGTCTGCAGGAAAAATCATTTACTAGGTCTAAACCGCGTGACCAGACGCGCTACGCGAATCAATCTACAGGCAGACAGCAGGTAATCTCTAATCGGGCAATTAATCTATAATCTCCCTTCAAAATCTGTGCCAAGAACCCTAATTATTCAGAAAAATAGAGGGTTTGGGATGGGGAAAAATTACCTAGATGAAGGATCACCCCTCTTCTTTCCTCCTCTTCTCCTCCTTCTCTTCTTCTTCCTTCTCCTTCCTTCTCCTTTCTCCTTGGCTCCAATGGCAGCATCTTGTGGGGGGAGGTGGAGGCGCCAATCTGGATGGAGAGGGGGTGAAAGGTGCGGCCAGGGGTGGAGGAAGGGGTGGCGGCTGTGGGGAAGAGGGAGAAAAGGGGGCACCTAGGGTTAAGTGGGAGGGGGGTGCGGCCACCCCTTGGGCCTCCGGCCCAAGGTGGTCGGCCCAATCTCCAGGCAGCCCACTTAGAGGTTTTTATTTATTTATGTATTTGTTTATTCATTTTACATTGTTCTTCAATTTATATTTTTCCCTTCCCGCGATTTACCGAAAAACCAGCGACTCCGCGATTGTTTTAAAAACTTAAGCCATAACGACGTTCGGGATATTACATCATAATCTTTAAAATTAGAGTTCACATGATAATATTTAATGTGGCTCAATAATTCCTTCCAGTTAAATAATACATTTAACTGAGAAGTGCAAGACATGAGCGTATCCGCGTCATCTGTGGAGGTGGGGCGACTGCTAGGTAGCGGTGTTTGCGCGGTGGCCGTGGATGGTGGAGGTGGGGTGACTGCTAGGCGTGCGGTGGGAGGTGCCCAAGGTTTTATATGACAGGTGCTTACCATGCTTTGATAAATAGAAATTTACAATTATAATTTATAGTGGGGTACAATAGTCTGGTGGTAAACGCCTTGGCCTCCGAGCTAGGAGGTTGTTGGTTCGATTCTCCACACCCCATGGTTTTTGTTTTTATTTTTTCTATTCTAATTTTTATCCTCTCCTGTTTTGTCAAGTGAGACCTCCTCAACTGCGTTTTAGTTGTCACTTTTCAATTTTTTTTTATCTCCTCTAGCAATTAATAACTATAGATAATATAATTCCTCCACACCAATTCGGCCCTTGCGTTGAGCAATTAGGCCCACAAAAACAAAGCGTTGCAATAACAGATTATTGCCACGAACAATCATCATATATAGCAACAAATTTATTTCGTGGCAATACAAACTCATTTCATACGCATTGTATAGGAACCTTTTGCATCCCAATTGATGACTATGACAACGCAATAAAATTGTGGCAATATTGACACCCACTCGCAACGAAATTCTATAAGGTGGCAATACCTCCTAACTATTACAACGAAAATCAATATTATCACAACGCAAGACAACCGTGGCAATAAAGTCATACTACTCGCAACCATTTTCTAAATGGTGGCGATAAAGCCACCTTATTACAACGAATTCAATGACTATCGCAACGCAATATTTTAGAGGCAACACTGTGCACATATCGCCACGATTTTGGCAAAACGTTGCAATAGTACATACCTATTGCAACTAATTTAGTGTCGTTGCGATGCGTTTCGTGGCTAAAGGGTCGGAATGCAGTAGTGAATAAATCATAAATCCTTGCATATCAGTAAGATTATAGAACTAACCACTACATGGTTTAAACCATAACTATTATTTCTATATCCTAGAAATTATGAGAATCCTTTTTCGATTATTAAATGGCTTTGGTTAAATGCCCAAATTTAATAAAGATCCCTATTGAAAAGACATCCAAGATAAAGTTAAGGAAAATAAATTTGATATTATGATTAACTATAAAAACAAGACTTTAAATTAAGGATTACCCTTAATTATAATTAAAATATATTCCTTAATATTTAACATGCCGCCATTAAATAAATCTCAGTGGTAGATCTAATTAAATGACAAAATCAAGCTGCTTACATATATTCTGAAGTAAACGTTTAACCAATTATACGATTAATTAATTAGGATCACATAAAATGCTACATATCAAATTACTAGTAATATGTCGTCTTTGGAACCCCTGCCTTAAACCCATAAATGGCAACATTTGACCAATACCCAACTAAATTCATACACTTGCCCATATGTCTGTCTTGACTCATGGAACTTCCTTAATAAATATAAAAATAATAAAATAAGTTATTAATAAAAAGATCGGGTCATCATATCCTACCATCAGCTATACCTAGCCATCTCCGAGTACTGAACAGAAATAATCTCATGAATATACCTTTATCGTGACCCATCCTTTGACCTCCATTTGACAAGTTTCACTGCCATATCCCACTTCACTCCAACTACTATGACTCCAACAATACCCCGCGCCCAAATCAACCTTGTCTCAAATCACCTACTTAGTCATAATAAAAGTTTATCAAGTTCAATTGGATTTATTTGGGTCTTATGAGTTATTTGCATTTATTTGGATTTAGTTGTTTACCGTGTAATTAGAAATGGGAGTCCTGAAAATTCAATGGATCAAGTGAGATCAAGATTGAGGTGAAGATAAAGACCAGAAACTCAAGACCAACGACAAGAAAGCTTGAGTGAGCTCAAGACCGCGGTAAACCGCGCAAGGCGAGTCAATACTTTGATCATATTGAACCTACATTTTCTGCAAATTACTTTGGTCCAAATTATCAATTTGCATGCTAATATTTTATATGCAAATATATGTTGATTTAAGATTCTAGGTATATGCCCATTGTTTAACTTGATTAGCATTACATCTCTTTTGAAATAATTGAATATGTGAGCTTTGTCACCTTAGCAAAATTTACAATGGTAACCTTTCAAAAATAAATCCGTAATTATACGCCATGCTTAGTTTTGCTTAGATACTCGGGGGCGCTGAAATGCCCCAAGCATCATTTTTAATCACGAGAAACTAGTTTGGGCAGTCACGATGGTAATGACTAGTATATCTCGATATGATTATTTTATTCTTCCAAAAACCTCAAATTGCTTATCTATCTGGGCGGATGGTTCGGGGGTATGGTGTAGCGGTGCCCGAGAGTGTAGTTTGTGGTAGAACCGACCAGATAACCCTAAGTACTGAATCTTGTCATGACCACCTGTGTAAAACAAGTACAACCATAAGTCTGTAAATTACAACTTGCTTACTAAATTTACCAGACCCTGAAAGTCATCATCATCGGTGGAGGAGTTGAGGTAGTGCAAGTGGTTGGTTCGTACGACGGCTTGAATGGGACACCCGCAGAGGGTGATGTTTTCTACGGCGCGCTAGCAGTGTGGGTAGCCAGCTGCTAACCGCATAGGAGAAGAACATCCCGCACAACTTATGAGACCTGCCGCAAGTGGGCCAAGCTCATAAGGGTGAGATGATGGAAGGGGCGAGGTAGTTTGAACGGTTATTGTGAGGGTCTACTCAACCGCATGACTAAGCAAATCGTGTGGGGGCAACGAGCAGACTATCTCTTGTGGGTAAAGTGTGCTAACTCTGCAGAGTCAATAACTATTCGAATAGCCATGCCCATGCTCAAGGGCGGACATGGGAACTTAACCAGATATAGTTCTATTTCAAAAACTTTGTGGGTGGAAATGGGGAAAAGCGAAGGGCAGTGGAAAGCCTTGATTTGTGTTGCCCTAGGTGTCACCCCATTGATAATGTAAGTGGCTATAACGCTGAAAAGTTAGCATATGGTGCAGAAATCATGTAAAGGTGGATGTAATCTGGATCTCTATTACTATTCTTTCACACATTATGTGTTAGTTCAAACTGCTAGGTCTCAGCAAATTTCTATGTATCATATTTCAAATGCAGTTTATGGCAAATAAAATAACCCGAGCCTTTCCTTGATAAACCATGCATTTTATCTAATTGCATCCTGTGTATTGGCTCGCAGAGCATGGTGGTTTGTGCTCACCCTCGCTCTCACAATTAATCCAAAATCAGGAGTCAGCTTGCTACGCTTCAGCAATACACCTAGACATGATGGTGAAGTAGATGAAGGTGTCAAGAACTAGGTCGTGTGCCCCCAGTTGGCTGCCTGTGGGCACGTCCTGAGGGTCTCACCTGTGTGCTTTGTTTCCGCTGCCGCAATTTATTGATTTCGGCCTGATCGGCCCATGAGTAAGTCTACTATTATATTTAAGCTTCCGCGTGATATGTATTTTGATGTTCGGTACTGTATCTATGAGCGCTATCTACTGATCCAGGGAATAGTGCGGTGGAATCACAGAGGATTCTGGATTGTAAAATCCGGGTCCGACACGGAGGATTATTTTTATACAATAACGAATTCGGCGCATGAGATGAAGAGAACGATCGGAGAGCCAAAACAATCAAAAGGTGCACATCGGGGAGGCGAAGCGATATCACAGATGGTTCCAACCACAAGCCGTCTATAATACGAAACTATCACAGATGGTTTATACCAATAACTGTCTGTGAACTATCACATATGATTCTATTTAAAAGCCATCTGTGATATATGCAGTTATCGCAGACAGTTCGTATTAAAAACCATTTGTAAATTATCATAGACGGTTATTGACAAGAACCGTCTGTGATAGTTGTGTATCACAGACAATACATAGTCATGCTTGTAAATTTATCTGTGATAATTACAACACAGATGGTTCTCCCATAAACCATCTGTGACGAGGCGTCTAGTATAGCTTGTTTTGTAGTAGTGGGAGGTAGAGTGTTAGGAATAAAGAGCGTGAGTGGGTGACAGCTTGGTTAGAATGGACTGTGAATAGGTGATAGGTTGGTTACGTACAATACAAAGCATTGGTGCCAGAGGTATGACTGGTATCAATTCTCTTTTCTTTTTTATTATCAATTCTCTTTTTTTTTATTAACACCTTCTGCATTCTGATCACTAACTTCCTTCTATGGCTGTCCTTACTGCATTTTTTGGCTTGTGCTTTGTCGAGTTATCGACCAAACCAAATCTAACATCCCAAAATTCACATCATGTTAAAATAAAAAATCTTTAATCTTGTTGTCTATGTACTATTTGCAACTTGAATGTATTTTCTAATTATTAAAAAGATTTAATGTGATTAAACAACTTGTATTTTATTTAAAACCAGCATATTTCAAAGTGCATCTATATTTTTTTTAGATTTTATTTGCTATTTATTAGAGCTCAATTATTTTTTCCATTTTCTAGAATTTAGAAATCCTGGAAAATCCCAATTTTCTTTGCAGGCCGAATCCTTTCCCTCCGCCCATCTCTCTCTTTCTCTCTCTCTGCCCGCTCCACCCGTTTCTATCCCTTCAATTTAACGCTGTCATTATGCAATGATTTTGTCATTTCATTCAAACTAACAGTCTGAAAGACTTGAACTGACGAATAACCCCCAAAAAACCTATGTATTACAGTGACGATTAAAATAGGAAATATTATTGTTCAAGGTAGTCAAGAAAAACATTATTGCTGTATGAAATTCAACTTCATTCAAGATATTCGTGGCATGAGGTACAAACTGTGGGCCTGAAAGGCTTCCAGATGGCGACAAGCAGTACTGTAAGCACGTGGTCGATGTAAAACCAACATTTTATTCTGGATAACAAAAGCTAAGATGGAAGGGGCCAAGGTGAAAAAAGGTGCCAAGTGCACACTGACTTCATGGTGTAGTGGGCAGAACAAGTCTTGCTTAACGCTCACGTCACGCACCATTGAAACTAGTTGAACTCAAAGCGTCCAAGCATTCCCATCAGTCATGTTGGAAGCCTACAATTGATGTAATTAAGCAAAAGAAGTCAGTTTTATAAGCTCAATTATCGGTCCATGAAGCCACATTGCTAAGGTTGATGTGAAAAAAAACATATATACCAAGTTATAATATAGTTCTCACCTTTTCCTTTTTCATCGGGGTATATATTGCGTGGATATCTAGTTCAATAATATCACCATCGCTGGTAGTTTCCTCGACCTTTTTGTATATGACACCCCTAGCCATAGTGAACTCTCCGGTTCCACCAACAATGGCCGAGTCACCTTCTGATACTGCACTACCCATGACCTCAAGTGTGGACCCCTTAAACCTATTTCATACATAAACACTGATTAATGCATGGAGCCAATAAATTGGACGTTGGACATCTTTTTAACGGTGAACTTCACCCTTTAAAGTAAATATACTTCCTAGTATCTAATCACTTTGAAGCATAAAACTTGTATCCATACCTTGCATCCTCGAACACCATAGTGAAGGAATTGTGCCAGCCTTTAGCCTCCATAGAAGCCAGGCAGTGCAAGCCTTGGGCATGCGCAACGAGCTTTGCATTAGGACCAAGTCCATCATATACGGTCCAATCGTTAACGGCGATTGAACCAAACCCGCGAGCAGCTTCAGTTTTCACTACTTCAATTTGGTTAGCATTTGATCCACTCCAAATATGATGCAAGTACAAGGTGAAGTGAAGTTCATGCTCTTGGAAAAGAGGGCGAACAGGAGCAGTTTTGAATGGTTGGGCCATAGCTACTGTTAGGAATAGTCCCACATGGATTATGAGAGAGAAGAAAGCACAACTTATAAGTGTGAGGGAGCCTCCACTCATTGGACTAGTACTATTCCTAACAGCTACAATCTGTGCTAATCTAAATTCTTCTTCAATGATTGTTGTGAGAAATGGGGGAGCTTGAGGGTGGTATTTATAGAGTAAGCTGAGGGCCAAGACCCGTAGGCCAAAGGATTTTGGCTGGGCTTAAAAAAGGCTTATCTACTGTAGCTATAGTAACATTTTATAAAATAGCACGCTTTTTCAAGACAAGATCAAAGGTCAATTGTAGTATGTATTATGCTGACTTTATTTGTACTGACTAAAATCATATACGAATACCTCTCTCTCCGTAATCTCTCTCGCGAACAACCAAAAGTCATAAGCAATAAGTCGAAAAGTATAAGTCACAGCCTAATAAAATCCACCTTTTATTCTGTTTCACTTCCCACTCACTCTTGTGCAATTAATGATATACCTCAGTTTTTCTAATCTTACTAAAGGTCAGGCTTAATACTTTTTCATGCTATACCACTGTCCACTAGCTAGTACACGTTAAATTATTTGAAATCGATCTCGACATTAAATAAAACAAGTGTACATGATTTTTTAAAAATAAAAACACACTAGCCAATCAATCGTTTGGCAGGGTGGATCCACATATCATTGAGAGTCTAGAACCTAACCCTATTTCGTCAACGTGGAGGGTGCTGCCGCGTGTAGGGGTGCAGAAGGAGCACATAGTTTCCGACCGTCCATCCGTCCGAATAAATTTAGCTCCTATTCGAAGCATTAAACCGGATATCTAGGATTTTTATCAGATTTGGATAGTTTTTATCGGATATGGAAACAGATTAGGGATGAAAGTATCTGTTGGATACAATGCTATCCATAAATATATTCAGAGCTATCTGCTGGAATATTAGTAACTATCCGATAATGTACATGCAACAGTCAATACTCAATATTCAACTCCGCCCCGCCAGACTCCCCTCCCCGTCTACTCCCTCCCCTCCCCTAAGCCGGTAAGCCTCTAATATCCAAAATCACTGCCACCAGTCTCCCTCGCCATCGGTCTCCCCTCCCTTGGCACTGGTCTCCCCCACCGCCCTCCCTCCCTGCCGTCACCAAATCGGCACCAACCTCCCATCTCTCGCTGCCAACCTTCCCCTCTGCCCTCCCTCGGCGCAACCACCCCTCCCTCGACGCCGACCACTCCTCCCTCGCCGTTGGCCTCCCCTACCGGTCTCCCTCCCTCGATGTTGCCAAATCAGCACCAGCCTCCCTCCCTTGGTGGCCTCCCCTTTTTTGTTGCCAGCCTCCCTTGCCGTCGCCTCCAGGTTCGTGCCTTCTTGCAAGTTCCAAGAACATCTGATATCACATTCTTGTAGATTCACCAACCAACTGCCATCACTCAGCCCTCTCTCGGTTTGGGAATAATTTTTCGTGGAACCACATGATTCATGGAACGTGTTCAATTGCTTAGCTTAGTCCGGATCTCAGCATCATATAATTGTTGCACTTTGTATTATGCAGTCCCCAGGTACTTTGAAGACTGTTTTAAAAGTAATCCGAGGTTAACAAAGGTTAGTATGGTCTGAACCTTCTTGCAAGTATTTTTAAGATTAATTCAACTACTTTAAGTCTTGGAATTATACCGAGTACTGATGTACTTGGCTATGTCTAGTTGAATTTTGGACCGTGCGACTGTGTGAGGTGTAAGAGCTGTGATTGCGCCTTGCTAGTTAGTACGTAGTTACTACTAGTTTGCTTAACCGCAACTAGCCCAAGTCATCATCTGATTTAGTTGAATTTGCTTATTAAACTACTAATGTAGTTGCATTTTTTATATGTAGTACTATTGATTGATCCTTATAAGTGTGATATATGTGGTTTATGTTAGAAATAAAAATTGGAAAACTACCATCTTTCTCCTTCGAACTAGAGGTGGGACTCGGGCCAGGTTGATCTGTGCCAGCCCAAGGCTCGGCTGGCCCGGCAGGACCCAAGCACGGCAAAGGCACGCCACGTGACGGAACATGCTAGCACGGCACGAACTGCAGGCCGTATCGAGCCTAGTAATCCATGCGTAGCGTGCTGTGCTTGGGCCGACCCGGCACAACGGGCACGGCCAGAACAGTGGCGTTTGCCTCACCCTCGCCGCCTTGCCTTCCGCGCGGCCGCCCACCTTAGCCTCGCTACCTCCTGCACGGCTGTCCGCCTCAGCTCCCACACGCCCGCCTGCCTTAGCCTCACCGCCTCCCGTGTGGCCACCTTGGCTCCAGCGCAATGCGCCTTGGCCTCCTGTGTGCTCACCTTGCCTCGCCACCTCGGCTCCTGCGTAGCGCAGCGCCTTAGCCTCTCGCGCGCCCACCTCGCCTCGCCACCTCGACTCCTGTGCGGCGCGCCGCCTCAGCACCTTGGCCACCCACACACCCACCTTGCCTCGCTGCCTTGGCCTCCCGTGTGCTAGCCCCGCCTCGGCGCCTTGCATCCTGTGCTACGTTGAGGACTCAAGGGGAAGGAGTTGGCGGCGGCTAGGGGATGGCCGGTGGGGGTGGAAATGAATTAGGTTTTGGAGGTGAGGTGTATATATATAAGATGAGAAGAAAGATGTGGATGGTTGGATTTTAATCCAATGGCTGAAATAAGTGCTCGAGATATGCTATGATTTTGGCTAATTTTGATGTGAGTCCTCTATAATTTGTTGTTGATTATGATATGTTCCACAATGTATGCTTAAATTTTTTTAAAAAAAATAATTTGATTTTTAATGAGATGGGATGAGAGAAATAAAGATGGCGATGTCACTTTTGTCGTGCATAGTTTCTTTAGACTAGACTTAGACTGATACGACAGGCTTTGGATCATATCTGCACCTGACTAAAAGCGAGGCGGGCCGGCACAACCGGATGACCGACCCGAAGCACCCGAGCCAAACCGGCACGTAATGCCCGTACCTCTACTCCGAACTATACTTACTCAGGTGAGAAATTGGTTAATATATTGGTTAATATATAGTTAGTCCTTATCAATCAATCAGTTAATTAGTCGTATCCAAAACGCAAGCAATGAATGCAATTTTGTGTCTTATACCATGTACATCGAGATTTGCTCAATATTTGACTCAGATTTAATTAGGCTAATTGTTTTTGTTAGATTAATCTTGTTTATGTAAGCATGTTTGCTTTGTACTATGCACGTAGCACTTGTTGCACTTCGAGTTTCTAGTCGTTGCATGTACTAGTGCTGGCCCAACGGAGTAGTAATTCATATGCTGCACGTGCTGCATGTAGACTAGAATTTAGTCTACCGAAGAGAGAGGTGCACCTTATGAGTTGGCACAAGAACCGGTCAGGGCTGTTAGGGCATGCACAAGCAGTGTGCGTATGCTTGTACTGAGCTTATTTAAGTTCGGACAGTGATAAGAGTTCTTTGATGCATTGAATAAGAGAAACAGTAGGCAACAAAAGATGTGAGCAGTTGCACATCACTATCACTTTTGTGTGTCCTCTCTCTGTATACTCCTGTTTAGCTAGTGAGTCTTGCATCAAGTAAAGCTACATCTTGTTTTTTCCCCCAGTAAAACCCCACAGCTCCACCAGTAAAGGGCCGCACATTAGCCAGTGGTAGTAGCACTTTATTTTCCTACTAAAGAGACCCATTTCACCCAGTGGCTTACAACACCTCATCCAGTAATTCTCCAACGTTTGGTATCAGAGTCATACCAAGGATAGGATCGGTGTCGCCATCGGATCGTGCAATCGTCATCAGTGGTGGTCTGTTGAGAGTACTGGGAAGAGAAAGCAGCGTCTCTCTTCCATACCCTATTCTGAACAATAGCAACTACGCCGTGTGGGCAATCAACATGAAGATATTCATGAGGGCTGAAGGTGTTTGGGAAGCTGTGGTGGCCGACGATATTGATGAGCACAAAGATCAGATGGTCCTTGTGGCCATCTTTCAAGGAGACCCTCTTTTTACTCATCGAAAAGGAGGTGCGCGTGCAAATCCTTAAGAGTGAGTTTTAGGGTTTGTGTATGAAGGAAACAGAGTCGGTGGATGACTTCGCCGTGAGATTGACGACTTTCATCAACCAAATTCGCGGTCTTGGCAACAAGATGGATGAGAACTATGTCGTGAAAAAGCTTCTCTGCACTGTCCCGAACAAGTACCTGTAGATTGTCTCAACCATTGAGTAATTAGGGCATTTGAAGACAATCATGGTGGAAGAAGCGATCGGCCGTCTCAAGACGTATGAGGAGCGTCTACGCGTTTCGGGCGGCGACAATAACGAATATCTTCTCCTCATGTAGGCCAAGTGGGAGGCCCACTTGTTGAAGCGCGAAGGCGGCGGTTTTGACGGCAATGGTTGCTGAAACCACAGGAATTGTAAATTTGACAAAGCTAAAGTGAGATGCTACAACTGCAACGACTATGAATATTTTGCTTCCGAATGCCGCAAGAAAAAGGAGGAGGCGGTGCACATCGTCGAGGCGGATGCCGACGACGAACCGACGTTGCTCTAAGTAACAAGATTAAGAAGATAATTGTTAGATTAATCTTGTTCATGTTAGCATGTTTGTTTTGCACTATGCACGTAGCACTTGTTGCACGTCACGCCGTTGAGTTTCTAGTCGTTGCATGTACTAGTGCTGGCCCGACGGAGTAGTAGTTCATAGTCTGCACATGCTGCATGTAGACTAGAATTACTCTATGGAAGAAAGAGGTGCACATTATGAGTTGGCGTTAGAACCGGTCAGGGTTGTTATGGCCATGCACAAGTGGTGTGCATATGCATTTACTGTGCTCATTTAAGTTCAGATAGTGATAAGAGTTCTTTGATGCATTGAATAAGAGAAACAGTAGGCAAGAAAAGATGTGAGCAGTTGGACATCGCTATCACTTGTGTGTGTCTTCTCTCTGTGCAAAAGGCAATTTATGAATATTCGACAGATGAGATCCTAATTTTGACGTGAGTCCTCTATAATTTGTTGTTGATTATGGTATGTTCCACAATGTATGCTTAGATTTTTTTAAAAAATTAATTAGATTTTTAATGAGATGGGATGAGAAAAAAAAAGATGACGGCGGTCACCTTTGTCGTGCATAGTTACTTTAGCCTAGACTTGAACTGATACGACAGGCTTGGATCATATCTGCACCTGACTAAAAGCGAGGTGGGCCGGCACAACGGGGTGACCAACCCAAAGAACCCGAGCCAAACAGGGCACGCAATGCCCACCTCTACTCCGAACTATACTCACTCATGTGAGAAATTGGTTAATATATAGTTAGTCCTTATCAATCTGTTAGACCATGTGGCTAGGTCTAGAATATTATTGTGATGAATAATTGACAATGGTTAATTTGTGATGATGAATATTTGGTAATTTTGTTTAGCGGCGTTATGCGAGTTGTGTTGCGTGTGTGTGGACTGATGATTGGTCAAGTTGGGACGAGCTTGTGCCGGAATAATGTTCTTTGGTCTTTGCATGTGCAGGTTGAGCATGGAGGCGATCATGGTCGGTGACGAGGACCGGGACTAGGATAGGGAGATCCAAGGTTCAGACGGTCGAGGATGTCATGGGATGATCGGGCTCATGCTTGGGGCGCATGGAGATTAAAGGTGGATGGTGCGTGGAGAAGCTACGGGAGGTGCGGTCCTGGAGGCTTCGACATGTGACGCGTTAGAAAAGTCGGGAGTGTGAAAATCCGTGTTTGGAAGGGTTTCGGGTCCTTTGAAAATTAGTGGGCCAATAGCCTGGTTGAGTTAAAAAGGCCCAGACCAAATTGAACGAGTTGTATTAGGGTTTGAGTTCGTTTGTAAGTTGATTTCGGATTTGTGGACACGCTATAAAAAGGTTAGGGCCGGCGGCCATGGGCTGGACGGTTTTTTGAGGACCGAACGCATTTTGGTTTTGGGAAAAAAAATAGATGGCGGCGGTGCTTTTTCCATCAGATCGATCAACGGCGTCTCGGTTCTAATCTCGTCCACGCTTGCGACGTTCACGCAGAGAAAAGTGACGGCGACATCTTGGCTTCCTGTTTTCTCGTGCACGGACAATCGCAAGAAAAAGTGATCTTTGCTTGCGTGTTGATGGCAGCCGTCATGAGCTGCTGTAATCGGCGGTAAGATCGACGTGTTGACTGCATGCGTCGTCGCCAGATTCGCTCCGTGCGCCACGCGGGAGTTCTCTACGATTCCAGTCCATGCGTAAGTTTTGTTTCTTGTTCTGTGCGCTAATCCATGCAACTAAAAGCGAAATAGCTGTAGCATCTGTACTTTTCTTCGTGTCATAACGCATGCGCTGTCAGATCAAAAGCAACTCCTGCTGAGGAGAGAGAGATTCACTTTTGCATGTACAATTCACTCACATCAAAACACATGCATGCATGTAATAGAGATTTAGTTTTCCTTTTACAAGTGATCACACATCCGAACACAGCCATACGTGAGTTTTTTTTGGGTTTCTTTTGTGTTTTTTTTTGGTGTCTTTCTATAATTTTCAGGTTTAAAAATATTAATAAATTTTGAAAAAGCTTCCGCTAGATGCTGCAATCATTTACTCCCTCTGATTTCTATCGACGATCCTACACAATCAATCAGTTAATTAGTCGTATCCAAAACGCAAGCAATTAATGCAATTTTGTGCCTTATACCATGTACATCGAGATTTGCTCAATGTTTGACTCAGATTTAATTAGGCTAATTGTTTTTGTTAGATTAATCTTGTTTATGTAAGCATGTTTGCTTTGTACTGTGCACGTAGCACTTGTTGCACGTGAGTTTCTAGCCGTTGTATGTACTAGTGCTGGCCCAACGGAGTAGTAGTTCATATAGTCTGCACGTGCCGCATGTAGACTAGAATTTAGTCTTCCGAAGAAAGAGGTGCACCTTATGAGTTGGCGCAAGTACTGGTCAGGGCTGTTATGGCATGCACATGTGGTGTGCGTATGCATGTACTGAGCTTATTTAAGTTAGGATAGTGATAAGAGTTCTTTGATGCATTGAATAAGAGAAACAGTAGGCAAGAAAAGATGTGAGCAGGTGAACATCACTATCACATGTGTGTACCCTCTCTCTGTGTCATCTCTCTGTATACCCCTGTTTAGCCAGTGTGAATCTTGCACATTAGCCGGCGGCAGTAGCACTTTCTTTTCCTAGTAAAGAGACGATCATTTCGCCCAGTGGCTCACAACACACCTCATCCAGTAATTCTCCAACACTCTTTCCTATTGTTCAAAGCATTGATTAATGTATAGTTAGTGCTTATGAATCTACCAGTTAATTAGTCGTATCCACAAGGCAAGCAATTAATGCAATTTTGTGCCTTATCACATGTACATCAAGATCTGCACAATATTTGACTCAGATTTAGTTAGGCTAATTCTTTTTCCTACTGTTCAAAGCAGACAGATCAAGTTCAGTGTTTTCAATTAATTTTTATATTACACACTATATATTTAACTAATTCCATCGACACAAGCTGCGTAGGCCAGCACGGCAAGTACACGTACACAAGTTATGAATTTTTTGTACAAATAATCCGTTTTTTATTCGAAAATACAGAAATATATCCCTCGCAACATTTTTTTTAAAAAAATAAGCTCCAGTCACCCAACGGGGGGTGACTGGAGCAAATCGCCCAGTGGGGGAGCAACATGAGGCCAGTCCGCTGACTGTTGGGTGAATAATTGCTGTTGCCCAACAGCCAGGCGACTGGCCTCCAATCACCGAACGGTTGGGCGACTGGAGGTCCAGTCGCCCAACGTGCGGGCGACAGTGGGGGTAAGACCGCTCGGCCGCCGCCCACGTGGACAGAAACGCACACGCACACATTTTCTCTTCGGTTCGCCGAGAGGAAGAACCAAGTACGAGCGAGTGGGTATAGATGCAGACGGTCATCAGGTCTCGCGCTGGTTGTCCTTGGAGGGTGCACGCACATAGACCCAAGTACAAGACTCATTGGATTGTGTCGAAGGTGGAGCCGCACTCTTGCATTCTCAGCAGTGTTTTGGCGAGGCATCGTAACCTAACGTCCGCCTTTATAGCCAATTTGATGTACGGAGAGATAGTGAAGAAGAAAGACATGGAGGCCACGTATATAGTGGTAGCTATCGAGAAGAAATTTGAGTACAAGACTAGCTACGCCAAGGCGTGGCGTGCTAAGAAGAAGGCGTTGAAAAAATATTTTGGGTCTTTCGAGGCAGTGTACGACAATCTTCCTCGTATGCTTCAGGTGTTGCAGGACAGGAACCCGGGCATGTATATCGCTGTGCAGGACAAGCCGTCCATAAGTCCACCAGGATATGCGGTGTTGTAGAGAGCCTTGTTAGCATTTGATGCTTGTATCGAGGCATTAAGGCACATGCTGCCGGTGATCTCAGTACACGGGACCTTTCTGATAGGCAAATACAAAAGGCAGATCCTGACGGCCATAAGTGTTGACGGCAACAACCAGTATTGCCGCTGGCCATCGCATTCATGGAAAGTGAGAATTATGAAAGCTAGTTGTGGTTTCTCAGACATGTGAGGGTTGCAGTTGTCGGTGCTCATCCTGGTGTGTGCGTAATCCACGATCGCCACGCCGGGATTATAACGGCTATAAGAAAACTTCAGGAAGACCCTGAGGAGCTTTTTTCATGGTCGGACATAAGGAACAGGTGGTGCATTCATCACTTAGGGGCTAACATTTTCAAGCAGTTTCCAAAACAACCTTTGATGAAGCTATTTAAGAGGCTGGCTATGCAGAACTAGCGTAGGAAATTTGATGCATTGTGGGCGTTGTTGGATGAGCACATGATCGTGCAAAATAGCACACCCGCAAGTGCATGGGTTGCCACTGAAATAGCGATGAGTGTCGTGTTCTCCACAGGGACTAGACTGAGGCTACTGGTGCTCAGCTAAAGCTAGGTCAATCGAAACGGGGGAGAAAACTAAACCTAAAATAGCTACTAAATTGGCCGAATGAACGAACTACCGAACGAACTCGAATTTGCACGGACGAATCGACAAATGAACTAAATAAATGAACGAACAAAGGACGACGGGACGATTGACTGTACGAATGGACGTCGTACGACCGAACGAACTACACGACGACTGACTACACAAATGACGCATAAACGACAATGACGACAATATGAACGAACACGACTACCGATCGACTTTCTAACTAACTACCGACCGCGAGACAGAAAGAGGTAGTCAAGAAGCACTGGGGGAGTCTAGAAGCACGGAGGGAGTCGAGAGAGAACGAGGGAGAAAATGGTTGACAACTAACTAGACGACGGCGGCAGGATAACACAAATAACTACGACGAACGCACGCACGACTTAACTATCGACTGACCGCATGATAGAAGAAAAGAGGGAGGCTAGAAGCAGGGGGGAGTCGAGACAGCAAGGGGAAGGGAAACGGTCGTCGAGTAGCTAATTCGCGCAGGACAACACGACGACAAACACATATACTAGACTAACACATCACTGAACACAAGCACAACTTCTAGAATTAAACTACTAGCAACATGAACATATAGCAATTATAGAACAAATTAACAAAGCATAACACTTCCACGGATCGCAATTTCACATCCCACTATTGAACAACAGAGCTACACTTAACCAAAGAAATCCACTGATCACATTCACATAGCATAGTGCATACATCTCAGTGAGCACATCAACCACATTCACAGACATAGATAACAATGCTATCCAAACATTCAGAGTTCACAAAGCAGTTTTGAACAGGCCAATAGTATCAGTAACATCAACAGTAGTAAGAATAGAAGATTTGGGGAAGGAATCAACCTAAGGGAGTAGAAGTAGCAGAGGGCTAAGTTGTTGGCGGCGCCGTAGAGGATGAGGCTGTCGGTGAAGTGGAGCCGAGGAGGAAGGTGTCGAGGCAGCAGAGCTGCGGTCGAGGGAGGAGGTGACGGCGCAGCAGGGGAGCAGCGTCAGCACCGGCGTCGACGCCGGCGTCGACGATGATGCAGATCGCCGTCGGTGTCGGTGCTGGAGGAGATCGGTGCGGTCGGCGGCCGGAGGTGGTGAATGGTGGAGAAGTCGTCGCCGTCAGTGTCAGTAAAGATGTTGCTGTCATCGGTGTCGGTGCTGCGTGGCGGTGCCGCATGGGTGGAGAAGGGGTGGCCAGAGCTAGAGAAGAGAGGAGGGGAGAGCAAATGGGGGCTAGGGTTAGAAGCAAAGGGAAGGCAAGGGAAGACGAGAGGCTAGGGTTAGAAGCAAGGGGAAGGCAAGGGGAAGGTCTTTGCAATTTTGTGATCTACTTCACATATTTGTGAGTCTCACTAGCTGGAAAATTGCAAAGAAGTTTTTGTGGGCTGATTGCTCTATGATGAAATGACATAATACTGAGATTATATGTGAATGTGATGGTAGATTGGTCTTGACATTTCAGTTAACTAGTTATTTTACTTCCATTGATCATCGAATTTGCTGTTCATTACTTGTTGATCTCTGTGTTAGATCTGTACAGTGGTTTATTTTGATCAATTGTGATCTTTGCTGAACCCTGTTATCTTGTTGAATCAATAGAATTCTCATAAAATAAATGGTAGATTGATTTTGGGATTCATCTGCACTGTCCAGCAAGTTATTTTCATGATCTGTTAGTCTCTGATAATAGAAAGATTTAATTTGAGCTCAAGATCTAATCTATAACCGTCATATATAATCAAGATTAGATTTTGTCATGGCGGAGATGGCCAAGATTGAACCTTGTGCAACTAGCCTTCTGAGAGCAACTAATAAGATTCAACTCATTGCTAATATGCTGAATTTGTTCATACATGTTATGCTTTTGTTGATATTAGCATTTCAATGCAATTGTTTACATGTGGTTATGCTAATTTTGAACTTTCACATAGCATTTACGTTGGGCATATGTTTCTATTTCAATGACTTAAAAAGTTCATATGTTTATATGTTCATTAAGTTGTTTCTATGCCATTTATGTCATGCTTATGTCTTTATCAATTTTGCTATAATTAATTACAAATATATGCTTATACCGCACCATTTACAACAATCAGAAAACCAACTATTAAAGAAATGGATTCACTGTCCGATGTCATTAAGCCGAAAGTGTTTGACCGTGTCATATTTAAGTGTTGGCAAGCTAAAGAAAAGTTATGGCTAACTAATCTTAAACTCTTTTGGATCATTTCGAATCCTCCAATGTTTCCATTGAAAATTCTTGAAATGATGCGATGGGAGAATGCGAACAACTCAGCCTTAGCTTGTTTGTTAGCAGTCTTATCCAATCGGCTGTTCGACGTGTACGTGAACTTTAAAGATGCTAAACAACTCTGGGAGAAACTTGATGAGAAGTATTCCGAAGGGGATAACGGGAATGAGTTATTCGTAACTGCTAATTACGTGAATTATAAGATGGTTGAGGGGTGGTCGGTGATGGAGTAACTCCATGAGCTAGAACACCATGTACGTGACTTAAGTTAGTACGACTACATCTTGCCAGAGAAGTTCCAAGTAAATGTAATCCTAGCTAAGTTACTGCCTTTGAGGCATGACTTTGTGACCACTCGTAGACATATAAAGGAGCGCTTGACACTCAATGAGCTGTCAGCTGCTATCAATGTTGAAGAGCGTGCCAGAGTCGGTGATGGCACAGGAAAGGCTCAAGTCCAAGCTCATCAAGTGGAGGTCAAAAGAATCGGAGGCTCTAGGAAACCAAAATTCAAGAATCAGCCCCAAGTCAACCTCCAACCAAAGAAAATAAAGAAGAAGAAGAAGGACATCATCTGCTTTGTTTGTAGAGAGGCTGGCGACAAGGCCAATCAATGCCGCAATCACAAGGGCAGGGGTCCTTCCCTTGGTCAGCATAAAAGCTGCAAGGCTGTAGTCAATGTCGCACTGGCTAGCTCCAGTTCGGAAGAGTATGTACCTCAGGCCTTTATGGCAAGTCCATCAATTGATTGGTGGATTGATACAAATGCTACTAGACATATAAGTGCTGATCAATCTTGTTTCTCTTCATTTCAGGGTGAAGGTGGTGGATCCATCCTAATGGGCAACGGAGCCACTACGACAGTACGTGGGATTGGATAAATTTGCCTGAAACTTACCTCGGGCAAAACACTTATCCTCAAAGACGTACTATATGTGCTTGCGATGACTCGTAATCTCCTGAGTAGGTCAATGCTGTGCAGGCAAGGAATAAAACTTGTATTTGAGTCCAATAACGTCGTATTGATAGCGAAGGCATGTTTCACTTATCCATTCTTGACCTCAATAATATAAACATTTATAACGTTTTCCATTGCAATAAAAATCATGATATTTGGCATTCATGATTATGTCATGTTAATTTTGAGGCTGTTGTGCAGTTGAGCAAAATGATTTTAATTCCAAGCTATAATTATGATAAGGGTTCAAAGTGTGAAGTGTGTGTGTAAGCAAAGCAGCCCCGAAAACCATTTCATAGCATTGAAGGGCGAAGCACTTCTCAAGTTGAACTAATTCATTATGATCTTTGTGAGATGAATGGAATATTAACAAAAGGTGGTAAACAATACTTTTTAACTCTCATAGATGATGCGACTAAGTATTGCTACATTTATTTACTTAAGTCAAAAGATCAAGCACTTGAATACTTTAAGGTCTATACAGCCGAAGTTGAAAATCAACTAGAAAAGAAAATCAAACAGTTAAGGTTGGACCGAGGTAGTGAATACGTCTCACATGAATTCTCTCAATTATGTGAAGAAAGTGGAATAATTCATGAAATTACTCCACCATACTCACCCCAGTCTAATGGAATAGCCGAAAGAAAGAACCGAACTCTTTGTGACTTGTTTAATGCCATGCTTGAAAGTTCAGGTATGCCGGACTATCGGTGGGGTGAAGCAGTTCTCATAGCTAATTATGTCCCAAATAGGGTTTCACCTGGAAATCAGGAGAAAACACCCTATGAGGATGGAAGGGGAGAAAACCCAACTTATCATTTCTTCGTATGTGGGGATGCCTTGCAAAAGTGCATGTGCCGTTACTGAAGAAAAGGAAGCTTGGTCCTAAGACCGTTGATTGTGTCTTTCTAGATTATGCTATAAACGGCACGGCTTATAGATTCTTAGTGGTCAAATCCGAGGTGAGTGACATTGCTACAAATATAGTAATGGAGTCTCGTGATGTGACATTCTTTGAGCATGTGTTTCCTATGAGTCCTAATGAAGTCAATGACCCTTCTGGTTCATATGAACACTCTATTCTTCCTAGTGTGGATAAGACTGCTCTAGAGTTGGAGTTGAGGAGGAGTAAGAGGCAAAGGACTGAAAAGTCACTCGGTGATGACTTTGTCACCAATGTCGTGGATGATGAGCCACGAACCATTTCGGAGGCATACGCATCCCCGGATGTGGATTACTAGAAGGAGGCAATCTGTAGTGAGATGGACTCCATCATAGCTAATGGAACTTGGGAGATTACTGATCTTCCACCTGGTTGTAAGCCAATAGGCTGCAAATGGATCTTTAAAAGAAAGCATAGACCTGATGGTACTATAGAAAAATACAAGGCCCGTTTGGTGGCTAAAGGTTTCACACAGAAAGAAGGAGAAGACTACTTTGATACATACTCTCATGTGGCTCGATTACCCATAATTCGAGTGCTTTTAGCACTAGCTGCTGCATACAAACTCTAAGGGGACGTTTGGTTCCCCGCACCAGGCCTTATCCTGGTTCTGTGCATGCACCTCACCGTGTTTGGTTTCTCAGGCATGTGCTTCGTCCTGGCTGAGAGCATGCAAAAAGCACGTACACGCCTGGCCGCGCGGAAACAAAATTTGTTTTCGTTTCTCCCTGGCCTGGCTTGCGGGAGCCAGGGAAACACGAGCCTGGGTGACGGGAGCCAGGAACCAAACGTGCCATAAGTACATCAAATGAATGTAAAGACCGCTTTCCTAAATAGAGATTTGGATGAGATTTATATACAATAGCCTGAAGGTTTTATGGTTTAAGGGCAAGAAAAGAAAGTATGTCGATTGATTAAATCCTTGTATGGTCTAAAGCAAGCTCCCAAGCAATGGCATGAGACATTCGATAGTACGACAGCAAATGGATTTTTTAACTTTGCCGAACCCTGTTATCCTGCTGAATCAATAGAATTCTCATTAAATGAATGGCAGATTGATTTTAGTATTCATCTGCACTGTCCAGCAAGTTATTTTCATGATCTGTTAGTCTCTGTTAATAGAAAGATTTAATTTGAGCTCACGATCTAATCTATAACTATCATATATAACTAAGATTATATTTTTTCATGGCGGAGATGGCCAATATTGAATCTTGTGCAACTAGCCTTCTGAGAACAACTAATAAGATTCAACTCATTGATAACATGTTGAATTTGTTAATACATGTTATGCTTTTGTTGAGATTTGCATTTCAATGCAATTGTTTATGTGTGTTTATGCTAATCTTGAACTTTCACATGGCATTTACGTTGGGCATATGTTTCTATTTCAATGATTTAAAAAGTTCATATGTTTATATGTTGATTAATTCGTTTCTATGGCAATTATGTCATGCTTGTGTCTTTATCAATTTTGCTGGAACTAATTGCAAATATAGGCTTATACGCATTATTTACAATAGTTAGAAACTTCTATACATCATTAAGCCACGTGCACCGATTAAAAGACGAATTGGCTTGTTAGATGAGCCATAACATTCACCTCCCTACATGAAATAAAACCTAAAATCAGTAAAACTCCTGCTAAGGTCACTACTACAAAAGTGGTTAAACTGGACGCTTACATCATACACGGTTTCTAGGAACCGTCTATGCTATAAGTATCACAGACGATTTATACGAATAACCATATGTGGTATTTTCACAAACGGTTATTTATATGAACCATCTGTGATAATATAAGACATCACAGACAGTTTTTTATTTAAACTGTGTGTGATACTTCACAAACGGTTTGTATTAAGAACCGTATGTAATATGTTTCCCACCTTGTAATCCCCCAAAATTTCGTAATCTCCAGCCTGAGTCCAAGTAGGATTCAGTTTTGAGACACCTTTAGTAAAACGGACATAACTTTTACATGCGGTATCTGTTTTTGACGTTCTTGTACTCATTGGAAAGACAAACGATGAGCCTGATCCCAAAAATTGACCTGCTTGCACTAGTCACCATCTAAGACACTCAAAATCGGCCATCTTTAGCCCTAAATTTGTGTTTTATGTTTCAGTTTCTGTTTTTGCCAAAAAAAATTATCTTCTCTTTGGAATTTGGATTTTGCCTCAACTGCAAAGTTCTAGATCATATCGAATCCTTTCAAACGAGTATATATAAGACATACAAAATTTTACTATTTTATCTTTTGAGACTAGCTATTTATATTATACCGATATATTGTCTTTGTGACACCATTATCACCGACTGTTTTTGTTATGAACTGTCTGTGATGTCTCTATCATAGACGGTTTGTAATTTGAACCGTCTATGATGTCCCGCCACGTCACTGATCCACGGCATATCTCCCTAGATCCGGATCTCATCTGTCCATTCTCTCTACTTCGAGCGACAGGCACCATTTTCCTCCCCACCTCTCACCCCTTATTAACCCCCTCTCCCTACTCAAAGAACCAATATCACCAGTACTACTCTAACTCATTTGTGCGCGGCAAGGGTGGGAAGAGGTTCAGCAAGAGCGATTTAAGCAAGATGGAAAGGAAGAAGGCAATGGTGTTCATTATTAACCCCCTCTCCCTACTCGAAGAAGGCTACCATTGATTTTGTCATAGAAGAAGAAAATGGTGTTCATTGCCTTTTTGTCAAAGATTGTAGTTTAATGAAGGATGTGTAAGTCTAGTTTACATTAGCCTAAAGTTTCTTATAGTGTAAGCATTTTTCTGAATTTGTAGCCGTGAAGCTTATCTTTGTAAAATTGAAAGTTTGCAGTGCTATGGGTAACCTACTCAATATCTTGTGATATTGTAATGGTGGATTCTAATCTTAATGGAAATAGAATGTGTTGCTGTGTTTGTTGTTGTATTTGCTTGTTTTGAGATGATATAGTTAACATCTCCTGAGGCTAGCCGAAAAAGAGAAAAAATTTAGGTATAGAATGAACTATCATAGATGGTTTTATGGTATAAACAAATCTGTGAAGAATTATCACGAGCATACTCAAACCGAAACCGTGCTGTGATAGGGAAGTATCATAGACGGTTCTATATACCAACCGTCTGTGATACTCACACATCACAAACGGTTGGTAGCTAGAACTGTTTATGATGTGTGAGTATCATAGACAGTTGGTAGCCAAAACCGTCTATGATAATGTTCTTCATAGACGGTTCTCGTTATAAATTGTCTGTGATATATTTATCACAAACGGCTTACAAACCGTCTGTGATAACCTCTGATTATCACTGACATATAAATTTAAACGGTTTAAAAAACCATTTATGATGATAGTTTTGAACTGCTGTGATGACCCTTTTTTATAGTAGTGGCTCCTTGATTTCGACCATAATTGGAGAGATCTCCGCATGGATGTAACTTCTAAACTCCCATATATAGCTTCACCAGCGATTGGGAATTATATTCCATGATAATCTTCTGTAGTTGCCAAGTACTTCTTACTAATTCGAGTCCACTAAAGGATCGGAGAAAATTGCACTCCACATGCATGTTACTCAACTTACACAAACTTAGATCCTCAAACTTACAAAATAACTTACCAACGAAAGTGTCACATTGACAATAAATCCATTTAAACGCGCGATAGCATCCGTTTCGCACCTCCTCTAATTTATCAACTGTTTGGTACCTCTACTAATAAATTTTAGGTGTAAACTTAGCAGTCGTGTAACTGCGTTAGACTGCCACAAATAATTAATTTTAGGTGATTAACAAAATATTAGCAATGGTCTAACTCAAAGGTACATACAACGTCCTAATTAAATTAATGGTATCTATGCCGCATGCAGGGTTAAGAGCATCTCCAAGAGATACTCTATATGACTCTTAATATTTAAATTTTAGAGTTGAAGGGTAAAAAGTAGCTCCAACAGATTCCCAAATAGACTCCCAAAAATAGAACACACCCAAAAAATGGGTTCTCGCTCTCTACTTATAGAGGATGATCTAGGCTCCCAATATTGTTTTTCTGGTTTAGGGTATCTGTTGGAGAGAATGATTATTTTGAGATCTTATATCGTGATTAGGATCTGTAAAAAGAGATTTAGGGTGTGAATTTATTGGGCATCTCTTGGAGATGCTCTAAGTTAGGGCACAAAAGAGCTAGCCTATTGATCGGTGTTTCGGCTGCAGCTGATGACTTTTGACTACGGCTGATGATTTTTGTTTACGTTTTTTAACACGGCAGTGGACGACGGAGACACCAACGTAGATGGCATATACTGTTTCGGGCTTCGGAATCCGTTTGGAGAATCCGTTTCAAGAAGATCATCTTGTTTTGATGTTTACCTTTTTTATTTCCAGAGAAGTCAAAAGCTAAAAAGAACAGGATTTTGGTGACCTAGCTATGTTTCCTTACACGTTATAAGGGTTAGAGACTTCAGGAGCAATCTAGCTTGTCGATCTTTATAAAAGGGTCGTCACTCACTACCTGATCTGTTTCATTTCCTATCTTTTAAAAGCCAGTCGATGGCCGGCCGGGGCGACAGTAGCCGCCCGTGGGGTCTGGAGATGGATGAGCTCGTCCTAAGCGTGGCAGACTCCAGCAGCGCGTCTGGAGGAGCCAGCAGCAGCACCGGTGTGTTCTCCCATCCCTCGATATAATAACATGCATGCATTAACGGAGGCGTAGCCAGGCGTGGGGCTAGGCGGCAGGTCCAGTCTACTGAAAATCAGCAGAAACGGTCCACTCCATTGTTTGCTACAGTACAATATAGCGAGAAATTTTACTCAAGTCTCGGGCTATTGCTTCGACGATCCGAGGCCCAGCTCGGCCCTGTGCATTAATGCATACCTCATACAACTTGCCTCTCTTTTTATATAAAAGACAGTGGGGAAAAAAAAAGAGAGAAGTGGCTCGTCTGGTCTTAGCTCGCACTCAAGATCTTCTGATTTATGTTTTACTTCGTAAAATAGCAAACCTCGTGCTGTTTAATTTTTTGTGTGAATATTCCAGGGCAATTAGACTATATATTTAGGACAATCTTTCTGACACTAGCTGAGTGTTGGTTTAATACTGCAAATGCATGCATGCTTTACCGTCATTAGCTATCTCAGCTAATCAGAGATGGGGTGTAGAATAACTAAGAGTAACAACAAAAATGCAAGTTGCATTAATTCATATTATAAACAGCTGCTCCTAGAGTGTGACCCGCAAGATAAAGTGATGCGGATCCTTGACATGAGATTAAATCTAAGGATTACCCGATCTTTCATATTGGTAGAACAACTAGATATAAGTAGAGTACAAATTACAGGATGTAATCCACATTAAGATAGCTAAATTTCTCAGCCGCACAAACCATAGCACATGAACGAGAAATAGAGATCAAAGCTCTAGCAAGCAAAAACCAACATCACGATTAAAATCCACACGTAAAGATGAGAACTCACACACACGATCAACAGGAATGAATCCTAACTGCCAACAGCCAACAACACATATGATGTTTAATTCATAATTCAACTCTCCGTAAACAGCGCATCAACTTGGCTGTATACAGCAGCCATAAGACGGCCTCAATGGCTCAAACCGACATTACTATTGCGTAATTAAACTGGAACTCTACTAGATAATTACGCTTGTAATTTGATCCATCCGGACTCTAGTTAATAAAATATAGAAAACAAATTTGGTCTTTTACATCTCGGCCTTGACTCTTGAGTAACTAACCATGCTAATTCAATATAAACCGTCTAAACTATTGAGGAACTATCATGGCGATAATCCGATCGATTCCTCTGCTTAATGCAAAACAAGATCAATCACAGAAGACAGAATAATAGATTGAAAACACAGAGAGGTAGAGAGAACACTACACCATGGTAAATTTTTAGCGTTAGTCGTCTGTGGGGAAAAGTTGACATTTAACATCACATAGTCTGTCGGTAAAGCATAGTGACAAAGCGTGCATCGGGAATAGTCGAAAGCAACGACAAAGTATCTGTAGGTAATACTCTTGACCTATTAGGACCGATCGTCTGTCGGTAATTGTATGAACAACATCAGCATATCTGTGGCTAAATCTTTGTGTGTCGGCAATTGTTGTGCGTGCGAAAAAAATTAGTAACCCCGCGCGTGGAGGGAAATATGGCGCGCTGGCCAAATATGTGGTGTCTCCCGCAGAAACCCCTCAAACATTGAGTCTCTGCAGAAACCGAGCGCTGCCCTGGCCTCCTCCAGTGCGCTGCCGCCCGTCGATTCCCGTCGCCACCTCCCTACCCCGTCGCGGCGCCCCCTCCCCGTCGCGCCTTCCCTACCCCCGTGAGCCGCCGCCCCTCCCAGCATGCGCCGCTGCCCCTCCACCGTGGCGCCGCCTCCCTACCCTCGTGAGCCGCCGCCTCTCCCCGTGCGCCGCTGCCCCTTCTCCCCGCGCCCCTCCTCCCGGCGTCGCCACCCTCCCGGCCGTGGCCGCCACCACCTCCCGGCGGTGGTCGCCGCCTTCCGCCTTGGGGTCCGCCGCCCCTTCTTGCCTCTCCGCCCCGTGTGCTGAACGAGCCTCCTCATTGCCGCCTCTTGTAATAGTCTGCTTGATGGCTTTATTTTTAACACTTAGGAGGAGGGGAAGAAAGAAAACAAAGAGAATATTGTGCAGATATTCATTCTAGTATTTTGTATATTTGCAACACTAACAGATGTATCTCTTTGCCTTATATATTGTATAGTATATTGTCTTTGTTGATTTTATTTTGGTCAAGATGATGATAAAATGTATAATTATACTGTACATGCAGTAACCCGATAGTTGTTCAAAGAAATTTGTTGGCATCGTCTCGGGAGGACGACGGGATCACGTACTCGGTGGAAGTTTTAGCTTCTCTGACATCTCTAGACACCAGGTTGGCAACATGATACTTTCTGTTTACTTAGTTTTGTTATAAACATTCTGAAGGAGGTATTAGTTTTTACAAAATGGTGCCCACCTTGATTGCTGAAATTGATACTGTTATCTACTTGCTTGGGACTGAATCTTGGAAAAACATATTATATATGTTTGAATAGGATTTCTAATGTGTGATTGAAATCATTGATCTTTAGTAGCTTTTAGTTTTATGGCCTAAATGTGAAATGCGTATATTTGCAATTGTTGGGGAACTTGCAACATGTATTTTCGGTTTGACTAGTTTGCTTGTGAAAATAACAAAGGTGCACCATGGATAGAGGGTGGATGGATAAGCGTAGGTATATGAAACACTTCCAACTATTTTAGGTCTATATTCTCCACTCCATTATATAGTAACTGATATATATGGATGTATTTCACGTAGGCATACAGCAATATATTTGGAAGGACTGAATAAATTCCTACAACATGTGTTTAGTAATTCATCCGTAGGCAACAAGATACAATGCCCTTGTAGAAAATGTGTCTGTTCAGTTTGGAGAGATGAAATCGAGGTTCATGAGCATTTGATATGTGAGGGCTTTGAAGAAGGTTACATGATAAGGATGTTCTTTTTTGAACTGTCCTGAGTATGATGAGGTTGGGGATGTGGAGGGGTCTAGCGAAAATGATGATATCTCTGATTTGCTTAGAGACTTAGCATGTGGGTTAGACAAAGGTGGGGATTTTGAGGATGATGGTGATCCAGTGCAAACAAATGAAGATTTGGATGCTCTTAGGAACCTATCAAATGATTATGGTCAAGACCTATACCCAGGGTGTAAGAAATACTCAAAGCTGCGTTTCATAGTAAAACTACTTCACACCAAGTTGCTTGGGGATGGTCCGATAAGAGTTTTGACTTATTACTTGATCTACTTAACGCTTTCCACTGAAGGGTCAGCACTACCAAAAACTACATAAAGCCAAGAAAAGCATCAAATGCCTAGGACTTGGATATGTCGGCATTCATGCATGTATAAATGATTGCATTCTTTATTGGAAGGATAATGCTAATGCTGAATGTTGTCCAAAGTGTAAAACTTCACGGTGGAAATCGGAAAAGAAGAGTCCAAATGGGAAACGCGTACACAAGGTTCCTAATAAGGTTCTTCGCTATTTCCTTATAAAGAGAAGGTTCCAGAGGTTGTTTCTTTGCTCTAGAACAGCAGGCTTAGCAAGATGGCATGATGAAGAGCGCACAAAAGATGGTTTGCTTAGGCATCCAGCAGATTCTCCTCTTTGGAAGGATTTTGACCATAAATATCTAGATTTTGCTGCAGATAGTCGTAACCTTAGACTTGCATTAGCTATAGATGGGTTCAACCCATTCAGATCCATGAATATTTCTTATAGTATTTGGCTGGTAATTCTAATTCCATACAACTTTCCACCATGGATTTGTATAAAGCAACCTAATTTCATTATTTCTTTGATAATTCCTAGTCAATATGCTCCTGGCAGTGATATGGATGTTTTTATGGAGCCACTAGTTAATGATATGGTAGATATGTTTGTCAATGGAGTTAGAACTTTTGATGCTTCCAAGGATGAGTACTTCCAGCTGTGTGCTGCCATATTATGCACCGTTTCAGATTATCCAGGTCTTGGATATGTGGCTGGATGTTCTACCTCAGGTGAAGTAGCATGTCTCGAGTGCCACTCATTTACATGTTCTCTTCGATTAAAAAATGGGGGCAAGACTTACTACAGCCACTTATGAGTCATTCTTAGCATGCAACCATTTAGAGTTGCATAATGTCACTTATGAGTTGCATAATGTCACTTATAAGTCACTTATGATTTACATGTTCACTTATGAGTTGCATAATGTCACTTATGAGTCATTCATAGCATGCAGCCATTTAGATCATTTTTTTACACAATTGATTGCCTTACTACATATAGCTAATTGAATACATCCAACCCTGAATCTGAAACTACTCAGTACTTAGTCATCCTTTTCCTAATTTTTACACTGCAGCATCCTTTTTCTTAGTTTTCCATCATCCTTTTTCATAAGGAAAATATCACTAATTTTAGACACCCCTTGTGAAAACTTATTCTGCTGCTTTTGTAGAGCCCAAGGATCGAACCAGAACTTGAAGAGTTTAATAATTCAAATTAGCAAGGGCGTATGGATAATATGCTATTCGATGAGGATGACGCTGTTATCCGTAGAAAAGTTATTAGTCCAAGGGTGCCATCAAGGAGCAATGCAGCCACAAGAAGAAGCCACGAGGCCTCCTATAGTGGAGAAGAAAGCCTTGTAATGTTCTCAACTATCTAATCCCTTGTAACATCCCAAAAATTCGCTTTCTGAAAAATTTAATTTCAAATTAATTATTTTAAATTATTTGAGTTTTATTTGTATTTGCCCTGAATTTCTGTTTTTGAAAAAAAAGCTGGATTTGAAAAGTATTTTAAGTAAAACTTAAAAATATTGTTAAATAAAAAGATATTTTGAATTTCTATAAAAATCCTAATTCAAATTAATTATTTTGAGTTATTTGCCTTTTATTTGGTTTCCTGGATTTTCTAGAGTTTAAAAATGTATTTTTGAAATTAAAAAGTATTTTAAAGTATGGAAATTAATTACCAACATTAGTTGGACATAATTTTATTAAGTCCAAAATATCTCCAGAAGCTTCTGTGAATTTTTCTGGAATTTCTGGAGGTATTTTCATATTTTTCTGAGGCTTAATGAAATTTCCAAGCTTTTCTGAAAATCTGAAATCAGAAAAAAAATTAAATGCCTCCTCTACCTCTGGCCGACGCGTGGACAGCCCAGATGGAGCCACGTCCCACGCGCCCGGCCCATCCCCGCCACTCACCTCCATCCCGCGTACCCCCTCCCGGTGGCCGACACGTGTGCGGCCGACTCATCTCGGCCGTCCATCCCCTCCCACCTCCCTTGGCCACCCGATCCCCCCTCTTGCCTGCGTGGCGCCATCCTGGCCGCCCGCGCCCTCTCTCTTGCTGCGCCCCGGGCCCACCTGTCGGGTCCTCCTCCTACCTCCGGCCGCGCCTCCTCTCTCCTCCCGCACTCGCCTCCGCCCAACCCGCCGCCCGCTTCCTTCCGCGCGCGCACCCACCTCCCCTTTTCTTCCCCCGCAAGTCGCGCCCCTTCCATCCTTGCCCCTTCCTCGATCTCTTTCCTTATGCGGCCGCGCCTTCCTTTTCTCCCACTCCGCAATCCCCGTCGACCGCAATCTCCGGCGAGCAATCCTCGCCGATTGCCCCCTCCCCGGCCCCTATAAAGAGCGCCCCGAGGTCCGCCCCACCTCCTCCTCCCTCCAATTTGACCTCTCTGCCGCCCAAGCTTCCCCGCGCCGTGTCTCCTCTCCCGGGATGCCGCCTCACCTCCGGTGAGAAATTCCCGGCACGCCGCCGCTCCCCGAGACCCTCCGACGCCACCTTCGGCTTCGCCGCGCCGCCCTCGACCTCAGTCGCCCCTCCGCCCGGCTCGAACGCCGCCCGAAGGCCGATCTCGCCCGATGACGAGCAGCGCGCCGCCTCTTCACGCCGCCGCCGCCCTCGATGCGCCCACGGTGAGCCCACGCCTACCCGAAACCCCGTGCGCCCCTCTTCCGTTAGCGCCCTCGCGCCCGCATACCGCCGGGCGCCGGTGAGCCCGCCGCCCCGAGCACCTCCCTCGCCGGCCTGTCCACGTCGGCTTAACGTGCCTGCGTGGCGGCTGACATGGCGCCACACCAGCGCCACCTCGCCCTGTCCGTGCCTCGTCGGCGCCACGCAAGCCGCGCCCTCCACCCCACCACCTCAGCACATCCCCGTAGGCCGTGGACTCGGTCCATGGACCGAGGCCCTGTCGATGGGATTTACCCAGTGACGCCACCGGTGTGCATAATCTGGATTTTTCAATACAAAAATAAATCCGGCCGAAAAGAAATTCCTCGCTGACGTCATAATTCAGATTTTCCTTTAGGAAAATAATTCCAAAAATTCAGATTTTTCCTTTCTCTCTGAATTTAAACTTCCCGGAGCTCGTTCTCCTTCATTTTAACTCCGTTTGAGCCCATTCAAATTTCTAAATTCATCAAAAATTCCAAACTATCCATTCCTGCCATACTTTCAAATATTTGAAATTTATTTTATATTTCAAAATTTAAATTTCAAATTCCAATACCTAGTTTAATTTCAAATCCTCAGTTCCATTCCAAATTTTCTGTGCACTTTCAAAATTTAAATTCAAATCTTACCAAATCTTCATAAAATCCATTCTATTTTTTTGGTCCAAATATTGTCTCAGTAATTTCTTTTTCCAACCGATCTTCCAGATATTCGTTCTCCCTCGTGTGAACCCCAAATCCGCTGAATCTTTCTCCTAACTTCCTTCCAGTAAATATACTATTTTTTTGTAAATATATTATTTTTTTGTGATTTTATTTGTATTTATTTGTTCGTTTGTTTTGTCGTTTCGCGCATAGAATCCGACGTTGCCGAAGACTTTGTCGAGCCGCAACAAGAAGGACCAAATAGCGCACAAGAAGGCAAGTCTCCTTTGATCATTTTGAACCTATGTTTGTGAAATGTTTTTAAATTATTTTAAATTTATGTGCATCGCTATTTACTTAGAACTCTAATTTTTAGTCTTAAGGCATTAGTTAATCCAACCTTGTTATGCCCTCAATTGAACTTGCATGCCATGTACCCTTGTAACCCTAGGATCACCTTTGTCTCAATAATGAGAATTACATAATCCTTTGGTAATATTAGAGCGGTAGTATAATGCTATTTAATTCCTTGGTAATCTTGAAAATGGGAAACTTATGTTTTATTGCAATAATCTTGTATTTAGAATTTAGTGGCGATTGGAGTTGCCACTGTTCTTTTAAAATAAATAAAATGTGAAAGTTGGTTTAGACTGGGGCGGATGGTTGGTTTGGGTTGGTGCGGCAAGCATGAGATCTTGTAAAGTGTATGTTCCGCCCTAGTCAATTAAGGACCGACGCTTGTGATTGTCCAGACTAAGCACTACCGTACAACCGCGAGTCTATGTGGGTACGACCTAGCTGATTAACTTATGATAGTCTAGTTTAGGTGCCACCAGTGGAAAGTGGGTGCCAGGGATTTACTGGTTATTCACAGTGAGGGACAGGGATTTACTGTACTCATATGGTGCAAGAGGGGGCTTTGGACTGGGTGGATTTAACCCTTCTGCGGTGAAACCTCAGCGGGTGGTGTCTAGCTAGACTAGAGTGAGGTAAAGGCTTTGTGATATTTTATTTGGGTCTCATGCCAAAGGAAGCATGGCGACTATTAGGATAACTTATCTCTTGGGGGTAAAGTTGTACATCCTCTGCAGAGTGTCAAACTATTCGAATAGCCGTGCCCACGGTCAAGGGCGAGCAAGGAATGCATTCACATGGTAGATCTTTGGTTTTCATTTTAAGAACAAAGTTTTGTATTCCGAGAGTGGAGGGAACTCTCGGATGGTTGTCCTGGCGGTTGGAGCCAGTGTGGGTGGATGTAACCCGCAGTTTTAAACTTTATCGGTTAGAGCTGGTTATGTAGTGTTGGTGGATGGAACCTTCACTATAAAAAGTTTACTAATTTCAGTTAATCACTTTACTTTGTTCAAATTAATGCCTTCAAAAATATTTACTGTTATTTAAAACAAAACATTGCTTTGTGCAAAAGAACCATATAGCCTTCCTTTGTTAAGCCCTGCATCTATTGTATTTTTCCCAAGACTTGCGGAGTACTTTATGTACTCACATGCTGCACTTAAAATAAACTCAGAAGAATATGAAGCTCAAGAGGGAGACCACGACTACTTCGCTTGCGGATTCGACGAAGGATTCCCGGAGTACTAGGTCGCGCTTCCCCAATCAATTGCCTATGGCGTATTGATGGGTCTTCGCTGGATTTATTTATGCTTCCGCTGTGTTTTGTGTGTGTGTGTGTGAGGTCTTGAAACCTCCTTTGTAATAATGAGACCTTTTGGTCAGTACTCTCTATTGTTGTAATAAAGCGTTGTTGGTTATGTAATCATTTCTGCTTGACTGTGTGCACTAGCTTTGATCTGGGACTAGTGCTGTAATACACAGAGGGTCCGGGTTCGGAAATCCGGGGTCCCGACATCCCTGCTTTCAATTATGCACTTAAATTTTGTTTTATATTACTCCTCGCTGAAATGTATGCCCTTTAGGTTGGAAGGGATGTTATATTATATGCTATCTTGAGGAATGATATCCCTGTGGCTAAAGCAATAATTCTATCAACTGACCCTAGCACCATAGTGGGAGGTGAACCTCTTGGTGTTCAGTTCTATGAAGTTGTTGTAAATGTTGTGCTGAAAAGAGATGCCCTGCTTCCCCGTCCATATGATGATATGGAAACTCTAATCGATGCTCAGTACATGTCCATTGCATGGCCAAACGATAGGGTATGATTTTGCAACTTATAGTATTTTAAGTTTTTTAGTTGTCTGCATCACATTGTAACTATAAATTATTGATATAGGAAATTTGGCAGTTGAAGGTTAGCAACAAATCTACAAAGCTCCAAAATGGAGGTATTTTCTTCCAATCCATTCTTTTCTAGTAGGTGAACATGATTACAGGCTCTGCTAATAAGTCATAATTGATCAAATGTATATCATTTTGTGTTCAAATGAATGTC
The DNA here is from genome assembly GCA_036346575.1 of Dendrocalamus sinicus. Taxonomy (NCBI): domain Eukaryota; kingdom Viridiplantae; phylum Streptophyta; class Magnoliopsida; order Poales; family Poaceae; genus Dendrocalamus; species Dendrocalamus sinicus. Next base: position 3,037,633 of record CM070669.1, read on the forward strand.
TTTTTGTGTTCATCTTAATGAAGGTGTTTATCTTTTGCCAACAAATGGAAACTACTGTCATTCTAAGATTTGTTTTTTAGTTCATGTGCTAGATAAGAGATCAAGTTGCTGTTCATTTTGTTTCTTTTACAGGGACTGTGTTGGAATAGTACTCTGGACCAACATGTGCTAGGTGTGAAACTTTTGCTCACTGCTGGTGGTGGCCTCTAGATGCTTTGTACCCAGGGCTGAAGTTGATGCTTTGTACTACATAGATAACTTAGTTAGAATCTATGCTTAATGCAATCTTTTGGACATTGTGATCTTTTGGACATGATGCCATGCTAGCTGATCTTTTGGACATGGTGACATGCTACCTGATCTTATGGAGAACTATTGTTTGAGCTATGTGAGCTTTTGGACTATTTGTGGTGTACTGATCGAATTCTAGAGCAATTTAGAACTATAATCTGGATGTATATTTGTGTGTGACATTTTGGATGTATGCGTGAAACATGTTGCAACTCTGGACTATATGTGTTGAATGGATGTATGTATAAAGTAATTTGGTGTTGACTGCAATATTATGCGATTTTCATGTGTATGTATATATATATATATACTGAAAAAAAAATCTGTTATTTTGTGATGCGTCAGATGGTCTGTCGGTGTATGCGCTATTTTTCTACAGAACATCTGTCGGTAACTATTTGTCTGTCGATAATTGTTTGTCTGTAGGGAAAAGTAGTCTGTCGGTAAAACTTGAACTTTACCAACAAACAGTCTGTCGGTAAAGGTTTGGTCTGTCGGCAAAGACCTTTACCGACAGGCTTTTTCCCGACACACATTTTCTATCGGTAAAGGTCTTTGCCTACAGACACGCTGATGTTATAGACGGCTTTCGCCTACAGACGGCATGATGGTGGATTTATGCCATGGTGTAGTGGAACTCCTGATCTTTCTTTATTGCTTTTCTGATTGCATGTATACAAAATTGCCGGTATGGCTCCATATTTATAGTCAGGTGGAGAGGTGCCCACCATGGGCCAAGGCTTCCAGCCCTGGCCCAGGTTTCCTAACACTCCCCCTTGGGCACTCACCCGACACATTCATGTCTCGTCAAAACTCTATAAAGACCCTGTGGGAAAAATTTGGAGAAAGAGTACATGATACATGTTATGCTGCGATGCACGGATTGCCTCATTAAAAAGCTTGGCCAAGAAACTTCAGGAAAACTTATCAAGGGAAAAAGAGTATAATCCATCCAATTTCATTCAATCTTCAGGACTGATTCTTTTGGGTACTTGATCTTCATGATCAAGGTTTAATAACAGACTTGAGAAAATTCTCTCCCTGAATCCTACACTTCTCTAAGTCTTATCATTCCAACTCGTCGTACGCACCTTTCAAAGTTAGATGCAGGAAGTGACTTAGTGAATAAATCTACCAGATTTTCACACGACTTATTATGCAGTACTTTAATCTCGTCTATCTTTTGCAATTCATGTGCATAGAAGAACTTGAGGTTGATATGTTTTGTGAGATGATTCTTCACATAGCCCGTCTGCACGTGTGCAACGCAAGCTACATTATCTTCATAGATAATTGTGAGGGCTTGCACAATATTCATCCCACATGACTGCTGGATATGGTGAATCATTCGTTGGAGCCAAGCACATTCTCTTGTGGCTTCATACAGTGTTATAATTTCTGAGTGGTTCGTCGAAGTCGTTACAAGACATTGCTTAGAAGATTTCTAGGAAATTGAAGTTCCACTACACAGGAATACATAGCCTGTTTGTGACCTTACTGTATGCGGGTCCGACAGGTACCCAGCATCTGCATAGCCAATCAAGTTCAAATCTTGATTCTTTCTGTAGAACAATCCAAGATCCTTGCTTCCTTGGAGGTATCGGAAGATGTCCTTTATTCCCTGCTAATGCCTTTTGGCAGGTTCTGCACTATACATTGCTAACAGGTTCACGGCAAATGCAATGTCCAGTCTAGTGCAGTTTGCTAGATACATAAGTGCTCCTACTGCACTCAAGTATGGAAATTCCGGTCCAGGACTTCCTCCCCCTCTTCCCTAGGTCGGAAAGCATCTTTTTCTTGCTGTAAAGACCTCCCGATCATAGGTATTTTTGATGGGTATGCTTTCTCAAAGCCAAAGCTTTCTAACACCTTCTGGGTGTAGGCCGACTAATGTACTAATATTCCTTCAGGGACATGCTCGAGCTACAGGCCTAAGCATAATTTGGTCTTGCCCAAATCTTTCATTTCAAATTCTGACTCCAGGTAAGAACTTGCTTCTTTTATGTCTTCAGTTGTCCCGATGATATTCAGAACATCTACATACACTAAGATTATGCCGAATCCATTCTGGGATCGTCGTATAAACACATAGAGACAATCTTCATTGTTCATGTAGCCTTTCTTATAGAGAAAGTCGCTTAAGCGATTATACCACATCCTACCAGATTGCTTCAGTCCGTACAGTGATTTTCTAATCTTCATACTGTACAGATTTCTATTTGCTCTGTCTTGGTTCGGGAGAGGGATTCCTTCAGGGACTTTCATATAAATCTTCAAATCCAAGTTTGCATAAAGGTATGCAGTTACCACATCCATCAATTTCATTTCTAAATTCAAGTTCACTGTCATTGAGATCAAATATCTAAAGATAATTCTACTCATGACTGGGGAGTATATTTCTTCATAATCAACTCCAGGATGTTGAGTGAAATCTTGTGCTACCAGCCTTGCTTTGTATCTCACTACTTCATTTCTTTCATTTCTCTTTCGAACAAATACCCACTTATGCCCTACAGGGTGCACATGGAGAGGTGTGTGGCATACAGGCCCAAACACTTCTCTTTTGTTTAGAGATAATAATTTAGTCTCTATCCCCTTCGTCCAATCTTCCCAATCTGATCTTTTGGATCAAAATCGATGATTGTGACAATTTTCTTTGCGAAGTAGATATCAATATTGGCTGTTGTCCTATTCATGGACTCTCCCGTGTGTACATAATTTATAACTATTTCTTCAGGAGTTACTTCTTCTGGAGCTTCTCCTTGCACATCGCTTCTTCCAATTGCGGTGGCAAGTCCCTTTAGTTTTTTGGCTCCGATGTGTGCGCACACATCCACGCCAGTTTCTTCTTCCATGGGGATATTCAGATCCGATATGCCTTTTTCTGAAGGTGTCGTACTCGTGCCAGGTCTCAGCTGGCTCCCCTTCTCATTCTGGGGAACTTGAGTGATCGGCTGTGATAAGTCCTTCTTATCCTTCTTCACCGGGCGTCCTCGGTTACTTGGGATTCGAGGAGCCGGAGTTCTCATCCTTTTATTCTGAGGACTCTAGACGGGATTAGGGATACCTTCTGCTTTCTTTCGTATTTCAACCCTCTCCGGTGCATTGCGTGCAGGCACATGCGACTTAGTCATGCTCTTCAAATCACTAAAGTGATCAAGCTGCTGATTTGCTAATGTTTGCAAATCAATGATCTTCTGGACCTCTTTATTTGCTTCACTAGTGCGCGGGTCATGTGCATGGATTTCCTCCTGCTAATGTTGCGAAATTATCCTCATCAAATATGCAATCAGCGAAGCAAGTGGTATGCAAATCTCCCGTCATAGGTTCTAAATACCTGATTATGGATGCAGTCTCATAACCAACGTATATCCCAGTCTTACGGAGAGGGCCCATTGCGAGACTCGTGGAGGGGTATAGGTACAAAATCTTGCATCCAAATGTCCTAAGATGACAAATTTTCGGTGGTAACCTGATGAGGACATCACGACTGGACGGATTACACGAGCATGAGCTAAAAAGATTAATCAACATGTGAACTCACTCTTAATTAAATTTAGCTTTAATTTATACGAGAATTGGCTACTACCTAATGCTAGTATTTTAGTTGGTCTTAGATTTGTGCATAAGGAGATGTTGGGATGTCAAAGCCAGAAGAAATCAGTCAAGCAAGAAAATCATGCATATGTATGTGAATCAAGACAAATAAAAGAAAAAAATCAAAAGGAGTATATGCATGCAAGAACCAAAGAAGCTAGCAAAGTTGCATGCGGCCATCAAATTGCTTGAAACTTGGCAACATTATCCTTGGCTTAAAGAGTTTATTATTCATTTTGATCATGAAGCTTTGAAATATTTGAAGAGCCATGCTAAACTGAATCGTAGACATGCCAAGTGGGTAGAATTAATTGAAACTTTTTCATATGTTGTTAAGTACAAGAAGGGAAAAGAGAATGTGGTAGCTGATGCTTTATCTAGAAAGAATATGGTTTTAAATCAATTAGATGTAAAGGTGCCTGGATTAGAGAGCTTGAAAGATTTATATGTTTCTGACCATGAATTTTCAGAACCATATTCTAAATGCAAAGATGGAAAAGGATGGGATAAGTTCCATATTCATGATGGGTTCTTATTTCGTGCTAACAAATTGTGTGTTCCAGATTCATCCGTCCGTTTGCTTTTGTTGCAGGAATCTCATGCAGGTGGATTGATGTGACACTTTGGGAGAGAAAAGAACTTCATGATGTTGAGCGATCACTTTTATTGGCCTAAGATGAGGCATGATGTCGAAAGGTTTGTACAGCGATGTGTGACATGCCACAAAGGGAAATCTAAACTTAATCCACATGGTTTATATACTCCACTTCCTGTTCCTAGTGCACCTTGGGAGGATATTAGTATGGACTTTGTTTTAGGATTGCCTAAGACTAAGAAGGGGAGGGATTCAGTTTTTGTTGTTGTGGATAGATTCTCTAAAATGGCACATTTTATTCCCTATCACAAAAGCAACGATGCGTCGCATGTAGCTGACTTATTTTTCAAGGAAATTATGAGATTGCATGGCATGCCAAGGACAATTGTTTCAGATCGTGATGTCAAATTCATGAGCTATTTTTGGAAGACTTTGTGGGCCAAGCTCGGGACAAAGTTGTTATTCTCAACAACTTGTCACCCACAAACGGATGGACAAACGGAGGTGGTGAATAGAACACTTTCAATGCTTCTACGAACGATGATCAAGAAGAATATCAAAGAGTGGGAGATTGTTTGCCGCATGTGGAGTTTGCGTACAATAGGGCGGTACATTCTACCACTCAATTGTGCCCATTCGAGGTGGTGTATGGTTTTAAACCAATCACGCCACTTGATTTGCTGCCACTTCCACTACGTGAACAAGTTAATATGGAGGCGTCCAAACGTGCTGAATATGTGAAGAAAATTCATGTAAAGACTAAAGAAGAAATTGAAAAGAAGGCACGTTACTATGCTGAGAAGGCGAACAAGTCAAGAAAGAAGATATTATTTGAACCAGGTGATTTGGTTTGGGTGCATCTACGCAAAGAACGCTTTCCAGACAAGTCTAAGTCAAAGTTAATGCCCCGAGGAGATGGTCCATTCAAAGTACTTGAGAAGATCAACTACAATGCATATAAAATCAAGCTTCCGGGTGATGATTATGCTGTGAGTTCTACATTCAATGTTGCTAATTTGTCACCGTTCTTTGGACCGGAAGAATCAGAGTCGAGGATGACTCCTTCTCAAGAGGGGGAGGATGATGAGGACATCACGACTGGACCGATTACACGAGCACGAGCTAAAAAGATTAATCAATAGGTGAACTCGCTCTTAATTAAATTTAGCTTTAATTTATATGAGAATTGGCTACTACCTAATGCTAGTATTTTAGTTGGTCTCAGATTTGTACATAAGGAGATGGTAGGATGTCAAAGCCAGAAGAAATCAGTCGAGCAAGAAAATCATGCAAATGTATGTGAATCGAGACAAACAAAAGAAAAAAAAATCAAAAGGAGTATATGCATGCAAGAACCAAAGAAGCTAGCAAAGTTGCATGCGGCCATCAAATTGCATGACGTGGTAATGGAAGGAGGGAATATAGAAATCAAAGACTCGTTAATGCTACACATGCTGCATGCAGCATGCCGCCAGGAAGAATCAAGAAATAAAGGAGTACAGAAGGTTCATGTCTCGGTCGAACAAAGCCATGGCCTGCTTCATCAATTTGTTAATCACGTCAGCCATGCGTAGTCCGAATTAAATGCTTTACGTGGGGCCGGCCGAGTGCACGAGGGACTCGGTCTGGTTGTTTTTTTTTTTGACTCGTATTAGGTTTCGGCTCCGGCCTTATATTTTTTTGTATGCACGTTTTGAAGGGACATATCACCATGAATCAATCTATTATTTTCAGAGAGAGCTATACGTTTATTCTTCCTAGGGTTTTACACATAGATGCAACCTAGAGGGGAATCGGGCCTTTTTCCCAATCGTTCTTATGATTCCTTGTGATTGACCGGAGCGACGACGCGTCTACTTGGTGGTCGGGTAGACGGGATCACGAGCATGTGGTTGGGCGAATTGTTTTGTCGCAGGTTACTGTTCTAACAGTGGTTGGCGCCATCGATTTGTCAGGTTGCACGGATCCAACTATCTCGATCGATCCTACGCCGTGAAGATCGGGCAATCCCCCGCATCATGACCCTTACGCTAGTTGCATAGGTGAATAGATGTTGTACGCCGATGGACTAAAGTTGATGAGATTCGCTGCATATAGGACTCCGTGTCCCCAACATGTAGCTGGTAAATTACAATTCTGCAAAAGGGGCAGGCAATAAATTTAATTCTCTTGATTAATGCCTCTGCCAAACCATTCTGGGTATGGACATGCGGTACAGAATGCTCAACTGTAATTCCCATCACCATGCAATAATCATCAAATACCTTTGAAGTAAATTCTCCGGCGTTGTCCATTCTGATGGACTTTGTGTGATGATTAGTGAAGATATTTCTGATGCGAATGATCTGCGAGATCAGCTTTGTGAAAGCATGGTTTCTTGTGGACAATAAACCTGCATGCGACCATTTTGAGGAAGCATCTATGAGCACCATGAAATACTTGAATGACCCCAAAATAGGCTGAATGGGACCACAAATGTCTCACTGGATGCATTCCAGGAATACAGGAACTTCATCCTTCATTTTCAGAGTGGGTCTGGTGATTAATTTTCTGGTGGCACATGTAGGGCACACAAAATCTTCGTGATTCGGTAAATTCTTTACATTAATATTATGCCCTTTGGAATTGTTGATTATATTTCTCATCATTCTAAGACCTGGGTGGCCTAATCTGTCATGCCAGAGACAGAAAAGTTCAGAGCTTCTAAACACTGTCTTCAGGGTAGTGTAGGCTGCAGGTGCCTTGATGTTGGTATAATATAGCCAAGTTTCTAATAAGGAAGTTTTTCTAATACCCATTTTCCATTCTCTTCGTGCTTCGTAATGAGCAGGTATTTCTTACCGTACTCTTCTTCAGTCTCAACGTGGAAACCATTGGCGCGAATATCCTTAAAACTTAGGAGAGTTCTAATCGATTCTGGGTACAATAAGACTTTTTCAATGAACAAAATTGTGCCCATTGAGAGTATAATTGTGGATTTTCCTGAACCAATTATACATGTATCGCTTCCGGCGATTTTCATAAGGTTGCCAGCATTCTTACGAATCGACTGAAAATACTTTGTCTCTCTTAAGATGGTATTCATTGTACCGCTGTCGGCTAAGCACACTTCCTTCATAGGGCACCACATGTGTTCTAATATAAGGTATTTTATTAACATGTATTAGAAGGCAATCAACACATAAATAAAATACTTCAATATCAGAACATATCAAGCCATTATAAATTGAATAAATGAATGAATTATTCAAAATCATCCAACCATCACGAGAAAATAAATGCTAAAGTATCATCCATGCAAGTTCTAACTTGTCCTTTTTACACAAAATAAATGACAATTAAAGTCTAAATGCATTATGTGCATCAGACTGATTCTACTAGAAAATCCGAGACTTCTTCTGCTATTTTCTCGGGAGTGATCTACTCTTCGAGAGAAATCATGGCGGTGGTTGCCTCTAGGTCGAAAGGCGTGCGCTCGGGATGGCCTCAACCTCCATCACTCGGGAAGCTGCTGAATTCTCCCCCAACCGATGCAAAGTGGGATTCAGCTGCCTTTGCCATCCTTCTTCTTACGGGCTTGGATGGCATCAATGACATGTTATGACTCTTTACAGATTCACGACCAATGCCCCTACTTGCCACACTTGTAGCAGCCTTAGTCCTGCTGGCCATAAGTCTTGCCACTCCGCTTTGGCTTGCTAGCCTTATTTTCACTCGGAGCGTCTGACTTGCCTTTCTAGGCTGAGGCCTTACCCTTCCTTCCCCATTTCTTCATCCAGAGCTTTCGCACCTTGTAGCTCCCGGTGTTGGCTTCACGGCCAGCGAGCTCTCAGGTGGCTAACTAACGTAGTTCTTGCAGAGAACTTCATCCTTAGCCTCTGCAACCTACATCATATCAATCAATTCGGCATACTTCTTGTAGCCATCTTGACGATAGTTGCGTGCGGATTGTACTGCATTAGGTTGGAAGGTGGATATGGTCTTCTCAATATTTTGCTCATCTGTGATTTGCTTGCCACAGAGTTGAAGATTCGTACAAATCCTGTGCAAGGAAGAATTGTACTGCCCGACCGTCTTGAAGTCAGCAAACCTCATAATGGTGTACTTTAGTCTCTCAAACCGCTTCTTGAGTGCGGTCCAGAGTGCTAACACGCTCTTCTTTGCCATGTACTCATTCTTGAGAGTGAGGCAGAGGTGGTGCTTGAGAAAATGAACTATCTGATCATTTTCCTCAGGGGTGGGTTGGGCATCATGTAGTCCGCCAATCCCAATAGCAACGTGGAGCTTCCTAGCTCCATGTACAATCTCAACATCAGAAGCCCACGTCAGACAGTTTTGGCCAAGCTGGGCCAGCTCCTTGAACTCCCAGTTCGTGATGCCAGTCATCTACATGTGTATGAAAGAAATAAGTAAGTTTACAACTGGTAAACATGCACAGAATAATTTACTTTAGGTAAATAAATGGTACAAAATATTCTCGTAATGTTCCAAAATTTTCTATAAATTTTACTGTTAATTTCAAAGATCAACGACAATTTAAACAATTACGATTAGCCGAAACAGTAAATAAATACAGAAAATAATAATGGCAGAAAATAAACATGCTTCAAATGCTAAAAATAATTCAAAATTCGAATTCCCGAGGCCCTTTTATGCTAGAATATGAATTTTCAGCGAATTCTGCAATTTTCGAGGGTCCCTACGCCAATTTTCAGTTTAGAGAAAAATTTGGCATAATTTCCTGATTTTCCAAGGGGTTTTCTGCAAAATTCGGGACCCGTTCGTAAATCTAGGGATCTATTCATAATTTTTTAAATTACGAGGACCTTTTTGCAAAATTCAGAACCCATATACAAAATCCAAGGGCTGATCGGTAATTTTCATGATTTTGGGGCTTTTCTGCGATTTCACCTCCCACCCCCTCGGCTGGGCCGAATTTCCGCCCGTCCTTCGGCCAAACAGCCCATTCGGCCCAAAGGCCCATTCGACCGGCTTATTACTCGGGCGAGGTTAGGGTTTCCCCTACCCACACGTCTGGGTGGTGGTGGCGGCGACCCGGGCTCCAGCTCAGGCTTGGCGAGGCGAGCCCGTGCGACGGGGCTTGCGGCTGAGCGACGAGCGACGGCGGCCGAGTGCAAAGCTCAAGCGGCAGCTGGGCGCAGAGCTCGAGCGGTGGCACGGCGTGGAAGGCGAAGGATCCTGGGGCGATGGCCATGCGGGGTCGGACGTCGAGGCGGCGCGCACGTGCGAGGATCCGAGGCGGCCGTGTGGGGCGAGCAGCGTGTGGTTTGGATCTGACGCACGCAACGAGACGGTGGACCGGCGGCGGCGGCCGGCGCTTCGGGTGCAGAGCTGGTGGCAGCCGGTGCTTCGGGCGTCCCCTTCCTCGGGCGGCCAGGCCGCTTTGCATGGGCGGCTACGGGCCGATTGCAGCGCCTCGGGGAGAGGTCGGCGGCTGGCCGGCAGCAGGCTGATGTATGACGGTCGTACAGGACCAGCCGAACACAATTTTTCCCTTTTTTCGATCTACATTGCAATCAACATCTACTCTGTGATGCAATCTACGATCGACATTGTACTGGCGAGTTCAAGTCTGTTCACGGTAGATTAGAGCATATTTGTACCATAGAAAATTAATCTAGAAAGTGAAAACATCGAATTTAGAGCGATCTAGATAATTCAATCTATTAGAGCTTCTATGATTACCTTCGATTCACCGGAGCGAACTCGTGCTGATAACGTGTTGAGGAACCGTCGCTGGCAACTAGTCCGATCGATTCCTCTGCTTAAAGACTAGAATCTCAAGACCAACGACGAGAAAGCTTGAGTGAGCTCAAGACCACGGTAAACCGCGCAAGGCGAGTCAATACTTTGATCATATTGAACCAACATTTTCTGCAAATTACTTTTGTCTAAATTATCAAATTGCGTGCTAATATTTTATATAAAAATATATGTTGATTTAAGATTCTAGGTATATGCCCATTGTTTAACTTGATTAGCATTACATCTCTTTTGAAATAATTGAATATGTGAGCTTTGTCACCCTAGCAAAATTTATAATGGTAAACTTTCAAAAATAAGTCCGTAATTATATGTCATGCTTAGTTTTGCTTAGATACTCGGGGCCGCTAATATGCCCCAAGCATCATTTTTAATCATGAGAAACTGGTTTGGGCAGTCATGGTGGTAATGACAGGTATATCTCGATATGATTATTTTATTCTTTCAAAAACCTCAAATTGCCTATCTATTTGGGCGGATGGTTCGGGGGTATGGTGCAGCGGTGCCCGAGAGAGTGGTTAGTGGTAGAACCGTCCAGATAACCATAAGGACTAAATCTTGTCATGACCTCCTGTGTAAAACAAGTACAACCACATGTCTGTAAATTACAACTTGGCTTAGTAAATTTACCGGACCAGAAAGTCATCATCATTATCGGTGGAGGAGGTGAGGTAGTGCAAGTGGCTGGTCCATATGATGGCTTGAATGGGACACCTGCAGAGGGTGAAGTTTTCTGCGACGCGCTACTAGTGTGGGAACATCCCGCACAACTTATGAGACCTGCCGCAAGCGGGCCAAGCTCATAAGGGTGAGATGATGGAAGGGGCGAGGTATTTTGAACGGTTATTGTGAGGGTCTACTCAACCGTATGACTAAGGAATCGTGTGGGGCAACGAGCGAACTATCTCTTGTGGGTAAAGTGTGCAAACACTACAGAGTCAAAAACAATTCGAATAGCCATGCCCATGGTTGCAACGAGCGGACTATCTCTTGTGGGTAGTGTAAGCGGCTATAACGTTGAAAAGTTAGCATATGGTGCAGAAACCATGTAAAGGTGGATGGAATCTAGATCACTATTACTATTGCATTCTTTCACACATTATGTGTTAGTTCAAACTGTTAGGTCTTAGGAAATTTCTATGTATCATATTTCAAATGCAGTTTATGGCAAATAAAATAACCGAGCCTTTCTTTGATAAACCATGCATTTTATCTAATTGCACCCTGTGTATTGGCTCGCGCAGCACGGTGGTTTGTGCTCACCCTCGCTCTCACAATTAATCCAGAACTAGGAGTCAACTCGCCATGCTTCAGCAATACACCTGGACATGATGGTGAAGTAGATGAAGGTGTCAAGAACTAGGTCGCGTACCCCCAGTTGGCTGCCTGTGGGCACGTCCTGAGGGTCTCACCTGTGTGCTTCATTTTTGCTGCCACAATTTATTGATTTTAGCCTGATCGGCCCATGAGTAAGTCTACTATTATATTTAAGCTTTCGCATAATATGTATTTTGATGTTCAGTGCTGTATCTGTGAGCACTATCTATTGATCTAGGGAATAGCGTGGTGGAATCATAGAGGATCCTGGATTATAAAATCCAGGTCCGACAGGGCTGGTATCAGGGCATATCGACTGTAGGTCATGACCTAGTTAGACTGGCCATTAGTTTCATGACTAGAATTATTTCTTCAATATCTGTTTTCACAAATATAAGTTATATTGCTCATTCTCATCTCTCTTAGATGATTCCCTCTCATCTATATGCTGCCTTAGCCATTTTACTTCTAAAGCTCTCTTATCCTAAATTCAAAATGATAAAAATCTAGTACTCCTCTTGTAAGCCCTCTTTGCAAACCTACTTTTGGCCAAAGTCTCAAAAGCTTAAATTTGAAACTTATTTTCAAAAATTATTTTATCCTTGGAGGATCGATTGCGAAATTGTTTACAAAATTCACTTTCAAACTCATTTTTACCAAACCTAATCTTTCAAGGAAATTTTTGTAAGTTCAAGCTACTTACCAAAAACTTATTCAAAAATTCACTTTGGTTCTCAACTAGCCCAAAGCAATGTTATCTCTCAAAAAACTTTTCCCTAAAAAGGGCCTTGTTTTCAAAAATAAAACTATGTTGGTAAAAACATATTTTCCAGGTTTGGTTTATTTACCCATGGTTAAAAAATATATATACTTCTTTTCTTAAAAAATGAATGGAGAAGAATAAATAGGGTCGTAAAAAAAAGATAGATGTTTGTGGTGAACACACAAAAATATTGGTGGCTTTCAAGTCGATCATCAGAAGGAAACATTAGTGTGAATTTTGGAAGAATAAAATTGGTGGAGCCTAAACAATTAGACTGATTAGATAGATGAACTAAACGGTAGCTAATCGCTCTACTGTCGCCCCCCTCTTCCTCTGCACTACCGGCACCCCACTCCACCGAGTCCAACGACACCTCCCTCCTCGGTTCCACTCCACAGTGGCCTCGACTTCACCAACCACGCCGACGACTTCAGCAGCTCCAACCCCGCCGACGCAGCATCTACTTCACCGAGACCTCTCTGGCTTCTTCCTCACGACCCCATCTTCTTCCACATCGCCGACCCCTGCTTCCTCTACGGCGCCACCAACAACTCAGCATTTTGCTGCTTCTACTCCCCTCGGTTCACTCCACCTAATTCCTCCTGCCTTCCTACTTTTCAAAGTTAGTGTTTACCCTAATTTCTCTTAATTGTGCACTGTTAATTACTATTGTGATTTGTGTTCAGTGATTATGTGAACTGTGATGTATGCATGTGTTCAGTGTATTTGTGACCAGTGCTGTGTAGGCTCTGTCCTGTGCTTGTCCTGTCTTAGTATATGTGTATGTTTGAGAGTCTCATCGAATTAGCTAGCCATCGACCATTTCCTCTCCTCGTGCTGTCTTGACTCCCCCTTGCTTCTAGACTCCCTCTTTTCTTCTTTCTGCGGTCTGTCGATAGTTAGGTCGAGCGATCGTAGTTGTAGTTGTTTGTTGTGTTGTCGTGAGCTATCGTTGTCTAGTTAGATGTCGACCGTTTTCTCCCTCATTCTCTCTCGACTCCCTCCGTGCTTCTAGACTTCCCTAGTGCTTCTTGACTTCCTCATTCTTGACTCCCTAGTGCTTCTAGTTAGATGTCGATAGTCATGTTCGTTCGTGTAGTCATCGTTGTCATTCGTGTAGTCAGTCGTCGTGTAGTTCATTCGGTCGTACGACATCCATTCGTTTGGTCGTTCGTCCTGTCGTCCCTTGTTCGTTTGTTTGTTCGTCATTTCGTCTGTGTGAGTTAAGAGTTCGTTTGGTAGTTCGTTCGTTCGGCTGCTTGGTAGTCATTTTAGGTTTAGTTTTCTCCCCCGTTTTGTTTGACCTAGCTTTAGCTATGCACCGGTAGCCTCAGTCTAGTCCCTGTGGTGAACACGACACTCGTCGCTATTTCAGTGGCAACCCGTGCACTTGCGGGTGTGCTATTTTTGCACAATCGAGTATTTTGGTGCCGTTGCCGGGGATTAGCTTAGAGCGACAGTGTTAGGCTTTAGACTAGGTCGTTGTTTGTTTTCTTTTGCTTGTTTTGTGTTAGTGCTGACCTGTCTTTCATTTCGTCTTTATTCATATTTGTGATATATCGCTAACCCCTAACCCTTTTCCTAGCCATTTCTATTTCTTTTTGTGTTTTTTCTCATCTTGTCCCATAGGTTGATCGATAGAGGTATATATTGAGGATATGGCATTAGTTCATAATCTTTGGGCTCCGAGTAGTCAGAGTGCTATGTTAGGGCCAGTTTTTGCCAGTAGTTGAGGCCGATGACTTTGAGTTGATACCTGGTCTGATTGCTTTGGTTCAGGAGGCTCGTTTTGGAGGATTACCCAGTGAGGACCCTTATGAGCATATTCGCATATTCTTGGGGTATTGTGATACAGTCAAATACCATAGGGTTTCTCAGGACGCTATTAGATGCAGATTGTTCATATTCTCTCTTTGAGATGATGCTCATACCTGGTTTACTCTTTGCCATCGAGGTCATTCACTTGGGATCAGCTGTCATGTGCTTTCTTGGAGAGATACTTTCCGCTATCCAGGTAGTTTGAGATCCCAGATTAGATCTTCAGTTTTTCGCAGCTTGACGGAGAGAGTTTATATGATTCTTGGGAGCAATACAAGGCTTTGCTCAGGAGATGTCCTCACCATGGTCTTGAGAGATGGCTTGTTCTGTAGATCTTCTATAGATGTTTGACATGTGCCACACGATCTTTAGTTGATGCAGTAGCTGGTGGAGCAATCACAAACAAGATACTTGATGATGCGTTCACTCGTATTGAGAACATGGCTTTCCGTCAATTCCAGTGGTACAATGAGAAGCCTTGTTCGCATTCTTTAACAGCCAAAGTGCATGCACCTGAGCATCATATGGATCAGTATAGTTTGAGCTCTAGTCAGCCACAACCTTCTCTGTCATCGCACCAGCATAGTTTTCATTACACTACTACACCTTAGCAGCAGTTACCTACTCTTCATCATGATCAGATTTATAGTCCTGAGCTATCTGTTTTGCATACATCTCATCTGGAGTCACAATTATGTGGTGCGAAGACTTTGATGACCCAATTGCATGATCTTAGAGAGGCTATACGCACTTTGACCTCCAATTGTGATAGTTTGGCATCCTCACAGTCTTACCCGAGTTCTCTAGCTCACTACCAGTCTGTCACCATGGAGAGCGGTACATCTTTGGTTGAGCCTACTCCACCAGTGCTTCAGCAGAGTCAGCCTACAGCTTCGAGATACCATTCATGTCGTCACCATAGGAAGCCATCTTCTCAATCTCCTAGTCAGTGCTACAAGATAGATGAGGTTGATGAGTTTGTGCTAGAGACATCTCTGAGTACCATTGATACACACCTCTTTCAGTCGGATTCTATGTGTGACATTGTTGTGCTTCAGCGGATTATTTTTGATGACGATGATACCATTCCTATGGTGCATATGGTAGCTCACACTGATGCCATCCTCCCAGACTTAGTACTTCAGATTGATGACTTTTTCACGAATGAACCTGAGTTAGAGATTATTTGCTTCGATGTGGAGGATTCTCACTGCTTTGACACTGATCATGTACTTCTTGAGACCGATATGGAGAGATTCACCTTTGAGGATGTGAGCCACTTAGATGATTATTCGATCTTTGAGCCTGAGATGGAGATATTCATGATTGATTACGAGGGGGCTGCTTCTGATGTCAAGGACGAGCACATTTCTATTTATCCACCACCGGCTACTTCCTTCGTCGACATTGCCCCTCTTGAGGTTTCTACTACTGTACATTCTACATCACCTACACTTCAGGTAGTATGGAAACTCTTCCCCGACCACATCATGTTTGATTTCATTGGCCTTGATGAGACATATTCTATTACTGATTATGCTCATCTTTCTTATAGTCCTCATGATGTACATTATCGATATGCCTATGTGATTGGATATTCTGTTGATGACTTAGAGGGCATCGACCCTATCACACATACTTGCCATATCTTTGAGGTTGTTTGCAGGCTTATACTTTTGTACCATTGACTACGAGTGGACTTGGTTTGAGTCGATATTCCTTGGGATTCAGGTGGATTTCGAGGCATGCTGTGTCATGACGAGGGCAGACATGTGCCTTTTCCATGTCTTGTCCTTGGCCCTCCTCCCGCTACACCCAAATGAGCATCTCATTATCTTTTTATTTCCATACCTTTTGTTAGTTTTTGTTGGTTTCTCTTCTTTTCTTTCTTTTTATTTTAGGTCCCATGTTAGATCTTCATCCTTGTACGTGGGAGAAGCCATGGGATGATTTGTCTACTTCCACTGTATCATATATGCCTGGTGAGCTATTTCTCACCCCTTTAAGCACATTCTTGATTCATTGCTCAAGTTAAGCTTGGGGAGGACTTGTATGTGTATGGATGATGTTCTAGCATGTTTGTATTATATTTGTGAGCATTTGAGCTTATTGTCGTGTAGTTGATGATATATGATCATTCTTATGCTTCATATTATGCTTATGTTGATGATATATGACCTTTACTACTGCTCTCATGTTATGCTTGATTGTATATCTTAGCCATGTGAGCCCATGCTATGATTAATCAAGAAAGGTCATGCTGAAATTTTCTTAATTGAGCTATATTGTTACTAGTTCTTTGAATGTCTTAGTCACTTGGCACCATATTGTAGAGCTTGAGTTTTGTTTATTATCCTTGATGTGCTTAGAAACCTTGTGATCTTATAGCATTTGATTCATTGCGAGTTACGCATGTGTTTGAACCATTTGCGGATTGAATTGGTTCTAGTCATCGCCTCTCGAATCATTATATCTTATATTCATGCTTTGGCATATGTTATTTTAGATATTGATACTTTACTTGAATGTAAAATTTGTGAAAGTGGTAGTCCTATCTTGAGCCAATAACTTGGTTAATTTATCTAGGTATCCATGTCTCGGGACACGTGTTACTTAGCATTAATGAAAACCGGTTATAGATGCTTAATCATAAGAAAAGAAAAATTGTGATGCAATGTGTGAGTGTGTGAAATAAGTTACTATGTCACATTACTTCGAAAATGTGTTGAATAAGTGGCAAAGTTTTGCCCAAGTGAAGTGTGAGTGTGAATAAGCGGCAATGTTTACCAAAGGGTGTGAATAAGTGGCACAAGTGCCCAATGTGTGTTCTAAATATGCTAAAAATCAACAAAAAAATTAGGTATCATGGCTCATGTGTGGACTTTTTCATAAATATCATGCAAGTATTAGCCTCTTTGTCTCAAATAGCAAATGCCTTAGCATGAGCTTTTGCTATGCTCATTCTTGATGTTATACCTAGTTCGATGCCTTACAATTTTGGTTGGATTCATGTGATCACTTAGTGCATTTCGACACTTGTGTGTGTAACTTGATTTGGTCAAATGTTGTAGTTATCACTTGAGATCTTTGCTTGAATTTTCATTCTCATCTTGGATGGTCCATAAAACTCAAGTTACATAATCTCATTTTACAGTATGCCTTTTGACTTATTACATGCATTTAACTAGTCTTTTACCACAATGACTTGTTGTCCGGGTTCGACAATATCATGCCATTTACTTGCGGTCAAGTAAACGTTTAAAGCTTGGGGGTATGACATGCATCATTTTTACATATATTTACCCATCATTTTACCCTCATATTTTTCATATTTCAAGATCATTTATCATCATTTACACGCTTTTCTATATTTAATTGCTTGAAATGGACTATTTTACATTTTTCTATATTTTTCTGCAGGCTGGCGCAATCGAGGCGCATAAACGATAGATGTACAGATGTACGCGTCGTCATGGATGTGTAGGATCTTTTTGCGAAGAAATCAGAGTTTCTAAAGCCCAGAACGGAAGAAATGAATGGAGGAAGGATCTATACATAAATTCCAAAAATCTGGAGGGCTAAAACGCAAAAGTGCCAAAATCCCCATTCTAGGCCTCAAACCCCTAGCGCCGCCTGCGGAGAGAACCGAGCCCAGCTTTTCTTTCTGCCCTTTGCCTCTCTTTTGCTCTCCCCCCTCCTTCTCCAGGTCTGGCCGCCGGCGAGCGCCGGGTCGCAACTCGTTGACATGTCTCCCTTCTCCGCCTCCCTTCTCCACCTATCTCCGCCCACCATTCACCACCTCAGCGCTGCCGCTCGCCGCTCCACTTCTTGCTCCAGATCCACTGCATCTCTCTTCGCCAACCTTCTCTCCTCCAGTGCGCCATCTTCCTAGACCCTTTCTCTGATCTCTCTCTCTCTCTCTTCGCGAATCCACCACAGTGTACGCCGTAACTCCCTCCGGTCACCGCCAAGCCCTACTACACCCGCACCGTGTCCATCAACGCCCCTGCTCCTAGATCGGTGCCCCGCCATCTCACACCACCGCCATCACCTCATTCTCTCCTTCTTAGCCACCGACGGTCGCCAATCGCTCTATTGCCGCCCCCTCTTCCTCTGCACTGCCAGCACCCCACTCCACCGAGTTCGACGACACCTCCCTCCTCGGCTCCACTCCACCGCGGCCTCGACTTCACCAACCACGTCGACGACTTCAGCAGCTCTGACCCCGCCGGCGCCACATCTACTTCACCAAGACCTCTCTGGCTTCTTCCTTGCAACCCCGTCTTCATCCACATCGTCGACCCCTGCTTCCTCTACGGCGCCGCCGACAACTCAGCCCTCTACTGCTTCTACTCCCTTTGGTTCACTCCAATCCCTAATTCCTCCTGCCTTCCTACATTTCACAATTAATGTTTACCCTAATTTCTCTTAATTGTGCACTGTTAATTACTACTGTGATTTGTGTTCAGTGATTATGTGAGCTGTGATGTATGCATGTGTTCAGTGTATTTGTGATCAGTGCTATGTAGGCTTTGTCCTGTGCTTGTCCTGTTGTCCTGTGTTAGTATATGTGTATGTTTGAGAGCCCCATCGAATTAGCTAGTCGGCGACCGTTTCCTCTCCTCGTGCTGTCTTGACTCCCCTTACTTTTAGACTCCCTCTTTTCTTCTTTCTAGGGTCTGTCGATAGTTAGGTCGAGCGATTGTAGTTGTTTGTTGTGTTGTCATGAGCCATCGTTGTCTAGTTAGTTGTCGACCGTTTTCTCCCTCATTCTCTCTCGACTTCCTGTTGCTTCTAGACTCCCCCAGTGCTTCTTGACTTCCTCATTCTATCTTGCGGTCGGTAGTTAGTTAGGTTGTCGGTCGGTAGTCGTGTTCGTTCATGTAGTCGTCGTTGTCGTTTGTGTGTCATTCGTGTAGTCAGTCATCGTGTAGTTGTTCGGTCATACGACATCCATTTGTGTGGTCGTTCGTCTCGTCGTCCTTTGTTTGTTCATTTATTTAGTTTGTTTGTCATTTTGTCCATGCGAGTTAAGAGTTCGTTTGGTAGTTCGTTCGTTCAACTGCTTGGTAGTCGTTTTAGGTTTAGTTTTATCCCCCGTTTCATTTGACCTAGCTTTAGCTAAGCACCGGTAGCTTCAGTCTAGTCCATGTGGAGAACACGACACTCACCGCTATTTCAGTGGCAACCCGTGCACTTGCAGGTGTGCTATTTTTGCACGATCACACCATTACCCAGACGACTGCCTCATGAACCTAATAGCATGTAGGCGTTGTGGAGAAAAGGGACATGAGAAAAGTCAATGTACTGCAAACTGCCCCAACTGTGAAGAAGACTATCCACCAGGAGAGTGTCCAACGAGCAAGATCACATGTTTTCTCTGTGAAGGACAAGACCACTGCCCCAAGGATTGCTCCATGAGCCTATTGCTGACCAAAGCAACTGAGATACAATGAATGAGTCTCCAAATTGCCATAGGACTTGTCATGCCTAGAGCGAGAAAAGATAACTAATGTCAGTTATCGTTTATTTTAAGGGGGGTAGCAAGAATAGACAAGAATGTTGGAAAACTGCTATGATGTATAATTACTTTTGGACACGATGATTTCAAGTGTCCGAGAGTTTAAATTACCATGTTCAGCAGAAAGAAGAATAAAAATAGGAATCCTAGTAGGGACAAAAGACTACCATAAAAATGTATCCATCATCGTATCTGCATCCCTAGAGCCATCTGCTCCCTAGGACAAAGGGCATCATGACAAGTAAAAATCTGGAACCTAGTGACAACCAGTTTAACCCCGTTTCTTTCTGCTCTACCGGAATCTCGGGGTCGAGATTCATTTAAGGGGGCTAGGTTTGTCACATCCTAAATTTCAAGTATTTAGAAACATGAAATTTTCAAAACTTTTCTTACATTTTGCTGGCATTCAAATTTCTTCTGAATATTTATTTGAAATTTTTTGAGTTTTGTGGTGTGCCAATTTAATAACCAAAAATAATCCCAAGTGCAAATAATAATCATGTAAGTAATAAAAATGAAAAATGATATTATAGATCATGAATTCAAAATACCAAAATCTTGAATTCAAATTCAAATCAATAAAACAAAACCAAAAGAAGTACTGGAGCATAACTCTAAATGGTTAGACCAAAAATTCTTCCTTTTAAATCAATTAGCATGCAAAACCCAAGAATTGAATACTCAAAAATTTCATCAACACGAAATAAAATAAAAAATAGAGCAATATTAGCTTTTGTATCTAGATATTGAACCAAAACCTGAATTGAAAATCCAAAATTAAATACAAAGCTTAAATAAAAATTCAAGTTTTGAATATCAAGCAAAACTCTAAAAATTAGTAAATCTCAATAAAAATTAAAATTAAAATTAAAAACCCAAAATTCAAAATAACGCTTAAGCCTTCTCTCTCTTCTCCCTCCTCCTTGCTGTCTTCTTCCTCACTGCGCTCTGTCTGCGCCCGACCAAGCTGGCCCCGCCTCCTCTGGCTCCAACTGCTCCCATCACCCGTCACCGCATGTCACCGTGCCATTGCTCCTGCGTCACCATGCCTGGCCTCGGCCCCGCCTCCACTGTGCATGCCCGTCGCCATCGCGTCACCTAGTGCCTCCATCGCATCGCCGTCCATGGCGCCATGCCATCGCCCACGCTGTGCCCTGTGCCCAAGTCGCCGACTATAGAGACACCACAGTAGCCCCTCCATCACTATAAGTAGTAGCTCGGCCCTCTCCCTTGCGCTTGCAATCCCCTACCTCCTTCTTCCTCCCTCACCCGAGCATCGGCCACCGCTGCCCCAAGCCATTTCGGCAACATCAGTAGGCTCCTTCCACTTTTGAGCGCGTCACTTCGTGTCCCTACTTCTCTTCTTCCTCCCCTCCGGTTTAATTGGAATCCCATGCACCTAGGATCACCGCGCCGCCCTTCTTCCCCATTGCCGGCCAAAACTGCCGCCACCAGTGCCGCTCCCTCCTCGGTGACCCTGGTCTGATTCCTCGCTGTGGGAGCAGCTCCTCGATGCCCCGAAGCTTCCTCGACAATCTCCCTTGCCGGTGTGACCCCTCCACCTGAGCCTTCCCGCGCCGCCCACGACTCTCATCGCCGGCGCGCTTTGCCATCTCCCCGGCCGAGCTACCACTACTGGTGAGTTCCTCATGGCTTGCTCTTGTTCGTGCTCCCCCTATCCCGCTCCCTCCTCCACGCCAGCGCTGCCGCCCCGTTCCACCCCCGCCTCCGGCCACCGTGCATTGCTGCCCGCTTGGCTCGGTGCCGCCTAAGCCATGAAATCGCATTCTCTAGCCTATACTCTTTCCCCGCAACCCATTTTCATGGTTTCCACTTCCCCTCAGCCACCGCTGGCTGCCGGCGATGCTGCCTCCTGCCCTGCGCCGCCTTGCACTATTTTGAGCTAATCTCCTTGCTCACCTCTTCAAAATTGATTTCCCCTTTCTGGTCACTAAAACCCCACTGCCCACACACACACTCTTTTTATTTTGTTTTATTTTCAATCCATTTCAATTAGGAAATTAAGCAAGGAAAAATTAGAAATTAATCCCTAAAAGCTACTAGATTGATTAGGATATAAATAAGCTTATTAAAGGCTTAATCTTGGATTAATCACCACATATTAGTAATGTGCCTTGAATATTCATTTAAAGTCTAATTATTAAATAATGGCATGGTGAGAAATTGAGTAAAAATCTTGCTTAGGTTTATGCTCTCATGAAATGATGATTTAGTAAATGAAGATTGCCAAAAGAATAAATCATAAATCCTTGCATATCAGTAAGATTATAGAACTAACCACTACATTGTTTAAACCATAACTATTATTTCTATATCCTAGAAATTATGAGAATCCTTTTTCGATTATTAAATGGCTTTGGTTAAATGCCCAAATTTAATAAAGATCCCAATTGAAAAGACACCCAAGATAAAGTTAAGGAAAATAAATTTGATATTATGATTAACTATAAAAGCAAGACTTTAAATTAAGGATTACCCTTAATTATAATTAAAATATATTCCTTAACATTTAACATGCCGCCATTAAATAAATCTCAGTGGTAGATCTAATTAAATGACAAAATCAAGCCACTTACATATATTCTGAAGTAAACGTTTAACCAATTATATGATTAATTAATTAGGATCACATAAAACGCTACATATCAAATTACTAGTAATACGTCGTCTTTGGAACCTCTGCCTTAAACCCATAAATGGCAACATTTGACCAATACCCAACTAAATTCATACACTTGCCCATATGTCTGTCTTGACTCATGGAACTTCCTTAATAAATATAAAAATAATAAAATAATTTATTAATAAAAAGATCGGGTCATCGTATCCTACCATCAACTATACCTAGCCATCTCCGAGTACTAAACAGAAATAATCTCATGAATATACCTTTATCGTGACCCATCCTTTGACCTCCATTTGACAAGTTTCACTGCCATATCCCACTTCCCTCCAACCACTATGACTCCAACAATACCCCGCGCCCAAATCAACCTTGTCTCAAATCACCTACTTAATCATAATAAAAGTTTATCAAGTTCAATTGGATTTATTAGGGTCTTATGAGTTATTTGCATTTATTTGAATTTAGTTGTTTATCGTGTAATTAGAAATGGGAGTCCTGAAGATTCAATGGATTAAGTGAGATCAAGATTGAGGTGAAGATAAAGACCAGAAACTCAAGACCAATGACAAGAAAGCTTGAGTGAGCTCAAGACTGCGGTAAACCGCGCAAGGCGAGTCAATACTTTGATCATATTGAACCTACATTTTCAGCAAATTACTTTTGTCCAAATTATCAAATTGCATGCTAATATTTTATATGCAAATATATGTTGATTTAAGATTCTAGGTATATGCCCATTGTTTAACTTGATTAGCATTACATCTCTTTTGAAATAATTGAATATGTAAGCTTTGTCACCCTAGCAAAATTTACAATGGTAACCTTTCAAAAATAAGTCTGTAATTATACGCCATGCTTAGTTTTGCTTAGATACTCGGGGGCGCTGAAATGCCCCAAGCATCATTTTTAATCACGAGAAACTAGTTTGGGCAGTCATGATGGTAATGACTAGTATATCTCGATATGATTATTTTATTCTTCCAAAAACCTCAAATTGCTTATGTATCTGGGCGGATGGTTCGGGGGTATGGTGTAGCGGTGCCCGAGAGTGTGGTTTGTGGTAGAACCGCCCAGATAACCCTAAGGACTGAAACTTGTCATGACCTCCTGTGTAAAACAAGTACAACCATAAGTCTGTAAATTACAACTTGGGCCCCGTTTGGCACAACCATAAGTGATTTAAATATTTTTATTTAATATATAATATAAATGAAATGAGTCATGTAAATGCACTTAACATGCCTGCAACTCTAGATCCAGGATTTCCTAGAGCTACAGATGACCAGCTCTAGGAAATCTACAAATTTCCTAGAGCTAGAGCTCTGCCAAATGGGGCCTTGCTTAGTAAATTTACCGGACCCTGAAAGTCATCATCATCGGTGGAGGAGTTGAGGTAGTGCAAGTGGTTGGTTCGTACGATGGCTTGAATGAGACACCCGCAGAGGGTGAAGTTTTCTGCGGCGCGCTAGCAGTGTGGGTAGCCAGCTGCTAACTGCATAGGAGAAGAACATCCCGCACAACTTATGAGACCTGCCGCAAGCGGGCCAAGCTCATAAGGGTGAGATGATGGAAGGGGCGAGGTAGTTTGAACGGTTATTGTGAGGGTCTACTCAACCGCATGACTAAGGAATCGTGTGGGGCAATGAGCAGACTATCTCTTGTGGGTAAAGTGTGCTAACTCTGCAGAGTCAATAACTATTCGAATAGCCATGCCCATGCTCAAGGGCGGACATGGGAACTTAACCATATATAGTTCTATTTCAAAAACTTTGTGGGTGGAAATGAGAAAAGTGAAGGGCAGTGGAAAGCCTTGATTTGTGTTGCCCTGGGTGTCACCCCAGTAATAATGTAAATGGCTATAAAACTGAAAAGTTAGCATATGGTGCAGAAATCATGTAAAGGTGGATGTAATTTGGATCTCTATTACTATTCTTTCACACATTATGTGTTAGTTCAAACGGCTAGGTCTCAGTAAATTTCTATGTATCATATTTCAAATGCAGTTTATGGCAAATAAAATAACCCGAGCCTTTCCTTGATAAACCATGCATTTTATCTAATTGCATCCTGTGTATTGGCTCGCAGAGCATGGTGGTTTGTGCTCACCCTCGCTCTCACAATTAATCCAAAATCAGGAGTCAGCTCGCTACGCTTCAACAATACGCCTAGACATGATGGTGAAGTAGATGAATGTGTCAAGAACTAGGTCGTGTACCCCCAGTTGGCTGCCTGTGGGCACGTCCTGAGGGTCTCACCTGTGTGCTTTATTTCCGCTACCGCAATTTATTGATTTCGGCCTGATCGGCCCATGAGTAAGTCTACTATTATATTTAAGCTTCCGCGTGATATGTATTTTGATGTTTGGTACTGTATCTATGAGCACTATCTACTGATCCAGGAAATAGTGCGGTGGAATCACAGAGGATTCTGGATTGTAAAATCCGGGTCCGACACGGAGGATTATTTTTATACAATAACGAATACATTCGGCGCATGAGATGAAGAGAAGGATCAGAGAGCCAAAACAATCAAAAGGTGCACATCGGGGAGACGAAGCGATATCACAGATGGTTCCAACCACAAGCCGTCTGTAATACGCAACTATCACATATGGTTTATACTAATAACTGTCTGTGAACTATCACATATGATTCTATTTAAAAGCCATCTGTGATATATGCAGTTATCACAGACAGTTCGTATTAAAAACCATCTGTAAATTATCATAGACGGTTATTGACAAGAACCGTCTGTGATAGTTGTGTATCACAGATAGTACACAGTCATGCTTGTAAAACTATCTGTGATAATTACAACATAGACGGTTCCCCCATAAACCATCTGTGACGAGGCGTCTAGTATAGCTTGTTTTATAGTAGTGGGAGGTAGAGTGTTAGGAATAAAGAGCGTGAGTGGGTGACAGCTTGGTTAGAATGGACTGTGAATAGGTGATAGGTTGGTTACGTACAATACAAAGCATTGGTGCCAGAGGTATGACTGGTATCAATTCTCTTTTCTTTTTTATTATCAATTCTCTTTTCTTTTTTATTAACACCTTCTGCAGTCTGATCACTAACCTCCTTCTATGGCTGTCCTTACTGCATTTTTTGGCTTGTGCTTTATCGGGTTATCCACCAAACCAAATCTAACATCCCAAAATTCACATCATGTTAAAATAAAAAATATTTAATCTTGTTGTCTATGTACTATTTGCAACTTGAATGTATTTTCCAATTATTAAAAAGATTTAATGTGATTAAACAACTTGTATTTTATTTAAAACCAGCATATTTCAAAATGCATCTATATTTTTTTAGATTTTATTTGCTATTTATTAGAGCTCAATTATTTTTTCCATTTTCTAGAATTTAGAAATCCTGGAAAATCCCAATTTTCTTTGCAGGCCGAATCCTTTCCCTTGGCCCATCTCTCTCTTTCTCTCTCTCTGCCCGCTCCACCCGTTTCTGTCCCTTCAATTTAACGCTGTCATTATGCAATGATTTTGTCATTTCATTCAAACTAACAGTCTGAAAGACTTGAACTGACGAATAACCCCCAAAAAACCTATGTATTACAGTGACGATTAAAATTGGAAATATTATTGTTCAAGGTAGTCAAGAAAACATTATTGGTGTATGAAATTCAACTTCATTCAAGATATTCGTGGCATGAGGTACAAACTGTGGGCCTGAAAGGCTTCCAGTGGCGACAAGCATGGGCGGACCCACAGGGTATGCCGGGTGGGCCACGGCATACCCTGGGGCGCAGGAGCCGGCCGGCCCATGCCTCCGCCGGTGGTGGGTTCGATTCGACCTTGGCTCGTTCGGCGGCGGGCTGTAGCAGTTGCCGCCGGGGTTCAGGCACGCCTTCTTCGCCCCCACCCCCCCTTCTGAAAGCTCGTCACTTCTGACTCCCTACCTCGTTCTCTTGTTGGAGATCAAGGAGCAGCACGGGGGGTCGCTGCAGTCGGGGCAGAGAAGTAGCCAATGGGGGAGGGATGCTTGGCTCGCCTGAGGAGAAGTGATGGGGATGCTTGTGCCTTCATCACGTTTGATGTAATGCCCACCATGTTCATCCTGCAACAGCTGCCTTGGTGCATGATGTCTGAGAACTGCTCACAAATTAAATCATCTTATTTCTGGAAGTGATCTAAGTGATTATCCCAACTTGATATTGCCTTTGATATGCAGGCTTGAGAATGCCATTGCAGTACGGCAACACCGTGATTGATATTTTAGGCGCAGATTGCGCATTCCCTGCTATGGCAAGAGAGTTTGACATGTCCTATTGTTACTTTTAGTTGGAGTTAATTTATTTCGAAGATTTCATTTGCTGGAGTTAATTTATTTCGAAGACTTGATTTGTTAAAGTAAGTTCTGAGAAATCTCGGGTCCTTTAGTTTTTTTGTTCTTAATGTCCTACAAAAAGGTGGTTCCTGGTGTTGCAAGGTGCAGATCCATAGCCATACGCATGGCAGATACCCAGTTTTGCTACTTGTGCGTTGGTTAAATGTGATAGGTGGCAGGATTACAATTCAAAAATCTGATCGATTTCCAAAGCATGCATTTCAAGCTATGGTGGAGGCCACACCCAGAGGTTCCAGCGTTGCAGTTAATAAAGTAAGCATGTAAAGATGGTGAGAATGTAAATGTATGAATGGAGTAGGTGATAAGGTACTACAAGGTATGTTGGGTGTGTGACAGCTTATTAATAAACGATTAAGGTTTTTGCAGTATTTATAATTCAGAAGATATGGTAAATTATTTGGGAGAATGGGATTTACATGACAATTATTGCCTTTTCGCTGTGAATCGAAGTAGGCCTATAAAAGTTGATGAGTTGATTACTGACAATGCCTCTACAACATCAAATGATTTTGCTAAAAAGTTCCCTTTTTATTGAGCCATGATTATTGTAGTTTGGCTAGCTAGATTGAAGAGTATCATATTCAGATTCTTCATATAGACATTTTGTTCAGTGATCTTTGGAAGATACAATATTAGTTTTGTCTTGACAGAAAACTGCCTATATGAAGATTCTGCACTTGTTTAACCTTGACAAAACATTTTTATAATAATTTTTCTCTGCATTTTGTCTATGGAAAATCCAGGTACACGAAACCACATCAATGTTTGTCAGACTAATATTTGTGGTGAGACTAATTTGCTTTTGATTTTGTATGCTTTCAGGAAAGCCAAAGAGCAAAGCTTTTATGTCATTAACTGTACAAAGTTTTTTTATTGAAGACACAGGTACAGACGATGGCCCATTCAAGGGCATGAGCCAGGGGCGGACCCATAGATCTAGATAATTTTGTTGATCTCTCAGGTAAACTTGTTGAAACAAAGAGGCATAAAATATATGATATGGTTTACATGCTTCTCAAATTGGTTTTGCTTCTACCAGTGGCAACAGCAAGTGTTGAAATGGTATTTTCTGCAATGGTTTAGTGGAAACAAAATTAAGAAATAAGATGGGTGATAGTCTTTTGGATGATTGTCTAGTCACATTCATTGAGTGGGATATTTTCTTTGAAGTGGATAAAGATGATATAATCGAGACTTTCATATCCTTTAGAAAGCGTAGGCCAAAAAAGTCAGACAAGTAGTATTGTAAGTCTCTATTATGTATATTTGAGACTATTAGTATTGTGTTTGAACTATTTATATTGTAATTTGTGCAAGTTTCTAACTTAATCTTTGAATTTAAGACTTATCATATTATTTAGTGCATGTATACTGAATTACGGTGCAAATTTTACAATTATTTACCGAATTGGCAAATGGTTTTACCGCATTGCGTATGAAAATTTTGGTGTGGCATACCCTTTGGTAAAATCATGGATCCGCCACTGGCGACAAGCAGTACTGTAAGCTTTCTCAAAAAAAAAAAAGCAGTACTGTAAGCACATGGTCGATGTAAAACCAACATTTTATATTCTGGATAACAAAAGCTAAGATGGAAGGGGCCAAGTTGAAAAAAGGTGCCAAGTGCACACTGACTTCATGGTGTAGTGGGCAGAACAAGTCTTGCTTAACGCTCACGTCAAGCACCATTGAAACTAGTTGAACTCAAAGCGTCCAAGCATTCCCATCAGTCATGTTGCAAGCCTACAATTGATGTAATTAAGCAAAAGAAGTCAGTTATAAGCTCAATTATCGGTCCATGAAGCCACATTGCTATGGTTGATGTGAAAAAAAAACATATATACCAAGTTATAATATATTTCTCACCTTTTCCTTTTTCATCGGGGTATATATTGCGTGGATATCTAGTTCAATAATATTACCACCGCAGGTATGTTCCTTGACCTTTTTGTATATGACACCCCTAGCCATAGTGAACTCTCCGGTTCCACCAATAAGGGCCGACTCACCTACTGTTACTGCACTACCCATGACCTGCAGTATGGACCCCTTAAACCTATTTCATATATAACACTGATTAATGCATGGAGCCAATAAATTGGACGTTGGACATCTTTTTAACGGTGAACTTCACTCTTTAAAGTAAATATACTTCCTAGTATTTAATCACTTTGAAGAATACGGTTCGGCTGAAAGCCTCATGGCTTATGGCTGAAAACACTGTAGCTAGCTGAAAAAAGCACTGTAGCTGACTGAGGCTTATTTAGCATAATTAAATTTTAAAAAATTTAAAAATAAAAAAATATGTTAGCCCATTGCGTATAATACAAACAGATACGGGAAAAAAAGAACCGGCAAAAAAGCTCAACAAAAAGCCAAAAGTTCAGAAAAAGACGAAACTTATGAATAGTGAAAAATAAGCCAAAAGCCAAAAGCCGAAGCCGAGTTGATCAGGGCTTTCTAGTATATAATCACTTTGAAGCATAAAACTTATATCCATACCTTGCATCCTCGAACACCATAGTGAAGGAATTGTAATGGCCTTTATCCTCCATAGAAGCCTGGCAATGCATTCCTTGGGCATGTGCAACGAGCTTTGCATTAGGGCCAAGTCCATCATATATGGTCCAATCGATAACGACGATTCTTCCAAACCCATGAGCAGCTTTAGTGTTCACTACTGCAATTTGTTAGATTTGATCCACTTCAATATGATGCAAGTACAAGTGGAAGTGAAGTTCATGCTCTTGGAAACAGTGGCGAACAGGAGCGGTTTTGAATAGATGTGCGCTGGGAAACAGTGTATACTACGATTTGTACTAATCTAAAATCTTCTTCGATGATTGTTGTGAGAAATGGGGGAGCTTGAGGGTGGTATTTATAGAGTAAGCTGGCGGCCAAGACCCCGTAGGCCAGCGGATTTTGGCTGGGCTTAAAAAAGGCTTACCTAGTGTAGCTACAGTAACCTTTTATAAAACGGTGCGTTTTTTCAAGACAAGGTCTAAAGGTCAGTTGTAGTACGTATTGTGCTGACTTTATATGTATCGGCTAAAATCGCATATGAGTACATCTCCCTCCGTAATCTCTCTCGCGAACAGCCAAAAGTCATAAGCCATAAGTCGAAAAGTATAAGTCACAGTCTAAAAGAACACATCCTTTATTCCGTTTCATTTCCCACTCACTCTGGTGCAATTAATAATATACCTCAGTTTTTCTACTCTTACTAAAGTCTGGCTTAATACTTTTTTATGCTACACCACTGTCCGCTAGCAAGTACACGTTAAATTATTTGATATCGAACATTGTTGGTCTCCAGGCGTATGAGGAGCATCTACGCGTTCGAGGCAGCGACAATGACGAATATCTACTCCTCATGCAGGCAAAGTGAGAGGCCCAATCATTGAAGCGCGAAGGCGGCGATTCTCACGGCAATGGTGGCTGAAGCCGCAGGAATCCCAAATTTGATAAGGCTAATGTGAGATGCTACAATTGCAATGACTATGGGTATTTTGCTTCCGAATACCGCAAGAAAAATGAGGAGGAGGCACATATTGTCGAGGCAGATGCCGACAATGAACCGGCATTGCTCTAAGTAACAAGATTAAAGAGATAATTGTTAGATTAATCTTATTTATGTTAGCATGTTTGTTTTGTACTGTGCACGTAGCACATGTTGCACGTCACGCCATTGAGTTTCTAGTCATTGCATGAACTAGTGCTGCATGTACGGAGGAGTAGTTCATAGTCTGCACATGCTGCATGTAGACTAGAATTAGTCTACGGAAGAGAGAGGTTCACGTTATGAGTCGGCGCTAGAACCAGTCATGGCTGTTATGGCCATGCACAAGCGGTGTGCGTATGCATGTACTGAACTTATTTAAGTTCGGATGGTGATAAGAGTCCTTTGATGCATTGAATAAGCAGAGAAACTGAAGGCAAGAAAAGATCTGAGCAGTTGCACATCACTATCACTTGTGTGTGTCCTCTCTCTGTGTCACCTCTCCGTATACTCCTGTTTAGCCAGCGTGAGTCTTGCATCAAGTAAAGCTACATCTTGTTTTCCCGCAGTAAAAACCCACAGCTCCTCCAGTAAAGGGCCGCACGTTAGCCGGTGGCAGTAGCACTTTCTCTTCCTAGTAAAGAGACTCATTTCACCCAGTGGCTCACAACACCTCATCCAGTAATTCTCCAACACACTTTCCTATTGTTCAAAGCGTTGATTAATGTATAGTTCGCACTTACGAATCTACTAGTTAATTAGTCGTATCCACAAGGCAAGCAATTATTGCAATTTTGTGCCTTATCACATGTACGTCAAGATCTGCGCAATATTTGACTCATATTTAGTCAGGCTAATTCTTTTCCTACTGTTCAAAGCAGACAGATTAAGTTCAGTGTTCTCAATTAATGTTTACATTACACACTATATATTTAACTAACTCCATCGACACAAGCTGCATAGGCCAGCAAGGCAAGTACACGTACACAAGTTATTCCATACGACTTACACAGCAAATGCCTAAGAATAATTTAATGCAAATCATAGTCCAGTATAGTCTCATTCTTAATATGAATTATTCTCAAATCTCATAACTAGACATATTTTAGGGAGTTATGCAGCTCCGTACAAGGAGCTACTTTTTGTTGCAATGGATCTTGGGATGGATATCTAGCCAACTTCTTGTCTTATCAAGCTTTTTTTTAAATTACTACGGTTTAATTTAATATGATTTTATTCATAGTTTAGAAGTATTCTTTGTTGGCACCGTGTGCTGCTCCAGCGTGAACTGAAGTCGGGAGCTGCCTGAACAATAGGAAAGAGTGTTGGAGAATTACTATATCAAGCCCTTGAATTTACTGAACTCTATCTTACTATAGTTTCTTTCTGCATCATGTAGCATTTAATCTAGATTACCATCATATGACCTATCCTCATCGAAAGCACAGTCCACAACTAGCATATCGTTGTCTCCCTCGATGATATTATAATTACCTTCCTATATAGTATTCTTCTCTTCACCGTGACTTGTCCAATATATGTACCCCTTTTTCAAACCCCTTCAAATCAAGCGAGTTTTGATCTATGATGAGTTGGTAAACATCTTCAGATTATTACAATCAATGCATAGACAGTACATATATTCCATTCTCTTCTTCAGCATATCCTCCTCAGCTGCTATTTTAAAAGCAAACACGCTATTGATGCACTCTTCACTCACACAGTTCTCAACATACATCAAGCTTCAGTCCATCTACGCTACGCATGTAACAAATTAGTGTCAAATTGGATTATTAATGCTACTATAGCTAGCCAATCTAATACTAACACATAATTGCCATTCACCTTATAATAAATTATCCATATCTAAATTAAGTATCTACCTATGTGCTATTTAACAATCAAGTCAAATTGAGCCCATAGGCTCTCTTCCCTTTCTTGAGGGGTCTCAATAAGGTTGACTCGGTCACCCCCTGCCTCAACTAAGCACTCCAACTGAAGGCAAGCCTCTTGGAGACATGCAACATCGTTGTGGAGGACCACGTCGATGGTGAGGTTAGCTCACTGGAAGCGAGAGACCAAAAGGAAGACGAGGCGAAGGAGGATGTCAAGACGGCGGAAGGTGGCCTTTAACTGCTTTGGCCAATCCTCGGACATAGGAGGGAGGACATTGTTTGCACATTATCCTTTCGTAGTATCCACCAGCGTACGGCTGGAGAGGTGTTCGCCCAGGATAGCCAGGTTGGCCATCAATGCCGATGATAAGGAAGAGTAGGGAGCCATTTTTTGTGCTTAAGAGACAAGAAAGATAGTCGGCCAGCGAGGTGCTCGTACATGATATGTGGGGATTAATCTACAGTGGTGGATGGTCATTTTTGTACAACAAGGACTACATTCGACGAGTGAGATGAAGAGACGCATCAGAGAGCCGAAACAATCAAAAAGCATGCATTGGAGAGATGAAGTGGTATCATAGACGGTTCCAACCATAAGCCGTCTGTAACACACAACTATCACAGATGGTTTATACTAATAATCATCTGTGAACTATCACATACGATTCTAATTAAAAATCGCCTGTGATATATGCAATTATCACAGATAGTTCGTATTAAAAACCGTCTGTGAATTATCATAGACGGTCATTGACAAGAACCGTCTGTGATAGTTGTGTATCATAGATAGTATATGGTCACGCTTATAAAACCGTCTGTGATAATTACAACACAGATGGTTCCCCATAAACCATGTGTGACGAGGCATTCAGTATAGCTTGTTTTATAGTAGTAGAAGGTAAAGTGTTATAAATGGAGAGCATGAGTGGATGACAGCTTGGTTAGAATGGAGTGTGAGTAGGCGACAGCTTGGTTATGTACAATGCAAAGAATTGGTGCCGGAGGTATGACTGGTATCATTTCTCTTTTCTTTTTTTTAACACCTTCTGCAGTCTGATCACTAACTTCCTTCTATGGCTGTCCTTACTGCATTTTTTGGCTTGTGCTTTGTCAGGTTATCGGCCAAACCAAATGTAACATCCCAGAATTTCATCATGTTAAAATAAAAAAAATCTTTAGTCTTGTTGTCTATGTACTATTTGCAACTTGAATGTATTTTCCAATTATCAAAAAGATTTAATGTGATTAAACAACTTGTCACCTTGTATTGAAAATATTTTATTTAAAACCAACATATTTCAAAATGCATCTATATTTTTGGATTTTTGGAGTTTATTTGCTATTTATTAGAGCTCAATTATTTTTTCCATTTTTGAATTCAGAAATCCTGAAAATCCCAATTTTCTCTACAGCTGAATCCTTTCCTCGCCCATCTCTCTTTCTCTCTCTCTCTGCCACACTGCACCGTTTCTCGTCCCACGCTGCCTTTAATTTAACGCTGTCATTATGCAATGATTTTGTCAATAGTAAATATCCCAAAAAACCTATGTATTACAGTGACGACTAAAATAGGAAATATTATTGTTCAAGGTAGTCAAAAAACATTATTGGTGATGAAATTCAACTTTATTCAAGATATTCGTGGCATGAGGTACAAACTGTGGGCCTGAAAGGCTTCCACATAGTGACAAGCAGTACTGTAAGCACGTGGTCGATGTAAAACCAACATTTTATTCTGGATAACAAAAGCTAAGATGGAAGGGGCCAAGGTGAAAAAAGGTGCCAAGTGCACACTGACTTCATGGTGTAGTGGGCAGAACAAGTCTTGCTTAACGCTCACGTCAAGCACCATTGAAACTAGTTGAACTCAAAGCGTCCAAGCATTCCCATCAGTCATGTTGCAAGCCTACAATTGATGTAATTAAGCAAAAGAAGTAAGCTGAATTATCGGTCCATGAAGCCACACTGCTAAGGTTGATTTGTACGTGTGAAAAAAAATATACACCAAGTTATAATATAGTTCTCACCTTTTCCTTTTTCATCGGGGTATATATTGCATGGATATCTAGTTCAATAATAATACCACTGCAGGTATTTCCCTTGACCTTTTTGTATATGACACCCCTAGCCATAGTGAACCCATGACCTGAAGTGTGGACCCTTAAACCTATTTCATATATAAACACTGATTAATGCATGGAGCCAATAAATTGGACGTTGGACATCTTTTTAACGGTGAACTTCACTCTTTAAAGTAAATATACTTCCTAGTATCTAATCACTTTGAAGAATAAAACTTATATCCATACCTTGCATCCTCGAACACCATAGTGAAGGAATTCTGGGAGCCTTTAGCCTCCATAGAAGCGTGGCAATGCAATCCTTGGGCATGTGCAACGAGCTTTGCATTAGGGCCAAGTCCATCATATACTGTCCAATCGTTTACGACGATTCTACCAAACCTGCTATCAGCTTTAGTGTTCACTACTGTAATTTGGTTATGATTTGATCCACTTCCAATAAGATGCAAGTACAAGTGGAAGTGAAGTTCATGCTCTTGGAAACAGTGGCGAACAGGAGCGGTTTTGAATGGATGGGCCATAGCTACAATCTGTACTAATCTAAAATCTTCTTCGATGATTGTTGTGAGAAATGGGGAGCTTGAATTGAGGGTGGTATTTATAGAGTAAGCTGAGGCCAAGACCCTGTAGGCCAGCGGATTTTGGCTGGGCTTAAAAAGGCTTACCTAGTGTAGCTACAGTAACCTTTTATAAAATGATGCGTTTTTAAGACAATGTCTAAAGGTCAATTGTAGTACGTGACAGTGCTGAATTTATATGTATCAACTAAAATCGCATATGAGTACCTCTCACTCCGTAATCTCTCTTGCGAACAGCCAAAAGTCATAAGCCATAAGTCGAAAAGTATAAGTCATAGTCTAAAAGAACACATCCTTAATTCTGTTTCATTTCCCACTCACTCTTGTGCAATTAATAATATACCTCAGTTTTTCTAATCTTACTAAAGGTCAGGCTTAATACTTTTTTATGCTATACCACTGTCCGCTAGCTAGTACACGTTACATTATTTGATATCGAACACTGTCCGTCTCAAGGCGTCTAAGGAGCATCTACGCGTTCCAGGCAGCGACAATGACGAATATCTACTCATGTAGGCCAAGTGGGAGGCCCAATTATTGAAGCGCGAAGGCGGTGGTTCTCACCATAATGGTGGCTAAAACAGCAGAAATCGCAAATTTGACAAGGTTAAAGTGAGATGCTACAACTGCAACGACTATGGGTATTTTGCTTCTGAATGCCGCAAGAAAAATGAGAAGGAGGCGCATATTGTCGAGACGGATGCCGACAACAAACCAGCGTTGCTCTAAGTAACAAGATTAAAGAGGTAATTGTTAGATTAATCTTATTTATGTTAGCATGTTTGTTTTGTACTGTGCACATAGCCCTTGTTGCACGTCATGTAGGTGAGTTTCTAGTGTTGCTGCGCCCACGGAGTAGTTCATAGTCTGCGCGTGCTGCATGTAGACTAGAATTAGTTTACGGAAGAAAGAGGTGCACGTTATGAGTTGGTGCTAGAACCGGTTAGGGTTGTTATGGCCATGCACAAGCGGTGTGCCTATGCATGTACAGAACTTATTTAAGTTCGGATAACGATAAGAGTCCTTTAATTTGATGCATTGAATAAGAGAAACAGAACTTATTTAAGTTCGGACAGCGAGAAGAGTCCTTTAATTTAATGCATTGAATAAGAGAAACAGAAGGCAAGAAAAGATGTGAGCGGTTGCAGATCACAATCACTTGTGTGTGTCCTCTCTCTGTGTCACCTCTCCGTATAGTCCTGTTTAGCCAGTGTGAGTCTTGCATCAAGTAAAGCTACATCCTGTTTCCCAGTAAAACCCCACAGCTCTACCAGTAAAGGGCCGCACATTAGCCGGCGGCAGTAGTACTTTTTTTTCCTAATAAAGAGACTCATTTCGCCCAGTGGCTCACAACACCTCATCCAGTAATTCTCCAACACTCTTTCCTATTGTTCAAAGCATTGATTAATGTATAGTTAGCACTTTCGAATCTGCTAGTTAATTAGTCGTATCCACAAGGCAAGCAATTAATGCAATTTTGTGCCTTATCACATGTACACAACATCTGCGCAATACTTGACTCAGATTTAGTTAGGCTAATTCTTTTCCTACTGTTCAAAGCAGACAGATTAAGTTCAGTGTTTTCAATTAATTTTTACATTACACACTATATATTTAACTAACTCCATCGACACAAGCTGCATAGGCCAGCAAGGCAAGTACACGTACACAAGTTATTCCATACGACTTACACAGTAAATGCCTAAGAATAATTTAATGCAAGTTCAGATAGTGATAAGAGTCCTTTGATGCATTGAATAAGAGAAACAGAAGACAAGAAAAAGATGTGAGCGGTTGCACATCACTATCAGTGGCGAACCCAGGATTTTATCAAAAGATATATCGTACCAAAATTTTCATATGCAATTCGATAAAACCATTTGCCAATTCGGTAAATAATTATAAAATTTACACTGTAATTCGGTATATAGGCACTAAATAATATGATAAATCTTAAATTCAAGGATTAAGTTGGAAACTTGCACAAATTACAATATAAATAGTTCAAATACCATACTAATAGTCTCAAATTTACATAAATTACAATATAAATAGTGCCGCCCGACACATTGATATTTTGTACCATTTCACAATAAAAAGCATTTATGTTCTCCACACAACATTTATGTTTTCCCCACACAACACTATCTCAAGACGAGGATCTTCACTAACATTACATCTATCTGTAGAACATTAGAAGGTAGAATTTACTATCAGCTAAGATGAGGCTTGGACATTAGAAGATAGAATTTATTAGGTAAGACGAGGCTTGGTGTATCTGGACATTTGAGAAGGCTTTGGATTGTAGGAAGATAATTATCACTTGCAGCATGGAAAAATAAAGTGTCAAATTCACCATCCCTCCCTCCCTCCTTCTATCTCCCTCCTTGGCACAAGGCATTCTATAGTATATTTGGCATTGGCAAACTTTATGGAAACAATTGCATGTAACTAGGCTCGCTGCTCTTTTTTATACTCCCCTCCCCACCACCGTACAAGCGACACCCTGGGCGTGGGAAGCAATTATCCATTAGAAATTCTCTGTTTTTACAAAATCTGGGATCAAAGTAGATGAGATAATTTTGTTTCCTGAAATTTGCTGTTGACTTGCATATACAATGAGTAAATCTTGACTAGCAACAAAATGATGAACTAAGACTATGGAGTAAAACGTCAATTTGAATATATACGTGCCCCAAACAAATAGTGTCGATTCTTGTCTCTGCGAATTACGCCCAAATAAACCAAGAAACAACATAATCACCCTGTGCATCTCTCTGCAACTCCCCCTCACTATCTTTGGAAGCAGAGGACCTGCACGCGAACCTACACGCTCCAAATGCAAATTCAGAACACAAATCAATGCCGCATCCTATCCGACCTTGGAAGCATTTCATCAAATAGTTAGGGGGCACGTCCTACACAAAAGCTCAGACTCCTTCCAAATAAGCACCCCAATCTTACAAAACCATCCCAATCCACACCCCAATTTTATCAAAACAATTGTGATCGTGCTCAGAACGACGATTGACAGATTTTACGAGAGGCGAAAAGGGAGAGGAGTGGAGGGGCGTGATTGCTCACTCGGTAGCCATAGTAGTTCCTGTAGTTACCGTAGATGAACACCTCCTTCTTCCGCTTCTGCCCTTTACCTCCGCTGTCGCCTTCTCCTCCCATCCTGTTGTTTTGTCTCCTCTTCCCATCCCCTTGGGCTCCCTTGGCTGCGGACAGTGGTCACGCCGCGTCCTCCGGCGCGGCAGCCGTGCGGTGTCGAGTGGCACGACCGAGGTGCGTGGCGGTTGCGCGCGGGTGGGCCGAGCATCGCCAGCAGAGAGCGGCACCAGGAGGCACGGCCGAGGGCGACGCAACTGTTGGTGGTAGTGCGCACGGCCAGGCGAGGCGCTGTAACACCCCAGTCAAGCAATGACCCGGAATGTTACCAATCTAGAAGTAAAACAAGGATAAACTAACTATGCCATACAAAATTCGGTAGAACCTCCCCTGTATTGTAATTAAAGACAGAGGTTGCAACAAGCATAAAATAGAAGAAATGAATAACATCAAGAATAATAAAATCTAAGCAAAATAGTTTAAGTTTACTAATGGATT
This sequence comes from Dendrocalamus sinicus, assembly GCA_036346575.1. NCBI lineage: Eukaryota > Viridiplantae > Streptophyta > Magnoliopsida > Poales > Poaceae > Dendrocalamus > Dendrocalamus sinicus. The sequence continues at coordinate 3,075,995 of CM070669.1, forward strand.
CATAGATATAATAATTAAATAAAGAACGGAAGCATCATAAAAGAATTCTAATCCTTTATTACAATTTAAATCCGACAATCAATAATCATCTACTACTTAAGTAATTAAAGCAAATAGCATTTTATTTTCTCCCCTCTTCCAATGTGGATAGATCGTGCAAAGTGCAATAATACTAATATATCATTTTCCCATTCATGCCGATCACATAAAGGTACCTAAAACAAACACAACAACAGCAAGAGTGAGTCCAACGACCCAGCAAATATAATAGATAGTAACAAGTACATTTATGAACGTCACCTCACAAATCCATCCATCAACCATATAAACAAGCCATGCTATGCAAGATGATCAAAAAATCTCTTTATCTCTTTCTCTTTTGCATTTTACCGGTAATGCAAAGTGTGCATCCGTCGATGCACACCCATGCCGTACCACACAGTGCAGGACCAATGCCCATACTCCACAAGTATGGGGACCTTTAGCCCGTCATGTCATCAACATGACGGGGACCTCGGCGCTTACTCATCTCGTGACCAAGACTTCAATAGATCAACATGATGCATATGCATGAATGTCTCAATAAAATAAATCTTGCATTCACGTTATTCATGCACCAGAAATACTCATGAACACTGTAAATTGCAATCACCCATAAACAGCACCAATACATCCTTACCACAACCATGAACACATATATTCATATTATAGATCAAACATCGACATTCCACACTATCAATTTTAAACCATCATTATACTTGCCTTAACCGCGAGAAAACAGGGGACGTGCAGAAGGTGCCACCTCTGGGATCCGTCCTCCACCTGAATAATAATTATAATATTTGCTAAGAAAATAGTAGCAGACCTTTGCCCAAATAAAACAATCACGAACCAGTAAATTCGTCTAACTTGGTTCCAATTCCCAAATCCTACAGGTTATCCTGCCCCCCTCTGTGGACAGTCAATTTCAAAAATTCATATCTATTGGTACAGGAGTCCGAATAGGGTGTTCTTAGACTTTCTGGAAAGATAATTAAATTATCTAACTAATCCTAGTTGGTGAACCTCGCTGAATCGGCCATATTCTACCCCCACCATCCAACTTTCTAAAACATCAATTTCACATCGGGTTCTCTGGACAGGGCACTAAAAATGCCATAACTTTAAGCACAAGTGTTTGAATCATGATTTCTTGACCTTCCTGGAATATGGATATCCTCTGATTCTCCCGTTTTCTAATCGCCCAATCCAATCTACCAAAACCTGACAGAAAACTCCCGATCTGCAGAACAGTCCTACTAGAAAAATCATAACTTCTGCTACAAAGGTTCGAATGATGTGTTTTAGCACTTCATGGAAAGATAACGACGTCCTCTATAACTCTCTAGGAGAAGCCAAGATCTAAAACCCCACGAAACTACCCCAAAACAGCCGTCCAATGAAATCTGTCCTAGCAGTCCAGAATACCGACATTGCTAGCACAATTAAAATATACATCTAATTGGGGGAAAACAGGGGTTACCCTTCACGAATCACTGAAGAACACGATGAACACCACGCGATCCCCTTCCCCTTCCGTTTCCCTTTTTCCCTTCCTCTCCTCCTTCTTCCGGATCAAAAACGTCTCGCTGCGATTGATCCCTTCCTCTGCTCGACCGGCAGCAAAGGGGTCTTTTTCACCGGTAGAAGGGGCTTCAATGGAGGAGGGGGGAGGAGGAGGGGCTGCTGGAGGCGCAGGGCAGGGAGGGGTGCTGCCAGGGGGGAGAGAGGAGGGAGGAATAGGGGTGGCGGCTAGGGTTTGGGGGGAGGGGCGCTTCCCCCCCTTTTTGGCCGGCCTCCACTTGGGCCGAGGCCCAGGCCCAGGTTGTAACATCCTGATTTTCAGAGCCTTTTTGAAGCTTTTAAAATAAAATTCACCATTTTGATTTTTCTGGAATTAATTAAAGCTTAAGTGGAATTTTCATTAATTAAAAAGATTTAATATGATTAAGTTAAACATTAATATTTGTCAAAAATATTTTATTTGAGTTCCTTGAGCCTCAAGGGCTTTTCTGTAATTTTCTGGATTTATTTGCTATTTTCTAGAGCTCAAAAGTCTTTAAATGAATTTCTGGAAAAAGAAAAAGAAAAGAAAATCCTAAACCGGCCAGTGGGCCGAAACCCACCAAGCCGGCCCGGTCCAGCTCCCGCCCGGCCTGCTCCGCCCCTCGCCACGCGGCGCGCATCCCCGCCCGAGCACGCCCGCTGGATGGAGGCCACACGTCGCCTATCCAGCGGCGATCCCGCCGCGCTCGATCGCGGCGCCGCTCGCCGTGCGGCCCGACAAGTGGGGCCCACATGTCGGGTTGTCCCGACCAGACTCGTCCCGTCTCGGCGGGACTCGCGCCGCCTTCCTTTCCGCCACCGCCGCTTTATCCGTCGCCGCGTGTCGCCGGACACCTCGCCGCTGGTATAAAGGGCCCGACCTCGGGTTCTCCTCGTCCCCAGCCGCCGCCGCTTGCCGCCGCTAGCCACCGTCGCGTGGCGCCCGCCGCCGAGCCGCCGTCCGCCATCCTCGTCGACGACGTCGTCTCGCCGCCGCCGTGGTCGCCTCCGCGGCCGCCGTGGTTGCCTCCGTCGCCGCCGTCGTCGCCGCGCCGGTGAGCCTGCCGCCGTGGTGCACCGTCTCGTCGCGTCTCGCCGCCGCCGGCCAGACCGCCGCCGCCGCTCGGTCATCCGCGCCGCCCGCGACGCCCGACCTGCGCCGCGCCGCCTCGCGTCCGCACCCGCGTGCGTCGGCAGACTAACGCCACCGCGCCGCCGCCGCCTTCCGTGCCGCGTCCTCAGACCGAAGTCGGCCGACGGTGGGACCCACCCGCCAGGCGTAAGCCGTAGACCGCACAGCCACACAAGCCGAGCCACGTCAGCCCTAGGCTGACCTGTCATCCACGTCAGCGCCACCTGTCACACCACGTCAGCACCCGAGGCCCCAGATGCCACGTCACCCTGCCACGTCAGCCGCCATGTCACCCTGCCCTGTCATCTGCCACGTCAGCGTCATGCGTCCACGTGACGCCACGTCAGCCGCCGCGTCAGCTCTGGCCGCCGCGCCCGCAGTCCAGTCGCCCGCACTGTTCCATGTGCCGAGTCCACCATAGACCCATTCTCCCGTGCACCCGGTCCACAGCACAGTGCAATTTCCCAATTTCAGCCTTTTTCCCAAATTAGATTTTCCAAGAGCCCGTTCTCCCTCGTCCTATCTCCGATTGACCCGATTCTTTTTCCTAAATTCATATAAAATTGAGATCTACCTTTTGGTTCAGGTTTGAAAGTTTTTGGAGTTTATTTGAATTTTATTTGATTTTATTTTGTCTTTTCGATTTGATTTCTCTCGTTAGATCACGCGTTCGAAGGAGCGGAAGTTGGATTTGAAGATCAAGAGCCATCAACTGAGCAAGGCCAAGGCAAGTCGTGTCCTTTGATCATGTTGAACCCAGTTTTCCAATCTATTATGTATTACTTTGTTTTACATTATCATGCATCGCTATTTTATTACCAAACCTTTGTATTGGTAGTTAATGACCTAATTGATTATTTCCTCCTTGATAATTTGAATACCATGATTCTATTGTCACCATAGGATGGGTAATTATTTAGTGATACAATATTAGTTGTCACATGGGCTATACGCTTAATTTGCTTAGCCATGCTTATTATTAGTACGTTGGGTCTATTATCACATGTGTTAATTAATCTTGACTTAATGATATACTGGAACGTGGTGGTTAACCACAGTTATAAAATTTGTTTGTCATGACATGGGTAGTGTCATGGGCATTGGTAATACAAACTTTGTTTTCACTTGGGCGAATGATCGTGCAGTAAAGGGGGTGCTGGTTGCACATGGGATGTGAGTGTTTCGCCCGGGTAATACTTAAGGACTTAACTTTGTGCGCCATTGATCTGAGCTTTATCGTGCAAACCACATGTCTAGTATGGGATAGACCTAGCATAATAATTTGTGAAGTCTCCACTTTGGTTTTACTACCGATGTTGTTGTGGCGTAAGAGGGGGCAATTATCGACTAGGGGGTTACCCTACTCGACGGTGAAACCTTAGCGAGTGGGATCAGGTGGAGATGGATCATTGTAAAAGCCTTGTTGTGATTATCTTTAACGTGAGGATTATCACATCGTGTGGGTACAGTTGTGCAACCTCTGCAGAGTGTAAAACTATTCGAATAGCCGTGTCCTCGGTCATGGACAATGCTCGGTGATTTCACACGAGGGTAGGGTTTGCCTAAAATGTTGGTTGGGATAAGTGAATGGGTAGTTCACTGGTGAATCCATTGGGTGGATGGTTAGTTCACTCATGGTTGTACTCAATTCCTTTGATTACTTATTTATTATCTTTTCCAAAGTTTGCTTTTCAATCTATTTATTATATTTACTTTAAATTGTTGCTTTCTGCAAAATTAACCTTTCAGCAATCCATTGGTAAGCTTTGCATACTATATTGCATTCTTTGTTACAAACGACTTGCTGAGTACTCTATGTACTCACGGTTTCATCCGTATTTGCTCAGTTGAGGAAGAAGGACCAGATCAGCAGGAGCTACTAGAAGGAGGATACTTTGAAGACTTCGCGGATTAGGACTTCGCTCCCCAGTCGATTGCCTGTGGGCATGTCGAATGGCTACTACGTTTATTTTTTTGGATTTCCTCTGCTAGTTTCTTTAAGCCATTCAGGCTAATAATTGTAAGCTTGGCCATAAGGTCGTACTCTGATAATTATCAATATAGTTTGGATTTTCCTTAGTATATCGTGATGTGGATGATATTTATCTATGTTCATACTGTGTGCACTAGCGTGATCCTGGACTAGTGCAGAATACACAGGAGAGTCCGGATTTGCATATTCGGGTCTCGACACAGGTTGCCGAGATTTTTTCAGAAATCCCCCTCTAAAAATCATTTTTTAATTCTTTTCTATAAGGTCTCTCACTCCAATTAATCGATTAACTCTTGAATCGCTTTTGGGGTATTACATTCTACCCCCCTTAAACGGAATTCGACCCCGAATTCTATCCACACTTACACCAAGTTTAAATCTCAGCTAAAACTTAACCATATTAACACGCTCCTGTTGTGAATAGTTCCAGATATTGCTCACGTATGCGAGACTCCAATTCCCATGTGGCCTCTCTCTCTGTCTACTGCAACCAAAGCACCTTGACATACTTTAAAATTTTTATTCCTCTAAGCTTGCACCTCGCGCACAGATGTTGGAAGATCCAAGCGGTATGCCAACTTCTCGATCTGAGCCATGATCATGAACCTCACCACACCCTTGGTACTGAACCTCACCACACCCTTGGTGGGAGATACTCTCAAGAGCACCTAATTCCCCCACCTCAGATTCCATATCCCTTCTTGTCGAGACCCGAATATGCAAATTCGGACTCTCTGTGTATACTGCACTAGTCCAGGATCACGCTAGTGCACACAGTCAAACATAGAGGTAAACATCACCACAATCTCGATATTAAATAAGGGAAACTCAAATTATTAATCAATATCCAAAAGTGAGACCTTATGGTCAAGCTTACAATCTCAATAGCCTTAGGGGCTTAACAAAAATTAGCAGCGGAAAATCCAAAATGAAACGTAGTGGCCAATCGACATGCCCACGGGCAATCGAGTGGGGAGCGAAGCCTAGAACGCGTAGTCGTCGAAGTACTCGCCTCCTGGAACCTCCTGCTGGTAGTACTCCTCTTCCTCAACTGAGCAACATAGGCGTAAAGCCGTGAGTACATTGGTACTCAGCAAGCCGTTTGTAACAAATGATGCAATATAGTATGCAAGGCTTACCAATGGAAGGCTGAAAGGGTTAATTTGCATAAACAACATTTGAAATTACCATGAATAGATTGAAGGCGAATTGTAAATAGGACAATAATGAATAATCAAAGGAATTGAAGTAAACTACTTATGGACCTCCCATCCACAAGCTAAACCCACAGTGAATTAACCATCCACTGACCAGCTACACACTTTTCCAAGAGTAACTATACCTCGTGTGAAATCACCGAGCATTGTCCATGACCGAGGACACGGCTATTCGAATAGTTTTACACTCTGCAGAGGTTGCACAACTGTACCCACACGATGTGATAATCCTCACGTTAAAGATAATCACAACAAGGCTTTTACAATGATCCATCTCAACCCGATCCCACTCGCTAAGGTTTCGCCGTCGAGTAGGGTAAATCCCCCTAGTCGATAATTGCCCCCTCTTGCGCCACAACAACATCAGTAGTGTAACCAAAGTTGAGACTTCACAAATTATTATGCCAGGTCTATCCCATACTAGACATGTGGTTTGCACGGTAAAGCTCAGATCAATGGCGCACAAAGTTAAGTCCTTAAGTAATACCCAGGCGAAACATCCACATCCCAATGTGCAACCTGCACCCCCTTTACTGCACGATCATTCGCCCGAGTGAAAACCAATTTTGTATAACCACGCCAACGACACACCAATGCCATGGCACAAATTTTATATTGGTGGCACTAACCACGATTCGATATATCATTAAGTCAAATTATTTAATCACATGTGATGATGAACCCAAACGATACTAAAAGCATAGCTAAGCATACTAATCGTGCCATCCCAAATGTGATCGTAACATAGCATCACTACTAAGTTTCCCAACCTATGGTGACAATGGCATCATGGCATTCAAATTTAACAAGGAGGGAATTACTCAATTGAGGTGATAACTACCAATTACAAGGTTTGTATAAAAGTAGCGATGCAATGTAATTTAAAACAAAATATTTAAATAATAGATTGCAAACTGGGTTCAACATGATCAAAGGACACGACTTGCCTTGGCCTTGCTCAGTTGACGGCTCTTGATCTTCAAATCCAACGGCTCCTCGAACGCGTGATCTAACGAGAGAGAAAACAAAACGAAGAGATAAAATAAACTCAAATAAAATTCAAATGAACTCCAAAAATTCTCAAACCTGAACCAAAAGGTAGAGCTCAATTTTAGATGAATTTTGGACAAAGAATCGGGTCAATCGGAGCTAGGACGAGGGAGAACGGGCCTCTGGAAAATCTGGTTTTAGGAAAAAGGCTGAAAATCGGAAAAGGCATCATCTTGTGGACCGGGTGCACGGTGAGATGGGTCTACGGTGGGCTCGGTGCATGGAACAGTAGGGCTGACCGGGCTGCTGGCGCAAGCAGCTAGGGCTGACATGGCAGACACGTGGCGACACGTGTGCACGTTGGTCGACGTGGCGGTGACATGGCAGTGATGTGGCGATGGCGTGGCAGTCGACGTGGCATCCGGTGTGCTCGGCTGCGGCGTGGTGCCCACGTGGCACCGACGTGGCTTGACACGCCGATCTAGGGTCGACGTGGCTCGGTGACTCGGCACGGCGTGGCTAGATCGGCTCACGGTCTATGGTTGGTGACGGCGGGACCCACATGGCGGCGGCGAGGTGCACGGTGGACGGCGTCCACCGGAGGCGAAGGGACGCGGGCGTGGCGTCGCCACGACGCGACTCGGCGCGGGCGCAGGCGGCGACGAGCGCGCGCGGCGATCGGGCGAGGCGGCGCGGCGCGCCGGCGGGCGAGGCGCGGCGGCGGTATCCGGCGACGGATCTGCCGGCGAGTCATCGGCGGCGGCGGCGACGTCGGTGACTCACCGGCGCGAACGGCGGAGAACGGCGGCGAGCGGCGGCGGCAGCGGAGGGCGGCGGTGAACGGCGACGAACAACGGCGAGCGCCCGGCGGCGAACGGCGTCGGCGGCGGCAGCTCGCGGCGGCGGCGGCGAGGGCGCACGGATCACGGCGAGCGGCAGCGCGACGCGGCGAGCGGCGGCGAGGAGGCGGCGGCGCGCAGACGGCGGCGGCGGCGAACCTCGGGTTCGCGCCAATAAATACCCGGCGCGGCGCGGCGAGTGGGCTCGCCCACTAGGGTTAGGGTTAGCGGCGCCGACAGGGGGCCCACACTGCCGGTGGCACTGACGAGGCGAGCGGCCGGATGGCGCGCGGCGAGAGGAGCGCTCGATGGTCGACGCGTGTCGGCCATCCGCGCGCGCTCAAGCGGCGCGGGAGCAAAGCGGATGTGCGACGCGTGGTCAAAAGGGCAGGCCGAGGCTGGTTGGGCCAGCTGGGTGGGCTGCGCCCACCGGCTTTAGGATTTTCTAATTCTTTTCTTTTCGAAATTCAAATAAAGACTTTTGAGCTCTAGAAAATAGCAAATAAATCCGGAAAAAATCACCAAAAATTCCAGAAAATTCCTTGAGACTCAGGGAACTTAAATAAAATGATCTTGGCAAATTTAATGTTTAATTTAATCATATTAAATCTTTTAATTAATAAAAATTCCAATTAAGCTTTAATTAATCCGAGAAAAATCCAAATGGTGAATTTTATTTTAAAAGCTTCAAAAGGCTCAAAATCAGGATGTTACACTTCTTCTCACATTTGCATACCAAGGCCACTCGTTCAAGCTGTCTTCGGACCAAATCAAGACCCAAGATCGCTTTCACTCACCGCTTCCCAAAGAAAGGGTGACTGCATCTAAGCCCATACAACACTTCGAATGATGTAGCTTTAATTTCTGGAATGGTAGCTGTTATTATAAGCGAACTCCGCTAAAGGTAGCTGATCCTACTCGTTGGTCAACGGCTTTAATGGAAACCCACACTCCAGATCTTTCAAGCACTCCCTCGATACCGGGTCGTACCAAACGTTGTGTACCCCACTCTGGGACCCAAGGTGGTCCTAGTGATACACCAACCTCCGAATCCTTGCAACTAACAGAAGCGACTGAATATACCTTGGGTTATCATTCCCTTTGGTATCAACTCACACAACCTGCACAGCACATGTAACTCTTGTTCCAACTCTCAATCGATCTTTTTACCATAACAAGGAGTACCTCCTTTAACTACGGACGCACAGCAGTGCTCATTGTAAACCAACTCCTTTACAAATAGAATTCAACTGAAAATAAGGGATTCTCATCGCAACCACACATCACCAACTCCCCATCAAAAGGGTCAAATCAAAAGAAAAAATGAGGATTCAACACGAGAACCTTTCCACATTCTAAGTAGGTAGTTTGCATATAAACAACACATAAGTCAAAGGAGAATCACTCAAATATCAAACCTGTCCATTATTTTTCCTAAACCGGAAAAACCACACATGCCAACATAAAGCCAACTCAAACCACAAAAGACTTTTTCTATCATCACATAGCTCAAACAAGAATCAAAGAGCATTTTACTACCTGAGAAACTATTGTTTTTTTTCTTCTAGGAATAACTTTCTCTTGATTCACAAGATTCCAAATCATCACACACCACACTAACTCATTTCTCTTAAATTGGCAACATCAACTCTATGCTCAAACCGAGTGTATCCACCACACCCTTGTAGAGGGACTCTCACTTCTCACAATAACATACTCTAGTCAACTCCGCTACCAACAAAGTTACTTTAATGAATAATTTCCAATGCACCTCATCGTTATTTTCACCCACAATCACTTCACCACAATTCTTTAAGGATAATCAACTTGAAATTCTCAGCACACACACTCATTCACTACACCCAAAGGATACTATCAAGGAACATCACAATATTTAGAATTCTCTCCTTCCACTATTCTCACACAACATCATTAGCCTCCAAGGTCCTAGCATGGAACACCAAACCCAAAATGTCCATCTCCGGGCTCCTATATATGTACTTGATATAACTGATATAAAGACTCTCGAATTCGGTGACTAAAATTCCCATAATCGTACATGCTCAATCATTAACAACCACATAAAAACATATTCTCGACCTAATTATCTTTAGGAAGATTCTAACTCCTAGAGGATTACTTGCTGAATTCAAGTCATTCATGGCAATAATTCAACAATCCCTACTATCCCAATAATTCTCATAACGGTTAGACTTCTTCACAATTATAATCTCATTAACTACACCAATATAATCCTTCTACTAAACCTTGCAAAGTACCCAACCATGATACTCTAATAAAATTGAACAAGATTCTCATACATTCGATAATTCTAATGTTCCATCAAAATGAACAAAACATTCCTAGACCACAATTTATTATAGGTTCCTCTAGTTGCAACCATGTAACCATTAACTCCAAAGACAACATCTTCTTTAAATCAAATCCCCGCCTACAATTTTTCCAACGAATCAATTTATCACTCTATGAATCTCAAACAACTTGACACCCACAATCTCACCAAAATCAATCTCATAACCACCCCAACCAGTTGCCATAAATATCCTAAAGGACTTGCAACCCGAATCGGTTACCCCTTTCCTAGAAGAGACAAAAAGTAGTAAATTTCAGCAGATAGACAGATGTTACCAGTTGCAATAGACACCAGACCAAGGAAAATAGCAATGATCTTGGAAAACAAAAGATAAGTTCATAGTTGAAGGCACATGCCCCTCAAGAAGAAAAGTATCAAATCTCAACCAATAAGAATATGGATATGGTATTGTCATTTAAACTCAAGAAACTCTTACGCGGTGAAAATAAGAAGTCAAGCACACCTATAAAAGTTACACAACTTGACTCCAACCTCAAATACTTTTACCACAATCTTTCCTTTAACAAAGAGAACAACTTTCTTTGATTACGGTATTACCTTGACCATTCCAACAAAAGAGATTTGAAGACCACCACATTATTCCCTTAAGAAATAATAAAACCTCTCAACGAGTCACTTTACTCAAAACAATTTCAGCTGCCACATAAGTCATGAGGTCCAAAAGTTCGCGTATGCAAATCTCAAAACTTTTGATTTGAATAGTATCATAAAAGTTATCAAATTTTTTTATTTATAGAACATTCAACATTATCATCAAAACCACATACTGACAATCATACTAACATCAACATAATGCACTCTTAACAAGAATCATCATATCCTCATATCCCTTCATAAACCTTTTCAAAAGGAACACAATAATTTACTTTACCATGTTTTTATTATCTAAATAAGATTGCAACTACTTGATCTAGAGAAAGCCTAGTGCACAAGCCACAATATTAAAACAAAACTCTTTTAACAAGCTGGTACTAGAACATGGCAATCTCAAAAAATCGCTATGAAGATAGATTCAACATTCCACCTTATGTTTAGGAAATAGAACGCAATATCTTCAAACCTCAACAATTTAAGCTCTATAAGACAAGGTTTCACAAGTCAATACACCAACCTTCCTCTATTTCTTTATACATATTTCAACAATTTAGTATGGTGAAAGATAGATGAACCTAGCAGTTGTACATGATCGTAAAGTATCTAAATAAAGGACAGATTAAATGTTAACATTACTAAGGTAATATTCCAACACCTCCTTACTTAATTGTCCCGAACAGTCGGATTAATTACATGAGACAAAAATAATTCAATCTATTCCATAGGATAGAAATTTGAAACAATCATAGAAATCATACCAATTTTTTTTGCACACTCTACGATAACTGCATGAGTTCCAATCATGTATAGACAAATTCTTAATCACAATTCTTCAAGAAACTATTACAAGGCGACATTAAATTAATCAACTACACTTCCAAGGATGCCAGTTGAAATTAATTATGCACCACGCTAACATCTCAACTTGATAATTCATTCCTTATGAATTAATTTATATAATTACCAACCCACTTAAGCATAGAAAAACTCCACAAAGGATTTTAACACTCTCTTTCAGAAAAGGAGAGGAATTAAATTTCAACACGCGAAATAATCCAAAGAAATACAAAGATCCAAGGCTTTGCCATGTTAACGAATTTGCAACATAAAACTTTTATTAATAAAAAAATACCAAGCGAACAAATGAGACTTGTTCCACAACAAGACAAAACTCCCACGAAGGGACCAACCTTGCAAATCAACAATGTTCCCAAGTAGCAAAAGCAACTCAATAGTTCGAAAAAACAACAACTGCTTCGAAGAACAGGTAGAGACCAATTGAAAACCCTCAACTGCAATGAACCACAAACCCAAGATAAATTCATCCTCCACCACAGGATAAGAATTGACCATATTCAACTCAAGGAAGGGAGAAACTTTTCTAAAGAACTAATTTCTGGCCTCTGAAACTAAGTTGTCCAAGGAAAAAAATACTTCACCAATTCAATACCACGAATAGTGATATAACCTGGCCATGCCTATGGCTACACCACGATCCCTATGTCTCGAACACCACACATAACAATCATATAGTCATATCTTAGGAACAAAAGGTCATCTCAAAGCATAAAACATCAATACAACATATTGGAAGCGTAAATGCAATGCTTGACCCATTCGATCCTACTATGCACCAGTGTGTCAATTTAATAATTCAATTACCACGGACCTAATGCCCGCTCTGATACCAACTGTAACACCCTAGTCAAGCAATGACCCCGAATGTTACCAATCTAGAAGTAAAACAAGGATAAACTAACTATGCCATACAAAATTCGGCAGAACCTCCCCTGTATTGTAGTTAAAGACAGAGGTTGCAACAAGCATAAATAGAAGAAATGAATAACATCAAGAATAATAAAATCTAAGCAAAATGGTTTAAGTTTACTAAAGCATTCATAGATATAATAATTAAATAAAGAACGGAAGCATCATAAAAGAATTCTAATCCTTTATTACAATTTAAATCCGACAATCAATAGTCATCTACTACTTAAGTAATTCAAGCAAATAGCATTTTATTTTCTCCCCTCTTCCATTGTGGATAGATCGTGCAAAGTGCAATAATACTAATTTGTCCTTTTCCCAATTCATGCCGATCACATAAAGGTACCTAAAACAAACACATCAACAGTAAGAGTGAGTCCAACGACCTAGCAAATATAATAGATAGTAACAAGTACATTTATGAACGTCACCTCACAAATCCATCCATCAACCATATAAACAAGCCATGCTATGCAAGATGATCAAAAATCTCTTTATCTCTTTCTTTTTTGCATTTTACCGGTAATGCAAAGTGTGCATCCGTCGATGCACACCCATGCCTGTACCACCTGGTACAGGGACCAATTGCCCATACTCCACAAGTATGGGGACCTTTAGCCCGTCATGTCATCAACATTACGGGGACCTCGGCGCTTAGTCTTCACGTGACCAAGACTTCAATAGATCAACATGATGCATATGCGTGAATGTCTCAATAAAATAAGTCTTGCATTCACATTATTCATGCACCAGAAATACTCTTGAACACTATAAATTGCAATCACCCATAAACAGCACCAATACATCCTTACCACAACCATGAACACATATATTCATATTATAGATCAAACATCGACATTCCACACTATCAATTTTAAACCATCATTATACTTGCCTTAACCGAGAAAACGGGGGCGTGCGGAAGGTGCAGCCTCTGGGATCCGTCCTCCACCTGAATAATAATTATAATATTTGCTAAGATAACAGTAGCGGACCTTTGCCCAAATAAAACAATCATGAACTAGTAAATTCGTCTAACTTGGTTCCAATTCCCAAATTCTACAGGTCATCCCGCCCCCCTCTGTGGACAGTCAACTTCAAAAATTCATATCTATTGGTACAGGAGTCCGAATAGGGTGTTCTTAAACTTTCTGGAAATATAATTAAATTATCTAACTAACCCTAGTTGGTGAGCCTCCGTGAATCGGCCATATTCTACCCGCACCATCCAACTTTCTAAAACATTAATTTCACATTGGGTTCTCTGGACAGGGCACTAAAAATGCCATAACTTTCAGCACAAGTGTCTGAATCATGATTTCTTGACCTTCCTGGAATTCTAAGACAATTATATACAACTTTCATAATATGGAAATCCTCTGATTCTCCCGGTTACTAATCACCCAAGCCAATCTACCAAAACCTGACAGAAAACTCCCGATCTACGGAACAGTCCTACTTGAAAAATCATAACTTCTGCTACAAAGGTTCGAATGACACGTTCTAGCACTTCTCGGAAAGATAACAACGTCCTATAAAACTCTCTAGGAGAAGCCCAGATCTGAAACCCCACGAAACTACCCCAAAACAGCCGTCCAATGAAATCTGTCCTAGCAGTCCAGAATACCGACATTGCTACCACAATTAAAATATACATCTAATTGGGGGAAAACAGGGGTTACCCTTCATGAATCACTGAAGAACATGATGAACACCACGCGATCCCCTTCCCCTTCCGTTTCCCTTTTTCCCTTCCTCTCCTCCTTCTTCCGGATCAAAAACGTTTCGCTGCGATTGATCCCTTCCTCCGCTCGACCGGCAGCAAAGGGGTCTTTTTCACCGGTAGCAGGGGCTTCAATGGAGGAGGGGGGAGGAGGAGGTGCTGCTGGAGGCGCAGGGCAGGGAGGGGTGCGGCCAGGGGGGAGAGAGGAGGGAGGAATAGGGGTGGCGGCTAGGGTTTGGGGGGAGGGGCGCCTCCCCCCTTTTTGGCCGGCCTCCACTTGGGCCAAGGCCCTGGCCCAGGTTGCCGGGAGTTTTCAGAAACCCCCCTCTAAAAATCATTGTTTAATTCTTTTCTATAAGGTCACTCACTCCAATTAATCGATTAACTCTCGAATCGCTTTTGGGGTATTACAGGCGCAGCGACCGGGACGACAATTAGGCCCCAGGGTATGCTGTGGCCCACCCGGCATACCCTGTGGGTCCGCCCCTGATCACTATCACTTGTGTGTGTCCTCTCTCTATGTCACATCTCCGTATACTCCTGTTTAGCTAGTGTGAGTCTTGCATCAAGTAAAGCTACATCTTGTTTTCCCCGGTAAAACCCCACAGCTCCACCAGTAAAGGGCCGCACATTAGCTAGTGGCAGTAGCACTTTTTTTTCCTAGTAAAGAGACTCATTTCACCCAGTGACTCACAACACCTCATCCAGCAATTCTCCAACGCTTGACATCAGAGTCATACCAAGGACAAGATCAGCGTCGCCGTTGGATCACACCATCGTCACCGGCGGTGGTCTGTCGAGGGTACCGGAAAGAGAAAGAAGCGTCTCTCTTCAATACCCTATTCTAAATAAGAGCAACTACGCCGTATGGGCAATCAAGATGAAGATATTCATGAAGGCTTAAGGTGTTTGGGAAGCTGTGGTGACTGACGATATTGATGAGCACAAAGATCAGACGGTCCTTGTGGCCATCTTCGAAGGAGTCCCGGAGGAGACCCTCTTTCTACTCACCGAAAAGGAGATGATGAAAGCTACGTGGGATATGCTTAAGACGATGTACGTTGGCGCCAACTGCGTCAAGGAGGCACGCGTGCAAACCCTTAAGAGTGAGTTTGAGGGGTTGCGCATGAAAGTAACGGGGTCAGTGGATGACTTTGCCGTGAGATTGACGACTTTCGTCAGCCAAATTGGTGGTCTTAGCAACAAGATGGAGGAGAACTACGTCATGAAGAAGCTTCTCTGCACTGTCCCGAATAAGTACCTACAGATTGCCTCAACCATTGAGTAATTTGGGGACTTGAAGACAATGATGGTGGAAGAAGCGATCGGCCGTCTCAAGGTGTATGGGCAGCGACCATGACGAATATCTACTCCTCATGCAGGCCAAGTGGGAGGCCCAATCATTGAAGCGCGAAGGCGGCGGTTCTCACGGCAATGGTGGCCAAAGCCGTGGTAATCGCAAATTTGACAAGGCTAAAGTGAGATGCTACAACTGCAATGACTATGGGTATTTTGCTTCCAAATGCCGCAAGAAAAATGAGGAGGAGGCGCATATTGTCGTGGTGGATGCCGACAACGAACCGGCGTTGCTCTAAGTAACAGGATTAAAGAGGTAATTGTTAGATTAATCTTGTTTATGTTAGCATGTTTGTTTTGTGCTGTGCACGTAGCACTTGTTGGACGTCACGTAGGTGAGTTTCTAGTCGTTGATGCGCCGACAGAGGAGTAGTTCATAGTCTGCACATGCTGCATGTAGACTAGAATTAGTCTATGGAAGAAAGAGGTGCACGTTATGAGTTGGCGCTAGAACCGGTCAGGGCTGTTATGGCCATGCACAAGCGGTGTGCGTATGCATGTACTGAACTTATTTAAGTTCGGATAGTGATAAGAGTCGTTTGATGCATTGAATAAGAGAAACAGAAGGCAAGAAAAGATGTGAGCGGTTGCGCATCACTATCACTTGTGTGTGTCCTCTCTCTGTGTCACCTCTCCGTATACTCCTGTTTAGCCATTGTGAGTCTTGCATCAAGTAAAGCTACATCTAGTTTTCCCCCAGTAAAACCCCACAGCTCCACCAGTAAAGGGCCGCATAATAGCCAGTGGTAGTAGCACTTTATTTTCCTAGTAAAGAGACTCATTTCGCCTAGTGGCTCACAACACCTCATCCAGTAATTCTCCAACGCTTGACATCAGAGTCATACCAAGGACAAGATTGGTGTTGCCGTCAGATCGCACCATCGTCACCAGCGGTGGTCTGTCGAGTGTACCAGAAGGAGAAAGAAGCGTCTCTCTTCAATACTCTATTCTAAACAAGAGCAAATACACCGTATGGGCAATCAAGATGAAGATATTCATGAAGGCTTAAGGTGTTTGGGAAGCTATGGTGACTGACGATATTGATGAGCACAAAGATCAAATGGTCCTTGTGGCCATCTTTGAAGGAGTCCCGGAAGAGACCCTCTTCCTACTCGTCGAAAAGGAGACGATGAAAGCTACGTGGGATATGCTTAAGACGATATACGTTGGCACCGACCGCGTCAAGGAGGGACGCGTGCAAACCCTTAAGAGTGAGTTTGAGGGGTTGCGCATGAAGGAAACAGAGTCGGTGGATGACTTTGCTGTGAGATTGACGACTTTCGTCATCCAAATTGGCATTGGCGGTATTGGCAACAAGATGGAGGAGAACTACATCGTGAAGAAGCTTCTCCGCACTGTCCCAAACAAGTGCCTGCAGATTATCTTAACCATTGAGCATTTTGGGGACTTGAAGAAAATAACAGTGGAGGAAGCGATTGGCCGTCTCAAGGTATATGAGGAGCATCTACGCGTTCCGGGCAGCGACAATGACGAATATCTACTCCTCATGCAGGCCAAGTGGGAGGCCCAATCATTGAAGCGCGAAGGCGGTGGTTCTCATGGCAATGGTGGCCGAAGTCGCAGGAATCGCAAATTTGCACATCACTATCACTTGTGTGTGTCCTCTCTCTATGTCACCTCTCCGTATACTCCTATTTAGCCAGTGTGAGTCTTGCATCAAGTAAAGCTACATCGATCTTGTTTTGCCCCAGTAAAACCCCACAGCTCCACCAGTAAAGGGTAGCACATTAGCCGGCGGCAGTAGCACTTTCTTTTCCTAGTAAAGAGACTCATTTCGGCCAGTGGCTCACGACTAGGGGTGCAATCGGATCGGATTCGAACGGATATTGCTTAAACCATATCCTAACCCATATTTTTTTCTCCGGATTCGAAGTCGGATACGGTAAGACCGGATACGAACACGAATTTGGAATATTCGGAATTTCGAATATGGTATCATCGGGGCAGATATATATCGGTTACGGATCGGAAGCGGATAATATAAGCGGATATCACGGACGTACAAAAAGGAACATTTTCAATAATGTCTTCTCATTTTCAATAGTGTCTTCTCATTAAAAAGGACCAAAGCAACAGTTTAACATTTGTCCATTTCATGAAACAGTTCAATTTCTGGAGTACACCCAACCAGAGCAACCAGCAAAAGTTGAGAGCAAGTTCAAATATGATAACATTAAGCTTGATGCTAGGCGATTCAAACAGAGCAAGGTCACCAAGCGATGCAAGATAAAAGAAAAACAGCATATAGAGAAATCAGAGAAGTGCCTCATTCCAGCCAAAAGAGTTAAGCTACCACATTCCTAGCATTTCTTAAGCATGCCATCAAAACATATCCGAGAATTCAAAAGAGAAATCAATGCTCAACATCCAGTAGGAACATTATACTTGAGATAGTACTTAAAACTCTCACAACTCTGATATAAGCTGAGGTAACCGATTCAACTGATGCATGGCACTTCAGGTCTTCAGCAGTACATACATTTCTTTGCCCGCAGCTGAAAAGAATTGGTTGGAGGAAATGCCAGATCAGAGGATGGGATATGTAGGCTGGCTTGGTGAGCTCCCTCTCACCATGAGCAAAATGGCACTTGTCACCAAATTTGCAGCCTATCGCAGTGTTGACCAAATAGCGTCTAACAATTTTCAGTATGCTGGAATTTGACTAAGAATGATAAAAAAATTGATCAAATGAAAGACTACAAGTATAAAGTATAAACAAATATCCAGGGACACTCAAGTACAAAGATCAACACAAAACACACATAACTCATGCAATATGTAAGTGCTTATACCAATGCTTCCATTACTTAACATTACTAAACCATATATTAGTGCACACTCAGTTACCAATTAACAGCAAAGGAGAACAACATATATATGGTTATATGCTAGAATAAAAACACACAATAACTGTGAATTGAGGCACTGTTATGTGCCTTATTCATTTGAACATTATCATAGAAAATAGCCAACTCCTCTATGGTTGCCAATTTGGCCCTAGTCCAATCTTCACTGAGAAAGAGATATCTCAAAGTATCGTTTTGTTGGAACAATGTTCGCAAAGTAAGGAAAGATGTGGCAAAACAAGTAGTTGTGGGTCTAACAAGATCCATCCCACATGTCTTCTCTCTCACTGCAGCAAGAAGTCTCTCATGCCTATAAATAAATGTGGTGATACATTTGGCACGCACAATAGGATTCTTAGATTCCTTAAGCTTTTTGATATCTTTCAACAAAAGATCCAAGCAATGTGCAGTACAAGGTGTCTGTTGTAGGGGTGGCCCCCACCTAAGCCCAGCTGGCCTGTTAAAAGGTTGTAAAGTCTAAAGTGGGACATGTATAATGACATAAATGCCCTTGAGAGGGATACTTGGGTGTAAGGACATAATTGTAAAATACTCCCCATGTGAATATATATAAAGCCATCCAGGCCATAGGGAAGTCCTCAAGCATTGGTCACCTAACATCTCCACTACCATACTACCATCTCTCTTTTTGGTCTGTAACCACAATAGTTAGCGCCGTCCATGGGGAAGACAAGAGCAAGCTCCAAGATCTGGAGAAGGATGGCACCAAAGAAGGCTTCATCATCGGCGGCGGCAAAGAAGAAGAGGTGTACGAAAGAGGTGCTCGGCAACGCGAGGGCTTTGGCGTCGGCTACTGGTGCGGGCGACAGCGCCGGCGCTGCAGCTACCGACCTCGACACTCATGGTACAATAGTCAACCCAACCGCTGGCGCGGCGGTCGGCGCGTGTACCAATTGGGCCGCCGGGAGTGGTGACGCCGATGCCCGCGCCACCACGGCCCGACCAGCGTGCCTGGTGCGGGAGCGGCAGGTGGCCTTGGCGGCAACGCCGGTCCCGTCACCGACTCCGGAGCCCACCGCACCAGCGCGCCGAGTAGTTCTGGAGCACAAGCCGTGGTCACAGCCAGCCTGACGGTGCAACCCACTGCTCCAACTGCCGCAACCACGGTGACGGTGGAAAACGCTCTACTAATGGCCCTCGGCACGCTGCAACGGGAGCTGGCGGACCTCCGCAGAGCCGTGAGGGATATACAAGAGGCTCAAAGCCAACAAGTCCCGCTGGTGGCCACGTTGGAGCCCACGCCAGAGTGGGCGGATAGCCGTGACACCCCTACCTCCAGTCGCGTCCCGCTGCGGCGCGTGGATCCAGAGTCCCCACTCTCCGCGGGCCTGCAGCTGTCGACATGCCCAGAGGACTTCAAGTTCCCCAATGCCATCGAGTTGTACAAGGGTGACACGGACCCTCGGGAGTTCGTGCATGTGTACGAGACCTCCATTGAAGCTGCAGGCAGAGACGACACCACCAAAGCGAAGGGGCTCCCCCTCGCGCTGCAGGGAGTACTACTTTCTTGGTTTTTCACCATAGAGCCAAACTCCATCTACGCGTGGGAGCAGATCCGCGACCGCCTCTACAACAACTTCCAGGGGAACTACGTCGAGCAAAAACCCTCGGAGAAGCTCTGAGAGTACTTCAAGCGCTTCGCTATGGTCCGCTGCCAGGTCAAGGACGTCAACGTGACAACCATTATCAACGCAGCGATACAAGGCCTTCGCCTAGGGCCGTTGGTCGAGTACAACGCGCGTAAGCAAATCAAGACGGTCGCGAAGCTCTTTGATAAGATGGAAGAGTATGCGAGGGTGGAGGAGGACGCGCGACAATGCAAAGGCGATGACTTCGACACTAGCTAATCAAGTAGAGGGCTCGATGAAGAATGAAGACTTACTGAAGGAGGGCTCCTCGAAGGGCAAGCACAAGCAAGAGTCTTCGGAGGATGCCCCCGAGCGCAAGGACGCCAATCATAAGGACTCGGCGGGTAATAAGTCCAAGCGCAACCAACGTAGATCCCAGAGGGCCTGCTATGTCTTCGACATCGAGGGCGGCTCTGAAGATAGTGCCCCCGCCGGTCGCCAGCGAGGTCGCTGAGGCCGGGGGCGAGGGCGCGGCTGGGTTTGTGACAATAGACCCCGTGCGGAACAAGAAGACCAGCTCTACAGCATGTGGTTCGAGGTGCATGGCTGAGGTAGCCACAACATGCGGGCATGCACCGCCATTGCGGCACTCCGTGAGAGTGTCGCCAGGGATAGAGTCATAAAAGCGGGGCCGCCCATCGTGGCCCACGTACAGCAGCCCAGGAGGGCCCCCTACGGATTCAGGCCCATGTGGAGCAGCCCCAAGAAGGTCCATTGTGAGTTCAGACCCCGGAGGGAGCTCAGCGCCCAATTATAAACGTCATCTCCGGGGGCTCTTCGCTGGAGTTCTCCTCGGTGTGGCAATAGAATGCCTACGCGCGGAAGCTACACCATGTGGTAGTATACCCGCGCAAGCACCGCCAGAGTGGGCGCAGCATGAAATTACCTTCACGCCCGCTGACGCTGAGAGCGTGGAGTTCCCTCACCAAGATCCCCTGGTCATGCAGGTCGCCATTGCAGGATGCGATATCAAACACGTCCTGGTCGATGGAGGCAGCTCCATGAACATCCTATTCGCGGCGGCCTTGGACTAGATGGGGATCCCCCGGAGTCGCTTGGGCCCCTTGGGAATCCCATTGCAAGGCTTCGGGGGTCAGCCGCTGAAGGCGTTGGGCCAAATACACCTACAAGTCTTCTTTGGCAAGGGCGACACGCGAGCAGCAAAGACGTCACCTTCGACGTCGTCGACATCCCGTACCCATATAATGCCATATTGGGGCGCCCAACCCTCAACTCCTTCGGGGCAGTCCCACACCATGGTTTCTTATGCATGAAGCTCCCGGGCCCGCAAGGTATCATCACCACCTTCAGTGACCAGGACCTCGCTCGGCGCATAGAGCTTGGTGCTCGGGGCCCGCACAAGGTCCGCCAAGAATTCTGAGGCGGACACGACCACGCGAAGGCTTCTGACGGCCTCAAGAAGCACCCCGTAGTCCTTCCCACATTGGTCGCTCCAGTACCAGAGGCTCCCCCCTGCTCTACCTTGCCGCCACAGCAATGGCAGTCAGTGTCGTCCTTGTCCTCGAGCGGTCAGCGGTTAGTATCTTGCCTTTTGTAATCGCTCGCCTGCACAAACGGGACATTAATAAAGTCCACTGTTTGCGAAACTTGTCTCATTCTGTGTAAAGACGCGCGGAGGCCTGCCTCCGCACGCACTCTTCGTGAGTATAAAATAAGACACGTGGTCTCTGCGCACACTCTACGTGAGTATAAATAAGATACACGGTCTCCGCGCGCACTCTACGTGAGTATAAAATAACACACACGGTCTCCGCGCGCACTCTACGTGAGTATAAAATAAGACACGTGGTCTCCGCGCGCACTCTTCGTGAGTATAAAATAAAACTTGCGGTCTCCGCGCGCACTTTACGTGAGTATAAATAAGACACGCAGTCTCTGTGTGCACTCTTCATGAGTATAAAATAAGACACGCAGTCTCTACGCGCACTCTACGTGTGTATAAATATGACATGCGGTCTCTGCGCGCACACTTCGTGAGTATAAAATAAGACACGCGGTCTCTGCGTGCACTCTACGTGAGTATAAATAAGACACGCGGTCTCCGCGCACACTCTTCGTGAGTATAAAATAAGACACGTGGAGGGACGCCTCAGTGTGCACTCTACGGAGTATAAATAAGGCGCGCGGCCTCCGCGTGCACTCTACGGAGCATAAATAAGACGCGCGGCCTCCGCGCGTACACTACGGAGTATAAATAAGACACGCGGCCTCCGCGCGCACTCTATGGAGCATAAATAAGACGTGCAGCCTCCGTGCGCACTCTACGAAGTATAAATAAGATGTGCTGCTCGAGCATCTAGTTCGGTGTAACAGCCCAGGTTTTTTATAAAAATATAATTATTGTAAAAATAATTTAAAATAAAAATAATCGTTTTGGTTGCCTAAATTTTATTTTTGATTTGCCCTGAATTTCTGTTTTAAAAAGGTTGGATTTGAAAAGTAATTTAAGTAAAAAAACTAAAAAAGTTATTAAATAAAATTATATTTTGATTTGTCTAAAAATACTATTTCAAATTAATTATTTGGAAGCATTTGGCATTTATCTGGATTTTTTGTGTTTTTTTGGATTTTAAAAAATCAATTTCGAAGCTAAAAAGTAGTTTTGTAAAAATTAAAAGACCAACTTTAAGCTGAAAATATTTTTCCTAAGTCAAAATCATCTTCAGGAATTTCTGTGGATTTTTCTGGAATTTTTAGACTTTATTTTCTAAAGTGTTTCTGAAATCCCTCTCTCTTCTCGGGCTGACAAGTGTCACACCCAGATCCAATCTTCAGTTAACCCACTCCATCTCCATCCAACGGCCTGGACTCACTCTACACCGCCAAATTTGATCCCACGTCATAATCTTTCTTTTTTAATACAAAAATAATCTCTTTTTCTTTTTCTTTAGTTTCAAACTTTCAGAAACTCGTTCTCCTTCATCCTACCTCCGATTTAGCTCGTTCAAATTTTTAAATTTTTAAAAAAATTCCAATCTATCTAATTATATCCTCTTTTCCAATTTTTTTGAGTTTTTTTTAAATTTATTTTGATTAAATTAAAGCTTAGCTACTAAAAATATTTTAAATGGTTAAAATATACTTCAAATAAAACCAAAATTATTTTATTTAATATTTTCGGGTTCCAAGGATTTTGGTGAAATTTTCCTGAATTTTTTTTGAATTTATTTTTTGGAAAAAAATTATTTTTTTATTTTTATTTTATCTCTCCTCTCACTATTCACCTTCTTCACGTAACGGTTCTAGTCGTTCTCCAGAGCACGCACGCGCGAACCGCCATTGCCGTCGTTTTGAAGCTTGCATAACTTTTGATTTTCTCAACGGTTTTTTTGCGAAATCACAGGCATTGAAATTGTCTCATCACGACTCCTTCATTCCCGGCCTTATCTCTCAATTTTGCACATCCGTGTAGCCGGAATTAACCATGTCACCGAATGGCATGGCACGTTCGATCTGCTCATCCGGTCCACCTCTGTGCATATGAAAGGGAGCACCGGGTGCCGCTCCTCATTCTCATTCACCACCGAAAATCTCAAAGCCTCCCTCGCGTTCGCCTCGCCATAATCGGCATTTTTCTTTCGCCAACTAAACGACGTTCTTCGGCCATTTGCGCCGCCTACAGTGGAGTTCTGCCACATTTGGCCACACCATTGGCTTCGCCTTTGCGCGTTCTACATGGTGCTCCCCTCGCGTTCGCCGGAGCTTCGCCGGAGCACCATGGCCAAACCGTACCGCCGCTTCTCTCCTCGCTGCAGGCCGACCATGCATGTTCCACCACAACCAAGGTGAGCACTGCATTCCCCATGTTCTCCTCTTCGTTTCGCCACAAACCTCACCCGCTAACTCCTCTCCGTTTGCCCGAAACACCGATGTCAACCCGCCGGTCGCTAAAAGTCTTCTCTGCCGTGTTCCACCACCATCCCATGTCCTTTGGCCATGCCGTAATTTTTCTTAGACTTGCCTCGCCACGTTCTATGCCATGCTTCCTTCCGTTTCCCTGAAAAGCCTCAACAAATTTTGGCCTCCGACACCTCGCCATGGCCGCCAATGGCATCTCGTATGCCTATCTATTTTGTAGTGTCTTCCCCAATCCATTCATGTCATATCGTGCCAAACCATCCCAGGTAGTTACCTACCAAATGGTTTTTGATTCGCTTCACCGAGCACCAAGATATCAAGTTTTTCCTGTTTCTCCATTGTCGTCATTCAAACGTCGATTGTATCATCTCCGATTAATTTTCAGCTTAGCCAATAATTTTTCTAGCTTCACCATACCATGTTCTACCCCATGCTCACCGTACATCTCCACGTTCCATACCTGGTACTATATCTCTCCAACCTGCCATTGTCGCTACCATGCTGTCACTGCCATTTTCCCCTCACCGCTGGTGATTGCCGCTGTTCCTCACTGCCATACATATGTCACCACCTTCACCTCATTGCCAGCATTTCATTTTGCCCATTCGCTAGCCACCTCGCAGCCAACCGGCACCGTACTATTCAAAATATAATTCTCAGATTTGGTTATCATTTCATGTGATGTCCAAAACTTCCAGATATTCGTTCTCTCTCATACAAACTTTGAATCCATGGATTCTTTCTTCTAAATTCATCTGAAATCATTATCTATCCGTCAATATATATTTTATAATTTTTGGATTTATTTGGATTTTATTTGAATTTGGTTGGTTATTTCCACGTGTAGACTTCGACGATTCAGGAGAATTCAAGGACGAAGATTTTCATCAATTTGAAGAGCAAGGCAAGTCACACACCTTGATCATGTTGATCGCAGATTTCAAAATAAAATTATGTTGTTTTAAATTATTCTGCATGCATATTTCTATTCAACGTATTTCAATTTAGTTTTAAATATAGTTAATGCCTACTTGTTAATTCCTCCTTTGATATTGAATTCCTTATACCTTGTCACCCTAGATTAAAACTCTAGTTGATACAATAGTGTGGCTAGAGACTTTATAGATAGCAAATGCTTAGTCTAGCTTAGAAATATCTTTGGGTTGGGATATCTTTCACATAAAATGATGAGCTTTTCACAAGAAATGATAAGTTTCGAAATGTATTCCTAACTTCGGAGAGTCAGGAAGGATTATAAAATTATTTTAAAAACAAAATATAAAAACTAGTTTGGACTTAGGCAATTGGTTAGATTGGTGGGTGCAGGCATGCTCTGTAGGTTGTAGCCACAGAGTTGATTGTCGTGCACAAGGGTATGTGGTTAGGCCTAAGTCAATTAAGGATCGGTCTGTGAGCTACTGTTGTAAAGCCCTATCGTACTACCACATGGCTGGTATGGGACAGCCCTGACTGAATAATTTGTGAAGTCCCAACCAGAGTCAAGTTGTAGGTTGAAAGTGAGCGTGGTTGGTGCTATGAGAAGTCTCACTTGGGCGAGCGTGTTTAAGCCATGTGAAGTCTCGCTCAGGCTCAAGAGGGGGTCCCAGTCTGGTGGATTCCTTAATGGGGTGAAACCTTAGAGTTGGCTTGGCCAGGTTGAAGGCTTTACATTGTAAAGGCCTTGTCACGACTCCTCGCCGCACACATAAGGAAGTGTGTAATCGCGTGGCAATATGGGATGATCGTGTCTTGTGGGTAAAGCTGTACAACCTCTACAGAGTGTATAATCTATCCTAGATAGCCGTGCCCACAGTCATGGGTATGCTAAGTAAAAGTTTTTCATGGATTAGACTTTTTTTTTAAAAATGCTTCTTGAAAACCTTGTGGATGGATGGAATCCACGAGAGATGAAAACCTTGCGGATGGATGGAATCCGTGAGAGATTGATACTTGGTGGATGGATGGAATCCATCAGTGTTGTGCAGTGATAGCGTGTGGATGGATGGAATCCATACGCGATCTTTTGGAAAAGATGGTCCGGGTGGGACTCCTATGAATAGGTTGGTGTTTGGTTGGAGCCGGCACTGATGGTATTATTTTCAAAAACAAGTACTATTTTACTTACTATATTAAATTTAGCAATTTCAATCTATCTACTGTATTTCTTTAAATGATGTTTTATGTAAACTGACCCTATAAGCCTTCCATTGAAACCTTTATCATTATGTTGCATTTCTCCGTGTGATTTGCGGAGTACAAGTTTGTACTCACCTTGCTATCTCCGCACAGAAAAGGACGACGTTGACTACGGTGAAGATCTAGACGAGTAGGCCGCGTCTTACTATCGTGTCGGGACCCAGGATTTCCAAACCGGACCCTCTGTGTAATACTGCACTAGTCCCAGATCAAAGCTAGTGCACACAGTTAAACATAAATGATTCATGACCAACAACGCATTTATTACAAGTATAAAGAGTACTGACCACCAGGTCTCATTATTACATTGGGGGTTCCAAGACCTCACACAACCAGAATACAGCGGAAGCAAGGTAAATTCAAAGTAGACCCATCAATATGCCACAGGCAGTCGACTGGGGAAGCGCGACCTAGTCCTCCGGGAAAAATCCATCACAGCCGCAAGCAAAGCAGTAGTCGTAGTCTCCCTCTTCAGCTTCGCATTCATCTGGTTATTATTTTTGAGTGTAGCATGTGAGTACATAAAGTACTCCGCATGTCTTGGGAAAAATGCAATAGATGCAAGGCTTGACAAAGGAAGGCTATATGGTTCTTTTGCACAAAGCAACATTTTCATTTAATTACTTCTAATTATTTTCGAAGGCATCAATTTAATAAAGTAAACGTTTTAACAGAACTATCATTAACTTTCTAGTGAACTAACCAACACTAGCTAACCAATTACAATTGGTCACATTTAAAACTGCGGGTTCTATCCACCCTCTCCGGCTCCAACTGCCAGGATACCCTTCCGAGAGTTCCCTCCACTCTCGGAATACCAAAATTTTGATTTTTAAAAACCAAAATAAAAAATCTACCATGTGAATGCATTCCTTGCCCGCCCTTGACCGTGGGCACGGCTATTCGAATAGTTTGACACTCTGCAGAGGTTGTACAACTTTACCCACAAGAGATAAATTATCCTAAAAGTCAACACGCTTCCTTTGGCATGAGACCCAGATAAAATATCACAAAGCCTTTACCTTACTCTAATCTAGCTAGATACCACCCGCGAGGTTTCACCGCAGTAGGCTACTGCCCAACCAAGCCCCTCTTGCGCCATATGAGTACAAGAAATCCTGTCCCTCACCGTGAATAACCACCCATCCACGGCACCCACTTTCCACTGGTGGCACCTAAACTAGACTATCATAAGTTAGTCAGCTAGGTCGTACCCATATAGACTTGTGGTTGTACGGTTAATGCTCAGTCTGGACAAACACAAGCGTCGGTCCTTAATTGACTAGGGTGGAACATACACTTAACAAGATCTCGTGCTTGCTGCACCAACCCAAACCAACCATCCACCCTAATCTAAACCAACTTCCACATTTCATTTTATTTTAAAAGAACAGTGGCAACTCCAATTACCACTAAATTTATAAAAACAAGGGTATTACAATAATTCATAATTTCCAATTTGCGAGATTTATGAGGTATTTAATAGCATGGCTAAGCATTGTACTACCATTCTAATACCAACAATAAAATATATTACTCTCATTAATGAGTCAAAGGAATTTCTAGGGTTGCAAAGGTACATGGCAATCAACTTCAAGTGAGGGCATAACAAGGTTGGATTAACTATTACCTTAAGATTTGAACTAATGTTTTAGGTAAATAGCAATGCACATAATTTAAAATAATTAAAACATTTCAACATCATAGGTTCAAGATGATCAAAGGAGATTTGCCTTCTTGCACGCTCTCGGGGTCTTCCTGCTGAGGAGTGGAGAGGTCTTCGACAACGTTAGAATCTACGCGGGAAAAGACGAAGCAAACGAAGCAAATAAATACAAATAAAATTCAAATAAAATTCAAAATTCAAATAGAGGCCATAATTGGATAGATTATGATTTTAGACGAATTTAGGAGAAAGGTTCAGCGGATTTGGGGTTCACACGGGGGAGAACGAATATCTGGAAGATTGGTTGGGAAAAGAAATTACTGAGACAATATTTGGACCAAGGAAAATAGAATGGATTTTATGGGGATTTTGCAAGATTTGAATTTGAATTTTGAAAGTGCACAGAGAATTTGGAATGGAACTAAGGCTTTGAATTTAAACTAGGTATTGGAATTTGAAATTTAAATATTTGAAATATCTAATAAATTTCAAATATTTGAAAGGATGGAAGAAATGGATAGTTTGGAATTTTTTATGAATTTAGAAATTTGAATGGGCTCAAACGGAGTTACGATGAAGAAGAACGGGCTCCGGGAAGTTTAAAATCAGGAAAAAGGAAAAAGACTGATTTCTGGAATTATTTTTCTACTGAAAAAGATATTTATGACGTCAGCCCTGGGAATTTCTTTTCGGCCGATTTATTTTCCAACGGGAAAACCCAGATTATGACGTCAGCTCGGGGGGAGGCCGACTGACAGTGGGGCCCTAGTCCATGGACCGGGCCCAAGGAGGGGAAGGGCGGCCGAGGTAGCAGGGATGGGGTGGGGTGGCATTCGGCGCGTGCGTGGCGCCCGCGCGGCGGCCACGTCGGTTGCCACCTCACTCTCGGCGCTGACGTGGCGAGGCGCCGGTGAGGGGAGCTCGGGCACGGTGGTGGTGGCGGCGCTCCGATGGCCGGCGGCGAGCGGCGTGGGGGAAAACGAGGAGAGGCGCGCACGGGGTCTCGGGAGGGGCGAGCTCACCGTGGCGGCCGGAGCTGGCCGGCGGCGTGAAGAGGCGGCGGCGCTGTTCGTCACCGGCGATCGGCCTCGGCGCGTTCGTGCCGCGGAGGGCGGCGAGGTCGAGGGCGGAGCGGCGGCCGAGGTGCCATCGGCCGGCGAGAGAGGCGCAAGCGGCCGGCGATTGCTCGCCGTAGCTCGAGGCGGCGGCGGAGGCGATGGCGCACGGCGCGGGGGCGGGGGAGCGGCCGAGAAGGAGAGAGGAGGGGAGGGGGAGGTAGTGCGGAGAGAGTGGAGGCCAGTGGGGGCTTTTATAGGGGTCGGGGAGGGCTGAGCCGGCGGGGATTCCTCGCCGGAGATGGCGTGGGGGTGGGGGCGATTGCGGGGGATTAGGGCGAAAGCGCGCGGGAATGGAGGCATTCGGGCACGGGGATGGAGGGGTCGGTTGGGGAAGAAGAGAGAGGGGGAAGGAAGGAGATCGGGCGACCGAGGGGGCGGCGGAACTGGCGGCGGCGATTGCGCGGCCGAGCGGGAGGAGAGAGAAGGGGCACGGCCGGAGGTAGGGGGAGGGCCTGACAAGTGGGCCCCGTGCGCAGAGAGAGAGAGAGGGCGCGAGGAGGCACGGGCGTCGGATGGCGATCGGAGGGCTGGCGCATGGGGGGCAGTGGATGGTCGGATGGGCCGGATGGCGGGGAAGGCGGCTGATCTGGGCCGGCCAGGTGGCAAGCGGGGAGGAGGGGGAGGCGGGATCCGGGCGGCGGCGTGGGTGG
Organism: Dendrocalamus sinicus; assembly: GCA_036346575.1. Lineage (NCBI taxonomy): Eukaryota > Viridiplantae > Streptophyta > Magnoliopsida > Poales > Poaceae > Dendrocalamus > Dendrocalamus sinicus. The sequence continues at coordinate 3,105,610 of CM070669.1, forward strand.
AATCCGGCCGTCCACGTGGCGGCCGGAGGAGAGGGGAGGGGATTTTATATTTTGGGATTTGATTTTTACTTTTCAGAAAAGGCTAGGAAATTAATTAGGCCTCAGAAAAATATGAAAATACCTCCAAAAATTCCAGAAAAATTCACAGAAGCTCCTGGACATATTTTGGACTAAATAAAATTATTTCCAACTAATGTTGGTATTTTATTTTCATATTTTAAAATACCTTTTAATTGTTTAAAAAATAGGTTTTAAATTCCAGAAAATCAAATAAAAGCCAAGTAAAATCCAATTACTTTAAAATAATAAATTTGAATTTAAATTTTTCCAGAAAGCAAATTTTTGGGATGTTACATATCGTTTGCCTGTGGGCAGGCATAGTGGGCTTCTTCCGCTTCGGTTTTTCTTTCCGCTGCTTATATTTAATTTTGGCTTAGGTACCACTGATGTAAACTTTGGCCATCAGGCCCATAATCAGTTAAATAAAGTTTGTCATTATGCGTCTACGTTGGCCAGTCGCCATCTCCAATACCGCCACTTCGAAGGGTAGGGGATGGAGCGCTCGAGCGTCTACTTCGGTTAGTCACCAGCTCCGCTGCCGGCACTTTGAAGGGTAGGGGACGGAGCGCTCGAGCGTCTACATCGGCTAGTCACCAGCTCCGCTGCCGCCACTTCGAAGGGTAGGGGATGGAACGCTCGAGCGTCTACTTTGGCTAGTCGCCAGCTCCGTTACCGCCACTTCGGAGGGTAGGGGATGGAGCGCTCGAGCGTCTACTTCGGCTAGTAGCCAGCTCCGCTGCCGTCACTTCGAAGGGTAGGGGACGGAGCGCTCGAGCGTCTAGTCCGACTAGCTGCCACCTCCGCTACCGCCACTTCGAAGGGTAGGGGATGGAGCGCTCGAGCGTCTATTTCGGCTAGTCGCCAGCTCCGCTGCCGCCACTTCAAAGGGTAGGGGAGGGAGCGCTCGAGCGTCTACTTCGGCTAGTCGCCAGCTCCGCTGGTGCCACTTCGAAGGGTAGGGACAGAGCGCTCGAGCGTCTACTTCGACTAGTCGCGAGCTCTCCTGCCGCCACTTCGAGGAGTGGGGACAGAGCGCTCGAGCGTCTACTTCGGCTATGGTGCGTTGGTCGGAGACAAACACAATCATGAAAAGCGACAAGCACACATACTCCAAGCAAAGTCTTTGTTGCATTCATAAAAGAATGTTTACAGGGACAGTCGGCAATGACATTTGCGAAGAGCTAATGTTTACAAGCGCCCTCGAGTATTTAGGGTCGCTACAAGCGCCGGCTGCGAGGGTGATCGTGTCCGTGGCGGCTTTGCTTTCGGAGACCGGGGCGAGGATTCCTCGGCAACCGGCGCAGGCGAGGACGCTTCGCCTTCCTGGTTGTCAGCGCCACACCCTTGGTCCTTGGTGCCGCCCAGGGACTCCTCATCTGGAGCCGCCTCCTTCGCCCCAGGCTCAAGGTCTGAATCGGCATACTTCGCCAAGTCGGAGTCGGTGGCTATCGCACCCTCGGCTCCGATAGAGTTGATGGGAGTGGCGGCCACCGGGCTAGATGCGGCCGTGGGGGACCAGGCCCTTCGCCACGGGGGCGACCCCTTCCCCTTGTCGTTGCCGTCGCGGTGGCGAGCCCGGCCCGAGGTCGGAGTGGCACACTCTGGTACGGGCATGCCTAGAGCTTCGCACACCCTGTTTATCCACCCCAGCTTTGCCGCCTCGGTCGCGGCTTCGCGCAGGCCGTGCTTCTTGGCCGTGTACCATCCGAAGAACACGACCACCGCGTGTTCTGCGTCTTCCAGGAGAAATCCTACAAGCAAGGCGAAGCGAAGTCAAAAAATAGCAAAACCTCCAATGCAAAACTTATGAGGATTAGAGGGCCTCAGCAGCGAGGACACGAACGGTCGGACACCGTCATGCCGGAGGCCTCCAGGCGGGACATGCCACCGACCGCCGGCAAGTGGTGCCACACCGTACATGACAAACTCCTCGGCGAGGTCACGCATGTTGAATCAGAGGGTGATCCCCACAAGCCTCCACGCTCTCCGCATGTCCTTGTCATTGATCGTCATGCTTTGCGAGGTGTTGAACGACATTAGCCGGCCAGTGCACTCAAGGTCGTTGCCGCTCTCCACATGGTGGTAGAACTACCGCCTCATCCAGTTTGATTCCCACTTCGTCCGGGTTGAGTTGGCGGGGAAGATCTTCACACATTGGGGCCGCAGAACGCGACCGGTGGAGGCCGAGGACGCGCAGTCGCCCGACCGCCCGACTCCACACAACACGCCAATCACGTCTCATCACGTGGTCCGCTCTCTCAGGAAGGAACGCATGGCCGCGGTCGTGTGATCGCCTGACAGTGCATGACGCGCCAATCATGTGCCTCCACGCATCCCACATTCTCGGGAAGGGACGTGCGACCGCGGTCATGCGGACGCTGGACAACGCACGACATGGAAATCACGTGTACCCACGCGTCCTGCCCCTCCGGGAAAAAGCGCCCTGTAGCCATGCGGCCGCTGACACCGCAAGACACGCCGGTCGCGTGCCACCACATCATGCAGTCCCCACTGCACGCGTAGCATCATTAAAGCATTGTCGCCGAACCATGAGCCACCTGGCTGCGCCTAGACTTCGAGTCTGTACCGTGAATCCGGAGTCCACCTCGACTTCGGGCCCCCACGATGACTCTGGAGACCACTTCGACTACATGTTCGAGGGTTGAGTCGGCCCTCTGATTCGGCCTCGTACACGAGGGAAGACTCCGCATCCCGCTTCGCCTGCATGTCTGCAGAGCGAAGTCGGATGCAGACTCGGCTTCGTCTTGATGGACCAGCTCCGACAGGGGACGAGTGAAGGAGAACGCCGGTGCGATGCCAAAGGGGGTATATAAAGCCCCCTCGCCTCCCGTGATCGGGAAGCGCGACTGCTGATCTATGACAAGTTTTGACCGAACCCAAAATAGACCTCCTTCAGTTCATCAGCATCCTCTGATCACGCCGATTGGCGCTAACCCTGCTATAAAACAGTGCTCTCAGAGACTGCAGATGAATCGAGGCAGGCCTATTTTTGAGAACAAGATCATCCCAGCCACACCCGGCTATGCATCACACGCAGGAGCACAGCATGCCTGAGCAGAAAGCAACGAAGCGAATAGCCAAGGGTGTGGAAGGACGATGCTGGGGTGGTAGTGGCGTATATATACCCATCTCCCCCTGGGCGGGAAGTGTAACTGGCAGTAGCACCAACCGGCGGAAGTTCAACCAGCGGGAGGTGAAGCATCGCGGTGGAGTGTGCGTACAACGCCTTACACCTCACGGCGTTCCAGTCATGCCCTGCCACGTGTCTACTCCCTCGGGAACGAACGCACGACCGTAGTCGCACAGCCGCATGACATGGTCAGCGCGATTCTCACGGCCATTAATGCATTTTCAGTAGGCCACCAGCCAGTCACTTCGACTTCGACGTCAACTCCACCTCCGCGGAACGACTACCACTTCGACTATGACTTTGAAATTCAACTTACCATCAGGAGTGCGCATTCGTGAAAGCCCAAGCCACTAGGTTGCGTGCGCGCACACCGCCTAATAGCCCATGACCTGCCAGTCATGTCCAGCCACGTGTCCGCCTTCTCAAGAAGAAATACACAACCGTAGTTGTGCGGTCGCCTAACAGCCCACGACTCGCCAATCGTGCGAGGACATAGACGGCCGTGCCACCGCCAGACACCTCAGAGTCAACGCGATCTTCGGTGCCATTAAGACATCGTCTTCGAGCTGCAAGCCATCGGGCCGCACGTCTACTGTGTGTCTACAGGACATCCTTGGAAATCACTTCGGCAATGCGTCCGCTTTGGACTTGTCTCCGCATGACATGGCTTCGTCCTGTGAAGCCCTTCACCATGAGAGGCTCCTGTTGTAGGGGTGGCCCCCACCTAAGCCCAGCCGGCCTGTTAGAAGGTTGTAAAGCCTAAAGTGGGACATGTATAATGACATAAATGCCCTTGAGAGGGATACTTGGGTGTAAGGACATAATTGTAAAATACTCCCCATGTGAATATATATAAAGCCATCCAGGCCACGGGGAAGTCCCCAAGCATTACTCACCTAACATCTCCACTACCATACTACCATCTCTCTGTTAGGTCTGTAACCACAACAGTGTCCAAAATAGTGTAGGAAACCTCTCCACTAGGAGCTTGACCACAGCCTTGTAGTTAGCACCATTATCGGTGGCAACTTGTACCACTTGCTCTTTGCCAATGTCCTTAATTCTCCTCTCTAGCAAGTCTACCAGCATCCTTGCATCAAGTACTTGATTTGATACATCAACTGACTCTAAGAAAAAAAGTCCCCTCTAGACTATTGATAAGAAAGTTAATCAAGTGGCGGCCCCTCCTATCGTCCATCCATCCAACATGAGCATGCAACCACATTGTTTCCAAGCCTCCTTGTGCTTCTTCCTCAATTGGTCTATCTGTTTAACATTCTCCTCAAGCAATGGCACTCTCAGCACATGGTAACTAGGAGGTCAATAACTAGGACCATACTGCCTAATGAACTCACACATGACCTCAAAACTCCTTGAGTTTGCAGCATTTAATGGTATGCCACACCCATGGAAGAACTTGGCTACATGCATGTTCACAACATGTCTTTCTTCCTTGGTCCTCACCTTTCACTCAATGGAACTTTGAGAAGATATACGCTTGGCATGTCTCTACTCAACAGCATCTTTGGGTCTTGCTCGAAGCATAGCAGCAATGGACTTGTTTTGCTTTGCTTTTGGTGTTGGAACATTGAAATCAAGAGTAGATTATGTCCTTTTGGCTATTGTCCCAGACCTTGGCACTGTGGTAGGTGGTCAGGTGATGAACCAGCGCAACTACCACCAATGGTAGATGCTACCTCAGTTATACTTACATTTCCAGATTGAACACCATCATCCAAATTGAGTGGTCTCTTTCTTTTGGTTTTGCACCTTTATGTATTCTTGCATATCTATTATGATTGTTGTTGTGGTGTTAGCACACGTTGATACATCTCCAAAACTGCCAACTAGATGCTGCTTCAGCTTTTTCATTCCTGAGGACACTCTCCTACCATAGAGTAGACACTACTAAATCTCTATTGCCTATTACTAGCCAAAAGCCATACTTGCAACCTAGATGTGAGATCATGTGGTGGTCATCCCAAGATGGTGATGAGTAATTGTAACATCCTAATTTTTAGAGCCTTTTTTAAGTCTTTAAAATAAAATTTACCATTTCAATTTTTCTAGAATTAATTAAAGTTTAATTGGAATTTTTACTAATTAAAAGGATTTAATATGATTAAATTAAACATTAACATTTGCCAAAAATATTTGATTTGGGTTCCTTGTGTCACAAGAAATTGTTTCTGTATTTTCTTGGATTTTTTGGAGTTTATTGGAGCTCAATTTAAAATTCTAAAATAAAAGAAAAACTTCCCATCTAGTCACCCATCCAAGAATTGACATGAGCCCTCCCCTGCTTAACCTCAGAGTTCTCAGCTAAAACACCACTAAGTCTAACACTTTTCTTTCGTGATGCAAGGCCACCTTCCTTCCTTTTATTCCTTTATAGCCCAATACATTGTTCATTTTCCAACCCATCGATCAACGGACAGAGAGAGGCACTAACTCTTCTCTCTCTTGCCTCCCATTGTAACTCTCAATCTGGACTTTATCTCAATGTCTTCCCAAAAGAAAAGTTATGCCAAATCACGCAAGGAATCCATCCCATCTAGCCTCTTTGCGTTTCATTCATCCGTTTGCCTTTTATCCCTTATTTTTTGAAATGGACTCTAAATTGAAATCAGAGAATTGGAGTCGGTTTCTATCTCTTCCAAGCCTATAAATACAATCTCTTGACCCCTCTAAATCTGTCCCAAGATGTGCCAAGTCCCCTCAAAGCCCACAACGCCGTCGGCACCAAGGCCCTCCTGTCCCGAAATTGCTCGTCGTTTCCCGAGCTATCCAGTGAGATTTTTCGTGATTCTTTCATGTCAACTCGTGTTCCCATGTACCATCTACCTTCTTGCCAAATTAATTTGGTTTTGGTGCAGCCAATCTCCCGAAATTGACTTTTCCCTAATCTAGGCCAAGATAGCTTCCCGATGTTGATTCGTCATCTCTAGTAAGCTTTAGCTTATGCCGTCACCTCTGTTAGACTTGCCTTGCTGCGTTCTACGCCGTGCTTTCTTGCTTTTCCCCAAAAACACTCCACAAATTTTTGCCTCCAACACCTAGCCATGGACGCCTAAGGCATCTCGTGTACCCATCTATTCGATGATGTTTTCCCCAATCCTTTCACGTCAAAACATGCAAAACCATCTCAGGTAGCTACCTTCCAAGTGGTTTTGGATTTCGTCCACCGTGCACTGAGATATCAAGTTTTTTCTTTTTCCTTCCCGACGTCGTTCAAACATTGATTGTGTTGTCTCCGATGGGTTTCCGGCTAAGCTGACAATTTTTCTAGCTTCACCAAGCCGTGTTCTAGCCTGTGCTCACCCTACTTCTTTTTGGTCTATGCCCAGGTAACAAACATCACAGATGGTTCTTGTTAATAACCATCTGTGATACTTCATAGATGGTTTTGAAGATGAACCATCTGTGATATTACCTCTTCACATATGGTTTTTAGCATTTGCAGCAACATGGATGGTCTCTAAACTAAAACCGTCTATGATTGTATTTAATAATGATGGTTTTGGGTAACCATCTATGGTGTCGTATTTAGTATTAGGATTTTTGAATTAGTGTGGTGAGGAACAACTAGGTGCGGAAAGCAAAGTGGGGGAGGCCTCCTCCTGCCCCGGAGTCCACACGAGATGGAGAGATGGGGCGAAGAGACTTATGCATTCTAGTAAAATGTGTATTCTTTTTTGCTTATGGCTATGGCTTATGGTTTTTGGCCCTATTACGAGCACTTGTGCAAATGAACCGAATGCAGATATGCCGATAAGCCACTTTGAAAAAGTTGTCTCCATAGTTCGCTTTGAAAAGACGGTGGAGGAGTTGTCCCATTTGTTTATTTTGAGAAAGCCATAAATCATAAGTCATAAGCTGAAAACAATGAAGCCTAAGATGCTCTCCACGTCTCAAGAATGCTAGGACTGAAGCGACGAAGAAGAGTGCTGCTCCCTCACCTATTCATGCATGTATGAGGTATTCTCCATAGTACAAGAAGTTAAGGGGGAAGAAGAGCAATGTGCCCATCGATGATGATGATCAATAGGACATTGAAGACATCATCGACGATGACGATGAGGTTGTCGAGGTATAAATTTTTCCTACTATTTTGTGCATGGCATTGCTTCAGTTTTCTTTTTATTAAGCACCTATTGCAACTTCAAGCATGTATCTACTACTATTTTGTGTATGCCATTGCTGCAGTTTTCTTTTAGGAGTTGCTAGCACCCACACATCTGACATGCATCATTTTTTACATATATTTACCCGTCATTTTACCCTCATATTTTTCACATTTTGAGATCATTTATCATCATTTACATGCTTTCCTATAATTAATTGCTCAATTTGGACCATTTTACATTTTTCTATATTTTTCCGCAGGCCGGCGCGATCGAGGCGCGTAAATGACAAATTCGGCATTCTGGGACTGCCCCATACAGATGTACGTGTCGTCTCGGACACGTAGGATCTATCCGCGAAGAAAACGGAGTTCCGGAGGTCTAAATCAGAAGAAATTACAATGGAAAAGGACTTGATTGCAATTCCTAAAAACCTGGAGGGCTAAATCGCAAAATTGCCAAAATTCTTCACCGGCCACAAAACCCTAGCCGCAATCTTGTTCCGACCAAGCCGGCCATTTCTTCTGACTTCTCCTCCCCTTTGCTCTCTCCTCTCCCTTCCTCTTGTCCAGCGCCGGCGAGGGTCGGCCAGCTCGCCGGCGGCCATCGACCACACCACCCCTCTCCTCTCCTTCCACTGAATTCCAGGTCCCCTCGGTGCGCCCCCGCTGCTCCTTCACCTTCCCCATCAACTCCGGCCACTCCTCGACCACCCCCTCTATTCCGCCTCCTCTCACTACCCGCAGCTCACTGTGTCCCCTAGGGCCATCCACCATGCCGCCGCATCCTCCATTAGCGCCGCCGACCTCAACCGTGCGCCGCTACCTTCTCCTCCCCGCTTCTTCCACCGAGCCCACCACCCACATTGGCGGCGCCGCCTGCATCCACTTCTCTTCTTCTTGGTGACCGTCGTCGTCTCCCTGCTGCTCGTCTCACCGAGCGTCGCCGTCTCCCTGCTGCTCCTTCACCAGATCAGCCACCTGCATCGCCTCTTCATCCCCTTGCTTCTCCTCCGTTGGCGCCGGTGAGAGCCGCATCTTCTCCGCCAGTTCCTCCTCCGCCAGCACTGACACCGACGGCATCCACATCTTCCTCGACGCCGGCGACTTCATCTACTCCACCACTGCATTGGCATCGACGGTGACCGCTCCACTGCTTCCCCTTCAGCACCGCCGCCTGCATCCACTTTACCGAGCCCTCCTCTGCTACGTCTCCTTCTTCGGTTCATCTCCAGATCCTCTCCCTTTATCTCTTTATTGCTCATTTTTGCATGTTGCTATATGAACAATGAATGTTATTTGTGATGTGTGCATGAGATCAATGGATATGATATTGTGCCCTGTTCTGTTATTGTGAGTTATGCACTTTGATGAATGCTTGTGCTCACTGAGATGTTATTGTGATTATGTGTTAATTTGTTAATTGTTTTAGTGTGAGTGGTTGGTGTCTGTCTGTGTTTAGTGTAGTGTTCATGTCCTGTGCTTGTGATGGTGATAGTTTCCGTGATGTTTGTGTGCTCGATTTAGCTAGCCGGCGACTGTTACTTCCCCTTGATGTCTCGACCCACCAAGTGCTTCTAGATGCTCCCTTGTGATTCTCGACCTCCCTCTTTTTCTTCTATCTCACGATCAGTTGGTAGTTAAGTCGTGCGAGCGTTCGTAGTTCTATGTTTTGTGTTGACCTATCGACATCATCTAGTTAGCCGTCGACCGTCTTCCACCTCTTTCTCTCTTGACTCCCTCCTTGCTTCTAGACTCCCCTAGTGCTTCTCAACTTCCTCCTTCTGTCTTGCGGTCGGTAGTTAGTTAGGTTGTCGGTCTGTAGTTGTATTCGTTCATGTAGTCGTTAGTATCGTTCATGCGTCAGCCATCGTGTCATTCGTTCAGTCGTACGACGTCCATTCATACGATCATTCGTTCCGTCGTCTTTCGATTGTTTAGTTCGTTCGTAGTTTCATCTTTGCAAGTTAGAATTCATTCAGTAGTTTAGTTTCCTCCCCCGTTTCGATTGACCTAGCTTTAGCTGAGCACCGATAGCCTCAGTCTAGTCCCTGTGGAGAACACGACACTTGCCGCTATTTCAGTGGCAACCCGTACACTCGCGGTTGTGCTATTTTTGCAACATCCGATCTTAGTGCTAGCTCCATACGGTCGGTTGTAACATTTTTTGCAAATGTATGCAACATTTCTTGGCAATGTATGCAACAAAAAAATTAATAAGGATCTCAACATTGCACACATAAAATCAAACTGTTACACACATGAAATCAAAATGTTACATATATGAAATCAAAATGTTACACATGAAATAAAAAATGTTGGACACATAAAATCAAAATGTTGCAACAAAAACAATACCTACCGCCCATTGCAGGATCCAACCTACATTCCTCCTGCTTTGAGGGTGGTGCGGCGGGCCCCTATCCTTGCTCTCAGATGAGCCGACGAGGGCAATGGCATCATTGTTTGGTCATGTCAAGCTGGCGCCCAAGGACCCCATCCTCGGCGTCGCAGAAACCTTCCTTCCAGCCCATCATGCTTGATTGTGTGCGTGAGGCGGAATGACGAATCACTGGTGACTGGGTATTTGGGAGAAGAAATAGTTGAGGGCAAGGGAGGAGCAAGCCTCTGGTGACAAGCTCTGGTGGTGAGTTTTAAGCGTCGGTGACCTGCGAGCCCACTGGAGTCTGGAGAAGGGAGCATGAACGGGAGGGAGATGAATTTGCTGTTAAGATTTGGGAATCGAGGAGTGGGCTGTGAGGAGCTATAGGCGACACTACTACAGAAAGGGTCATCACAGACGGTTTAAAATTGTCATCACAGATGGTTTCTGAACCATCTGAATTTATGTGTCTGTGATAACAGGTGGTTATCACAGACAGTTTTCAAACCGCTGTGATAATTTACAATACAGATGGTTTTTTAATAAAATCGTCTATGATATATTAGATATCAGATATGGTTCTTAAACATAGACATATGTGATATGTTAGATAGCATGGATGGATAATACTCAAAACCGTCTATGATATTACAGATATCATAGATGGTTCTTACATATAGCCGTCTGTGATATCTAAAATATCACAGATGGCTAATACCAAAAACTGTCTATGATATATTATATATCACAGATGGCTTGTTGTTACAAACCATCTGTGATAGCTATTTTAATAGCTAAATTATTTCCTATTTTCTGGCTAGCCTCAGGAAATGCTAACTATGCCCTCTGAAAACAAGTAAATAGATCACATATATAGCACACAATAATCATTACATAAATCTTACAAATGAATTAAACAACTAAAGAAAGTACAACTAAATAAATTGTTTGATTAAGTACAATTGAGTGATTACAATTGTATCAAATGTTTGAACATCTAATCATCATCAGCGGCGTGTAACTCTCCATTCTTATGTATGACCTCCCCTATCAAGAATTCGGAGAACTACTCTCGAACTTCAGCGAGTTTGTCAAGATTGAATGTACTTTCATCGAATTCCATGTGCTGCCAGTAGCAGTGTTAATGTCATTAGCATATATATATATAGATAGATAGATAATCATGAAATATTTATTGATAGGTTGACAAACCTCTGGATCATTTGTCTTAGTGTCTATTATTTCCTGCATATGACAGCAAATGTAGAATCCACATACGTTACCCTGTAGCTGATGGTGGCACTGCAAAAGTAGAATTACATACATAGGTATTATCTGTTCTAGAGGTATTATTATGAAGTGTGATATAGTAGGATTGTTATGTTGTAGCGGGTACTAGAAATCACGTCCTGTGTCACAGTATGGCGCTAGATTCCTTGTGTCTCTATCCCTGGGCAACATAAGCGCTGAACGACCTACGTGATTCCAAAAAAGTTCGCCTCAGCCATTGCAAATGAAGGTAAGACTACAATAGAGTTATGTATATAGAAAATGAATTTACCTGTCTATTGTTTGTTGCACACAGGTGAAGTCATGGTTACTCTTAAGTAGGAATCAAGGTATATTATCTTGCTCCACTTTTGTACAATCACAATCAGAATCAAGTGAGACCTAGTCATGTGTGTCACCATAGTGATTAATCCTAAGTTCATGATGTGTATAAAGTACGGATGAAACTTGTGTGGCAACTAGTGAAGCACTTACCCCTAGTTGAAGGGTATTAGGATTTACTCCTTGTTAGTGTGAGCAAGCAATCCCGTCGTCATGTATTCTTTGACGAAGGATGCCTTTGCATTGATGGATTATTCAGAGTCCAAGTGTGGGTTGAGGAAACCCACCGGTTGTCACCATCGTTGGACTCATTGTATCATGGATCTATACATAAGTAATGAGTTATGACATTTATCGATATTACGTGAATGTATAACTTTATTGTATAGTACACTTACAGTGTCCAGCAACATAGAAGTAAGGCATCGACTTTGTCGAGGTTGAATAGTAAAAATAAGTCTTCAAAGGCCATGATGATGTAGCCTGAGACATAGAGTAAATGTGTCTCCGTGTATCTCATAGTGAATCCACTTTACAAGTTTGGCTTTCTGTTGGACATCTACATATACCAGGCATGCAAGGACATGCAAGACAATTCAAGGCTGGGTAATTGTGACTCGAGGATCAATGACACTCGGAGCTGGTACTACCAGGATTTGAGAGGCGTCTTAGTCTTCTTTGGTTGGGCCATAGCGACTCGCTAGCGATACATCTTCGGTGTCATCTCCACGGGAGCCTATGCGATGGACTTGTTAAGTGGAGCTTGAGGTGGAGCCATAGAGGGTTCTATTTGACAGGCATGGTCATGTAGAGATCGCGATATGTAAGGGTCCAAGGTGATATCCTTCTTAGGCTATTGGACGAATGTGTGGACGACATCCCCTATGTCATGATTTCTCCATTTGGGGGCCTCTCTAGTGGGTCGGCCCTAAATATGTCATTAATCCTGTCCGCTTGGACCTTCATAAAATTGGTCCCTAGCTAGGCACCGTGAAGCAACGTCCCTGGCAGACATGAATACGCCAACCCCCACCCAGCATCAATGGGAATGGAGCCAACAACCCTGATTTGAGGATGCATGATGTGCCCTCCTACGTAACGATACACGATAAGCTAAGGTGTCCACCAGGTCTATCTATATAGCATTCTAGAGATTTATATTACCTGCATGTCATCGATAGGTAAGTGGGTGTTGCTATATTCAGAAAGTGGCACGGACACGCAGCTACTCCGATGTTGAGGGGAACTGGGTACCGCAACAACGGAGGTGACTTGAGACTAGTTGTGGACTTCTCTCAGTTCTTTTCTCAATGCATCTATCTCTCCTCGAAGTGAGGTAGTTATGTTCTCAATTTTTGCATTAAAGTCGCATTTCATAAATTCCTCATGCTCGGCCTTGGATCTCTACTCCTTTATACCTTGGAGTCGTTTGGGAATCTATGCCTCCAAGATACCTAAACCCCTAGGCCTCGTGTGTGACCTGGGTGCTCCTTATTTCCCAGGGCTGTGGACACTATCTCTCTCTCCCTGACTGCTTGGAAGGGGCCTTTGGAAGATTCGGTAGTCAATATTTGCTGCAAGACCCCATTGAAGTTATGGACCTATTAACAACTAGGTAGTTTAACATATCTTACCAGACGTTTGGACATTTCCTCATCTATGGGGTTTTTGAAAGAGGCGACGCCTAGAGACGTGGTTGATGACCTCACTCTTAACCAGTTTCGGGTGTGCTCGTTTTTGATCTTGCAAATGGAGGGGAGGCCTCTGATCAAATTACTACCTCATCCTCCATTGCGGGATTTTACCCGTGTCCCTAGCTGTGCTGAGTCTGTGGGGTGAGTGTTTTATGCCTAGAGAGCCTTATGCACTGCACTTTACTGTTGAAATTCGGTCGTCGTCTTCATCTGCACAAAGGCCTCTAATATTTTCGATAACATGAAAGGATACCTCATGAAGGGCACGCAATCGTTGGTCACATACTTCATGACAAGCATGCTCTTGAAGGTCTTCCACGTTTTTTCCGATCGTGAAGAGCACCTGCCATTACACGAGTCCCTGGACTTCTACTGAGATCTTGAATATGCTTGAAATTTCCATCCACATCACACTTTTCTCATCTCTTGTCAAAACATTTCAATTTAGTACAGTGATGAGGACTCGTTCCCTTCCAATTATCTTGTAGGTAGTCCAAAATATGCCACTGCTTTCTTCGGTTGTAGAGGGACCCAATCTAGAGAGACCACTGTGATGGTTATTCGGCCCTCTACCATGCCTAGTTACCCCGCTTTTCAGAGCGTCAGTCCCATTAGTGAAGTTGATGATGATGGCATCATCTCTTTTACAAGAAAAAACTAATTACAGTGAGTTGTGAGCATAAACATTGGCAGGATGGTTGATCTTACAAGAAATTAGAACATTCGGCAACATATATTATTGCTACAAGATCTCTTTGCAATACTAACATTCCAAATCACACAGCCTAGTGTTTCAGTTGTGAGTGGACATACATTTCTCAACAACTGCAAGACAAACATTAAAGCACTATACACTTGTGCTTCAAAAGGCATGAAGCAAATTAATTTGCTTCCTATCATTTGAAGCATAGGTGTACAGTGTTGTAATATTCCTCTTGTACAACTACTACTCGACTCCAGTGTTTCATGCCCTTTTTTTACTTGAACCAACAGCCCTTCCACAGAAGGAAGGAGGGGAGAGTCAGGGGAGGGAACATGTATTTCTCAACAACTAAAAGACGAACAATAAAGCACAAACACGTGAGCATGAAAAGAGTTGAAGCAAATTAATTCTTCAACCCCTTTGAAGCTCATGTGTATAGTGATGTAATGCTCCTCTTGTATTATTACTACTCCGACTCCTAGTGTTTCATGCCCTTTTTTCTACTTAAACCAGCATAGAAGAGTGTAGAGGAGAGTTTGAGGTGGGGATATGTATTTCTCAACAACTACAAGATGAACAATAAAGCACCGTACACATGGGCTTCAAAAGGGCTTCATACACAGGCAAGGAGGAAGGTTGTACATGCATACATTCACAGGCTAGGTGCTATGTTGGCTGCTTATGTTACCAAAAGGATTCATTCCATCTGCACTCAACCCAAACCTTATATTTTTTGGTTCCACACCAAAGTCTGCAAACATCATATCGATGTTCCTCCACTTGGTAGAATCAGCAATGTGTCTTATCATTCCATCTTTCTTACACTCCTCTAAGTGCCAATGCACAATCTTGCATCCTTTTGGTTCACAAATAAATGCTTCAAATGAGGAATTACAGGCAAATACCACAATATCTTAGCAAGAGATCCTTGCCACACCTCGATGCCCTCACCATCATCAAAGTCATTCTTACACTTGTATCGAGATGCTTTGTAGATCAGACAAATATGTGATTTTGTATACTCTTTATGGTAGAGGATACAATCATTCGGAAATGCATGTATTCTTTCTACTTTCATTCCCAATGGACAAAGAACCTTCTTGGCTTGATAAATGGTTCTCGGTAACACATTTTCTTCTAGAAGGATGTTCGCTAGGAGACCTAACAACGCTGTGAAACTCTTGTTGGACCAACCATTGCTTCCCTTCAATTTCAGCAGTTCAAAAACATATGACAACCTTGTGTATTGCGGCTTGCAGCCTGGGAACAAAGGTTTCTCTGAGTCCTCCATCAAGCCCTTGAATTTACCAAACTCTCTCTCACTATAGTTTCCTTCTGCATCGTGTAGCATTTAATCTAGATTAAAGCACAGTCCGCAATTGGCATATCATTGTCTCCCCCAACGATATTATAATTACCTTCTTATAATACCCCTTTTTCAAACTCCTTCGAATCAAGCGAGCTTTGATCTGTGATGAGTTGGTAAACATCTTCAGATTATCACAATCAATGCATGGACAATACATATATGCCATTCCCTTCTTCAGCATATCCTCCTCAGCCGCTATTTTAAAAGCAAACACGCCATTGATGTACTTTTCACTCACATAGTTCTCAACATACATCAAGCTTCAGTCCATCTACGCTACGCATGTAACAAATTAGTGTCAAATTGGATTATTAATGCTACTATAACTAGCCATCATAATACTGACACATAATTGACATTCACCTTATAATAAATTATCCATATCTAAATTAAGTATCTAGCTGTGTACTATTTAACAATCAAGTCAAATTGAGCCCATAGGCTCTCTTCCCTTTCTTGAGGGGTCTCGTAAGGTTGACTCGGACACCCGCTGCCTCGAGTAAGCACTCCAACTGACACAAGCCTCTTAGAGACATGCAACGTCGTTGTGGAGGACCATGTTGATGACGAGGTTAGCTCACTGGAAGTGAGAGACCAAACGGAAGATGAGGCGAAGGAGGATGTCAAACCAGCGGAAGGTGGCCTTCAACTGCTTTGGCCAATCCTCGGACATAGGAGGGAGGACATTGTCCTTCCATAGTATCCACCAGCATACGGCTGGAGAGGTGCTCGTCCAGGATGGCCAGGTTGGCCATCAATGCCGGCAACAAGAAAGAGTAGGGAGCCATTTTTTGTGCTTGAAAGACAAGAAAGATAGTCGGCCAGCGAGATGCTCGTACATGACATGTGGGTATTAATCTAAAAAGGCATGCATCGGAGAGATGAACCGATATCATAGACGATTCCAACCACAAGCCGTCTATAACACGTAACTATCACAGATGGTTTATACCAATAATCGTTTGTGAACTATCGCATACGGTTCTAATTAAAAACCGTGTGTGATATATGCAATTATCACAGATAGTTCATATTAAAAACCGTCTGTGAATTATCATAGATGGTTATTGACAAGAACCGTATGCGATAGTTGCGTATCATAGACAATATACGGTCACGCTTGTAAAACCGTCTGTGATAATTACAACACAGATGGTTCCCCCATGAACCATCTGTGACGAGGCATTCAGTATAGCTTGTTTTGTAGTAGTGGAAGGTAGAGTGTTATAAATGGAGAGCATGAGTGGGTGATAGCTTGGTTACATACAATGCAAAGAATTGGTGCCGGAGGTATGACTGGTATCAATTCTCTTTTCTTTTTATTAACACCTTCTGCAGTCTGATCACTAACTTCCTTCTATGGCTGTCCTTACTGCATTTTTTGGCTTGTGCTTTGTCAGGTTATCGGCCAAACCAAATGTAACATCCCAAAATTTGCATCATGTCAAAATAAAAAAATCTTTAATCTTGTTGTCTATGTACTATTTGCAACTTGAATGTATTCTCCAATTATCAAAAAGATTTAATGCGGTTAAACAACTTGTCACCTTGTATTGAAAATATTTATTTAAAATCAACATATTTCAAAATGCATCTATATTTGTTTGGATTTTGTTGGAGTTTATTTGCTTTTTATTAGAGCTCAATTATTTTTTCCCATTTTTTGGAATTCAGAAATCCTGGAAAATCCCAATTTTCTCTGCAGGCTGAATCCTTTCCCTCGGTCCATATCTCTTTCTCTCTCTACCCGCTCCACCCGTTTCTGTCCTACGCATGGCCTTTAATTTAACGCTGTCATTATGCAATGATTTTGTCAATGGTAAATATCCCTAAAAAACCTATGTATTACAGTGACGACTAAAATAGGAAATATTATTGTTCAAGGTAGTCAAAAAAACATTATTGATGTACGAAATTCAGCTTTATTCAATATATTCGTGGCATGAGGTACAAACTGTGGGCCTGAAAGGCTTGCAGATAGCGACAAGCAGTACTGTAAGCACGTGGTCGATGTAAAACCAACATTTTATTCTGGATAACAAAAGCTAAGATGGAAGGGGGGCCAAGTTGGAAAGAGGTCTAGTGGGCAGGCCCAAGTCTTGCTGAACGCTCACGTCACGCACCATTGAAACTAGTTGAACTCAAAGCGTCCAAGCATTCCCATCAGTCATGTTGCAAGCCTACAATTGATGTAATTAAGCAAAAGAAGTCAGTTATAAGCTCAATTATCGGTCCATGAAGCCACATTGCTAAGGTTGATGTGAAAAAAAAAAGCATATATACCAAGTTATAATATAGTTCTCACCGTTTCCTTTTTCATCGGGGTATATATTGCGTGGATATCTAGTTCAATAATATTACCACCGCTGGTGTCTTGCTTGAGCTTTTTGTATATGACACCCCTAGCCATAGTGAACTCTCCGGTTCCACCAACAATGGCCGAGTCACCCGTTTCTACTACACTGCCCATGACCTGAAGTGTGGACCCCTTAAACCTATTTCATATATATATAAACACTGACATATATTAATGCATGAAGCCAATAAATTGGACGTTGGACATCTTTTTAACGGTGAACTTAATTCACCCTTTAAAGTAAATATACTTTCTAGTATATATATAATCACTTTGAAGCATAAAACTTATATCCATACCTTGCATCCTCGAACACCATAGTGAAGGAATTGTGCCAGCCTTTAGCCTCCATAGAAGCCTGGCAATGCAATCCTTGGGCATGTGCAACGAGCTTTGCATTAGAGCCAAGTCCATCATATATGGTCCAATCGTTAACGGCGACTGTACCAAACCCGCGAGCAGCGTTAGTTTTCAGTACTTCACTTTGGTTACGATTTGATCCACTTGGAATATGATGCAAGTACAAGAGGAAGTGAAGTTCATGCTCTTGGAAACAGTGGCAAACAGGAGCGGTTTTGAATGGTTGGGCCATAGCTACAATCTGTACAAATCTAAAATCCTCTTCGATGATTGTTGTGAGAAATGGGGGACCTTGAGGGTGGTATTTATAGAGTAAGCTGAGGGCCAAGACCCCGTAGGCCAGCAGATATTATTGGCATTGGTCGGCAGATGAGACGTCATCTCCAACTCGAATAAAATTTCCCAGTACTTTCTACAGAACCATACTTTTTTATTCTTATAAAACTGTCAGAAAACTATATTTTTAAAACTAGTTTCATAAAATCATAATTATTCTTACTAATCATCTCAAAGAACTACACTTCCGTTACCTGACATCGTTTTGGAAAGGTGGATCCGCATATCATTGAGAGTCTAGCACCTAAACCGAAGCACACAGAGCGGCGGAGGGTGGTGCCGCATGTAGGGGTGCACACGGAGCGAATAATTCCCGACCGTCCATCCATCCGAATAAATTCGGTTCTTATTCAGAGCATCAAACTAGATATCCATGATTTTTGTTGGATATTGGAGTCGAATTCGGATAGTTTTTGCCGAATATGAAAACAGATTTGGGATGAAAGTATCCATCGGATAAATTGCTATCTAGAAATCTATTCAGAGCTATATGCTGGACTATCAGTAACTATTCGGTACTATACTTTCAATAGTCAATGCTCAATATTCAACTCTGATGGTCCGCCCTGCCCGATTCCCCTCCCCGTCTGCTCCCTCCCTTCCCCTACCCTAAGCCATTAAGCCCCTAATCTCTAAAAACACCGCCGGCCTCCCCTCCCTCCGCACTGACCTCCCCCATCGCCCTTCCTCCCTCACTATCGCCAAATCAACCCTCGCTCCGTGTTTCTACATCTACAGATCACAGATGGTTTCTACTCAAAACCGTCTGTGATAGTCAACTATCATAGACAGTTACGAGTTAATAATCGTCTATGATATTCTTTTTTTGTTCCTAAATCTATTTCTATTTGTTGGCTAGTCTTAGCAAATGCTAGCCATACCCTCTGAAACGAGAAGATCAACACATATATACATCCAATTCACATTCATTCATTTCCGAAACAAGAACATCCATTCCACAAATCAATTACCAGGAAAGAAATAAATTATCCATCCATGAACAAATACACACATGAATAATTAAGCTCAATCTTATCCCAGTGAAATTCATTCTACATTGTAGAACTACCCATCTCCTTTTATGGCTTTAGACATCAAGAAGTACACACACTGTCCTCGAATATATTTGAGGTCGGCTTGTTTCAACGGAGTTGTAGCAATGGACGGAGCCTGTCAGTAGGAAGATCAATGTCATGCATACATATATAAATTAATAAGTACGAAATAATTATCGCAAGATTGAGAAACCTTAGAATTGTTCTTCGCGGAACCAACGTGTAGTTGCGTGTTGTGGCAAACATAATATCTGCAAGAGTTGTTGTCCAGTGGCTGTTGGTGACACTACAAAAATAGAATTTTTAGTTCGAGAGGCTTTACTATGAAGTGTTATATAGGATTAATGTGTGCTAGCGAATACTGGAAAATCTATGTGGTTCCAAAAAGTTAGCCTTAATCATTGGGAAGAAAGGAAAGACTACAATAAAGTTATCTATGGAGGAAATGTGTTTACCTGTCGATTACTTCTTAGACAACTATGTAGTCAATTTTGTTCTTCTTTTGGGAATCAAGGTATATTACCCTGTTTTATTTTGGTATAATTACAATTAGAATCCAATGGAGCCTACACAGGTATATCAAGGTCATTAAACCTAAGTTCTTATTGCTTATAAAATACAAATCGACAAGTATAGCCACTAGTGTTGTACTTACCCCTGGTTGTAGGACATAAGTATGAATTCCTTATCGCGATGACCCTCCAATGCCTTCATAATGTAATTTTCGACGAAGGATGCATTCTCCTCGATGATATCCATGGCGACCAAGCGTGGGTCGACGAAACCAACCGGTGATTTCGTTAATCTGGCTTCACTCACCATGTATCTATATATATATATATATATATATACATACACACACAAAAGCAATGAGTTACATATGATATTTATTGGCATTACATAAACATAGATCATGATTGTACACACTTACAGTGTTTAGCATCAAATGAGTGAGGCGTCGAGTGTGTCGAGTGTGAAGAGAAAGAATAAGTCCTCGAAGGTCACCGTGAAGACCCAGTCATGAATATTGTGTTACAGATGATGTAACATGAACTTGACATTGACACCCGAGCACCGTTGTTCCTCCGGCTTGTTGGCTTGTTTCATGTAATTCATATGCAATCACTTGCAAGATAGTCCTAGAGTTAGAAGGTACTCTTTTGGGACAACGAACGGCTTGTCTAGCATGATTTATTGGGCCAATGACAAGTAGGGGATCTCATCATCCATCTTCTTCAGTTTGCCCTTGCCGCCTTGTCTCTAGGTCGACTTCATGATAGTCAACCAAACATGAGATGTAGATGTACCACGCCCTTACTACATCTGTGTAGGTAGCGTTGGCGCGGATCATGCCTGTGGAATTGGCACCAGTGTAGGTAGCTCAAGTGGACTTGACACCGGTTTAGATGGCTTTGTGGACTTGGCACCAGTGCAGATAGCGCGAGTTGATTTGGTACTAGTGCAGATGACACTCATGGACTTGGTACAGGTGTCGGAGCCTCTAGGCAGATGTCACTCTTGGACCACTGGATGAATATTCCAATGGTTTGCCCTAAAGTCATGATCTCGTCGTTGAGGGCCATCGGCAGTGGGATGACTTCGCAATTGGCATGAGCACCATCCACATTCTCTTTTGCAAAACCTGGCACTAGGGATACACAGTGCACCAAGGCCCCAGGCCCAGATAGATACGCCTAGACCCAAGTAGCACACAAGGCAACACAGGTATATCTCACTTGGAACTTACACTTCGTAGCCACCTACATAATGCTATAAAATTAGCTACTTCAACACGCCTATCGATGGATTGAGCATTCTAGAGATAATAATTATTACCATGATGCCATCGATAGGAAATCGGTGATCACTTTCCATGGTAGGGTTGGACGCACAGCTACTCCGATAGTTGGGGGGCTACCTAGCACATGAGTGGTAGGGGCTTTGTAACATCCGAGGAGGAGGCCACATGGGAGTGTGAGGAGGATCTCAGAGCGGAGTTTCCAAACCTGTTCCTTTAGTGTGCCTGAATTTCAGGGTCGAGATTCCATTTAGGGCCTGTTCTTTTTGGCTGCGGCTTGTGGCTTTTGGCTGTGGCTTGTGGCTTTTGGACTGTTTGTACGAGAGATTACAGAGTAACAGAAACTTACGTGCGGTTTTTGCCAATATAAATGAAGTCAGTAAAATATGTACTACAATTAACTAGTAGACCCTATCTTAAAAAAATACTCTGTTTAAAAGCTAATTACTGTAGAAAAGCCGAAAAGCAGCTTTTAGAAGCTGAAAAGAACAGGCCTTTAATGGGGAGGATTGTAACATCCTGATTTTCAGAGCCTTTTTGAAGCTTTAAAATAAAATTCACCATTTGGATTTTTTTCCTTTGAATTAGTGCAAGCTTAACTGGAATTTTTTCTTTGGAAATCTAAAAGATTTAATATGACTAAAGCAAACATCAATAGGTCCATAACTTCATGGGGTCTAAAATAACATAATTGCCTCTTGCAATAAATATTGACTACCGAATTGTAACATCCTGATTTTCAAAGCTTTTTTGAAGCTTTAAAATAAAATTCACCATTTATATATTTCTAGAATTAATTCAAGCTTAAAATGAATTCTTATGAATTAATAGAATTAATATGACTAAAGTAAACATCAAATAAAAGAAAATCCTTAGACTACAGGTAATTTTTCTGTATTTTCTGTGATTTTTTGGATTTATTTGCTATTTTCTAGAGCGTAAATGAATTTATGAGAATTTCCAAAAATAGAAAAGCCCTAAAAATCCCCAAAAAGGCCTTTGGGCCATAACCCACCTTTACCTGCCGGCCCAACCCACGCGTCAACCCGCTTCGACCTACCACGCATCGACGTATGTCAAGCATTGGGCTGCCAACCTCTCATGTCTTCTCGCCTGCACCCTTGTATCCTAGCCATCCACCTATCAACGTGTGTGTTGTCGTCCTCACGGACTCTCACCGCCGCCATCTCCGACTGGGATTCCTTCGGCATCCAAGTCGTGCCCGTCTTGGACTCATCGTCCGTGTCGCCCATGGTCTTCTTGACATATGTGTATAAAAGCCGATCCCACGCCTCGCTTTCTGCATCCTCGCAGCCGCTCGCTTCTGTCGATATCGCCCTGCGCTGCCACCGCTACACCTCTGCCACCGCTCGTCAAGTCTCCCTTGCCACCGGTGAGTCCACCGCCAAGCTATCCTCCTCTTCTACCCTGCTCCACTGTTCTGCCTCGTCGACGGTCAGCACGCCGCCACCCTCGCCGTATCATCCTCGCCATAGTCAGCTGTAGCCGCAGCCTAAGTTCGCCCATCCCGCTGACGTCATCGCACACCCACGTCGTGCATCGCTTTGCCTCCTCCATGCACCCCATCCATTGTGAGCCAGTCCTCTAACCTGTGGGCCAATCGAGTCACCAAGCCATGTCAGATCCACTGTGCCATAGACCGGTGGATCGAGCATCATCATCGTTGCAACGTTAGCCCTAGCCGCCATGTCAGCAAAGGCCATCACCGTACACTGTTCTGTGAGCCGGTCCCCTGTAGACTAGCTTTTTCATGCGTCGAGTCCACAGCACTGTAGAATTTCTGAATTTTTAGCCTTTTTCTTTAGATTTGATTTTTCCGAGAGCCTGTTCTCCTCCGTCCTAGCTCCGATTGACCCGATTCTTTTTCCTAAATTCATATAAAATTGAGATCTACCTTTTGGTTCTGGTTTTGATGTTTTTAAAGTTTGTTTGATTATATTATGTGCTTCATTTTGTTTTCTCTCTTGTTAGATCATGTCTTTGATGGAGTTGAAGCAAGATCTAAAGGTCAAGAGTCATTAACTGAGCAAGGCCAATGCAAGTCATGTCTTTTGATCACGTTGAACCTTGTTTTCAAATCTATTTATTGTATTTACTTCAAATTATTGATTTTTGCAGAATAATCACTCAGCCATCAACTGGTAAGCCTTGCATATTATATTGCATTTTTGTTACAAACAACTTGCCGAGTACTCTATTGACTCACGGCTATATCCATATTTGCTCAGTTGAAGGAGAAGAACCATATCAGCAGGAGGTACCTGAAGGAGAATACTTTGACGACTTCACAGATTAGGACTTGGCTCCTAGTCGATTGCTTGTGGGCATGTTGAATGACTACTATGCTTATTTTTTATTGTTTTCCGCTGCAAGTTTCTTAAGCCTTTTAGGCTATTATATGTAACCTTGGCCATAAGGTCGCAACTTTGATAATTAATAATATTTGAATCTTTTTCTTAGTAAATCATGATATGGTCGATATTTTATCTATGTTTACATTGTGTGCACTAGCGTGATCCTAGACTAGTGCGATATACATAGAGAGTCCAGATTTGCATATTCGGGTCTCAACAGGCTTCCTTCTAATTTTCCCTATACCTTTTCATCTCATCATTGACCAACCTTTACATTTCATCTCTAATTTTTGCCATAATGTCCTCTCGAAGCTATGCCTCACACTCAGCTTTGGCTCTCTTCCTACTCTGGTAAGCTTCGGAGTCCTCTGGGAAGCCATATTTCCAAGAAACATAAAGACCAAGGCCTCTCATGCAACCCAGTTGCTCTTTGTTTCCCAGGGCTGTAGGTTAAATCTCTCTCCCTATCTACCTCGAATGAGCCTTGGGAAGATTCTACACTCAACGCTTCCAAACGGTGGGACACTTCCTCGTCTGCGGGGTTTCAAAAGGAGATGGCCCCCGACGACATGGTAAATGACCTCGTTCTTATTCAGTTTCGGGCATGCTCATTAGGGATCCCAGGAAATGGCGGGGAAGTCTCCTGTAGGATTGCCTACTCCTTCTCCTGCCTCCATTACAGGATTTTACCTGCATAACCAGTGGTGCCGAGTCTATGGGGGGGTGCATGTTTTTCGCTTGGAGGACCCTATGCGCCACACTTTTCGCTCCTAAAATTATCTGTCATCTTCATCACCACAAACTCTTGTCATTGCTATTCGAGGAATGGATATGTGTCAAAGGGTGTCAGATCCTTCTCCACGTATTGCTTGATAAGCAGGCTCTTGATGTTCTTCCACGCTTTGCACGTCACTAGCAACGCATGTCGTTGCACGGAGGCCTAGTTCGAATGATCGAAAAACTTCCATTAGCAGCTGACATTTCAATATTTAGTCACCTTCTTCCATGAAACGAATGTGATCTCAATCCATTCCCGTGCCACTATTTTGAATATCCGGAATATGGACACTGCTAGGCGAGGATTGAGAGGGGTCCCAAATGCATCGACGTCTGTGTTGGTAAACTGGTCCTCGGGCCTTTTTAATAGTCCTCTTACTTTCAAGATTTTCTAGAGGAAGGTGCATCACACGCATCCAACGACGATGTCGAAGAATGAGTGGACGACATCTTGAAAATATAATATATCTGAAGACTACCTTACCAAATATCTGAAGACAAGCAGAAATAAACTTAACAATGAACTAGAAACAGATATCAAAACTATTTACTTCAAGTAAATCACATTCATATCAATAGTATATTCATGCTCTGTGATCTCTGAAATTCAAAATATATGCTTCTAAAATTAGCCAATTAAGCTTATTTTGTCATTTAAATGCTGGTGGAATTATGCTTTAAAACAATAATATTTTACTAGAATTAAATCTAAATTCATGCTAAATCCACATTAATGACAACAATCCGGAAAACCAAGCGCATATACAGCAAAGCATATATCCAAAGACATGATAATAACATAGATATCAAACTATTATCTCTCAACATGAACAATGTAATCAAGTCAAAGGACAATATCCTAAACTAAGCACAAGAATTAGTATTTGTAATTAACATAATGTATAGATTAAGAAGTGAGTTTTGCTCTCAGTTTGAGGAGTTGCGCTCAAGTTAAAACTTGGGCTTCTCACCCTTGTCAATAGATCATATATCAAAGGGACAACTCCTCAGTATTCTACTAGTTTCATACTCTAAAATTACCTTAGTAAAGTAATAGAATCAACTACCAGATTTTAAGTACACGATAGAATGAAGAACAACGATTGCAATATTAACAATAGTGCTATGGCAACAACAGAAACAAACACCAGAGATGTGCTATGGCAGTAATAGCAGTAATAACTGAATCTAACAATTTTCAGTCAAGAACAGTAGTGATTTATAATTAACTGAAGTAAGAAACAAGTAATGATAAATCAATACTAGCAGAATACTCTCTCATTAGTCATAGTGATCTCAATCTGATAGATTATTCTCATCATGCATTCACAAAGCACACATTCTATTATGCAAAGTCCCTCCAATGCTAGACCTTACAAGGGGTCGTCGAAGTTGGGGAGGTGGTGACAGCATCGGGGGAGGTGGCGATGGGCTGGGAGGAGGAGGAGGGTGATGGCCTCGGGGAAGGAAGGCTGCTGGAGTCGGGGAAGGTAGCGACTGCGATGTGGGAGGCAGTGATGGCATCAGGGAGGCGGCGACAGGCTCGGGAGGAGGAGGTTGATGACCTTGGGGGAGGAAGGCCACCTGAGTCAAGGGAGGAGGAGGAGGGCGACGACCTCAAGCGAGGAGTGTCTCCAGAGTCGGGGGAGGAGGAGGCTGATGGGCTATGGAGGAGGAGGGTGACGGGCTCAGGGCGAGGCGGCAGCATTAGTGGGCAGTACAGTGGGAACAAAACCTATTGTGCAATATATATTTTGGAATAATCATAGATAGTTCTATTTAAGAACCGTCTGTGATATTTATCGTCACAGACGGTTCTTATTTAAAACCGTCCATAATAACAAAATATTACAGATGGTTTTAATATTGAATTGTCTATGAATGTATACATATGTATGTGTGTGTGTATATCACAGACGGTTTTACTTCGAAACTATCTGTGATGTTCCCTACTGACATTCAAATATATATCACACATTCCCATATACATAAATGCAAATGCATATATATATATATATATATATATATATATATATATATATATATATATATATATATATATATATATATATATATATATATATATATATATATATATATATATATATAGGAAAAATACTTTTACTCCCGGGTGTAATTACACCCACCTCTAATATACCACCTAAACAAACTTGAAATACTTCTTTATCACTTTAGGTATACTCGTATACTAATTATAAGATATTCTAATGTGAACCACATAAAAAAATTGCAAGGGAGTCCATAGTTTTTAGTGTATTTTGTAAATACCTTTATATACGTACATAAAAAGGAGTATGTTGAAAAAAAAATGTACATACCACCTCTGAAAAATTGTTCATATGCATACATAAATGCAAATATATATCACACTTTCTCATATGCATATATAAATGCAAATATAGAACATATGACACAAACATTTCATTCATCATTCCACTTGTTTATTTCATTTAAAAATTAGCCCTTCATGATGATCAGTGCATATGTAGCTACTTTTGTCACGTTCTTCCTCTACCCTTATGCCGTTTCCAAAAGGAGACAACTCTTCAAATTGATTGTATTCTTTCTCATTCACTATGTTCTCAACTCCAACAATCCTTTCTTTTCCATGAAGAACTATGTGGCACTTCTTATTTGCCTGGTCAGTTATATAGAAAACTTGACCAACTTAGTTAGCGAGTATGAATGATTCGTCTTTGTACCCGATATATTTAAGATCCATTCTAGTGACACAGTACTTGTTGACCTTCACCCGTGGGAGATGGACCCAATGGCACCGAAATAAGGGGATCTTGAAAAGCACGTAGTCGAGCTCCTAAATCTCCTCTATGAACTCATAGTAGGAGTTCCTCAACCCATCGGTGCTGAACGCATCTATGCGGACACTGCTATTCTAGTTAGTGCTCTTTACATCCTAAGTCTGCGTATAGACTGTGTACCTATTTATGTCATATCCTTGCCATGTCACAATTGTAATTGTTGGCCCTTTTGCCAACTATGTCAGCATATCACGTGACGAGCTCCTAGTGAGTTGCTCCTGCAACCATTGGTTGAACCGACTGTTGTGTTATCTCATGATCCAAATATCCAACTGCTCCAGATTCTATTGCTGAAGCATGTCCTTGTGCTGGTCGATATACGGGGACACTTAAGTCATGTGTTGCAAAACCGTGAAATGAGCTTGAGTATACGCATCCAAATCTGGAGTGATTGCTTTCCTTCCGATAGTCCCGATACCCTTGAACCTCCCCTCATGGTGAGACAGAGGCACACCTATCGGTCTGACCTGAGCCATATAATCGACATAGAACTCAATAACCTATTCGATTGCATAACTATCGATGATGCTACCCTCTGGCCGTGGTCGATTCTGTATATAGGACTTGAGAATTCCCATGAACCTCTCAAACGGGAACATGCTACGTAGGAACGTAGGCCCGCAGATTTTTATCTTCCACACAATGTGCCAATCAGATGGACCATGATATCGAAAAATGATGGAGAGAAATATATCACAAGACGACATAGAGTCATCACCACCTCGTCCTGCAGAGCATTTGGTCCTTCGGGATCGATAACCTTCTGAGCAATTGTGTTTGTTGGATCAGAATCGGCAACAGAGGAGGGGGTGAATAGTGCCTTCAAGAATCGCCCCCAAAGTATCCACAACTATCTTTAACTTCTCCGATAGCTATGGAAGCTAGGAAGAAGAGGAGGAAAAAATTCACTAGAAACCTAAGGCCATCTCGGGACAGAAAACCAAAACAAAGATCAACAATTAAAATAGAGATCGATTGACTGCACCCACAAGATTAAAATGGAGAATAATTGCTGCTGAAAATAATATGCAGTCTGCAGCTGCTTGCTGGCCGAGCACTAGACAGAGAATAGAGTTAGAGACTGCACTAGATTCCGACCGAAAGGCACAAAGGAGAAGCAAAAAGAAAAGTAAACGCAGAGAATAAAGCATGCAGAGAACCGATAGTAAAGACAATTGCTGCCGACAATAGAAAAGTTGAACAAACAGACTACTACCGAAAATGGATATTTGGCCATTCAAAAGAGACAGCAAGCTGCAGTCTTACTGATCTGAGACCAGTACAAAACAAATACTGCTAGCTGCCGAAAATGAAAACAGCATGGTGTGCTGCTTCACCAACTACCTTGCTGCTCTTCCGATAAAAGACTTCCCAACAAATATCCATCTACTCCCATGAAGTGAAGAGATAAGATAACTGAGCTTGTTCGGCAGGGGCAAAAGACAGAGTAAAACCGAAAGAAAAACAAGTTAACAGAGCTTCTTCTCTGGCCAAAGTAAAACCGAAAGCAAGGAATTCAAAGCTGTCGGCACAGCACAAATAATACACACCTGAAAAGGACTTCTTCAAAAAGACTAAAAAGAGAAGACAAAAACTGAACAAAACGGAAGAAGGAATGAAGATACTCTTCTGCCCTGGCCGAAAGCAAAACTGAAAGTGAGGAGCTGGATGCTTGTCGGCACAGAGATACTGAACAAGGCAGAGATTAAAATGAACGCCCAACCAAATGATGCGCAATTTTGTACCTTATCACATGTACATCAAGATATGCGCAATATTTGACCCAGATTTAGTTAGGCTAATTCTTTTTCCTACTGTTCAAAGCAGACAGATCAAGTTCAGTGTTTTCAATAAACTTTTATATTACACACTATATGTTTAACTAATTCCATCGACACAAGCTGCAGATGCAGTTTTAGGCCAGCAAGGCAAGTACACCTACACAAGTTATTCCATACGACTTACACAGCAAATGCCACAGAATAATTTAATGCAAGTCATAATCTATTCTGACTTCCATCTCAGAGCAGTGTGGTCTTATTCTTAATACAAATTGTTCTCAGATCTCACAACTAAACATATTACAGGGAGCTACGTTTTGTTGCGCTGGATCCACAGTATTGTACATGCTAGTATGCGGCTTACGTGTCTCCAGTGACGTCAACAAAGAGCTAGCGCCGGCGACAATAATGCATCGCAGTATGGACCTATGGTACCGTCAACAACTGATAATACCATGCAGGCCACACACGTGGTTCCATATTGCATCGCCACACTTTTTAATTAACATCAGGTTAATTCTTAAACAATCCGAAGTTTTGAGAATGATTTTCACCCATCCCATGGTCAGTTATAGCCAATTTTCCCTCCTCACGATTTTGAAAAAAATAAATATTTTCGATCTGCCACCTAGAAGGAAACAATCTGGTGGTAGAAGGAATCAATCTGGTGGTAGAATTTCAATTGCGGCTGAACTATATGTGATTTGTGTATAATTTTTGTCCCTTCTGAAAATGGTACTCCGTAAATCCAACAGATCTAATTGATCTTGGATTCTAAAGGCTGGACAGTTAGAAATGTTAATTACTATGTACTGCTCACTCCAATCATAAGAGTGACGCCTTAGATGCATGCGGCAAACCATATTACTTTTGATCAAAGACACTATTTAAAAGATATGGTTAGGATATATGAAAATGATACAAGTGAATTTATCGTAAAAAAATGTTCTCATAATATTGCACTTTTACAACTTTTTTCAATACAAGTTACGTGCCCATGCGTTGCAACGAGATTTATTGGATGTATAGAGAATCATGCTATGAAAGGGGGTTGCTCTGATCGATTGGAAAGTGGAGAATAATGAGAAGTTGAAGAAATAGAGCGGTTGAAGGAGAACGGATGTACAACCACCAACTCGTTCTTTTATAATAGTAATGATACATTAAGAGAATTTAGTGGTCAAAGGAGCATCTTCTTGACCATAGTTATTATGGTGATATGGTAAGGTGAGCTGAAGCGTCTGACCACTTCCACACCTAAGGCATGCGGCGAGGCGACGCCATACTGTCAGATCATGTGGTGGTCATGCATTTAGTGATGATGAATAATTGACATATGTGTTTTTATTAGAATTTGCATTTGTGAAAGCTCTGGTTGATGCGTTTTTGTTGCTAGAGTATTCAGATAGCAGGTCGTCGACCAAGGCATTTCAACCACAGTAGGCTTCGACCACAGCTTTTCGATTAAGGCATTTTGACCACGACAGGCTTCGACCACAGCTTTTTGATCGCGGTATTTTGACCACGGTAGTTTTCGACTAAGGCTTTTCGATCACGGTAGAACAACCACAATAGGTAATTGGTAGGCTTCGACCTCAAACAGGGAACATGTGTAAGAAACAGCGAACCAATCGTGAGCTACAATAAACCAGTGTTAGCTACAGTGAACCGGACGAAGGTCGTAATCTGGTCTGCTATAGTAACCGGCCGGTAGTCGTAGCTACAATGCCTTTCCAATGGTCGTATCTACAGTGCATTGTCATAGTCATAAACTTCACGGACTGTTGTCGTAGCCGTAGGCTTTGTGATCAGTTGTCGTAAGACTGTGTGATCAGTAGTCATGGGCTTTGTGATCGGTTGTCATCAGCTTCATGGTTGGTACTCAAATGCTTCCAATACTTTAATATTTATGATCTTCGAGTACCTCACGTACCTATGACTGATGGGCCAGTGGTCTGATCGGCCTATGTGTGGCAGTCAAACTGATTGTACTCAATGGTTGTTACTTCAGTACCAGGTAAGTACTCGATGGTTGTTACTACAGTACCCGGTCGGTACTCAATGATCAGTACTTGTTGGTCAGTGGATGATGGTGCAGCGATTGTTTTGTAGTTAGAGACTGGAAGTGCTACGATGCTTATGATTCCTGTGTGTTCTGAGCAAAGCGATAGTAATTCCTGAGTACTTGTGGTTTTCGAGTACTCTTTAAGCCAGAGTTCTGACTGGTTTGTGCATGGCAGTCATAGCGGTCATAATAAGTTATCTAAGGCTGATTTGTAGAAAGCGATAGAATATGTGGTCGTGGATGACCTTGTTGATATTGAGCGATGGTTAAATGTGTGGTTGGAGTGTGTGGACAAATGTCGGTCAATTTGGGGAGAACTTACGCCAGTGGGAATCATTCTTTCGTCTTTGCATGTGCAGGTGTGTGTGGAGACGGTCATGGTTAGTGACGAGGGGGATTGGGACTAGGATGGGCAAATCTGAGGTCCAAGCAGTCGAGGATGTTACGCGAGGTGGTTGTGCTCACGGTGGGGCACATAGAGATCAAATGTGGTGATGCGTGGAGAAGCTACGGGAGGTGCAGTCCTGAAGGCTTCGACACGGGGGTTGATGAGGCATGATGGAGAAATAGAGTTTTGTGTTTGTGTTTGAGGACACGTTTGGAGCATTACGCTTATAACAATTTAGAATAACATATTCAATTAATTAATTAATTAATTAATTACTATACTATATATGTACGATCTAAATTAAGTAGCTATATGCAGCAATAGTAATTAATTAAATTAAATTAAGTAGAAATAAACTATTAATTGATTAAACCCTAAAACATGCTAGATGTAAAATAATCTTCTCTCTACATCAAGCTAGCTAGGTCAACCATCTTCAATTCTCCTTTCACCAAAAGCTATAAATCTAAATTATAATGCAATTAGGAACAAATTCCTAACTGTAGGTAGTCAAAACCTTAGTGGATATATGATTACTCTTGTCAAATAGTCTCCTTTCACATATCTAGCTCAAGGCAGCTATGTAGATCTAGAATTTAAGACAGAGTGTTGATTTGTCTGCATGCAATTAATATAGTGGAATTATCACAGATGGTTTTTTATACAAACCGTTTGTGATAAATTAATTATCATAGACAGTTCATGGTGAAAATCATCTGTAAAGTATCATAGACGGTTATTAACAAGAACCGTCTGTGATATTACCAATTATCATAGATGATTTTTAATACAAACTGTTTGTGAAGTATCACATATGGTCAAAATAAAAAACCATCTGCGATATTTGGTAATATCATAGACGGTTCTTATTAATAACCGTCTGTGATACATTATAGATGATTTTCAACATGAACCACCTGTGATATTTCTTCTTCACAGACAGTTTTTAGGGCTGCTAGCAACACAGACTGTCTCTAAACTAAAATGTCTATGATTGATTTTAGTACAGACAATTTTGTGGAAGTGTTTGTGATGTGGCATCTAATCTACGCCTTTTTGTAGTAGTGTCATATCAGGAAAATTTGAACTAAACCAAAACAAGTTGTCTTTTGATTTGCTGGTATTGCAAAAGAGTTCTCTAACAAACAGAGTGTTATAAAGTCGGCTGATATGACCACTCATCAAGTCAAGTATCAATGAACTCATTGTGGTAGAGACAGTTCATTTGGTTCAATTCTGTTTTCGAAAAGCCAAGAAAGACAGGATGAGGAAGGGTTTGCGACCAGCGATTAACTGTGGTCGAAACAGCATGGTTGGACAACACGTTTGACTAGTTGTCTCTTGTGGTCGGACCAACGTGGTCGGATAAGACTTTTGACCAGCGTTCTCTGCTCGTTTAGACCGGTCGAGAGTCAAACTAGCTTTACACAGGTAGTCGAATCATCCTCGACCAGCAATGTCCATGTAACAGCCCAGCTGTTTATTTCAAAATTTTTAGTAAAAAAAATTTAAAAGTTATTTTAATTTAAAATAAAATCAATTGTTCTTTGGTTGCTTGAATTTTTGGAGATATGATTTGCCTGTTTTTAGTTTTCATAGAGGCTTTTCTTTTGAAAACTGGTTTAAGTAAAAGATGAAACTATTTTTAAATAAAGAGTATTTTGAATTTCTATAAACATTCTATTTTGAATTAATTATTTTAAAAGCATTTGGCTTTTATCTAGATTTTCTTTGCTTTTCTGGCTTTTAAAAAATAAATTTCAAAGCTAAAAAGTATTTTTTATAAAAATTAAAAGACCAACTTTAAGTTGGAAATATTTTTCCTAAGTCTAAAATGTCTCCAGGAATTTCTGTGAATTTTTCTGGAACTCATAGACTTTATTTGCTATTTTCTAGTTTTTTTAAGCTTCCTAGTATTTCTGGAAATCAAAATTGAATTTTAAATCTTTTCTCTTCTCAGGCTGACAAGTGTCACTCCCTGATTCAATCCATCCTCGCCCGGTTTAATCTCAGCCACTCAATCTCACTTACCCCTTCGTTTCAATCCGATGGCCCTGATCTTCTGCATGCGCCGCATCGCTCATCCGACTGTCCGCGCTTTCTCCTCTCTTTTCTCTCTTGCCGACAGCCAACCCCGCCTATCAGCTTCTTCTTTCTCTTTGCCTTCTTCAACCTTCCACCGCCGCCATTGATGCCCCGCTCAAACTCTTAAATTTGGTCGTTTCTTCTCGTTAGCCCAAGCATTTGTTACAATTGAAAGTCTAATCACTCCCGCATTCAACCTCCACCATTTCCCCACTTTAAACCCTGCTTACCTCCCTCTTTACTCGCCTTTGCGCCGACCTTAAGTTCGGTGTAACCGACAGCCGTTCATCGCCTCCACCTTCGCCAGGCCCGTGCGCATCGCCCGCCCCTCCACCGAACAAATCCAACGCCGAAGAACCCCGCCGCCAACGCCCTCACTTCGCCGCCCCTGCATCCTCGTCGCCGGCCACCACTGAGCATTCTCAAGCGCCGCGCCAAGGTGCACTGAACTCCCATGTCCTCATCCCTCTCGCGCACACCCCGCCGACCCCAGCAGCGCCGCCATTCGCTGATGCCCTCAGTCCCCGTGTGCCACCTCAGCCTTCTCCCTGGTCCATGGACCCAATCCACAAAAGCTAGTCCCACCTGTCAGTGAATAAAATCCTTTTTCTGTTGAAAACTATTTCGGCCAGAAAATCAAAATCTTTGCTGATGTCACTCTGACGTATAAATCCCTTTTCCCACAGAAAATAATTCTTCTGAAAATCATTTCCTGTGATGACATCATAATCTGGTTTTTCAGTTCAAAAATAATTCCTGAAAATCAGTTTATTCTTTTTCTCTCCTTTCAAACTTCCGAAAGATCGTATTTCTTCATTTTAACTCCGATTAAGCCCATTCAAATTTCTAAATTCTTATAAAATTCTAATATATCTATTTCTATCCTCTTTTTAAATTTTTGGAATTTTGGAATTTATTTGAATTAAATTAAAGCTTAGAAAGTAAAAAATGTTTTTAATGGTTAAATATACTTCAATTAAAACCAA
The DNA here is from genome assembly GCA_036346575.1 of Dendrocalamus sinicus. Lineage (NCBI taxonomy): Eukaryota > Viridiplantae > Streptophyta > Magnoliopsida > Poales > Poaceae > Dendrocalamus > Dendrocalamus sinicus. Next base: position 3,139,906 of record CM070669.1, read on the forward strand.
AATTATTTTATTTGATATTTTCGTCGTCCAAGGATTTTGTTTAGAATTTGCTTGAATTTTTCTGATTTTATTTTATTATTTTTTTTGGGAAAAAAATATATTATTTTAATTCATGTTTTCTCTCTCCTCCCATTCATCTTCGTGCAATCAAGTGCATTCACTTGCTCTCTTCAAGACTACTCCATTCCCAACCGTTTCCCTCCACCTTTATGCTCATTTACACGGAAATGAAACTGTTGCTCTAAAAGACATCGTCGTTCGATCTCCCTCTCCCGTCCACCTCCGCCCCTATAAAAGGGAGCACCGGGTGCCCCTCCTCATCCTCAGTCATCCCCAAAAGTTTCAAGTCCTCTCTCCCTTCCTTCTCTCCGCAATCGTCATTTTTCTTTTGTCAACCGAACGGTGTTCATCGGCCGTTTGCGCCGCCTACAGTGAAGTTCCACCACTTTTGACTTTGGTGAGTCAAGGAGGTTTATGAAATATTTTGAAAACAAAATATAAAACCTGGTTTAGACTTAGGCAATTGGTTGGATTGGTGGGTGCAGGCATGCCCTATTGGTTGGAGCCGCAGTGGTTGATTGTCGTGCACAGGGGTGTGTGATTGGGCCTAAGTCAGATTAAGGACCGGTCTGTGAGCTACTGTTGCAAAGCCCTATTCGTACTACCACATGGCTGGTATGGGACAGTCCTGGCTGAATAATTTGTGAAGTCCCAACCTGAGTCAAGTCGTAGGTTGAAAGTGAGCGTGGTTGGTGCCATGTGAAGTCTCACTTGGGCGAGCGTGGTTAAGCCATGAGAAGTCTCGCCTAGGCTCAAGTGGGGGTCCCGGTCTAGTGGATTCCTTACTGGGGTGAAAGCTTAGAGTTGGCTTCGCCAGGTTGAAGGCTTTACATTGTAAAGGCCTTGTCACGACTCCCCACCGCACACCAAAGGAAGTGTGTAATCTAGTGGTAAAAAGGGATGATCGTGTCTTGTGGGTAAAGCTATGTAACCTATGCAGAGTGTATAATCTATCCTGGATACCCGTGCCCACGGTCATGGGCTTGCTGAGTAAAAGTTTTTCATAGATTTTATTTTGTTTTTCAAAAATGATTTTTCGAAAACCTTATGGATGGATGGAATCCATGAGAGAATGAAAACCTTGTGGGTAGATGGAACCCATGAGAGATTGGAAGCTTGTGGATGGATGGAATCCACGAGTGTTTGGAAACGTGTGGATGGATGGAATCCGTACGTGATCTTTTGGAAAAGATGGTCCGGGTGGGATGCCCGTGGATAGGTTGGTGTACGGTCGGAGCCTGCACTGACGGTAATATTTTTAATTACAAGTACTGTTTTTACTTACTATATTAAAATCAGCAATTTCAATCTATCTATTGTATTTCTTTAAATGCTATTTTATACAAACTAACCCTATAAGCCTTCCATTGAAGCCTTTATCATTTGATGCATTTCTCCGTGTAATTTGTGGAGTACAAGTTTGTACTCACCTTGCACTCTCCATACAGAGGAAGATGTCGTCGACTACGGTGAAGATCTGGACGAGTAGGCCGCGTCTTACTGTCGTTTGCCTGTGGGCAGGCTTGGGCTTCCACAATTATTTGCTTTATTTATCTTTGCCAATGGGCTTTGATGTAAGACTTGGCCATAAGGCCGTACTCTTTTATATAATATAATTGGTCAATTGTGCTTGGTATTTATTTTTGTTGTACTGTGTGCACTAGCTGATCCTAGACTAGTGCGATTTACACAGAGGATCCAGGAGTCGTTACTGCGGGTTCTGACAGGTAGAGGCCATTTCCTTTTCTCATCCAGGACCTCCCCGACATATTCAAAAAGACCATCCTTCAGAGTAGATGATCGGAGATCTTTTTGAGCATGTCACCCGCTCAAAATCCGGCATGTCTCACTTCTGTCTCCACTCTACCTTTGTTGCCTCATTCGAGCCCAAGGACGTTTTTCATATTCTTCAAGATGAGTCTTGGGTCAATGCCATGCATGAGGAGTTAGAAAACTTTGAGAGAAACAAGGACTGGTCACTTGTTGAGCCCCCTAGAGGTCCTAATATCATTGGTACTAAGTGGGTATTCAAAAACAAGCAGAGTGAGGATGGGGTAGTCATTCGAAACATGGCTAGATTGGTAGCTCAGGGTTTCTCCCAGATTGAGGGTCTAGATTTTGCCCCTGTAGCTAGGCTAGAGGCCATTAGGATCTTGCTTGCATTCGCGGCGTCTAAGGGCTTCAAGCTTTACCAAATGGATGTGAAGAGTGCCTTCCTCAATGGTTTATTGAGGAAGAAGTTTATGTTAGGCAGCCACCAGGTTTCGAGAACCCCAAATACCCAAACCATGTCTATAAGCTTTTTAAAGTCTTGTATGGACTTAAACAAGCCCCTAGAGCTTGGTATGAGAGGTTTAAGTCCTATCTGTTGAGTCATGGGTTTGAGATGGGTAAGGTAGATAAGACCTTGTTCATTCATAAGCATGACAATGACCTTCTACTCGTCCAGATTTGTGTGGATGACATCATCTTTGGTGGCTCCTCCCATGCTCTTGTCTCTCAGTTCTCCGATGTCATGAGCTCAGAGTTTGAGATGAGCATGATGGGTGAGTTGAGCTTCTTTCTTGGCTTTCAGATCAAGCAGACTCGGGAGGGTACCTTCTTGTATCAGGGCAAGTGCACTCGAGACCTCTTGAGACGCTTTGATATGAGTGATGGTAAGCCGGTGTCCACTCCTATGGCTACATCAGCTTCACTCAACCCAGATGAGGATGGCGAGCCAGCTGATCAGAAGGAGTATCGCAGCATGATTGGCTCCCTCTTGTACCTCACTGCCTCAAGACCGGACATACACTTCTCTGCGTATCTGTGCGCTCGATTTCAGGCTTCTCCTCGCATATCGCACCGCCAGGTGGTGAAGCGCATTCTTCGATACCTTCGAGCTACCAAAGACTATGGTATCTAGTACTCTTCCTCATCCTGTCTTTCCCTCAGAGCCTACTCGGACGCAGACTTTGCTAGCTGTAGGATAGATAGGAAGAGCACTTCTGGCATCTGCCAATTCGTTGGCATTTCTCTTGTTTCTTGGTCTTCTACGAAGCCGTCCCGTGTTGCTCAGTCCACCGTAGAGGCCGAGTACGTTGCTGCCGCCAGTTGCTTTAGCCAGGTGTTTTGGATGGCCTCGACCCTGCGGGACTTTGGGTTAGTTATAGACAGTGTTCCACTCTTTTGTGATAACACCTCTGCTATTAACATTGCCAAGAACCCAGTGCAACACTCTCAGACCAAGCACATTGATATCAGATATCACTTCCTTAGAGATCTTTTCTGATTTTCTTACCAGCTTCTCGTTTTATAGCTTTGGTTCAAGGGGAGTTCATTTGGGAGCTTCTGGATCTTAATACTGACATAACTCAACTTGAACTAAAAGTGCATCTCATGTTGAGGGGGAGTTGGATTTTCTTGCATCACATTTCTACATTCTGCATTGTAATATAACTACATGGAGCCTTGATTATTATCTTTTTATGACATGTTTACAATGTTTTACATCTTGCCATAATCTGTGCTTAATTGCTAGATTCATCATGACTTTATGTGTGTAGTCTAGTCTTTGTCATGTTAAGTTGATAAAATGCACAACTTGAATTAAATCATGTCATGTTAGCTCTTGAGACTAGTCTGCCTTTAGTTATCCTTTTATGATTCATGTCATTTCAAATAGGCTGAGTTGAGTCTTGAATTTTTATTGAGCTTTAGATTGAGCTATGCTAGTTTCTTGATAAGCATGAGTTAGTACAAGTTTTTTGTAAAATGCAAAAAGATCTTTTTTTGTGCGAAAAACTGATCTCACCAACTCTTTCTCATGAGACGGCTTGCCATTGCACTAGGCATGAACTCAGGGGGAGTTTTGGTTGACCAAGATCATCTTCTTAAGCTTCTCGCTTGGAGTGGTCGCATGACTAAACAAAAATCTTGGTTGGAAACAATCATGAGTTTCTAAAAGGAAAAACATGACAATTGTGCTAAATTTGCTTAATTACGCAAAGATCAAGTACTTAAACAAATGTCTCATTCTTGAACTTGTAGCACTCTAAATTAACTCAATATTAGCTTCTTGGTTCTACTTAGAATATTGACATGGCCTGCATCATCTTTGGATACCTCCAGCTAGACTATAATCATGGATGACTTGACATGCTAAGAAATTCGACTAATTTTCGGATTATAACTTATTTGGCTTGACTTGTCTATATATGTTTAGTCATGATCTAGATAGCATCTATTGTGTTATGGCTTGGTGTAATACTCAAATCGTCATTTTTGGATAATCTTCATTGCTCATCATGCTTAAGATGAATAATCTACAGTCAATTCAATCGAGTCATGTTTCATTTTCTTCCTTGCCTCTTGATGATTTTATTGCCAAAAGGGGGAGAGTAATGGAGAAAAAGCCATTTTAAGAGGATTTTCTGGAGCTTTTGAAGAAAACTTGCTCTTTCTTTTCTTTTGCTCCGTTTGTCGACATGGTCATAACCTTCTTTGGTTTCTTCTAGACCATGTGTGACTCTCTTTCATTTTCAAACAAACTCAACTTTATGCTTTTTCTGTGTTTGTCAATATACACATCAAAGGGCAGATTGAGAGACCATGTGGAGGTGACCCCATGTGTGTGATGAGTAATTGACGCGTGTTCTGAAAAGTTTGAGTTTGGTATGTGTGGTTCGTGCCATGTCGTTGCGTGGTGCAGTCGGTTTCGGTCAGACCTCGTCGAACTTGGTTGGGCGCATGCGGTGCTGAGGTTGGAGCGGTCGGGATGTGCCGAAGACGACGTGGACTCAAGGTGGTTGCGAGGCTTGGATGGTAAGGAATGGGGAAGCTTCCCGAAAGGTGTAGGAGGGGCGTTTTAGTGAATACGCAAGGCTGCACTAAAGGAAGTGGATTTGGTTAGAGTTAGCGAGTAAAGCGTTACGGCTTAATGGGCAAAGCAATTGGTGAACCCATTATGAAAGGCTATAAATAGGATGCATGTCTCCTGGTGGAGGTACGGCTTTGGAGAGGTTGTTAGGGTTTTAGAAGTTTGTTTGTGCTTTTCTCTTTTGAGTAGTTGAGGAGCAGGTGAGAGCAGTAGAGGTTGTTCTGGCTTTTGCCCATGTCTCCTACGTGAGTTTTTCTGTTGTGGCTTGGAGTGTGTGTTCTTGGAGTGTTGGGTGTAAGAAACCTCATGTAATCTTTCCTCTTATTGAAGCATTCATTGTGATGAATCCAGTTGGGAAGTCTTAGGTTTGAGTTGTTCTGGATGATTGTCTCTCTTTGTGTTGCCTCTTTTATTTGCTCAAGCTCTTCTTCTGCAGCCTTCATTTTATTTGTTTCCTGAGCAAGATTCTTCGTTTATCTCTTGATCTTGTATGGTTCTGTATGGGGGAGTTAATCTCAAGACCATTTGGTTAGCTCATCCTCAAGAGCCCAATGCATGAATCAAAGAAGTTTCTCATGTGCATCACTTGCTCTGTTTGGAGAAATCTAGGGTTTTGAGTCAGGGCATCCCCTGCTCACCAGATTCTCTAGATGGGAAATTAAATTGATGTGTGGTGCCTTCTTGTGAGTTCATCTCTCTGCTATTTTCAAAAGTTCTTGAGGAGAGGATTCAAGAATCATGGGATATTATGGATTTTGCCTCACCCTTCTGAATGGTTCCTGACAAAACCATTTTCCTCTTTTTGATTTGTCTCAGTCTGCATTCTCTTGTTTTCTGGAGTTAATCTGTTATTTGGTTTAAAGTTCCTTTCCTCTGATCTGAGAAGAGCATCAAGAACCCAACAATTTCTCAGTTTTTGGTTTGCTGGAATACTTACTGTTTTCGGCAGCAAAAATACCCTGCTCATTTCAGCCGACTGCATTCTCTGTTTTCAGCAGTTTGTGCAGCCAACTGCAACGAATTTCCTTGGCTGATGCTCCTCTCGGGTGATCCTTTTATCTCCTGTTTTCGTCACTCAGTTTTCAAACCAATTGATGCTCTGCCGAACTGCTCTGATTTTCTGTTTTCAGTCCACTTGTTGCTGCTGTTTTCAGCGAAAATTGCTGATGTTTTCAGCTGAAAATTGCTGCTGTTTGCAGCCAAGAAGTTTGCTGCTGTTTTTTATTTTTTGTGCTGTTTTCAGTATCTGCAGTCAGTCTCTTTTCGGTTGCAGCTGGCTGCAATATCACGTCCAGTTTTTGGGCTGCCACTCAAAGCATTCTCAGTACTACCTCTTGCCGATGTGCTCTTGTCTGCATGTCTTCTCTGTTTTCGTCAAACTCAAGTACCCACTGTTCCGTCTCCATTCAGGTGCTACGGAAATTGTTCTCAATCAGGCTGTTTGATCTCCCTAAATTTGGATTTAAGCTTTTTGGTTCAAAGAGTCTTTATTCTCAGATTGCATTGATTTCTGGAGAAGTTTCACAACCAAAGCAATAGATCCTTGTTCAGTTTTTAGAAATCAGTTTGTTTCAACTTGTACTCTTTTCAGTCCGTCATTTTCTGAACCCGTCTTTGTTCTCATCAGACCGGCCGAGATGTGTCGGTCAGACCACTTTCACAGCTGCAGTCCGACCGGTTTCAAGACCTGCAATCAGGTGGCTGCTCTCTGGACTATTTTTTACTTGGTTCTCCTTGCTGGTTGAGTTTCTTTCAATTTCCGGTGAGCGCTCATTCTTTTTCTTCATAGCTTCGATAGCTATCGGAGAAGAAAAACAGTGTGAATACCAGGGCAAATTGAAGGCACCATTCACCCCCCTCTGTTGCCTTTTTCGATCCTACAGACGGCCATGACAACGACGAGGACAACTGCGACTCTAACACCAATGAGCGCAAGTTCAACAGGAAAAAGGTAAAATGCTATAACTATAGCATATGAGGACATTTTGCTAGTGAATGTTGCAAGCCGAGGAAGAGGCGCATCTCACTCTGGCAGATGAAGAACCGGTGCTACTCTGAAGTTTGGCGAGGAGGTACTCAAAAATAATGACGACAAGATTAGGGGGTTGATTGTTAGAACTAATCTTATTGTTGATAGTGGTCGGCATCGAGTACTCATGTGTCGAGTACTCGTGTGTTCGAGTACTATGTAGTTATGTGTCGAGTACTCGTGTGTTTGAGTACTGTGTAGTCATGTATCAAGTACTCGTATGTCCGAGTACGTGTAGTAATCGGACCGTCTGAGCACTGTAGTAGTCGGAGCATCCGAGCATTGTTGCAGTCGGTGTGTCTGAGTACTGTAGCGGTTGGTGTGTTTGAGTACTGTAACAGTCGGAGAATTCGAGCACAATCGGAGCATCTATTGCAGTACTCGTGGTCTATGTCAATGAGTTGTTTGAGTCCTGTGGATCGTGGAGAAATTCCAGGCTAGTAGCATGAGATTAGGTCCTAGCTAGTTGTTAGCTAGTGGAGTTAGTGGGTGCTTGGGGTACAGGTTGTGTGACCATGTGGGTGCGTGGAGCATAGGTCGTGTGACCATCTGTTAAACATTGGTGAGGCAAGTGAATAAAAGAGAAAAGAAGAAAAAGCATGCGTTGCCATAAAAGAAATCTCTTCTGTATTTATTCATTCTTCCTACTCATGTGCGTTGGCTGTACCAACATTTGCTGCACGGCAGCGTGGTGATTGAAATCCGTCTCATTGATTGTAATGTATGTGCTATGTTCTAATTCAATAGGAAGATGGCATGATTTGCCATATACCATCTGATAAGGTGTCATTCTAATGATTGTCTTGTGAACTGTACGGTGTGTCAAAGCGCATCACTCAACTTAGAAGATCAATTCTTGCTTGAATGATTGGTTGCATTTTTAAGAATATCCATGATCTTCTTATTTGACGCCTCTGATTGCCCGAATGTTTCAGTTGTCTCCCGAGAAATTACATGAATTTGGAAGCTTCTCGGATTCTGGTTGTCCGGTGACGTGACGCTGCAGCTGAGGATGCCGGCGTGGTCGAGCTGATAGACGAACGTCCTGGCTCTCTCAGAGTCCGCAGGAAAGCGACGTACTCCATCGCGTGGAGGTCGCAGCCAACGTTGAAGTCGACCTGCCACGGATTCCCGACCAGGCTACCTAGCTTGTCGGGCTCGACGGAGAGCCGCCCGTGCTTGTCGCAGAGGGTGACGCTGCGCTGCAGGAGGTCGAGCTCGTCGATGTTGGCCTTGACGACGCCAGGCAACCGCGGGCCGCCGGTGTGCACGTCAAAGTCGAAGAAGTTAATTAACCTGCCACTTCCACGAGAACTCAACGCGCGGCCGCTGCATGCTGTCCGGGGCGAGCTTCTCGTTGCCATCGCACAGCTAGCGCGATGCCGAGCTGCACGACGCTGCACAAAATAACTTGTATCACTTTTATAGACCAGGAGATCAAAGGAACCTTTTTTTTCAGTCGCCTTGCTTACCAGATGGTCACACTTTTTTCCATAACAGTACTAAACCTTTTTATTTAGAATCCTCAATGCAAAACTGATGAAGACACTAAGGGATTTGGTCATGCACGATGCACCACATGCCATGCCAAATCTGTCTTCCAATTGGCGTGAACCATGTGATAAGCGCTCAATTGTCCTAGATTTTACCCCAAATTATCACTTACTACTCACCAACCTTTGCATTTGCACGGGCTTGTTTATAAAACCAATATTTATCTTTTATATTAATAATATATGTTAAGAAAATTCAAAATAATACGACAGCGTAGGAAACGGTGTTCTATTATAGTGTGTATGCCCTTAAGTTTAGTAATACTTTCTTCTAAATAATGCATGTTTGCATGTACAAAAGTATTCACCGTAAGTTACATATGTATAACAGAAAAGCAAGGTTATTTATTATTATAAAAAGCTTGTACCTCGTTTGGAATTCAAATGTTTAATGGATGTCAATGTCAATGTAAACCTAGTTACGGTTGCCGATGGCATGGAGTATTGCATATGCGCACAATATTAATTTATCTTTTTGTTAATCTCGAGATAAGATGCTTTCGAATCAGTGTAGGAATTTTCGCACAGTTCTAACTATGTGAGTATAATGACACGTACTAAAAATATTCATTAAATTTCGTTTAGCCTTCTCCCCATGATCTTATTCTATTTGTTTCATCCCGGAAGATGCCATGCCAAGAGTTAAAAAACTTCTGCAATAAATCTTTTGGAACTGATCAATTATGTTCTTTGGGAGCTCACTCAATTTGTACCACAAATCATCCTTTTTGTTTTCAAGATTCCATGACTTGTTTGCTTTTCTTCAATCAGTCCTATGGAGCTTTCTACTCCAGTGGTACATGCACAAAAACAAGAGTTCGTTGCCTTTTTGGCCCATTAGGCACCAGAATTCCGAATTTAGCCACCGTGCGTGGGTATTTCCGTTTGTGGGTAGTGTGCCAGGGAGGTCGTTTGCTCGGGCACCGCGCGAGGAGGGTGGCGTCTAGGGGTGCAAACGGGTCGGATTCGGACGGATATTGTTGTTACCATATCCTAACCCATATTTTTTCTCCAGATTCGGTACCAATCGGATTCGGTATCAATCGGATTCGGTGCCGGATCGGTCGGGATTAACCCGTTTGTAAGGAATGCATGCAGTACAGCAAATGGAGTAGGAGGACGTACTGTCAAGAACTTGATGTTACTACTTAATAGCTGATGTGGAAGATTTTATTTTACCATTGCAAAAGAAAATAAAACGTCAAATAGTAGCACTAACCTGAAATCAAACTTGAAGACATATCGGATTCGGACGGATATTGCTGTTACCATATCCTAACCCATATTTTTTCTCCGGATTCGGTACCAATCGGATTCGGTGCCGGATCGGTCGGGATTAACCCGACCCGTTTGCACCCCTAGTGGCGTCCGGGGACCACGTTAGGTCGCCTGGCATGGCTGCATGCCGCGCGGGTGGCCTACGCGCCCACGCGATGTGGGCCCCTGCTGATTTTTGGAATAAAACAAATTATGCTAATTTTGTAAGAAAACAAATTTAAAAATACTTTTTGTAGAAACTCTTAGATATAGAAAATTAGCTTGAAAAAAATATAATTTTATTTGTGGAACACCGTAGCACGAATTTTTTTGAAATAATCTATTTTTTATTCCAAATTACAATAATATACCTTCATTCAACCGGAGGGTGACACGTGACAAGCCGTGCACCGGTCGCGGTACCTTTTATCCCCCACAATTATTTCTATCGGATCAATAAAATAATAATAATATTATTATTATTATTATTTTAAATCGCCGACTGGTGTGCGACTTGTCGACGTATCGCCCACCGGTTGGATGAAGGTATGTTACTGGAACCTCAAACAAAAAGTAGATTATTTAAAAATTTATGTTACGGCGCTCCACAAAAAAAATTATATTTTTTCGATCCTATTTCTATATCTAAGAATTTCTACCAAAAGTATTTTGAATTTGTTTTCCTACAAGATTAGCATAATTTGTTTTGTTCCAAAAATTAGCAAGGCCTACCTCGCGCGGCATGCGGCCGCACCAGGCGATCTGACAGGGTCGTCGGACGCGCCACCCTCCTCGCGTGGCGCCCGAGCGTACGACCTCCCCTGGCGCGCTACCCGGCAACTTGAGGTGGGCCAGAAACGGAAATACCAACGCACGGTAGCTGAAATAGGTATGTCCCGAACCATTCTGTTCGAGAGCACCGGGTTGTTGAAGAACCGAAGCTTTGTTTGGCTCCTGCCTGAAACTGGGATGTGTTGAACATATTTTCAAAATTTTTTATTGCACTTGTGAATTTGTGTATATTTAGATAACATTTTAATCCTTAGTACATACTTGGATAACACAATTTATATAATTTTGGATTTCAACTTAGACCCATCGTATGGATAGCACAACATTTTATTATCATATATTTAAAAAAAGTATAAAAGTGAAATATCATGTAAGCATTTTTTTTAACGCTAAATCCACTCGTTTCATTTTCATATATCCAAATCATACGATCATACAATATCTTTGGTCCAAATTAATTTATTTTGGTTACACAACCTGCTGGCTGACATCATTAATTAATCACTGCCGTTGATCAGAACAAAATAAATTTTCGCTCAAAAATAAACTAATTAAACCAGAAGACGTACGATTCATGCATGCAATTAATGCCAACATAACTGGGTGTGCAAAACTGAACATACTTGTCATGAAAGAACTTTTTATGATACATTCACTCATTTCATTTTCATATATTCAAACCATGTATTTTACACTACATCTTTGACCAAAATTAATTTATTTTGACTAAAACACATTCTGGGATGTCACTCTATTGTGACTGGGGGAGTATGAGCCCACATACAAAACATTAGAATTAAAGAAGAAAATTCAGATCAATTACCTGGTATGCCAGAGTTGCCACCAACTTCAAATATCTATTTTTTGATTTCCTTATTATGATAAAAACAAAATAAAAATTAATTGTCCATACTTTTGCAAAACATGATGATTAGGTGGGTTGTAACAATATATCTATGGCACTTAAGCTTGCTTTAATTTTTGCTTCATGTATATCAAGTGTACTTTTCATATTGCACTTAATTTAAATCATACATAATTCAAAATTTGTTAACTTTTTTTATTGTACTTTGTTTTTAAAATTTACTTTTCAAATTAGCTAATTTTTATACATTTAACCAAAGCTAGTTTGTACAGTAGGATCTTATACTTTGTATGGAATCCTGTGTACGTGCTACTCCCTCCTGTAAAAAAAAGTGATATTTTTTACATTACAAAGTCATAATATGCCATTTTGACCATTGAATTTTATTATCACATATTTGAAAAATATATATAAATGGTAATATTTAAAAGTATTTCTCATACTCATGTGATTTTGATATACCCAAACAACATATTATAGACAATATAACTTATCAAAATTAATATGGATTTACTGCAGTCATTCGATGGTATTGTTGTTTTTTTACTAAAGGTAATCATTCCCCTGACAAATAGTTAGATAAACTAATATATGTGTTTCTAAAAATATGGCCGCATTATTTTGCCCTAATGATTGGGCTAATTGTAAATCGTGCACTGTTAGTACCTGTCTGGCCTGCTCAGCTTGCATGGTACATTGTGTTTGCGACTTTAGACACTACAGAAGTAGAAGTCAAAACCGAATGCATCATCATATCTTCCCGAACTGAGACTGTTTGGCCAGCTGAAACTACAACTAAATCTCTTAATGCCCGGTCATCGGCGCCCCCTTGCACCATTGACACTACAGCGTCGTCATAACTTGTGGGTCGTGGCCATCTTCATACCCATTGGCCACCAACGGCAGCTTTGTAACATCCTATTTTTGGGTATGAAAACATGCTTAAAAGAAAAAATTTCAAAAATTGAGTTTGATTCAAAGTTCTCTCAAAATTCAATTGAAATTTCAATTGTCAAGAACTTTGAAATCTTTCCCGGGCCAAGCCCAGCCCACTTTGCCTCCCCTGTCCCAATGGCCTTGGCCCAGCCCATTTCGGCCCATGGCTTGGCTTGGAATGGCCCGTGATGCCCCGGCGTGCGCCGTTCGTGCTTTGGACACGTTGAGCACACGTCCGCGCAGCACCATGCGTGCCCTGCTCCTTCGCCGCATTGGCCACTGCTCGACACTGTGCCACTCACGTTCCTAGATTCCCGGCTCTACGCCACAGCACTGTGTCCTCCCACCCTGCTACTTCGCCGTCCCCTTGTGCTCCAAAGCCCGGCCACCCTCCCCTTGTTGCCTTTGCGCCACTAAGCTACTCCGTCACATCCCTGTTGTGCCCATCAGCTCCTTGAGTCATTTGCCCGAGTTTTTGCTCACTTAGACGCTGTGCCAACCTCCTTCACAGCAAGCCATCATGGCACCCAATGTCTCCGCCTCCCTCCTCTACTATAAAGCTACACATCGATCTCCTCTCGTTCCCACTCACCTCCCCTCGTCACCAATCGAACCTAAGAGCCCTCGAGCCTTCCTTTTCCTTACCGCTAGCCACTCCGCCACCCTAAGGCAATCCCGAGCTTTGCAGCACACAGATCCAATTCCTTGCGAGTAGAGCACCGCCCAAGGACCCCGAAGCTCCCCCAAGCAACTTAAAATTATATAACTTTTTAAAAAACTTCACATCAAATGTGTATCGCTTGTTTTTCTGATTTGGCAACACCCAATGCGTGCACAATATGTCAATATCGTAGGAAAGCTTAGTATGCTCCAAGTCCAAACCAGTTGTAACACACTGAACATCATGTTTATCAAAGGTTTCTATACACACGCTCTAGATCATATCACAAACAAAATCCAAAGAAGAATGACAACTTGACAAACTGATGGAGAAGCTCATGCAATGGAACATGTCGTTGGTTTACAAGATAGGGCCTACATAATACAAAAAGTTAAAAAAACATGTCAGATCATAAATAATCTTAGTAGAACTGTACAATATTGAATGAAGGCAAACATATCTCACCATTAATTTTGGTGAATTACTGGGCTTCTTGATCAGAACTTGTCGTAGCATCTACAATTGTTCCCTCTACATCTTTTCTAGTCCATGAATGAATATCGTGGGCATTATCAAAAAGATCTCCAAGAGTACTGACATGATAAGGTTCACATTCTACATCATTCCATTCTTCTCCCATTTCAAATACATCTCTAGGCTTCATCTTCAACACAACTGACCATCCTGGGTTTATTATGTGGTCTTCAATATAGAACACTTGATCAACTTGATTGGCAAATACAAAAGGTTCATGCTCAATCTTATCACCCTTGTGAATTTGATGTGAGAAATTCACAAGTGTACAACCAAACTTATCTGTTTGCACTCCCTTTCCTCGAGTGACATCAACCCATTCACATTTAAACAACACCACAGAAAATTTTCCATAATAGTCTAACTCAATTATATCAAGTACCCTTCCATAGTACATAATATCTCCAAGGATAGGGTTTGTATCACCTGCTGAAGAATAACTTGATGTTTTTGCAGTCACAACAACTCCACTATTTTGAGTCGCCTTGTCATAACGTTTGGCTCTAAATCTGAATCCACGAATATTAAATGCTCTATATCTTCTGGCTGCATCCAATGGACCTCGAGCCAACCATCTAATGTCCTCATCAATGCTATCGCTACCATTTTTGGCCTCCAATTGCATGATCATAGCATCCCAAAATATACATAAGCCAACTTTTTGTTTTTATAAAGAAGAAACAAACCATGATACCTCTGCGTTCTCTGAACCAATTCGGAAATTCTTTATTCTGTATTTTCTCAATTGTTTTTAGAGATAGGCGACGGTCACGTTTTCTCCTTTTGAGATCAGCAGCATGTTCTCTAAAGTGGAAATTAACATGGCTTTAGTTTAAAAAAACTTATGTAAACTGTTTATAGGCACAAAAAAAACTTACTTCAAATACGGGATGACAGCTTCACAGTTGTATAGTACATATCTATGCGCTTGCAGTTTCTCTAGATCAGTTAAAATGAAATTAGATGGTCCTCCCAATGGCTTTCCTACTGGAGGAAACAAAGAGGAATGATGTCCATATAAGTTAGATTTAAGATCATCTTGATTCTCATCATTCCTTGATGGTTGGTTATGCTTTGTGGAGAAACCTTCTAGGTATCTTGAACAAAATACCATACACTCATCTGCCAAAAATGAATTTGCCATTGAAGCCTCTGGATAAGCTTTGTTGCGAACATATGACTTCAATTTACCTGGGTACCTGCAGCATATGGAAAAGCATCAATTCCGTAGGTTATATAATATATGATTCAAACAATGAACTTGTATTAAGAAGAATCAACACCTTTCTATAAAGTACATCCATCGATAACAAACTGGTCCACCAATCTTACATTCGGTTGCTAAATGGACTACTAAGTGAACCATAACTGTAAAAAATCCAGGAGGAAATATCATCTCCATTTTGCACAGTGTAACTCTAATCGATTGTTCCAAACGGTCAAGCTCATCAACACGCAACACTTTTGAACATATTCCTCGAAAGTAAGCAGACAACTCAAATATTACAGCTGTGATATCATCTGGAAGAATACCCCTCAAAGCAATAGGCATGAGTTGCTGCATTAGGACATGACAGTCATGTGTTTTGAGACCAACAAATTTTCCTTCAGTGCAATTTACAGATTTTGATATATTTCCAGAATAGCCATCAGGGACTTTTATGTCTCGAAGAACTTTGCAGAATAATTGTCTCTCACTTTAGACATAGCAAATCTTGCAGGTGGCAAGTAAAACTTGCCTGAAGGTCTTTCTTGCGGGTGGAGGTCCTCTCTAATGTTCATCTCTTTGAGATCCTGACGAGCTTTGAGATTATCCTTTGACTTTCCATCTAAACCAGATAGTGTACCATAATAATTTTCAAACACATTCTTCTCTATATGCATGACATCGAGATTGTATCGAAGAATATTATGGTCCCAATAAGGTAATGTGAAAAGACTACTTACTGACTTATAAGTTTTGGACTTACTGAAATCACCAAGTGCGGTGATTTCGTCCAAAATCGGGCGCTCATAATATGTTAGAGGCTCTGGTCCAAGCTCTGTTGTTCCATCAAATGAATTTCCATCTAAACGATAATGATGATCAAAAGGAAGAAATCGACGATGACCCATAAAACAAGATTTACCACCATACTTTAGACGATTCGACCACACATTTTCACCACAGGGTGGGCATGCAAATTCCCCATGAACCATATGAGAAGCAAGCATTCCCAAGCCTGGTAGGTCACTTATGGTCATTAGCACAGCTCCTCGCAAATTAAAGGTTTCATTTCTTGCTGCGTCATATGTAGACATGCCATTCTGAAATAAATCTTTTAGGTCCTCTAGAAGTGGTTGAAGGAACACATGAAGTCGATCTCCAGGACTTTTAGGACCAGGAATTATTAATGACAACATCAGATAATGTTCTTTCATGCAAAACAATGGAGGTAGGTTATATATTACTAAAACAACTGGCCAACAACTGTACTTAGAACTCAACATTCCATACGGATTAAACCCATCGGTAGCCATGCCAAACCGAATATTACAAGAATCGGATGCAATGCATGGAAACTTTTCATTAAATGTCTCCTATACTCGAGAATCAGCTGGATGTCGTAGCACAGCATCCTTGATGCGCTCTTCATCGTGCCATCTTAGGAGAGATGTGTTTCTTTGCACATAAACAGTCTTTTCAACCTCTCTTTAATAGGAAAGTATCGTAATACTTTATTGGGGCTTGCTTTCCTTCTTTCCTTCTTTGTTAGTTTTGTTTCAGGTTCCTTACCTTTCCACCTAGAAGCCTTACAGGTTGAGCAAAAATCATCATCTGCCTTGTCTTTCCAAAATAGCTGACAGTTATTTGGACAAGCATGAATATTTTCAAATCCCAGACCAAATTTTGAAATAATTTTCCTAGCCTCATAAAAGTTTTTTGGCAATTCCTGTCCGTTTGGAATAGCCATATGCAGAATATCAAGCAGATCACCAAGTGATTTATCTGACCATTTGTTCATAGATTTTATATTAAACAAAAGCACAAGAAAAGTTAGTAGTGATAATTCACATCCTGTCCATAAAGGCTTCTTTGAATCTTCAATCAATTTATAAAACTCTTGTGCTTCTAAATTTGGTCCATTGACAGGTGGATTCTGAAATTCCGTGGCATCAGTCATAGGTATGTCATCATACATATGCTGAAATGCATCATGAATCAATTGTTGCATGTTGGCATGCCTTTCTTCATTCTGAGATTGTGGTTGCTGATCAACATTGTGCTGCACTGAACTATCAGTGTGAAAATCCCATTCTTCATAATTCTCAAGTATCCCATTGCATATCAAATGTCCATAGATCTGATCCCTTGATAATAGAGTAGTATGCTCGCATGTATGACATGGACAGTACATCTTGGCATCATGTGCCTTATCTTTAAATGCAAATTCAACAAATCCTTCTACACCAGCTAAGTACCGACTGGAATCTTTAGGATAGCGCAAAAGAAGCTTGATGATATTCAAATCCATTGTGAAACTATAAAAAGGATATTGTTAATTCTGCTATAAATAAATAGCAACGTAGGTTCTTTTTTTTGGTTATCAGAAAGATTGCATAAGAACATTATTATGACTATTTAGATGTCTTCTAGTTTTAAGTACAAGGTTGAAGCCTAAAGATAAATACCCTAATAAACACAAACATGACAAGCACTCAACTAAGTAAGTAGAATGGAATTCACGAGAAGGGTCACTAGTTAGGACTGACTCTAATAAACACAAACATGAGCAGATAAAATGGGGCTCTAATAAGCTCATAAACAAGACAAATCAGAACATGCTATTTTACATAGACCTAAACATTTTCAGTCACATACAATCTGCCAACCGATCATTGTGGTAGAAATCCTCACCCAAGGGTATCAATAAACGTGTTCGACAGCACTCACAGCAGGTCAGCAGGACGATAGCAACAAAATCCTCATACCAGTAGACTACAACTACCCAGAATAAGCTGAGTTTTTCTATGGTGATTGCAAACAGCCAGATCCAGTCATCCAGAAAGTAGGGCATATTGCTACCAATAATCATAAATAGCACATTAGCAATCACTTTCTTTCAGGGAGTCATCTCATTAGGCATTACCTTGGAGGGCGACGATGCGGTCTTGGGGATGGGCCGATGGCCGACGGGAGGCAGAGCGGATGGCGATTCGGTGAAGCTCCTCGCTCGTCGGAGACCACAACGCCGGGGCAACAAAGGCGGCGGGTGGCGGCGGACTCCAGGAGGACCGGGACGACCTGCTCGCCGTGCGGGGCTGGGACCCGGCTGCTTGGGGGCATCGCGGCTGTCGCGGTCTTGCGGACGAGCTCCTCCCCTCCCGCAGTCCTGCGTCTTGGGCGACCGGCGACCGCGACGGCGCAACCGGCGCAACGCCGCGTCGCCTCAATCCTTCGCTAATCGCTAGGGTTTCCCGACTCGAGTGACGTCAGGCATCGTCAAGAAGTGGAGAATTAACGCCAGAATTAATGCCTAAAGAGGGTCACTTAAGAATTCCATTTTTCTTCTGAGTCGTACCAGAAATGGAAGCGGTCGGCGGAGGAGGAACCGGCGGAGGGAGGCGGTCGGTCGGCGGAGGCTGGCGGAGGCGGGCAGAGGCGGTCGGCGGAGGCAGGCGGAGGCGGTCGGCGGAGGGAGGCGGTCGGCGGAGTAGGAACCGGTGGAGGCGGGCGGCGGAGAGAGGCGGTCGACGGAGGCGGTCGGCGGAGGAGGAACCGGCGGAGGCGGTCGGCGGAGGCAGGACCGCAGGAGCAGGCGGCGGGCGAATGGAGTAGCAGGCGGCGGGCGAATGGAGTAGCAGGTGGCGGCCGAATGCCCAAATGGACTCAATGGAGTAGGCGAGTAGGAGCCAATGGGGGGCACAAAATAACAATAATTAAATTAGTGAGGCAAAATATCACAACAAACAGCGCTTCTCTGTTGGTTAGTGTGGGAAGGGGGTTTGCAAGAGGTTCTGTTTTCGAGCCTTAGGGATCTTTCTTTTTTGTTGCGCGTATTTAGCAATTGGTGGCTGTAGATAGATACGGAGCCTGGGCCCTGGAGCAGGGGACAAAAAAAAAGCTAAGTAGACACGGCTGGTGGAGAAGAAAAGAAAAAAAGTTAAGGTAGATGACATCCTGGTGCAGTGGCGCACGAAAACAATGCTGAAGACATAGATGATGTGCATTCCAACGCTTGGCATATGTTACTGCTCTATTGCTTGCAACGACTACATCATGTGCTGCTAGGTATCCGTTGTTGAATGAGGGTTCGTCTAGTAGTGACTTCCCTCCATTCCATGATGCATCTATAACTTGGAATTGGGTCCTAGTATTGTGTAGCACCACTGTGCCATGCTCGACCCTCCGCCACCGCTCGAGCTCACTGCTGGTAGCCCTAGGATACAAATTAGCCCGCACCATCTCGCCTGAGGGTTCACATTGAGCCAAGGGTTCTATTTCTGACCTTGCTTTCAGTCACTGAGATCTCCATCACCAGTAAGGAGCTTCACCTATTATCAGCTGGGAAGCAATTTGATTAGAGTTAACACACATGTTTAATTATTTAATAGCCATTATTAGTACCGGTTAAACCCCATTGACATTTGAACCCTCCTCACATAAGTAAAGCTTCGTCTCACTATCGTGTGGGCCATGTAGACTTTTAATTCCTTTTAAACCTGATTTTAAAAGTAAAATCCACTGACAAGTGGGCCTGTGTTAATATTGGCACAGTGCACCAGTCCCACATGTCAGCCTCACAACCCTTTTTCCTTCAAGAAATAAATAAAATTAAATTAAAATGACGTGGGACCCAGCTGTCAGTCTCGGTAGCCTTGCTTATGTACCAGGGCACTAAATTGAGCTAATCATCATCCTTTAATCATGTAATTTGTTTTTGGTAGTCATTGGAGGGAAATGATTGCTACTTTGAGATAACTTAGTTTATGCTTCTCAAAACCCTAAAACTTGTTGTTATCATATCTGAGCAGATGGTATGATGGCTTGTACAGATGTAGCATGAGAAATTATAATTTGTGGCATGTACCGTCCAGATAACTTAAGGACTTAATCCTATAATGACCTTCTAATGTAAAACATTACAACAACAAGTCTATAATGGTGTTGACCTGGCTAAATAATTTATATCCACCAGTGTGAATTACACCATTGGAGTGATCCACAAGTCATTTCGTTGGATTTAAGCCATCGTGGACATGGGCAATGTTGCTGGTGTAAGCCGCTATTGGCGTAAGAGGGAGTCTGGGTGTGGTGGACGTAACCATCCTCAGATGAAACCTTAGTGGGTGTAACTGACACTGGGAGATGCATTGTAAAGGCCTTGTGATGATCTCCTTGATTCACATGTCCAAGGAAATGTATGAAGCATAACAAGTTGATTATCTCTTTTGGGTAAAGTGTATAGTCTTTACAGAATATAAACTATTCAAACAGCCATACCCATGGTCAAGGGCGGGCATGGTAGCATATTTGAGTTAGTTTTTATTTCAAAAATCTTTATGGGTAGGATGAAAACTCGTCGGGTGGATGTAACTCTGAATTTGGTTTTCCCTGGATAGATGTAACCCAGTGTTGATAATTGGGTGAATGTAACCCTGGTAACAAAAAACAAGCATATGGTTAAACCATGTGATAGGTGGATGGAGCCTACACCAACATAAATATTGCACAGTTTTATTCCCTTTAATAAAATGTGGTTTGATGGAAATGCTAAGTCATAGGACTTTCTAATTATTTAGTTTCAAAATATTTCCTTTAACAAAAAAAGAACCCAAGCCTTCCTTGTTAAACCTTGCATGTATAAATATTGCATTCTATGTGTTGGCTCGCGAAGTACTATTGCTTGTGCTCACCTTCGCTCACCACATCCCTAAGAACTCGTGGACTAAGGACAATACGTGTATTACGACGTCCCGAGAGATAATGATGAAGAAGATAGAGGAGACTAGATTAGGCTCTAGTAGTCTAGGTCTTACCCAGTCTGGCTGACTAAGTTAATGTTTGCATGCAGCAATATTATCCAAGTCATTAGTTTGTATCGGTCGCATACAGGTTACTCTAGTCGCCTGCTTACGGCGAGATATGCTTTTTTGCTTCTGCTACTGTTTCCGTAATTTATGTAATATATCTATTTGGACTGATGCCCTTTTGTAAACTTGACCCGATGTGGTCTATTTAAACTCTAATGATTGTATTATTAACGTATGGTATGGTTTACATCATGTATGAAATGATTCAGTGATGTATTCTATGAGCATTATCTACTAATCCACAGAATAGTAAAGTGGTTTTACATATGATTCTAGATTAGCTAAATCCAGATCCAACAAGCTTATTCCTCATCTCTGGTCACTCCCAAGCTTCTTCTGTCCCATGTTTGTTCAATTGCATCTTTGACATCTCCAGTTAGCATTGCACCTCGCACCGCTACCGCAACTGGGTCTCATCTCTACCACTCACCGTGACCTGCTCGACAAGCTACAAATGCTGGATCGGCGCTACATTATATTGACATAACAAACATCTCCACACCAATGCTTCAAATATATGTACTGAACTTCTTGCTACCTATTATTGTATCTCTTTCAATGCAGCAGTAAAGTAACTGAAGTTCTACTTGCCTTCCACCTCTCTCCTTTTATTTTCCTTGTGCCCCATCTTCAAATATGCCAGATTTTCCTACTGTTTCTTAAGACCTCTGCTTATTCCTTAAGTTTAGGATCATGGTGTAGTAGGCTGGACCCATCGTTCAACTCTACCACTGTGTTCTTCTTGCTTGTTGTGACCACCTTGCCATCACGAGCAGTCACCATCTCCCTCGCGAGCGCCACCACTTCTCTCTACAGCTCTGCTTTGACTTCTACAACGATGCACTACTACAAAAGAGGCTATATTGGACGGCTACATTATAAACGGTTCATACGGAACCGTCTGTGCTTAAACTATCACAGATAGTTTATACTAGCAACCGTTTGTGATATTTTCATAGACGGTTATTAACACGAATTGTCTGTGATAATTGAGACATCACAGACGGTTTGTGATAGTTAATAACTATCTATGAACTTTCACAGACAGTTCTTAACACAAACCGTCTGTGATAATTGAGTCATCACAGATGGTTCGTGTTAATAATCATCTGTGAAAGTTGCGAACATCATAGACGGTTCATATAAAAATCATCTCTGATGTTGTGGTCATCACAGACGGTTCTTATAACAAACTATCTGTGATATTGTGGACATCACAGATGGTTTGTATGAATAACCATCTGTGAATTATCACAGACAGTTATTAATATGAACGGTCTGTGATAATGTTCGTATCACAGACCGTTTGTGGTTGGAACCGTCTGGGATAATCTGTGCTATTAAATACCGAGCGTACATGGTCTCGACATAGATCTAGTTTCATTGCGCTACGTCGATGGAGCGAGGCGGCCAACTTTGGGAAGTTTGGTGAAAACATATCGCTTGTAGATCTATATACGTCTTCTCACTACAACAAAACATCCATGGGGAGACATCATATTTGTAGGTTAGAGACGTTCTGTTTCGTCTCCCACAGACAACTGAGACGCTTTTATAAAGCGTCATAGAAACGTCTCTACATGAACCGTCTCAAAAATATAGAGACGCTCTCTAAGGCGTGCCTATATTATTTGAGACGTTCATTAGAGTCATCTGCATTGTATCCCTATAAAGTTAGAGACGCTTTTATAAAAACGGCTATACCATATCTCAATTAATATAGGCACATGCGTTGAGACGTTATACGCCGTCTCAAGATGTCCTATGTAGTATGTATTTTTTATTTTGATTGGTATATATTTTCTTCTATACACACAAATACGTATCCGTATGAGAATATAGTGTTCCATATATTTATTATATATACATGTATATATAATAATTTTATAGGCAGCACCATAATATTGAATACATATTTTATAAAATATAAGGAATGCGCGTAGCACAACAGATATACTGTTATAAGAAAAGCAAACCAACTACAACTGGAACCAAGCCACACCCCAGGCAAACCATTGGCAATTGACAAATTCGTCACCATTGCACCCTCCAAACCCCAAAGAAGCTTACATAAGAGAGGTTTACAAATAATTATCGCATCCATTTAAATCAACAGAGTTCACAACTAAATAAAAATCTAATATGCGATAAACACATGTCGGTAAAACATCCTCCAATTTGACACACATCTTTTTTTAAACTGCTATAATAAATCATCAGGTCTATTTCTTCAATCAGAAAATTGTGCATCAGGTCTTCCACTCTGCATTTCTTTTCATAGTCCTCCATATCCTGCAAACATAGCAATATATGTAACAGTTGATTCACTTGAAAGAGCAGCACATATGTCAGTAGTGAAAAAAATTCAACATTGTATATATGTATCATCGCGATACGAGATCTTCCAACTGTTCAGTATCCCGTTTACATTCCAGAAAAATTAGTATATTTTTCATTCTGGATCATTCTGAAATACAAAGAAGAGAGGTGCCAAAATTTCATTCATCCCTTGCACATATCTTATTCCAGCATTCAGCTTGGCAAAGATAATTAGTATATTTTTCAGAGATTCTGGTCAGAATCACAAACGATCAGCCAGGTATCCGAGCAGAGTGCTGTTTAGACTTAGATAGGGGAGATTTACCTGATTGGACTTTGCAAAAGACGAGTCCCCACAGAAGAAATGCATGTCAGGATGAGTGCGCTTTACATCACGGTCAATCTGCTCCATAATCTCTGAATACTGTATGAAACAAGACAGAATAAGTTACCAACATAATGATGATGCAAGGTGGTGAAACGATTCTCACACCCGCACACCAACTCGACACCATATACAAATGCACACATTGCGCATGCATGCACGCACAAATAAACACAAACGGAAAAGATGGATGCTTCCGAAACTAAAGGGCAAATCCACCAAGATAGTATCTTCAAATAGTTCAGCAGCCTGTTTTTGCATTATATTCTCAAAACGTCTCAATAAATGTGCATCTTAACAAATTGAAATCAATCCGACCCTAAAGTTTAAAGATTCTATAATCAGATGAGTGGTTTAAATTACTCCAGTTGCACTTAGTCCTTGTTATGATCAAATCATAAATGCTCTAAATTTATACTAATGTCAATTTGGAAAAAAAATGTAAGCACACCCACCACAGGCACCAGCATAGTTCTAAGAAAATGCAACTAGTGACAATATGTGACCAGAATTTCTAAGTGAATAAATAAAAACAACATGTGTCTCATAAGGCCCATAACATCCAAAAATACTAGAGGGTACCTCAAAGAACTGATTCCATGCGCTGGTCTTCCCAAGACTCAATGGGTGCTCCTCTTGGTTTACCTCTGACCTATGAAGCAACCCATTCTTGACATGCTCTGCATTCTCATTCTTTGTGGCCTTCGGTTCCTCTTGTCGCGCAATTTCCACCTACCTAGCAAAATTTGGGTTCAGGATCTCTATTTTCTGGTGTGGATATAACCACGTATCACTGGTCCTACACTAGATACCATATGTGCAACTAAAAATTACAATCAAGATACCAACAGTCTAATCTGAATATGAAGTGACATACAGGGTTGCTAAGGAAGTCGTCTTTGAAGGCTGCATATTGTGATCTCTTCTTTGCCAACTCCTGCTCCCACGATTGCACGATCATTGGGCAAATAGCCCAATAGCACTGCAAAACCAACACATGTCTTGTCATTTGAAAAAGCAAAATCAAAACTTTTGACGGCATCTTTTCCTCGTACTTACCATATTGGAACAACTCATCACAAAGGACCAAAAGGCATATGAATTTTAACCAGACATTGGCATAAAAATAAAGAGGTGTTTAGGAGGAATTCGAGTGTTTTTTGTGGTTCAGAGCACTCAGATCAGAAACTAAACACAGTTTAGCAATTGTGTTGTTTAGCAATTCCCCATAAATAAAGCAAACTAAAGGATATGTAGATCAGAAACTAAACACAGCAGAGCAATTGTGTATCTCAATTAAGGCTAGCCTACAACAAAAATTAGTCTCCTTTGCACTCCCATTGCCTCCAAGAACCTAGGCAGCCTCGAGCCTCTGACTACAAAACAAATCTGAAAATAACCAAAAGACGAACCAATCGAGTACCTTCCACACGATCGAGCGGACGCTGGCGCCGTCGGGGCATACGAGCCACAAGCATCCTCAGCTCATTGAGATCTATCACCTTCTGGGACAGCTACATGAGTTCACCACCCGAGGAGCGACGCATCAAAACGAAACGATGAGCCAAAACCAAGAGGCAAAGATCGTAAAGGAATGAGAAAGCAGCATGGGGACTTACCGCGCGAAGATACGGGGCTGCCGTGAGATCTCGAACTCGCGAAGGTGCCGCGGCGGGGATCGCGCGAGCTCGCCATGGATTTGGGTACCAGAGGACGCACCCATCCCGCGGGAGCGAGCTAGGGTTTGGTTGACGGCTTGACGCGGGCGGCGATGACGAATTGACGAGGCGAGACCGCGAGAGCGAGCGAGCGAGGCGGGTTTGGTGCGAATCGCGTGTGGTGTGGGCCGTGTGGCTGATGGGCCGAGCGTCGGAAATGTATTCGGTTTTTATCCAGATACTATCCGAATAACTGAATATCAAACCTATTTAGTCGGATATCAGTTATACCGAATCCACTACCGAATCCGTTTACACATATCTGTATCCGAAACCGAATCCGACCAGATACCAAACCAATTCACCGAATTTGCTACCAACCGGATTCGGTAAAGATCGGTCGGGTAAAACCTGACCCGTTTTCACCCCTAGAAACCAGTGGAAACCAGCTGCAGCTGGTTACAAATCATACATCTAATGGGCTGTTTCTTCACTGGAAACTACCTGGAAAGTTGATATTGGAGATTGTTGAATGCTTAGGAAACACAAACATTTGATAAACTAGAAATAATGAGTTGGTTGGAAATCCTCTGGAAACTGGCCGATTTCTGTCTAGGCTGCTATCAGAGGGGTCTTTAGTCTTTTTCTTGTTCTGTTAGTGGTGTTATTAACGCTGATAACTAATACTCTTGTTGTTCACAAGACCATTTATCTGCTTCATACTTTGATTTAAAAAGAAAAGTACATGCTACTCCCAGGGCTGCTGCGTATACCCTTCTTAATATGTGCAATGAAGCTATTGAGGACGGTCTGAAGTCAATTGAAATTGATGCTAACTACACCATTTTGTTTTTTTAATATTCTTATATGGAGATAATAGATAAGACGTCTCAAATGATAAATAAGACATCTAAAATTTCGTCTCTATACATGAGACGTACTCCAAAACGTCTCAGCAGCCGTTTTAATAGAATTTAATAGCGTGCAACCCTTTAAAGCGTCTCAAACTGCGTCTCTATTTCAATTGTGGTTCTAAAAAGAGAGACATGATTCAAAGCGTCTTAAACAAAACGTCTTAATATGTTCATTTTGTTGTAGTGTCTTAGTGATCAAAGGTTAGTACTCAATTGCTTCTAATACCTTATATGCCTTGTAATTGAAAAGGATGATAGCTAGATTTTTGTTTAGATCTAGCTAGCTAGCTAGGTTTAGAAAGATAATGGTACTTTGCTCAATTTCAGAATGGGTAAGTACTCCTAGTTTACTTAAATGTATTCTTACTTAGTATTATTGTGTCATGAATACGTGGCTAGCTAGCTACTACCTAATATAGTAATTAAGTATAGCTAGTCTAATTTGCTATAGTAGCACTAATAATCGTTTTTGACACCCATTTGTTATATGTGTAGCATAGATGGATCAAAGCTGGATGTACGTTGAGAACTGTGTGAGTGAAGAGTACATTAATGGCGTGTCTGCTTTTAGAAAAGCCGTTGAGCTGGATATGTTGAAAAAGGGGATGGAATATATGTACTATCCATGCATTGATTGTGATAATCTAAAGACATTTAGCAACTCAGCGCAGATCAAAGCCCACTTAATTCAAAGGGGTTTCAGAAAGAGGTACAAATATTGTACCAATCATGGTGAAGAGAATATTACACAAGAGGGTAGTTATGACATCGTCGAGGAAGACAACGATATGCCGGTTGTGGACTGTGCTTTCGATCATGAGGATAGGTCGCAGGATGACAATCTGGATCAGATGCTACGTAATGCAGAAGGGAACTATAGTGAGAGAGAGTTTGGTAAATTCGAGGGCTTGATGGAGGACTCGGATAAACCTTTGTCCCCGGGCTGCAAGCCGCAATACATGACGAGGTTGTCATCAGTTCTAGAATTGCTGAAATTGAAGGCAAGCAATAGTTGATCTGACAAGTTTCACGGCATTGTTAGGTCTCCTAGTAGACATGTTTCCAAAGGGAAATGTATTGCCGAGAACCTACCAAACCAAGAAGATTCTTTGTCCATTGAAAATGAAAGTAGAAAGAATGCATGCATGTCCGAATGATTGTATCCTCTACCGTAAAGAGTATGCTAACTTACATGTTTGTCCGGTGTGCAAAGCATCCCGATACAAGTGTAAAAATGACTCTGATGATGTGAAGGGTGTAGAGGTGAAGCAATGACCTCCTGCTAAGGTGTTGTGGTATCTTCCTATAATTCCCTGTTTAAAGCATTTATTTGCAAATTGTAAGGATGCAAGATTGATGCGTTGGCACTCGGAGCAACGTAAGAAAGATGGAATGATAAGACACGTTGCTAATTCTGCCCAGTGGAGGAACATCGATAGGATGTTTGTAGACTTCAGTTTGGAACCGAGGAATATAAGGTTTGAGTTGTGTATAGATCAAATGAATCCTTTTGGTAACATAAGCAGCCGACATAGCACCTCTCCCGTGACTCTGTGCATGTACAACCTTCCTCCTTGATTGTGTATAAAACGAAAGTATATTTTGATGTCACTACTTATCCAAGGGCCGAAGCAATCTGGGAATGATATTGATGTATACCTAGCACTATTGGTGGAAGATCTTGCAATACTGTGAAATGAATGGGTACATGTATGGAATGCAGACAAACGAGAAAACTTCACTCTACGTGCCATGTTGTTCTGCACCATTAATGATCGACCGCTCGGAGGTTGCTCAAGATCTTGTGAAAACGCGCAAAACACTCATCAAGGGACTCGCCAGCGAGCATTTCAAACTTGTTGTAATCTCGCTTGAACTGGTCCTGTCACACCGTCTTAATCTGGGTGGTGCCCTCATGGTATGCATCGAGGGTCTCCCAGATATCGAAGGCGGACGAAAGATGAGATATGCGGTCAAACTCGCTACGACTCAGGCCCTGGATAATGATGTTCCTTGCCTTAGCATTTGCCTCAACATCATGCATATTCCCAGCATTGATGTTCTCATCAGCAGGAACAGCAAACCGGACCTTGACCTTGCGCCAGATAGCGTACCCCTGAGCCTAGATGTATGTCTCCATTCGGCTCTTCCAGAAGGGGTAATCGATGCCATCGAAAATGGGCGGCTTGGTCGAGTACTTGTCTGTCACCATGGCTCTTGAGACCGGTTAAGATCTATTGAAAAGAGCTAACCGGCTCTGATACCAATTGTTGGACCGAAATGGGACAGAGGGGGGTGAATGAAGCCTTTTAAAAATTTCTCCCGAGTATCCCCACGATTTTTCTACTCTCCGATAGCTATGTAAGCTATGAAGAACGAGAAATTATGCTCACTAAAAACGATTTTGCAAATTGCCCGAAAAAGCTCTCACAAGAGGGAAAATCAGATCAATAAGATGTTTCCTGAAATATAGTCCACAGGGCCCTTTGACTGAAAAAGAATTCCACTAGAGAAGCAAGCAAACACACTAGAATCTGTATGAGAAGTTGTCTGAGGAGAACTACCAAATTTCCCAAATCCCAAGGCCAAACTGAGTAGCACAAGTTAGCAATGAATAGTACCTACTCGAAGATACTTGCTGGCCAAGATGCTTGCTGGCCGAAACATGTGAACACCGTTTTTTTAATTGCAGCCAAGATGCTTGCTGGCCGAAACATGTGAGCACAGGTGGAATTTCACTGCCAGCCGAGACCTCTATTCATTGCAGTAAATACTCAATGGCTGTCACTAAAACTTACTGAAAATAGCTCAAATCTGTTCACATGTCTGAAATGCTCTTGACTGAAAAATAGAAAATGTGCATCGGCAGGAAACATGTAATCTGATTTCAGCCCAAAATACCAGGGAGCTATTCCAAATATTGCAGAGGCATTAATCAAGAAGGGAAACAACCAAAAGCACAAGAATTTCAGACTTTATCCCTAAACTGAATACTACAGAAAGCAGCCCCAAAAATCAAATTTCTTCCAAACCCTTGATTCTCTGCACATGAAACTTTGGGAATATATTAGCAATAGCCAAGAGACTCTCCAAACCCAATTTCATGACATTACACAAAGGGAATCAAGAAATAGTCCAAACCCTAGAAATAACCTGAAACCTACAGGGAGAAGCACTAAAACCCAAATTTCTCTTCAATCCTTGAACCCTGGCTCATGAAACTTTGAGGATGGCTAATAGATAGCCTCAGGACCCTAGATATCAAGTTTCATGCCATCTCATGAAGGGAAATGCGAAAAGCCTCAAAAACCTAGAATCCGAGATCAAGAACAGAGGGAGGCCAGAACCTAAATCTGAAATTAAAGCGAAGTTTCCTCTTGGGAAACTTGATCAAATGATCTTGAGACACTCTCCCATCACTGAGCAACCCATTTTACACCTCCACAGCAAGAAATAACAAGAAATCAAGAAAGTCAAGAATCAGCCCAAATGAGCATCGAAGAGAAATGGACACGAACAGAGATAATAACCTTCAGATTTCCATTCCAACTCAAAAGAGGGATTACAAGGAGTCCCAATACCCCGATTACAAATAGAGGAACGATTACAAGACTCTCAACTCATCCTCTCCCTCTCCATCTCAAAAACCACACCCATACATGCTTGGAGGAGGGGATGAACACACGAAGAGAGCACTCACAGAGGGGACACACTCTGCATCCCACCACCAAACCTCACCAACTAAAGCCTAAAGCCAAAACAACCTCTAAAGACTCTTTTGACTCTAGCAAATCCTAACTCTCTCCCAAAGCCATACATGGGCATGCAGCCCCTCACATGTATTTATAGCCCATGGCTAACGGGTCTCCACCCCGTTACGCCCGCTAAATCCAACGGAGCCCGCTCCCGCTTGTGCAGCCTTGCGAAATTCCCAATTCGCCCCTCCTGCACCTTCCGGGAAGCTTCCGCGCTCCTTGTCGTCCAAGCCTCGCAACCACCTCGAGTCTCCGCCATCTTCGACACATCCCGACCGTTCTGACCTCGACACCGCCTGTGTCTAGTCCGGTCACCTCGTGTCTCACCACGACTCTGCCTCGACGTCCTGCAGCAACACAGACAAGAAACACGTCAAATAGCACCGCTCGATACATGAAAACGTAAATAGTCATAAAACATCACACTTACCATGACAAAGTCCAAACCTGTCAAATTAATCAGAATATGCACCCTAATCCCACACGACCAAGTTTGACCAAATCCGACCGAGCCCGATTGCATCACGCAACGCCAAGGTCCGAACCAACCAAACCAAACTCGACTAACATAAACCAATGTCAATTACTCATCACTCACATATGGTCACCTCCACATGGTCCATCACAGTTTGATTGGTTTCTTACTGAACATTCCTGATAAAACAAAGGATGGTGTTAACACAAGGTGTGATTTGGTCGCTATGAACATCAGGACCAGGTTAGCACTGATAGAGACCGATAAAGGCCGGACGTACCTTCCTCCCGCTTGCTACACTCTGTCTAAATCCGAGAGAACTAAACTGTGCCAGTCCTTGCATGGTGTGAAAATTCCATCTAGTCACTCCACCAGCATGAAGAAACTTGTTTCCATAGAACATTTGAAATTAATTGGCATGAAGTCTCATGACTGTCATGTGCTAATGACACAAATGCTACTTATTGCAATTAGAAATATTTTGCCAAACAAGGTTCGAGTGACAATCATAAAGCTATGATATTTCTTTAACGCAATTGCTCAGAAAGTCATCGATCCTGATGGACTAGATGCTCTATAGACTGAGGTGGTGACAACTCTATGTCATCTAGAGATGTGTTTCCCTCCATCGGTTTTTGATATCATGGTTCATCTCATTGTCCACCTTGTGAAAGAGATAAAGATTTGTGGCCCTGTGTTTCTACATCGTATGTACCCGTTCGAGAGGTACATGGGAATTCTCAAATCCTATGTACGCAATCGATCTCGACTGGAGGGTAGCATCATCCAAGGTTGTACAACCGAAGAGGTCATTGAATTCTGCATCAGCTACATGGCTCAGGTCGAACCAATAGGTGTACCTCTATCTTGTCACGAGGGGTGGCTAGATGGTATCGGGACTATCGGAAGGAAAGCAATATCTCCGGATCGAGATACGTATGCTCATACCCATTTCACAATTTTACAACACATGACTGAAGTGACCCCATATATTGAAGAGCAGAAGGACATGCTACGCCAAGAGAATGCAGGCCAGTTAGAGGTTTAGATCACGAGACAATACAACTGTCAGTTCAACGAATGGTTGAAGGTGCGATTGACTGGGAGGTCATCAAGTGAAACACTAAAATGGTTGGAAAAAGGACCAAAATTTACAATTGTGACATAGCGAGGATACGACATTAATGGCTACACATTTTATACAATAGATCAGGATAGGAAGAGCACAGTGCAGAACTCAAGTGTCCGCATAGATGCCTATGAAGCGCACGTAGTACCGCTGGCCCAAGCTCATACACGGGCTTGTAGAGGAGATTTGAGAGCTTGACTACGTAATTTTTAAGATTCCTCTATTTTGGTGCCGTTCGGTCCACCTCCCATGGGGTGTAAAGGCCGACAAGTACGGCGTCATTACTGTGGACCTTGAATGTGTAGGATACGAAGATGAGCCATTCACACTCACGAGGTAAGTTGTTCAAGTATTTTATATAACCGACCCGGTAAATAAGAAGTGCCATGTAGTTCTTTATGGAAAAAGAAGAATAGTCGAAGTTGAGAATGTCGTGGATGAGGAAGAGTACAATCAATTTGATGAGTTGCCTCCATTCGGAGACGGCATGAGGCTCAAGGGAGAACAAGGCGATAAAGCAAGTTATATGTGTGTCGATCATCGTGAAGGGCTTTATTTAAAAGGAAATAGCCAAGTGTAATAAATGATCCCACACAGCCAACACCTATTTGGAAATTGTTGCAATGTAATCATAATTAGGAAACTCAGTATGTAATTATGGAATTATATTCCATTGTAATTGTAATTGATTCAGTAACTAAGAAATAGTTATATTTATGATTATGCTTGCGTTTTTCATATTGCATGGCCGACATGATTTTTTTGTTGCTAGATGGAGCGAAGTATCATAAGCGGTTTATCGGAACAAACCGTCTATGATATTACTATTACAGATGTTCTTTTATAGAACCATCTGTAGTATGTTTCATAAAAGAACCATCTATGATAGTATTATCACAGACGGTTCCATAAATAAACCGTCTATGATAGTTTCCCTATATATATACCGCAAGGATAGGTTCTGCTCACAATGTCCTCACTCACGCACTCCGTCTCCACCACCCCTGCTAGGTTTTTCCTAGATCTAACTGCTCACTCATGTGCGACGCCACCTCTCCCTCCCATCGCCGTCCGCCTCTCCCTCTCGACGCCACCTCTCCCTCCCGATGCTAGCTGCCTCTTCCTCATGACACCAGCCGCCTCTCCCTCCTGACGCCGACCGCCGCCTCTCCTTCCCGACACCGACCGCCTCTCCCTCACGTCGCTGCCTCTCCTTCCCAACGTCGTTCGTCTCTCCCTCATTTGTCTATCTTGTGGTCTGTCTCAATAGTTGGCTAATTTATTTTGTGATCTTCGGTAGTTGGCTAATTTAGTTTATGACCTTTAGTACTTCATGATATATGCTTCACTTGTTAGCTACAGAATCTAATACTAAAATTGGATATTCATGCTTGAGCACTAAATTTTTACTATTACTATCATTTGTCAATCTTGTGGTCTATCTCAATAGTTGGCTAATTTGTTTTGTGATCTTCCGTAATTGGCTAATTTGTTTTATGACCTTTACTACTTCATGATATATGCTTCACTTATTAGCTACAAGATGTAATACTAAAATTGGATATTCAAGCCTAAGCTCTAAATTTTTACTATTACTGTTATTTGTCAATCTTGTGGTCTGTCTCAATAATTAGCTAATTTGTTTTGTGATTTTCAGTAGTTGGTTAATTTGTTTTATGACCTTTAGTACTTCATGATATATGCTTCACTTGTTAGCTACAAGATCTATTTGGAATGGCATGTTATTATTCCAAAGGGACCTTGTAGCAATAATATATGCACATAGACCTTCAAAGGGCATGAAACAAGTTACACACTCTAGTGTGTCAGGTTCAATGAAGTTGAGACACTGGTGTGTGTAATTTGATTCATATAACTTTGTTTTATGACCTTTAGTACTTTATGATATATGCTTCACTTGTTAGCTACAAGATCTAATACTAAAATTGGATATTCAAGCTTGAGCTCTAAATTTTTACTATTATTGTCATTTGTCAAACTTGTGGTATATCTCAATAGTTAGCTAATTTGTTTTCTGGTCTTCAGTATTTGGCTAATTTGTTTTATGAAATATGTTTCACTTGTTAACTACAAGATATATTTGGAATGGTATGTTACTGTTCCAAAGGGACCTTGTAGCAATAATATATGCCACATAGACCTTCAACTGGCTGAAACAAGTTACACACTACAGTGTGTCAGGTTCAATGAACTTGAGACACTGGTGTGTGCAATTTGATTCATAAAACTTTGTTTATACCCATAGCCCACTGCAGTTAGTTTTTTCTTACAAGAGAGATGATGTCCACGCAGTCATTGTCGTTGTCATCTGGGTCTCACGCTCTCAAGATTGGGATAACTAAACGTTGCCGAGGAGTATCGAAAAGGCTAGAGGGTCGAATGACCATCACGGTGGTCTCTCTGGATGGGTTCGTCTGCAACCGAAGAAAGCAGCGACGGCATTTCGTACTACCTGCGGGATAATTGGAAGGCAACGGGTCCCTATTAGTATAGTAAGCTAGAAAGATTTGGCAAAGGATAAGAAAAATCAGCTGTGGGAGGAAATAACAAATTCGTTTGAGATCCCAACAGAAGTACAGGGACTCGTGCAACGGCAGGCGCTCCTCGCAATGGGAAAAGCATGGAAGAACTTTAAGAGCACTCTTATCACGCAAACATGGCTAAGGATCTCACGCCCATCTGTGATGACGGTTCAGAAATCATCTGTGATGATGGTTTTGAACCATCTATGATAACACTGTCTGTAGTAGTGATGGTTCCATTGACCTTGTTGACATTGTCCATCTCTCCTCTAATGTGTTGCAAATGTGGGCAATATTTTAATTTCAAATTTTACTGGGAGACAAATACAGTAAAAAACTAATAACGCCAAACACAAAACTATCAGCAAACTACCCATTGTACTTCAAAAAATACGCAAACAAAAATAATATCACAGTCAATTGAACGCGTGAACGATTTATTGTTGGGCTTGATGAAGAACGGGAAGCAGTGCAGGCTTGATACAGTGCAGGACATAGATGAAGCAAAGCAGCAAGCATTCGCGCAAATAGGTCTTCATAGTAGCAACAGCTCAGAGATACCGCTCCTCTTCTTCACAGTGCATGCCGGGAAGAAGAGTTAACAAGATTCAGATGGCGCAGTATAATAGCACAAACTGGCAGAAGTGAGAGATGTAGGCAGTGAGAGATTCTGAGCTATATACCTTGGACGTCTCTAGGTATATATAGATATGCAAGTTACTCTCTAGTAACTGCCTCATTGAACTGAAATAATTCACTGATAACTGCTCAATTATTCACTAGTAACTGATAACATTTAACCAACGATTTACCCACTGATAAATTTCTATCATCAAAAATCCAATTAAGCCTCAAATTCAAACGTTTGAATCTCATTCAAACAGAGAGAGAGTGGTGCAGAGTTTAACAAAAATAAAGAGGCAACAAAAACAGAGAGAGAGTGGTGCAGCGTCTTTCGGCGCCCGTGCAACTCCGATGAGCCCTTTTTTAGTTCTGGATCACCTCTGGTCAATTCTCAACGTTGTCCAACAACGCCCTTTCCAGTAGATCAGACGATCTCATCGCTTTTCTGACGACCAGTCCTGCTCTGTCATTATGCATCTTAATTGCCAACATGAAAGAGAGACAGAGGGGACGGGATCGTGAGAAGCAGATCCGTGGAGGGAAGGCCGAGAATAGGGGGTGCGAGGGGGCACAAGAGGAGGCAGACGATGGACTTCTTCAGAGATGCTTTTCCTTCTTTTTGCAGGAAGACATATAATGTATCACTTATGGGTAGATTTCCATATGAAATCTTTCCTCTAATCTAAGCAGTTATAATTTGAATCCACCAGATAGACAACTAGTTCTTTCTGGTTAACGTGAGAGCTTTCTTAGAGTGAGTAATTAGTATAGATAGATATGGATAGATTTAAATGCTTTTCCTTTGTTTTGTCGGAATAGATGGTCTCTTCGCCCGTTTGTGCTTATATTTAAATGCCTTTCCTTTGTTTTGTCGGAATTATGCGGGTATGTGTTGTTTATGGTGCTTCAGGTGAAAACCCGTAAATTTGGAAGGAGAGCGATGGATTGGCGGCGCAAAGAGATCGCCGAAGCTTGTAATGAAAATACATGGTTCGTGTATTACTGCGCGGCCGTGTAAAGAGTACCGAAGACTCTGCGCATGCGTACACGACCATGTGATCCTACACGGGCAGTGTAAATTCTACACGGGAATCTACACGAGCTGTAGACCCACACCACACGGGCGGTGTAAATTCTATACGGGCAAGTGTTCAGCCCGTGCAAACCTTGTAATTTCTACATGACCGTGTATTTCTACACCGGCCGTGTAGAAACCTGTTGGGGTTGATCCGAATTGTAATCTATCTCTTGTACAAACCCCCAATCCGTAGGGGGACGTCCAAAACCCCTTTGTAAGGGTTTGAAGGGCCTCTCTTTTCGTCATATAGCTCTTAGATTAGGAAGAAGCCTTAGGTTAGCTTAGATCAATTGGAGAGGCTTTAGATTAGGGTTAGTAGTAGGTTAGCCTCCTAGATCGATCTCAAGTACTCTTCATTGTATTATCGTGTGATTCCACGGGTGGAGTTTTGCCACCCGCCATCGCAGGTAATAATTTTGAAATCAAGCCCTCCTTATCAACAATATGGTACAACAAAACTAGTTTGGGGGGCTATCGACAGAAGATCCAAGCTTGCATGTACGGGTTTTCATGGAATGTTGCGATACATGGAAGGTAAATGGTGTCTCTCAAGATGTAATTCGAATACGGCTTTTTCCACTTCCACGAGTTGGCTGCGCAGCATGGGATGATCTCTGTAAATTGTTCATGGGTAAGTACTATCCTCCCACCAAGACTACTTTATTTGGCAACCAAATTGCTACTTTGTCGCAGCCGGAGCATGAAACCTTGTATGAAGATTGGGATAGATTTCAAGAATTACTCAACAAATGCCCTCATCATGGATATGACAAGTGGTTGCTTATACATTTCTTCTACAATGGGCTTAATCCCACTTCAAAGATGACTCTAGACACAGCAGCGGGAGGTGCAATCATGAGCAAATCCCCAACTGAAGCTGCTACTTTAATAGAAACCATTGCACGCAACTATAGGCAATGGGGGTTCTTCACTCTTACCGTGGTAACTCTAAATTCGAAGTTGATGCTATTGCGCAATTGACTACTCAAGTTGCTAATCTTACAGAGAAACTTAGTCATTTTGAGATGAATGCCCGTACCAATATTATCAAATGTGAAACTTGCGGTGCTCAAGGCCATGTTAGCCAAGAGTGCCATTTTGATCCTAACAATGAGCAGGTGTATGCAGAAAGGAGGGCAACGCCAAGGGCAAGGCAATCCAACAAGCAGAAGCTCCTCAAAATCAGCGTGACAATCAGGAGCAATCTATGCTTTTAACGATGATGGAAAACAAGCTTCAACAACGACAATAACAAAAGCTAGATGCAATGAATACGCACATGAGGTTGTTGGAAACTCAAATTGTTCAAGGTGCATAGATACCTCCTCAAATTCCTGGCGCTCTCCCAGCTCTCAACCAGTGCAACCAAGACCAGTTCACCACCTTAATGCCATTACGCTGCGATGCGGTATCACTCTGCAATGGACGACAAATCAAGGAAGTGCCCAAGAAGGTAAAAGAAACCTCAATGAGTGAAGCGACAAATTCTGCCAACACGTCAGTTCCTGATGGACTACTAGGGGAAGATGAAATAGTTTAAATTTCCATCATATGTTGATTTATATCCAAATGTTATCATTAATAATGGATTGTCATTAATCACAAAAAAGGGAGAGATTGTAAGTTCAAGCTTTAATTAGATTAGTTTTGGTGATTAATGAAAAATCTAAATGTGAGACTAACTCGATTAATGACAAATCTAAATGAGACTAACTTGTTTGTTAAGTACGATATAGTTCAGTCTCATTTGAATGAAAAGGTGAAAATCATGAAGAACTGATTAATGACAAAACTAAATGTGAGACTAACTTGTTCCTTGAGTATGATATTATTTAGTCTCACTTAGATGTATAGGTGAGAATCACAAAGGCATACATTCGACATCATATCTCTATATCTTGTTGCATTTCATGGATCAAAAATATAGGTTGAACTTCACCAAAAAGTCTACTTTGACTATTAACATATGTTTTTATTACACATTATTGTATGCACACATTTAGGGAGAGTTCACTTTATGTATTGCGGTTTCATTAGTATTGATTCATGTTCCTTTTTCCATATATTTAGGATCTATATTTTGAAACATATCCTTTTGAATATATAAAACTTGTGTAGTTCATATATACTCATGATTTATTTAAATTCAATCATTTGCAATTGGGTTGTCATAATGTGTTTCTCTCTTTATTATGTGTTAATGATTGGATGATAAATGACAACTGGATATGTAGCTTTACCATCAATTAATTCAAAGACAAACACTTTTGTTCAAATGAGTTAATTGCTTTGAAAGCTTATCCTAGAGTATACAATTATTATGTACATGATGTATACTCGCAAATATTTTATTGTCTCATTATTTGCTGAGATTGTCATCAATTACCAAAAGGGAAATATTGAAGAATATAGACCCGCCATTATGAGTTAATGGTATGTACTGGTAATCAATGATAATCACATTGTGGGTTTCATGAGTTAGATGAATATGTTAGGTCCCATGATGAGGATGACTATGGATGGCTTCATGTGTTGAAGATCGTCAAGTCAAGTTTCGGGATAGAAAATGGCTTTATGAGTTGAAGGGCATTAAGAAGAGGAAATGATCATGAGTTGATCAATCTTCCCAAGAGGAGATGATCACGAGTTGATCATCGAGTCAAGAAAAGGCCAATCATGAGTTGATCGAGTTCAAATGAATGATGCATTATGGGTTGATGCATATCAACACAACGAGTCAGATTGAAGTGACGATCTGTATCATCAAGCTTCAAGAGGATGCTCAAGACAATGGTATGACTAGCTAGGGCTAAAGATGTGTTCCTAGTCTTTTACTAGTCTTGCTGTTTGGTTAGATGACTGGATTGCAAGTATAAAATTGCCGTACTATTAAGATAGATCATGTCTAGTAGCTTGAGTATTATCATGTACTGATAGCTCAATCTTGCTTGCCTAACTCTCCGTAGCATGATGCTGTTCTTTGTAAATGTGTTTTACAAATAGTTGAGGCTCATACACTTAATCCTTGTAACATGTGACTATACTTTACAAATGTGTTTTTGCAAATGGTTAAAGTCCATGTTTCCTACTCCTTGTGTGTCAAGACCCAAATCTGCAAATCTAGACTCTCCTGTGTATTTTGCACTAGTCCAGGATAATGTTAGTGCACGCAGTATAAACATAGATGAAATATCAACCACATCACGATTTACTAAGAAAAGACTCAAATATTATTAATTATTAGACTTGCGACCTTATGGCCAAGCTTATAAATAATAGCCGAAAGGGCTTAAGAAACTGTAACATCCCAAAATTTGCTTTCTGGAAAAATTTAATTTCAAATTAATTATTTTAAATTATTTGAGTTTTATTTGGGTTTGCCCTGAATTTCTGTTTTGGAAAAGTTAGGTTTGAAAAGTATTTTAAGTAAAACCTAAAATTATTATTAAATAAAATGATATTTTAATTTTATATGAAAATCCTAGTTCAAAATAATTATTTGGAGTTATTTGGCTTTTATCTGGTTTCCTGGATTTTCTGGAATTTAAAATGTATTTTTGAAACTAAAAAATATTTTAAGTATGAAAATTAAATATCAACATTAGTTGGAAATATTTTTTATTAAGTCCAAAATGTCACCAGGAGCTTCTGTGAATTTTCCTGGAATTTTTGGAAGTATTTTCATATTTTTCTGAGCTTATTTGGATTTTCTGGCAATTTCTAAAAATCTGAAATCAAAAATCAAAAATTAAAAATCCCCTCCTCCCTCCCTCTGGCCGCCACGTGGACGGCCAGATTGCTGCCCACGTCGCCGCCCGATCCCGCCTCCCCCTCCTCCCTGCTTGCCACTTGTCCGGCCCAGATGGCCCGCCTCGCGCGCCCCGGCCCATCTCGGCCGCCCCCTCCAGTTCACCCACCCCAGCCGTCCGATCCCCATCTGACGCCGCGCCTCGCTCCCCTCTCGCCCCGCTGACAGGACGGACCCACCTGTCGGGCCCGTCCCCTACCCCGCGCCGTCTTCCTCCTCGTGCCGCCGCCTTCTCCGGCGCCTCTCCTCTCTCCCGTGCGCGGCATACCTCCCTTTCCTTCCCCGCCTCTCTTCGTATTTGAAATCCGAACGTCGCCAGGGACAAATCCCCCCGATTCCGCGCTCGCCTTCCTTCCTTCCCCCTCCCTTTCCTTTCTTCCCCTCCCATTCCTTTTTCTGGCCGCCATATCCGGCGAGCGATTGCCGCGCCCGTGCTCCCCTCCGCCCCTATAAAAGCCCCCCTCGGCTCCTCCACAACTCGCCCCACCTCCCTCCTCTCCTCCCATCCCCTCCTGTGCACCGGAGCAACCCCGCGCCGTGCGCCTCTCGCCTCGCCGCCGCCTCCACCTCCGGCGAGAAATCGCCGTTACTCCGGTCGCCCTCGAGCCCTGCCGACGTAACCATCGCCTTCCTCGCCTCGCCGCGAAGCCCCTCCGCCGCTCCGCCGTGCTCCCCGGTCACCGAAGCGCCGCCGCGGCGTGAGACCCGAGCCGCCTCCGCCTCTCCTCGCCGCCGACCACCGTCCGGCCTTCTCCGGTAATCACCGCCCCCACCACCGCACTCCCGTGCGCCTCTCCCGTTTCGCCTGCGTCGCCGCCGCGCCGCGGAGCGCCGCCGCCGTGCACCTCCGGCCGCGCAGCCTCGGTGTTGGCGTGGCAGCCATGTGGCGCCACGCCGGCGCCACCTCAGCGCCGTCCCGCCCCGTCGGCGCCACGCAGGCACACCCCGCCACCCGTGCCACCTCACCACTCCCTAGAGTCCATGGACTCGGTCTACATGGACCCGGGCCCACTCGCGATGGGCTAACCAGGCCGACATCATAATCTGGAGTTTCCAATTAAAAAATAATTCGGCCGAAAAAGGAAATTCAGTGCTGACGCAATAATCCCAATTTCCTTTAGAAAAATAATTCCAGAAATTTCTCTTTTTCTTTTTCTCTGAATTTAAACTTCCCGGAGCCCGTTCTCCTTCGTTTTAACTCCACATTGAGCCATTCAAATTTCTAAATTCATCAAAAATTTCACACTATCCATTCTTCCATCCTTTCAAATATTTGAAATTTATTTGATATTTCAAAATTTAAATTTCAAATTCCAATGCCTAATTTAATTTCAATGCCTCAGTTCCATTCCAAATTTTTTGTGCACTTTCAAAATTTAAATTCAAATCTTGCAAAATCTCCATAAAATCCATTCCATTTTCCTTGGTCCAAATATTGTCTCAGTAATTTCTTTTCCCAACCGATCTTCCAGATATTCGTTCTCCCTCGTGTGGACCCCAAATCCGCTGAATCTTTCTCCTAAATTCGTATGAAATCATAAACTTCCTTCCAGTATATATATTATATTCTTTTTTGTGATTTTATTTGTATTTATTTATTTATTTGTTCGTTTGTCTTTTGCGCATAGAATCCGACGTCGCCGAAGAGTTTGTCGAACCACAGCAAGAAGGACCAACCAGTGCACAAGAAGGCAAGTCTCCTTTGATCATCTTGAACCTATGATTTTGAAATGTTTTAATTATTTTAAATTATGTGCATTGCTATTTACATAAAACATTAGTTCAAATCTTAAGGTATTAGTTACTCCAACTTTGTTATGCCCTCAATTGAAATTGATTGACATAAACCTTGTAACCCTAGAAATTCCTTTGACTCATTAATGAGAGTAATATACTTAATTGTTGGTATTAGAATGGTAGTACAATGCTTAGCCATGCTATCTAATACCTTTGGAAAAATCTTGCAAATGGGAAATGATGATTTATGGAAATACCCGCGTGTTTACAAATGTAGTGGTAATTGGAGTTACCACTGATCTTTTAAAATAAAATAAAATGTGAAAGTTGGTTTAGATTAGGGTGGATGGTTGGTTTGGCTTGGTGCAGTTAGCACGGATCTTGTTAAGTGTATGTTCCACCCTAGTCAATTAAGGACCGACGCTTGTGTTTGTCCAGACTTAGCATTAACCGTACAACCACAAGTCTATATGGGTACGACCTAGCTGACTAACTTATGATAGTCTAGTTTAGGTGCCACCAGTGGAAAGTGGGTGCCAGGGATGGACTGGTTATTCACAGTGAGGGACAGGGATTTACTGTACTCATATGGCGCAAGAGGGGGCTTTGGTTCGGGCAGTTAGCCTACCTGCGGTGAAACCTCAGCGGGTGGTATCTAGCTAGATTAGAGTAAGGTAAAGGCTTTGTGATATTTTATCTGGGTCTCATGCCAAAGGAAGCGTGTTGACTTTAGGATAATTTATCTCTTGTGGGTAAAGTTGTACAACCTCTGCAGAGTGTAAAACTATTCGAATAGCCGTGCCCACGGTCAAGGGCGGGCAAGGAATGCATTCACATGGTAGATTTCTGGTTTTGGTTTTAAATGAAAGTTTTGTATTCCAAGAGTGGAGGAACTCTCGGAAGGAATCCTGGCGGATGGAGCCAGAGAGGGTGGATGGAACCCGCAGTTTTAAACTTGGTCAGTTAGACTTGATTAACTAGTGTTGGTAGATGGAACCTTCACTGGAGAATTAATGATAGTTTCTGTTAAAACATTTACTTTATTAACATGATGCCTTCGAAAATAATTAGTAGTAATTGAATTTAAAATATTGCTTTGTGCAAAAGAACCATATAGCCTTCCTTTGTCGAGCCTTGCATCTATTGCATTTTTCCCAAGACTTGCGGAGTACTTTATGTACTCACACGCTGCACTCAAAAATAAATCTCAGAAGAATACGAAGCTCAAGAAGGTGACTACGACTACTTCGCGTGTGGATTTGACGAAGGATTCCCGGAATACTAGGTCGCGCTTCCCCAGTCAATTGCCTGTGGCGTATTGATGGGTCTTTGTTGGATTTATTTCTGCTTCCGCTGTGTTTTGTGAGTGTGTGAGGTCTTGAAACCTCATTTGTAATAATGAGACCTTTCGGTCAGTACTCTTAATTATTGTAATAAATCGTTGATGGTGATGTTTTTCCATTCTGTTTAACTGTGTGCACTAGCTTTGATCTGGGACTAGTGCAGAATACACAGAGGGTCCAGGTTTGGTAATCCGGGGGCCCGACAGAGATGGTATCAGAGCCAATTTGACTGTAGGACGTGACCTAGTTAGAATGGTCGTTAGTAGAAGAGCTTCAAAATTTATTTTATAAAAATTTAATAATTTGCTACCCTTGTCTTTTCT
This sequence comes from Dendrocalamus sinicus, assembly GCA_036346575.1. NCBI lineage: Eukaryota > Viridiplantae > Streptophyta > Magnoliopsida > Poales > Poaceae > Dendrocalamus > Dendrocalamus sinicus. Next base: position 3,182,616 of record CM070669.1, read on the forward strand.
TGTCTTTCTATTCTTACCTTCGTCATGGTATTCTTTCTTATCTATCTGCTTATTGACTTTTTGGAATGGTAATTATATCCCCTTCCCTCTGTAATTTGTATAGATGCGTCGATGAGGTTGCATCTGAAAAGCACTTGGAGAATCCTTGGAGACCTAGAGTATACAGAAGACAACAAATTATTGGAAAGTACTCTTGTCGGGAAGGTCGTGATAATCAGTGCATGTCAAGTTAGGTAATTTGGAGAATTGTTGCTAGAGTGGTATATTTTGGATTTATAATTGACAAGATTGAATAATATTCGAGAGGATTGAGATAAAAGGTATACTTGTGGATACCAATTGATTACAAATAAATCTAAAAATGTCATCTTTGTGGGCTGAGTAGAGAATAAATACAAAGTTGAACTTGGGGGAGCTAATTAGATCATGGGAAGAGTCTAAACTTTGCCCTGGATTTATTATTTAGGAGTGAAAGGAGCAATTGGATGTAAAACAAGATTTTGTTAAAGGGATTATTTGTGATCATTGGAGAATTAGTATTAATAGATTGATCCAGAAAAGGGAGAGATTAAAAGATTAAGAAGTTGAATTATCATTAATAATATCAAATTTGGGTGATTTGGTTGAATCATGAAGAGTAGATGAATTTTGTGGAATTAATCGATTATCAGAGTTTGGTGGACCTATTGATGATAAGTGGATAATAGTGGAATTTGATATCTTGGTGGATTAATTTTATCTTTGCAAAGTGGACATTGAATTGGTGTGTCAAATTGAATTTCGTAGATTTAATAGATCATGGCTAGATAATTGGATTTTAACTAATGGGATTAATTAAGTCATTTAAGGATGTTCAAATGGATAACTTGGAGGATTTAAATTAATTATGGGAGATAGATTGTCCAATAAGAATTTATTAAGAGATTGTCCGATAATAATTAATTGAAAGATTGTCCGATAAGAAGTAATTGAGAGATTGTCCGATGAAGATTAATTGAGTTCATTCAAATTTGGTGGAATCAAAATGATGATTATCAAGAGATGGATGTTAGTGGATTAATGAATATTAAATTATGGCTTAGATGATCTTGAAATTGATCGATGATTACTAAAAGGTTGGATTAATTTTATATTATTTGATCAGAGTTGTGGATCTGTTGGATTAGATAATGATTATAAAACAATTGGTGGAAATCACAAATTACAATGTTATTGGATTCTTTTAGAAAAATTATAGGGATTGACATCGATTCAAATTAGAGCAGAGAATAAAAGTTTATGAGATTATTTGTTGAAATCAATAAGATGCATTTGTGGTATATGATTTTGGAATCAAGAATTTTGAAGAATTGAAATAATTATGTCTTTCTCGGATGAACACTTGTGAAAGTTAAACCCTTCTTGGTGGAATTCTGAATTAATCGTTATGATGAGGGCAAATGAAGTTAATCCAAAGCTTGCAGGCGACTAAGGATGTACCACTCCGATTTGTTGTTGTCTTCTGTATTTCTCAGTTAAAGAAATACTTCAGAGTACCAAAGAACAAGTTAGAATCATGAAGAAGCGTGGACTAGTTCTTTAGTTGTAGTACCCAAGTAAAGTCTTACGATTTTAGAACGCTATTTATATTACTTGCTTGTGTGTTAGGTGGACTGTACCAAGTCTTTGTATACTTGCAGTACAGCCATCCTTAAAAACTATTTTGATTTCAAGTTAAGTTTCTTCTAAGTTGTTGCTTGTTTCTTTATGTGTGTTGGTTTGGGATGTTGTTTAGTTTCCCCCCCTAATCTCTTACCTATGCTAGTTCCCTCTTATCTTTTGCTGTCCCCGGATCACTTCAGATGGTGAACACAAGGAGTAACCCTGGCAGCAGCCGTGATGCCAATGCCCAGCAAGACAACAACATTCCACCACCCCCTGCTCAAGCCCCTAACTTAGAACAGATGATGGCCATGCAACTGCAACTACTCCAAGCCCTTGCTCAGAACCAGGTGCAGCAAGCTCCGCAGACACCCAACCAAGCTCCTCAGTCTAAGTTGGGAGAATTTATGAGGACAAGGCCTCCTATCTTCGCTGGTTCAGTGGATCCCTTGGAGGCCAATGACTGGATTAAGGATGTGGAGAAGAAGCTGATCTTAGCTCAGTGCAGTGATCATGAAAAGGTGTTGTATGCCGCCCATCAACTCAAGGGAATTGCTGCTAATTGGTGGGAGAATTACTGCGCCGCCCATCAAAATGTGCAAGCCATCACATGGGATGAATTCGTTGAGGCTTTCCGCACTGCGCATATTCCTACAGGAATAATGGAAATGAAGAAAAGGGAATTTTACCAACTGTAGCAAGGAAACCTCAGTGTTTCGGAATACCTGAACAAGTTCACCCAACTGTCCAGGTATGCATCAGAAGAAGTCACATCTGAGGCAACGAAGATTTGGAGGTTCATGCAAGGACTGGATCCCAACCTCAAGGTGCAGTTGGTGTCCAAAGATTTTTCGACATTTCAGCTCATGGTAAATAATGCCCTTGTCCAGGAAGATGCTCAATATCAATTGCAGGACTCTCGTAAGAGAAAGATGGCTTTTCAAACACAGTATAATGCAAGCAGTTCAAGACCCTGAATGAATCCACCCCAGTTCAACAAAGCTCCAGCAGCAACAGATGCACCAGGAACTCCAGGATCTGTGCCTCATTCAGAGATGCAAGAACCCCACATCTTTACCGGAGTCCGACCTCAGAAAAGCAACACCTCAGCCGCAGGAGTGCAATGTTTTCGGTGCCATGAGATGGGGCATTATGCAAGCAATTTCCCACAGAAGCCTCAGGTTATCACTCCAATTCCTTTCAACCTGGGAAATACACCAGCGCGAACTCCCATTGTAGAACAAGGACGGGGAGTAACTCCAACTACAGGAAAAGCCCCAAGAACTCCGCAATCACAAGGAAGAGGACGAGTTAACCATATCACCGCAAAAGGCGCCCCAGGGGGAGCAATCATACTTGGTAAGCTTCAATTTGGTCCAAAGAAAGAAGCAGCTTGAGAGCAGCAAGGAACCAAGAGCTGCGTTTTCCTCTCTTTTCTATTTCCTCGTCCGTCCGAATCTCGGGGACGAGATTCTTTCTAAGGGGGGGTAGGTTTGTAACATCCCAAAATTTGCTTTCTGGAAAAATTTAATTTCAAATTAATTATTTTAAATTATTTGAGTTTTATTTGGGTTTGCCCTGAATTTCTGTTTTTGAAAAGTTAGGTTTGAAAAGTATTTTAAGTAAAACCTAAAATTATTATTAAATAAAATGATATTTTAATTTTATATGAAAATCCTAGTTCAAAATAATTTTTTGGAGTTATTTGGCTTTTATCTGGTTTCCTGGATTTTCTGGAATTTAAAATGTATTTTTGAAACTAAAAAATATTTTAAGTATGAAAATTAAATATCAACATTAGTTGGAAATATTTTTTATTAAGTCCAAAATGTCACCAGGAGCTTTGTGAATTTTCCTGGAAGTTTTGGAAGTATTTTCACATTTTTCTGAGCTTATTTGGATTTTCTGGCAATTTCTAAAAATCTGAAATCAAAAATCAAAAATTAAAAATCCCCTCCTCCCTCCCTCTGGCCGCCACATGGACGGCCAGATTGCTGCCCACATCGCCGCCCGATCCCGCCTCCCCCTCCTCCCTGCTTGCCACTTGTCCGACCCAGATGGCCCGCCTCGCGCGCCCCGGCCCATCTCGGCCGCCCCCTCCAGTTCACCCACCCCAGCCGTCCGATCCCCATCTGACGCCGCGCCTCGCTCCCCTCTCGCCCCGCTGACAGGACGGACCCACCTGTCGGGCCCGTCCCCTACCCCGCGCCGTCTTCCTCCTCGTGCCGCCGCCTTCTCCGGCGCCTCTCCTCTCTCCCGCGCGCGGCCTACCTCCCTTTCCTTCCCCGCCTCACTTAGGATTTGAAATCCGAACGTCGCCAGGGACAAATCCCCCCGATTCCGCGCTCGCCTTCCTTCCTTCCCCCTCCCTTTCCTTTCTTCCCCTCCCATTCCTTTTTCCGGCCGCCATCTCCGGCGAGCGATTGCCGCGCCCGTGCTCCCCTCCGCCCCTATAAAAGCCCCCCTGGCTCCTCCACAACTCGCCCCACCTCCCTCCTCTCCTCCCATCCCCTCCTGTGCACCGGAGCAACCCCGCGCCGTGCGCCTCTCGCCTCGCTGCCGCCTCCACCTCCGGCGAGAAATCGCCGTTACTCCGGTCGCCCTCGAGCCCTGCCGACGCCACCATCGCCTTTTTCGCCTCGCCGCGAAGCCCCTCCGCCGCTCCGCCGTGCTCCCCGGTCACCGAAGCGCCGCCGCGGCGTGAGACCCGAGCCGCCGCCTCCTCTCCTCGCCGCCGACCTCCGTCCGGCCTTCTCCGTAATCACCGCCCTACCACTCGCACTCCCGTGCGCCTCTCCCCGTTCCGCCTGCGCGCCGCCGCCACCGGGCGCCGCGCGCGTGCACTCCGGCCGCGCGGCCTCGGGTGCTGGTGTGGCAGCCACGTGGCAGCCATGTGGCGCCACGTTGGCGCCACCTCAGCGCCGTCCCACCCCGTCGGCGCCACGCAGGCACACCCCGCCACCCGTGCCACCTCACCACTCCCTAGAGTCCATGGACTCGGTCTACATGGACCCGGGCCCACCTGTCGGTGGGCTAACCCAGGGGCTGACGTCATAATCTGGAGTTTCCAATTGAAAAATAATTCGGCCGAAAAAGGAAATTCAGTGCTGACGCAATAATCCCAATTTCCTTTAGAAAAATAATTCTAGAAATTTCTCTTTTTCTTTTTCTCTGAATTTAAACGTCCCGGAGCCCGTTCTCCTTCGTTTTAACTCCAAATTGAGCCATTCAAATTTCTAAATTCATCAAAAATTTCACACTATCCATTTCTTCCATCCTTTCAAATATTTGAAATTTATTTGATATTTCAAAATTTAAATTTCAAATTCCAATGCCTAGTTTAATTTCAATGCCTCAGTTCCATTCCAAATTTTCTGTGCACTTTCAAAATTTAAATTCAAATCTTGCAAAATCTCCATAAAATCCATTCCATTTTCCTTGGTCCAAATATTGTCTCAGTAATTTCTTTTCCCAACCGATCTTCCAGATATTCGTTCTCCCTCGTGTGGACCCCAAATCCGCTGAATCTTTCTCCTAAATTCGTATGAAATCATAAACTTCCTTCCAGTATATATATTATATTCTTTTTTGTGATTTTATTTGTATTTATTTATTTATTTGTTCGTTTGTCTTTTGCGCATAGAATCCGACGTCGCCGAAGAGTTTGTCGAACCACAGCAAGAAGGACCAACCAGTGCACAAGAAGGCAAGTCTCCTTTGATCATCTTGAACCTATGATTTTGAAACGTTTTAATTATTTTAAATTATGTGCATTGCTATTTACATAAAACATTAGTTCAAATCTTAAGGTATTAGTTACTCCAACTTTGTTATGCCCTCAATTGAAATTGATTGACATGTACCTTGTAACCCTAGAAATTCCTTTGACTCATTAATGAGAGTAATATACTTAATTGTTGGTATTAGAATGGTAGTACAATGCTTAGCCATGCTATCTAATACCTTTGGAAAAATCTTGCAAATGGGAAATGATGATTTATGGAAATACCCGCGTGTTTACAAATGTAGTGGTAATTGGAGTTACCACTGATCTTTTAAAATAAAATAAAATGTGAAAGTTGGTTTAGATTAGGTGGATGGTTGGTTTGGCTTGGTGCGCTTAGCACGGATCTTGTTAAGTGTATGTTCCACCTAGTCAATTAAGGACCGACGCTTGTGTTTGTCCGTCGAGCATTAACCGTACAACCACAAGTCTATATGGGTACGACCTAGTGACTAACTTATGATAGTCTAGTTTAGGTGCCACCAGTGGAAAGTGGGTGCCGTGGATGGACCGGTTATTCACAAGTGAGGGACAGGATTTCTCGTACTCATATGGCGCAAGAGGGGGCTTCGGTTCGTGCAGTTAGGCTACCTGCGGTGAAACCTCAGCGGGTGGTATCTAGCTAGATTAGAGTAAGGTAAAGGCTTTGTGATATTTTATCTGGGTCTCATGCCAAAGGAAGCGTGTTGACTTTTAGGATAATTTATCTCTTGTGGGTAAAGTTGTACAACCTCTGCAGAGTGTAAAACTATTCGAATAGCCGTGCCCACGGTCAAGGGCGGGCAAGGAATGCATTCACATGGTAGATTTCTGGTTTTGGTTTTAAAATGAAAGTTTTTGTATTCCAAGAGTGGAGGGAACTCTCGGAAGGGAATCCTGGCGGATGGAGCCAGAGAGGGTGGATGGAACCCGCAGTTTTAAACTTGGTCAGTTAGACTTGATTAACTAGTGTTGGTAGATGGAACCTTCACTGGAGAATTAATGATAGTTTCTGTTAAAACATTTACTATATTAACATGATGCCTTCGAAAATAATTAGTAGTAATTGAATTTAAAATATTGCTTTGTGCAAAAGAACCATATAGCCTTCCTTTGTCGAGCCTTGCATCTATTGCATTTTTCCCAAGACTTGCGGAGTACTTTATGTACTCACACGCTGCACTCAAAAATAAATCTCAGAAGAATACGAAGCTCAAGAAGGTGACTACGACTACTTCGCGTGTGGATTTGACGAAGGATTCCCGGAGTACTAGGTCGCGCTTTCCCAGTCAATTGCCTGTGGCGTATTGATGGGTCTTTGCTGGATTTATTTCTGCTTCCGCTGTGTTTTGTGAGTGTGTGAGGTCTTGAAACCTCATTTATAATAATGAGACCTTTCAGTCAGTACTCTTAATTATTGTAATAAATCGTTGATGGTGATGTTTTTCCATTCTGTTTAACTGTGTGCACTAGCTTTGATCTGGGACTAGTGCAGAATACACAGAGGGTCCGGGTTTGGTAATCCGGGGGCTCGACAGAAACTAGCAACGGAAAACAGAAATAAGCGCAATAGACATTTGACATGCCCAAAGGCAATCGACTGGGAAGCGAAGTTCTAATCCACGAAGTCATCGAAGTATCCTCCTTTAGGTACCTCTTGTTGATATGGTTCTTCTTCTTCAACCAACCAATAATGGGTATAGTCATGAGTACATAGAGTACTCATCAAGTCGTTTGTAACAAAAATGCAATAAGTATGCAAGGCTTACCAATGGATGACTGAAAGATTCTTTTGCAGAAAGCAATAATTTTATGTAAATACAATAAATAGATTGAAAGCGCACTTTGAAAATGATTACTAAGTAAATAATCAAATGAATTGAATAAACCACAAGTGAATTGACCATTCACTCCAATGAACCACCCATGAACTAACTGTTAGTGATATGCCCTAGAGGCAACATGGAGATGTTGTATATATCACATACTATGTTTATGATACATTACTTTGTTCCTTGAAATAGACATTATCATTATTGATCAATGAGTATGTGGCTTATTCATGAGACTCTTAATGCTAAAATGTTGCTATTTCTAAATGATCCCTGATAATATATCATATGAGGAACAAATATGATTCAAAGATCAGCATATGTATTGATTGATGATCATGTCTCATGGATCATGGTATGGTGATACCAAATCAATAATATGGGCATGTGTTAGTGAACATATGTTGGATAGACCCGCCATGAGACACTGCAGGGATTCCAATGTCATCAGTTGGTCTCAAGTAGTGTTTATGTAGAATCCTTAGACTTGAAATCATCATGTAGTGGTCTCAAGTAGTCTACTAAACACTACTCCGTAACTGGATAGTCATAAAAGTAGTCTTCGGGTTTGCCATGAAACATGTAGTGGGATGTGAATGATCAAGATAGAATTTGCCCCTCCTTATGGGAGAGATATCTCTGGGGCCCTCGATGTAATGGATTATGAAAGTGCATGGCTATGCCAAGGTGATTGAGGAGTCAATCACAAGTTTATAATCCATCATGGAATCGAGAGAGTGATTGAGCTATTAAGAGGATGACACAGGTCTTGCCTTGAGCTCAATCTATATCGTGAGGCAAAGGGATTCGTACATGAGAACATTACAGGTTCAGCCGATATGATCTTTACATATACTTAATATGTCTTATTAGAGGCCGCTATTAACAGGGTGACTGGAAAGGCGTTTCTGGGTCACGACCAAGTATACGTGAACCTACAGGGTCACACGCTTAACGGGTTGGAACACTAATTCGAATATGATTTGGATGTGGGCTCAATTCGGATAGAGATCCGAATAGACTCTTATTGGGCCTCGGTCCATAAGGCCCAAGTGAGGAGGTCCATATATATGGTGGCGAGGGGCTGAGGGAAAAACGCTTCTGTTAACCTCTAGCATAACCCTAGCCGCCACCTCCCGAGCCAAACCCTAGCCGCTCACGAGTGCTAGTACACTCGCGATCGGCGTTCCAGCCCCGGATGTGTGGATACCGGTGGAGGCACTGCTCGTTGCGGTGTTGATTGGCATCAACAACCTACAGATTGGATCTGCTCGTGGTGTGGTTGGTCGCGTGGAGGAGACGATCTGTTCGGGACGATCAGCTAATTCCACTACTACCTCGACGCGCGTGGTTGGATCGGTTTCTCCAACTCTTCTTCCGCTGCGCTGCGCGTCTAGTGGTAACGATCCATGATCCCTCCTTAGCATGATGTCCTTGTGTGCGCAGTAGAAAAGTTTTGTTTTCTGCTTTCGTGGCCTACGCGCAACCCTTCACTAACCATTCAAGTAATGAACCACTAGTGAACTAATCATTCACTTCCCATACTTATCCCAATCAGATTTTTATGAAAATTCTACCCCTCATGTGAAATCACCAAGCATTATCCATAACCGAGGACATGGCTATTCGAATAATTTTACACTCTGCAGATGTTGCACAACTTTACCCAAATGATATGCCCTTCTAGTATAACATGCTTCCTCAGGCATACCGATCAAGAAGTTCACAACAAAGCCTTTAGAATGCGTAATCTCAACCTGCTCTCACCTTGCTAAGGTTTCACCGTTGAGTAGGTTTAACCACCTAGTCGATAATTGCCCCTTCTCACGCCCCGTGGAAATGTTTAACAAATACCAACTGACATCTCAATAGCAGAACCAAAATTGAAACATCATAAATTAATCAGCCAGGTCCATCCCATACTGGACATGTGGTTGCATGGTAAGGCTCAAATTAATAGCTCACAAAGTTAAGTCCTTAGATATTACCCAGGCGAGACATCCACATCTCTCAAAGTGCTAACCACATTTCCCCTTTACTGCACGATCACTCGCCCAAGTGAAAACTAGTTTTGTGTAACCAACACCAATGACACACCAATGTTATGGCATACAAATTTTATAACTGTGGCTACAACCATGATTCAATATCTCATTAAATCAAAATTAATTAATTGATCACATGTGATGATGAACCCATCGAGACTATAAATATGGCTAAACAAACTAAACGTACAACCCATATGACTACTAGTATTACATCACTAGATATTTACCCATCCTAAGGTGATAATAAAATCATGGCATTCAAATCATCAAGGAGGGATTAATCAAATAGGTTGTTAACTACTAATACAAAGGTTTTATAATAAAATAGCAATGCATGATAATTCAAAACAAAATAATACATAATAGATTTGAAAACTAGGTTCAACGTGATCAAAGGACACAATTTGCCTTAGTCTTGCTCAGATAAATTCAAATGAACTCTAAAAACTTTAAAACTAGAACCAAAAGATAGAGCTCAATTTTAGATGAATTTAGGAAAAAGAATTGGGTCAATCGGAGCTAAGACGGAGAAGAGCGGGCTCTTGGAAAATCTAATATAAAGAAAAATACTAAAAATTAGAAAATTCTACTGTGTTGTGGACCAGGTGTACGGAATAGCAAGTCTATGGTAAACTCAGCTCATGGATCAGAGAACTAGTGGCTCGACTGATGACATGGCTCTAGGGTTGATGTGGCGGATGACATGGCATCCACATGGACGGACACGTGGTGACCACATAGGTTTAGGGCTTGCATGGCGTGCTGAGATGGCAGTGCTGACGAGGCTTGGTCGACAGGTCTACGACACAGTGGATCTGACATGCAGGCCTAGGTTGTCAGCGACACAATGCACGGTGGACTGGGTCTACATAGAAGCTGAAGCAACGTGAGGCGCAGGTGTAGGGTGACTTGGCAGTGCATGTACCGAGGCAAGGTGCGGCTTGCCGGCGAGACGTCGACGGCAATAGCCAAAGATGATGATAACAGTGGCTGTCAGAGCAGAAGATGATGGTGGATGGCTCGGCATGGACGACGAGGGCGACGGAAGCTCGGGACGGGAAAAACGAGAGGGGCGGTTGGCTATTTATACCCGAACGTTGAGGCGTCCAGCTCAGACATGGGATGAAGTCCGAGATGGCGATGACACGAATGCTGAGTTCGAGGTGGAGACACACAAGGCAGTGGAGTCGGCTCAAACACAGACACCTAGGCGGAGTCTGGCTCAGCATGGTAAACTCGTGACGGAGACGATGAATAACGCCTTGCCGTCCCGATGGGTGACACATGGCATCCATCGGACGGCTTCGGGGGAAGATGGTGGATTACCGATGTGAGGTAGAAGAGGGATCGGACGACTGACGCAAAATGGGCCAAAAGGAAAAGTGGGCCGAGGTTGGGGTTTCTAAGGGATTTTCTTATTTAGAAATTCAAATAAACCATTTGAACTCTAGAAAATAGCAAATAAATCCGAATAAAATCCAGAAAATTCCAAAAAACTCCTTGAAGCACAAGGATCCCAAATAAAATACTCGTAACAAATGCTAAAGTTTTATTTAGTCATATTATATCCTTTTAATTCCTAAAAATTGAATATAAGCTTGAAATAAATCCAGAAAATTTCAAATGGTTATTTTTATTTTAAAATCTTCAAAAAGGCTCTGAAAATCAGGATGTTACATTGTGGCATGAGGCTTGTATTTGCTAATGAGTTTTACAAATGGTTGAAACTCATGCATAATATTGTATCATGAGACTTATATTTGCGAATGTGTTTTGCAAACATGTTTAGTCCATGTACTTATACCTTGTGTCATGATTTTAAAAGTATGCAAATGTGTTTTGTAACTTACTGGGAATCATGGTTGATCCTTGTGTGCATGATACTATAATTTGCAAATGTGTTTTGCAAAATTTTGTTGAATTATATGTACTTTTCAGAAAAATTGGAGCTACCACTGTGTATCTTGTGGAACTACCACTAGGCGGAACTACCGACGTTGAGATCACGGTACTACCCCGTTAGTTGGTGAAGCAAGACCAACGTGGTCAAAGAGCAATGTGGTCGAGCAAGACCAAAGTGGTCGATGATCAGAGTGGTCGAAGACCCGTATGACAGTGGTAGTACCAGCTCTGTGTGAGTGGTCAGACTGGCTTGCTGTACTACCAACCTATGTGGTGCAGTACAACCAGAGTTGCGGTACTATCGGGTGTTTGTTGTTGGTTGCTATTTTCCAGAGAGATACATTTTAGGAGATTTGTCATCCCTTAGAAGGTCCAGCGTGTTGTGAAGGTTGGAGCTCACCTACCTGGAGCGAGAAAGAGCTACCACTAGTGGAATTGAGATGCTTGCTTAATTCGTAGAGTCGGTCTAATTCATTTGGGCTTACATCAATGTGGACTAGGGGAGACCGGCAAGTCTCCGAATACCATGGTAAAAAGAAATTGTATCATTGTTGTTTATTCTCTTGTGCTTAATTTCGGCAATTTATATTCATAGAATCGAATTAATTGCTTGTCACCTTAGAATTGCAAACCTTTAACGTAGACTTAGGTTGTTGGTGCACTTAGATAAACCTAGTTGATTTACACCTTGTGTGTGCTAAACCAAATCGATTTACACTTCCGCATCATAAACTTGGTTTTAGCCAAAAGAATTTTAAAACCGCATATTCATCCCCTCGAATCGGCTTCCTCGATCTTACAAGGTGGTGGTTGTGATTAGCAATAAAGTAAATAACTTGCCACTTGGTGTCAATCAACCTGACAACCATGCGAGCTTTGCAATTTGTGTGCCTGATTTTATCTCATTTCACGTTCTTACTAGACCTACTAGAATCATGTTTCTTCCTCCTAGGATTATGAGAATTTTCATCTTCATCCTCAGCATACTCATCATCTTGGGCAATATCATCATCGGTCCTAGGCTTCTTACCCGTGCCTTCTTTATTACAATGAAACTATACTTTTTGAATCTCTTTAGTTATTGTAGAATATCTTGATGTGTTTGTTTTGATTGAGAAACCTATCCTTTTTGCATGTGCATTGTAGTAGCGTCTTGCTTCTTCAATAATATCAAATCTTAAAAATAGGTATGGTTCTTAAGGTGTTGAAAGGACTTTTGTATTTTTAATACCTTCATCACCATCATAAGCAGAATTCAGTCCAGCTGACAAACTTCGGGGAGCCACAGTGGAGGGACCACTATTGTACTACCCAGTGTTGTTCTCATGTGATTACATTAGTTTTCAGCCACATCACGCCCCTCAATTGCAACAGCTCCATCATGTATGTGAGCCCCTTCTAGGGACAGCTGGATGTATGACACATCATGCAAATTTCTTTGGTCAGCTCTTCACTCCACATTATATTGCCTAGAATGTGCACAAGAGATGATGGGGGGTTCAATGGAATCAGCTACAACCTGTAGGTGTTGCTGATGTGCAAAACAGAGGTCCCATTACTTGAGCATTATCATCAACACCAAAACCAATTTGAAACTCGTCATTGAAATCCAAAGGGGACGCATGTAGGTCTATTGTGGGAATCTGCAAGCAATTTTTTGAGCAACAATATGTGTCACTAGGACATTCCCCAAAAACATATCTATTAAATATATGGAACAATTTTTGATACATTTCACAAGCAAATCTAGGTGGTTTTCAAAAGCAAACTAGGTGACCTCCACAAGCAAACCTAGGTGTTTCAACAAAACAACATAGATGGGTTCTACAAGCAATCTAGGTGGTTCTCATAAGGACTTTTTTGACAACGGGGTGCAACATGTATACTACAATTTGGCTAATTTGTGACCAATCCATATAAACTAGAATTGATTTGTTGTACAGTTGCTTTGTGATCAAATCCAAAAACATTTGTAACCACTACAAATAAGGTGAAGCAAATTTGTTATAGAACAACAAGCATATCACAATAATTTTTAGGGAGTAATTCATGATAACGTGGTAAGCATTTAAAAAAACTAAGGAAGCATGGCACAAAAGAACTTAGCAAGCATGCTGCATTCCTATTGAATTTGTATCGACAAAAAAAAGCTAGGTTTCCTATGAGAATAAAAAAACTTAGTTGGTTGTGAATTTGTATCAACAAGCTAGGTACCATAAAAGAAAATAAAAATTCATGTGCATCCACAAGCAATCTATTTGGGGCTACCAAACAAACCTTAGTTGGTCTTGACAAGCAATCCTTCTTTTAGAGGCATATATATTTAACATTTTCTAGTAAGTATATGCAACATTATTTAAAGCCTAACAATATGTTACATGTTTGATAAGCAATCTATATCTTCTTGACAAGTAGCTTTTTCCATGTCAGATTCATAGGTGTTGCAGAGTAAAAACAAAGGGTGTAAGAGGAACAATTGAGAGGGGATGGAAGGTGCTAATTGTGCACGGGCGTCCACTGCTGAGTATTGCTCTAAATGGGGGCAGGTTCATGAAAGTGAAAACTACTGTGAAGATCACCAAAGCAATTGTTTTTACGTTTTTGATACATTAGCATCACACATGAAAATTTGTTTGTGCTTTTTTTGGGTTTCTTACTGCTTACATGTTCATACATAGTTTCCCAGTAGAGATATGTAATGGAGATAGTTTGGCAGAATTTGCTTTTGCTCATACATTTCTTACGCCTGACATGGGGCAAAGGTTCCCTATGAAACAATTCATGCAAATCCAAAGAGATGTTCCTTGCTTACAGGAGTGGGGAGGGGAGAAGGAGAAGGGGAATAGCTTGAGTTTTGATCTAGGGAGGTGTTTGATGATGGCGACGCTGTGTAGAGAAAACCTAGGGGGTTTTTTGGATGTTAGCCAGCATGTTATTTTTGCTTACTATGTAAATGGGGTCTTGGTGGACCTTATGGTGGGGTGGGGCGGTGCAACATGTCTGTCCGTTGGACAAACGGAGCGTAGTGATGTGGACATGTAGCTTTTTTTACCGCATCTAGTTTATTGTTGGGAGTGTCTATACAACATTCAACTATTTTTTAAGATAAAATTAGTCAGATTTTAGAGCGTTGGATGATGATCCAACACTCCAGATCTTTTTTTGGAGGAGGGGCTTGTATGAGTGGATCCGTTGGATAGAGATCCAACACCTCAGATCATTTTTTTGGATGGGGATTTGTATGGGTGGATTCGTTGGATGGAGATCCAACGCCCCAAATCATTTTCTTGAGGGGTTGTATGGGGATCCGTTGGATTGAGATCCAACGCTTCAAAATCTGACTAATTTTACCCTTAAAAATAGTCGAATGTTGTATAGCACTTTCCTTTATTGTTTAGCTCTTTATGGGTATGCGTGTGGAGCTGCCAAGTGAGGTTCCGTTCACTACTATAGAAAGCCTCATAGTAGACGCCTCATCAGAGACGGTTTTGTGAAACCGTCTCTGATGAACACTATTACAGACGGTTGTAATTTGGAGGCCGTCTGTGGTATTTGTGGCGGGAAAAAGGATTATCACAGACGGTCGGTCTATATTAAGAACCGTCTGTGATAATCCCACATTATCACAGACGGTTTTTAATTAAAAACCGTCTGTGATAATGGCTCTAAGGCATTTATTGCGCTGCTCAGACCGCATCTGTCTTCATTTCGATCCAGATCTAGCCACTGCTGCGCACTTTTTCACTCGGGAGGAAGCTAGGCGATTTCAGGCCAGTTAATTTGGTGGGAAGAGGCAGAGATTGAGCTTTGAAGATTCAGACTTTCCTGGTTGCTCTAGATATGGTTTGTAATGAAATTTATTTTTTCTTTAATTGCATTACAATTTAGGTCTAAGTAATCCATGAGTGTTATTGAAGATGGTTAATTTGCAAAATTGTTGGTTATATAATAGCTGTTGTGTTTATAATATGAATTGAGCTAGCAAATTAAGTCTCAATATAATAAATGTGGCCGGTATATATGTAGTTATAATTAGTTAATCTAGATTTTAATACTAAGTTGTTATATATGTACGTAACGTAGGACCGAAGCTGGATGTATGCCGCGAGCCGTGTGAGTGAAGAGTACATTAATGGCGTGTCTGCTTTTATAAGAGCCACCGAGGAGGATATGTTGAATAAGGGGGTGGAATATATGTGCTGTCCATGCACTGACTGCGAGAATTTGAAGATGTTTAAGAACCGAGGGCAACTTGAAGCGCACTTGATTCGGAGGGGTTTCAAAAAGGATTATACGTGTTGGACCAGTCATGGCGAAGTGAATGATCATATGCCGCCGGATGACATCGCCGGTGAAGTGAATGATATGCTGCCGGATGACATCGCCGATGAAGTGAATGACATGCCGCCGGCTGATGTCGATTGTGGCTCGGATTCGGATAGGATGCACGATGATAATCTGGATCAGATGCTTCGCGATGTAGAAGAGAACTATGATGAGAGAGAGTATGTTAAATTCCGAGGCTTGATGGAGGACTCGGAGAAACCTTTGTACACGGGCTGCAAGTACACGAGGTTATCGGCCGTGCTTGAACTGTTGAAATTGAAGGCAAGCAACGGTTGGTCCGACAAGAGTTTTACAGCGCTGCTAGGTCTTTTAGCAGACATGCTTCCGGAGGGAAATGAGTTGCCTAAAACCACGTATAAAGCCAAAAAGGTTCTTTGTCCGTTGGGAATGGAAGTAGAAAGAATACATGCATGCCCGAACGACTGTATCCTCTATCGTAAAGAGTATGCAAACATGCATGTATGTCCAGTGTGCAACGTATCCCGATACAAACGTAACAATCAATCAGATGATGGCGAGGGAACAGAGGCGAAGAAAGGACCTCCTGCTAAGGTGGCATGGTATTTTCCTATAATTCCCCGTTTGAAAAGGTTTTTTGCAAATCCAAAGGAGGTAAAACTGCTGCGTTGGCACTCGGAGGAGCGCAAGAAGGATGGAATGATACGACACCTTGCTGATTCCGCGCAGTGGAGAAACATCGATAGGAGTTTTGCAGAGTTCGGTGCAGAACCAAGGAATATAAGGTTTGGACTGAGTACAGATGGAATGAATCCTTTCAGTAGCATGAGCAGCCGACATAGCACATGGCCCGTGACTCTCTGCATCTATAACCTTCCTCCTTGGTTGTGTATGAAGCGAAAGTACATTTTGTTTGTCGATACTTATCCAAGGGCCAAAACAACACAGGAATGATATCGATGTGTTCCTAGCACCGTTGGTGGAAGATCTAAAAGTACTGTGGAACGAAGGGGTACAGGTATGGGATGCATACAAATGAGAGAACTTCACTCTGCGCTCCTTATTGTTCTGCACCATAAATGATTATCATGCCCTTGGTAACCTATCGGGCCATAGTACAAAAGGTGCCAAAGCTTGTACTCACTGTTTAGATGGTACCGAGAGTGTGTGGCTGAGACACTCACGCAAAACCGTCTACATGCGTCACCGCCGGTTCCTTCAGAGGGCTCACCCATACCGCAAGATGAAGAAACAATTTGACGGAGAGAAGGAAGACGGTTCAGCTCCAAGGCATTTAAGGGGACACGAGGTTTATGATATGGTTAAGGATTTAGATGTTGTCCTCGGAAAGGGACGTAAATTGAGGGCTCATGAGAAGAACACCTGGAAGAAGAGATCAATATTTTGGGACTTACCATATTGGGAGTACCTAGATGTTCGGCATTACATCGACGTCATGCACGTAGAAAAGAATGTGTGCGACAGCTTGATTGGTCTCTTACTGAACATCCGTGATAAAACAAAGGACGGCGTCAACGCACGGCTTGACTTGGCTGACATGGACATCAGGCCTGAGTTAGTACCGACATGCACTGATAATGGACGAACGTACCTTCCCCTTACGTGTTACACTCTGTCCAAGGCTGAGAAAACAGAATCGTGCGGTGCTTGCATGGTGTCAAAGTTCCGTCTGGTTACTCCGGCAACGTGAAGAAACTTGTTTCGATGCAAGATTTGAAGTTAAATGGCATGAAGTCTCATGATTGTCATGTGCTGATGACACAGATGCTCCCTATTGCAATTAGAAATATTTTGTCGATCAAAGTCCGAGAGACAATCATGAGGCTATGTTATTTCTTTAACACAATTGCTCAGAAGGTCATCGATCCCGAAGGACTAGATGCTCTGCAGGACGAGGTGGTGATGACTCTATGTCACCTTGAAATGCATTTCCCTCCTTCGTTTTTCGATATCATGGTCCATCTCATTGTTCACGTTGTGTGGGAGATAAAAATGTGCGAGCCCGTATTCCTACGTAGCATGTACCCATTTGAGAGGTTCATGGGAATTCTCAAGTCCTACGTACGGAATTGTTCTCGGTCGGAGGGCAGCATCGTCGAAGGTTATGCAAGCGAAGAGGTCATTGAGTTTTGTGTCGATTATATGGCTCGATTCAACCGATAGGTGTCCTCAATCTCGTCATGAGGGGAGGTGAAGGGTCTCGGAACTATCGGAAGGAAAGCAATCACTCCAGATATGGACACGTATACTCAAGCCCATTTCACGGTGTTGCAACACATGACTGAAGTGGCGCCTTATGTGGACCAGCACAAGGATGTGCTTCGGCAACAGAATCCGGAGCGGCCAGATGTTTGGATCATAAGGCAACACAACCGTTGGTTCAACCAATGGTTGAAGGAGCAAATCGCTAGAAGCTCGCCGAGTGAGACGCTGACATGGTTGGCAAAAGGGCCAATATTTACAGTTGTGACATGACAAGGATATGACATAAATGGGTACACATTCTATACGCAGTCTCAGGATGTCAAGAGCACTAACCAGAACAGCGGTGTCCGCATAGATGCATTCAGTACCCATGGGTCGAGAAACTCGTACTATGGCTTCATAGAAGAGATATGAGAGCTCGACTATGTGGTTTTCAAGATCCCCTTATTTCGCAGCTGTTGGGTGCATCTCCCACAGGTGAAGGTTGACAAGTACGGTGTCACGACCGTGGACCTCCAACGTGTCGGGTACAAAGACGAACCATTCGTACTCGCCAATCAAGTTGTTCAACTTTTCTATGTAACCGACCCGGCAAATAAGAAACACCATGTAGTTCTTCATGGAAAAAGGAGAATTGTCGGAGTGGAGAATGTAGTGGACGAGGAGGAATACAATCAATTTGACGAGTTACCTCCTTTTCGAAATGGCATAAGGGTCGACGATGAACAACGTGTCGAAACTAGTTACGTACGCATTGATCATGATGAAGGGCTAATTTTTAAAGGAAATAAGCAAGTACAATAAGAATGTATATGTGAAAATGTGTGTCAATTTTGAGATGTATATGTGAAAATGTGTGATGTAGTCAATTTTGAGATGTACATGTGAAAATGTGTGATGTAGTCAATTTTGAGATGTATATGTGAAAATGTGTGATGTAGTCAATTTTGAGATGTATATGTGAAAATGTGTGATGTAGTCAATTTTGAGATGTATATGTGAAAATATGTGATGTAGTCAATTTTGAGATGTATATGTGAAAATATGTGATGTAGTCAATTTTGAGATGTATATGTGAAAATGTGTGACAAAATGTATATGTGAAAATATATATGTGTATTGGCATTTATGTATATGTGTGATGTATTTAAGAATGACAAATGTATCAAGAAATACACTGTGTGAATGCAGCTGGTTGGTGTTGTATATGAATGCAGCTGTTTGGTGGTTGATATGAATGCAGTTGTGTAGTTATTGGTGTTGTCTTAATAACAACAGCCGGCAAAGGCTTATCACAGACGGTTCTAAACTTAGAACCGTCTATGATAATCTCCCTATATATACCCTCTCGCTAGGGTTTTTCGTGTGCGCTGCAGTTATTCGATCTAGATCTAAATCCCGAGCCCGTCGTCGCCGCCGCCTCCCCGAGCCCTCGCTGGCTGCCTCCCCGAGCCCTCGCCGGCCGCCTCCCCGGACGAAGACGTCGCCGCAGCCTCCTCCTCCTCCGTCGTCGCCTCCCCGAGCCCGTCGCCTCCTCCTCCTCCGTCGCCGCCGCCCCGAGCCCGTCGCCTCCTCCTCCTGCGTCGCCGCCGCCTCCTCCTGCGTCGCTGCTTCCTCCTCCTCCGTCGTCGTCGCCTCCTCCTCCTGTGTCGCCGCCGCCTCCTCCTCCTCCGTCCCCGCCTCCTCCTCCTCCTCCGTCGCCGCCGCCTCCTCCTCCGTCACCAAAACCCTAAGGTCATCAAAACCCTCCCCGAGCTTCATGCTTACTGTTAGGGTTTAGGGTTGATTCTTCATACTTAGTGTTAGGGTTTAGGGCTTACTGTTAGTTGCTTACTGTTATGTATATGGTTAGTTGCATTCATGTATATGCTTACTGTTATGGTATATGCTTACTGTATATTCAAGTTTGTTATGCTTGCTGTTATGGTTAGTTGCTTAGTTGCATTCATGTATATTCAAGTTTGTTAATCTTCCATATACTGAGATTGCCTGTGGGATTTACAGTTGCTCGATGATGATAAATTCATATACTCAGATTGGTTCATTCGGTCTTTGAGCTCTAATAGCTGTCGGTTCATGCAGTTTTCAGGTTATAGCATGTTATTAAATTGATCTGTTAGGATTTAATCTTGACAAGTTAAAAGACTGAATTATTGGGCAAAGTTAACTTGTATGCTCTTGATCCGTATGAATATCATTGCGAATATATGCATGCTGAATATATCTTGATCTTGAGATTGTAGAGTTTGTATCTAGAGCTCAAAATACTGAATTCATTATTTGGCATAACCAATCAAGGAAGAGTATATGATTTAGTAGCGGGACGGCCAAGATTAATCTTGTGCAACCCTACAATTTGAGAGCACAAATTAACCAATCAAGGAAGAGTATATGATCAAAGGGCATGAAGCAAGTGACACACTCTAGTGTATCCGGTTCAATGAACCTGATACACTAGTTTGTGTCATTTGCTTCATAGAACTTTGTTTAGAGACATTGCAGTAATAGTATATGCCACATAGACCTTCAAGGAGCATGAAGCAAGTGACACACTCTAGAATTCCCGTTCAATGAACGGGATACTCTAGTTTGTGTCATTTGCTTCATAGAACTTTGTTTAGGGACTTTGCTATTTGGTTTATAGTATTAGCAACTAAAGTAGGTGCTAAGATAGGCACATCACCCCCTCTCTATGTCCATATCACCCCCTCCCTTCTCCCCTTCCCCTCTACTCCTCTCCTCTCTTCCAATTCAATATGATCACTTTCTCATCTTATCCTAATAGACCCACAAAATGAGCAACATGTCACCCGCACATTCTTCAACATCATCGCCGGAGGCGTCTGCTCCAACATCAAGACACCAAGGAAGAGGGCTATCGAAGAAGCCTGAGGGGAGACAGACCATCACAATGTAAACGATCCGGGTCCCTATCCTTCCTAAAAATTCGTAAACGCATTCGAAGCATGGTCGAATAGTTGCACGAGCAATTGAGATCACATACAATTCGTGGAAGAACGTGCCTGACACTCGGAAACGTTAGCTGTGGACCGAAATTTTGGCATCGTTCGAGTTCCCAGAAGAACACCTATACGCTGTGCAACGACAAACCTACCTAGCGGCGTGCAAAGCATTGAAGAACTTCAAGAGCACGCTTGTCAGGAAATACGTGGAGACGGACGAAACACCTTTTCATAAATACCCATCTCTGGAACCACAATGGGAAGAGTTCAAGGCGATGAAGACGTTCGAAGATTTCAAAAGTACAAGTAGGCGCACAAGGCCCTCCAAGCAAAAAACACACACCCCCACAGACTTGGCACAGCTGGGTATGTAGGTAAAATCCCGCAGTGGAGGAAGGAGGATGACCTGGCAGCTGCACAGGACATCGCCCCGCCGTTTTCCAATATCCCGGATGAGAGCGCTCGAAATTGGATTAGAGCAAGGTCATCTACAACGACATCGGGGGACGTCTCCTTTCGAAACCCTGCAGACCAGCAAGTGTCCCAGCGCCTAGTAAGATATCGATAGAACTACGTAGCTTGTAATTACTCCACAACTTCGTACGAATTGAAATGACATTTCGTGCTCTTGTAGGAAGAGCTGAGTTTTGATTCTACCCTGGAATCATTCCAGGGAACAAGGGAGAATGATATGCTCTCCGTGGCGCTGGGAAACAAGGAGCACCCGGGTCGTACGAGAGGCCTTGGGCTTTACGTTCCTTGGAAACATGGTTTCCAAGATGACTCCGGAATGTATCGGCGTAGGAAGAGAAACAAAGCCGAGCATGACGCACAGCTACGAGAAGAGATCAAGGAATCTCTTAGAGAGGAGCTAATGGGTGAGCTGGCTGGTGTAATCAGAGATGAGGTGCAGAAACAAACAGAAAGGCCATTGGAACATTCATCCAGTGGCCCAAAAGCAACATCTCCCTAGAGGCTTCTTCACCGGTGGTAGGACCAGAAGTGCAGTGCGAAGCACAGCAACATGCACTGGTGCCATCTCCACACGGGCAGTGCAAAGCAGAGCTACCTGCACCGGTGCTATCTCCACGGGTGTTATTCTCGCCAAAGCAACTTGCACCGTCTGTACCATTACAGTCGACCTACAGTCGAGGCAATGGCCATGGAAAATCAAAGACGAAGGATGATGACGATATCCCGTACCTGCTATTGGCCCGCAAATTCGTGCTAGGCGAGCCGATGATATTCCCGCAAGAGCACCTCATAAAGCTAGGACTTGGTTGCCAAAGATTCCACGCTTGGTATATGGAATAGTCCAATAGGCCAGAGGTAGAACGGCGCTCAGGTATCACTATCAAATTCAAGCCGGAACATTTCTTGCACGAAGTTCAGGAATGTGTCTTCGTGGTAACATTTGACGATATATTTGGTCTTTTCACGCTCAACGCTCTCGACGCCTCACTCGTTCGATGCTGGACGCTGTAAGTCTGTACAATCACAGTCTCTGTTCACGTAATACCGATATATGTCACAATTTGTTGCTTTTCTGTGTATATATATAGATTCATGCTGACCGAAGCTAGATCATCGAAATCACCAATTGGTTTCCTGGACCCACGCTTGGTCGCCATTGATACCATCAATGAGAATGCATCCTTCATCGAGAACTATATTACAAAAGCACTGCTGGCTCACCAAGATAAGGAATTTGTTCTTATGCCATACAATGAGCACTTCCATTGGATTTTAATTGTAATTATACCAAAATGGAACAAGGCTATATACCTTGATTCTCTAAGTAAGAACAAATCCAAGTACACAGCTATCGCCGAAATACTCGATAGGTAAGTACATTGTACATTGTACTCTTTCTTTCCTTCCGAATGACTAATCTAACTTTTTCGAATAACGAAGGTCGTTCGTCACATACGTTCAACAAACATGTGGCTCGACGACAGCTGCCAAGCCCTTGAAACATGATCGCAATTTTCGGGTATTGGCTAGCTACACATTAATTAATCATATACAACACTTAGTAGTAATGTCACTTGATTTAACACATTCTATTTTTTGCAGTGCCACCAGCAGCAGCCGGGCAACACGTGTGGATACTACGTGTGCCACCATATGAGACAACTCCTCGATTCCACCAAGATCACAAATTCTAAGGTTTGTCAATCTTCCCACATTTATTTCATACATGTCAGGTTTTATATGTGCGCGCGTTGATATTCCTATCGACAGGCTGCGCCCATCTCTACATCTGCATTGAAACAGGCGGACTTAGCAAAAATTCGAGGAGAGTTCATTTGGTTTTTGTGGACTAAAGTCATAAAATCAGATGGAGAGTTCTACTGCGTAGAATGATTTTTTATTGCTCTTATCACTCTGTAATTGTGAATTTGTAAATGGATATTTTATTTCATTTCAATTAATTCATTTGCGAAATGGATGCCTTATGTTTGTGAATGAAATGTGATGTGAATTGGATGTTTTATGTTTGTCAAATGAATTGAGATGTGAATTGTATGTATACATATACTTGTTTATCTGCTTGTTTCAGAGGGCATGGCTAGCATTTCCTGAGGCTAGCCAATAAACAGAAATAGATTTAGGAGTAGAAAAGAACATCATAGACGGTTTTTAGTTACAAGGCGTCTGTGATGGGTGACATATTACAGACGGTTTATTAATAAAAACCGTCTGTTATATATAACATATCACACAGACGGTTTTTAGTTAAAAACAGTCTGTGATAATCATATATCACAGACGGTTTTCAATTAAAAACCGTCTGTGATATTGATATATCACAGACAGTTGTCAATATCAATATCACAGACGGTTGTTGAACCGTCTGTGATAACCTGGATTATCACTGACCTATAAATTCAGACGGTTCAGAAAACTGTCTGTGATGACATTTTTGAACCGTCTGTGATGTTATTTTCTGTAGTAGTGGTTAGTCTTTAGTCGCGTCCTTTTCTTTAAGAGGAACGGGAGTGAACGAATGACACACAACCACTGGGCAGGTTCTTTTATAAGTAGTAAAGATACAAAACTTGTTATATATTCATTAAGGTACTTTATAAGTGACCATGCAAATTAAACAAAAGAATTTTATACTGCAAGTGTATTCGTCATGACAAGGCATATCAAATCCGAAAGAGTAAACACAAATTTTCAGTACAAACTGAATTTTATTCATTTATTTATAATGTAAATATATAGTACAATCATTCTAACACCGATCTAATGTATTTCAAAAAACCAAAAAAAAGACAAATCTAGCTAACTTTACAATTGACATGCCGCTTCCATGTATATGACTATACGCTCCGCACTACTGCAGGCCATCTATATGGCCTTCGTGGCAGGCGCCGCCGTCCAGGTAGAACACGTGCCTCCTCATGACCGTAAAGATGCGGCAGGCGAGGATACTCTTTGCGCCGGCAAGGTATGGCGGCTCCGGAAACGCCGCCGGCACGCCGAGGTTGCCGGCCACGCCCTTCAGGCCGACGCCGCGGAGGTCTCCCCGGCCGCAGTGTTCCGCCATGTACTTGGCGTCGAACACCCGCCGGCCGAGGTGGGCCCTCACCTGCGCTAGGAGCCCCTTCTTCGTCGCCGGCAGAGGTTGCCCGCCGGTGAGCAGCTTGACGAGGTACCCGAAGTCGTACAGCCCGCCGAACGCCGCCCACGTAAGCTCGTCCCGCGGCCGGGACGACAGGACGCCGAGGAGCTTGTCCCTGAACGCCGTGGAGCTCACGCCAGCTGCGCGCGCCACAGAGAAGTAGAATCCCTGGGACCGCAGGAACGCGACTGATTCGGCGGCGTGCCGATCGCGGCTGACGTCGAAGTCAGAAAAGTTCACCTCCCACGCGAGCTCGACGGGGTGGTGTTGCTCGTCGAGGACGACGGGGAGGTTTCCTTGCGCGTCGCAGAGTGTCACCCCGAGCTGGACGATGGGCAGCTCGTCGACGTTGGCCTTCATGAGCGCGTACCGCTCGTCCGGGGCGAGCTGACCGTAGCGCCTGCCGGCAGCCGGGCGGTGGATGGTGCCCGGGTATTCCGTGTCCACAGCGACGTAGGGGAACCGCGGGAGTAGCGAGCGGATGAGTTCCATCTGCTCGTCGAGGTTCGCCGCCGTGATCTGGCGGGCCTGCACCATTGCCGGCAGGCAGACGACTCCGCCGCCGTAGTACTGGACGGCGTGCGGAACTGGCGCCACGAACGGGGCGGCGAAGTGCGGTGTGGCGGGAACTGGCACCGGCACGAACGGGAACATGGGCGGCGGCGGAAGCGGGGTCGGCACGAACAGGAGTAACATGGGTGGGGCGCCGGCGTACAGCGGGCGGGAGGCCATTAGATCGAGCTGGCTGGCTATCGATCGATGGCAAAATGGCTCTTGCTGCATGCAAACAAGGAATCCATCGAGGCGCCCGTGCGTGACAAATATAGAGGCCGCGCGCGCGCTCGTGCCGACTCGGTTTCGGAGCGATCAAGGTTGTTCCGAGCAAACCACGGTTTAGCTCGTCTTTGCCTACTCTGACACGGACTTTGACTCGGCTGGGCCCACCTGGCAGCTTGGATCCTATACCGAACAGAGAACAGGATCGAAGATAGTAGGCCCAAGGACGACAGTAATCTCAAGCTTGATTGTTCCCTCCGAGTTATGTATCATTTGCTTTCGGCCGTTCATATAGGCTTTGTCTTATAAACAGTAACAACTTATAAAAAGAGACACTCACGTGTAATTTTAATCAATAAAGTCGTTGTAATGTATACTACAATCGACTAGTAAACCCTACCTTAAAAAGACACTTTATTTAAAAGTTAGATAGTATTAAAAAAACCTATTTAATGTAGAAAAACAGCTTTAAAAGCCAATATAAACAGAGTTTCATCAGGTTTGCTCTAAGATTCGTCCACCTATCTTTTCCCCAAAGTTCATCTAACTCCATTCTAGAGTTTGTCAATTGGGGGCAGGGAGATCGACGAGAAAGAAACATTTGTGCCGTGCGTCTTGGCGAAATTTGGTCAAATTTGGCATTGTTTATCACGTGAATACCAAATTTAGCCCTCGAATCACCGCAATTCCATTTTTAGCCCCCTCCCTGAGCGCGTGACTATATGTGGCTAACACGTGTTAATCTTACGGTCAGGGACCGCACGACTACTATAGCATACACTGTAGCTAGAGATGTGTGGTCCCCGACCGCATGACTCAGCACTGTAGCAGCAAGACGTGCGATCGGAGACCCCATTACCACTGTAACACCGTCCCATCCCGTTGAAAGCCGCCTGTGCCGTGAACTATCTGTCCCTTTTTTGCATGCTACATGCCACCTGTGCCATCGCCTTTTTGGCTTTTTTTTTTGCATGCTGCATGCACACACGCCATTGGATTGCATACATTGGCTGTGTCCCCACCTGTGTTGTCTGCATTTCAGCTCACTAAGTCACGTGATAAAATGGTTCAAACAGCATGCATTTCAGGATTCATAGCAAAGGGTGATCTTATATGCGATTGGAGTTTGGACAGAGCAAGGAAATTCCAGAGCAAGAGAGGGAGTGAAGGGAAGAAAGAAAGGAGTGTAAACATAGGATTTTGATTTGTTTTCGTTTGGGATCAGAAGTTTTTGCAATTGCAAAAGTTGTAGATCACCTCGTGAGCTTCAAGAAAAGGTAATTATCATCTCCGTGTGACTATAATTTTATCGTAGGGATTAGCATGTAATTAGCCAAAACGTCATTTAAGAAAGTTGCTACATGTCAATCTTTGGTAAAATGTTTATTTGTGCGAAACCTTCCATATATAAAGCATGGTGTATTGTGGTGTACGAAATATGTTGTAGTTTATTTTTTGTGAACACATTTATTTGTACTATTGCAGTCACTACAGGTTGTGTAAGCGTTAAAAAAATTAGTATTTAAATAAGAGTATTTGTATGTGATAACAGGAGTAGCCAGATTAGAAACAAGAAAGTCACAGTTAGTTGGATTAGGAAAAGAGTGGACACCATATGTCGGGTGCTATAAATAAATTCAACTAAATTTGAATGAGTAGAATAAAATTTGAACATAAAAAATTGTAATGTAATTTCCATACGAATTCAAAAGTAAGTTCCGTAAATAACAGAATTAAAAATAAAATTTAAAATTAGTTATTTGATTTATATAAGAATTCCTAAGTAAAAAATGAAGAAAAATTAATAATGGGATTTTTGCATTAATTCCAACAAGAATAATACAAATTAGGACTGAAAATAAAAGAAAATTTGTAATTTAATTTTCATACAAATTCCAAAGTAATATTCATAAATAAGATAATTGAAATAAAATTACATTAAATTTGTAAATTGATTTATATAGGAATTTGTAAGTAAAATCCGTAAACAAATGAAATTTACAATTACAAATAAACAAAAATTACAAATCAAATTTGTAGGTGATAGGAACAACGAAATTAAAATGTAAATCTTACAGTGTGATAGCGGTTGTATGCAGTACGCTTGTAGCATGTTATATACTAAGCGGGTTCAGTATGCACTTATGTTAAGTACATCATTGGTGACATTCAAGACTTATTCGTGTTCTACGGGAGTGGTCTTGTGTTGGTGATATGCCCTAGAGGCAACATGGAGATGTTGAATATATCACATACTATGTTTATGATACATTGCTTTGTTCCTTGAAATAGACATTATCATTATTGATCAATGAGTATGTGACTTATTCATGAGACTCTTAATGCCAAAATGTTGCTATTTCTAAATGATCCCTGATCATATATCATATGAGGAACAAATATGATTCAAAGATCAGCATATGTATTGATTGATGATCATGTCTCATGGATCATGGTATGGAGATACCAAATCAATAATATGGACATGTGTTAGTGAACATATGTTGGATAGAGCCGCCATGAGACACTGCAGAGATTCCATGTGTCATCAGTTGGTCTCAAGTAGTGTTTATGTGGAATCCTTAGACTTGAGATCATCATGGTTCCCAACATGCGTAGTAGCTTATTTTGGGACTACTAAACACTACTCCGTGAATCGGGTAGTCATAAAAGTAGTCTTCGGGTTTGCTATGAAACATGTAGTGGGATGTGAATGATCAAGATAGAATTTGCCCCTCCTTATGGGAGAGATATCTCGGCCCTCGATGTAATGGATTATGAAAGTGCATGGCCATGCCAAGGTGATTGAGGAGTCAATCACGAGTTTATAATCCATCACGGAATCGAGAGAGTGATTGAGCTATTAAGAGGATGACACAGTCTCGCCTTGAGCTTAATCTATATCGTGAGGCAAAGGGATTCGTACATGAGAACATTACAGTTCAGCCGATATGATCTTTACGTATACTTTGGGGTTAATATGTCTTGCTAGAGGCCGCTATTAACGTGGTGACCGGAAAGGCGTTTCCGGTCGCGACCAAGTATACGTGAACCTCTGGTCGCACACTTAATGGGTTGGAACACTAATTCGAATGTGATTCGGATGTGGGCTCAATTCGGATAGAGATCCTGATAGACTCCTATTGGGCCTCGGTCCACGAGGCCCAAGTGAGGAGGTCTATATATATGGAGGTGGGGGTGAGGATGGGCGTATCTGTTCCTCCCGAGCAAAACCTAGCCACCACCTCCCGAACCAAACCCTAGCCGCTCGCGAGTCTTTGGTACACTCGCGATCGGCGTTCCAACCCGGGCGTGTGGATACCGGTGGAGGCGCTGCTCGTTGCGGCGTTGATCGGCATCAACAATCTCTGATTGGATCTGCTCGTGGTGTGGTTGATCGCGTGGAGGAGACGATCTGTTCGGGACGATCGGCTACTTCCACTACTACCTCGACGCGTGGTTGGATCGGCTTCTCCAAGTCTTCTTCGCTGCTGTTTGTGCGTCTAGTGGTAACGATCTATGATCCCTCCTTAGCATGATGTCCGTGTGTGCGCGGTAGAAATTTTTATTTTCTGCTATCGTAGCCTCACGCGCGATCCTTCGCGGTATCGAGCCATCTTGCTTAGTTTGCGATCGGATCAGCGCATATGTTGATATGCGGTTGTAGTAGATTGGATCTATTACGATGCGGATCGATCGGTTCATGTGATGAATCGATGGTAGCACGGGTTGATGAGATCAATCGGTGAATAGGGGTTAGATGAGACGCAGATTGTATCACTACTAGTGCCCTAGAGAATGTCTCGGATCGGCATAAGGTGGTTATGTCGAATACTAGTAGGATATGAATCTGATACCCTCGGGCCAATGGAAAAACTAGTGTCCTAGAGAATGTCTCGGATCGGCATAAGGTGGTTATGTCGAATACTAGTAGGTTACGGATCTGATGGCCTCGGCCTAGTGGAAAAACTAGCGTCCTAGAGAATGTCTCGGATCAGCATAAGGTGGTTGTGCCGAATAGTTTTTCCATTGCGATTTCATAGATTGGATCTGTAAATGTCGTGCGTACCCGCCTTGTATAGCGTCATGGGTTCACATCGTTAGGTAGAATACGATTCTACGTCTAACTTGTTTTTGCAGGGAATGATGTGAATAGTATGGCCCTATATCTTATTGGAATGTATGAGATGTATGTGATGCATGTAACATTCGTTCATGGCCTGCGTGTCATGATTATTTCAGCTATTGTTAGCTGTCTATATTGTATTTAACGACCTGCGTGTCGACCTTAATGCTTGAATCTATCTTTGTAATCTTCAATTTCTAGCTATTATAGGTAGTAGCCTAGTTTTGAGGTTACAAGCTTTCAAGCATGGTGGCCTAAAGGAGTGATGTGGAGGATGGAGATCGTCTACACCTACATGGAGATGGAGATCACCATTTTTTGGGCCATACTACTTCACAGTTAAATGTGTTTATCTGTGATATTATCTATCTTATTCTTATGCAATGATATGTTGCTTTGGTAGGATAGAATCCCTCATAAAATTAGATGTTCATGCCCTTCCATATGTTGCACTAAAAGATAATGATCACCGCATGGTAGGTCTACCAAAGTAGAGTGCCGTCGGTTATCATCATTATTTGGGGTAGATGTCGGACATCTACACGCGGAAGCATTTGGTTTACTTAACAAGGTTATCAAAACAGTTTTGGACCTTGGGGCATAGGTTGGGGCAGGGCATATTGATGTCACCCAACAAGCAAGAGTCACATAGGGATGTGATTAGCAAGGTGTTGCTTACCCATGTCACTAGTTTTCTAGCCGTGATGCCAAAGCTCACTAGGAATTAGTGAAATGAGGATCTTGACCCACTATGTAACTTAGAGGGAGTTTTGTTGCAAAACACATAGTGGGAGTCTTTTGTTAAATAGTTTAATAAAAGATGAACATAAACATAGTGCTAAACTTTGCATATTCTTTGTTGTAGATCATGTCAACTAATGCCGCATCCAGTTCTTTTAATTTGCGATCTATTCTTGATAAAGAAAAACTCAATGGAACGAACTTTATGGATTGGTATCGCAACTTGAGAATTGTTCTCAAGCAAGAGCGCAAGGAGTATGTCCTTGAGTCTCCTTATCCCGATGACTTGCCTCGATAATGCTATGCGGCTGCACGGAGAGCTTATGAGAAGCAAGCGAATGATTGCCTTCATGTGAGTGTCTCATGCTTGCCACAATGTCCTCTGAGCTTGAAGCAATATGAGAACACAGATGCCTACAATATCATTGTGGGGTTGCGTGGTATGTTTGAGAACCAAGCAAGGGTGAGAGGTTCAACACTTCAAAGTCCTTGTTTGCGTGCAAGCTTGCGAGAAGGAATCCGTCACCCTCATGTGATTAAGATGATTGGCTACATTGAGAGTCCGGAAAAGCTTGGTTTTCCCTTAGCCAAGAGTTGGCTACGATGTGATTCTCCAGTCGCTCCCCGAGCTTTGAGCCATTCATACTGAACTATCACATGAACAACATGGATAAGACCTTAGCCGAGTTGCATGGGATGCTAAAAGCTGCGAGGAAAGCATTAAGAAAAGCAGCAATCATGTGATGATGATGCAGAAAGGCAAGGGCAAGCCCAAAGTCAAGAAAGGCGCGTCAAAGAAAGTTAGCTCCGATGAGATCGCGAGCAGTTCTAAGGCCAAGCAAGTCAAGAAGGGCGCTGCTCTAATGCAGATTGTTACTCTGTAAGCAATCGTGACATTGGAAAAGGAACGCCCAAAGTACTTGGAGGATCTTGAGAAGAAGAAAGGAAGTACGACTTCCTCCGTATAAATGTTATAGAGATCAATCTTGCTACTTCATCTACTGATTCTTGGGTATTTGATACCGGATCGGTTGCTCACATTTGCAAATCGTTGCAGGGGCTAAGAAGAAGTAGAAGTTTGAGGAGGAGCGAAGTGGATCTTCGCGTTGGCAATGGAACAAAAGTTGCTGCGGTGGCTGTTGGCACCATGCCATTGTCTTTACCTTCGTGATTAGTTTTGGAATTGAATAATTGTTATTGTGTTCCATCTCTTTCCAAGAACATTATTTACGCTTCATGTTTGCAAGCGAAAGATTATGACTTTAGATCTATGAACAATGGTTGTTCTCTTTATTTCAAAGATATGTTCTATTGTCATACTCCATTGGTGAATGGGTTATATGTTCTTACTCTTGAAGAGTCACGATCTATAACATTAATGCAAAGAGGCAACGTTCGAATGATTTGAATCCCACGTTTATTTGGCATCGTCGCTAGGTCACATAAATGAGAAACGCATGGAGAAGCTCCATAGAGATGGTATTCTGCACTCATTTGATTTTGAATCATTTGAGACATGCAATCTTGTTTACTTGGCAAGATGACAAAGGCACCTTTCACCGGTCAAGGTGAGCGGGCAAGTGACTTATTGGCACTCGTACATTCGATGTATGTGGACCAATGAGCTCAACGACCAGAGGTGGTTTTAGTACTTCATAACTTTTATCGATGACTTTAGTTGATATGGGTATATCTACCTAATGAAGCATAAGTCTGAATCCTTTGAAAAGTTCAAAGAATTCCAAAATGAAGTGCAAAATCATTTAGGCAAGACAATCAAGTTTCTACGATCTGATCGTGGAGGCGAGTATTTGAGCCATGAGTTTGGCAATCATCGAAGGATTGTGGAATTGTTCCACAATTGACTCCGCAAGGAACACCTCAATGGAATGGGGTATCTGAACGGAGAAATCGCACCTTATTAGATATGGTGCGCTCCATGATGAGCCAAAGTGATCTTTCGTTGTCTTTTTGGGGGTACGCTCTTGAAACACCGCTTTCACACTAAACAGGGTTCCATCAAAATCGATGAGAAAAGACACCATATGAGATGTGGACAGGACAACGTCCTAGCTTGTCTTTTCTTAAGATTTGGGGATGTGAGGCTTATGTAAAACATTTACAATCTGATAAGCTCACTCCTAAATCTGATAAATGCTTCTTTATCGGGTATCCTAAGGAAACAAAAGGATATTACTTCTATAATCAAGGAGAAGGCAAAGTGTTTGTCGCCCGGCATGGTGTCTTCTTAGAGAAAGAGTTTCTCTCAAGAAGGGATAGTGGGAGCATGGTGCAACTTGAAGAAATTCGAGAAACACCTGAAAATATTTCAGCTCCTACAGAACCACAACAGGAAGAACAAACTATTGAAGAACTTTGTTGTGGACACACCAAAGACCACGTAGGTCGAGAGGTCACGTCGTGCACCCGAGAGGTACATGTTCTTGACTACTCAACATCGGGACATATTGTTGTTAGACAACGATGAGCCTAAGACCTATGAAGAAGCGATGGTGGGACCAGACTCTGAGAAATGGCTTGAAGCCATGAGATCTGAAATTGAATCCATGCACAGTAATCAAGTTTGGAACTTGGTTGATCCACCTGATGGTGTTAAAACCATTGAGTGCAAATGGATTTTCAAGAAAAAGATAGACATAGATGGAAATGTTCACATCTATAAAGCGCGATTGGTGGCCAAAGGTTTCAAACAAATTCAAGGTGTTGATTATGATGAAACGTCTTCGCACGTCGCAATGCTAAAGTCTATCCGGATCATTCTAGCGATTGCTGCTTATTTCGACTATGAAATATGGCAAATGGATGTCAAAACAGCTTTCCTTAATGGAAATCTGAGTGAGGATGTGTACATGACACAGCCCACAGTTTTGTCGATCCGCAATCACCGAAAGATATGCAAGCTGCAAAGATCCATTTATGGATTAAGCGAGCATCTCGGAGTTGGAACATTCGTTTTGATGAAGTAATCAAAGGGTTTGGTTTCATCAAGAACGAAGAAGAGCCTTGTGTTTACAAAAGGCTAGTGGGAGCGCACTCGTATTTACGGTCTTATATGTGGATGACATATTACCGATCGGAAATGACATTCCTATGCTCGAATCATTAAGTCTTCATTGAAAAATAGTTTCTCTATGAAAGACTTAGGAGAGGCGGCATATATTCTGGGCATCAAGATCTATAGGGATAGACCAAGAAGGCTAATTGGATTAAGCCAAGATACGTACATTGACAAGGTGTTGAAAAGGTTCAACATGCAGGATTCCAAGAAAGGCTTCCTACCTATGTCACATGGTATAAATATTAGCAAGAGTCACTGTCCTAGTACACCTGATGAGCGGGATAAAATGAATGCGATTCCATATGCTTCGGCTATGGGGTCCATTATGTATGCCATGCTTTGTACACGTCCAGATGTCTCGTATGCTTTAAGTGCTACAAGTAGATACCAGTCAGATCCAGGTGAAAGTCACTAGATTGCCGTAAAGAACATCTTGAAGTACTTGAGAAGAACTAAAGATGTGTTCCTCGTTTATGGGGGGTGAGGAAGAGCTCGTTGTAAATGGTTACACCGATGCTAGCTTCCAAACCGACAAAGATGATTTCAGATCGCAATCTGGATTTGTGTTCTGCCTAAACGGCGGTGCGGTGAGCTGGAAGAGTTCCAAGCAGGAGACAATTGCTGATTCTACAACGAAGCGAGTACATAGCAGCTTCAAGCGCTAAAGAGGCTGTTTGGATCAAGAAATTTGTTTCGAGCTTGGTGTGGTGGCTAGTGCCTCCAGCCCAATGGACCTCTCTGTGACAATAGTGGGGCCATTGCGCAAGCCAAGGAGCCTAGATCGCACTGAAGTCCAAGCACATTCTACGGCGATTTCATCTCATCCGTGAGATTGTGGAGAGAGGCGATGTGAAGATATGCAAAGTACAAACGGATTTGAACATTGCAGATCCGTTGACAAAGCCGCTTCCCCAGCCAAAGCATGAGGCTCACACTAGGGCAATGGGTATTAGATACCTACATGGTTGACTCTAGTGCAAGTGGGAGACTGTTGGTGATATGCCCTAGAGGCAACATGGAGATGTTGAATATATCACATACTATGTTTATGATACATTGCTTTGTTCCTTGAAATAGACATTATCATTATTGATCAATGTGTATGTGACTTATTCATGAGACTCTTAATGCCAAAATGTTGCTATTTCTAAATGATCCCTGATCATATATCATATGAGGAACTAATATGATTCAAAGATCAGCATATGTATTGATTGATCATCATGTCTCATGGATCATGGTATGTAGATACCAAATCAATAATATGGACATGTGTTAGTGAACATATGTTGGATAGACCCGCCATGAGACACTGCAGAGATTCCATGTGTCATTAGTTGGTCTCAAGTAGTGTTTATGTGGAATCCTTAGACTTGAGATCATCATGGTTCCCAACATGCGTAGTAGCTTATTTTGGGACTACTAAACACTACTCCGTAACTGGGTAGTCATAAAAGTAGTCTTCGGGTTTGCTATGAAACATGTAGTGGGATGTGAATGATCAAGATAGAATTTGCCCCTCCTTATGGGAGAGATATCTCTGGGCCCCTCGATGTAATGGATTATGAAAGTGCATGGCCATGCCAAGGTGATTGAGGAGTCAATCACGAGTTTATAATCCATCACGGAATCGAGAGAGTGATTGAGCTATTAAGAGGATGACACAGTCTCGCCTTGAGCTTAATCTATATTGTGAGGCAAAGGGATTCGTACATGAGAACATTACGAGTTCAGCCGATATGATCTTTACGTATACTTTGGGGTTAATATGTCTTGCTAGAGGCCGCTATTAACAGGGTGACCGGAAAGGCGTTTCGGTCGCGACCAAGTATACGTGAACCTCTGGTCGCACACTTAACGGGTTGGAACACTAATTCGAATGTGATTCGGATGTGGGCTCAATTCGGATAGAGATCCGGATAGACTCCTATTGGGCCTCGGTCCACGAGGCCCAAGTGAGGAGGTCTATATATATGGAGGTGGGAGGCCGAGGATGGGCGTATCGTTCCTCCCGAGCAAAACCCTAGCCGCCACCTCCCGAGCCAAACCCTAGCCGCTCGCGAGTCTTTGGTACACTCGCGATCGGCGTTCCACCCGGGCGTGTGGATACCGGTGGAGGCGCTGCTCGTTGCGGCGTTGATCGGCATCAACAATCTA
Source organism: Dendrocalamus sinicus (assembly GCA_036346575.1). Taxonomy (NCBI): domain Eukaryota; kingdom Viridiplantae; phylum Streptophyta; class Magnoliopsida; order Poales; family Poaceae; genus Dendrocalamus; species Dendrocalamus sinicus. The sequence goes on from CM070669.1 coordinate 3,217,807, forward strand.
CAGATTGGATCTGCTCGTGGTGTGGTTGATCGCGTGGAGGAGACGATCTGTTCGGGACGATCGGCTACTTCCACTACTACCTCGACGCGCGTGGTTGGATCGGCTTCTCCAACTCTTCTTCCGCTGCGCTGCGCGTCTAGTGGTAACGATCTATGATCCCTCCTTAGCATGATGTCCTGGTGTGCGCGGTAGATATTTTTATTTTCTGCTATCGTAGCCTACGCGCGATCCTTCATCTCGTACGTGGTGGATCGTGCGAGGCGGACCTGTCAAATTATGACCGAACCATGATCTGTGCATCTAGTCTGAACGCCATGAGCCTATCTAAACTACGCAGGTGTATGCGTTGCGCATTCGATCAGGGCACAACAAGGAAGAAGTTACATATCAAGGTAGTGTATGCCTCAGTGGTTATCGAGACCCAAATATGCAAATCCGGACTCTCCTGTGTATTCTGCACTAGTCCAGGATCACGGTAGTACACACAGTATAAACCAAGATAAAATACGGGATCACGACTCATCGGCGGCGGCGCACCCGGGCGATCTCGATGAGGACGGCAAGGTGAGCGGCTAGCGGTGATGAGGGCGGCGGCTGTGGGACGGTGGAGGACCGTGGGGTCGGCCCCCTTTTATACCCGGACACCGAAGTGTCCCAGTCAGAGACGGAGAGCGGCGCACGCGGAGCGAACACGGATGCCAAGACCGGGGCAGAGGTAGATAGTGGAGTCCCGATTGGAGACGATGGTGAACAGTGCGACAACCATATGATGGACAACACATGTTCCCACAGGAGATCGGATGGCTGAGAACAAAGGCAGATCGGGCGGCTCAGATGCAGCGACGAGGCGACGGATGGCCGACGCATGTCTGGGGGTAGGGCAGGCTGTGTCGGTGGGTTGGAGCGGGCTGGTTTGATGAGCTTCAGCCCACTGGGACCTTAGGGATTTTTAGAGTTTTTCTTTTTCTAGAAATTCAAATAAACCTTTTAAGCTCTAGAAAGTAGTAAATAAACCCGGAAAAATCCAAGAAAATACCAAAAAATTCCATGGGACTAAAGGAACTCAAATAAAATACTTTTGAAAAATGTTAATGTTTAATTTAATCATATTAAATCATTTTAATTAATAAAAAAATTCTAATTAAGCTTTAATTAATTCTAGAAAAATCCAAATGGTGAATTTTATTTTAAAAAACTTCAAAAAGGCTCTGAAAATCAGGATGTTACAGTGGTAGGTGCTATAGGGGAGACCATATAGCAACTTCTAAAGGTGACCAGTGACGCTTCATGGGCGAGCTATGTGGAGGTCATGTGCAACCCTGCTGCAGTGATATATGCCAAGCCAATGGTGTATGTTCACTTCATGGAGAGGACAGAATCTAGTGCTAATGATGGACGGGACGTTCCTATCTGGCATGTACAAGGGTACTATCCTGACTACGATTGCAGCTGACACGAATGACCAGTTACTCCCTGTGGCCTTTGCAATTATGGAGAATGAGAATATCGATAGCTTGCTGTGGTTCCTAGCCAACATGAAGCAGGCCGTGGTGTGTGATCTCCCAGATGTATGTGTCACCTCAGACCACAATCAGGCTTGTTGTCTACATTGCGCACGATGCAAAATGGGACGTAGCCCCCATCCAGTGGAATGATATGAAAAACCGTTGGTGCATGAGGCATCTCATGGCGAACTTCCATAGAAGGTTCCAAAGCAAGGACCTGATGAAGATGTTCAACAAACTTTGTATGCAGAACCAAAAGCGGAAGTTCGAGACCTTATAGAGGCTGACGAGCATGTACTGTGTCTTAACCAGGCTGAAGCTGTGGCCATGGAGGGAGGCTCCACGAGAGTTGGGGAGTTCATGCAATGGGTTCAATCGAATGCATCTGGCTTGGAGATGTGGTCTATGCTACACGACACCGGTGGAGTAAGGTATGGAATCATGACAACTAACATGTCTGATGTGTACAACGGTGTCTTAAAGGGCGTCAGATCCCTACCGATCATGACAGTCATGGAGGAGAGTTGGAACCATTTTGTCGGTACTTTGTGAGTAGAGCCATGATGGCGAAGAAGCATCCAGACGAAGGCAAATAATTCTTTTGAGGTAATGCAGGTGTATATGACAACAAGATCGAGAAACCTTGTTCCCATATTGCTCATACCATAGATGGCAGAAGGAGGAAGTTCGAGATCTGCCTCGGGCAGAAGTACGTGATGGGTCACACTACAGGGGATCGCAAGTAGGTCTACATGATTGATGAGAAAGCATCTTGCACCTACAACAAGCCATAGCTTCTACATAAGCCATGCACCCATGTGTATGCGACACGCATGGTATGGCACTAGGATGCATTACATCTCAAAGTACTACGATATGCAGCACTTATATGAAACCTAGAGTATGGAGTTCCATTCGTACGGGGTGGACATGCACTACAGGGACCTATGGCTAGGGCAGGTGAAGTGGGTGCCAAACGACGCACTGAAGCACATCAGCCCTAGAAGATGACATGGCCATCACATCCGCAACAACATGGATGACAGCTAGCAAGGGGATTGGGTTTGGCACCTGAAGTACAGATTCTGTAAGACGATTGGGCACTCCTTCAGCTAATGCCCAAATAGGCCGACATCAAGCAATGCTCCGAGTAGTCAGCACATAGTTTTCCTGTGCTGATTATTGGTTCCATATTTTTGTGCGTTGCGATGCACTCCAGTCATATGTTCTCGAGATGCTTTCAATTCGTGAGGGGCTTTGTTGTGTACATTTTCTTTATGTCATGCACATTAGCTTTCAACCTTTGTACTCTACTGAATTCCTCGTAGGGTGATATTCATGTGTATATTTTCTTTATGTCTTGCTATGTTTGGTACGTTTTGCTATCATTATGTTTGTTGCAGATTCCATTGTCATTCTAGACTAACTTGTTTTCCTTCATCAGCAAGAGATGGCGTACGAGATGCTAGACCCCTGTTGGGATGCGTAGCACCGATGCCTGGCGTGGGCATTGGGATGCGTAGCACCGATGCCTGGCGTGGGCATTGGGATGCGTAGCACCGATGCCTGGCGTGGGCATTGGGTGCTGCCCTCTAAGCTTGATCCTTAGGATCCCCCGAGAGCACTGGCCTCTAGACCAGCGGTACATCCCACTACTGTGGGACATCAGACTGCTGCCCATTGCCCACATGTTGGATGTACCGCATGTGTTTCAGTTTGATGCGGCATTGCTATCCACACTAGTTGATTGTTGGAGATCGGAGACTCACACCTTCCACTTCAGGTGGGGCGAGATGACGGTTACTCTTCAGGATGTGTACATGCTTACAACTCTACCGCTTTGTGGTGCTGCAGTAGTGCCACCACCCAAGCCAGCAGACTGGAAGGTCCGTCTGGGTCATCGGTTCTGTCACCCGATCCCGGACAACGTATCCGGTGTGCCACATTCATGGCTACGACACTACATGACCTACCATGTGGACGTGCCTCAGGAGGTGGTGCAGCCGCACTTTGTCGTGTACCTGTTGTTTCTGTTCGGGTGGGTCCTATTTCTTATCACCACTGGAGACTTCGCTCACCCTAGCTACATACACCTTGCGGAGTCCTTGAGGGATGCCTGGCCTGACGAGGTGCCGCAATACAGCTGGGATCTGCAGTTCTTAGTGCCACGTACCAAGACTTGTGTGATGCCTTGCAGCGTACTATGGCCAGCGAGTCGGTCCTTGCGGTGTGCTACATTCTGCTTCAGCTGTGGTCATGGGAGCACTTCCCAGTTGGTAGGCCATATTTTGGTAGTCTCGTGCACCTTTTTGAGTTCAGCCCGGAGTTCTATGACCAGGGTGATGGTGATGACCCTGTTCATGGGCCCACAATAGGTACACGTTAGACACATGCTCAGCTAAGCTGGGCCAAGGAGAGACCGAGGCGTATATACTCGGAGTTCCACAACCAGTTCAAGACTCTTCATCAGGGTGAGATTGTTTGGTGGCCATGGACTCCATAATTCATTGCAGATACGGCCCCCTACAGGTTGTCATCTCAGTGCAACCGAGACCACACGTACTGGTTGACAACCTGCCACCTGGTCTTCTCCCACTTCGTCAAGCCGTACAACCCACAGCGAGTCATGAGGCAGTTCGGCTTGTTCTAGGAGGTGCCACCCCGACCAGGATGGCCTCTTGCAGTGAAGACCCATGAGTACGTTGTTACACAGTAACTTTACTTAATTTATTAATGTGTACTACTACTAATTGTGTAATGCATTAATTAACTTGCAAGCAAACGAGGAGAGGATGATGGAACGATGACTAGAGGGGCACATAGTAGTTGTGGACGGACATGTGGCATGACTGGAGGAACACAGAGGTTGTGGATGAGCCATGGCTGTATGACCTCGACACATACACTATGTACCTTGTGTGGTACATTCCACACACCTACAGCATGCTTACTGGGCCAGCGCCACAGCATCCAATAGAGGTCATGCACGAGGTCGCTATACGGGCAAGTCCAGACCATCATCGAGAAGCACGGTATGACAAGACGGTACGAGATTACTCTAAATTACGGCAGTGCGTTTTAACTCATTCTTTGTTTCACTACAGTACGACTACCTACATTATATGCACAACGAGGCTGCTGAGGCTCTCCACCGTGGGAGGGCCAACTCGATTGATTGCCTGCTTGCTGCAATGTGCGACATCTACAACGATGTGAGGTCTGCGATCAGGACCATCAGCTATAGTCGACACTGAGACGATGCTGCCGTACGACGCGATCACAGAGGACAGCATCCAACACCACCCCCCTTAGCAGCACCGTCAGCACCACCGTCCACATGTCCATCACAATCCAGTGGTTGTTCCAGCTATGCTCGCTCGTCCTCCACGAGCCTCAGCTCGGCGGTACAGTAGTTGCCAACTGTTTGTTCATGCACTCAATTGCCACTTATTTGTCACTACCGCTTTTCCTTGCAGCACTTGTGATGGGATAGCAACTTGCTATACTGTCATCATCACTTTGAGGGTGACGCAGGACCGAACATTCTTACCGGGCCGACGGGGGCTCTCTCCTGATAGGAGGTGTTGCCCATGTTCGTGCATGGCGTTCAGCCCAACCTGCATGAGCGGCATGAGTGGTTCAGGTAGATGTACTAAGGATACACCATGCAGGAGTACATGCACGATTGGCCTACGGGATTGTCATTCCGACAGCCACATACATCGGTACACTGTAATGTAGTAAATAGAACATGTGTGTACACTTCGACACACTGACGCATCACAAAAAAATGTAGGTTACCATAGAGCAACTTCAACGCGAAGGCCAGGGTCCGTCGTTTGTACTTCCGACTACACAGGTAAATGCCTTACGACAGTACTCTATGTTACAAACATCGCAGCGCATAGCCTAACCCAGCTATACCATCTAGCAGGATGTGGACCCATCTTCGACCAAATGACTGAGCTCCATTTTTGACCATCCGTCGCAACTCTCCACAGAGTTCTCCGCAACACCACCTTAGACGCAGGCCTCACAATACGACCTTCGAGATGCACCACATTCCCCTTGAAAATTCACCTTCTCTGAGGATCACATACGCCATGGGAGGAAGGGACAACCAGATGCACAATGAGTTTATGTATTTTAACTTTGATACCATCGTGTTGTTACATGCAATCATTTGTACGATGTATGTATGTGTAATGTGATGTGCATACAGACATGGTTAACATTTTTCAATTAAATATATTATTTGATTTGAAGGAATTATTGAACCACATTAAATCTTATCAGGTGAACTCTAATTTAATTGGGTCTTTAATTATTATATTTGGAGATACAGAGCTACTACTATGTTATATATTTATATGCAAACCGATAATCGTTCTGTACAAACCTAAAGTGCAGATGTGTTTAGAAGGTCTTGTCAATACTAATGCAATGTTCATCACTTCAAGGATGTTGAGGACATCCCAATTGGACCGATTACACAAGCACGAGCTAAACAAATTAATCAATAGGTGAATTCGCTCCTAATTGAATTTGGTTATAATTTACGTGAGAATTGGATACTACCTCATTTCAATGTGTTATGCATTCTTAGGTTTGAACGATGTGAAGCTTTTAAAATTGGAGCCACAAAGGAGAAGCTAATAGAGAAGAAATACTTGGAGTCAAGCAAGGGAAGACACGTTCAAGTCCTCATTGCCATGTCGGATCGACCACAAGAACAATCAAACTCACAAAGATGCTCCAGACATTCAAACAATTTCAATTGGTATGAAAAACTACCTTCGGATCAGTTTGATCGACCTCAAATGTGTTCAGGACCATCCGATCCACATCGGGCACTCGCAAGAACTTTAGAATGTTCGGACTAGTCCAAATGGTTCTGATTGTCTGAATTGTCTTATCAGCATTGGATGCTCAGATGCTTTGGAGACGATTGGACCGCTTCGAATGATCGCATCATCCGATCTTCCATGGACCGCTTGATCACCTAGGAAATGTTCAGCCCACTCCATGGGTCGTACCGTTCGATCTTCAATGGACCACCTGATCGCCTCGGAGACGTTCTGACCGCTCTGAACGTTCATTCATTCTACGACGTTCAATCAGTTTTGGACGGTCGATAGCGACGGTGACGTTCGGACCACTCTGAACGTTCGCCCTTCTGTGTCGTTCGATCAACTTTAGATGGTTAATATTTATGGTAACGTTCAGACCAGGCTGACGATTTCACTGTTGGATTGGCTGGAGAAGCTTGCAGCCATTCGATTGATTTGAAGGTGTTCGAAACAGTACGATCATATCTTTGATCATATACCTGGCATGTAAAGGTGATAATTTTCACATATGAGGTCCAATTGAGGTGATCTTAGATTTGTTGGAAAGCTTATTTCATGGGCTACGTAATGGAAGAGATTTATCTTGAAAAGCATTATAGATTTTTATTTGTATTTTCATTTTTTGAGAGTTTGAGTCTAAAACACTTAGGAATTGTGTAGGAGACCTTGTGACCTCCCAAGGGTTATATAATCCTTGTAATACGTAACTTTTTGGTAGATCACGATTAAATCTATTATTTTCAAAAGAGAGCTATATGCTTGTTCTTCCTAGAGTTTGCCATCTGATTGCAACCTAGAGGGGAATTGGGCATTTCTCTACATCGTTGTTCTTGTGATTCCTTGCGATTCTCAGGAGCTGTGACTCATCTGCTTTGTGGTCAGGTAGACAGGATCACGAGCATATGGTTGGGCAAATTCTTTTATCATGAATAATTTATTTTTATTTGAAATAACAAAAATATACCTGCGGCAACATTTTTTTGCAAAAATAGACTCCAATCGCCTAACCGTCGAGTGACTAGAGCCAATCGCCCAACGAAAACGCAATAACAAAGTTGTCTGCAAGCCATTGGGCAACAAGTTCCAGTCACCCAACCGTTGGGTGACTGGAACCTGTCGCCCAACCACAGGGTGACAGCATGTTGAGTCGCCCAGTCTTAGGGCGACTGAAAACAAGATGCCACTCTCCACTGTGATTTTTTGTAGATTTTATGCATTTTGTAGATTTTAACTGGAAGATAATCTGTTGGATTTGTAATAAAAGTTTATGATCATTGTGTGTTGTTGGAGCGTAAAAAAATTTGTGATTTTTTAGAATGATTGGTAAAAATGATGATAAGTGATATTGTGATGTTACCGGGAATTCGTACACAGAGGAAAACTAGTATGTTAATATTGTTGGATAACTTGCTATGAGAATAATTGAGTGTGAAAAGATGAGAAAATAAGCTTGTGTGAATTTAAATAGACTTCATAATATAGTTGGTAGTAATATTCCGCGTACATTTTGATTACATGCATAACATAGAGCATCATGTGTGACTAACCAATCGAACTGCTCATACGACCTGCTGTGTGGACCGGGACCATTTTCCCTTGCTTGTGAGCTAAGCTTGAACTCCTCAGCGGCCTCTTTTGCCTTGGTTGCCATTTTCCTCTTTTTCTCGTGCTCCCTCTCGCGAGCCTCCCGCTCCCTACCTGTGCACGCCTCGAGATTTTGTCTCACGTTGTATACGTAGGGTTTGCTCGTCCTTGCGGCGGTCCTCCTACTGGATCTCAGAGGGCCATGTGATGTGCCACTCCTCGAAGTCATAGTCCCACTGGTCTTCTGGGTGGATCTCAAGATTGATCTATTTGTGGTAGCCACATAAGGGTTCTGAGGACTGTGAATACAGGGTAGAATTTGTTAGTGCGTTCAAGGAGAAAAATTTGGGGGAAACTGGTGCACCTGGTCCTTACTAGCTGTCAATAGGTCGCAGTGTCTAGACAGTGGCCGGGATAGTCAGTAGAGTAGTTTGCGCAACCTCAGTAACACATACCTAGGCTGAGGTAGTGTTTAGACTTGAATAACTTGCATGGGTCTCGGCACCAACAAATGGGGGCATCTCCCCCTCTAGTGGGTGTTGCGGCCAATGCTCGGTAGGAAGTTTAGGATTGGGTTGTTGCTACGGGTCACGTCATTGCGGGGAGCTGACCTCGTAGTACGCTAGACTTGTTCTTCCTGAGCCGCAGTAGCCCTTACTTTCTCATCGCAGGTGGCAGCTGACCGTGCTAGGTCGTGGATCTCCTCCCATTGCTTATCATCTTGTCCCATTGCTTCTTCTGCCTCTTGTCCATCCCGGTGTGCTGAAGGAAGCACCGGTCTAGTGTGCGGTTTGCTTGTGTAGTGTTCTCTCAAAAATCTCTTCGACCTACTTTTATAGGTCCCTTGTGGCCTTCTCGGTACATGAAGATGTCCGTGTGGTCGCGTCACTGCACAAAGCTACGAACTGTGGTATTATGGTCAGGTCTTCGGACTTCGAAAAGCTACACCCTTTAGTCTTGTCGTTGCACAAAGCTGGGTCGTGTGGTCTTGTTGCTGCGTAAAGCTGGCCCGAGCGGTCATGTCGCTGCGCAAAGCTAGCACATGCAGTCTTGTGACTGCTCAAAGCTGGTGCGTGGGGTCTTCTCACTGCTCAAAGCTGGCCCGTGCTATCATGTCACTACCAAAAGTTGGGCAATCATGTCATGCCACTGAGCAAAACTGGCCCTTGCTGTCATGTCACTACACAAAGCTGGTGCGTGTGGTCTTCTCACTGCTTAAAGCTGGCATGTGTGGTCTTCTCACTGCTCAAAGCTGGCCCATGCTGTCATGTCATTGCAAAAAGTTGGGCTGTCATATCATGTCGATGAGCAAAGGTGGCCCGTGAGGTCATGTCGCGGCTCAAAGCTGCCCTGTGTTATGAATGACACCACAATTATGCTATAAAATGAATGGATGAGGCATTACTGGTATGAACAACTATCTTCTCCGTCGTAGAGTAAGCCACTATGACAAACGCCAAGGGGCTAGTTGAATATGGGTCACCAAAGGGGACCTTCCGCTCGAATGGAAGGAGTACTTTGGCGTTATGTTCGAACCTTCATAAACGGTTCCAGCACCGTAATGCACTCTCAATGTAGTGGGTATCGGAACTGCTAATGTCTGCCTGCATATATGTTTCAATTTTGCAACATGTCAAATTGCATCACACACTATGAAAGTACTGACGTATTGCAATTCACATTTCACCAATCGTTTGCTTGTTGTAACCAACTACACTAACCTCGTAGTATTAACTTTCTATCGACATCCACGCACTAACGCTGCACTTTTCTCGCTACTCGAGCTGTGCCCTACTGCAAAAAATTCCTAATGGTTTCGACAATTTACATGGCATATCGATTTAAATGCCTATATACCAGTTACAATGGTACACATGTTTTTCCAACGTACTAATGACATTACATTTATTCATATTTAATCATAAATATTACGTATTATTGTTTTTTACAAAGCAAATTATGAAATTCTAATATAAATATTGACTGAATTTTGTAATACCTACAAATTTCTACAGACGATTAATTTGTACGTAACGTTGACTTAATTTTCTAAAACTATAATTTTGTACGCATGCCAATTTACTAACAATGCTAATTTTGTAAAACTATGTTCGCTAAACATAACTACACCTACTACGGCTGCTAATTTCCTTAAACTACATTAACTAAATTTTTTATACCAAAAATTGAACTATTTCTATCTATATCTATAATTTTCTAGTGACACTAATTGTAAACAATATATATACTGCATGTACAACATTTCAAATACAAGAAAAAATTATCTATGATTGCTTCTTCCTCTCCTCTCCTCTCCTCTCCCTCTCCCTCTCCTTTTCTCTCCTCCCTCTCCTCTCCACCCCTCCCTCTCCTTTTCTCTCTCTTTTCTTTCCTCTCCTCCTCTCCTCGGCCGTCTCCTTTTCTTCTCCGGTTCTACTTCTGTTGTTTCTGTTAAGGGCGGTGGCCGAGCGGCCTCGCCTTTTATTTCCCGTTCCAATCGCCCAACCCCTTCCAGTCGCCCAACGGTTGGGCGACTGGAAGCGCAGTCGCCCAACGGTACCGTTAGGAGACTGTAATAATTCACTCAACGGCTGGCGGATTGATTGCGTGTCGTCTGGCTGTTTGGCGATAGACTCCAGTCGCCCAACGGTAAGGCGACTGGAGCCTATTTCTGTAAAAAAAATATGAACACGGGTATATTTCTGTTATTTCGAATAAAAATAGGTTATTCATAAAAGAATTCCATGTCGTGCAGCCAACTCTTGGAAGAGAGTAATACCATGATATTGCTCTGTTTCTCAAGGAGAATGGGAAAAGCCTCATCCTAATGGCATCTTGAGAAACACCGTTTACTTTGCAGGTATCGCAACATTCCAAGAAAATTCTCAAGAGCTTGGATCTTCTATCAGTAGCGCCCCCCCCAAAAAATGATTTTTATTTTTGTTGTACCATGTTGATTAGAGCGGGCTTGATTTCGAAATTATTAGCTGCGACGGCAGGTGGCAAAATTCCTCCCGGAGCTTCCCTTGTAGTAGGGGCTGAATAATCCCGTAACGATTTCTCCTGGTCTCCGATTGTATTGCTAGAAGAAGGAAGATTGATAGTGCTCAAAAAGTGAATCTTCTTGGTCGCCTTCACTTTCGTGAGGATTGACAGGCGTAGAACGGAGCAATTGTTAATGAAACAGTGTTGTTCTTGATTTTCTGACGAAATTCTTCCAATGTTGTATCCCAATCTGTGGTAGAATCGTCGCTCATAAAACGCTAGCCTGCAAAAGGTTAGTCCAAAGAAGAAAAAGCCTAGTCACTGCAATGCGAAAGTTAAACAAACTATCTGGCCGATACTCCTCGGCAACGGCGCCAAAAACTTGTTTACATTGGGATGCTAGGCGAATCAAAGAGAGAATTTTGTGGTTTTTCTACTGTAGCAACTAAGAACTAAGCTACTCCTACGAAACCCTAATCTAATTGCGGGAATAAAGTTACAAAACAGGAATTAAACAAGAACTAATGGCTAAATTAACTAGAAAGCGAAATTAATCTAAGAACGAGCAAGAACGATGACCTAATCCACCAAAGCAAAGTAAGCAAATAAAGCAATAAGTAAAGAAAATAAAGAAATTGCAGAAATTAAGAACAACTTACTAAAGCTTAATCTTAAAGACGAATTACAACGGAAGGTTGTTTGAGCGATTGATCAAACTAGGGAGCAAGAACCAGCTAATCTACCATAGAGAGCTCCCCTAAACTAAACTAAGACCTAACTCCAAACTAATCTAAGACCGTGCTGAAAAGAGGGGGCCCCAAACCCTTATCAAGAGGTTTTGGGCGTCCCCCTAAACTAAACTAAGACCTAATTCCAAACTAATCTACAATTCGGTTTGACATCGACAGATTCTATACGCCCATGTGGAAATACACGGTCGTGTAGATTTGCACGGCCCGTGTGGGAATCACTGAGAGTTCCACGCTGTTCTTCGCACTGACCATGTGGTTCCACACGGTCAAACACAGCTGTGAAAACTGGTTTATACAAGTTTTTTTGGTCAAATCTATTACAAGAAAACACAGTGCAGTAAAGGATTATAAAATTTTGGTAACAGCGTGGGAGTTGAAGATACAGGCATACAGCTATATATGATTTTTAGTTTACTCAAATCCAAATACTATTTATATCAGTGCACGAGAGAAGTAACCCTCAGTACCATGCTTATCCATCCCATAGTTCATCTAGTGTAAATGCCTTGTAATTTGTTGGCACAGAATTGGAAAACTGATCATTAACGAGTGTCCGGTAGACCTCCTGCATTGTTGCCCTTGCTTGAGGGGAAGGTTTGAAGCAAGTAAAGGCCACCTTGATGGTGAAAGCTACGCCTTTTTTTTTCATTGTTCTTGCTCCTATGAAATGCCATTTCAAAGTTCTGCCTCTACCTAGTGCCACTCAAAAACCGGAAACTGTAGAATCGTCGATAGCAATCAGAAGGAAAAGGAGTGAATGATTATAATTCGTAGCGAAAATTTTTCTCAAATCTACTGTTTTCTAATTTTTCAACCTACAAACACAGCAAAACAAAAAAGCAAAAAGACAGCAAAAATAAAAGAAAATCACCGGCCGACTTCCTCGGAGTACGCATGCTATCGCCGTAAAGATCACAAGCAGCCGGATCCGTTCGCTTTTATTTTCTCACACAGCACCAACCACTACCGGAAAGCTGCTATATGCCGAGTGTCTGGAGTTTTGCTGAGTGCAATACCTCGGGCACTCGGTAAACAATAACTTTGCCGAGTGCCTCCATCTAAACACTCGGCGAAAACAAAACACTCGGCAAACAATATGTTTGCCGAGTGCTGCAGAGTAGACACTCGGCAAACGAGGCTCTTTGCCGAGTGCTGACAAAAAACACTCGGCAAAACATAAAACACTCGGCACCAACCGCCGTCCGTTAGAGGTCAGCTGCCGCCGTTAAAACGTTGCCGAGTGTCTGGAGCTGACACTCGGCAAAGAGCTCTTTGCCGAGTGTTTTTTTGGGGCACTCGGCAAAGTAAGAAAAACCTTTTCCTTTCCTACCCTTCAAACTTTTTCTACTCTGCACATACAACATATGGTACTCCATTGTAAAATTTGGTATATTTTTGTATTAGTTTGCTATATTTAATTAATTAATTGCATTTCAATCAATTTTTTTGAATGAAGTCAAATTTGAACTGCAAGTGATTCAAATAATAGGAAAAAATGAGTAGAAAAATGATATTCATGTTATTCAGCCTGGTTTGAGGCCTTACCTGTGAAAGGAAAACGAATTTCGAACATCTTGTTCATGAAACACGACCACGAACTTGTGGCCGAATGGTTTTTAAATTTTGAAAAAAGGAAACGAAGTCTGAAAATCATGAGATTTGTCAAGATGTCATGATATCATACGTGGAGACTGTGGTAAAAAATTGATAAGATTTCGCATAAGTTGTCATGTACGATGCTTACAAACCGAAACATTTCTGAAGAAGAAACGTAGAGTTGAGAAGGATCCGGTAAGATTTGGAGTCAAAGTGACGGTCGAATTGTGGTTTGACTACAAAACTTTTTGTATAGGCAATAGACAACAGAGATTGTTTCATGTTAAATTTTGGTAATTTTTCGGATCCGTTTGATAATTTTAATTTGTAAACTGCAATTATAGAATTTGAATTGATATAAATTGAAATTGAGCTATAACTGCATGAAATAATGGTCTAATATTCGTAGAAGCATCGAATATGCATTGTTGAGTGAATTTGACAAGGCATTTTCAAAGTACATTCGAACAAATTTGTAAAACAAATTTGGAAAAGAAAGGGAGGAATGGAAGTATAATTGAAAAAAATCTTTGCCGAGTGCTTTGTGGGTGACACTCGGCAAAGGATGAGCTTTGCCGAGTGCCAGATCGGCGGCACTCGGCAAAGTATGAGGGCTTTGCCGAGTGCCCGATGGGGGGCACTCGGCAAACAACACGACATAACTTTAATTCCCCGCGGCCGCGCTCACACACGCAACCACACATTCAATCCCGCCGCGCCCGCCCGCCGCCGCGCCCGCGCCGCCCGCCGCCGCTCGCCGCGCCCGCGCCGCTCGCCGCCGCCCGCCCCGCCCGCCGCCGCTTCCCCCCCGACGCTTCCCCCGCCGCCGCCGCCGCCCCCGCCCGATAGCATTGTCAAGTATTTCTTCCCCATATCCTGTAGTAACAGTAGTAACAGTAGTCCATATATCCTGTAGTTTGCTAGTATTTTCTTGTATGCATAGATGCATGGTATATAACAGTAGTTTAATGTGCCGTGACCGATACTAGACATACAAGATGCATCTATGCTTGCATGTTTCCCTGTGATATACATGTAGTAGCAAATATTTAGATACTAAAAATACTATGATTAGAGAGAATGATTCTGCAAAACAAGTAACGAAGATATTTCATGTATAGAGCTCTTGTGCGCATTGTTGATGCATTCTTCTTCACTTGCCACTTAAGTGTTTAACACATCTCATGCTATGTGTTGTTCTTGTTTTCCTTTTTCAGTGTTGATTTGATACTTTACCTATGCTGTAGGACACCATTTGGAAGCTTTTCAGAACTTTGACAGCAGTATCCATACAATTCTTTTCAAAATCCGAACTTCGGGTTTTGTAGAAAGTCATAGATGTTCTCATTTTGTATGGGCTCATGTGATCGCAGAAGAAGGTCAATGTTAGCATCCAAGTAAATATTTGAACATACATTGAGTATATTTAGGATGTCGAGTATTGTTATCTAATTCTTTCCTAAATTCAAAGTAGGATCATTTCATCAATCAACAGCTCTGCATAATTAATCCAAGATCATATAGACTATAATAATCATTTTAGTTATTTTTCATGTTGTATGTGGTCCATAATCTATTTTCATGTTAGTGATTGCTCTGATATTTAGTAGTTTATCCCCATTGTCATGATATCTCTGTTTTCTTACTGCATGTCTAATTGTCATGATATCTCTGTTTATCCCCATTGTTATATTTTATGAAAGATGCTATTGCTATACTGATGTGTTAATGTTCTAAAGAATGAGGGGGAGTTGAATGCCATATCTGATTGGTATATCACTTTGTTATTGCTATATCACTTTGTTGAATGCCATTCTCTGATTGGTCGGCCCAGTTTATTCTCTGGTTAGGCGTAACCTAGTTAGGCATCTCCCGTTCGAAAGAGATACGGTTGGAAATATGCAGATCTTTGCATATCTATAACCGTATCTGTTTCGAATTGTCCACGTTTTTTGGACAACCCGAGGATGCGTAGATGGGGTTAGTTTCCATGGTCTACTCCGATCCGTGACGAGTTTGGCAGCATCTCCTGTTGTTCTCCGGATACACAATCTCCCCGCCGGGGCGTGTATTTGGAGAACAATGGGAGGTGCTGCCGAATTCTCTCGGATAGAGTAGAGCATGAAACTAACCTCATCTACGCATCCTCGAGTGAGATTAGGACCTATCTTCACCTATTAGATAGGAGAAAGATCGTGTAGATGCACTTGATTCTTATATTACTCCCTGATATGTTAGAGGATGGATGACCGTGAGTGGATGTACACGGGCCGCTCAAGTCAGGGTTCGTTGTCCGATGAATGGATTGAGAAGACCGATGCTTTCTTGGAACTAGCATTTGCCAAGGTTAAAGGAGCGCGTGCCACTTGGTGTCCCTGCAGCAGATGTGCAAACACGCGTCGACAAACAAAGGCGTTTGGCGGAGGGGAGGAGCCGGCCTACACGTGGGACCACTACGTCGCCTTCCCCGATTTACCAGATCGGGATGGCAGGGTATTCGCCAACAAGGCGGCGCGGGTGACGACCGAGCTGTGGGTAAGTCTTCCTCGCACTACATCGCTCAATACATCACATTCATTGGACATTCTTGAAATAATGACTGGATACATCACGTCTATATGCAGGATTTCTTTAGATGCCAGGAGGGATATGAGGCCAAGGCGGCTAGTGTGGCTCACAAAGCCTGTTATAAACTCGTGAAGGACATGCATTACGAGGCGCGCGTCCAGGCCATCGTAACATACAACGCTACCTACCTTGGAGTGAAGATCAACAAAACCCAAGCAAGAAACATGAGGCTGACCCGGGAAGACTACATGCAGGTAAATATAGAACATTAATACTGATTTTTTCTGAGATTAAGTACGCTTAATTTGATCTTCTTATATGTTATATACTTGATGACGTGTAGGTGCCTCCGTGGTGGTGCGCCCAGCATCTCCAGTGCTGGGCATAGATGGTGGACAAGTGGTGCGCCGCCGAGTGGGAGGAGACGCACAACGCTTGCCGGGAGCGGCGTTTGATGATGCCAGGTGCACCACACCATCAAGGCAACCGTAGCCTCGACGAATTCGCAGCTACATGGGTACGCGAATTCATTTCTTTATTATAACGCTCAATTCTGCATAATTTCTAATCATCTTGCTGTTTTTTCGCAGTCGTCGTCACATGGTGGCCAGCCTTGCTCCCAGTTCAAGGCATGGGCTTTGGCCCACAAGGGCAAGGCGACGTCCGACTACAACCCGGAGGACCCGCCCTCGGTGTACAGCAATGCGACCGTCCACAGCCGCCTCAGTGAGTACACATCGATGGCAAGGGCGGTCCATGGGCCAGAGTACGATCCGAGCACCCAGGACCTTGATGGAGAAGTCGTCATGAGGGTGGGAGGAGGCAAGAAGCATGGGTGGTACTGGATTGGCGACAGCACACTCGACAAGGCCACTACTCCCACTCTCACCCAGATTCGAGCAAGGAGCACGAGCTCAAGCCCGCCATACGCCCACGGCGGACACCGCACGATCCGGATGGAGGCACTCCAGTTATTTCTGTTTTATTAAATGCTTCATTAATTTTTACATACCTTTGCTTTGCATTGTAACATTGGGGTGAAATATTGTAGGCCCAGCTGGAAGAAGAGAAGAGGCTGCGGGAGGAGATGGCGGTGAGGATGGAGGCCAATCGGCAGAGGAATGAGGCCGAGCGGCAGAGGATGACGCAGATGTTTCAGTGGATGCAGATTCTTGGCGAGAGGATGGGTCAACCTCTGCCACCGGAGCTATTCCCTCCACCTCCTCCTGCAACTACTCCTGTGAGTTTCTAGTGGAGTATGAATGTTTAAGTTTGTATGTTCATACCTTAAATCTTGCCTCACACATGCAATCTCTTCTCCTTTGTGCAGAATCAATCAGCGGCTTCTAATAACTTACCTCATGACCCACCACATCAGTCGGAGTGACTAGCTTTGTGGATGATACTTGTGGTTGTGATGTTTATGTGAATATTGTGGTTGATACTTGCTTTAAGTGTCTGGATTTGCATTATATGTGATATATTGTGGTTCCACTTGGTGAATGATTGTGAATGACACTTGTGGTGATTAATTTTCGACTATATGTGATATATTATTGATATACTGTGATATATTGTGACTTGTTTGAGTGGGGCGCAATAAACATTTAAAATTGGCAGTTTTTTACTACTTTGCCGTGTGTTACACTCGGCAAAGGGAGACTTTGCCGAGTGTCATGGTAAAAACACTCGGCAAAGTAACGTTTCTGGGCATTCTGGGAACATACTTTGCCGAGTGTTGTGGTTTTGCCGAGTGTCATGGTAAAAACACTCGGCAAAGTAACGTTCTGGGCATGCAGGAACGTGCTATGCGAGTGTTGTGAGTTTGCCGAGTGTCGTGGTAAAAACACTCGGCAAAGTTTTAATCTTTGCCGAGTGTCTTTAGCATGACACTCGGCAAAGTTTTAACCTTTGCCGAGTGTCTTTACCACGACACTCGGCAAAGTATACATCTTTGCCGAGTGCCATTCCGTCCTGGCACTCGGCAAACGACGCCGTCACCGTGTTATCGCCGTCCACTGTCCTTTTTTTTGCCGAGGGTCGTTACGGCACTCGGCAAAGGCTTTGCCGAGTGCTCGATAAAAAGCTCTCGGCAAAGAGCTCTTTGCCGTCAGAAACTATGACGTGTGAGCTATGCCGTGGGTGGCACTCGGCAAAGGCTTTGCCGAGTGTTTCTCGTGCTAGCTGCTGAACCCGGTAGTGAACAAAACGTAACATGCAGCTCTCAAGTCTCGGCCAAAGCCATGCAATGCAGACGGTTGGTATGTACGTATTTATTTTCTCTCATGTGTGCATGTTCATATGTTCACTTTTATTTTCTCATAGTTCATCTATATACCAACCGTCTATGATACTCACATATCATAGACGGTTAGTAGCTAGAACCGTCTATGATATGTGAGTAGAATCGTCTGCGATAGTGTTCTTTACAGACGGTTCTAGTTATAAACCGTCTGTGATGTATTTATCACAGATGGCTTACAAACCTTGATTATCACTGAACCGTCTATGATGACAGTTTTAAATCGTTTATGATGGTCTTTTTTTGTAGTAGTGCCTGCATTGACACAAGCAAAGCAGGGGCGGAGCTGCATGGGCTTGAGGGGGTTCCCAGGAACCCGGGTCCAAAAAAATTTTAGTTATTACTAGTAAACATTCACCCTTTGTGTATCCCCTTGGCCCAATATGGTGTACCCCTAGCCCAACAAACACCCTCACTCGCCCCTGTCCAGCCCATTCTCCCACCGTCCTATGCTCTCACGCGTGGCCCGTTGCACCCCCCTCCGTTTTGCTCTAGCTCCGCCGCTGAAGCAAAGGTCACCTTGATGATGAAAGCTATGTTTTTTCATTGTTCTTGCTCCTATGAAATGTCATTTCAAAGTTCTACCTCTACCTAGTGCTACTCAAAAACCTGTGACTGTACGATCGTCAGTGGCAATCAAAAAGAGAAGAAGTGAATAATTGTAATTCATAGTGAAAACTTTTTCTCAAATCTACTGTTTTTTAATTTTTCAACCTGCAAATACAGCAAAAGAAAAAAGCAAAAAGACAGCAAAAAATAAAAGAAAATCACCGGCCGACTTCCTCGGAGTACGCATGCTATCGCCGTAATGATCACAAGCAGCCGGATCCGTTCGCTTTCATTTTCTCACAAATCACAGCACCAACAGAACGTAACATGCAGCTCTCAAGTCTCGGCCAAAACCATGCAATGCGTGCCGCCGCCGTGTCCTTCACATGAGAAGAACCGACTGCATGCTTACAATTAACTCTCGGCCGGCCACCCAACACGTACATGCAGCCTCCAAACTAATCACACCTCAACACACATGCATTACATGCACGCAGCAACCATGCAAAACTAAAAGATCGTGATTAGCCTCACCTCTAATTACCTGCCGGTGCCGCCGCAATTGATTACACGAGCAAAACCAATAGGCCCAAGCAAGACAAAGCTCACAGATCACCAAGAAAAATAATATCCAATTGTAAATTAAGCTCGGCCAAAGCTCCCCTCAAACAATTCACGGACACCGCTCAAAGCGCCATACAAAATTAAGCATGCAGATTACGAGCCTGTTCTTTTTGGCTGCGGCTTATGGCTTTTAGTTGCGGCTTGTGGCTTTTGGGCTGTTCGTGTGAGAGATTACAGAGTAATAGAAACTCAAGTGCGGTTTTTGCAGATATAAATGAAGTCGGTACAATATATACTATAATTAACTAGTAGATCTTATTTTTAAAAAAATACTTCGTTTAAAAGTTAGTTACTATAGAAAAGCTGAAAAGTAGTTTTTAGAAGCCGAAAAGAACAGGTAGCCGCCATGCATAACCCAAGACAAAAATTAGTTTCTCACGTGATCAACAAGATCTCTAATTAATACCCAAGTCTCGGTCACGGCTATCTACAGCCGCATGCAGCCAATTTATTGCCACCTAACTTAGGCCCTGTTTGGATCCCATAGTCTAAAGTTTAGTTGTCTAAAGTTTTGGACTAAACTTTAGTTGACTAAACTTTAACCACTAAACTTTAGTCGAAGGTCCTGTTTGAATCCTGTACTAATGGATAGGACTAAAGTTTTAAAAAGACCATACTACCTCTCCTCGTTTCGTGTGTCAGCCATTAAATGGGAGGTGAGAGACCAACATGCATGGGTAAACACGTCTTTGTGCCTAAGAACCCAAAACTTTAGACCACTTTAATTCACTTTGGTGGACTAATGGTCTAAAGTGTTTTTTAGGGGTTAGCTAAAGTTTAGATCTAACTTTAGACCACATGTTTGGAGACTTTAGACCTAAACTTTAGTAACTAAACTTTAGATGAAGGGATCCAAACAGGGCCTTAATTAGCTATCGACTAATTAGCACCTATCCGGCCACAATATAATGCATCAATACAGCAAAAGCAACACCGTGCGTATGAGCACAGAACTAAAGAAAAAAGGAATACTCCGTCCATTATGACCGGGGGAATGCCCCGCAGGACGCTCGGCCACGTCGCCCCGCCCGTGCACTCCGGCCGGCGCGTGGCGGGGAATCTTCGTACGGCCGGGGGAGCCGATTTCCCTGTATTTTCCGAAAATTACGTAAAAATTCTTTTTCCTCGCGAAAAGGTCCCTGCCAGTTTTGTTTTTTAAAAACACCCCTTCACTTCACCGAAATTTCGTATCCTTTGCAGGATAGCGCCCTGTGGTTTTCTAAATTACGTACGGGTCCTCGTTTAGTTACGTAAAGCCCCTCGATTTTTTACGAAAAAGACCTTTGTCTTTTCCGAAAACACGCATGTCTCCTCGATTTTTTTTTAAAAAAACTCCTCACGAATTTTTGTCTCTTCTATTTCGGTCAACACAGTGGCTAGCGTGGCGTCGCGCCACGCCTACGTGGCTAGTTACAAAACACTTGACGAGCCAGCCGCACAAGGTCCTTTTTCACACAAGACAATTTCATTAGTCTCTCACCTAATTAGCTATGCCTAATGTCCTCTCGTCTAATCACATGCACACAAGTCACGGCTGCACATGCATGCGATCCATCTCCAAAACTCCTCTCCCGTCCGGCCGCAACACACATTTACAGTCGGCTATAGTTTTAGATGGTACAGCTGAACTCAGTATATTTTTTACTATAAACTTCCTGTTGATCCTACATTAAAAAATATACCGTTTAAAAACTAGTTGCTGTAGTATAGACCATAAACTATAAGCCATAAGTAAAAAACTAAGCCATATGTCCAGCCGCAATACTGAACGAACTTCTGATCCAAACTCACAGTCAAGACCGACTACAAAGTGAATTGGCCCAAATCAGTTTGTTAGGCCCAACTACCAACTCTACCAGGTTTTCGGCCCACTACTTTTCAAGGAACCTCAAACCCTTCTGCAACACAGATTTTTCACTTTCGTCATATGTTGTAGCCTCCGGACCACACCACCGTAGATCCAATATACATCATCCATCTTTGATCTCCATGCGTCCCAACTTGAACACGACCACCTCCCCGGCCTACTTGACCCTCTGAACCATGACTTTGTACCAAGCTATCTCCCGGTCCTCACCGTAGATCACGATCGCCTCTGAGTTATCATGCACATGCAAAGACTAAACCAACATTTTTCCCTGCACAAGTTTTTTCCATCTTAACCAAATATGAGTTCACACACACCACATGTCTCACAAATAACGTTGTCAACTATTCATCATCACAAATATCCTATCTCTAGTCACATGGTCTAATAGATACATCTATTACTTGTCATTTCTTCTGTTTTTGTCAGTATTTAAATTTTCTTTGTTTTGCTGATACAAATGTTTGATTTTACCATTTGCCCTTCTTGTCGCCTTCTTGCTGCTGGCGCCAAACTGTCATAACTCACAACTCTTTGCGGTTGGTGCTGGGCCAAAGCACAACTGCGTTGTGCGTGTGGAGCCAGCATGGAGCTATGGGCTTGTTTGGGAGAGCTCCACCAGCTCCAGATCCACGAAAAACAGCTCCACTCCACGAAATTTTACCCAAACACTCCAGCTCCGCGAAATCTGGATCCACCAAAATCCTGGATCTGAGGGCCAGATCCATGGATTTCATGGAGCTCCTCAAGGGGTGCTCCACCGTGGAGTTGGGTGGTAATCACCCACCAATGCCACTGGTTACACACCCCATCCCACCAATATAGTAAATCAATATAGTAAAGCAGTAAAGCCCAAAGCTCCCCTCACTACAGTCCATAAGGACAAACCACCCCAAGCTCTCCCCGCAGAGCTGAAAACCTCGAACTATCCAATGGCTTGGTGAAGATGTCAGCCAACTGGTGGTCACTCTCCACAAACTGGAGCACTATATCGCCCTTCTCTACATGGTCTCTAAGGAAGTGAAAACGGATATCGATGTGCTTGGTCCGAGAGTGTTGCATTGGGTTCTTAGCAATGTTAATCGCAGAAGTGTTATCACAAAAGAGTGGAACACTGTCGATAACTAACCCAAAGTCCCGCAGGTCGGCCATCCATCAGTACTGATCAAGAAGTGGCTGCAGCGGTGGCTGCGACAACATACTCGGCCTCTGCGGTGGACTGCGCAACACCGGACTGCTTCCTCGAAGACCAAGAAACGAGAGAAGTGCCAATGAATTGGCAAGTGCTAGAAGTGCTCTTCCTATCTATCCTACAGCCGGCAAAGTCTGCATCCGAAAAGGCTCTCAAGGAAAGACAGGATGAGGAAGAGTACCAGATACCATAGTCAATGGTAGCTCGAAGGTATCGAAAGATGCGCTTCACCGCCTGGCGGTGAGATACGCGAGGAGAAGCCTGAAAACGAACACACAGACACACAGAGAAGTGTATATCTGGTCTCGAGGCCGTGAGGTAAAGAAGGGAGCCGATCATACTACTGAACTCTTTCTGATTAACTGGCTCGCCGTCCTCATCTGGGTCAAGATAGGCTGTAGAAGCCATGGGAGTTGACACTGGCTTACCATCACTCATGTCGAAGCGTCTCAGGAGGTCACGAGTGTACTTTTCCTGATGAAGAAATGTACCCTCCCGAGTCTGCTTGATTTGGAAGCTAAGGAAGAAGGTCAACTCGCCCATCATACTCATCTCAAACTCGGTGCTCATGACATCCGAGAACTGTGAAACCAGAGTATGAGAAGAGCCGCCAAAGATGATGTCATCGACATAGATCTGGACGAGCAGAAGGTCATTGCCATGACGGCAGATGAACAAGGTCTTGTCTACTTTACCCATTTCAAACCCATGACTCAACAAGTAGGACTTAAGCCTCTCATACCATACTCCGGGGGCCTGCTTAAGTCCATACAACACTTTCGAAAGCTTGAAGACATGGTGTGGGTATTTGGGGTTCTCGAAACCTGGAGGCTGTCTGACGTAAACTTCTTCCTCAATGACTCCATTAAGGAAGGCACTCTTGACGTCCATCTGGTAGAGCTTGAAACCCTTAGAAGCTGCAAAGGCAAGCAGGATTCAAATGGCCTCAAGTCGAGCTACAGGGGCAAAGGTCTCCTCGAAATCTAGACCCTCAACCTGGGAGAACCCCTGAGCTACCAGTCTAGCCTTGTTCCGAATAACCACTCCATCCTCGCTCTGCTTGTTCTTGAACACCCACTTAGTCCCAATAATATTGTGACCTCGCGGGGGCTCGACAAGCGACCAGACCTTGTTACTCTCGAAATTTTCTAGCTCCTCATGCATGGCATTGACCCAAGACTCATCGGAAAGAGCATGAGAAACATCCTTGGGCTCAAAGGAGGCAATGAAAGCAGAATGGAGACAGAATTGAGATAAGCCAGATTTTGAGCGGGTAACACGCTCGAACAGGTCTCCAATCATCTGCTCAGAAGGATGCCTTTTCTGGATATGTCTGGGAGGTCCTGGATGAGATGAAGAAGTGGCCTCTACCTCGTGAGCTGACGAGGTAGGAACAGAGCCACTAGCTCTGGAGGAAGCAGTAGGCATGGGCTGATCACCTAGAGGTGCGGTGGAAGACGGCACGTCAAGGGGTGGATAAGGGACTGGATCGGGTAGACAACCCTCATCTCCATCTTCCTCGTCATCCAAGAAGATGGTCTCGGACTGCTCTAAAGAACCTGAGATATCAGGCCTAGTCCCCGGACTGGCCTCGTCAAAAGTCACCTCACAGGTCTCTACCATTTTGCTAGACTCGCAGTTCCAGACCCTATAAGTCCGCGAAGAAGGCGAGTAACCTAGAAAGATACCATCACAAGAACGTGACTCGAACTTGTCTAGGTTCCCGGACTTCAAAATAAAGCACTTGCAACCAAACACACGAAAATGAGAGACGCTGGGCTTTCGCCCGTATCTCAACTCATAAGAAGTGCGGTGCAAGTGTGCCCTAAGAAATACTCGATTTGAGACATGGCACGCGGTGGCTATAGCTTCAGCCTAAAACTTCCGCGGTGTAGAGTACTCATCAAGCATCGTCCTGGCCATCTCGACCAAGGTACGGTTCTTTCTCTCTACGACGCCATTTTGCGGTGGGACGTGCGGAGAGGAGAACTGATGCTCTACACTTGTCTCATCACAGAAACTCTCGAAGTAGGAATTCTTGAACTCCGTGCCATTGTCACTGCGAATCGCTCGTAAGGCACCCAGGAGATCAACAGAAAGCCTACTGAAAAGATCTCGAAAAAGTGAAAACGTCTCATCCTTCGAGGCTAAGAAAAACACCCAAGAATACCTCGAGAAGTCATCGACTACGACAAGAATATACCACTTCCCTCCTACTGACTGCACTCGAGCTGATCCAACTGTATCCATGTGGAGCAGCTGTCCCGGTGCATCGGTCATAGTAACTGTGACTGGAGGGTGAGAAGCGGCAACCATCTTGCCGTGCCGGCATGGAGCACAAACTAGATCTTTGACCATTTTGAGCTTCGGCAGACCACGAATGAGGTCGTGGCCGCTAACTCGGGTCAAATGGTCAAATCCGATATGACCAAGTCTCCTATGCCAGAAAGAGAGGTCACAGGACTCAGAAGCAACTAAACACCTGAGAGGATCACCAGAAGACTCAGAAAAATCAGCACAAAAGATCCTCCCAAAACGAGAAATCCCGCAAACAAGACTACCCGAAGAATCAAGAATTTTGCAATTATTTTTCTTGAAGCTCACCTCGAAACCGTCATCGGTAAGCTGAGAAACAGAAAGCAAATTGTACTGCAGTATACTAACCAAGGCAACATCCTTAAGAATAAAAGAGGCATTAATGCGCACAGTACCTTTGGCGATGACGCGCCCAGACGAAGCATCTCCGAAGGTGATCGTCTCATCACCTGGAGCGCGGGCTAGGGAGGAGAACCAACGGGAGTCTCCGGTCATATGACGAGAACAACCGGAGTCTACAAACCAAACCTTCTCCTTCCCTACCCGGCGAACCTGAGTCAAACAGAGAGTAAAGTCTCAGTACTGGGATAAATCAAGAGAGATTTTGGCACCCAATACTGAACAACACGTCGAGCATATGAAGTCGTCAAGCACGACTGACCTCTATCTACCCTACGCTCTCTGTGACTCAAAGAAGTAGAAGGTCTGTGTGCAGACCTGAAGCTGTTGCTAGGTCCGACTGCTATGGGAAAGCGAGTCGAAAGACCGGCAACCTGCTGATCACGCCGTGGGTAACTGTCTCGACGGGGGAAACGAGATGTACCCTCAGGACGGCGGAAGTCACGACCCGGAGCAGCACGAGGACGAAAACCAGAAGACTCAGAAAAACCAAGTCCTCGATGCTGCCCAAACCTGTCAGAAGCAAATCTGGAACTCGTGCTAGTCTTAGGTGCACTCAGGATCTGGGGCTGACCCTGAATACGCCTAAGTGCCTCTGCACGGTCTCTACGCGCAATCCTGTGCCTCTGCACGGTCTCTACGCGCAATCCTGGCGCGCCTGAAGCATCTCTCGATCGAGTGTCCATCCTTCTGACAGAAGGTGCAGTGGTACTTCACCTTCTGAGAGGTGGAAGTAGCACGAAGATGCTTCGCCTTCTGAGAGGCCAAAGCAACAGGTGGAATCACCTTACTGTCAGAGATCCCTTGGACAAAGCCCGCTGATTTGAATTTGACCTCATCAGATCTGGGCTCGACCTCGATCACACCTCCCACTATGGGTCTGAGAATAGCAG
Source organism: Dendrocalamus sinicus (assembly GCA_036346575.1). Lineage (NCBI taxonomy): Eukaryota > Viridiplantae > Streptophyta > Magnoliopsida > Poales > Poaceae > Dendrocalamus > Dendrocalamus sinicus. The sequence goes on from CM070669.1 coordinate 3,243,789, forward strand.
GAGGATGCTTCCTCATATCCTCATAGAAATCATATCCTAGACCTTGATTGAACTTACAAATCTTGGATTGGTCTAGAATAAGATTAAGCTTCTTCTTGCCTCCTACAAATCTCTCGAGAGTGTTCATAAGATACTGACACTCTCCAAAGAGAGAGGTGCAAGAAGAGCAGGGAGAAGAGGGAACAGCAGGAGGTAAGGGAGCAGAAGAAGAACCAACAGTAGAGGAAAGAATGGCTTGTGCACGCACAGCCGACTCTGAGGGGACAGTCCTACTACTAGCAGGTTGGTTCGCGTCTCTAAGCGTCTCATCCTTACCCTGGGGCTTCTCCCCCACACCATCAATCACATCACAACCAGATTGTGGCTTCTCTAGTAAGTCCTTAGTTAGCTTCACACATTTGTCATTCAAAGCAACGAGTTCAAGTTTTAGTTTATCACAACTAATGCATGGTGAGCTAACAGGATCCTTAGTCGCATACTGAGCTATTTTCTTGTTGTTGTCAATCATTTCTTGAAACTGTTTTGAGACAGATTCAAGTTCAGCAGTTAACTTTGGACAATTCAAATATGAATCAATAGGCTCAAGTAAAGAAGCACTCAACTCAGCAATCTTGTGATATGCCCATTTTAGGTTCATCTTCAAGTTATTGCAATTTTCACAAGACTCGGGCAGATCAAGGAGCATGGCATAAGGTCCTCTAGCAGCAATGTCCTTAACCTCACATGAGGTGGGAGAAGTAGTCTCATCAGTAGTAAGTAGGGTAACAGCCATCCTACTCAACTCTAACTCAGCAAGCAGACTAACATTCTCCACCTTAACAATATCAAGCTCGGAGGACACACTATCATGCGAGGTCCTTAATTTCTCCATGTCACCCAACAGAGCACAGCATGTATCACAATCATCACGGGGGGGAGCAGATGTAAGTGAAGTAAGCTCCCGTGATAGTCTATCTACTTCCTTCTCTAACTCAGTACACCTAGCCCTAGCTCTAGCATGAAAACCACCTAGCTTAAGAAAAGCATGATTGAGCTGTCGGGACCCGGAGCAACAACTCCACATCCCTCTGTGTTAATCGCACTATCCCAGGAAAAGCTAGTGCACACAGATTGAACAGTGATACATATCATGCATGATAACCAAACTTTATTATAAAGCAAAAGTACGGGCCTTATGGCCAAGTTTACAATATGGTGGCTTCATGGCCAAACATGAAATAAACAGCGGAAGATAAATGAAAGGAGCAGCCCATCCTGCCTTCCCACAAGGCGAATTGACTGTAAGACGTGGCCTATTCGTCGCAATCCTCAACATAGTTGACGCCGCCGCCCTCTCGCAACATTGTTTATAGCAAGGTGAGCACATAAAGTACTCCACAAGTTACACCAGAAATATAATGATTTGATGCATGCATAAGGGGTTACAAAGGAAGGCATAATGTGGTTCATTTACATAAACAGCATTATTGAATTAAATACAATAACGTAAGTGCAAAAGCTGAATTTGATACAGTATATAAAATCCAGATTTAACAAAATAATAACGTTAGTGCAGGCAACAACCTAACACTAACCTAACCACGGGTATCCCACCCGGACCATCTTTCCAAAAGTTTCACAAATTTCCATAAACCAAATTTTATTAAAACCAAAGTCTAATCCGTGAAAAACCATACTAAGCATGTCCTTGACCGTGGACACGGCTATCCAGGATAGTTTGTTACTCTGCAGAGGTGTACAACTTTACCCACAAGACATGTCCCCCGTTTTGCCACCGGATTAACACACTTCCTTAGGTGTGCGGCCGAGGAGATCATGACAAAGCTGTTCCAATGTTCCATTACCAAATTAGCTACGCCGCCACTAAGGTTTCACCACAACATGAATCCACATGTTGGAGCCCCCTCTTGTGCCATGTGAGACTTCTCATGGCCTAACGCCACGCTCACATTCAGCCTATAGCGAAACTAAAATGGAACTTCACAAATTACTTAGCCAGGTCTGTCCCATACCAGACTTGTGGTAGTACGGTGTGACTTTGTAATAGTATTTCACAGACCGGTCCTTAACTGACTTAGGCACCAACCACATACCCCTTGTGCCTGGCAATCAACATTGTGTCACCAAACAACAATGCATACCAGCAAGCACCCATCACTCTAACCATTAGCCTAAGTCTAAACCAAGTTTTCATATTCTGTTTGAAAATATTTCATAATCATTCTTGACCCACCAAAGTCAAGAACACATTCGAAAACTTTATCATTTTATGTGAAACAATTCTTCCCACCCGAATTATTCTAAGCATGGCTAAGCAATTCCATAAAATGTTCTAGTCAATACTAATGTACCAACTAGGTTTTCATCTATGGTGACAAGGTATGCTTATTCAATTTTCAAGATTGGCCATACACAAAGGAATTGGGTATAACTAGAGTTTAAACCGAATTTAAACTAGATTGAATAAAAGTACGCATGCATATTAATTTAAAAACAACATAACAATTTAAATTACTGGGATCAACATGGTCAAAGGTGTAACTTGCCTTGCTCAAGTCTTGCTGCGATTCGTCAAGAAAAATACTCTCGGATTCGTCGTAATCTATACGCAAAGAACCAAAAGAAATTCAAATAAAATTCAAATAAAATCCAAAAATTCAAAAAGAGTCCAGAAATGGGTAGTTTAGGATTTTAGAAAAATTTAGAAATTTGAACGAGTTAAATCGGAGTTAAAATGAAGAAGTTATGGCCTTCGGAAGTTCTCACGACCACGACAAACGTGATCGGGCGGAGCTACGACCACGGCAAATGCGATCGGGTGGAGCTACGACCACGTAGTCGACTTACGACCACATGGAAGGTTTACGACCACGCAGTCGACATACGACCACACGGAAGGTTTACGACTACGCAGGGAAATTACGACTACGGCCACAGACCAGTCTACGACTACGACTACGAGAACCTCGACTTCGACTACCGAGAGAACCTCGACTCGACTACACAGAGAACCTCGACTTCGACTACGAGAGAACTTACGACTTCGACTACACGAAAACCTACGACTTCGATTACACGAGAAACCTCGACTTTGACTACGAGAGAACTTACGACTACATGGATCTCGACCACGGAAGGGTGTTACCTTCGAAACTAGTTGGCGCGGGGTGGTCGGAGGAATCGGCAGAGTGGCGGAGACGGCGGATGGTCGTAGAGGTTCGATTCACGAGTGGAGACGGTCGGTCGACGAGAAGAAGCGGCGCGCTCGAGTCTTCGGCAACAACGGGCTCGGTGGCGGCGTCGCTCGGCGGAGAGGGAATGGTGGTCGCCGGCGCTGGGGATCACGGCGTCGTCGGCGGCGCGCGAAGAGACCAGGGCGGCGCCAATTCCTCGCCGAGCTCGCACGCGCGGCGGACGAGGAAGCACGGTCGGGGCCGATCGGTTCAGGCGGAGGAAAGAGGTGGCGCGCACGGGAAGGCGAAGGAGGATAACGGGCTCGGGAAGGAGCTTTATAGGGCGGGCGGAGGTAATGGGCTCGCGGAGTTAAGGACTTTAGAAACAGTCACATAACGGCGAGAGGCTTTAAGCCGACAGAAAACGGACGGAGGTGGGGCGGTTACTAGCGCGCGGGCTTAAGGGCCACTAATAGCATCAATAGCCGGTCATTAGGGGAAGTAACCGAAGCTTTTAAAAGCTCGGTTAGGGTGTTAATGGCGGCCGACGGGCTGGGGGAGAAGGGGAGGAGGAAGAAAGGGGTGCGGGCCCCGCTTGTCGGCGAGAGAGAGAGAGAGAGGTGAGGGGAGAGAGGCGGACGGCCGGATTTGAGCCACGTGCACAAAGAGAAGATCGGGCCGTTGGATCCAACCCGAAGGGGTAAGTGGATGGGGACGGCCGGATTAGATCGGCCGGTGGGCGGATGCGATCTGGTGCGCCACGTGTCACCGAGGATTTTGGCTTTTAAATTTCGTTTTAATTTTCAGAAATGCTAGATAACTTTATAAACACTTAAAAAAAATTTAAAGCCCAAAAATTCTAGGAAAATTCCTAAAAATTCCTGGAGGCATTTTAGACTTAGGAAAGAATATTTTTAATTTCATATTTTCAATTAATAGCTTTATAAAATATTTTAGATACATTTTCTTGCTTTAGATTTTGAAATAAAATCCAGATAAATCCAAATAAACTCCAGAAAATCAAATAAATTGCAAATAAAAAATTTTGGGATGTTACATGAGCTGGTCGTAGGTGGGGCTTACCTCGTCCGAGTCGGAGTACAGCTCGCTGTCGCTCAGTTCGCCCTCGAGGGCCATGAAGCACATGCCGGAGAAGTCGTCGCCGCTCTTGGGATCTTGGTCACCCGTCCCGTCGTCGTCGCTTCATCCCTCCACCTCGCTAAGGTCGAGGTCGTCGAACGCGGTGAGGACGCGGTGGAACAGCTTCTTGGCCTTCCCGAAGTCGCGGAACTTCTTCTTGCCTTGAGCAGGTGCTGAGGGCTTCGTGTTGCGGTTCTTGTCGATGTAGTCGTTCTTGCCCGAACCGCCGTAGTCGCCTTTGCCCTTTCCCAGCTTGGGGCAGTTTGCTCGGATGTGGTTGGGGCCACCACACTCGAAGCAAATCACGGGCCCTCCTCTCTTTCTGTCTCTCCTCCCCTTGTAAGCATGGGAGAATCTTCGAGCAAGGAGGGCTAGCTGCTCATCCACAAGCTGCTCTAACTGATCATCAGTTATGTCACGAGAGCGCACAAGGGAGAATCCGCAAGTAGACTCAGAAGAACCGGAAGCCAACGTGGGATCGGTGACTAGGGCCATCGACTGTGACTTCGACTTGCGAGAGACAATGTCAATCTCGTGAGCCTTGAGGCGCGAGTACAGCGCATCAAGAGTCAAAGTCGAGAGGTCCGTGGTGTCCTTGATGGTAGTCACCTTCATCTCCCAAACACGAAGGTCGAGTGCGCGAGCATCCGTCGGCGTTATCCGAGTCGAGTGCGTGAGACCGACCGCTCGGAGGTTGCTCAGAATCTTATGAAAACGCGCAAAACACTCATCCAAAGACTCACCAGCAAGCATCTCAAATTTGTTGTAGTCACGCTTGAACTGGTCCTGTCTCACCGTCTTAATCTGAGTGGTGCCCTCATGGTATGCATCGAGGGTCTCCCAGATATCGAAGGCGGACGAAAGATGAGATATGCGGTCAAACTCGCTACGACTCAGGCCCTGGATAATGATGTTCCTTGCCTTAGCGTTCGCCTCAACATCATGCATATTTCCAGCATTGATGTTCTCATCGGCAGAAACAACAAACCGGACCTTGACCTTGCGCCAGATGGCGTACCCCTGAGCCTGGATGTATGTCTCCATTCGGCTCTTCCAGAAGGGGTAATCCATGCCATCGAAAACGGGCGGCTTGGTCGAGTACTTATCCGTCGCCATGGCTCTTGAGACCAGTTAAGATCTATTGATTAGAGCTAACCGGCTCTAATACCAATTGTTGGATCGGAAACGGCGACAGAGGGGTGAATGGAGCCCTTTTTAAAACGACCCCCTAAATGGAATGAGTGCACACGAAAGAAGCTACTGCTGTCCAAGAATATGTGAACTAAAGCTTCAACCGAAGACACAGCCAAGACTTGAAAGATCAAAACGAATAGAACAAACTGCTGGCCGAAAACATGAACGGCAGGAAATGAAAAGGCAGCCGGAAAATAGATGACAGAAATGAACTCCAAGAACTAAAGCCACCGAAATGAACCACAGTGTAGATGTTATCATTACTGAGATGTGACATTTATCATGGTAATATTTAAAGTTGAGATGGTACCTTTAGTGTGCTGCATTATGATGTGATCGTAGTGCACATATCAAACCATTCAGGTACTATTAATGATATCTTAGTAATGATCAAACATCATACCTCTATTTTAGAGTACATGGTCAAGTAAATGAGCAGTCAACCAGATTTTTGAGCAGCAAAAAGAGGGACCGAAAGCTTCTAAAGTGCTTGAGACTGCATACTGCTACCCAAGTACATACTGCTACTGCTAGCCGAAAAAAAAGTACTTTGCCAAAAGCACTCAAGTGCTAAGAAAAGATCATGCAGTAGATGGAAATGGTTGGCAAACAAAAAGGTAACGTGCAGTAATTGAATTCAGCCAAATAAACAGAGTACAAGGCATGAAAGAACAAAGCATGCAACCAAGCCACTCCGAAAGTCCTTGCAGCCAAGAAATGGATTGCCGAGGAGATACTTGACTGTTGCCCTTCTCAATTCAAGGGAGACCAAAAGAGTTCGGCCAAAAGAAATCAACTAAAAGAAAAAGACATAAAACTAAACTTCAGAGATTTCATTCATGGAAAACAAGGAATACAGAGGAGTCCCGATACGCATGGACATTAGAACAGAGGAATGATTACATGGATTCTCAATCCATCCTCTCCCTCTCAATCCTCAAGAACACCAAGAGCTACACATGCTTCTTGGGAGTTGGGAGGAACACACACATACACACATGGAGAGACCCAAATGGAACCCTAACTTTTATACCCACTCTCTCAAAATTCAGCACACCATCTCCATCTCTATTTATAGCCTCCACTAAAGGGTTCACCAAGTGCTTTACCCATTTAGCTTTTGCGCTTTACCCACAATTCACTTCCTTTAGTGCAGCTTTGCGTTTTTACCGAAACGCCCCTCGCGCACCTTCCAGGAAGCTTCCTCATTCCTTGCCCTGCAAGCCACGCAGCTTCGCCGTCTTCGGCACACCTCGACCGTTCTGACCTCAGTGCCACCTGCGCCTAGTCCGGTCCACCGTGCCTCGCCACGACTCCACCTCGAGTCCACGTTGTCTTCGACACATCCTGACTGTTCTGACCTCAGCGCCACCTGCGCCTAGTCCAGTCCTCCGTATCTCGCCACGACTCCACTCGATGTCCTGCAGTCACACAGACAAGAAATACGTCAAATAGCACCGCTCGACACATGAAAGCATAACTAGCATTATACTTACCCATGAAGAAGTCCAAACCTGTCGAAACATTAGAATATGCATCCTAAACCCATACGACCAAGATTGACCACAGTCCGACCGAGCCCGTTGCACCACACAACGTCAAGGTCCGAACAACCCAAATCAAACTCGACTTAGCTAACCCAATGTCAATAACTCATCATACACACGGAAGGACCTCCTCATGGTCTCTCAGTGCCAAAAACCTGAGACAAGACTTTTCCCAATCACATGTTAATTGTTTTGGAACTGAACCAAAAATCAAATCTTGCATCACGTTTTGTACCTATCCATGTACAAGTTGCTTGCTGTGTGGGCTCTGCCGTGATATAATATTCCCAGGCATGTTTCATTTTGTTATATGAGTTGTTAGGACATAGGAGCTTGGACTTCTGCTGTAGAAAGTGATATTTATTGGATGGTACTTCTACAAATGCTCCCACAACAAAAAAAGAGCAAAGCCGTTTGTAAACAGATTTCCAAGATATGCATGCCATGAAAAGGTATGCAAAGCCGTAATATGTTTGATATTTAGCATGAGGGATGGCATACCTTTCTTCAATGATATTCGTACTAGTTTACATTTGAAAGAGAGTTCCATAGCAACTCGCAATGATTTTAAATATACCCAGACACTACTCATGATGATACATTAGATGAGGAGTAAGCCTTGATACCATGATTATGCGACCCAGAGCTCATCTAGTGTAAGTTCACTGAAATTTCTTGGAAAGGAACCAGGAGGCTGATGATGGATAAGTGTCTGGTACGCCTCCTGCATTGTTGGCCTTGCCTGTGGAGAAGCTTGCAGGCACGAAAATGCCACCTTCACAAGGAGAACTATGTCTGCCTCTTCTGTCATGGTTGGTGCTAAAGGTCGTTGGTCTAGGATTTCTGTAAGTAGCATATGCTGCTCGCTTGATGATGCAAGGTGATGCAGTAGATCTCTTGGATGCTTCCCCATCAACACCTCTAGCACCACCACACCGAAGCTATACACGTCACATTTCTCTGTCACAACAGATGTGTAGGACAACTCTACACAAAAAAGAGGCAGAATTAGGGATTTCTGGATGGATGCAAATACTTTTGGAGTGAGGAAAGTGTGTACCTGGAGCTATGTAGCCATATGTCCCTGCTAGTGCACTCGAGTTTGATGAATCAGTCATTAAAATCCTTGCGCTGCCGAAATCTGAAAGATGACCCCTGAAATTTGTATCAAGTAAGATGTTGTTGCTTGTGATATCTCGGTGGATTATTGGTGGATTGCAGTCATGGTGCAAATAAAGTACCGCTTGAGCCACATCTTTTGCAAGAGTAGCTCTCTTCTGCCAATTTAGTTCCTTGGCTAGTTCCTTATTCTCTAAGGTCATATGAAGGCTTCCTCGCTGAATATAGTCGTAGACAAGAAACTTATACTCTGGATGGGAGCAGAATCCGTACAATTTGACAATGCTTCGCTGTCGGATCTGTGATAAAATTTCCATTTCACTACGCAATCTTCTTTCGTCATTCAACTCCTCTTCAGTTGGATGAAGCTTCTTGACAGCAACGAGCTGCCCATCCTGGAGTTGTGCTTTGTAGACCTTGCCATATCCCCCTATTCCAATGACGTACTTATCATCGAAATTTTCTGTTGCCCGGATGATATCCTCAAAAGCTAGTCTTCCATCAAAATTCCATACAGAGAATACATGTCTGCTCTCAACAGTAGCATTTTCTTGTGGTTTTCTCTTATTGTGAGTGAATATTATGACACCAACAGTTGTAAAAATAATGGCGGAACCCACAGCAAGAAAAATTGGCAGCAGCAAACTAAGGGCCTTTCGTCTATGGCGACTAGATGCTAGAGTTGAATAACAAGCAGGAATGCCTGAGAGATTACCACATAGACCTTTATTGTGGAGAAACCAGCCTGCCGAAGCATTTTGAAATACACGTCCTGCTGGGAGTGGTCCTTCCAAGTTGTTGTAGGACACATCAATCGTTGATAGGCTCAGCATGCTTGCGAATGAGGTCGGAATGCTTCCACTGAACTGATTCTGGGATAAATTCAAAGATTCTAGCATCTGCAATCCACCAAGTTGTCGTGGCAACACACCATTGAGTTTGTTATTGCTGACATCTAACATGATCTGTAGGCTTGCTAAATTACCAACTGCACCAGGCAAATCCCCACTGAAGTTGTTGCTGCTGATCTTCAAGAACTGTAGTTTGATGCAGCCCCCCAGTTCTTGAGGTATTGATCCACTCAAGTTGTTTCCTGATACATCTAGGTATTCTAAATTGCTCAGCTTTCCCAGTTGTGGGGGTAAGGATCCTGATAACTTATTCAACGACAAATCTAGGCTATATAGATTTGTTAAATTGCCAATTTCTGGTGGAACCGCGCCACTGAGATTATTAGAATTGAGTTTTAATTCAACTAGATCGGTCAATTTAGAGAGAGTTGGAGGCACTGCACCCGAGATCATATTTGCTGATAAATCTAGTAACGCTAGCTGGGAGCAGGAACCCCAGTTTGGTGAGATCTGCCCAGAGAGCCTGTTTGATGTCAACCATATCTTCTTGAGTCGTGGATACACTCCAAAATCTTGAGATATATCTCCTGTTAGTTGGTTCCATTGAAGGGAAAGTCGAACCAAGCTAGTACATGTCTTCAAGCTCCTTGGAACTGGGCCATCGAACATATTCGAAGAGGCAAAGAAAAACTGGAGTCTGCCGCCCGCACATATATTCGCGGGCAGAGGTCCTGAAAGGAAGTTATCTACTAGGCCAATGTTAACTATGTTTGTGAGATTTCCAAATTCCTGAGGAAGTGAACCGGTTAATTGGTTACCACTCATGATCAGATATTGGATGTCTTGTAAGTTTCCGAGACTTTTCGGTATTTGGCCAGAAATTTGATTCTGATCCAAAGACAAAATTTGGAGCTTCACCAGGTTGCCAATTTCATGGGGGATGGAATTGGTTATCTGATTTTCATTAAGCATTAGTGTTACTAGCTCGGTAAGGTTTCCTAAGCTAGCAGGAATCATGCCAGAGATCTGGTTGGTGGCCAGGATCAAAGACTGGAGATTTAATAGAGAGCTGATGTCGGCTGGGATGGTGCCATGGAGACTGTTGTTGCTGAGGTCAATATATGTGAGGAATGGGAGAGCGGAGAAGTTGAGCTCACCAAGCTGGCCATGGATGCCGGCATCCGGCAGGGAGATGTTGGTCACCGCCAAGGGCGCGCGGCGGCCATGGCGCACAGCTCTGCACATGATACCAGTCCAGTTGCACGGGCTGGCGCTGTCCTGCCAAGAGCTCATCTGCACCGGTGAGCTTCGAAGAGTAGATTTCCAGTGGAGGAGGGCCATCTGTTGGGACCGCAGTGACATGCCCCCATGATGCACGGCATGCCCCTGCGAGAGAAGAAGGCATGGCAAAAGCAGCAGTAGGTAGAGGTAGAGCAGGGGTGGTGTTGAGCAAGATTTCATCTTGCTGCACAGTGCTTTCATTTGGTGCAACTCCAGATATTTAAGCAGCGTGTCGCCCATTGTCGAGGAAATATTGCAGGATCATCAATCAGAACAGAAAAGGAAAGGTTGGCTGGAAGCTGCGTGTCCTTGTTGGTCTTCTTCAATGTCACCATCTCACCCCTTTTTTCTTCCCTTCACAGCTGCTGCTGGATGACTTTTTCATCTACCAAATTCATGTAGCTGATCCGCTAGCAATATGATGGTGCAGGATGGCAACTGATCGTCATTTTAAATATAGTAGGTTCGTCGATGATGATCAGAAAAACATGAATAATTGTATATTGCAATGGAACTTCTCTCTCAAATTTACTATTTTTCTGATTTTTCAATATGCTAACATAGTAAGAAAGCAAATAAACAAAAACAGCGAAAGAGAGAAAAAATATTTTTCTTGGGTACTATAGCAGATTATTGTAGCAGCCGATTAAAAATTCATGTCGTCGCTTTCATTGGCGCTGCACACTCTTTTGACCGAAGGTTGCATGCCGCGCGCTGCTGCTGTTGACAAATTAAAAAATCAAACGTCACTTCCGCTGCATGATTTCGCTTGCGAGGAGACGGCTGCTACCTCCGCTTTGCTCTCTTGAAGATTTTTTTCACGCGCTCAAAACATGTGAAACGGAGGCTCGGGACAGCGCGAAGCCAAAAAGTCGCACCGCCGCCGTTGGCTCTTTCTTATGAATAGATCTAATTTTTATTTCTAAATTAATATGTTTGTAGCTATAAAATATCTTTATAGTACTTCTTAAATTCTAGCATAAAAATTATATCGATCCAATCTTAGAGTTAGCCCCTAACAATATCTCTCTTTATAGTCTAGAGCACAAATAAATTTTTATACAGTTCCAACAAATAAGGAATCCGAAATCTTTACTAACACGATTTTTCAACTTTTGTCACTACTTAATTTTGGATACTCCAAATTATCACGTGCCGTAGCCTCTGGACTGCACCTCCGTAGCTCCAACACGCATCATCATCTTTGATATCAACACGTCCCAACTTAAGCACGACCGGCTCCTCCAGTAGCCTTGACCCTCTAGATCATGACTTTACACGGAGTCATCTCCCGGTCCTCACCGTAAACCACAATCACCTCCGAGTTACTCCACACATGCAAAGACCAAAGCAATATCTTTTTTCGGTGCAAATTCTTTTCAACTTGACCGACATGAGTTTACACAAGCCACATGCCTCAAATAACATCAATGAATAACATTGTCAATTATTCATCCTCATAAACATTCTAGACTTAGCCACATAGTCAAATAATATCTCCCTTATTGAATACATTGACAACACTTTAAGATAACATGACTTCAAACAGGTCTAAATGAAGAACTGAAATCGAAAAAGTATTTTAAGCCGCAAATCTCTTACAAAGTATACCGAAAAGCATTTAACATTTTAAACCACAAATCTCTCCCCTTTTGGTGATGTAAGCATCAAGGCACAAAAAAAAGAAATAACAAAGAGAGAACTCACATCCAAATATCATTGATCCAATTTTTTAAAGAAAAACGCACCATGAAAACTTAAAAGGTTTTTTTAAACCAATTGAATTGATGTGTATAACATTATGCTCTTATAAGCTTGCCCGATCAAAAACATGCATATATAACAAAGCAAGTGTAACGCCCCGACCAAACCCTTGAGCCCAAAATGCTACCACGGCTCTAAAACTGTACCATTTACATCTAATGTTGATAGAATCCGACAACTCCTATGTTCCACTCAACGACATGATAAGCACACATGCTTACCGGTGAGCATTGAGGTAGCAGTATCCAATTACCAACTATCAAAAGAGATATATAATCCACACTATATGAGGTGTTTCCAACAAGACACAATTTTAATGCTAACTACCAAAGCATGCATTAAAGTTGGATTATAACAACTAGAAGTGATATGTGAATAACTGTTGCACATGGGAATATACGAGTGCTACTCCCACCCATACATGTCACCTTCACCATACACCTAAAAAATAACAACAAAGCAAGGGTAAGTCCAAAGACTCAGCAAGTACATAATTATATAGTGGTGACCGACAATAGAAATTCAGTGAACTCTGTATCCAAGATTTGTAAACACAAACTATGTAATTGTCAGTAAATCACATATCTGTAAAACTGTAACATAAGCTCTGCAACTGTTCCACTGTCCCCTGTTTCTTTCATGCAGTGCAATACAATGCAGTGCAATGCCATGTCCACATGCACATTCTGAGCTCATACCAATATAGCTGAGTGTTCACCCGTCGATGAACCACCCTTGCCCCGTCCTCTTTCAGACGGGTCTCAAACTCCACTCCTGTGGAGCACCTACCGCAGTAGGTCTTACTCATGAGCACTCCAAATTAGTCATATAGCTTTCTCAACGACCTGGCATATGCACTCCAGACTAGCTATATGACTTTCTCACTACCCTAGCTCATATGCAATTTACATGATGCAACATCCTTTCAGCATTCACAATTAGCTCTACACAAACTCCACTCCTGTGGAGTGCCTACCAAAGTAGGTCTTTATCTTTCCACTATTGTGGGATGCCTACGCGAAATAGATCTTTATCCTAGTACTCCGGGATGCCTACGTCATAGCACGACGCAACCCTCTTTCAACATAACAATCAACCATAAGCATCTCTCCAATCAACCACAGGCATCTCTTGTTACAGTATAATCAACAGGGATATCATTTCATACAACAACAACAATGTCTTTTGTCCCAAACAAGTTGGGGTAGGCTAGGGATATCATTTCATAAAATGACATAAAGCATAGCATAAAACAAGTACCAAGCATTCATCACAATCCACTATTCTACCATGCACTTGCAGTCCTTAACGCATCATAGCAATACATGCACACATACGAATGGCAGTGTTCCTACGTGCAAAACCAACACATACTACACTCTTTCACTAATTATCGTCTTGCTATTCCAGGTGCTCGAACAACCATGTCTTTCAAACTCGAAACATAACATATCAAATATTCTGGGTTTGGTAATCTACACCACTTACTCTCATCGGCCTGATTGTCTCAATTTTCAAACTACATAAATTAAACCATCGTTTCCAGTCCCGATAGCCATGTTATCCCATACCGGTTGTGGCCGTCTCGAAGACATCCCCCAAACCATACCACTAAACTCGGTGTTCCAACCTTCTATAGAGCTCTAGCAAGAGCCTACATTAATTAGTCTACACTAATTAACCCATACCGCTTAATCCATACTAATCATTCACTTATTTCATTATACACACACACACTAATTAGTCAACACTAATCATCATGGGGTAGGCCGCGGTAGCTAAGTGAGCATGGGGTAGGGGAGAGAAAATCTATTTTTGCCTCCTCCCCCATGGGTCTCTCTCTTGTATGGGCATCGGTGTGGGTCGGGCTGGGCCAGAACCAGCCCAGGTGTTACAGCAGGCCAACAAAAGCTTATTATAATATGATTAAGCAAATTAATGTACATGACAGACCTACACAAAAATGACCAGCTAAGTTAAATATCTCACTAAATAAGATAACCATATAAAAATATAGATTTAAATCTAGATGCTAGAATAAAGAATTGAGTAAGCCACTAGTGCCAAACGGAAGCACAAATCTTAACATAGATTTACATAACTCAACACATAGCACTTTATTATTAATACTTGATTATGGCTTATCTTAGTAAAGCACATTCTATACTGGGAGCCATCTACAACGATTTTCTGAGCTTTAGCCTAAATTAATTTTAGTACATTTATAATGATCTTTTTGAGCCAACTTGAATCACATTTCATTAATCGTAGCATCTCAAGCCTTACTTTTTGATCATGCCAAGCCAAAAAGCTTAAGGTTTTATAATCTCAGTCATAAAACTTCTCCAAGTTCATGCCTAGTGGAATGGCAAGCCGTCTCGTGGGAACAAGTTGTTGAGATGAATACATAATTAGCAATTTCACCACAATATGCCACATGTATTTCTAAAAAAGCTAAAAGTAATTCAAAAAAGAACTAGAATGACTCAAACTTAGCCTTGACCTAGAATCTGGATTTAATTAGGTATTTAAACATAGCACATCTCAAGAAGTAATCACTCTAATTAAAATTTAACCAAAGAATTCAGCTTTACTATGTTGTTTGCTCAAGTTGATAAAATTTAATAAATAGCTAATTATGGCCTTGCAAAGCTACACATGTAAACTTATGATCAACAAAGCTCAAAATACACATCATGACTTGTTTCGTGATTATTGCCTTAGATAATAATTCAAGTTCTCAAAAATAAGAATGAAAACAAGCATTTACAATACTATATAAAAAGCACCCCTCTCAGAACAATCCCATTGGATGACATACCCCTAACTCACTTCGAAAACGAACAAATCGAGAAGTATCAAGTGGTTTAGTGAGAATATCAGCAATTAAAGCATCATCCTTGAGAATGAATTTATCATTAATGTGCACTGTACATTTAGACATCACATACCTGTTGAGGCATCCCCAAAAGTAATCAACTCATCACTGGATGCCTTAGTAAGGGAAGAGAACCATCTTGAATTACTGGTCATATACCTAGAATAACCTGAATCCACTAGCCACATGTTCCCCTTCCTCATTAGTTGTACCTACATCACATGGAACATTGGTATCACAGTACTAGGGTTAGTGACATAAGATCTAGGTATCCACTACTAAGACACACGACATGGAGGAACAACAACAAAACTAGAACCAAAATTACGTGCATGTAGACAATCAAAACGTCAAAAGGAATGTGAATTATTTGAATTATATCCCAATCTAGCACCTGAAGAAGATCTAACATCATCATTAAAGTTCTCCAAAAAAAACTAGCTTTTGCATTAGTTCTAGGAACAAAAAAGGTTGCACATTTTTGTCTTAAATTATTCAATCTTTTTCTTATTCTCTTTCTTAGCACGTCTAAAATAAAATTCATGCAAGTGCTCATCTCTTTCACAGTAGGTACAATAAAATTTAACATAATTAGAATCCTTTTGAGATGATGAGCTAGCATCTATAGCATTATTCAATGAATTTTGCATAAAATCAGCAAATTTAAACACAATTTTATGATGCTCACATTTTGTTTCAATTATCCCACTTCCAGTGACCTTAACAACCTTATTTGAGTTAATCTTGGTATAATTAGTAGCATTAAACTCTAGACCGGTGTTTTTCACACTTGTTTTTGACTTGTCTAGGAACATATTTAGATTTTTTGGGAAAAAATATTTCTAAAGTGTCATTAAGATACTCATTTTCTCTACCTAAAGTGGGACAAGTTGTGCATTTAACAAGTTCATTCACAAGATTTTTAGAAGAACTAGACTAAGCCAATCTTTCTTTATTAGCAAAATCATTAAGTTATTTAGCCAAAACTTCTATTTTTGTGCTAAGTTTAGGACAATTAGAACAAGAAGATATATCATGATAAAGCATCTGTTGAATTGATTCCTGAAAAGAATTACTTCTATCTTCTAGTAATTCATAATTAGAGTAAGGCTTAGATTGAGCATTTGAAATACTTGAGTGTAAATATATAGAAGAACTAAACTTGAGCTTTTCAATTTTATCATTTGTAAATTTTAATTTTTCATCACAAGAGTTATGTGCCAATCTTAATTCATCAAGTTTAGTAATTACATCATTAAGTTGAACCAAGTTTGATGTATTAATTATTCTAGCAGACTTCAATTCAGAATGTAAAACTTGACAAGATTCATCATCAGGAATAGAAACTTTAAGTCTATTAATTTCATAATTTAAGCTCTCAACAACAAAATCATAATTTTTATTTTTTTATACTTTTTGAGTTCCTTTGTCAATCTAAGCGCAACATGGCATACATCTATATAAAAAGGTTTTACCTCATTAGGATCACTATAGAGATTATCATTGTTGAGTTTCTCATTGTTTGCCATAAAACACATCTCTATTAAGTCCATCTCTTTTGCCTTCTTGCTATTGTCCTCATCGTCGCTTGTACAATTATCATCACTCAAATCAATCTTATCAAGTGTTAAAAGTATTTTGTTAACTGTTCTATGATAATTGTGCTTCTTGCTTGAGTCAATCTTGAATTGAGAGCGACGAGTTGGTGCCTTGTCATCCTTAACCTCCTTGTCCCTCAATTTGGGGCAATTCATCTTGATATGGTTTGGCTCACCACATTCATAGCATTTAATTGGATATCCTCTCCGTCTTGATCTAATGTTGTTAATTACCTCGGTCACCCTATTGGAGAAAGTACAAGTTGCTCTTCTAGAATCTTCTCTAACAGTTCATCTAAATTAGAACATAGTGCAGACAAATAAACAATAGAGGAACTAGAAGAACTACGAACTTGGTTAGTCACTAAACCAAAAGAATTAGACTTGTTTATCCTGACCAACGCATCAATCTCATGTGTTCTCATCTTGGAATAAAGATCATTCAAAATAAGTATTTTCATGTTAACAGAATGATTAATAGTAATGACAAACAAAATGATTAATAGTAGTAACTAACACATTCCAAACAGATATATCCAAAACATTTAAGATTTGACGAGCATTGTCAAAATTAGAGTATATGACATCAACATATTGCAAATCACTAACAACTTTATTAAAGCGATCCAAAAATGCATGTACTAATTCTCGAAGTTTCATCTTAAATTTAGAGTACTTCTTTTTAAATTGGTTCTGATGAACATCTTTAGCTGACTTAGAACCTTTATGGTAATCAACTAAGGTAGTCCAAATTTTATTAGCAGATTTAATATGAACAATTTTAACAAACTCGTTTCTACTTGGACCTTACCAAAAAAATATTTATAGACTTAGCATTAACTTCAACATTAGTAATATTTTCTGTAGTAACACAGGAGGCACTACATATGAATTTTTAACTTTTTGTCAAATAATATTACCTTGTGCTTGTAAAAAACCTCCATGCATGTTTTCCAATAGATATAATCCAATCCATCGAAAAATGGTGGTTTACTTGAAAAACGATCTTGATCTGATGCCATTGCATCCTGCTTTGATACCACTTGTAGGATTATTGATGGTAATTAGAGGGGGTGAATAATTACAATCTGTAGCGGAACCTTTTTCTCAAATCTTAGCACAAAAATTGTATCTATCCAGCCTTAGGGTTAACCCCTAACCCCATCTCTATTTATTATCTATGGTCCAAATAAGTTCTTATCCAATTCCAACAAATAAGAGGCCCAAAACCCTTACGTAACACATGTTTTTTAACTTTTGTCACTACTCTATTTTGGACACTCCAAAATTGTCACGTGTCGTAACCTCCGGACCGCACCTCCGTAGCTTCAACATGCATCATCCATGTTTGATCTCCATGCATCTCAACTCGAGCACGACCGTCTCCTTCAGCATCCTTGACTCTCTGAATCATGACTTTACACCAAGCCATTTTCTGGTCCTCGTCGTAGACCACAATCACCTCTGAGCTACCCTACACATGCAAAGACCAAAGCAATATTTTTTTCCCGGTACAAGTTCTTTCCAACTTGATTGACATGAGTTCACACAAGACACACGCCTCAAATAGCATCAATAAATAACATTATCAATTATTCATCATCATAAATATTCTAGATCTAGCCGTATGATCTAACAAAGATGATCCAGCTGGCAGTTCAGAACAAACATTTGTGATTGAGGACACACCATGATTCGTTGTGTAAATGTCATAAGCTGAACTAGTCTCATAGGTGCGGCGTCACGCCGCGCCAGCCACCGTGTGTACTGAAGTAAAAAGAGGAGATAATTCGTGAGGGGTTTTTTTAAAAAAACCGAGGGCGCATGTGTATTTTCGGAAAAGTCAAAGGCCTTTTTCGTAAAAAACCGAGGGCACATGTGTATTTTCGGAAAAGTCAAAGGTCTTTTTCGTAAAAAAGCGAGGACCTGTACGTAAGTAAACGAGGACCCGTACGTAATTTAGAAAACCGTGGGGGGCTATCCTGCAAAGTGGAGGGGCTAAAAAACTGGCAGGGACCTTTTTGCGAGAACCAAGGGCCTTTACGTAATTTTCGGAAAACACAGGGGCTTTTTCGCAAAACTGCCCCCCCGACCGTACGCGAATTTCGCCGCCACGCGCCGGCTGAGGGAGCGCTGGGGGCGATGTGGACGCCCTCAGCGTGCGCGCTTTCCGCGGGGAGTAATAGGGAGTGATGTGTAAAGAAACTAAATGTCTAATTGGTACCTGAATTGACTTCATCACAACAGCTATACTCATATGCTTATATATTTCAAGCAGAATGCATGAAGCATCTGAATTTCCTTTCTTCCCCTTCAGTTTCATTGTTTCAGAGGTTTCCTGAAATCTCCTAGTTGTTTAATGGAAGATGAGCCAGATACGTGTGATGCACGCATTTACATTGGAATAAATTTACATCAGAAATTGCTTTAGGTATTTTCTTAATTGTTCTATATCTTCTCTACTATTGTTTTTTCCAGAAGATTAGCACCATTTTAAAAAAAAAGAAGATTAGCACCTTTCTTTGTATGGGGTATCCTTTGAAAATTTTCCCTTTTGTGATGTGTGATTGCATTTTTCATTTGGTATAGTCAAGCACATATGAGTTAAGATCCAGTTCTGCTCTGAACCTTGTAGTAGGTGGTTTTTGTTAGTGGAAATCGGAAGTATCTTTGTGCAAAAAAACGAAAGTTAAGATCCAGTTCAATTTTGATTTGAAAGATAAGACACACATTATCATATATGTGGAGTATATTGTGAACACAGTCTCTTAGAAAAATGTTCTAGTTGCTAGACTTTCCCTGCAAAGCTGTTGCTAAGATCAAATTCAAGAGACTGCATACTGTATTAGTGGTATATCAGAGTGATGGTTTCTAACATCATATTTGATAAGAGGTCTTTTGGCCAGGTAGACATTATTATCAGCATAGAGAAAATATTAGAGCTCTTTTACAGTACTTTAAAATGAATATGAACTGTCTAATCATTGTGATCCAATGGTTCAAATTAGTTATGATTTAGTTATACTACCACCTATACTACTAATAGTAGAATCTTGAAAGGGGTAAAATTGTAAATGAAACAGTGTTGGTCACTGAATTGAGGATGGTGGGTGTCACCTGGTTACCGGCGTAGGCCTCTGGCTCCACCATCAGCCCCTAGGCGCGCACCTCGATTGTCTAAAGCGCCATCCCCACACTGCATGCAATTGATGGAAGAAGAAAACGATGTCACATATATACATGGTTGAAAGACATAGACATCCATACATGTATGTGTTGTGCATGCATTATCCATGCGAAGGGTTTAGACCGGTCAAAACGGTCCTTGATCTTGAACAAGAACCACTCGTTGTCATCGCCGGTGAAGCAGACCAACCTCTTCACGAGGAACTTCGCCTCCAGCTCCACCATGGCGGCCACCTTCTGTAATGATTCTGACAACGCAGAAAGCGAACATCAAAATCAGGATCAAACGCCATGAACTTGGACACCTACATTTACTTAGGCAGTGCTGCGAGGTCACCAATTACATGAGCTCCACCATTGATGGCTTCACCTAAGTGCGGAGAATAGTGGTAAGCGCTTCAAGCTCTGACATCGGCCGATTGTGGCGGCCGACGTGCTCCAGGGTCGGGTGCTCCTTGATGATCTCACGAAGCAGGTAGTGCCTGGTGCGTGTGCAGCGCAGGGTATGGAGAGGCGATGGGACAGAGGGAATGAAGATGCAACTATGGTCTACACATAGATGTTTATATGAGTTAGTCCAAAATATTCTTCCAAAAAAACTAGGTTAAAACAAAAGTCTATAAGGCCTTCGCAAATCAACGGTTAGATTTTTATTTCTACTACCAGTATAATGTAATGTAAATATCCTAATATTAAGGTAGAAAGCCCTAATGTGATATTGAAATTTATTATTTATTTTTTATAGGAACGATATTGAAATTTATTAAACATTACTAGGGACTATATAAATGATACCATAAGTCCATGATCTTTCTGCCATGACCATTTAGCTTTGTAGAATTCCAGTGCATAGATGGTACATAGAGGTAATCATGGAGATGATTATATCACTTATATGTTTATGATATTTTGAATAATATGTTATTTTGTCCTTAAGTGGGATGATTATGTGGGACAATTATGATTTACGGATCAACACATGTATTAAATGATGATCATATTTCATAGATCATTGATATAGGGATATTAAATCAATAATGTGGACATATGTTAGAGAACATAGTGTTGGATTGACCTACTATAAGACACTATGAAAATTGTTATATTCTTAAGTGTCATCAGTTGGTCTCATACATAGTGTATATAGAATCCTTAGACCTGAGATCGCCACAGTTTTCCACATGTGTAATAGTTTATATAGGTGTTGCCAAACACTACTCCATAACTGGGTGGTCATAATGGTAGTTTTCGAGTTTACTATGAAATATGCGAAAGAATGTGAGCGATTAAGATGGAATTTCCCCTCCTATATAACGGGAGAGATATCCCTGAGCCCCTCGATATGGTTCGATTAAGGAAGTGCATGGCTATGTCGAATGTGGTTGAGGAGTCAATTATAACTGAGTAATCCACTACAAGTTCGAGTGAAGGATCGAGCTATCACAGGATAATACGCTTCTCGCCTAGAGTTCGATTTGGTGTCATGAGGCAAAAGGGATCAGTACATAAGCACTATATAGCTTCATTCGATAAGATTTTTATGTATATTTGATAGTCGTTATGTCTTGCTAGATACCACTATCGATTTATGGATCGGAAAAGAGTTTTCCACATAGGGCCAAATACACATGAACCTAAAGGTCACACACTTAAACAGGTCAAAACGATAAGAGTCTGGATGATAGATACCGAGTGCAATATGATCTTTACTCATATTGGATCCGGTTAGAGGTTCTCTGAGTAGGATACGATCTCTACTCGTATTGGATAAAGATCCAGCCTAAGGCTTTCTAAGTTGATTACAATATCTGATTGTATTGGATAAGGATTGAGAGACCATGTGGTCTAAATCCCAAGTTGGTGATGAGTAATTGACACGTGGTTTGGTTAGAGTGAGTTTGGTTTGAGTGATTCGTGCCATTTTGGCATTTGGCGAGGTCGGGTTATGATTAGACAGATTTGACGCGTGGTCGTCTTCCCGGTTGGTCATTTGGGCCATTTCTCGCTTGAGTAGGATTTGTTGGTACTAATCATGTTTATATGCTTTGTGCCGTGCTATGCGATGTGGTTTTTGTCTGTGATGGATGCAAGACGTCGAGTGGAGTCGTGGCGAGACACGGAGGACTGGACTAGGCGCAGGTGGCGCTGAGGTCAGAACAGTCGGGATGTGTCGAAGACGACGTGGACTCGAGGTGGTTGCGAGGCATGCGAGACAAGAAACGCAGAAGCTTCCCGGAAGGTGCAGCAGGGGCGTTTCGGTAAAAGCGCGAGGCTGCAAAAGGAAGCGGGTTAGCGGGCAAAGCATGGAGGGGTAAAATGGGCAAAGCAAAGTGTAAACCCATCAAGGAATGCTATAAATAGGAGTGTGTTTCCTGGTTGTTGGCAAGACTTGGAGAGGGGTTTTAGGGCTTTTGCTTTGTGCTTTAGTGGTGGAGAAAATGGGTGTAAGAGTTAGGGTTGTGTTCTTGTTCTCTCTTAAGCATGTATGGGGTTGTTGAGTTCTTGTGATGAGTGGCAATAGAAACCTCATGTAATCATCCATGTCTTTGCTAATATATTTCAGAGTTTGGTTTGTTGATTTCTCTCCTCTGTGATGCTATCTTTTATTTGTTTAAGCCTTCTTGCTCCTTCCTTTTTGATTTCTAGCTTGAACTCTTGGCCAGCATTAAATGATTGAAAATTACTTTTTTTGGCCAAAGGGAGTGTGATTCGGCAGCCAAGCATTTATGTTTTTGTTTTGGTCAACCGAGATCTCTTTTTATGCCATCCGATTTCATCTCTGGTTGCCATCCGATTTCTTGGTTTCTTCGGCTTGTGCTAGCATGTTTGCCGATCTGCAGTTCTCTGCGTTTTCTCCTCAGAGCTGAACTTCCTCTCTGTACTTTGCTTCAATTATTTCGGGCAGCAAGCAGTAGTTTCCTTCGGCTAAAGGCAAAGAAGTTTTCACTCTTTTTGGCTTGCGGCAGTGAAGATGGGTGCAGCTATTTCTTGCGGTTGATCCCTCAGCAGATACAAGTGATTTTTGTGCCTCTTTTGCCTCGGTTGCAGTAAGCAGCAAGTTAGCTTTTTATTTTTTTTAGTATGCAATCAGTTTCTCCAGGAATCAACCAAGTACTAGTTGTTTGGCTTGCTTCCTTTCGGTTTGGGCTGCTGCAAATTAGCTTTATCTTTTCAGTTTTTGTCTTGGTCGGCAAAAGGCTTTTTATTTCTTCTGGAGACTGCAGATAGCTTCATCCAATATAATCTCTAAGCTATATAAAGGGCTTTGAAGTGAACGACATTCACCCCCCTCTGTCGCCATTTCGGTCTTACAAGGATCTAACTGGATGCTATATAAAGGGAGGTGCAGGGGCTAAGGAGACATCTCAAGACACACCCATCAAAACCCTAGCCGCCACCTCTTATAACTCCTGTTGTGCGCGCTGGTACTAGCATACCGATGCACACGTTCCATCCTTGGACGTGTGGACCTCGATAGAGACGCTGTTGTGACTGTGACGCTGATTGGGATGATCACGAAGAGGAGACAGTTGGCCAAAGGATGATCGAATACTTTTATTACACTGATGTGCGTTTCCTTGAACTGGCCGCTTTAACTATATTTACGCTGCACTGCGCGTCTAGTGATAATAATCTATGATCTCTTACTCGTATGGCTTCCTAGTTTACGCGGTAGAAAATTTTAATCTGTGCTAGTGTAGTCTATCTATATCCTAACAATGAGAAATGACTTGATGTAGCACACAGATAAAATTGGTTGGGTAGTATAAGTACATTGAAGGGTGCAGTGGGAAGCAATTGGTCAAGTAGTTTTGGTCCAATATTTCGTTTAGCACTGCATGATTCCCTCCATTAACTGCAAGAAATTGCAGCACGTCTTTTCTGGATGCTTTCCTAACACTTCACCTCTAGCGTGTGTATGCTTCTTGCTATGCCAAGATTTGAAGCGTAAGCCTTGAAAGTAGTGACACACAAGATTGGCAGCCCAATTAGTTTTGCTATGTCATCATTTCCTTAAGATGGTACATAAACAAGAAAGTTGCACTGTGGACGATAGTGGAATCCATATAGTTTGGCAATATTACGTTGTCACATCCTTGTTTAGACTTTTGTTTCATTATGTGATCTTTTGTCTTCATGAATTTCTTCTTCCATCGGGTGAAGGTTTTTTTAAGCGTGCCACCATGACTTGTACTTTGTAGGATCAATTATCCAATGGTAGAGCAGCAAAGAAGTCCAGATTGTGTGTCCCATTGCCGGTGACTTGGAAAAATTGACTAATTGAGCACCCAAATAAAGTCTATTCACGTGTGGAATTGAGAAGTTAAGAAAGGAAAGATGTCTCCCAACCACAGGTGAGTTGATTTGGAACTGGGTCAATAATGAAATTCTGTGTCACTTTTTGTAGCTCTTAACGCACTAGAAACGTTTTGTGTGTGTGTGGTGAAAATCGACGTACGGGTTATCAGGAGTTAGGAATTCTGTTCTGGAAAGTGGCATTTTTAGATGACAATGCTAGCTGTAACAGGCGTAAGAGCAACTCCATCCCATTAATCATTTCTCCCTCTCTACTTCCTAGGATGAAGAGGCTAGCTATTATTTTCAGCCCTCTATTTGAGTTAGCATTCCAATAGCCTAGCTATTTGAGAAGCGAGTGAGGAGGCGCTCGCCAAATCTAGCTAGCGGCCGGGAGAAAATAGCGACTCGATAAAAATGAAGAGGAGGATAAAGAACCGGTTGGAGTCCATTTCTTGAGTCATATTAGGTAAATATACAATGAAGAGCAGGATAAAGAACCGGTTGAAGATGCCCTAAGACAGGAAAACAGAGCAGCCATGCTAGAATGCTCAAAGCACCATTTGATTTGTAAATAGATTTCCATGCTATGCAAATAGGTGTCACGTGAGCTTCTTGCTATTTAGTAGAGTAAAATTTCGTCAGTGATTTTCCTACTAGTGATGATACCTTATATTTGTGACTCATTTTTGGTAGCTTTATGTACGTCCAACATTGATGCAGAGTTTTCCTTTTGAAGTTAAGACTTGCAGTCCACTCCGTGGTGCTTATGGAAAACATCTAGTCTAACATGGTAAACATGACAGACTTCTACATATATTTTTATGACATGTTTTAAGTTTGGAATCACAAATATGCTACCAAACAATTAGCATAGCTGTCTAGCTGGCATCAATCAGTAAAATTGTTCCATTCTAAATTTCTGAACTGATAGTTGCTCCATAATTTCATGAGAATTGCTAGCGTCCGCACATCCGATCCGAGCACTAACGTCGTACGGTCGACCGCACCATTTGCCACTTATGTATGCAACAAAATTTTACCATGTATGAAACAAAATATTTTAACAAAAATCTCGATATTGCATCGGTTGCTGCTAAATGTTGGACATACGAAATCAAAATATTACAACAAAAAATACAACTCCGAGAAATAGATCTGTAACAAAAATTACCAGATCCAGTCGCTGCTTTACCTATGGTGGCGATAGCGTTGAGCGTCGGCCGGCCATGGGAACTGCCCAACACCTCTGCTGTCGCTGCATTCCTGGCATGCGCGGAGAAGGTCTCCTGGAGCAAGTCAACGTCCATGACCATGTCCTTGGACCGGAAGCTCTCTGTGGCAGCCTGGAAGGTGGGCTTGGAGAT
Organism: Dendrocalamus sinicus; assembly: GCA_036346575.1. Lineage (NCBI taxonomy): Eukaryota > Viridiplantae > Streptophyta > Magnoliopsida > Poales > Poaceae > Dendrocalamus > Dendrocalamus sinicus. The sequence goes on from CM070669.1 coordinate 3,269,183, forward strand.
GCTGTAGCCCTTGGACCGCATGACGGAGACAAGTGACCAGAAGTGGTCGGCGTCGCCGTTGGCAGTGGCAAACTGGAGCATGGAGTTGAACCACTTGTAGTTGAGGGCGACGGCGTCGAGGCGGGAGGCTGCCTAGCTAGGAGAAGAAGCGGGAGGCAGCGGGGTAGTTGGAGGCGAGGTCCGGGTGGAGGAGGAGGGCAGGGATGGTGTTGGGGTGGGAGAGGTCGAGGCCAAGAGGTGGGAGGCGGGGGCGGTGGTGTGGGGAGGAGACGAAGAGAGAAAGGAAGCGGAGGGGGAGGCATTGCGTTTGTGAGTGAGCGGAAGAAGAGCGAGAGATGGTTAGGGGTGCAATCGGTTCGGATAGTTCCCGACCGACCGCCCGACCGAGTCAGTTCGGATGGTATTTCGGAAAAATAGTCGGTAACCGGATGGTTTTGCCGGATATGGTATCGGAATCGGATTCGGATTCGGGAGAGTAGTTTCCGTCGGATAGGAGAATATCCGGATATCTAATCGGTAATATCCGATGCTAGTTATTCGGTAATATCCGAATCGGATAATTATTTAAATTTTTATTTTAGGTTTTGATTTTCAGAAAATCCCAGAAATTAAAATAAAAGCTAAAAATAGTAGGAAAATCCAAATAAATCCCAAAAAATTCCCATAAATTCAGAAAAATGTAAGGAATCTAAATAAAATAAGTTCAACTTGTTTTAGGCACAATTACTCAACTAAATTAATAACTTACTCTCTAGGCTTTAATTAAAGGATTTGAGAAAAAGGAAATTAGTTTCTAGAGAAAATCCAATCGAACCAATTAAATAAATAAGTAAGAAAGAAAACCAAAATTTTGGGATGCCACAGTAATACTCCTCAGGAAGTGGTTCTAGATAACTATTCTGTTCATTATTGTTGGTATGTATACAAGTTGCTCATTGTATTTAACTTTCAAGTACATGATATTTCTATATTATATTTAATTATTTATCCTAATATGCATGATCTATATTTAATTATTTAGGATCTTTGTTTTTGTGTGTTATCCGATGAAATATAGTTACCGTATCGAATCCGCTCCGTATTCGTTCTGTATTCGTGACCGATACTATCCGCGTTCGTATTCGTTTCCGGCACTATCCGTGTCCGACTCCAATTCCGAAAAAAAATATGGTATAGGATACAGGATGAGCAATTACCGACCGTATCCGCTCCGATTGCATCCCTAGAGATGGTGGGGATGAGCGGTGGAGAGACGTTCAAGGAGACTGAGGCGTACGATACGAACAACCCGTATCGAACATATAGGCTCTATCAGTTCCTAAATTCATTGTTAGGGATGGGTGGGCAAGTGGGGACTGTTATCAGTTGTCACTGAGGTAAATGTATGTGAAAGAAGTTGAGCCCATTAGCCGATCAGGCCAGCCTTCAGTATAGCATTGGAAGCAGGCGAACAGGGCGATGCTGATCACAAATTGCCATTCAGGTTATATGCCTCCCGTGAACTCTATGCAGTCTAAACTTTCAAGTACAGAAGTATTTGATGCGGTTCTGAAAGCTATTGAGTTACATGTATCTCGAAGAGCACCTCAATTGATCGCTCTAGTACAGACTAACTGAATCTCAACATTACCAAACAAAGAATTAAAACCGCAGAGTTTTCATATTCAAGCAGATGTACACGTGTAAACCACATCTTACAAGCTACCCGAAAAGACCATTGCATTGATGCATACATTAGATGCTATACAGTTCTAGTGTAAGTGCATTGAAAGGCATGTTGCAGGAGCTAGAAGAGTGTTACTGCTTGAGTGTTTGGTATGCCTCCTGCATTGTTGGCCTTGCTTGAAGAGAAGATTCCAAGCAACATAGGGCCACCTTGATGCGGAGAACTATGCTATTTTTTTTCTATTGGTGTTGGTGGTACAGACCGTTTGCTAGATTTTACAACCGTTTTAACGTTTTTGTACTCGTTGGAAAGCTAACGACGAGTCCGATCCAAAAACAATGACTAGCTTAGCTTATGCTAGTCGTCCTCTAAGATCCTCAAAATCAGCCATCTTTAGCTCCAAATTTGTGTTACAAGTTTTTTGTTTTTATTTTTGGCCTTTTTTTTTATCTTCCCTTCGGAATTTAGATTTTGCTTCAACTAAAAAGTTGTAGATCTCATCGAAACCTTTCAAATAAGTATATATATAAGCCATATAAAACTTTGCTATTTTATCTTTTAAGACTAGTTGTTTATATTGCACCGGTATATAAAATTTTGTGCTCTAATTCACATATGGTTGGTATATAGAACTGTCTGTGATATTCATTCATCATAAATGGTTATAGTTACCAACCCTCTATGATAAAGTATCATAGATAGTTTGTACGTAGAACTGTCTGTGATAATCTGACTGCTGGGCCCGTTGATCCTCCCCAACCCAATCCTAGCCAATAGAAATCCACGAACCCTCACCCCACGGATTGTAGCTTTACCTCTCTGTCCCCACGCCAAAAATTTTCGCACTCCCGTCTCTCCCTCCCCTATAAATAATCACCCAAACCCTACCTCCTTGCCATTCTCCTCCTCCTTGACCCTTACCATAATAGCCCGCACGAAGCAGACGACGCACAAGTCTACGGGAGGCAAGACACCGCAGAAGCAACTAGCTACCAAGGCGACGCTCAATCAACGCCGGCGATGGTGGGCGTCAAAGACATCCAACTCGTGTGCTGCATCAGGGGCGAGAAGGCCTAGGTATAGAGGATCTTTGCTTTTTCTCTGTTCTAGTTGTGTTAGCTAGATGGGTAATTTGCTCATTGTTTTGGGATATTATAATAGTAGGCTCTAATCTTAATAAAAATGGAATGTGTACTGTGTTTCTTACTGTATTTTCTTGTTTTCAAATGGCATAGTTAACATTCCTGAGGCTAGCCAAAAAAAAGAAAAAATATTAGATATAGAATGAATTATCACAGACGATTTTGTGATATAAACCATCTGTGAAGGATTATCACAGACGGCTCAAACCAAAAACCGTCTGTGATACTCGCACATCACAGACGGTTCTATCTACCAACCGTCTGTGATAAAAAAAATATCACGAACGGTTCCAACCATCCGTGATATTTTTTCATCACAGACGGTTGGTAGATAGAACCGCCTGTGATGTGCGAGTATCATAGATGGTTTTTGATTCAAGCCGTCTGTGATAGTGTTCTTCACAGATGATTCTAGTTACAAACCGTCTAAGTTGTGATTATCACAGATGGTTACCTCCGATTATTACTGACCCATAAATTCATACGGTTCGAAAAACCGTCTATAATTACGGTTCCGAACTATCTGTGATGATCCTTTTTGTAGTAGTATAGAGCAGAAATTCTATTCAACTTTTACGCGGTTGTCGACAAGTACGTACGAGAACAAAATCGTTCAATTGAAAACCACAAAAAAAAAAAAAGGCACGTATTAGTAGGAAAAAATGGAACACTGTTTTATTCTGGCATTTCCAGTAGCCGCATCAGTAACATCTACAGCAAGCACAATTTTCTCGCTGCAAGAACTCAAGGAGAAGGCAATATTCTCCTGGTGCTCAACTAATGCCTCACCACAACATACTCCTACTCCTACGCTACACACAACCTGCAAAGCATCACTGAAGAGCTCAGCTGCTGCTGCTACTTCTTCAAGATCCTCAGGCGTAACGACCGGCAAATTGCGGCGGACTTCGATCCAACCTTGGTCGGAGTCCCAATCCGGCATGATCGATGGCTGGCACGCCAATGCCTTGACCCTCTTGACCGGGCACTCTGAAAGCTCATCTGCTGCTGCTATATCAGAAACACTACTAGGGATGCTGCCGAGAACTTCGATCCAGCCTTCGTCGGAGTCCCAGTCCGGCAACTCCAGGTGGGAGCATGACATCGCCCTGATCCTTCCGACCAGGCTGTTCCACATGTCGTCGACCTCGTCGTCGGTCTCTGACTCCCACAATGCCGCATCCAGCGCGCTCGTCGGAGAAACCCTTGTCACCTTCACCTCTTCTTTGTTGAATCCGCACGACATTGCCACGAATGGGTGCTCTAAGAGCTGCGCCACCATCGAACGGTCACGGGCGCGTCTTTGTAAGCACCGGTCCAAGAAGTCCTTCGCCTCCGGCGATAGCCAGGGCGGCACTTCCGGCACGGCGTCCGTGTACCCGATCGTGCGCACCGCGGCGAGGACGTTGTCCGCGTCGCTCCACGGGACGCGGCCCGTGGCCATCTCCATGACGGTGCACCCGAGCGCCCACACGTCAGCGGCGGGGCCCTGCTCCTCCCCGCGGGCGCCATGAACGCCGGAGTGCCACCGAGCACCTGCTTCGAGTCGCCCGCAGCCCTCGCGCACCCGAAGTCCGCGAGCTTGGCCCGCCCGTCGGCGCCGACCACCACGTTGCTCCCCTTGACGTCGCCGTGCACGATGCGCCTCCCGTGGAGGTAGTCGAGCCCCCTCAGCACGTCAGCCGCGTACGCCCCGACGGCGCCTTCCTCGAGGCGGCCCCCGTTCCTAGCCACCGCGTCGGCGAGCGACCCGCCGGGCGCGAACTCGAGGAACAGCTGGTGCTCGCCGCCTCCAGAACGGAACCCGAAGCACTTGAGGACGTGCGGCGAGGACAGCCCGGACATGATGCTCCACTCGCGCCGCAGCTGGGCGCCGCCGCCCCTGGCGGCCGACTTGACGACGAAGAGCTCCCCGGAGGCGTCGTCCGCGGCGAGGGACACCATGGCGCCGGACGCGCCGCGGCCGAGCGCGCGGAGGCGCGTCCAGCCGCCGCTGCCGATGATTGCCGCGGCCATCGCCTTCTGCTGGTTTGCTGTGGTGTCGCTTAGGGTCGTCGATTTGCGATGCCACTCGTGTCGGCTCGCGGAAGGTATTTATACGGAATGAATTGGCGCGCTGCATGCGGTGTGAAAGCGCAAGGGAAGCGAGAGTGGCGTGGGGAAATTGCTACTGGCACGTGGGGCCCAGTGGGGAATTACCGGTTGACAATTTCACAATGTGGAGTTAATAATTTCGCGTTTAGTATTTCCACCCTTTTCCTTTCCTCTCGTGTGAATTCGGAAACGAGGGGTAAAAAAAGGGAAGGCGTGTTTCTTTTTGTGTGTGAAACGTGGAGTAAACAAAAGCCTGGGATTTGCTCCTGTTTTTACCTAGCGGTCTCTGCTAAAAATCACGATATTTCTCAGAGCCATTTAGATTAGAGCATGCATGCATGCTTTAAGGTTTGTGCTATTCTTGGGTACTTCAAGAGTTTATTGGGCTAAAACCTACATCGTATCTCGAGGCAATCCAAAAGGTTGTAACTCTGGCTAGTTTTTTCTTTGACAGGTTTGCTACTCTGTGGACGCTCGCTGCTCGGCTTAGTGGTTGTGGTCCGCTCCGGCGATGGTGTCCCGCCGTCCACGGTCCACCTGCCTGCCTGCCGCCCCATCGCCACCTTGCACACCTTGCACATCTCGAGGCAATCACTACTCATGCATGTAAGTTCCCTGTGTGCCAAAACACTCGGGAAAATGCACAAACTCACGGGAGAGCAGGGGCTGACCTGCTCTTCGGGCGAGCACGGGCGGCCGCCCGAGCTCCCCTTGCCGGCCCAACACCCCCCCCGCGCCACCGCCCCCGGTGGAAGCACCCCCCCCACCGGTGTAGAGTTGGTCGAGAGGCGGTGGCCGTGGAGCGCGCCGGCCGCCGGCCAGGGCCCAGGGGCAAGGGAGCCCGGGAGGCGGTGGCCGGGGAACGGGGGAGGGCCGAGGCGCGGAGCCGCGGAACGGCGGAAGGAGCTGCCGGCGGATTTGAAGAGAGCGGGTCAGCCGTCGGCGCATTTGAGGAGGCGAGGAGCAGTCGGGAGCGGGCGAGCGGTCGGTCGGCAGCACCGCTGAATTCAACTATGGGAAATGCAGCAGCAAATTCAGGGCTGAAGTTGCTCGTTACAAAAGGGCCTCAAGCATTGAAGGCAGTTGGGATCTGGCTCTTCGGATGTGCTGCATGGGTATTCAGCTTGGTCATACTTGGAGGAGTCACTCGGCTCACACGTTCTGGCCTGTCAATGACTGACTGGAAGTTCGCTGGGGGCTTGCCTCCAATGTCAGACAAAGAGTGGCTACTGGAATTCGAGAAATATAAGCAGTCACCTGAGTACAAGAGGTAAGAATGCAATTGTTGCCTTTCATTTATGCGTTGCTTTACTGCAGCCTGCTATTGTCAAGACCCCACTGGTGAAAGGTGTTGAACCATTGCAGATGCAAGCAAATAATGCAATCCCCTTAATTTTCTAGCATATTCAATTTTTATGGTCCACTCAGATGACCCTAGCTAGCCTCTCCTGGAAATGCCAATATCATATTGGTGCTGCTGAGCAGAGCTTTTGCTGCACTTTTGCCTTAGTCCTTAATAATTCCCCCTGTTGATTGACGAATCTGAGAACAAATGTTTACAATGCTATTGAACAATTCATCTTAAATATTATAAGTCGCTGGAAATGGATTAGAAGATATTTCCTTACTAGAGAAGCTTCTCAAGGATTGTTTAATTGTCACCACCTGTGGTAAATGATTAGCTGCAATTTTGTGAATGCCTCAATGGCCAATAGAACATGTTAGTGAGAACATCTTCTAACTTCATAATTTTATCACTAACAGCTTGTTAGCAAAAAGTTGTGAAAAAGTTTGACTGGGCTGTGCGCCTGTTCCCTCCAGTCCAATTAACCTTTTAGAGAAGTCAATATTAATTTGCTAGTTATGCGTGAAAATAAACTATACACATGAACTCTCCGCACAAGGTGCCTTGGCTTCTAATTGCCATGAGATCTTTCCTTACTCCCACCCATGGTCAGTCACATCTTCCCCCTTTCAAACATCTATAACTATTTCATTTTGATACTGTTTTGGATATCATATTTCTCCTCATGCTATAGCAGCATTCCATGAACATATCTAGGGTGAACAAAGGAATGAGCCTTGAAGATTTCAAATTTATATATTGGATGGAGTATGCACACAGAATGCGGGGAAGAACTTTGGGCTTTGTATTTGCTGTTCCTTTCGCATACTTTTTTGCAAAAGGATATGTTACCCGCCAACTTGGACTCAAGCTCTCTGCTCTTTTTGCACTTGGTGGTGGGCAAAGACTGATTGGCCGGTGGGTGGTGAAAAATGGCCTGGTACTAATAAAATACCCTTCTTGAGGTACTACTGTTTATTTCACGTTTCCGACTTCAACCTACCTAGTTTTTTTCCTGGGTCCGCCACTGGACTTCGCCCTACCTAGATGTTTTTCCTGTGCCCGCCTCTGCGGAAGAGGCTTCCCTGTGAGCTGACACATGAAATTTTGATTTCCCATGTGTTTTATAGGGAACACATGGAAACGTAGGATTTCCCGCGTCTAACGCGTGTAACTCACGTAGTAACGGCTTTGTATGACCGTAACGGCTTAGCTTCCCAAGTGTTTCGGTACAAAGGACACACGGGACCTTACCAACGTGGATTCCTTTGAGACGGGCACGTGTGCACTTGACAATTAGTGACGCCGGCACCTATTCGGTGTGTTTGTCGTGGGAAACACTCGGGAAATGTCGATTAGAGGGTAAAGAAATGTTCAGGCCATTTAAATAAAATTGTTATATTAATCTCAGGAACCAATGGAATAGAGAAAAAGGAAAAAAATCAGCATTATTTTCATATATGTTGGGTTTTCTCTAAACCCTAGATCGATTCCATTAAGGTTTTTTGGTCTACCCACTATTCCTCTACTTTATCCGTGGTACCACTCACAATGCATAGTGAGGCTAGAGGGTAAGGACTTATTTACAGAGTCCACTTCTAGGTGTTACAAAGTGATCTACCTATTTTCGGTATCTCGTGAAACATCTGAACCATGTCACCAACCACGATCAGACATACCAGTTTTATGAAGTCTAAAATATATCAGTCCTAAGCATACATGTGTGAGTCATGCGCCATGCTCAGATTGTTTACGAGATCAATTCTAATCTGATCATGTAGTTAATAGCCTGCAGAGTCGATCCTGCAAAACAATTCTAGCTATTCCACCATGTGTTGTACCCGGGTTAACAAATGCATATATACATATTAAATTCTAGTAGATTCGATCTCAGTAAATATGTCTACCATATTGCAGCACAACCGTCCTCGGCACCTCGAGTATTAATTCCTCGAGTTAAATTCCACATTAAAATATTCCCTATCACTTGCATCATATCCGGGTTAAACAAATGCATGCATAGAATGTTGGCAAAGATGAGAAAACAGCATTTGTCAGCTGGAGTCGCCCAGCTTGTGTGAGGAAGGAAGAGGTTGAAACAAGCCTTCGCTCACAACGACTAACCAAAGGCAAAAAATCAACAATTCTAGGTTTTGTTAAACCAAGAGGAAGCCCGAGATATGTAAAAGGCAAAGACCCTTGTGAGCACCCAAAAAGTGAAGCTAGAACCTCCATCTTATCAGGAGTGACGTTGATTGGTACCATCATAGATTTGGCAAAATTAACTTGTAAACCCATCGAATCTGCAAACGTATTAAGCAAGGCTTTGAGATAGAAGAGTTGCCGGCTAGAAGCCTCCATTACTATCAAGGTGTCATCTGCATATTGCACAATGGGAAAGTCAGATGTATGAGTGACTGGGATGGGCAGATTCAATAGTCCAAGGGAGGTTGCTCGGTTAAGTATAGACTGAAGGAGATCAGCTGCCAAAACAAAGAGAAGGGGGGACAGAGGGTCTCCTTGTCGAACCCCTCTTTTACAATGAAAAGTTTTCCCTGGGACTCCATTCAAGAGGATTGAAGAAGTGCTAGAGCTAAAGATAGCTTGCATCCATCCTAACCAACGAGAGCCAAATCCTTTAGCTTGTAATATCTGTAAAATAGCTTCATGTTCCACTTTATCAAAAGCCTTCTCAAAATCCAATTTGAGAATGATTAATTCCTTCTTTGATTGATGACATAAGTGCAGATATTCAAAAGACCAGGCAAGGCAATCTTGTATTGTTCTTGATTTGATGAACCCATACTGATTTTTGTGCACTAACTGAATGATAAGGCGCTGCAATCTGTTTGCCAAAAGCTTTGTAACTAATTTCATAGAGCAATTAAGCAGCGAAATGGGTCTAAAATCATTGACGGTCACTGGTGTATCCTTCTTTGGAACAAGCGTGATCAAAGAGCCATTAAGACTTCGAAGGCAGATGCTACCATGAAAGAAGGCTTCTATCATTTTAAAGAAATCAGCAGAGATCAGACCCCAACACTTCTTCAGGAATTCGTTGTTGAAACCATCTGGCCTTGGGGATTTATCATTTGGTAGTTCTTTAATCACAGCAGTCACTTCTTCCAGACTGAAAGGTTCTTCCAACGGGGAAAGGTCACAAGGTTGATCCAGCAAATCATGCAAATGAAAGTGCATTTGTGTGAACTCAGATTTACCCAATCTGTCCTTATAAGCAGACCATAGAAGCTCAGCCTTACTGTTATGATCTTGAAAAACCTCCCCGGAACTATCAGTGAGTGAAGTAATAAGACTCTTTCGAAGTCTAATTGTTGCATTGGCATGAAAAAACTTTGTTGGAGCATCACCTAATTGCGCCCACTTTATAGTACCCCTTTGTTTCCAATATACTTGTTGCTGATGCAAGAGAGAGCGAAGCTTTTCATTAAGAATAGTCTTGAAGTTCCATTCTGGAATTGTAAGATCTCGGAATTCTTCTAACACTTCTAGAAAGTTAATTATTAATTTCACATTAGCAATAGTAGCAGCCAAGTTAGAAATATTTGCTCTCCAGGATTTGAGAATCCTCCTAAGGATCTTAAACTTGCCAGTAAGAATTTTTGCTGGGTCAGAATGTGGAGAAGGAACCGACCAACCATGGGAAACCACAGGGAGGAAGTCATCATGGCACATCCAGAAGTTTTCAAACCTGAATCTATTCCCAATAGGAATATCTGTTGAAATATTGACAACACATGGAGTATGATCTGAAGGCTCCATCACTAAGGGCCAAACTTGAGTGTTTGGGTAAGAGATGTTCCAAACATTGGACGTGAAGAACCAATCCAGTCGTTCTAGCAATGGAGGATGTTGTTTATTTGACCATGTAAACTTTCTGTTTAAAAGTGGGAGCTCTGTGAGACCTAGTGAACTTATAGCTTCATTGAAGAGGAACATTTCTGTGATATCTCCGCCATCTCTATTTCTATCTTGTGGCTTTCGAATGAGATTGAAATCGCCCACAATCAGCCAATCTATATCATCAGGCATTTGGATATGTTTAAACCAAGTAAGAAAGCTTCTCTTTCTGTCAGGAGTACATGGCGCATAAATGTTTGTTAACAGCCAGCTGTTACCAGAGTGTTGTGAAGAAAATTCAACTGTCATGGCAAAATCATTTGAGAAGACTAAATCCCCTCGAAAGAGGGTAGGATTCCAAGCAACAAGCATCCCCCCAGAAGCCCCAATAGAGGGTAAAAAGTGAAAACTACTTAGCTTGGATGGGCAAAACTTTTTTAGAGAAGCTAAGTCAAGGAAACCTCTCTTAGTCTCTTGCAGACAAACAATATCACAGTTGCTCTCTGTAATTTTATCACGAATAGCATCCCATTTTCTATCCGAATTAAGACCACGAACATTCCAGCTAAGAACTTTCCAAGTGCGCTTACGTGTTTGCAAATTCATGATAAACAAGAAAAGAGATGAAACTGAGGCAACATTCTATGCATAACATAAGTTGCACAAAAGACATAACACAGTCTTAAAAAATAACTGGAAGCAAAGCTGAGATCAGTGAAGATTGACTCCCAAAAGAGCTGAAGCTTGCAAGAAAATGCATTCATTAAATCAGTCCGAGTTGATTCAGTTGCCGGCCTTCTTCTTGCTGGGCTTGTCCTTCGCCTTACTAGGCTTTTCAGTGGGCTTTGGCTTACTGGGCTTTTTGTTGGCAGTATTGGTTTGAACTTCTTGGAGCTTCATTCTTTTCCCTCCAGGGGCTAACTGTTTCTTCTTCTCTAAGAGTGCCTTCTCAGATAGCTTCTCGGGGTCAATGCTACAGAAAGTCTCCCCAAGATTTCTGATAACCGATGGGGTCAAATGTGGTCCTTCAGTGGAACAGGCCAAACAGTGCCGTTCAGAACAAGTTGCACGCTTAAAACCATCTGCAGAGTTCCTTATACGCTGGCTGCGGCGCAGAGTTGTCTCAACAAGAGAACACTGCCTTGAATTATGCTTAGGAGAGAAATTCTCTGTCTGTTGAACAGGAGCAGAAGAGGTTGGGGTGAGTGGCGAAGATATATCCTCAATTACTGCCTTTTTCTTTGTATCCCGAACAGAATCAGAAATAGAAGAGCATGTGATTGGCTCAACAACTGGGCATTTCGGAGGGAGAGCGAACTGAATACTGGGACTTTGTGAACGAAAGAAATCCCAAGCAGCGAAGATTTAGAAAATTCTTCGCCAAGCAAAAGCGTTGGAGAAAGCAGCACCATAGTAAAAAAATTAGACCATTCCACAGGGATGTCAACTAAAGGGAGGTTACCAATAGGAGAGAGGTAACGAGCCCAAAGCCTGATTGCATCAGCCGAAGAACCAACATCTATTCTGGAGTGCAAAGGTAAAGCAGAAAAATTCACGTGATCAGATATCCGAACTAGGCTAGCTTGGACATTACCCAGAAACTGTTGCTGGTTAGCATTAACGAGTTGATCACCAACTCCTTTGGAGCGGTGCCACACCACGGCTACCTATGCAAGAAGATCCCCGGACCGCAAGCCATCATTACTGTCCGGGGCGACCAAGATATGGCTCGGCGCATCGAGTATGGCGCCAGATACCCTCGCCGCGATGCTCAACGGCATGCGTAGAGTCGACACCGCAGTACGGGAGCCCACAGCGTCACCCAGTGGCGGCTCGGCAAGCCCTACAGATAGCACAACCACTAGAAGCTTCGGCTGCGCCAAAGACAAGTGGTTAGTACCTCCGACCCATGTAATTGCTCACCCGCGCAAACGGGAATGTAATAAAGTTCCGTTTGTCACCAACCTCTCGTTATTGTGCGCAAATACACGACGAGGGCGCGCGCAGTCTTTGCCTACGCGCGCACTCCCGGAGTATAAACCGAAGACGCACGTTCGCGTGTGCACTCTCCGTAGCCAGGGGTACGGGCATGAGTATAAACCGAAGATGCACGTTCGCGTGTGCACTCTCCGTAGCTAGGGGTACGGGCATGAGTATAAACCGAAGACGCACGTTCGCGTGTGCACTCTCCGTAGCCAGGGGTACGGGCATGAGTATAAACCGAAGACGCACGTTCGCGTGTGCACTCTCCGTCAAAGACACGGGCATGAGTATAAACGAAGACGCACGTTCGCGTGTGCACTCTCCGTCAAAGACACGGGCATGAGTATAAACGAAGACGCACGTTCGCGTGTGCACTCTCCATCAAAGACACGGGCATGAGTATAAATAAGACGCAACGGGTCTACGGACTATAAATTAAGTCGTAGTGTCGAGGTCCGCCTCCGCACGCGCCAGTCCACGGACTCTAAATAAGACGTAGCATCGAGGTCCGCCTCCGCACGCGAGAGTCTACGGACTATAAATTAAGTCGTAGCGTCGAGGTCCGCCTTCGCACGCGCCAGTCCACGGACTCTAAATAAGACGTAGCGTCGAGGTCCGCCTCCGCACGTGAGAGTCTACGGACTATAAATTAAGTCGTAGCGTTGAGGTCCGCCTCCGCACGCGCCAGTCCACAGACTCTAAATAAGATGTAGCGTCGAGGTTCGCCTCCGCACGTGAGAGTCTGCGGACTATAAAATAAGACGTAGCGTCGAGGTCCGCCTCCGCACGCGAGAGTCTACGGACTATAAATTAAGTCGTAGCGTCGAGGTCCGCCTCCGCACGCGCCAGTCCACGGACTCTAAATAAGACGTAGCGTCGAGGTCCGCCTCCGCACGCGAGAGTCTACGGACTATAAATAAGACGGGGATTCCGACCCCGCGCACTCTACGGAGTGCAACTAAGACACCAGAGGCTACCCCCACCTCGGGGTAGGGAGTGCGGAGGTTCGCCTCCGCACGCGCTAGTCCACGAGACTTTAAACAAGTCGTAGTGCGGAGGTTCGCCTCCGCACGCGCTAGTCCACGAGACTTTAAACAAGTCGTAGTGCGGAGTGTCGCCTCCGCACGCGCTTGTCCACGAGACTTTAAACAAGTCGTAGTGCGGAGGTCCGCCTCCGCACGCGCTAGTCCACGAGACTTTACACAAGTCGTGGTGCGGAGGTCGCCTCCGCACACGCCAGCCTACGCGCAACTACCGTCAATGGTATACTCCGAAGGCGGAGGCTCCGCCCCAACGCAGCATGACCACCCGACGCACAGTGCGCGTCGCATATGCTAATCGCCAGCAGATGTATACATCGGAAAAAGCTTACAAGTACAAGGCCCGCTGGCATGCCTGACGCTCTAAGCCACTATTCGGCGGGCTCGTCTTTAACGCGTGTTAAGATCGGGGCCTCGCCCGAAGAGGGTCGGCCTGCCCAAAAGTTCAGCGACTCCTCGGCCCTTTGCCAGCGTCGAAGGCGCCGTCGGGTTGCAAGGTCGGACGCAAGCAGTCGTCCCCGGCAAGGAAGCTGCCCGAGGCACAGGTCAAATAGTCAGTTCATGGAGCAAATACGCGCTTTATTCACAAAGGGGCGGACAGTACAACGCACGCCTACATCTAGCCACCCTGACGCCGCACCTGCGAGTCTTCGGCGCCTTCGGAGGCCCCAGCGTCACCTCCGCCGCGCCGGGGAACCTCGTCCAGAAATCGGCCAAGGCTTCCCTCCCCGTAAAGGGACTTCCGGAGCTCGACCCGCGCGGCGCCCAACCCAGCATATTCCCAGACCCGCTCATAGAAGTTCTTGAGGGCGCGACGAGCAGAGCGGACGGCACCGGACATTACTCCGGTCCCGCCGGGCATCTCCAGCTGGGGGTCCTCCAGCCCGGCAACATGCGTGTAGCCATGGTGCCGTAGGAGCGCGCACACCATGCAGGACGCCACGTAGGCGCAGTGGTTGCCGAATGTCGTCGCGGCGCCATGCGCAACGCCCACGGCGTCCTTGATCCAGCGAAGGGTCCGCGACAGCTCCTCCGGGCCGAAGGCGTGGTCCGGCACTTTGGCCACGAGCCCTTCGAGATGGCCTTCAAGCGCCTACATGGCATCCCATGCAATTACTGAAGCCTCGCCAAGTGCCCGGTCGCGCTCCGCTAGAGTCAAGGCGAGTTCGCCTTTTTCCTTCTCCAGCGAGGCGACCGGTTGCAGAAGGCCATCCCGCTCCGCCGTAAACTCCTGCTGCGCAACCTCGGCGGCCGACTCCCGAGCCGACGCGGCAAGCCCCTCCACGTGCGCCTTCGCTTCGGCACACTCCGCCTCCAGCTGGCGGGTGCGAGCATCCTGGGCAGAGCGGGCTCCCGAGGCTTCACGCAGCTCCTCCTTGGCGGCTCGCAGTCTATCCTCAAGCGCCCGTTGGGCACAAGTATAGGCCGTTTGCAGGGCCTGCCCCAGCACAAGCGTCTGCAACAACAAGGCTCAGCAAGCTCAACAGGCCGGGCGTTGTCGTATGAGCATGAGTACTTACCCTCACCCCGGACACCTCAAAGGCGTCCCCGAGACGTCCAATCTCGTAGGTCTACAGCACTTGCTGGCCGACACTGGCAGCCGCGTCATCCACGATCCCGCGCCACGCCCTCAGCGTCTCCGGGGAGGCACGAAGTCCGCTGGGTTCGTGGGCACGGCGGTCCCGCGTCCCGCCGAGGCCTCCTCCGGAATAAGCGCCGCTGCATACAAGGACGAAGGTAAACATCGCAAAGAGCGGCAGAAAAACATTCCAGGGTAAGCTCAGCCACCTTACCTTCAGTAGCGGAAGGAGGGCTTCGGGGGTCCGCCCCCTAGTCCCAGGCGGGGGAGCGGCGGCATGGATCCCCGCGGAAGGCAGGGTCCCGCAGGGAACAGAGGTCTCCGGGCTCGGAGCCAGCGCCGACCGCTCCGGCGCGACGGTCAGCGTGGCCTGGAGGGCAGAGGGGACGGGCACAGCAGGAACTTCGCCATACGCCTCCGAGTCCCACAAGCTCCCGATGCCCGTCGCCATGACGAATCCTCTCGTCGTCCGATGGAGCTCAGGCCGCAGGCACGGCCGCTTGGCCGGGGCAAGCGACGACGGCGCCGCCCCAGCGGACGCTGCCGAAGAAACCCCCGCGTCCACAACATCCGGGGGCGAAGGTCCCGCCGGGATGGGTGCTGCGAGGGGCACTTCGGGTCCCGCCGTTACTGTCGGCGAAGGCACAGCTCCATGCGCCCTCGCGGAGGGGGCCTCCGGCACCATAGCAGACACGGTCGAGGGGTCCACCTCCGCACCGCCGGCCCACACGTTCTCTGCCTCGACGACCGCACGATTTCGGTACCCTGCCGCGGGCAAGCCTCTGCTTTGGCGGAGATGCTTTGCCGCCCACCTCGACCCGGCGCCGGGATATGATGGCAAACCGTCGTGGGTCACGCAACTACGGCGGCAGCTTCGACATGACCTCTGCCTCCGTGGGAAAAGGGGCCGGCAGCCGCTCCGATGGCAAAACCCGCGCGACAACCTCATGTCCCGCAAAGTTTGCCTCGGTCTTCCTGAACAGACCACCTACAGCGCACCAACATCTTCTCAAAGCGATGCGGACGGGCTCCATCAGGAACGTCGACTGTAGATGGTCTGTCAAGAAGAACAAGGCAAGCCTTGCCGTTGTATGCGAAGGCGCAGCACGAGGACAGCAAGCGCGATGGGCCACCTGTAGTAGACGTTAACTAAGCTCCCAGAAAAAAGAGACCACCGTCTGTACATCAGCATTCCGCTCAAACGTCGCTAGGGAATGCTGATGCACAGAAGCGGCCCATTTTAGGGGAGCAGATGCTATCTAACGACGCGATGCAGGAGCAAAGCCACACCACTGCCGCATATATATCCCATCAGTGGAGGAGACAACCGGCGGAAGTCCAATCGGCAGAAGTCCAACCGCTGGAAGCCCGTCGCCACATTAAATGCCCACGACGCCTCAACCCCTGCGCCGCGCCAAGCACGCTTTGCCACGTTGACGCCCAGAAGGAGGAACGTCGTAGAGTGGCCGCCGCCACTTAATGCGCGTGCGGCGACTCGGGCCCGCCACGCCCACCTATGCCGGCGCAGCGCCTCCGACTCACCTCGGTCGGGCGCCAGCTCCGCCTCCACCCGTCCGAAGGGTGGGAGACGGAGCGCGTGCGCGCGCCCACTTCGGCTGGGTGCCAGTTCCGCTGCCACCCGTCCGAAGGGTGGCGGACGGACCGTGCGCGCGTATACTCCGACTAAGCACTAGTCCAGAACAGAGCGCTTGCGCATCTGCCTCAGCGGCAACCAAGACATCGGCTTCGACCGCGGCCTCAGACCCCGCTGTGCACCAAAGCTCCGCAAGTTTGAGGAAGTTCACAGGCCGCAGGGACGGAGGGCGCCAAAGGGCTAGGTAACATGGCTTCGGCCCTGTGAAGCCCGTCACCATGAGAGGCTCCTGTTGTAGGGGTGGCCCCCACCTAAACCCAGCAGGCCTGGTAGAAGATTATGAGGTCCAGGGTAGGCCACATGTAATGACATAAGTGCCCCTGATAGGGATACTCAGATGTAAGAGTATAATTGTAAAAGCACTCCTCATGTATATATATATGAAACACAGGCCATGGGGAGGACCAGAGGCCATTACACACTACACTCT
Organism: Dendrocalamus sinicus; assembly: GCA_036346575.1. NCBI lineage: Eukaryota > Viridiplantae > Streptophyta > Magnoliopsida > Poales > Poaceae > Dendrocalamus > Dendrocalamus sinicus. The sequence goes on from CM070669.1 coordinate 3,285,974, forward strand.
CCACTACCATGTCTCTCTCTGTTTGGTCTGTAACCACAATAATATGCATTGTGCCGCTGTTAGCTAGGCACACTTTCCTTCGTAGGGCGCTACACGTGTTCTAATGTAGGGTATTTTATTAACATGCATGAGAAGGCAATCAACACATAGATAAAATACTCCAATATCAGAACATATCATGCCATCATAAACTGAATAAATGAATGAATTCTTCAAATATCATTCAACCATCACGAGAAAATAACAATCCTTAAGTACCATCCATGCAAATTCTAACATATTCTTCCATACAAACTAAATGACAATTAAAGTCTAAATGCATTCTGTGCACTAGACTTCTTCTGCTATTCTCTCTGGGGTGACATTCTCTTCAAGAGAAATCATGGCGGTGGTTGTTTCTAGGTCGAGAGGGGGTGCTGCTGTTGTGATGGTTTCAACCTTCACCAGTGCAGACAGCTACTCTGAACTCTCCCCCCAGCCAATGCAAAGTGGGCTTCATGCTGCCCTTTGTCATCCCGTTTTGGCTTGCTGGCCTTATTCTCTCGTGGAGCATCTGATTTGCCTTTCTGGGCTGCGGCCTTACCCTTCCTTCCCCTTTTCTCTATCAAGGGCTTTCGCACCTTGTTGCTCCCGGCATTGGCTTCACAGCCAGTGGAGCTCCCAGATGGTTGAGTGACTTAGTTCTTGCGGAGAACTTCATCCTAAGTTTCCGCAACTTGCATCATATCAATCAATTCGGCATATTCCTCAGAGTCGTCTTGACGATAATTGCGTGCGGATTATACTGGATTGGGGTGGAAGGATTTTTTCAATTTTCTATATTGGGGTACAAATCTTGTGCAAGGCAGAATTGTTTTCCCTGACCATCTTAAAGTCAGCAAACCTCAGTCTGATCCACTCCTACTCTGCTTGAGGTAGAATGGTGTACTTTAGCCTCTTAAACCTGCTTCTTGAGTGCGGTCCAGAGAGCTAGTGCGCTCTTCTCTACCATGTACTCATTCTTGAGAGTAAGGCAGAGGTGGTGCCTGAGAAAATGAAGTGCCTGATCATTCTCCTCAGGTTTGGGTTGAGCGTCATTCAGTCCGCCAATCCCAATAGCAGCGCGGAGCTTCCTGGCTCCAAGCACAATCTTGACATCGGATGCCTACGTCAGATAGTTTTGGCCATGCTAGGCCAGTTTCTCGAACTCCCAGTTCGTGATGCTAGTCATCTAAATGTGTATAAGTCTACTGCTGGTAGACATGCACGGAATAATTCACTGCGGGTAAATAAATGGTACAAAAGGTTCTCACAATGTTCCAGAATTTTTTATGCATTTTCTATAATTTTACTGCTAATTTCAGTGATTAAAAGCAATTTTCAGTAATTACAATTAACCAAAACAGTAAATAAATACAGAAAATACAGAGAATAATAATGGCAGAAATAAATAATCTTTAAATGCTAAAAATAATTCAAAATTCGAATTCCCGAGTCCCTTTTATGCTAAAATATGAAATTTCATCAAATTCTGCAACTCCAGAGGGTTTTTACGCAAATTTTCAGTTCAGAGAAAAATTCGCACAATTTTTCTGATTTACGGAGTGGTTTTCTGCAACATTCTAGACCTGCTCGTAAATTTGAGGGCTTATACGTAATTTTCAGAACTACGAGGCATTTTCTGCAAAAATTCTGGACTTAAATGCAAGTTTTAGGGCATTTCGGTAATTTCTACGATTTCCAGGGTCTTTTCCGCAAAATGGCCAGCGCCCTCCACCGGCCCTCCTTTTTTTCTCTCTCTCCCGGCCCATTTGCCTTCCCGGTCTTATAGTTCACTTAGCCTATTCGGCCCAAAAGGCCCATCCGGCCGGCTCAACTCGGGGGGTAGGGTTTCCCTACCCCCATTCCCTTGGTGACGGCAGCACCGACCCATGCGGTCGCTCGGGCCAGGCGAGGGGCGAGCGGCAAGGCCGGCGAGATGGCGAGAGCGGCCGGCGGCGACGAGCAGTGCATGCGCGCGCGCACGGCGAGGCCGAGAGCGGCGTGGCGGCGAGCTAGGCGCATGCGGCGCGGCACGGCGAGGCCGGGAGCGGCGCGCGGAGAGGTGCCGGCTGCGGGCCGAGGCGCGCGCCAATCCAAGCGAGCTCCGGCAGCGTGCGGGCAAGGCGAGCAGCGCAAGGCCACGTTCAGCGAGCAGAGACCAAGGCAAGCGGCGGCAACCGGGCTAGCGGTAGCAGCGGCGCTCACATGCGCGAGGAGCCGAAGCGGCATTCGGGCCGACGGCGGAACGGGAGGTGGCGCGGGGCGCGTGCGGGCGACTAGGGCCGCAGGCCGACCGCGAGTGCGGCTGCTGGCCAGGAGGCGGTGATTGCTGACTTTTAGGCGGCGGCCGACTGGTGGCTAGGTGGCCTGCTCGGCTTCGAGCTGGTGATGGCATTGCGGGAGGCACCAGTAGCGTCGCCATACGGGGCGTGCGCCCGGGCGTAGAAGCCGAAGGCGGACGTCGGCGCCATGCGGGGACGACAACCAGGCGGTCGGCTTCAAGTCCCGCCGGCGGTGTCTCAGGTTCTACGGCCGATCTTCTGGCCGGCGGTCAGCGCGCGTGCAGGCGCGAGGAGGCGAGGTGGCAGTCGGCGCTCGTGCGGCTGGGCTGGTCTTCCTCGGGCAGCGTGCTTCGGGCACGGCAAGCAGAGGAACCAAGGAGTCTGCCGGTCGAGGTGCACCTGCGGGTGCGGATGCGCGTGCGGGCATGGTAAGACCGGCGGCGAGCAGTGGTTTCATGCCGCGGCTGGTGGGAGACACGCATGCGGGCGCGGCCGATTACAGAGGTGGCCAGCGTGCTACTCGGCGACAGGCGAGCGGCAGACAGGCAATCGGCGGTGATGGCCATGCAGGGTTGCCCGTGCCAAAATCCCCCTTTTTTTCTGTGCAGATGCCATGTAATCCTTGAACCGAGACAATGCAAAATCTTCTCGTACAGAGATCATGCGGAAACAAACAAAACCATGCAATTTTCGTTTCCAATCTACGATGCAATCAACATTGTGCCGGTGACTTCAAGTCTGCTCGCGGTAGATTTAGGGAAGATTTGCATCGTTCTATAGTGCAATCAACATCTACCCCCTTTCACAATCTACCGATCGACATTGTGCCGGCGACTTCAAGTCTGCTCGCGGTAGATTACGGCGGATTTGCACCGTAGAATTTCAATCTAGAACGTGAAAAGAAAATACAGATTCAAAAGCGATCTAGAAAATTCAATCTGTGCTTCGATGATTACCTCGTTCACCGGAGCGAAGTCGTGCTGATAACGTGTTGAGGAACCGTCGCTGGCGACCAGTCCGATCGATTCCTCTGCTTAGAACAAGAACGAATCAATCACAGAATCACAGAATAATAGATTGAACACAGAGAGGTAGAGAGAACTCCTGGTCTTTCTTTATTGCTTTAGATTGCATCGGGGTACATAATGAGGGGGGTCTAGGTCCCTATTTATAGTCTACGGTGGGGTGCCCAAATATGCCAGGACTCTTGGCCATGGGCCAAGTTTCCTAACACTTAGCAGAGAATGAAACAAGCCGCTTAACTTAAGCAAGGACAGTTTTATCACACCTAGGAAAGTAAGAATTTCCTCTCAAAGTAAAATGGAAAGTAAGGACAAGCTGTTTGGCGTCTCTGCCAGCGTCTCGACCGTACGCCGGATGCCGCCACCACGGAGTGGATCCAGTCGAAACTTGTACGATTTTGCTGTTTTGTGGCGGGTAGCTCGTGGACGAAACTCTCCATGCGATGGTTAGTGATATGTCTTAGAGGTAATTATAGAGATGATTATATTACTTCTATATTTATGATCTTTTAAAAAATATATTATTTTGTCCCTCGAATAAATATCTTTAATATTGATCATCAAGTGTGTGGATTGTTTGTAGAACTCTTTATTTATGTTTTGATGTTATTCTAAATTATTCTTGATCTTATATCATTATGTAGGACAATTATGATTTACAAATCAGCACATATATTGATTGATGATCATGCTTCACGGAGCATAGATATGTGATATCAAATCAATAATGTGAATACATGTTAGAGAACATGATGTTTAGATTGACCTACCATGAGACACTGTATGAATTGTTATTTTCTTAAGTGTCATCAGTTGGTCTCATATATAGTGTATGTAGGATCCTTAGATCTAAGATCGTCATTGTTTCCTGCATATGAAATAGCTTACTTATGGGTTGCCAAACACTACTCCGCGACTGGGTTGTCATAAAGGTAACTTTCGAATTTACTATGAAATATAAGGAGGAATATGAGCGATCAAGATGGAATTTGCCCATCCTATATAACAGGAGAGATATCTTTTGGCTCATTGATGTGGTTGGATTAAGGAAGTGTATGACCATGCCAAATATAGTTAATGAGTGAATCACAACTGAGTAATCTACTATAGGTTCGAGTGAAGGATCGAGTTATCATATGGTTGATACATGGCACCTTGTTCCACATCTTGGATGATAGATTAATGTCATTGACAATAGATAGGTATTCAAAATCAAGAAGAAGGCAGATAGATCAATTCAAAGATTCAAAGCACGATTAGTAGCAAAAGGGTTCAAGCAACATTATGGAATTGATTATGAGGACACATTTAGTCCCATAGTCAAGCTTGCAACAATTCAGCTTGTTCTTTCTTTGGCAATCTCTCGAGGCTGAAATCTTTGTCAACTTGATGTCCAAAATGCTTTCTTGCATGGTGTGTTAGAAGAAGTTTCGATGCATCAGCCACTAGGGTATGAGTACAATAGTAATCCTAACCACCTCTGTAAATTGAGTAACGCTTTATATGGACTCAAACAGGCTCCTAGAGCCTGGTATTCATGGTTGAGTTCGAAGTTGCAAGAAGTGGGATTCATACCATCAAAGGTAGACTCATCCCTATTCATCTATAAATATCATGGAGACATAGCATATATGCTAATCTATGTGGACGACATTGTTGTGGCTAGTTCATCTGAAGAATTTATTGCCAGTCCTCTTCAACAATTGCAAGGAGATTTTGCTATAAAAGACTTGGGTAATGTTCATTGTTTTCTTGGTATCGAGGTAGTACAATAAAATAGATGGAATTATCTTGGCTCAAAAGAAATATATCAATGAGTTGTTTCTTTGGGCCAATATGCAAACGTGCAAAACGATGTCATCTCCTATGGCAACTTCTGAGAAACTCTCGAAGACAGGAGGGAACATCTTGTCGACAAATGAAGCAACTATTTACAGGAGTATAATGGATGCTTTATAGTATTTGATATTAACAAGACCTGACATAACCTTTTCTGTGAATAAAGTGTGTCAGTTCTTGAGCAGTCCAACCAATCAGCATTGGTCAGTTGTTAAATTGATGTTAAGATATTTGAAGGCCACATCGTCCATGGGGCTATCGATTCCACTGCTACAGACAGTCCTATCACAGACGGTTCGGAACCGTCATCATAGACGGTTCCTAAACTGCCAGTGTTTATGTGTCAGTGATAATAGGTGGTTATCACAGACGGCTACCAAGTCGTCTGTGATAACTCACATTACAAACGTTAGTACCAAAAAACCGTCTGTGATAGTCGAGTATCACGGACGGTTTTTTCATAAAACACCATCTGTGATAGTCAAGTATCACATACGGTTTTTTATAAAAAACCATCTATGATACTCGACTATCACAGACGGTTAATAACAAAGACCGTCTGTGATATACACAATATCACAGACGGTTTTTGGTACTAATCGTCAATGATATGAGTAATATCATAGACAGTTTGGAAGAAAAACCGTCTGTGATATTGTGTATATCACAGACGGTTAATAACAACAGTCGTCTGTGATATCGTTCATATCACAGACGGCTCACTCTTTGAAACGTCTGTGATATATATCACAGACGGTTTTTCATAACGAACCATCTGTGATAGCAATTGCTACAACCATTTTATTTGCCTTTTTTTGGCTAGCCTCAGGATGTGCTAGCCATGCCCTCTGAAAGCAAGCAAGCAGATTACAGATAAATGACAGATAAGTTAATTGCAACTCAAAGTGAATTACAACAAAATTCGCTACACAGATGAATGTAACAAACGGCCAGCATATCACATACATATATAGAATGAAAATCGTTACACTGATATGACAAATGAATTAAATTGAATGAATTGTTTGTACAATTGAATCCAATTTTTCAACATCTAATTAGCAGTTATCACCATTGCCGGGGTGGAACTCTCCAGCCTTGTTTATGACCTCTGCTATTAAGAATTCGGCGAGGCTTCCACGAATTTCGATGAGTTTTTCAAGATCATATGTACTTTCGTCGAAGTCTACCCGCTGTCGCTAGGCGCAATGTTAAGTCATTAATTAGCATGTGTGTGTAAATATATATACATATATATAATCAGAAAATAATAATTATTGGAAGGACGTGACAAACCTCTGGATCATTGATCTTAGTATCCATGATTTCCTTCATATGGCGGCAAACGTATAATCCACATACGTTGCCTTGTAGCTGCTGGTGGCACTGCAAAAATAAAATTACATACATATGTATTGTCAATTCTAGAGGCATCATAACAAAGTGTGATATAGGATTGTTGTGTTGTAGCGGGTACCGGAAATCACGTGTTGTGTCGCAGCGTGTCACTGGATTTGTTGTGTCTTCCTCCTAGGGCAACATAAGCGGCAAACGACCTACGTGATTCAAAAAAGTTAGCCTCGGCCATTGCAAACGAAGGAAATATTACAATAGAGTTATGTATGGAGGAACTGAGTTTACCTGTTAATTACTTCTTGCACACGACTGAAGTCGTGGTTGCTCTTAAGTAGAGAATCAAGGTATATTACCTTGCTCCACCTTGGTATAATCACAATCAAAATCCAGTGATGCCTTGTCATGTGTGTCGCCATAGTGATTAATCCTAAGTTCATGCTTGTAGGGACCCAGATTTCACAATCCGGATTCCTCTGTGATTACTGCACTATTCCCTGGATCAGTAGATAGTGCTCATAGTTACAGTAATGAATATCAAAATACATATCATGCGGAAGCGTAAATTTTAATAGTAGACTTACTCATGGGCCGATTAGGCCGAAATCATTAAATTGCAGCAGCGGAAGAACGAAGCACACAGGTGGGACCTTCAGGACATGCCCATAGGCAGCCAACTGGAGGTTCGCGACCTAGCCCTTGACATCTTCATCTTCTCTGCCAGCTTGTCCAATCTTGTTGCTGCGGCGCAGTGATTTGATTCCTGATTCTGAATTTTGTCGCAAAAGCGAGCGTGAGCACTCCGACCCCGTGCTCCGCGAGCCAATACACAGGATGCAAATAAATAGTATGCATAGCTTAACAAAGGAGAGGCTCGGGCTATTTTATTTTGCGTAAAGTGCTTTTGAATACAATTAATTAAAAAGCCCTATGACTTAGCAATTTTGGAACAAATCATAATGTACAAGGAAATGCATTATTAATATCGATTCAGATTCCATCCACCGTTACATGGCATCTGCACCATATAGCAATTTCTTCAGCGTTAGAGCCGCTTAACTTACCACTGGGACGACACCCAGGAAAACTCAAATTAGGGCGATCCTTTGCCCTACCAGTTCCCATTCCCATTTTCAAACATTTTGAAACAGAACTATATCTAGTTAAGCTCCCATATCCGCCCTTGACGGTGGGCACGGCTATTCGAATAGTTTTGACTCTGCAGAGTTTGTACACTTTCACCACAAGAGACAATCAACCCATTGCCCCACACGATTCCTTAGAAGTGTGGTTGAGCAGACCATCACAGTGACTTTTCAAAGTATCTAGTCCCTTTTCTCATCTCACTTTATGGGCTTCTCCCACTTGCGGTGGGTCCCATCTATGCGCGGGATGTTCCCCACAGCCACTAACGCAGCCGGGCTCCACTCCCCGCAACGTTAGGACAGCTGGGCAAACTTCACCCTCCACTGGTGTCCCTTCAGGCCCCCTTGCCATAGCTTAACACTTCTATCCTCTACCGGTGAGATGAGTCCGGGGTTTCGATAAGTCTACTTAGCCAAGTTGTATTTTACAGACTTGTGGTTGTACTGTTTTACATGGGTTGACAAGACAAGATTCGGTCCTTAATGGTATCTGGGCGGTTCTACCACAAACCACACTCTCGTGCCCACCTGCACCATACCCCCGAACCATCCGCCCAGATAATTAAGCAATTCGAGGTTTTTGGGAATATAAAATAACTATATCCAACATACGCCAGTCATTACCACCATGACTGCCCAACTAATTTTTCTCAGGATTAAAAGTGATGCTTGGGCGCTTTCGCGCCCATGAGAATCTAAACAATGCTAAGCATGGTATATAATTACAGACTTATTTTTGAAAGGTTACTAATATAAATTTTTGCTAGGGCGACAATGTTCACACATTCAAATATTCCAAATGAAGGATAATATTATTCAATGTAAACAGTAGGCATATAACTAGGAGATTAAACTAAACATGTATTTGCATATAAAGTAACAGCATGCAATTTGATAATTTAAACCAAAGTAATTTGCAGAAAATGTAGGTTCGAAATGATCAAAGTATTGACTCGCCTGGCGTGGTTTACTGCGGTCTTGAGCTCACACAATGCTTTATCTTGATCTTTTGGTCTCTATCTTCACTTTGAGCTTGATCTCGCTTGATCCGTTGAATCTTCACGACTTCCAATTTCTAATTATGCTACGAACGACTGAATCCAAATGAAAGCAAATAACTCAAGAGATCCAAATAAATCCAAATAACTCAATGTAATTTTACTTTGAGCTGAGGGGTGATTCGGGTGATGTGAGGCAAGATCAATGGTATAATATGATAACTTGATCTTTTTATTTAATAACTTCTTTTTATTATTTTTATATTTATCAAGGAAGTTCCATGAGTTAGGTAGACCTATGTATCGATGTACAAGTCTGGCTGGGTATGTATTCCTTGCAACTTAGGTTATGGTGGAGGCAAACAGGACGGATGGATGAGATCTGTACTTATTCTATAAATATTTTAATCAAAAGTACTCTAACACTTGTCCAAAAAGCTAGGTCTAGGAATTTCTTATATTGGAACTTAAGTCCTTTTAAATCATAATTTCCGACGAATCAATATAACCCACTTTATTTCCTTAACTTTAGCTTGGATATCTTTATTAAGTTTTGAAATAATCTCTTATATATGCCTTTTCTTATTAATTAGATTAAGATAAATAGTAAAGGCTCATTATTTATTCATATATGGTAATTTAATTAAAATTTCAAGCTTTAATAATCCCATTATCATATCTTACGCATTTTCATTTATCGCTAGCCTAAGTTTTAATTCGAATTAGGATCCATTGGCACGGGTCCCAGCTTGCTCTATATACAATTGTGCTTACTTTTATTATGCACTAAAGCTAGCGTTAGGAATAAGATTTAATTAATGGCACTATTATTAGCTTGCTCATACTTTAGCTATTATTAGGCTTATCTTTATCCCTAATTTTAGCTTAAACTTAGTTATCTGGCAAAACTTGGTATGTAGCATTTTATGCGACCCTGTTTACTCGTGTCATTGGTTACACGTTCAATTTAGAGTATTTATATGTCCGTGTTATGATTTTGAATCATGATGACCTAGGGCTATTATATTAGGGTATGGCACTGGGGTTTGTTTAATGGTGGCACGACAATTATTGGGCCTCTATGTTTACATGTTAATTAAGGGCCACCATTATTAGGTATAGACATTTATCCAAAGCCTTTATTAAATAATTAGATTTACAATTTGAATGTTTAAGTCATACTAATTATTTATCATGGCAACTATTCCGAATTTAAATCACACATAAACTCCCTAATGCCTTATTTAAATTTTATTAGCTTCACCAGTTTTTTTCTCAAGTTCTCCCTTTAATTTTGGGAAAATATATGCTATTGGCTTACTAATCATATAGATATGATAATAATAACTAATCCATGATTAAACATTTATTAAGTTCATGTATATATACTAATAAATTTTGTACCTCCTATGGATGTATTTTTTTAATTAGAATTCTTATTACTTTTGGACTATACACTAAACCACATTTTATTAATACCTCTAATCAACAACTAAACCTCGTCTAAATATCTAGACTATATCAGTGGCTCATATAGTAAATAATCACATATTAAAATGTTAAGTAACCTTAGTTTATATACTAATTAAATTTATTACACTCCCTAGATTATTCCCTAAATTTTCTGGATTTTTCCTAAGTTTCCTTCTTCATTGTAGCCACTGGCAAAATCAAAAAAAGAAACCTAACTCTATATTGCGGCCGGGGATTCGAACACGGGCAGGGGAAATGAGAGAACACGGGTGGGTCGCTGGTGTTACCTGATTAGGGAGGGGGAACAAAACACTTAAGCCGTGCGGCAGCAGAGGCCCGAAGCAGAGCAAGCCGAGGGCGACGGAAGACGGCGAGGTTGCCGGCGAGGGGTGGCTGATGAGGGCCGGGTGAGGGCCAAAACGCGTCGTGCGCGCCGAGGTGAGGCCGGTGGAGGCGGTTGTGGGGGCCGGGGAGCGTCGAGGCGGGCCGGCGTCGTGCGGTGGCGGAGGTTCGAGAGGAGTTGTCGGCGCCGGCGGTGCAGGGCCTTCGGGAGGTCCGGGAAAGGCCGGATTTGGGTCGGCGACGCTCCGGAGGTGGTGTAGGTGGAGGGAATCGGGTTCTAGTGGCGGCAATCGGCGGGGAGGCCTACGGCCGGAGCTGAGGAAGAAGCTGGGGCCGGCGGCGATCTAGGGAACTAGGCTTCGATTGGTTTCTACAGTAGCGAGTGGGCGGAGTGGGGAGCTTATAGAGGTGTTCAGGGGTTCTTATAGGGGCGCGAGTAGGGCTGCCCCCGAGAGCTTGCTCGGGTGGTCATGTCGACGAGCGGCACTGCAGGCGGCGGGGCAGGGTGAGGATCTTGCGCAAGGATATGGTATGAGTGCTGTGTCACTCGAGGTATGGCAGAGCTTGGTGCCGCGCGCGTGATGAGATGGATCGAGCAGCGCGGGAAGAAAAAGAGGCGGTGGCAGAGCAAAGAAATCGGAGGGGGCGACGTGGAGATTGCTCCACCACGGGAGAAGAAAGGAGGAAGAGACAGAGAAGGAGCAGGCGCTCGGGTGAGGAAAAGAGGAAAGGAGGGGAGGCTCTGGGGAGTAAGGCCCAGCAGAGGAAGGAAGAGAGAGGGAAAAGAGACATAGGGTTGGGCCCACCTGTAAATGAGAGAAAATAGAGAAGGGAAAAATGAGAAGCTTTTGTAGTTGCTAAAATTTTAATCCTTGAATTTAGATTCTCTATTTTCTGACTTAAGTTTTTGTTGAGTATTTACATTTACCGATTTTTGTATGACCTTCGGAATTTAAACTTCAAACATATATATATATATATATATATATATATATATTCTCACATGCTGTTATGGTTACTAACTTATTTCAATTTGCATATATGTATATGTATATGTATATATGTATAATTATTTCTTATATTGTCAAACTCTTACTTGTACTACTTGTATATACATATATATATATACCTATATGTGTATGTATTGTGTTTGCATTTCGTTCATTCACTTTCATTGTTAGTCATGCCATTATTTTGAAAAGAAGATTTTATATTTTCAAACTCAGGTTTCTCTCCTTATGCTGGATCATCTTTTCAGATTCGTATTTCAAAATTTTAGTTTTTTTATTATTATTTGTTTAGTTCCTTTTGGCATTACTAATGTTTGTCTTTACTTTGATGAATTTATTCAACTTTTGGAATCTCAACCAAATTCAGGAAAACACCATAAAATCCAAATTCCAATAGAATATACTGTGAAAATAATTTAAGAAATTCATATTTTCAAATTTAAATTTTTCAGGATGTTACAATGCTGCATGTAAAGTACAAATGAAACATCTGTGTGGCGACTAGTGAATCACTTACCTTTGGTTGAAGGGTACCATGACGTACTCCTTGTCGCTGTGAGCAATCAATCCCCTCGTTATGCAACCTTACATGAAGGATGCATCTTCATTGATATATTACTCGGAGGCCAAGTGAGGGTCGAAGAAACCCACCGGTTGTCGCGATCGTCGGACTTGTTGGATCATGTATCTATACATAAAGAAATAGTAATGACATTTATCTGTATAACGTGAATGTAGAACTTCATTGTACAGTACACTTACAGTGTCCAGCATCGTAGAAGTGAGGCGTCGAGTTCGTCGAGATTGAATAGTAAGAATAAGTCTTCGAATGTCACGACGATGTAGCCCGAGTCGTGGAGGAAATGCATCTCCTTATATTTCAGAGTGAATGCACTCTGCCGGTTTGGCTTCATGTTGGACTTCTCCATGTACCAGGCATGCAATGTATTGCAAACCAAACCAAGCCAGGGTAATTGTGAATCGGGCACCAACGACACTCCTAGAATGAACTTCCATGGCCTAGGACGTGGCTTAATTTTCTTCGCATGAGCCTTGGAGCCTCGCTTATGATATGTTTTCAGTGGTGTCTCGGTGGGAGCTGATGCAACAGGCTTCACTGGATTTGGAGGTGGAGGTGGAGCCACCGGAGCCGATGTGACAGGTCTAGGGCGATGTCCCTCTTGGGCCACTGGATGTGGAGATCGTGGCACGGACAAGTCGAGGGCGATGTCCCTCTTGGGCCACTGAATGAATGTGTGGACGTCATCCCTTAATGTCTAAATCTCTTCATTTGGGGGCTTCTCAAGAGGGACGGTCTTAAAAATATTATTAATCATATCCACTTGGACCTTTATGAAATCGGTGTCTACTTGTACACCGTGCACCAGCATCCCTAGCAGCAATGGATACGCCATCCCGCGGCCAACGTCAATGGGAATAGAGCCAACAAGCCTGACTCTGAGGATGCAAGGCATGGGCTCCTACATAAGGACACAAGATGAGTTAAGGTGCCCACCAGAGAGATCTATGTACCATTCTAAAGAGGTTCATTACCTGAATGTCATCGATAGGTAAGTGGGCGTCGCAATGTTCAGTAATTGGTGTGGATACGCAGCTACTGCGACGTTGAGGGGGACTGGGTACCGCAGTAGTAGGGGTGGGTTGCGATTGGTTGCAGACTTGTCTCAGTTCTTCCCTCAATGAATCTGTCTCTCCTCGAAGTGAGGCAGTCTGCTCTTGAAGTGAGGCAGATAGTTGTTCCTCAAGTTGAGCATGAAGCTCCTGTTTTATTTGTTCGTTGCGGTACGCCTTGGATCTCTTCCTACTCCTATATGTCTCGGAGTAATCTAGAAATTCGTGCCTCCAAGATACGTAAACCTCCAAGCCTCGTGTGCGACCTGGGTGCTCCTTGTTTTCCAAGGCCTGTGATAGTAAATCTGTCTCCCTATATTCTTCAAAGGAGCCACGAGAAGATTCGGTAGTCAATGATTGCTGCAAGAAGCAATTAATCATGTTATTTTTGAACCCATGAAGTTCAAGAGGTGTTAACAACTATGTAGTTTAACATATTTTACCAGGCGTTGGGACACTTCCTCATCTGCGGGGTTTTTGAAAGAGACACCCGAAGATGTGGTTGATGACCTCGCTCTTAACCAGTTTCGAGCGCGCTCGTTTGCGATCCCGGCAAATGGCCGGGAGGCCTCCGATTGGATTGCGACCTCATCCTGCATCATCTACTGCGGGATTTTACCCGCATACCCAGTGGTGCCGAGTCTGTGAGGGTGGGTGTTTTGTGACTGGAGAGCCTTGTGTGCCGCACTTTGTTGTTGAAATTCGGTCGTTGTCTTCATCTGCACAAATGCCTCCCATGTTTTCGGCGACACGAAAGGATACTTCATGAAGGGCGTGAGATCCTTGGCCATGTAATGCATCACAAGATTGCTCTTAAAATTCTTCCATGCTTTTCCCATTGCGAGGAGCGACTGCCGTTGCACGAGTCCCTGTACTTCTGCTGGGATCTCAAACGAATTTGTAATTTCCTCCCATAGCTGATTTTTGTGATCCTTTGTCAAATCTTTCCAACTTACTATGGTGATGGGGACCTGTTGCCTTACAATTATCCCGCAGGTAGTCCGAAATGATGACGCTGCTTTCGTCGGTTGCAGAGGGACCCCATCTGGAGAGACCACCGTGATGGTCATTTGGCCCTCTGGCCTTTTCGATACTCCTCGGCCACGCTTAGTTTTCCCAATCTTGGGAGCGTGAGACCTAGATGACGATGACGAAGACTGTGGACGCCATCTCTCTTCTAAGAAAAACTAACTGCAGTGAGCTATGGGCCTTCCAAATAAACTTTGTAGCTAATAAGTGCAGCATATATCATGAAGTTCTAAATGTCATAAAACAAAGTTCTATAAAGCAAATGTCACAAACCAGTGTATCCAGTTCATTGAACCGGATACATTGGAGTGTAACACTTGCTTCATGCCCTTTGAAGGTCTATGTGGCATATATTATTACTACAAGGTCCCTAAACAAAGTTCTATGAAGCAAATGACACAAACCAGTGTATCAAGTTCATTGAACCGGATACACTGGAGTGTGTCACTTGCTTCATGCCCTTTGAAGGTCTATGTGGCATATATTATTACAAGGTCCCTAAACAAAGTTCTATGAAGCAAATGACACAAACCAGTGTATCAAGTTCATTGAACCGGATACACTGGAGTGTGTCACGTGCTTCATGCCCTTTGAAGGTCTATGTGGCATATATTATTACTACAAGGTCCATAAACAAAGTTCTATGAAGCAAATGACACAAACCAGTGTATCAAGTTCATTGAACCGGATACACTAGAGTGTGTCACCTGCTTCATGCCCTTTGAAGGTCATGGACGACTATGTCACTAGAGTGTATATATTAAAAATTTTTGGACGACTATGTGGACGCAGTGAGGTATGGGCATAAACAAAGTTCTATGAAGCAAATGACACAAACCAATGTATCAAGTTCATTGAACAGGATACATTGGAGTGCGTTACTTGCTTCATGCCCTTTGACAAAGTTCTAAAGATTGACTAACTGCAGTGAGCTATGGGCCTTGCAAATAGACCTTGTAGCTAACAAGTGCAGCATATATTATTGCTACAAGGTTCTATGAAGTTACTATGGGCCTTGTAGCTAACAAGTGCAGTGAGCTATGGGCCTTTGAAGGTCTATGTGGCATATATTAAAATTTTAGCAAGCTAACATGTGAAGCATATATCATAGTTACATTTATGAAAAACGCAAGCATAACCATAAATATAACTATTTCTTAATTCCTAAGTCATTTTACTATTATAATGAAACATAGTTACATTTATGAAAAACGCAAGCATAACCATAAATATAACTATTTCTTAGTTCCTGAGTCATTTTACAATTACAATGGAACATAGTTACATTTATTACACTTGGCTATTTTATTTTAAATAAAGCTCTTCACGATGATCGACACGCATATAGCTTGCTTCATCGTCTTGTTCTTCGTCGAGCCTGATGTCGTCTCCGAACGGAGGCAAATCATCAAATTGATTGTACTCTTCCTCATCCACAACATTCTCAACTCCGACAATCCTTCTTTTTCCCTGAAGAACTACATGGCGCTTCTTATTTGCCGGGTCGGTGACATAAAATACTTGAACAACTTGCCTCGCAAGTACGAATGGTTCGTCTTTGTATCCTACACATTCGAGGTCCACGGTATTGACGCCGTACTTGTCGACCTTTACACCCCGTGGGAGTTGGACCCAACGGCACCGAAATAGAGGAATTTTTGAAAATTACGTAGTCAAGCTCCCAAATCTCCTCTACAAGCCCGTAGAACGAGCTTGGGCCAGCGGTACTGACGTGCGCATCATAGGCATCTATGCGGATATGTGAGTTCTGCACTGTGCTGTTTCTATCCTGATCTGTTGTATAAAATGTGTAGCCATTAATGTCGTATCCTTGCCATGTCACAATTGTAAATTTTGGCTCTTTTGCCAACCATTGTAGTGTTTCACTTGACGACCTCCTAGTCAATTGCGCCTTCAACCATTCGTTGAACTGATGGTTGTGTTGTCTCGTGATCCAAACTTCTGACTGGCCTGCATTCTCTTGACGTAGCATGTCCTTGTGCTCTTCAATATATGGGGTCACTTCAGTCATGTGTTGTAAAACCATGAAATGGGCTTGAGCATACGTATTTTGATCCGGCGTTATTGCTTTCCTTCCGATAGTCCCGATACCATCTAGCCTCCCCTCATGACGAGATAGAGGTACACCTATCGGCTCGACCTGAGCCATGTAGCTGATGCAGAATTCAATGACCTCTTCTGTTGTATAACCTTCGATGATGCTACCCTCCGGTCGAGATCGATTGCGTACATAGGACTTCAGAATTCCCATGTACCTCTTGAAAGGGTACATATGATGTAGAAACACGGAGGCGCATATTTTTATCTCTTTCACAAGGTGGACAATGAGATGGACCATGATATCAAAAAATGATGGAGGGAAATACATCTCTAGATGATATAGAGTTGTCACCACCTCGGTTTGCAGAGCATCTAGTCCATCGGGATCAATGACCTTCTAAGCAATTGCGTTGAAGAAATAACATAGCCTTATGATTGTCACTCGAAGCTTGTTCAGCAAAATACTTCTAATTGCAACAAGGAGCATTTGTGTCATTTGCACATGACAGTCGTGAGACTTCATGCCAATTAATTTCAAATCTTCCATGGAAACAAGTTTCTTCATGCTGGTGGAGTGACCGGATGGAACTTTCACACCATGTAAGAACTGGCACAGTTCAGTTCTTTCGGACTTAGACAGAGTGTAGCAAGCTGGGGGAAGGTACGTTCGGCCTTTATCGGTCTCTATCAGTGCTAACTCGGTCCTGATGTTCATAGCGACCAAGTCACGCCTTGCGTTAACACCATCCTTTGTTTTATCAGGAATGTTCATTAAGAGACCAATCAAACTGTCACATACATTCTTCTCTACGTGCATGACATCGATGCAATCGCGAACTTCTAAGTACTCCCAATAAGGCAAGTCCCGAAATAGTGACCTCTTTTTCCACATGTTCTTCCTCAATTTACGTCCCTTTACAAGCATAACGTTTATATCCTTGACCATATCATACACCTCTTTCCCGCTAAAAGGTCTTAGTACTGAGTCATCCTTTTTTCTGTCATATTGTTTCTTCATCTTGCGGTATGGGTGATACTTTGGAAGAAACCTACAGTGACGCATGTACACAGTTTTGCGCGAGTTGTTCAACCACACACTCTCGGTATAATCTAAGCAGTGTGAACACGCTTTGGCTCCTTTTGTACTCAACCCTGACAGGTACCAAGGGCAGGAAAATCATTAATGGTGTAGAACAACATGGCGTGTAGAGTGAAGTTCTCTCGTTTGTCTGCATCCCATACATGTACCCCTTCGTTCCACAGTATTGCAAGATCTTCCACCAATGGTGCTAGGAACACATCAATATTGTTGCTAGGTTGCTTCGGCCCTTGGATAAGTAGTGATATCAAAATATACTTCCGCTTCATACACAGCCAAGGAGGAAGGTTGTAATAGCACAGAGTCACGGGCCAGGTGCTATGTCGGCTGCTCATGTTACCAAAAGGATTCATTCCATCTGTACTCAACCCAAACCTTATATTTCTCAGTTCCACACTGAAATCTACAAACATCCTATTGATGTTCCTCCACTGGGCAGAATCAGCAACATGTCTTATCATTCCGTCTTTCTTACACTGCTCCCAGTGCCAACGCATCAATCTTGCATCCTTGCGGTTTGCAAATAAACGCTTCAAACGGGGGATTATAGGAAGATACCACAACACCTTAACAGGAGGTCCTTGCTTCACCTCGATGCCCTTCCCATCATCAGAGTCATTTTTACGCTTGTATCAGGATGCTTTGCACACCGGACAAACATGTAAGCTAGCATACTCTTTACGATACAAGATACAATCATTCGGACATGCATGTATTCTTTTTTACTTCCATTCCTAATGGACAAAGAATCTTCTTGGCTTGGTAGGTGGTTCTCGGCAACACATTTCCTTTTGGAAGCATGTCCGCTAGGAGACCTAACAATGTCGTGAAACTCTTGTCGGACCAACCATTGCTTGCCTTCAATTTCAGCAGTTCTAGAACTGATGACAACCTCGTGTATTGCGGCTTGTAGCCTGGGAACAAAAGTTTCTCCGAGTCCTCCATCAAGCCCTTGAATTTACCAAACTCTCTCTCACTATAGTTCCCTTCTGCATCACATAACATCTGATCCAGATTGTCATCCTGCGACCTATCCTCATGATCGAAAGAACAGTCTACAATTGGCATATCGTTGTCTCCCTCGACTGTGTCATAACTACCTTCTTGTGTACTCTTCTCTTCACCGTGACTGGTCCAACATTTGTACCCTTTTCTAAAACCCCTTCGAATCAAGTGAGCTTCGATCTGCGCTAAGTTGCTAAACATGTTCAGATTATCACAATCAATGCATGGACAATACATATATTTCATCCCCTTCTTCAACATATCCAGCTCGGCTGCTCTTGTAAAAGTAGACACGCCATTAATGTACTCTTCACTCACACGGTTCTCAATGTACATCCAGCTTCGGTCCATCTACGCTACACAAGTAACATATGGGTGTCAAAAATGATTATTAAACCTAGCTATCATCTCCGGCCTTCAATTACAAAAACATGCATGCATATAAGTTATTAAAAGTAATTGAGTACTAACCTCTTTTCAGATCACTAAGAAGACGGCGATATGTTTTCACCCCGAACTCCTTAAAGCCGGCCGCCTTGCTCCACCGATGTAGTGCAATAAAGACAGATCTGGGTCGATATCGAGCTAACCGTCTGTGAATTATCACAGACGGTTATTAATACGAACCATCTGTGATGTCCACAATATCACAGATGGTTTGTAATACCAACCGTCTGTGATTGGTGCATGTCACAGACGGTTCGTATTAATAACTGTCTGTGATAGTCCTACATTATCACAGACGGTTATTAACACGAACCGTCTGTGATGTCCATAATATCGCAGACGGTTCGTAATACCAACCGTCTATGATTGGTGCATATCACAGACGGTTCCTATATAGAACCGTCTGTGATAGCCCTTCACAGATGGTTCATACCACAAACCGTCTGTGATAGTTCACTCGATGACTTAAAATTTTCCCCTTTTTTGTCTAGCCTCAAGAAATTAAATAATGCTACTAGCCTTCGAAAACAAGCAAATAGAGAGCACAACAACACATTCAGATCTATTACAGCTAACAAACCCTTCGTGGCACGATGGTCACACTGAACAAGACACAGTTAAACTTACGGCAAAAGTGTGTTGCCTAGTATGCCGCCGTGCCACAACGGAGGCGCTAGCACACGGCAGTAGTCGGCGTTGCGGAGGAACAAGCAAATACAAAGGCAAGCACAACAACACATTCAGATCTGTTACAGGATAACAAGCTAACGAACCCTTCATGGCACGACGGTGAGGCTGAACAAGACACACTTACAACACTTACAGCAAGAGTGTGTTGTCCAGCCTCCCGCCGTGCCGCGACAGAGACGCTAGCTCATAGTGGAGGGGAGATGCATGCAGGAAGGTAGCTAGGTAGTGGATGAACTCACGCGTGACTAATACCGGTGGAAAGGTAGATGGAGAGTTATTAATAAGGGCCGAGCAGTGGGAGGAACTGCTGCCTGCCATTTGATGTGGAGAGAATGGACGGGTGAGATCGAAATCCTGGGTATACGCCAATTATTGGTAACATTTGAATATCACAGATGGTTATTAACATGAATCGTCTGTGATTGTGCTTATCACAGATGGTTCGTATATAGAACTGTCTATGATAGACCTTCACAGACAGTTTATACCACAAACCGTCTATGATAGTTCACTCTATATGTCAAATTTTTTCAGTTTTTTTGGCTAGCATCAAGAAATTAAATAATGTCCCATGGTCTTTGAAAACAAGCAAATACAGATGCAAGCACAACAATACATTCAGATCTATTACAGCTAACGAGCCCTTCGTGGCACGACATCGAAGCTAAACAAGACACCCTTACGACACTTACGGCAAAAGTGTGTTGTCTAGCCTCTCGCCATGCCACAACGGAGGCGCTAGCTCACGGCAGTAGTCGGCGTTGTGGAGGAACAAGCAAATACAGAGGCAAGCACAACAACACATTCAGATCTATTACAGGATAACAAGCTAACGAACCCTTCATGGCACGATGGTGAGTCTGAACAAGACACACTTACGACACTTACGGCACGAGTGTGTTGTCCAGCGTCCCGCCGTACCGCGACGGAGGCGCTAGCTCACAGTGGAGGGGAGATGCATGCAGGAAGCTAGCTAGTGGATGAACTCACCCGTGACTAGTACCGGTGGAAATGTAGATGGGGAGTTATTAATAAGGGCCGAGCCGTGGGAGGAACTGGTGCCTACCATTCGATGTGGAGAGAATGGACGGGTGAGATCGAATCCTGGGTATATGCCAATTATCGGTGACATGTAATCATCACAGACGGTTATTAACATGAACCGTCTGTGATGTCCATAATATCACAGACGATTTGTAATACCAACCATCTGTGATAGATCAGAGACAGTTTGGAATACGAACAGTCTGTGATATTAATACTAGAGACGGTTTGGAATACGAATCATCTGTGTTAATGCTTAAATATGCGCGCCCTAATCCTGCTCTTCTACAAACTGTACGTCCTCTCATCTTCTTCATCACCACATTTCTCAATAACGACATCTAAAATTCTTTTGATCTCTTTCCTCTCATCTATCCATCATGAGTTGTTCGGATGCAACCTTACACAGGCGGCCAACAATTTACGTCTGGAGCAGCTCCTCCGCTCACACCCTACTCTCCTTCCTCGACTCGCTTTCATCCGTCAGCTGGACCTCATCATCCGCCATTGACAGAGGTGTCTCGTTGCCGCTCAGGATAGGGAAACCGCCCTCAGCCTCGTTCTTCTCTACAATGTGCGCAAAATGGAGGAAGATCTTGCGGCAGTGCAGACACACATGGATAACCTTGCCGATCAAGCAGAATCGCCCGATTCTGAGGAAGCTTATCATGGCATCCTGTTTGAGATTATGGAACATGCTAATGATTTGTCCAGGCTTGAGAAGGAAGTGGAGAGGGCAAGGACAATCTTGACGGCATTCGAGAACACAGTGGCTGATCCTCCAACTCCAGAAGTTGATGAAGAAGCATATGAAGCCCAGAAGATTCAAATCTGGGAATCCCTTTTTTTTTGCACTTTTGTAATAAAATTGCCTTGAATTTGACACTTGTCTCAGTAAAGCTTCTATAATTCATACGACAACGGTCTGTCAGGTTTACCACAGACGGTTCGTATTAAGAACCGTCTGTGATAGTTTCACAGACGGTTATTGTTGGATCGAAGTTGGCGTCAGAGGGGGGTGAATGTCGATTTTTGAAAATTACTCCCCTCAAGTATCCACATAAGAGATCCTTCTCCGATAGCAACAAATGCTATGAAGAGAGACTCAAGTACCTATTGGAATCTTAACCAACCAGAGAAGAGAGCAAGACATAGCCAAGACAAAAACTCACGAACAAAAAGCCCTGAAAATCAACACATTCAGCACAGTGGGCAGGGTGGTCGACCGCCGTTGATGGGCGGTCGACCGCTCGGTGCGCGGGTCGATCGCTCCCGTGAGGCCGGTCTGACCGCTGTTGCCGTGCCGGTCTGACCGGCGGTCAGATCCCGGTCTGACCGGTCCCCTGATACCAAGCCACCCGAGAACAGTCTGAAAATCTGAAATACGAGCAAAACTTCAGATCTCCAAAGAACTGAGAAATAGAGGGTTTGCTTCCGATCTTTCCACCCCAGAGAAACACAACAACAACCTAAATAGCAAGGGGGCTCTAGGAAACAAAGAAATCACCCCATAGAGCAAGAATTTCAGATTGTAGAAAATAATCTGAAATCATGTAAGAACTAAGCCAAAAACCAAATTGCTCCCCATTCTTTGATCCTTTGGCCACGAAACTTTGAGGATAGCTAATTGATAGCCTCTGGACTCTAGATACCAGGTTTCATGCCATCTCGAGAAAGGAAACACGATTTGCACCAAAGCCCTAGAGAGGAAAAACAAGAACAGAGATGTCCAAAAACCAAAATCTGGAATCAAGAATGGGTTCTTGGGATTATAAGTGATCAAATGACCTTGAGGTATCATCCCAACATACAGCAACCCATTTTGGTACTCCTCAGCAAGAAACAACAAGAAATCAAAAAATTCAAGAATCAAACACAGAGGGCATCGAAGAGAAAATAGGAGCACGGGAGAAGAATTTCAGAAATTTCATTTCCAATCAAACGATTACAGAGGAGTCCCGATATGCATGAACATTAAAACAAGGATGATTACATGGAATCTCTACTCAATCCCTCACCTCATCCTCTCCCAAACACCAGAACACACCCACTCTCTACATGCTTCTTGGAGAGACACACAGAGAGAGCTCAACATACAGAGGGGAGACACAACCTGCTGCCTACACCAACTCTCCAACCACTAAAGCCTAAAGCCAAAACAAACTCTCAAAGCTTCTTATGACTCTAGCAAACCCTAACTCTCTCCCAAAGCCATGGGAATACATGCAGCCACTCACTCCTATTTATAGACCTTGCCTAACGGGTCTCCAACCCGTTACGCCCGCTAAATCCAATGGAACCCGCTCCCGCTTGTGCAGCCTCACCAAAATGACCAATTCGCCCTCTGCGCCTTCCGGGAAGCTTCCGCGTCTCTTGTCGTCCAAGCCTCGCAACCACCTCGAGTCTCCGCCGTCTTCGACACATCGACACCGCCTGTGTCTAGTCCGGTCATCTCGTGTCCCGCCACGACTCCGCCTCGACGTCTTGCAGCCATCACAGACAGGAAACACATCAAATAGCACCACTCGACACATTAAGGCATAAATAGCATCAATGAACCATATTAAGCATGAAATAGCCCAAACCTGTCAAATCAACATATATGCATTCTAAACACTTTGACCAGGTTTGACCAAGTCCGACCGAAGCCGATTGCACCGCGCAACGACATGGTCCGAACCACTCAAACCAAATTCGACTCTCCTAAACCGATGCCAATTACTCATCACACACACGAGATGACCTCCACATGGTCTCTCAGTTATTAACACGAATCGTCTGTGTTGTCCAGATTATCATAGACGGTTCGTATTAAGAACCATCTGTGAAAGTTCACAGACGGTTCTTAATAAGAACCGTCTGTGATGTCTCAATTATCACAGACGGTTCGTGTTAATAACCGTATATGAAAATATCACTGAGAGACCATGTGGAGGTGACCATATGCTTGTGATGAGTAATTAACGAGTATTTTGGAAAGATTGAGTTCGGTTTGTGCATTTCATGCCTTGTTGGCATTTGGATCTGTCGGGGTTGGTTGGACGGTCTTATGGCGTATTCTTCTTCCTGTTTTAGCTTTTGGGCCATTTTATGCTTGTGTATGATTCATTGATGCTCATGAGGATTATATGTTTCGAGCGGTGCTATGTGATGTGTGTCTTATTTGTGATGGCTGCAGGACATCGAGGCGAAGTCATGGCGAGGCACGGAGGACCGGACTAGGCGCAGGTGGTGTCGAGGTCAGAACGGTCGAGGTGTGCCAAAGACGACATAGACTCGAGGTAGCTGCGAGGCTTGGAAGGCAAGGAATGAGGAAGCTTCCCAGAAGTTGCAGGTGGGGCGTTTTGGTGAATACGCAAAGCTGCACTAAAGGAAGCGGATTATGGATAAAGCACTAGAGTTGGTGGAGGCTTAGTGGGTAAAGAGAGAATCAAACCCATTTGTTGGAGGCTATAAAAGGAGGGTGTCTCCTGCATGGTCTTTAGGGCTTTGGGGTTTGTTTTTACTTTGCTTCTTTTGTGCTTTAGTTGGTGAAGAGTGGGTGAGAGCAGGAGAGGAGTTCTTGTCTGCTGCTTATGCTCTCTCCTATTTGAGTATGTGATGGCATGAGTTCCTGATACTCAATCATGTATGGGGTAGTATTGAGTGTGTGAGAGGAGTAATCCCCATGTAATCATTCATCACTCTTCCTATTTATCAATTTAAGATAGTTTCTTGTGAGATGCTTCTGCCTCCTGTCTTTCTTCTTCGTATTTTTGCTCTCTGTTGATTTCTTTGCTTTTGTGATTTGAAGTTGTTTCTTGCCTAGAAGGTGTAAAATGGATTGCTCTATGTTGGGATGATGCCTCAAGATCATTTGCTCAAAGAAACTCCCAAGAGCATAGCTGAAAATCCAAACATTCCTTTTCTTCCATTTGCTCTGTTCTTGATTTTCTAGGGTTTCCTAGACAGGGCATGTTTGAATCTCTCATTACCCTTCATGAGATGGCATGAGATTTGAGCTTTGAAGTCCTGAGTTGATTGCTAAAGTGATTGCAAAGTTTCTTGTGCAAAGAGTTGGAGGATGTTGAGTAATCTGAAAAATGGCCTCATCTTGTACTCTATTCAGATTTCAGCTAAATCTTTGATTTCTTGTTTCTTTGATTTGCAATCTCCTTTCCAGAGGTCACTCAACTATTTAGACTAGGCTAGTGCGCCTTTGGCCAGAGGGAAACAACTGCAATTCTTCTTCTTGGCCAAAGTCAGCATTTTCAGAAATCTCTGTCCAGTCGGGTTCAGAAATTTGCTCTCTACCTGCCCTGTTTTCAGCTAACCGGTCAGACCGGTTTCCATTTGGCGGTCTGACCGGAACATGTGAGGCGGTCAGACCAGCCGCACAATCCCGGTCAGACCGGCCCTGGCCAAGCGGTCAGACCCGCCCAGCCAAGGCGGTTCGACCGGCCAGAGGCTTTTGAGCATTGATTTATTCTGTTTTTTATGGCCTTGATTTAGTCTATTTGATCTGCTCTTCTTTCAGTTAGCTTAAGGTTCCAGTGAGCGTTTTTCATTTCATAGCTTTCATGATTGGTGAGATCTGTTTTTTCGCACAAAAGAGATCTTTTTGCTTTCTTAAATGTTGTACTAACTCATGCTACATCAAGAACCTAGCATAGCTCAATCTAACGCTCAACAAAGATTCAAGACTCAACTCAGCCTATTTGACATGGCATGACTCATAAAAGGATAACTAAAGAAAGACTAGTCTCGAAAACTAACATGACAAGTTTTAATTCAAGTTGAGCAATTTTAATTAACTCATCATGGCAAAAGCTAGTCTACACATATGAAGTCATGATCAATCTAGCAATGAAGTACAAATCATGGCAGGATGTAAACCGATGTAAACATGTCATGAAAGGATAATAATCAAGGTTCCATGTAGTTATATTACAAATGCTGAATGCTGAAATGCAAGAAAATCCAGCTCCCCCTCAACATGTGATGCACTTTTAGTTCAAATTGAGTTATGTCAATATTAAGCTCCAGAAGCTCCCAAATGAAAGCAATAAACAAGAGAAGCTGGCAAGAAAAAACAGAAAGGGCAGTCCTTAAAGCATAGACAAGATGTAGATGATACTATGGCTTAGACTGACTCTCATCTACCCCATATGACTCCAGGACTATCAACTGATCATCTAACACACTAGGGAGCAAACACATACCCTGTCTACCCAAGGGTGGCCTAACCCTTGCTAGAACCTATAAGCAGTGAGTGAGCTCATCCTAGTGAGAAGAGAAACAGCTAACAAGCAGCATCCTAGAATCAAAAGATAAGAGTAAGAAGTCTAAACAACTAGACAAAAGAAGCACTCTAATCTATGCTAGGAAGGCTAAACCCAATGCAGCCATATGTAATGCAACAGAAAGGAGTAAGAGCATAATCAATATAGTAAAGCAGTAAAGCACAAAGCTCCCCCTCATAGCAATCCATAAGGACAAACCACCCCAAGCTCTCCCCGCAGAGCTGAAAACCTAGAGCTATCCAAAGGCTTGGTGAAGATATCAGCCAACTGGTGGTCACTCTCCACAAACTGGAGCACTATATCACCCTTCTCCACATGGTCTCGAAGGAAGTGATATCTAATATCAATGTGCTTGGTCCGAGAGTGCTGCACTGGGTTCTTAGCAATGTTAATCGCAGAAGTGTTATCACAAAAGAGTGGAACACTGTCGATAACTAACCCAAAGTCCCGCAGGTCGGACCATCCAAAGTACTGATCGCAACAATTGGCGCAGACAACGTGCTCGGCCTCGCGGTGGATCAGCAACACCGATCGCTTCCTCGAAGACCAAAAACAAGAGAAGTGCCAATGAATTGGCAGGTGCCAGAAGTGCTCTTCCTATCTATCCTACAGTCAGCAAAGTCTGCATCCGAATAGGCTCTGAGGCAGAGACAGGACGAGGAAGAGTACCAGATACCATAGTCAATGGTAGCTCGAAGGTACCAAAGGATGCGCTTCACCGCCTGGCGGTGGGATACGCGAGGAGAAGCCTAAAAGCGAGCACATAGACACACAGCAAAGTGTATGTCCGGTCTCAAAGCAGTGAGGTATAAGAGGGAGCCAATCATGCTACGATACTTCTTCTGATCAACTGGCTCGCCGTCCTCATCTGGGTCAAGTGTGGTGGAAGATGCCATGGGAGTTGACACGGGCTTACCATCACTCATGTCAAAGCGTCTCAGGAGGTCGCGAGTGTACTTGCCCTGATGCAAGAAAGTACCCTCCCGAGTTTGCTTGATCTGGAAGCCAAGGAAGAAGGTCAACTCGCCCATCATACTCATCTCAAACTCGGTGCTCATGACATCCGAGAACTGTGAAACGAGAGTATGAAAAGAGCCGCCAAAGATAATGTCATCTACATAGATCTGGACGAGCAGGAGGTCAGTGCCATGCCGGCGAATGAACAAGGTCTTATCTACCTTACCCATCTCAAAACCATGACTCAACAGGTAGGACTTAAGCCTCTCATACCAAGCTCTAGGGGCCTGCTTAAGTCCATACAGCGCTTTGGACAGCTTGAAGACATGGTTTGGATATTTGGGGTTCTCGAAACCTGGAGGCTATCTCACATAGACTTCTTCCTCAATAAAGCCATTGAGTAAGGCACTCTTGACATCCATCTGGTCAAGCTTCAAACCCTTAGAAGTTGCAAAGGCAAGCAGGATTCTAATGGCCTCAAGTCTAGCTACAGGGGCAAAGGTCTCCTCGAAATCTAGACCCTCAACCCAGGAGAACCCCTGAGCTACAAGTCTAGCCTTGTTCCGAATGACAACCCCATCCTCACTCTGCTTGTTCTTGAACACCCACTTGGTCCCAATGATATTGTGACCTCGAGGGGGTTCAACAAGTGACCAGACCTTGTTTCTCTCAAAATTTTTCAACCCCTCATGCATGGCATTGACCCAAGACTCGTCTGAAAGGGCATGACAAACGTCCTTGGGCTCAAAGGAGGCAACAAAGGTAGAATGGAGACAGAAATGAGACATGCCAGATTTTGAACGAGTGACTCGCTCAAAAAGGTCTCCAATAATCTGCTCAGACGGATGGTCTTTTTGGATATGTCGGGGAGGTCTAGGATGAGAAGAAGAAGTGGCCTCTACCTCGTAAGCTGAAGAGGTAGGAACAGAGCCACTAGCTCCAGAAGAAGCAGAAGGCATGGGCTGATCACCAGGACGTGCGGTGGAAGAAGGCACCTCGAGGGGTGGATGAGGGACTGGATCGGGTAGACAACCATCATCTCCATCGTCCTCATCATCCACAAAGATGGGTTCAGACTGCTCTAAAGAACCTGAGATATTGGGCCTAGTCCCCGGACTGGCCTCGTCGAAGGTCACCTCACATGTCTCTACCATCTTACTAGACTCGCAGTTCCAGACCCTATAAGCCCGCGAAGAAGTCGAGTAACCTAGAAAGATCCCATCACAAGAACGTGACTCGAACTTGTCTAGGTTCCCGGACTTAAGAATAAAGCACTTGCAACCAAACACACGAAAATGAGATAGACTGGGCTTTCGCCCATATCTCAACTCATAAGAAGTGCGGTGTAAGTGTGCCCGAAGAAAAACTCTGTTCGAAACATGGCACGCGGTGGCTATAGCCTCAGCCCAAAACTTCCGTGGTGTAGAGTACTCATCGAGCATCGTCCTGGCCATCTCGACCAAGGTACGGTTCTTCCCCTCCACGACGCCATTCTGCTGTGGGACGTGCGAAGAAGAGAACTGGTGCTCTACACCCGTCTCATCGCAAAACCTCTCAAAGTAGGAATTCTTGAACTCCGTGCCATTGTCACTGCGGATCGCTCGTAAGGCACCCGGGAGCTCAACAGAAAACCTACTGAAAAGACCTCGAAAATATGTAAACGTCTCATCCTTCGAGGCTAAGAAAAACACCCAAGAAAACATCGAGAAGTCATCGACCACGATAAGAACATACCACTTCCCCCCTGCTGACTGCACTCGAGCTGGTCCAACTGTGTCCAAATGAAGCAGCTGTCCCGGTGCATCGGTCATAGTCACTGTGACCGGAGGGTGTGAAGCGGCAACCATCTTGCCGTGCCGGCAAGGAGCACAAACTAGATCTTTGACCATCTTGAGCTTCGGCAGACCACGAATGAGGTCGTGGCCGCTAACTCGGGTCAAATGGTCA
Source organism: Dendrocalamus sinicus (assembly GCA_036346575.1). Taxonomy (NCBI): domain Eukaryota; kingdom Viridiplantae; phylum Streptophyta; class Magnoliopsida; order Poales; family Poaceae; genus Dendrocalamus; species Dendrocalamus sinicus. The sequence continues at coordinate 3,314,652 of CM070669.1, forward strand.
AATCCAATATGACCAAGTCTCCTATGCCAGAAAGAAAGGTCGCGGGACTCAGAAGTAACTAAACACCTGAGAGGATCACTAGAAGACTCAGAAAAATTAGCATGAAAGATCCTCCCAAAACGAGAAATCCTGCAAACCAGACTACCCGAAGAATCAAGAATTTTGCAAGCATTTTTCTTGAAGCTCACCTCGAAACTGTCATCGGTACTCTGAGAAACGGAAATCAAATTATACTGCAGCTTACTAACCAAAGAAACATCTTTCAAAATGAAAGAAGCATTAACGCGCACTGTACCTTTGGCGATGACGCGCCTAGATGAAGCGTCTCCGAAGGTGATCGTCTCATCACCTGGAGCTCGGGCAAGGGAAGAAAACCAACGAGCGTCTCCGGTCATGTGTCGTGAACACCCGGAGTCTACGAGCCAAACCTTTCCCTTCCCTACCCGGCGAACCTGAGTCAAACAAAGAGTAAAGTCTCAGTACTGGGGTAAATCAAGAGTGATTTTGGCACCCGATACTGAGTAACACGTCGAGTAGATGAAGTTGTCAAACACGACTGAACTTTATCTACCCTACACTCTCTGTCACTCAAAGAAGTAGACGGTCTATGTGTAGACCTGAAGCTGTTGTTGGTCTTGACTGCTACAGAGGAGCGAGTCCAAGACACCAGCAACATGTTGATCACGCCGCGGGTAGCTATCTCGATGGGGGAAACGAGATCTACCCTCAGGACGACGGAAATCACGACCAGGAGCATATCGAGGACGAAAGCCAAAAAACTCAGAAAATCCAAGTCCTCGATGATGCCCAAATACTTCAGAAACAATTGAAGCAACCCTAGACCTCATGTTGGTCATAGATGCACTCACGGTCTGGGGCTGACCCTGAATACGCCTAAGATCACGAACACGGTCTCTCCGCGCGATCTTGGCGCGCCTGAAGCATCGCTCGATCGAGTGTCCATCCTTTTGACAGAAGGTACAGTGGTACTTCACCTTCTGAGAGGTGGAAGTAACATGGTGAGGCTTCGCCTTCTGAGAGGCCGAAGCTGCAGGGGGAATCACCTTGCTGTCAGAAATCCCTTGGACAAAGCCCGCAGACTTGAAATGAACTTTTTTAGTTCTGGGCTCAACCTCGATCACACCTACGGCTATGGGTCTAAGAACAGCAGGTGGATGCTTCCTCATGTCCTCATAGAAATCGTATCCTAGACCCTGATTAAATCTGCAAATCTTGGATTGGTCTAGAATAAGATTAAGCCTCTTCTTGCCGCCTACAAATCTCTCGAGAGTGTTCATAAGATACTGACACTCCCGAAAAAGAGAGGTGCAAGAAGAGCAGGGGGAAGAAGGGACAGCAGAAGGTAAGGGAACAGAAGAACAACCAACAGCAGAGGAACAAATGGCTTGAGCACGCTCAGCCGACTCGGAAGGGACAATCCTACTGCTAGCAGTTTGGTTCACGTCGCTAAGCGTCTCAACCTTACCCTTGGGCTTCTCCCCCACACCAGCAATCACATCACAATCAGTTGATGGCTTCACTAGTTGATCCTTAGTTAGCTTCACACATTTTTCATTCAAAGCAACGAGTTCAAGTTTTAGTTTATCACAACTAATGCATGGTGAGCTAATAGGGTCCTTAGTCGCGAACTGAGCCATTTTCTTATTAGTGTCAATCATTTCTTGAAACTGTTTTGAGACAGATTCAAGTTCAGCAGTTAACTTAGGACAGTTCAAACATAAAGTAATGGGCTCAAGTAGTGAAGCTTGCAGTTCAGCAATTTTATAGTCTGCCCGTTTTAGATTCATCTTTAACTTATTGTAATTTTTACAAGACTCGAGCAGATCCAGAAGCATGGTACAAAGACCTCTAAATGCGTTGTCCTTATCCTCACATGAGGTGCATGCACTAGTCTCAACAGTAGTAGATGGAACAGGAACTACCCTACTCATCTCAAGCTCAGCAAGAAGACTAATGTTCTCCACCTTAATCATGTCAAGCTCGGAGGACACACTATCATGCAAGGTCCTTAGCTTCTCCATGTCATCCAGCAAAGCAGAACATACATCACAATCGTCATGGGAGGGAGCAGATCTAAGTGAAGTAAGCTCCCGTGATAAACTCTCTACTTCCTTCTCCATCTCACTACACCTAGCTCTAGATCTAGCATAGAATCTACCTAGCTTAAGAAAAGCATCATTAAGCTGGTCGTAGGTGGGGGATACCTCGTCAGAGTCGGAGTACAGCTCGCTGTCGCTCAGTTCGCCCTCAAGGGCCATGAAGCACATGCCGGAGAAGTCATCGCCGCCCTTGGGATCTTGCTCGTCCATTCCATCATCGTCGCTCCACCCCTCCACCTCGCTGAGATCGATGTCGTCGAAGGCGGTGAGGACACGGTGGAAGAGCTTCTTGGCTTTGCTAAGGTCGCGGAACTTCTTCTTGCCTTGCGCGTGAGCTGAGGACTTCTTGTTGCGGTTCTTGTCGATGTAGTCGTTCTTGCTCACGCCGCTGTAGTCGCCCTTGCCTTTCCCCAGCTAGGGGCAGTTTGCTCGAATGTGGTTGCGGTCCTCTCTTTCCGTCCCTCCTCCTCTTGTAAGCATGGGAAAATCTCTGAGCTAGGAGGGCTAACTGCTCATCCGCAAGCTGCTCTAACTGATCATCAGTTATGTCACAGAGAGCAGCAAGGGAGAATCCGCAAGTCAAATCAGAAGAAGAACCGGAAATCAGACTGGGATCAGTGACCAGCGCCATCGATTGTGACTTCGACTTGCGAGAGACAATGTCAATCTCGTGAGTCTTGAGGCGTGAGTACAACGCATCAAGAGTCAAAGTCGAGAGGTCCGTGGTGTCGTTGATGGTGGTCACTTTCATCTCCCACACACGCAGGTCCAAAGCAGCAAGCATCTGTCGAGCATTGTCCGAGTCGGGGTATGTGAGACCGACCGCTCGGAGGTTGCTCAAGATCTTGTGGAAACACGCAAAGCACTCATCGAGGGACTCGCTAGTGAGCATTTCAAACTTGTTGTAATCTCGCTTGAACTGGTCCTGTCGCACCGTCTTTATTTGGGTGGTGCCCTCATGGTAAGCATCGAGGGTCTCCCAAATATCGAAGGCGGATGAAAGATGAGATATGCGGTCAAACTCGCTACGACTCAGGCCCTGGATAATGATGTTCCTTGCCTTAGCGTTTGCCTCAACATCATGCATATTTCCAGCATTGATGCTTTCATCGGCAGGAATAACAAACCGGACCTTGACCTTACGCCAAATGGCGTACCCCTGAGCCTGGATGTACGTCTCCATTCGGCTCTTCCAGAAGGGATAATCAATATCATCGAAAATTGAAGGCTGGTCGAGTACTTGTCTATCGCCATGGCTCTAGAGACCGGTTAAGATCTATTGAAAAGAGCTAACCGGCTCTGATACCAATTGTTGGATCGAAGTTGGCGACAGAGGGGGGGTAAATGTCGATTTTTGAAAATTACTCCCCTCAAGTATCCACTTAAGAGATCCTTCTTCGATAGCAACAAATGCTATGAAGAGAGACTCAAGTACCTACTGGAATCTTCACCAACCAGAGAAGAGAGCAAGACATAGCCAAGACAAAAACTCGCGAACAAAAAGCCCTGAAAATCAACACATTCAGCACAGGCTGGCAGGGGCGGTCTGACCACTGTTCATGGGCCGGTCAGACCGCTCCTGTGCCGCTGGTCAGACCTCTCCCGTGAGGCCGGTCTGACTGCTGTTGCCGTGCCGGTCTGACTGGTCCCCTGATACCAGGCCACCCGAGAATAGTCTGAAAATCTGAAAAATGAGCAAAACTTCAGATCTCCAAAGAACTGAGAAATAGAGGGTTTGCTTCCGATCTTTCTACCCCAGAGAAACACAACAATAACCTAAATAGCAAGGGGGCTCTAGGAAACAAAGAAATCACCCCAAAGAGCAAGAATTTCAGATTGTAGAAAAAAAATCTGAAATCTTACAAGAACTGAGCCAAAAACCAAATTGCTCCCCATTCTTTGATCCTTTGGCCACGAAACTTTGAGGATAGCTAATTGATAGCCTCTGGACTCTAGATACCAGGTTTCATGCCATCTCGAGAAAGGAAACACGATTTGCACCAAAACCCTAGAGAGGAAAAACAAGAACAGAGAAGTCCAAAAACCAAAATCTGGAATAAAGAATGGGTTCTTGGGATTTTAAGTGATCAAATGACCTTGAGGTATCATCCCAACATACAGCAACCCATTTTGGTACTCCTCAGCAAGAAACAACAAGAAATCAAAAAATTCAAGAATCAAACACAGAGGGCATCGAAGAGAAAACAGGAGCACGGGAGAAGAATTTCAGAAATTTCATTTCCAATCAAACGATTATAGAGGAGTCCCGATATGCATGGACATTAGAACAAGGATGATTACATGGAATCTCTACTCAATCCCTCTCCTCATCCTCTACCAAACACCAGAACACACCCACTCTCAACATGCTTCTTGGAGAGACACACAGAGAGAGCTCAACGTACAGAGGGGAGACACAACCTGCTGCCTACACCAACTCTCCAACCACTAAAGCCTAAAGCCAAAATAAACTTTCAAAGCTTCTTATGACTCTAGCAAACCCTAACTCTCTCCCAAAGCCATGGGAATACATGCAGCCACTCACTCCTATTTATAGACCTTGCCTAACGGGTCTCCAACCTGTTACACCCGCTAAATCCAACGGAACCCGCTCCCGCTTGTGCAGCCTCGCCAAAATGACCAATTCGACCTCCTGCACCTTCCGGGAAGCTTCCGCGTCTCTTGTCGTCCAAGCCTCGCAACCACCTCGAGTCTCCGCTGTCTTCGACACATCCGACCGTTTTGACCTCGACACCACCTGTCTAGTCCGGTCATCTCGTGTCTCGCCACGACTCCGCCTCGACGTCTTGTAGCCATCACAAACAAGAAACACATCAAATAGCACCACTCGACACATTAAGGCATAAATAGCATCAATGAACCATATTAAGCATGAAATATCCCAAACCTGTCAAATCAACAGAATATGCATTCTAAACACTTTGACCAGGTTTGACCAAGTCCGACCGAAGCCGATTGCACCGCGCAATGACATGGTCCGAACCACTCAAACCAAATTCGACTCTCCTAAACCGATGCCAATTACTCATCACACACATGAGATGACCTCCACATCGTCTCTCAGTTATTAACACGAATCGTCTGTGTTGTCCAGATTATCATAGATGGTTCGTATTAAGAACCATCTGTGAAAGTTCACAGACGGTTCGTGTTAATAACCGTCTATAAAAATATCACTGAGAGACCATGTGGAGGTGACCATATGCTTGTGATGAGTAATTAACGAGTATTTTGGAAAGACTGAGTTCGGTTTGTGCATTTCGTGCCTTGTTGGCATTTGGATCTGTCGGGGTTGGTTGGACGGTCTTATGGCATATTCTTCTTCCCGTTTCAGCTTTTGGGCCATTTTATGCTTGAGTATGATTCGTTGATGCTCATGAGGATTATATGTTTCGAGCGGTGCTATGTGATGTGTGTCTTATTTGTGATGGCTGCAGGACATCGAGGCGAAGTCATGGGGAGGCACGGAGGACCGGACTAGGCGCAGGTGGTGTCGAGGTCAGAACGGTCGAGGTGTGCCGAAGACGACATAGACTCGAGGTTGCTGCGAGGCTTGGAAGGCAAGGAATGAGGAAGCTTCCCAGAAGTTGCAGGTGGGGCGTTTTGGTGAATACGCAAAGCTGCACTAAAGGAAGCGGATTATGGATAAAGCACTAGAGTTGGTGGAGGCTTAGTGGGTAAAGAGAGAATCAAACCCATTAGTTGGAGGCTATAAAAGGAGGGTGTCTCCTGCATGGTCTTTAGGGCTTTGGGGTTTGTTTTTACTTTGCTTCTTTTGTGCTTTAGTTGGTGAAGAGTGGGTGAGAGCAGGAGAGGAGTTCTTGTCTGTTGCTTATGCTCTCTCCTGTTTGAGTATGTGATGGCATGAGTTCCTGATACTCAATCATGTATGGGGTAGTATTGAGTGTGTGAGAGCAGTAATCCCCATGTAATCATTCATCACTCTTCCTATTTATCAATTTAAGATGGTTTCTTGTCAGATGCTTCTGCCTCCTGTCTTTCTTCTTCGTATTTTTGCTCTTTGTTGATTTCTTTGCTTTTGTGATTTGAAGTTGTTTCTTGCCCAGAAGGTGTAAAATGGATTGCTCTATGTTGGGATGATTCCTCAAGATCATTTGATCAAACAAACTCCCAAGAGCACAGCTGAAAATCCAAGATTCCTTTTCTTCCATTTGCTCTGTTCTTGATTTTCTAGGGTTTTCTAGATAGGGCATGTTTGAATCTCTCATTTCCCTTTATGCGATGGCATGAGATTTGAGCTTTGAAGTCCTGAGTTGATTGCTGATCAAAATGGCACGCTTCTCCTCAAGATAAGGTTCAATAGAGTGTACAAACTTAGTATAAGGAGGTATCCGTGATTCCCACGAAACTATCTCAAACTCCTCATTAGGTATAGCTGTAAGTCCAGCTATTAGTTCTCCAAGCATCACCTGAGGCAGTTTCCTTCTGAGAGGCATAAAACGAAATGGAACAGGACGTGATGAAGAAGTAAATCCGGTGATGTATATTGGATGCTCTTTCTCAAGCAGATTTCTTGGGTGCTCCCCAAACTTTGCTATGTTATGATCCATCACCCCCTTGAACCATCGCAGCATGCGGAGCCAAAACTTTATATCTTGGTTCCTTCTCAACAAGTCAGCAACAGCGTTTGCAGGTATTAGTGACCCTCCCAATTCTGTTGCCAGCTTATTTGCTATTGATACTAACTGTGGAGAGTCTCTTGCATCTGTGCTTCCAAATACGAGCATCTTGAAAAGGTAGCTGAACTCCTCCTGTGACAAAATATTTAGGTAAACTGGTGTTGTGGTTCCCACCCTTGCAACACTCGCCTGCTTATGACTATCACTTTGCTGCCACTTCCACCCATGCGTGTTACAGATGAGTAGAACTTTACCCAATCCTCGTCATCCACATCGGAGGCAAATTCCACAATTATTAGAATCTTGTCATCACGGAATTGTGCTTGATCGATGGTACATATGCTGTCTCCATTAATGTACAAAAATGAAGAAAAGTGGCACCGAACCCGTTCATCGTTACACACATGCCTGATCAAAGTTCTCTTACCAACTTTATAACGGCCGATGACTGGAAGCACCATTGGAGCACAAGGGTGGCTTGGATTTTGCAATAAGATGTTGATGATGTGCTGCTTTTCAACATGACGACCGAACATGAAATTGTCAGTGTAAAGATAAGTGTCGTAGGGCCTACGACACATGCGCTCGAATCCCCCCAAGAGTATGATGAACTCACTCATACCAGAAACTACAGCTTCTAAATTGTCAAGTGCACTTTGTAAATCATGACTTAAAACAATACCTCTTGTCGCACCAGAGATTGTACGCAAACGTTTCATAGGAGATGAAGTGGTCGATGAGGTAGAAGCACTGCAGCTCCCCTCCTCTTCTTCGACGCTCTCCGGAAGGAATCTGTACTTGGCAGTATCCAGCATATTGTATCCTTGATACATGCTCTCTGCAATCAGCTTGAGTTGCATAAGCATCTTACTGTTGGTGATGTATCGCCCATCCGCTTCCTCGACGACTGCATGAATTCGCCGTACCAGTTGCTGCAACCTTTCTAACTTGTCATTTGCACCTGTCATGCCTTTGTACTTCCTTGTCAGAAAGGAGATGCATCGGTTAATTAGCTCACCGGCAATGGCAGATATCGCTGCCTCCATCTTGCTTGAGCTATATGTTCTTGTTTGTGTAGGTATGTGTAGATAGCTAGACTGCTAGAGAGAGAACGAGAGAGAGAGAGAGAGAGAGAGTTGTGGAGCGATCGAGATGGTCGCCGTTGCCCGCTAATCAAAACTTCTTATACACGACCATAGCCTGCCGATCAGAAAACCCAGCTGCCAATTTTCATTTATTTTATTCCTAATTTCATGTTTATGTTGCAATCCGTATACAAATATAGTTGCAATTTTTTATTAAATTTTTGTTCCAAATTTTAGATACTTAGGTATTTCTATTTGGAATTGGTATGAAAATCAAATTGCTAATTTATTTTTTTATTGCTAATTTAAGTTGTTATAACTCAGATCCACCACATGGATGACAAGATCTTTTTAATTAACGTGTGTATTTCCTCAGAGTGCTTAATTAGTATAAGGTATAGATTAGGTTCCAAATGATTGAATAAATGCTCATATCACTCTTCGAATACTTGGTAAATTAAGAAAATGTATTCCTTTGGTAGAATCCGGAAGAATCTTAGATTCCACAATTCAATTATAAAATGTGATCCTATCAGAGCATCTCCGATCTGATTTAGAATTCTGACAAACTTGATTATGCTAGAGCTCATTACAAAAATCGATAAATTGCTGAGCGACAATACCAAACAGTGATAAGTTGCTTGAACACACTGTGCCTATAAAACTATTACTATTTTGAAATTTATAAGGATGAGGCGTTAGAAAGTCCTATTTGCCCATGGAGAGCCGTATGGATGTTTCAACCAAAAACATATGGGTTCCATCCACGGGGAATACGACTTCTTCCTAAATTTTAACGATCGTGTCGTGTCGTGGCAAAATAACCGCGATTTTTGTAGTGTCACTCTTTGCGGTGCGCTGCAGCAAAACCACAGTCTTAGAGCCCCGGAGCCAATTTTGCCTTCATATTGAAGGCCCCGTTTAGCAAAGCTCTAACTCTAGGAAATCTGTAGATTTTCTAGAGCTGGTCATCTGTAGCTCTAGGAAATCCTGGATCTAGAGTTACAGGCATGTTAAGTGCATTTACATGACTCATTTCATTTATATTATATATTAAATAAAGATATTTAAATCACTTTAATTTAGTCAACAAACTACAGATCCAGTATAGATCTCGGAGCTAGAGCTATGCCAAATGGGTAAGTATCATCCAAAACGCAATCTAGCTCTAGGTTAATGTGGTGTTACACCAAGTTACGCAAAGGCGTTGGCATATACTCCGACCATTGTCATTAATGTTTTGGCTACCTCCACGTTTGATGCTTATGTTCAACTAATCTAGGTGAGGAAAGTTAGGTGATAAGGATGACATGCAAGGCACCTCAGGCCCACCGCAATCTTGACGATTCTGCATGTGCCAAGTATGATCGGGAGTCGCTGTTGCTTGACGAACACCTTCACGTATACGCATTTGACGATTTTGCGTGTCCTTAGCTACTCACAATTATTGCATCAAGCTGTGACTTATCCGTACTTGTCTTTTATATTAATGTCGATGTTGAAATTCCTCTTGGCCTGTTTATCTTTATCGTCGATACGAGATTAGACAGTAAACTTAGAAGTACCTCCGATTGGATGCAGAGACCACCGAGGATACGAAAGTGTAGGATCGTCGATGGCAATCAGAGGAGGGTGAATAATTGCAACGCACAGCAAGGGGTGTAAATGGGTTGGGTTAATCCCGACCGATCTGGTACCGAATCCGGTCGGTACCGGATTCGGAAAGGGAATTTGGTATCCGGTCGGATTCGGATTCGGATTTGGATAATTCATGTCGGATTCAAATTCGGATTCGGGAGAGTTGTTATCCGACCGAATAGTTTCGGTATTCGGATATCGGATAATTATCCGGTCGGATATTCGGGCAGATATCTGGTCGGATATTCGGTTCGAGACAGCCCGACAGGCCTATAGTAAAACGGCCATAACTTTCACAAACGGAGTCCGATTCAAGTGTTCTTGGGCTTGTTTGAAAGCTTATTTCAATGCCCATCCAATGGGTAAGGCCCCAGCTTTAGAACCCTTCTGGTCGCGCCGAAATATCCAAAACAATGTGACGGTGGAAAAATCAGGGTTTCCTTTTTGTATGAGTTTGAGTCTAATACAATGTCGGGTTGAGTTGTACTCAGTTTGGGAACCTTGTGGACGTCCCAAGGGGTTATATAAGCTTTATATTCATAGCCTTTAGGGTTAGGGTTTTGTTTAGATCAGTTTAGCCCTATGTGCAAAACTCCACGTTGTCTCTTGTGTCGACTAGACTAACAGATTCGTGTTACAGAACCTCAACAATCCTTGTGCGACTTTTATATCTAGCAATTTTCAGGTTGCTCACTATCCTTGTTCATGCGTGTTCTTCGGTTGCATGCAGGAATAGACCTTCGTGGTTAGGTCAACCGCATTCTTGGCACGATTGATAACGACTTGGAATGTGGTTTAGCGATTGCTAAGGCACAAGCGAAGGTTGTAGTCGGATCGCAAGAGTCACCTCCACCAAAATCGATAGTTATTATCCTATCGGAAGATCGGGAAGCATATGTTCCTTTCCGTATGCACGTACTATCCGTCTACATTATCCATTTCCGATCCGAAACCGTCAAGTATCCGTTCCGGCGGCACCGTATTCGAAATTTCGAATACTCCGAATTCGTATTCGTATCCGGTTTTACCGTATCCGACTCCGAATCCGAGAAAAAAATATGGGTTAGGATACGGTATGAGCAATATCCGTCCGAATCAAGCTGTGACTTATCCGTACTTGTCGTCTATATTAATGTCGATGTTGAAATTCCTCCTGGCCTGTTTATCTTTGTCGTCGATACGAGATTAGACAGTAAACTTAGAAGTACCTCCGGTTGGATGCAGAGACCACCGAGGATACGAAAGTGTAGGATCGTCGATGGCAATCAGAGGAGGGTGAATAATTGCAACGCACAGCGAAAACTTTTTCTCAAATTTTCTGTCTTCTAATCGATTAATCTGAAAAATAAAAAAACAAAACATGCCAATTTTTCTTGGTACTGTAGCAAACACTGTAGCGGTTACTGTAGCACCAAAAAATCCGTCCGATTAGCAGAAACAACGTTTTTCTCTTAACCTAGCAATCGATTTTTAATTCAAACTAATTCATGAATGTGAGCAAAAAATATATATAGATAGAGATCAATGCATGAAGAATCCATAGGAATAAAAAAAACCAGGAAAAATGATAATATATGCGAATTAAAAAACTCACAAACTTTTATTCAAAAACTGTAGAAACTGTTCATCCATCCATCCGCACTCGTTTTAGCAGCTGCTCACTTTTAATCTTTCTGTGCGATCGTTGTCTAGATCGAGGAACGAAACTGACGCCTTGCTAGTACCGCTCACGTAGACATGAAACGCGAAACAACACACAGGGATCGAGAACTCCCGCGTTGCGTGCCTTGCGAAATCAGCCTCGAGCGATGCACTACCACACGTCGTCGCAAATTTTTCAAAATAGATCTAAACTTTATTTCTGAACCATGGTGGCTACAAAGTGCCCTCCTGGCACCTCTAAACCCTAGCACAAAATTAATCTCTTTAAAAGCCACAGGGTTAGCCCTTAACCCCATCTATATTTATAGTCTAGGGCCCAAAATATAGACTGATCCTAAGCCCACGAATTCTAATCCAATTCCAACAAATAAGGGACCCGAAACCCTTCCTAACACGGATTTTCCAAAATTCCAACTTCTCCAACTCATCACGTGTCAAAGTCTCTAGGACCGCACCTCTCGTAGCTTCTCCACGCATCATCCATCACATGTCGTAGCCTCCGGACCGCACCTACGTAGCTCCAACATGTATCATCCATCCATCTCTGATCTCCATGCGCCCTAAGCATGAACCTGACCATCTCGTGACCTCCTTAACCGTCTAAACCTCGGATCTCCCCATCCAAGTCCTGGTGCACCTCGTTACCGATCATGATCATCTCCATGCTCAACCTGCACATGCAAAGACCAAAGAACATTCTTACGGCACAAGTTCGTCCAAACTTGACCAACATCAATCCGCACACACACAACACAACTTGCATAATAACGCTAAACAAAATCACCAATTATTCATCATAACAAATTAGCCATTGTCAATTATTCATCACCAAAATAATGTAGACCTAACCACATGGTCTAACAGAAAGGATTCAAGGAGAAGCACAAGAATGACCAAGTGTATTTAATATGACCGTCTAGGGTTACTAATGGCATCCTCTACTGCTATTACAAAGGGTCCTATTTATAGAAGTAGAGATGAAGGCCAGTTAAGTAACAAGTTTGCCCCCGAGGATTATCTTACTTCTAGGGGTATCCATGTTATTCACCCAACATGACCCCACCACGTCCGGTACTCTGAGGTCGGTCCCACGCACCTCGCCTCCAGGTTGGCCCCAGACCCCTCCGAACGTTGGTCTTGCATACCTCGTCTGGGATTGGCTCCGAACCCCTCCATAGTTGGTCTTGGTCTTGCACACCTCACCCGCGATTAGCCCCGAACCCCACAGTGTTGGTCTTGCATACCTCAAATAGGGTTGCTCATGGACCCCTCCGGGGTTGGCCCTATGCACCTCATTTGGGGCTAACCCCAGACCCCTCCTGGGTCGACCTTGCATACCTCACTCGGGGTTGGTCTTGGACCTCAACGGGCCAGGTCTTGAACACCTCGCCTGGAGTTGGCCTCGGACCTCGCCGAGGTTGGCCTTGTTAACCTCAACAAGGATGACTTGTGCGCTTGGCTTAAGGTACCTTCCAATAGATGTCGTTGCCTTGAGGTGGCGCAGGGACCTTGGCACCAGCCCTTGGTCATTCCGGGCGGTCATCATTTGCTCGCTCGGGGCAGTGGGCGGCCTCAAGCCAACGATCCCTCCAATAGCTAACAATGGGTTGATAGTTTTTAATACACCTTAGCATTGGAGTGGGCTCAGGGTTGCTACTCATTGCCCGTTGTCCATCGGGTGCAGGTTTAGGATCATCGATGTCGGGTAACCAAGGCGGGTGAACCCCCCACCCCCAAGGGCATGCCTTCTCCCAAAGATATGCTACGAATCCAACCCTCGATGTGGCATGAATAAGGTCTAGGGATTGCATGGACTTTGAGAAATGTCAACTCAGGGTCACCCTAGGTCACTATTTCATGTACCAAGCACATGCTTCGCCACGAACTGGAGCGAAAGCATGGACTTGGTGGGTCGGGTGGACTTGGTCCATGGTGAACCACCCTTGGCGTATCAATACATAGTTGCCCGACTCCCACAGGCTCATTCTCCCCTCCAATCCTTCTTAATTCCCCACTTCCACTTGGATGCCCTCACATAGGGCCTTGCCTCTAGCCCATCCCTAGGGCTCCATCCCTTTGCTACCCCAGGTGCCTCAGCCTCTGCTACCCCGGACCACCTTTGGCATCTTGCCCCTCACCATCCCGGGCTGCCTCGGACCGCCATGGGGGCCTCATACTCCTTGCCCTTCTCCATCTCAGGTCGCCCCAGAGACCATACTCCACTATCGCCCTGGGTGCCTTGGCCACCCCGGATCTGCCCTAGCATCTCACACCATCGTTGCCCTTCTCCATCCAAGGCATCTCAGGGATCTCCCTTCATTGCCACCCTAGATCACCCCAAGCATCTCACGCCTTCACCATTGCCCTGGGCCACTCTAGACTACGTTAGGACATGGCATGCTCTCGGCCTCGGCCTCTCCAAGACTCAAACCCAGGATCCCCTAGACTAGCTACGCTCTCAGCCTCTTTTGGCTCCGCTTCATGCTCGGCCCCAGGCTCCCTTGGACTCAACACTAGGCTCCCCCAAACTTGCTCCACACTCAGCCTTCCCCGACTCTGTTCACACTCAGCTCCCTTGGGTTAAACAAATGCATGCATATTAAATTCTAGTATATTTGATCTCAATAAATATATCTACCATATTCTAGCACAACCGTCCTTAGTACCTCAAGTATTAATTACTCGAGTTAAATTCCGCATTAAAATATTCCTTATCACTTGTATTAACAATATGAATAATTTCACATTGAGTAAAACAGATAATAACCACAATAAATATTGAAAGCAACATAAAAATCCCAACAATATCAATCAAACAGATCCAAATAAAATTCACGATCATACAAATCCAAAATCGCAGAAGACCATATATGTAACTTGTCTCAACAAACTGAAATATTGAATACACTATGCTTACGACAACAAAAAATTACAAGACATCGAGACTGAAGCAGTTAATAAGTCAGAGAGATCCCCAGTTATATTGTTACGTTCTACTTTTCTATAAGATAAAAATACACAAATTAATCTGCAGTAACTGGGCACAGAATACACAAATTAATATGCAGTCCATTCGGGACATCAATTTCAGCTGTACAGTACTAGTTTGTATAGTTTAAAAGGTGCTCGGAAAAGCACATTGCCAACATGCACTTACAGCAGTATCAGATTTTGCAGCATTCCAACAAGGTGAGGAATCAAGCCACCAAGGTGTTGTTGAACAAATCACTGAAACAAAGCAAAAGGTGTCCACATTACTCTCAAATGAAGGAACAAAGAAGAGATTTGAGCACCTACAGGTGATAAAGTGCTTACATGTAACACATCATAGCATCAAATGCTATTGCTTAAGAAGAATTACCAATTACCTGCCGGAACTTAGTGTCGTAAGTTTCTCTTTCTTGCTAGCTTAATGGGAATTGCCCCACTAATATAATTTGAGGGCAGATTTGTAAAACTTATTGAGTGACACAAATCATTAGGCAATACGATTATAATTTACAAATGGTTTTTTTATGGCAGGCTCACAGAAAAATAAACCGACTTTAGAAACTAAAAAATTAGGAACCGCTTAAAAATAAGTCATGCTCTCAAGCTTTTGGGATGAACGTGGAATATTGATCCCATTTATTTTACTGGCATAAGCAATGCTGTTACAAGAGCTAACAGTAAGTATCCAGAAACCAAAGATACTATATAACTTCAGGTAAACAAATGAAACTTAGAAGTTACCATGCCCATATGGTATCCGAGTGATGAACAACAGAACAAATGTTCATGGAGATGAATCACTAAATAAGGAAAAAAACTTAAACTTCTATGCTGTGCCTAGGGAAAACTAATTTGGATTGCAAAAAAAAAAAATCGGAGCCCAGCGAAATGAATGAAATTCCAAATTTTCGTTTATTTTGGCCGAAATTTCGGATGAACCATTCAAAATCATTTGAATTTTGACAAAATTTAACCACAATTTAGACAAATTTTACATAAATTTCAAATAAGGATAAATTCGGCCAAAATTTGGCTGAATGATTTGCCTTTCATCACCCACGGAAATGGACGAAATTTCGGCATTTCGGCTGAAATTTCGCCGAAATGAATAACCCTCTGTGCCTGCTAATTAATTAGGACTTCGAATAAACTGATCTCCTATGCTGTGCTGTCTGCCAAATTAACTTACATTAATTATTAACTAGGCAGCACATGTTCATGTACAGCTTTATGGCAATCAGAGCATTTTTGTTTTAATGTACAACTTACATTAATTTAGTAACAAGGTTCTCTATGCTGATCATTTAGGGAAGAAATGTGTGTCTTAGTTCGCACCGTACGAAGATTTCTTCACTTAGGATTGACTCGATGTGGAGCTACTGATCTAATTGCAGTTAATTGCTTTGTAGTTCAGATTCCAAAACAGCAAGGAAGCAGGGCATAAACTGTCCAGTATGCTCAAGCAAGACTTCCACGTTGCTGTATAAATAGAGCTGTAAACAAATTAAGAAGCCAAGGTTTTGTTAGTCTCTGAAAACCAACGGGGCAACATATTACTTTGTCACCTAAGCAATCTAACATGTGTTCAGATGGGAGAAGAAGAGGGAATTGTTTCGCACTCCAAATTTGGCGCTGGAAGAAGCAATCTAACTATGACATGCTCACTATCAGGATGCTTTATCAGACACGCATCAATCCATATGATCCATACAAAGCACAAAAACTAAAGATTTAAATCCTAAAGACTGAACAGAATTGGAAGAGTAACTATGGGAATGGAGAAATTCCAATTTTACATACCGAAGTAGAAAGGCAGATCATTTTGGATTCCTCACGGGCTAATGCAGGGGCAACTCGGCAGCACCGCCATGCCCAGCAGCCACGCCGTCCTTGGATCACACAGCCACCGAACCGTCACGCGAAGCCGCCACCATCACCACACCGGTGAGTGCTCCGGAGAGGGGGCGAAGACGGCGACGCTAAGGGCAGAGAGGCGGAGCGCGGTTGTCGCACTGAGGGAGGAGACGAATGGTAGATAGGGGAGGAGGCAGGTAGTTGTGAGAGGGGGTGGAATAGGGTTTAGTAGCAGTGGCGGACCCAGGATTTTACTAAAGGGTATGCCGCACCAAAATTTTCATATGCAATTCGATAAAATCATTTGCCAATTCGATAAATAATTATAAAATTTGCACTGTAATATGGTATATAGTCACTAAATAATATGATAAGTCTTAAATTCAAGGATTAAGTTGGAAACTTGCACAAATTACAATATAAATAGTTCAAACACCATACTAATAGTCTCAAATATACATAAAAGAGACTTACAATACTATTTGTCTTACTTTTTTGGCCTACGCTTTCTAAAGAATATGAAAATCTCGATTATATCATCTTCATCCACTTCAAAGAAAATATCCAGTCCTCACCTGAAGCTTGAACATGGTAGCATGAACAATAAAGACAATTCTTTCTTCCTCAACAAAGAACATTGATCCTTATTAATTCAAAATGTTAACCAATAATCATTGAGTCATTAGCACTTACCATATGGACATATGGTAAGAAATGACTTGACAATAATGATAGTAATATTGAGGGAGGTACTTCAGGGCTCTTCTGAAAAGTGAAAAGCACAAATATGAAAGCATATTGAGGATCTGATTTACCACCACCCACTACTCCACTACTAAAAATACAATTTAGTTTGTGGGAAAGCATAGATGCACTACTCTAATATCAATTTGATCAACAATTTGCTAGTCACAGATCAAGCTGAACAAGTGAAAAAAATCAATCATAGGCATGCATGTACCAAATAGACTTCTGTTAAGCCTGTCTCGAGCATGAAGCACCTAAATGAAACAATCAGATCAGCTGCTTTATTTTGGTCAAAAATCACCTACATCATGTTGGCTTAAGTCATGAATCAATTCTCTTTTTTTTTTCATTGCTAGGCAAGTTAGTCAGATGATGTTTGAAAAGGTAACCAATATGAAGAGAAAATCCACAATATTTGTTTAACTTTATCAAACAGATTTAGCCAAAGAAAAAGTGCAACAACTGATAAAGGTAAAAAAATGAACACTAGTCAGCAAATGTTATCTAAGTTAAACACGCTACATGAATACTTAGATTAACATGGTATATAGAGATGGTATTATCACATATTAAAATAGAAAGGGCACATCATCATTGCTATGTTTTTAGTTAAATGTTCCTTAGAAAGAATCTGTCAATCTATTACATGAACATCGTAAGTGGATAATATCTATATATGAGGGCACATAAACCAGAAACCTTGGCCTTGTTTCTGGTTCCAATTTGCAAATCTCCTTCACTTCAGCGTTTATCAAATTGTAGGAGAGCAGCTTATATCCTTCCACAGGCAGGAAAACAATATCCCTCTCTGGGTGAAACACAACTACATAGAAAATTTCAGAGCAAAAGGCATTACCAGCATAATCGAAAAGTAACCTAGTTTGCGGAGCCACTTCAATCTCAAAACGGTGCTTCAGCATCCACTCTCCCTTGTCAAAATCCTCCGGAACCCAAACCTGCATCAAGACACCGCTGCAGTCTTCTTGCACGGCGTAATGCAGGCATCCCTGAGACTGCCCGAGGCATCCGACCAACCCAAACCAGTTGGATCCCGGCAGGGGAATCAAACGGCATGCCTGGCCGGGCCCCAGGGTATGCCGTGGCCCACCCGGCATACCCTGTGGGTCCGCCCCTGTTTAGTAGGGGTGCAAATGGAGCGGATATTTCCCGACCGACTGTTCGTCCGTTTTAATTCGGATACAATTCGGAGCAAATTTTCGGATATCCGAAGGTTTTGTCGGATACGGAAACGGATTCGAATATTTTTTTGTCGGATACGGAAACGGATTTGGAACAAGCATTATCCGACGAATACGGAACTACCCGGATATTTTTTCAGATAGTTACCTAATAGTTACCCGGATAGTTACCGGATAGTTACCCAGATAGTTGCCGGATACGAAAACGGAACCGGATACCTGGCCTCTCTACCGGCCAGGTGGGATCTCCAACTTTTCTTGAAATGTAGCATCATTTATTTATATAAGATTGCTTGTTTCGGTGGCTATTGCAACGTCGGTACACTCGTATTAGATCTCAGTTTGCTTAATTTGTCTCTGTCACCATGTGAAATTTGATTTCGTGCATTATCCGATTAAATATTCGTGACCGAAACTAACCGTATTCGGAGCAGCATGTATTCGCTCCGTATTCGTGACCGAGAATATCCGTATTCGTATCCGGCACTATCCGTGTCCGACTCCGACTCCGACAAAAAATATGGAAAAGGATATGGAATGAGCAATATCCGTCCGTATCCGCTTCGTTTGCACCCCTAGGATTTAGTACACAGCTTGTTAGTTTCATGTAAAGACATTACCAGACAGGGGTGGACCTAGGGCCCGGGCTAGGGGCTGTAGCCCGGGTCCTGGCCCATTAACTTTCATTACGCTGAAACCGGCGTCTCCCGTTGTGGGCGGATGCGAGACGCAGCCTTCAGGCTTCAGCCCCCGACCCCCCGTGCGCCTCCTCCCAACCCTACCTCGCGTCGTGCCCCACCGCCCCCGGGCGAGGAGGAGTTCAAGGAGTCTGGGGTAAAGCCGTAAAGGATTTGGGGTGCTTCGGTTGGTTTCCTAGGGCGAAAGATTGGAGATTTCTTGGGTCTGTTTGTATAAAGATTGGATATTTGTGTTACTGGTTTGGGGATTTGTAGAATTGTTAGGTTTGTTTGGGATCTGGGAGATAGATTTGGGTTCTTCGGTGGGTTGGTGGTCGGATTGGGGGAGAGAAGCGATATCTTTTTGGGCTTGGTTGCTCCAATATTTTCGTTTGCTCTTGTAGAAGTTCTTTGCTGTTCAATAGATGGATTGGGAGAAGAAAGATACTTTTTCATTCTTCTTGCGCGCTTTGGGTTTGTTTTGGGAGGGGTCTAATGTTATGGCCTATGGGGCACAAATGGTACTCGGAAGATTTAGAGGTGAAAGATTCAGCCGATTGGCCTGGAAACGTTCTAGTGGTATGTTGATTTCTTCGTTAGGAAGTTTAATTTCTGCAAATATGAAATCCATTTCTTGGTTAATGCAGTGAGTCTTTGTTGCCATGAAAGATTGGCGCTGTATCGATTCTTAGCTTAGCATGACATTCCTAATTGTTATCCCTATTTTAGTAATCATATCTATATTACGATACCGTGTGAGTACTACTTTTGGTTCATAGATGGTGCTTCCATAGAGCACGGGTAGGAGTTGGCCTGCTTCTAAGAAGTTGCCCAGACGGCGTCAGATCTAGCCTTTATATTGAAATTGAATTGACCTGATTTCATGTCTGAACATACCTTTTGTCCTATGAAAGGGTGTAGAAAAGATAGATAGTGGTGGATGACTTACATTGATCTTTTACTCTTGCTTCAGATGGATTAAATGCTGAAGAGCCACGGCTCGAGCCATAATAAGACTTTGAAGGTCACCTACTTATGAATTAGCTGAGTCAATACTTTAATTATATTGAATCTACATTTAATGTAAATTTATGTTTATTTAAATTATCAAATTATATGTTATTAATTATTATGCAAATGTATATTAAACCTAAGATTAGATATATGCCTACTTAACATTGTAACATTATTACACCATATCTGGGCGGATGGTATGATGGTTGTTGTGCATGTAACATGACAACTTTGGTATATGGTATATACCACCCAGATAGTCTTAAGAACTAAATCCTATGGTGACCTCTCAATGTAAAAAAACAGTGCAATCATAAGTATATAATGGGTATAACCTGACTAACTAATTTGCATCTATCAATGTGAGTTGCACTATTAGAGTGACCTACGAGTCGTGTCGCTGGTTTTAAGCTATTGTGGACACAAGTCGTGTCGCTGGTGTAAGCCACCGTATGGCACAAGCAAGGATATTAAGACGGTAAGGCGAGGCGAGGCAACATACCCCTTCACACTTTTTAAGCGGTAAGGCGCAAGGCGATGCCTTACACATCTTAAGGCGCTAAGGCAGCAAATAAAATGAGTATTTTAGTAGCAGTGCAACATATATTAGCACATGAAAATTGTTAACTTAAACTGGGCTTTTATTAGCTTGCATGTGATTATGATATGACACAGCACACAACATGTAACAATGGTTCCATGAATCTTTATTTATCTTTACACATACAGATCAATCACTTTTCTACCCATCGGCTAAATAAACAACGGTCTAGATTATTCTACCCAACCCATATAAAAACCACAGCCCACCCTAACCCTAACTCCTCCCCCACTCCCAGTTGCTGTCTCCCTCACTCTAGCCACCGCCACCCTCCCTCCTCCCTCCTCCCTCACTCCCAGCCGCCGCCTCCCTCACTCCCAGCCGCTGCCACCACCACCCACCGTCCCATCCGGCGTGTCTCCTCTTCCCACGCTCGGCCAGGGCCACAAATTACCCTCTGCTCTCCTCCCACGACGGCCAGTCCTTCTTGGCCTCCCCTTGGGATCTCGCCTCCACCACCGTCGGCAGAGGAGAGTAGGATGGGGATGGAGTAGATCGGCGTAGCCGTGTAGGGGAGGCGGCGAAGGGAGAAGCTCCGCGAAGGGGAGGGGAGGCGGAGGCTAGAACACACCCGTGTTGTGTCGTGGGCGGCCAAATCTGGGAAGGTAGAGGGTGAACAATAGCGTCGGTGGCTCGACGACATGGAGGTGGAGGTGGCGCGAGGACATGAGGTAAACCTGGCCTACCTCTTCCGCTGCCTTCTTCCCTCCTTCTTCCTGCCTAGTTGCCCGCTCTCTCTCTGGTTTAGCCGCCGCCTTAGGCACGCACGCAAGGTGGGGTGACACCTTGTCACCCCTCTACCGCCTTACTGCTTAAGCGTCGTCTAAGCGACGCCTTAATAACCTTGGGTGCAAGAGGGGGTCTAGGTGTAGTGGACATAATCTCACTTAAGTGAAATCTTAATAGGTGTAATCTACACTAGGAGATGTATTGTAAAAGTTTGGTGGTGATCTTCTTGATTCACATATCCAAAGAAATGTGTGAAATATAATAAGTTGAGTATCTCTTGTGGGTGAAGTGTACAGTCTTTGTAAAGTATAAACTATTTGAACAACTGTATCCATGGACAGGGGTAGGCATGGAAGCTTACTCGAGTTAGTCTCTATTTCAAAAACGTTGTGGGTGGGATGAAAACTCGTCGGATGGATGTAACTCTGATTTTAGATTTTTCTAGGTAAATGTAACCTAGTGTTAATAATTGGGTGGATATAACCTAGTAATACATAGATAAAGCACATAAGCTTCTGGACCTGCATTGAGGAGAACATAATTAATGTTAGTTATATTCAAATACTTCCGGTCACGAAATACTCCCTCCGTTCTTTGCAATAACATAGTAGGAGCTTATTGTTTTGGATTTCCTAGTAGTGTTTTTTCAAACTCCTGTTAAAAGCTGCATTGTATCTATACTATAATTCAACTCACTGAGTATTCCCAGCCACTTTGGTAATCAATAGGGGTACACACGTCACAAAACTAAAATTTTAATTAAGACCTTGTTCTCTGTGGCCTTGCCTAAAACACCATCTAAACGTGAACGGATGGAGTATTAGGCCAGTCTCAGTGGGGGTTTTATGGAGTTTCATGGGCATTAAATACGCTGACATGGCACTGTATTGATGAAGAGAGAGATGATAAAAGTTTCATGAGAGTATAGAGAGTTTCATGGGGATGAAACTCTTCTGCACTGTTTCCAAAATATGGGTGTGTTAGAAACTGGGACATGAAACCTCCACTGAGACTGGCCTTAGGTCATCGTTTACTTCTCGGTATCCAACGTATGGCTTTGACCGTAAAAATTATTAAAACTATTATATATTATAAAAGTGATAAGTATAATGATATTATTTTTATGTGGTTAATCTACATAATTTTACATATATTGATGGCAAAAATTCAAAATTGAATCACATGTATCCAGCGTCGACCTGGGCCAAGTGTGTGCACTAGTGTGTGGCAGTGCACACACTTGCCGCGCTCTGGTGGGAGCTCACCGACGGGCTGTGGCCGGGAGCACGGCGTGGTGCTGGAGACCACCTTCATGTCGCTCCCCGGCGACACCAAGGTGTCGATCCTGGCGAGGCTCGCCGATGGCGTGGACCTCGCGAGGGTGGAGTGCACCTGCACCGATCTGAGGCGCCTTGTCGCCAACCAGGACGGTGAGCTCTGGAGGCCCAGGTATGAGGCGCTGCGTGACATGTTGTTACCCACCACCGCCGCCGGCCGCGACTCGCCGGACGAAGTGTCAAAAATAAGCTGGAAGGAGATGTACGTAGCAGCCAGGCGGCGGCCTATGTCTTTGACAGGAATTCTACGGTGTTCATACTGTAGGGAACTGGAGGCTCTTCTTTCTCTCCCACTGCCGCCGATAAGCGTTTCCATTCTACGGTGGCACGATCCGCCGGCTTATATTTCATCCGTTCGCTTTGGATCGGACGATCGTTCCGACTTGCCGGAGCTTCCGGCGGAGACAGCCGACCCCGGCCGGAGGAGGAGAAGAGCAGTTCCAAGGGGCAAGGGCGCTGCCGGTCACGGACAGACAGCGGTGCCAACTGCCAAGTGGTCACAAGAAGCGCTGGCATGGCGGCGGCGGCACGATCCACTCGCCGTCTTCTCGGTACCGATGGAAGCACCGGTGACCAGTGATGCCTCTATGTGTTCTCTGCACCATGGAACTACCGGCGTTGATTTGTTTGTTCACATTGCGCGTTGGAACTCCAGACTACAATTTGCAGTTGAAAAATCCAACTAAAAATACTGTAGTGTGTGTACCCTGGATGGCAGTGCAGCTGTTTCATCAGAAAACATACCAAAATCCCGTCTTTTCAGCTGCTTGCTTCGTGGTAATTTTTATGACTAGTTAGTAAGGCCCTGTTTGGAACGCAGCAACTTTTCGTTGTTCTCTGCAAAATGGAAATGTTCGCTGTGAAATTTTTGTTTTCCAAATGGGACCTAAGGTCTGGTAAAAATAAAATCATGATTCACATATCAACACTGGATACTATAAGACATCGGTTCAGTTCTTTTAGGCATATGTGTAGACATCGGTTCAGTTCTTTTAGGCATATGTGTAGACAGTAACTCGTTGTTAAACGGTACGTTTTTTCAAGATAGGGTCTACAGTTAAATTAAAGTGCAAACTATACCGAGATCAGCTATGCTGGCTAAAATCATATGCGACTATTTTTCTCTGCGTACTGCTTCTCACGAATAAACCAGAATCTAAAAACCACAGCTATAAATCATAAGCCTTAGCCAAAAAAAGCTACCATTGTATGCCAAAGATAAACAAGGGGATGGATTAGAGCCACGTACGAACGTTCAGTTCTACTAACACATCCCTGCAATTTATCGACGCATCCAGCTAGCAATCATGCCGAGAAGAAGGGGAATGCAGTGCGCAATCATGGCGTCCATCCTTACATCTTTTTTGTTTTCTTTTTTGAAGAACCCAGCAGGGGCTCTGCTATTTTATCATTACAGATGATGAAGGAAAGAGACCATCAAAGTGCAAAGCCGGAGCAAAGAGGAATGGAGAAAGGAAAAGAGAGGGAAACTGAAGGAGCGAACTGAAACACACTATTGCACTGTATAATAGAAAGGAAAAGAGATCATCAAACTGAAGTAGCAATCCGACAATTGCAGTTTTGACGACCTCCTGTAGTGCCTCTGCACCTCTGTATGTCGGATTGTCTGAGATACAAAATCAGACAACTGCAGCATCAGCTTAAGCTTTTGGGTGAATTAACTGGTGCATGAAACTTTATCATCGTATCAGAGCCAAGAGGTCTCGAGTTCAAGACCTGGCTGACGCAATTAAAAAAATAATTGCAGTCCACTTCTATTCCACGTATTAGGCCTGAGGAAGCCTACACGTGAGAGGGAGTGTTGAAGTATAAGTGAATTGTCCATCTTTCCTCATCAGCTTAAGCTTTTGGGTGAATTGGCTGGTGCATGAAACTTTATCACATACAAGACTAACACCACAAGTCCTAACTCTAAAACCACAAAATAGTGTGAGCTTTCTTGTGTGAGTTGGTTGGTCGTGCTTGGCAAAAAATGAAAAGAAAAACCCTCGAATTTTGCACTAAATCAACGTACTAAAGCGACCATGCATATGCCATCATTGCACAAATACTTATCAATTCACTGGCGTATTACCCACCGGCCTACTCACCGTACACATATAATTAACCCTAAATCAAGAGATTGAACGCAAAATTCGCATCCGATCAGGGCACAGAGAATCTACAACAAAGCCATATGCCCACATGTTTTGCAATCTCTGCACAAGCATACAACACAATGACCATGCTGGCCTAAGTTGGGCTTAGTTATGGCACATCGCTAAACCCAATACTTTTGTCCGGCCCAGCCCACAAGCATTGTTCTGGTCCAAACATGCAAACACGGCATCAAGCCACTAGGTTTTTTTTCAAAGAAAAAAAGTTCAGTCGGAATTTTTCCAACTGGCTGTAGAAAACGGAAGAAAAGAAAAAGATTTGTTCCGATTATGGTTTGTACAGATCTAGATTGCTTAGCAGAGAATGAAACAAGCTGCTTAAGTTAAGCAAGAACAGTTTTATCACACCTAGGAAAGTAAGAATTTCCTCTCAAAGTAAAATGGAAAGTAAGGGCAAGCTGTTTGGCGTCTCTGCCAGCGTCTCGACCGTACTCCGGATCCAGTTGAAACTTGTACGATTTTGCTGTTTTGTGGCGGGGAGCTCATGGACGAAGCTCTCCATGCGACGGTTAGTGATATGGCTTGAGATAATTATAGAGATGATTATATTACTTTTATATTTATGATGTTTTAAAAAATATATTATTTTGTCCCTCGAATAAATATCTTTAATATTGATCATCAAGTATGTGGATTTTTTTTGTAGAACTCTTTATTCATGTTTTGATGTTATTCTAAATTATTCTTGATCTTACATCATTATGTAGAACAATTATGATTTACAAATCAGCATATGTATTGATTGATGATCATACTTCACGGAGCATAGATATGTGATATCAAATCAAAAATGTGGATACATATTAGAGAACATGATGTTTAGATTGGCCCACTATGAGACACTGTATGAATTGTTATTTTCTTAGGTGCCATCATGTAGGACCGAAATGGCGACAGGGGGGGTGAATGTCATAAAATAAAATTATCCCCCAACAAGTATCGACGAAAATCTTCAACTTCTATAGCTATGAGAAGCTATGAAGTAGAGAAAAAAAAAATAATCACTGAAAACTGAAATCCAAGACAAGAGAAAATAGTCCAGAGAGCAGAGATAAAACAGACTAGAAATATAGCACCAGAAAACAGAGCCAATCAGAAAAACAAGGAATAAAATCTTGCCCAACTCACAGAAGACCACAAGCTGCTACTTGCTGTCCAAAGCTGAGAAGAAATCAACTAAAAGAGCCAAAAAGAGCTTTCTTCTACTGCAAGCTAAAAAGCCCAAAAGAAAAGGCAAGCTGCTGCCAACCAAGCTCACAACAGATGATTGAATGCCCCTTTTTCTTTTTGGACCAAGAGGCAAAACTGAAAGTAAAGTCTGTTGGTTTGATTGAGCAAGAAACGCACTAAACAATGCTGATTGTTATCCTTGTTTTCAGCACCCTAAAAACAACTGGAGAAAAAGAAATCCAGAGTGCATGCAACACTGTTAAAGTCACCTTGGATCAGCAAATAAATAACGAAAATTTCAGTCTAAACCGAGGTCATCTGGACTGCATGCAAAGGGGTCAAAAACAGCACAAAATAAGTAAAAAACATGACTTCTACATGCTCTCCTTGTGCCATTCGGCAAGACAAAGAAAAGGGATATTCTTTGCTGGCCAAACACTAGATAAAAAGTGAAGCAACAAAAGGCAAGACTAGCAAATGAAAAGTCTTCCGACCAAGCAATTAATGATTCCTTCTTCTGCTTGCCGAGAGACAAAGATCAAAAATCCTACTGGCCGAATGGAATAACCACCAATCCTGTATGTTGCCAAAATATTCAAAAGAAGGCATTAAGAGCTGCGGCAAGAAAGCTATTTCACTGCATGTACTCTACTGCTGGCTGAAGAATCAATGATATTTGGAAACGGATGCTTCCAGCCGAACACAGTACAAAACAAGCAAAGATTGATTGGAGCTCACGGTTCAACAGCAAGAACCAACAAGGAGACCAAGAACACTCAGTCACAAAAGAAAGAACAGAAGGATATGCACGAGAGATAAAACTTCAAATTCTTCATTCAAAACAAACAAGTAAAACAAGGAGTCCCGATACGCATGGATATTAGAACAAGAGGAAAGATTACATGAAATCTCTACTCAATCCCTCTCCTCATCCTCAAGAGCACCAAGAACTACATGGTTCTTGGGAGGAACACACACACAACCCTCAACCACTAAAGCCCCAAAGCAAAAGACCTCTCCAAAGGCTCTTTTAACTTACTAAAACCCTAACTCTCTCTAGAATCCATAAGGGGGCATGCAGCCACCACCTCCTTTATATAGCCTTGGCTAACGGGTCTCCGCCCCGTTACGCCCGCTAAATCCAACGGAGCCCGCTCCCGCTTGTGCAGCCTTGCGAAATTCCCGTTTCGCCCCTCCTGCACCTTCCGGGAATCTTCTGCACTCCTTGTTGTCCAAGCCTCGCAACCACCGCGAGTTCACGTCGTCTTCGACACATCTCGACCGTTCTGACCTCAGCGCCACCTGCGCCTAGTCCGGTCCACCGTGTCTCGCCACGACTCCACCTCGACGTCCTGCAGACACACAGACAAGAAACACATCAAATAGCACCGCTCGATACATGAAAACGTAAATACCATCATACTTACCACAGATGAAGTCCAAACCTGTCGAATCATCGGAATATACGTCATAATCCCATACGACCAAGTTTGACCAAAATCCGACCGAGCCCGTTGCACCACGCAACGTCAAGGTCCAACCAACCCAAACCAAACTCGACTATCCTAAACCGATATCAATTACTCATCATACACATGGGATGACCTCCACATGGTCTCTCAATCTCCCCCTTGATGAGTATATTGACAAACCTCGAAAAAGCAATAAGTTGAGTTTGAGTTTGAAGAATCCAACATGGTCCAAAGAAGGAATATGAAGCTAATGACCATGTCGACACAAGGAGCAAACGAAAGGACACGTTTTCCTCAAAGCTCCAAAAATGGCTTTTTCTACCACTATTCTCCCTCTTTTGGCAATAACACATCAAGAATGCAAAGGAGAGAATATGACATGTCAATGGATGAAATTGTTGAAGTTTGATTATTCTAAGCATTTAGAGCCATGAGAATTATCCATAATGACCATAATGTAGTACACCAAGCCATAACTCAATAAAAGGCTATCTAGATCATGACAAGATATGTATATCCTAGCTAGAACACATAGATGACGATCTGAAATGTAATGCATTTTATGAGCATATCAAGTCATCAATAAGCAAAGTCTAACTAGAGATATCCAAGGATGATGCAAGCCATGTCAATAAGCTAAGCAGAACTAAGAAGCTACAATTGAGACCAAATAGAGTGCTATGCTCAAGAATGAAACATTGGTTCAAGTACTTAGTTCTTTTTGTAGCTTAAGCAAATTGAGTACATAAAACATTGTCTTTTGAAAGCATATGGTCATTTCCAACCCAATTTTTTGTTATGTCCTAGATCTCAAGCCTTATGCGACTACTCCAAGCGATAATCTTAAGAAGATAGTCTAGGCCATCCAAAACTCCCCCTGAGTTCATGCCTAGTGCAATGGCAAGCCGTCTCATGAGAAAGAATTGGTGAAATCAGTTTTTTCGCACAAAAGAGATCATTTTGCCTTTTAAACATGTTGTACTAACTTATGCATCATCAAGAACTAATATAGCTCAAACTAAGGCTCAATAGAGATTCAACGCTCAACTAAGCCTATTTGACATGGCATGAATCATAAAAGGATAGCTCAAGAAAGACTAAACTCAAGTGCTAGCATGACAAGTTTTAATTCAAGTAGCAGTTTTAATTTACTGATCATGGCAAAAGCTAGTCTACACATATGGAGTCATAATAAATCTAGCAAATAGAGCACAAGTCATGGCAAGGTGTAAAGCATTGTAAACATGTCAAAACAGGATAATAAACAGGGTTCAATGTAGTTATATTACAATGCTAAATGCTGAAAATGCATAAAATCCAACCCCCCCTCAACATATGATGCAGCTTTAAGTTCAAGTAGAGTTAAGTCAAGATTAAGCTCCAGAAGCTCCCAAACGCACTCCCCCTGAACCAAGGCAATAAATCGAGAAGCTGGCAAAGAAAACCAACCAGGCAGTCCTTAAAGCATAGATAAGATATAGAGACAGTTATGGCTCAGACAGACTCTCATCTACCCCATATGACTCCAGGACTATTAGCTGACCGTAAACCACATACTAGAGAGCAAATACGTACCCTGTCTACTCGAGGGTGGCCCGACCCTCGCTAGATCCTACAAGAAGTGAGTGAGCTCAATCTAGTGAGATAAGAAACAGCTAATAAGAAGCATCCTGGAAGCATAAGATAAGAGTAAGAAGTCTAAGCAACTAGACAAGAGAAGCACTCTAACCTATGCTAGAAGGACTAAGCCCGATGCACCCCAAGTGCAAAGCAACAGAAATAAGACAGAAGCATAATCAATATAATAAAGCAGTAAAGCCCAAAGCTCCCCCTCACTACAGTCCATAAGGACAAATCACCCCAAGCTCTCCCCGCAGAGCTGAAAACCTTGAACTATCCAATGGCTTGGTGAAGATGTCAGCCAACTGGTGGTCACTCTCCACAAATTGGAGCACTATATCGCCCTTCTCTACATGGTCTCTAAGGAAGTGATAACGGATATCGATGTGCTTGGTCCGAGAGTGTTGCACTGGGTTCTTAGCAATGTTAATCGCAGAAGTGTTATCACAAAAGAGTGGAACACTGTCGATAACTAACCCAAAGTCCCGCAGGGTCGAAGCCATCCAGAGTACCTGACTGCAGCAGCTAGCTGCAGCAACATACTCGGCCTCTGCAGTGGACTGTGCAACACCGGACTGCTTCCTAGAAGACCAAGAGACGAGAGAAGTGCCAATGAATTGGCAAGTGTCAGAAGTGCTCTTCCTATCTATCCTACAGCCAGCAAAGTCTGCGTCCGAGAAGGCTCTCAAGGAAAGACAGAATGAGGAAGAGTACCAGATACCATAGTCAATGGTAGCTTGGAGGTACCGAAAGATGCGCTTCACCGCCTGGCGGTGAGATACGCGAGGAGATGCCTGAAAACGAGCACACAGGAACATAGAGAAGTGTATGTCTGGTCTCGAGGCAGTGAGGTAAAGAAGGGAGCCGATCATACTTCTGAACTCTTTCTGATCAACTGGCTCGCCGTCCTCGCAGGTCAAGATAGGTCAGAAGCCAAGGGAGTCGACACAGCTTACCATCACTCATGTCGAGCGTCTCGGAAGTCACGAGTGTACTTTCCCGATGAAGAAATGTACCCTCCAGTGCGCTTGATTTGGAAGCCAAGGAAGAAGGTCAACTCGCCCATCATACTCATCTCAAACTCGATGCTCATGACATCCGAGAACTGTGAAACCAGAGTATGAGAAGAGCCGCCAAAGATGATGTCATCGACATAGATCTGGACGAGCAGAAGGTCATTGCCATGACGGCGGATGAACAAGGTCTTGTCTACTTTACCTATTTCAAACCCATGACTCAACAAGTAGGACTTAAGCCTCTCATACCAAGCTCTAGGGGCCTGCTTAAGTCCATACAACGCTTTGGAAAGCTTGAAGACATGGTGTGGGTATTTGGGGTTCTTGAAACCTGGAGGCTGTCCAACGTAAGCTTCTTCCTCAATGACTCCATTAAGGAAGGCACTCTTGACGTCCATCTGGTAGAGCTTGAAACCCTTAGAGGCTGCAAAGGCAAGCAGGATTCTAATGACCTCAAGTCGAGCTACAGGGGCAAAAGTCTCCTCGAAGTCTAGACCCTCAACCTGGGAAAACCCCTGAGCTACCAGTCTAGCCTTGTTTCGAATAACCATTCCATCCTCGCTCTGCTTGTTCTTGAACACCCACTTAGTCCCAATAATATTGTGACCTTGCGGGGGCTCGACAAGCAACCAGACCTTGTTTATCTCGAAATTCTCTAACTCCTCATGCATGGCATTGACCCAAGACTCATCGGAAAGAGCATGAGAAACATCCTTGGGCTCAAAGGAGGCAAAGAAAGCAGCATGGAGACAGAATTGAGATAAGCCAGATTTTGAGCGGGTAACACGCTCGAACAGGTCTCCAATCATCTGCTCAGAAGGATGCCTTTTCTGGATATGTCGGGGAGGTCCAGGATGAGATGAAGAAGTGGCCTCTACCTCGTGAGCTGACGAGGTAGGAACAGAGCCACTAGCTCCAGAGGAAGCAGAAGGCATAGGCTGATCTCCTGGAGGTGCGGTGGAAGACGGCACCTCAAGGGGTGCATAAGGGACTGGATCGGGTAGACAACTCTCATCTCCATCGTCCTCGTCATCCACGAAGATGGTCTCGGACTGCTCTAAAGAACGTGAGATATCAGGCCTAGTCCCCGGACTGGCCTCGTCAAAGGTCACCTCACAGGTCTCTACCAATTTGCTAGACTCGCAGTTCCAGACTCTATAAGCCCGCGAAGAAGGCGAGTAACCTAGAAAGATACCATCACAAGAACGTGACTCGAACTTGTCTAGGTTCCCAGACTTCAGAATAAAGCACTTGCAACCAAACACATGAAAATGAGAGACGTTGGGCTTTCGCCCGTATCTCAGCTCATAAGAAGTGCGGTGCAAGTGTGCCTGAAGAAAAACTCGATTTGAGACATGGCATGCGGTGGCTATAGCCTCAGCCCAAAACTTCCGCGGTGTAGAGTACTCATTAAGCATCGTCCTGGCCATCTCGACCAAGGTACGGTTCTTTCTCTCCACAACGCCATTTTGCTGTGGGACGTACGTGCGGAGAGGAGAACTGATGCTCTACACCTGTCTCACCACAGAAACTCTCGAAGTAGGAATTCTTGAACTCCGTGCCATTGTCACTGCGAATCGCTCGTAAGGCACCCGGGAGCTCAATAGAAAGCCTACTGAAAAGACCTCGGAGATGTGAAAACGTCTCATCCTTCGAGGCTAAGAAAAACACCCAAGAATACCTCGAGAAGTCATCGACCACGACAAGAACATACCACTTCCCTCCTGCTGACTGCACTCGAGCTGGTCCCACTGTATCCATGTGGAGCAGCTATCCTGGTGCATCGGTCATAGTAACTGTGACCGGAGGATGAGAAGCGGCAACCATCTTGCCGTGTCGGCATGGAGCACAAACTAGATCTTTGACCATCTTGAGTTTCGGCAAACCACGAATGAGATCGTGGCTGCTAACTCGGGTCAAATGGTCAAATCTGATATGACCAAGTCTCCTATGCCAGAAAGAGAGGTCGCGGGACTCAGAAGCAACTAAACACCTAAGAGGATCACCAGAAGACTCAGAAAAATCAGCACGAAAGATCCTCCCAAAACGAGAAATCCCGCAAACCAGACTACCCAAAGAATCGAGAATTTTGCAATTGTTTTTCTTGAAGCTCACCTCGAAACCGTCATCGGTAAGCTGAGAAACAGAAAGCAAATTGTACTGCAGCTTACTAACCAAGGCAACATCCTTAAGAATAAAAGAAGCATTAACATGCACAGTACCTTTGGTGATGACGCGCCCAGACGAAGCATCTCCGAAGGTGATTGTCTCATCACCTGGAGCGCGGGCTAGGGAGGAGAACCAACGGGAGTCTTCGGTCATATGACGAGAACAACCGGAGTCTACAAGCCAAACCTTCTCCGTCCCTACCCGGCTAACCTGAGTCAAACAGAGAGTAAAGTCTCAGTACTGGGGTAAATCAAGAGTGATTTTGGCACCCAATACTGAACAACACGTCGAGCAGATGAAGTAGTCAAGCACGACTGACCTCTATCTACCCTACACTCTCTGTGACTCAAAGAAGCAGGAGGTCTGTGAGCAGACCTGAAGCTGTTGCGAGGTCCGACTGCTACAGGAAAGCGAGTCGAAACACCGGCAACACACTGATCACGCCGTGGGTAACTGTTTCGACAGGAGAAATGAGATGTAACCTCAGAACGGCGGAATTCACGACCAAGAGCAGCATGAGAACGAAAACCAGAAGACTCAGAAAAACCAAGTCCTCGATGCTGCCCAAACCCATCAGAAGCAAACCTGGACCTCGTGCTAGTCTTAGGTGCACTCAGGATCTGGGGCTGACCCTGAATACGCCTAAGTGCTTCTGCACGGTCTCTACGCGCAACCCTGGAGCGCCTGAAGCAACGATCGACTGTGTGTCCATCCTTCTGACAGAAGGTGCAGTGGTACTTCACCTTCTGAGAGGTAGAGGTAGCACGGGGAGGCTTCGCCTTCTGAGAGGCCGAAGCTGCAGGTGGACTCACCTTACTGTTAGAGATCCCTTGGACAAAGCCCGCTGATTTGAATTTGACCTCATCAGATCTGGGCTCGACCTCGATCACACCTCCTACTATGGGTCGGAGAATAGCAGGATGAAATAGGCGCTACTCTACTCATCTCAAGCTCAGCAAGAAGACTAACATTCCCCACCTTAACATTATCAAGCTCAGAGGACAGATTATCATGCGAGGTCCTTAGTTTCTCCAAATCAGCCAGCAAAGCAGAGCATGTATCACAATCATCACTAGAGGGACCAGATGTAAGAGCAATAATCTCTAGTGACAATCTGTCTACTTCCTTTTCTAACTCAGTACACCTAGCCCTAGCTCTAGCATGAAAACCACCTAACTTGAGAAAAGCATGATTGAGCTGGTCGTAGATGGGGCATACCTCGTCTGAGTCGGAGTACAGCTCGCTGTCGCTGAGTTCGCCCTCGAGGGCCATGAAGCACATGCCGGAGAAGTCGTCGCCGCTCTTGGAGTCTTGGTCACCCGTCCCGTCGTCGTCGCTCCATCCCTCCACCTCGCTGAGGTCGAGGTCATCGAAAGCGGTGAGGACGCGGTGAAACAGCTTCTTGGCCTTCCCGAAGTCGCGGAACTTCTTCTTGCCTTGAGGGTGCGTTGGAGTCTTCTTGTTGCGGTTCTTGTCGGTGTAGTCGTTCTTGCCCGAACCGCCGTAGTCAGCTTTGCCCTTCTCCAGCTTAGGGCAGTTTGCCCGAATGTGGTTGGGGCCACCACACTCGAAGCAAATCACGGGTCCTCCCCTCTTTCTGTCCCTCCTCCTCTTGTAAGCATGGGAAAACTTCCGAGCTAGGAGGGCCAGTTGCTCATCCTCGAGCTGCTCTAACTGATCATCAGTTACGTCACATAGAGCAGCAAGGGAGAAATCGCAAAGCGAATCAGAAGAGTGACCAGAAGCCAAGGTGGGATCAGTGACTAAAGCCATCGACTGTGACTTTGACTTACGAGAGACAATGTCGATCTCGTGCGTCTTGAGGCGCGAGTACAGCGCGTCAAGTGTCAAAGTCGAGAGGTCCGTGGTGTCCTTGATGGTAGTCACCTTCATCTCCCAAACACGAAGGTCGAGTGCAGCAAGCATTTGACGTGCGTTGTCCGAGTCAGAGTATGTGAGACCGACGGCTCGGAGATTGCTCAAGATCTTGTGGAAACGCGCAAAGCACTCATCAAGAGACTCGCCAGCGAGCATTTCAAACTTATTGTAATCTCGCTTGAACTGGTCCTGTCTCACCATCTTAATCTGGGTGGTCCCCTCATGGTATGCATCGAGGGTCTCCTAGATATCGAAGGCGGACGAAAGATGACAGATGCGGTCAAACTCACTACGACTCGGGCCCTGAATAATGATGTTCCTTGCCTTAGCATTTGCCTCAACATCAGCCATGTTCCCAGCATTGATGTTCTCATCGGCAGGAACAACAAACCGGACCTTGACCTTGCACCAGATGGCGTACCCCTGGGCCTGGATGTATGTCTCCATTCGGCTCTTCCAGAAGGGGTAATCGATGCCATCGAAAATGGGCGGCTTGGTCGAGTACTTTTCCGTCGCCATGGCTCTTGAGACCGGTTAAGATCTATTGATTAGAGCTAACCGGTTCTGATACCAATTGTAGGACCGAAATGGCGACAGAGGGGGGTGAATGTCGTAAAATAAAATTATCCCCCAACAAGTATCGACGAAAATCTTCAACTTCTATAGCTATGAGAAGCTATGAAGTAGAGAAAAAAAATGCTCACTGAAAACTGAAATCCAAGACAAGAGAAAATAGGCCAGAGAGCAGAGATAAAACAGACTAGAAATATAGCACTAGAAAACAGAGCCAATCACAAGGAATAAAATCTTGCCCAACTCACAGAAGACCACAAGCTGCTACTTGCTGTCCAAAGCTGAGAAGAAATCAACTAAAAGAGCCAAAAAGAGCTTTCTTCTACTGCAAGCTAAAAAGCCCAAAAGAAAAGGCAAGCTGCTGCCAACCAAGCCCACAACAGATGATTGAATGCCCCTTTTTCTTTTTGGACCAAGAGGCAAAACTGAAAGCAAAGTCTGTTGGTTTGATTGAGCAAGAAACGCACTAAACAATGCTGATTTTTATCCTTGTTTCCAGCACCCTAAAAACAACTGGAGAAAAATAAATCCAGAGCGCATGCAACACTGTTAAAGTCACCTTGGATCAGCAAATAAACAGCGAAAATTTCAGTCTAAACCGAGGTCATCTGGACTGCATGCAAAGGGGTCAAAAATAGCACAAAATAAGTAAAAAACATGACTTCTACATGCTCTCCTTGTGCCATTCGGCAAGACAAAGAAAAGGAATATTCTTTGCTGGCCAAACACTAGATAAAAAGTGAAGCAAGAAACGGCAAGACTAGCAATTAATGATTCCTTTTTCAGCTTGCCGAGAGACAAAGATCAAAAATCCTGCTGGCCGAATGGAATAACCACCAATCCTGCATGTTGCCGAAATATTCAAAAGAAGGCATTAAGAGCTGTGGGCTGAAGAATCAATGATATTTGGAAACGAATGCTTCCAGCCGAACATAGTACAAAACAAGCAAAGATTGATTGGAGCTCATGGTTCAACAGCAAGAACCAACAAGGAGACCAAGAACACTCAGTCACAAAAGAAAGAACAGAAGGACATGCACGAGAGATAAAACTTCAAACTCTTCATTCAAAACAAACAAGTAAAACAAGGAGTCCCGCTACGCATGGACATTAGAACAAGAGGAAAGATTACATGAAATCTCTACTCAATCCCTCTCCTCATCCTCAAGAGCACCAAGAACTACATGGTTCTTGGGAGGAACACACACACAACCCTCAACCACTAAAGCCCCAAAGCAAAAGACCTCTCCAAAGGCTCTTTTAACTCACTAAAACCCTAACTCTCTCTAGAGTCCATAAGGGGGCATGCAGCCACCACCTCCTTTATATAGCCTTGGCTAACGGGTCTCCGCCCCGTTACGCCCGCTAAATCCAACGGAGCTTGCTGCCGCTTGTGCAGCCTTGCGAAATTCCCGTTTTGCTCCTCCTGCACCTTCCGGGAACCTTCCGCGCTCCTTGTCGTCCAAGCCTCGCAACCACCTCGAGTCCACGTCGTCTTCGACACATCTCGACCGTTCTGACCTCAGCGCCACCTGCGCCTATGTCAGACCCAGATTTTTCAATCCAGAATCTCCTGTGAAACCACTGCACTATTCCCTGGATCAGTAGATAGTGCTCACAGGTACATTGCTGCATCATTTCATACATCGCATGGACCATCACAACACAACTCAATATTACATAACATTGGTTTGAATTAAGCCACGTCGGGCAATAAGTTTACATAGAGGGGGCCGATCTGGCCAAATGTTTACATTCCATTATCATAACAGCGGAAGCCAAAGTAAGGCAGGGCATTAATCCACAGGCAGCGACTGGGGTAAAATATGTGCCGTATGATTATTACCTAAGCGAAGGCAATAATTATAGGCACACTAAACCTTAGTCTAGCCACCCTAGGACTCAAAATGCACAAGCGACGCCCTAATTCTCCATGTTGTTTCCTTCCTCAGCCGCGGGAGCATCTTCATAAGCGTAGTGGTCCTGGGCTCCAGAATCTGGTTTTGGTAGGCGAGTGTGAGCACAAACCACCGTGCTCTGCGAGCCAACACACAGAATGCAATTAAGTAGTATGCAGGGCTCATCAAGAGAAGGCTGGGGTTATTTTTGTTTTGCATAGAGTGCTTTTGAATACAATTACTTAAAAATCCCTATGCCCTAGCAATTTAGGACCAAAGTGCAAGTGTGTATCAGAATGCTATAATACTAGTGATCTAGAGACCATCCATCGTTACATGGCCTCCAAACCATATGCTATACTTTCAGCGTTATAACCGCTTACATTACCACTGGGACGACACCCAGGACAACACCAGTTAGGGCTTTCCACTGCCCTCCATTTCCCATTCCATAATTCAAGATTTTTGAAATAGAACTATATCTAGTTAAGTTCCCATGTCCACCCTTGACCGTGGGCACGGCTATTCGAATAGTTTTGACTCTGCAGAGTTTGTACACTTTACCCACAAGAGACAGTTTACTCGTTGCCCCACATGATTCCATGGACGTGTGGTTGAGAAAGCCATCACAGTAACCGTTCAAAGTGCCTCGCCCCGTCCATCATCTCACCCTATGGGCCGCTCCCACTTGCGGTGGGTCCCATACGTTGTGCGGGATGTTCCCCTCCTATGCGCCTAGCAGCTGACTCCCCGTACTGCTAGCGCACCGCAGGAGAACTTCACTCACAAAGAGTGTCCCTTTCAAGCCGTCACCCAGAATCGCTACTTGCAC
Source organism: Dendrocalamus sinicus (assembly GCA_036346575.1). Taxonomy (NCBI): domain Eukaryota; kingdom Viridiplantae; phylum Streptophyta; class Magnoliopsida; order Poales; family Poaceae; genus Dendrocalamus; species Dendrocalamus sinicus. The sequence goes on from CM070669.1 coordinate 3,351,772, forward strand.
CACCACTTCTCCTCCACCGATGATGATGACTTTCGGGGTCCGGTACATCTACTGAGCCAAGTTGTACTTTACAGACTTGTGGTTGTACTTGTTTTACAGGGGGGTCATGACAAGATTCAGTCCTTAGGGTTATCTGGGCGGTTCTACCACAAACCACACTCTCGTGCACACCTGCACAATACCCCCGAACCATCCGCCCAGATAAATAAGCAATTTGAGATTTTTAGAAGTATAAAATAACCATATCCAACATACACCAGTCATTCCCACCATGACTGCCCAACCACATTTTCTCATGATTAAAGTGATGCTTGAACGTTCTTACTCCCACAAGTATCTAAGCAACACTAAGCATAGTATATATCTATAGACCTATTTTCAAAAGGGTTACTATTATAATTTTGCTAAGGCGACAAGGTTCTCATGTTCACTCATTCCAAAGGAGGGTTAATACTAATCAAATTAGAGGATAGGCATTTAACTAAAATTCTAAAGTAAACATGTACTTGCATATAAAATAACAGCATACAATTTGATAATTTAAATCAAAGTAATTTGCAGAAAATGTAGGTTCAACATGATCAAAGTATTGACTCGCCTTGGTCACAGTGGGTGGTTTCTGGGTTGTCTGAAGCTTCTAAAGCTGCTGCCTCTGCTTCCTCCTCTTGAGCCTCGTAAGCTATTTTTAACGTGCACGAAAATTTGGATAAAAAGGAAAAAGGCAATCAGCAAACCAAATAAACATTTACCAAAAGATCCAAATAACTCCAACATCAAATATTTAGTTTCATTTGCTTTGGTGCTAAAGTAATCCCATCTTGATTAATTTTAACCATAGGCATTTCTGTATGGTCTATTCTCTAATTAAATTTGGGTGTTATATCCTAGGTTGCTAGTAAGGTCTTATAGCCTACCTTTCAAATGGTTGATCTCTACATCCTTGTTTGATGGTCATTATTTTATGTGAGCCATTGCCCTAATCATATTATTACTAACCCCTCTCACTTGTCCAGGATATAAATAAATGTCTTGTGCTACCCATATATATACATGTATGTGTGTAGGTGTATATGTATCATTTTATATCGCATGCTAAACATTCCTAATCAAAAGTCCCAGATATTTTTAGCTGTAATTTGTAGAGGTTAATATTTGGATTAATACCTAAGTTTAAATGGGGTGTTTAATTACTAAGGTATATACCACTTTAAATTATGTTTAAGCACTCATTAAATTTATTTGCTAAAGATTTATAACAGTTTATCCATTATATATATGTAACATATATACACATACGGGCATGTGGTTGTGTCTATATATATATATATATGTATATATATATATATATATTCAACATTTTATGCTACCATCCATGCAAGGAATCAGTGTATACTACTGCTGCTTCGGTTGAATCTCTGGCGCACAGTGAAAAGGGCAAAAAAAAATAAATTTGCCAAAAACCCACCCGGCGCGGCGGAGCGTGCGCTCGAACGCGCGCTGCCAGGGTGCGGTTTTTAGCGGCGACGCTGCTAGCCAGGGGGGAAGTCTCGGTGTTGCTCACTTATACAGGGGGGTTATTACCTCTTAAGGCGTTCAGTAGCAGAGACCGGGCAGAGGAACTCGGGGCCGAGGATGGGCGGCGGTGCGGTCGGCAGTGGGTTGCCGGAGGGCGGTCGGGGGCGGCCAAAATGGAACCACGGGGTCACTAGGAAGCCGTCGGTGGGGCCGGCGGCAGACGGAAGGCGCCAGAGTCAGGTCGGCGGCGTGCGGTGGCGGCGGTCTGGAGGAAGGCTCGTCGCCGGCGAGCTGAGGGGCCGGAGAGGCTTGGTCAACTATTGGGTCGACTTCACGGGGTGCTAAGGAGTGTAGGGGAGGGAGGAATTGGGAAATGGAGGCTCGGTGAGGGAGATCGGCACGGTGGCTAGACTCGGGGAAGAGAGGGCGCCGGCGAGCAAGGAGGGCGAGGGAGGCCAATGGCTCTCTGGGAGAGTGGAAGGAGAGTGCGGGGATGCGAATTGGGGGCTCGGGCGGGCTTTATAGCCAGGGGTTTGTGCGGGCGCCGAGGAGGGCCATGGCGGCCACGCGCGGCAGTTGGGAGCTGTGGTCAGGCGGCATCATTCCTGCAGGGCTCCGCGTGAGCACGGTGTGGGCACGCTTAGAGTCGTAGCACGGCTTGACCGGGAGCACTGTGGGTGACCGGAGGAGCATGGGGCGGCGACCAACCCGGGGAAGCGACGGGCATTGAAGGGGAGGAGATGGGAGCCGGTGGCGGCAGAGCTGACGAGGGCGGGGCGCGCGACGGGACGGTGGTGGGGCCGCGGCGACTGGGTGGAGTGGCGCCGGCGACCGTTGGTCCGCGGGATGCGCCAGTGTCGGGGCTTCGGCCGGGCGGTCCGAACGGGGCTTCGCCCCCCCTATCCGAACGGTGCGGGGAAAGGGAGGAGAATGGGAGCGGGGTGGGCCGGCTGGGCTGGGCGCGGGTGAGAAGGAGGAAGGTGTGGCGTGGCGTCGCTGGGCGGTGGTGGTTGGCCCGTGGCCGCCCAATTTTCTTCTCCCTCTTTTTTTATTTATTTGTTTAATTGCATTGCTAATTTTATTACCAATTCTTTCATTATTTGTATTCATTTATTTATCTACATTTACTTGCATTGTTTTGCCCCCATTTATTCACCTTTGTTGCTATATTAAGTTTTTGGGCACCTACATATTTTGATGAATTTCTTAGTTATGTCTATATGTATATATATATGTATGTGTAGATATATATTCATTCCCTTCCCTTATGCTTACTTTTTAATTCTTTATTATTCTCAAACCTTAGAAGTTATATTGTTTATATTTACATTTATATATTTATTTTTGTGCACATCTCCTTTTAACATCTTTTGACCTTTGTTTATTTATTTTCCCAATTTCTCATGTGCATTATTTTTATTTTTATCTTCATTAGTGGAACCTCAAATTAAAATCCAAGGAAAACTTCAACACAGTTCAAATACCAAAACCAATATATCACAACCAGGTTCAAATCTTACACGAATTTCCAACTTCAAATTTCAGGGTGTTACAGCCTAGTCCGGTCCACCGTGTCTCGCCACGACTCCACCTCGACGTCCTGCAGACACACAGACAAGAAACACATCAAATAGCACCGCTCGATACATGAAAGCGTAAATACCATCATACTTACCACAGATGAAGTCCAAACTTGTCAAATCATCGGAATATGCGTCCTAATCCCATACAACCAAGTTTGACCAAAATCCGACCGAGCCCGTTGCACCACGCAACGTCAACGTCCAACCAACCCAAACCAAACTCGACTATCCTAAACCGATGTCAATTACTCATCATACACATGGGATGACCTCCACATGGTCTCTCACATCAGTTGATCTCATACATAGTGTATGTATGATCCTTAGATCTGAGATCGTCATTGTTTCCTACATATGAAATAGCTTACTTAAGGGTTGCCAAACACTACTCCGTGACTAGATAGTTATAAAGGTAACTTTCGGGTTTACTATGAAATATAAGGAGGAATATGAGCGATCAAGATGGAATTTGCTCATCCTATATAACAGGAAAGATATCTTTTGTCTCATTGATGTAGTTGGATTAAGGAAGTGCATTATTGAGTTTCATGCACCATTTAATTCACCCAAAAGCTTAAGCTGATGAGAAAAGATGGGCAATTCAATTATACTTCAACACTCCCCCTCACGTGTAGACTCCCTTAGGCCTAATACGTGGAATAGAAGTGGACTGCAATTAATTTTTTTAATTGCGTTAGCTAGGTCTTGAACTCGAGACCTCTTGGTTCTGATACCATATTAAGTTTCATGCACTAGCCAGTTCACCAAAAGCTTAAGCTGATGAGGAAAGATGGGAAATTCACTTATACTTCAACTGCATGACCATGCCAAATATGGTTAATGAGTGAATCACAACTCGAGTTATCATATGGTTGATACATGGCACCTTGTTCCACATCTTGGATAATGTCATTGACAATAGATGGGTACTCAAAATCAAGAAGAAGGCAGATAGATCAATTCAAAGATTCAAATCACGGTTAGTAGCAAAAGGGTTCAAGCAACATTATGGAATTGATTATGAGGACACATTTAGTCCCATAGTCAAGCCTGCAACAATTCAGCTTGTTCTTTCTTTGGCAATCTCTCGAGGCTGAAATATTTATCAACTTGATGTCCAAAATGTTTACTTGCATGGTATGTTAGAAGAAGTTTCGATGCATCAGCCACTAGGGTATGAGTACAATGGTAATCCTAACCACCTCTGTAAAATGAGCAACGCTTTATATGGACTCAAACAGGCTCCTAGAGCCTGGTATTCGTGGTTGAGTTCGAAGTTGCAAGAAGTGGGATTCATACCATCAAAGGAAGACTCATCCCTATTCATTTATAAATATCATGGAGACATAGCGTATATGCTAATCTACGTGGACGACATTGTTGTGGCTAGTTCGTTTGAAGAATTTATAGCCAGTCCTCTTCAACAATTGCAAGAAGATTTTGCTATAAAAGACTTGGGTAATGTTCATTGTTTTCTTGGTATTGAGGTCTACAATAAAATAGATGGAATTATCTTGGCTCAAAAGAAATATATCAATGAGTTGTTTCTTTGGGCCAATATGCAAACGTGCAAAACGATGTCATCTCCTATGGCAACTACTGAGAAAATCTTGAAGTCAATAGGGAACATCTTGTCGACAAATGAAGCAACTATTTACAGGAGTATAATGGATGCTTTATAGTATTTGATATTAACAAGACCTGACATAGCCTTTTCTGTGAATAAAGTGTGCCACTTCTTGAGCAGTCCAACCAATCAGCATTGGTTAGCTGTTAAATGGATGTTAAGATATTTGAAGGCCACATCGTCCATGGGGCTATCGATTCGCATGTCAATGTCATCTCTAATAAGTGCCTTCTCGGACGCCGATTGGGCAGGGTGTCCTATTGATATGCGGTCAACTAGAGGCTTTGCTGTAATTTTTGGAGCCAATCTCATATCTTGGAGCTCTAGGAAGTAGGCTACAATTTCTAGGTCAAGCATTGAATCCAAGTATAAAGCTCTAGCAAATGCAATGGCTAAAGTAGTATGGATTCAATCCTTGTCAGGAGAATTGGGAGTATTTCAGCCCCAGGCACCATATTTATGGTGTGACAATCTTGGCACAGCATATATCTCTACCAATCTTGTGTTTCATGTACAAACAAAGCACATTGAGGTTGATTTTCATTTTATCAGAGAGCATGTGGTTTGCAAGGCTCTGGAAATTTGGTTCATCTCTTCACACAATCAAGTTGTAGATGTGTTTACAAACTGCTTTCAGTTTAGCTGTTTTCTAATTCTCGGCGCAATCTCAGCCTGATAGGTTGTGATTGAGGGGAAGTGTTAAGTAATGTATCTGCTTTGATCTCTATCCATATAAAAGAGATTGAGTGTGGATTAATTGGTTGTTGTAAATATCCTGGTTTCTTTGTAATCTATGATTTTGTTGTTGTACCAAAAACATGTAAATGCGTACTATTCATGATACGTCAATACAGATAATATAAGCACAAAGGCCTTTGTGCCTTCCGTGGTTGTGGGATCCAAATCAATTCTTCTCCTTGCTTATTCCTCTTACAAGCTCCCAATGCCACCTACTATCGCAAACCGTTGTGACCAACGTGGTCCACTCGTCGAGAGGATTCTATTTTGGTGCTTCGTCGAGACCCTCCATGTGTCACTCACTGACAACCCAAGCTTCCTTTCTCTCTTTATGTGGCTGGCTTCTAAAAGCCAGGTGTTTGATTCGGCTTCCGATTTCTGGAAGCAAGAAGCCGAAGCCGTTTCAAATGCCCACTTACTCCCTCCATCTTATAATATAAGTTCAAGCCTATCATATGTACAGATTAAGAAGATACTACATCTAAAAAAAAGTTAATGTCATTGGACTATATATCCCTATTAAATAACATATTGCAACTACTCATCCACTTTTTAGAATTAATAGAGCGGTGCACGCTTGAAATATTGTAATAAATATACATTTTATCTCCACAATAAACTTATATTATGGAATGGCGCTTCTTAAGAATAGAGACTTATATTGCAGGAGAGAGAGTACATAGTAGGGAAGCAATGAAGCACTTCTCCATATTAATTAATTAGTTGCTCGATCGACGCTTTCCCGTAGGGGTTGTACATTCATGCTTCTCCTCAAGATAAGGTTCAATAGATTGTACAAACTTAGTATAAGGAGGTATCCGTGATTCCCACGAAACTATCTCAAACTCCTCATTAGGGATAGCTGTAAGTCCAGCTATTAGTTCTCCAAACTTCACCTGAGGCAGTTTCCTTCTGGGAGGATCATCGTCTCTTTGAACTCGAGGAGGCATAATACGAAATGGAACAGGACGTGATGAAGAAGTAAATCCGGTGATGTATACTGGATGCTCTTTCTCAAGCAGATTTCTTGGGTGCTCCCCAAACTTTGCTATGTTATGATCCAACGCCCCCTTGAACCATCGCAGGATGCGGAGCCAAAACTGAATATCATGGTTCCTTCTCATCAAGTCAGCAACAGTGTTTGCAGGTACTAGTGACGCTCCCAATTCTGTTGCCAGCTTATTTGCTATTGATGCTAACTGTGGAGAGTCTCTTGCATCTATGCTTCCAAATACGAGCATCTTGAAAAGGTAGCTGAACTCCTCCTGTGACAAAATATTTAGGTAAACTGGTGTTGTGGTTCCCACCCTTGCAACACTCTGAAGCCTGCTTATGACTATCACTTTGCTGCCACTTCCACCCATGCGTGTTACAGATGAGTAGAACTTTACCCAATCCTCGTCATCCACATCGGAGGTAAATTCCACAATTATTAGAATCTTGTCATCACGGAATTGTGCTTGATCGATGGTACATATGCTGTCTCCATTAATATACAAAAATGAAGAAAAGTGGCACCGAACCCGTTCATCGTTACACACATGGCTGATCAAAGTTTTCTTACCAACTTTAAAACGGCCGATGATTGGAAGCACCATTGGAGCACAAGGGTGGCTAGGATTTTGCAATAAAATGTTGACGATGTGCTGCTTTTCAACGTGACGACCGAACATGAAATTGTCTGTGTAAAGATAAGTGTCGTAGGGCCTACGACACATGCGCTCGAATCCCCCCAAGAGTACGACGAACTCACTCATACCAGAAACTACAGCTTCTAAATTGTCAAGTGCACTTTGTAAATCATGACTTAAAACAATACCTCTTGTCGCACTGCAGATTATGCATAAGCGTTTCATAGGAGATGAAGTGGTCGATGAGGTAGAAGCACCGCAGCTCCTCCTCTTCTTCGACGCTCTCGGAAGGAATCGTACTTGGCGTTATCCAGCATATTGTATCCTTGATACATGCTCTCGCAATCAGCTTGAGTTGCATAAGCATCTTCTTGTTGGTGATGTATCGCCCATCGGCTTCCTCGACATCGCATGAATTCGCGATGCGATTGCTGCAACCTTTCTAACTTGTCATCTGCACTGTCATATCTTTGTACTTCTTTGTCGAAAAGGAGATGCATCGGTTAATTAGCTCACCGGCAATGGCAGACATCGCTGCCTCCATCTTGCTTGAGCTATATGTTCTTGTTTGTGTATGTATGTGTAGATAGCTAGACTGCTAGCGAGAGAGAGAGAGAGAGAGACAGAGAGAGAGTATGCTCCAAAGCCTTGCTTCCAGCCTCTTCTACCTGTTTTGGTAGAAGCAGTGCTATATATAGTAATTTGGCAACGAGTGAGGAAAGCAAGACAAACGTCACTGCTGATCAATACAATATAGTTTGTTGCAAGTCTTTACGACTGCTCCTAGGACTTTACGACTGCTCACAACCGCTTATGACCGGTTATGAGAGCTTTCGACCGCTTATGACCGCCTCCTGCTGCCATTCGACCTCTTTGTCACTCCTCCGATCGCTTCATCTTCGTGGTCAGAAACCTTCTGTTGAGGTTTCGACCGCGCTTCTTTGCTGCTGCGTTGCTCTTCCTTTGACCTCGCTCGAATTACCGTGATCGTAGCTCCCTACGACCACGCAGTGATTCCGGCGATCACTGTTCACCGTAGTCAAAATACCCTTTCGACCACGTTCACTCCCTTACAACGTGGTCGGAGTCCCTTCCAACCACGTTCAGGTATTCATGGTGCAGTCGCAGCCTCTTCCAACCACTCACACTGTGGTCAGAGTCTTCACAACGTGGTCAGAGTCTTCACAACGTGGTTAAACGCTCTTACGACCACGTTCAGCTCTTCTTCAACGTGGTTGAATGCCCTTACGAACACGTTCAAACTTCTTTGCTGCGGTCATACGTCTTCCAATCACCCTCAGCCTTTCTTCGCCGTGGTCGTATCACCTCCCGACCACGTCTTCTTCAGGTTTGCCGTGGTCGAACGCCTTCTGACCACGCCTGCTATTGTTTTGCCGTGGTTGTAAGCCCCTCCGACCACGTTTGCCGTGGTCGTAAGTCGACTTCGACCACGTCTGTGTGATTGCTCAATGGAGACAACACTCATGTTTTTCTTCCTCTTCTTTACTTCTCGCATTACTCGGTGCACTTCTGGTTACATGACTCCACCCCTTTTTATACCCGTCTCTATGACTTATGCTCGTGTTTTTCGACTACGAGTACAAACTGACTCCGACTCCGACTCCGGTTCAATTACAACTAACTTTCGACTTCAATTACTACTGACTTTCCACTTCGATTACAACTGACTTTCCGGTTCGATTACAACTGACTTTCGATCACGACCAAAACTTAAACATAGCTTTTAAACAAGATTATTTCCAACATTCTCTCCCTAATCTTGTTTAGTGACTTTCATCATGCCGATCTTCTTCCTTGATCATGTTGACCTTCTCCTGCTCTTGCTTCTTTTTTGGCCGGGCTTCTTGGACTGAAGCACCTGCTCCCACATTCTTTTCTCTAGTCATCTTCCTCCTGCAACACTTGCTCACGCTTTCTCCACCAGCAGCTACTTACACTGTCGTGTGCCCTTGCTTTCGATCATCGTCCTTCACGCCGTGCTTCCTCCTGCCACCTCGGGACCCATCTCCAACTTCTTTCTCTTGTTCGTGTAAGAGCTCCTCCCGAGCCTCTGTTTGCCATGACTTTGCTTGCTTCATGTGGTCGGTGTCGACGACTCAGGTTGTTGCTGCTTCGACTAGCCTTTGCATTAGTTGTGCCTACTCCGACTACTCCTTGCTCCCCTGCGCGTCCTGAGACGACTACATGCGAGTGGACACCTCCTGTGCCACTCGCTACAACTTTGCCTTTTGCATGTGGTCGGTGTCGACCACCTGGGCCGATGCTTCGACCACACGGGCTGATGCTTCGACCATTCTTGCCAGTCCTTCGCTCCTCAGCTGCGCTTGCTATATGTGGTCGGTGTCGACCACCCGAACCAATCCTTCGCTCTTCTTTGTCTGCAGGTGGTCGTCCGAAGTCGGCTGCATCTCCTTCGCCGCCTATTACGACCACTGTGTGCCTGCTGCACGCCCTTCTTGAGCTATGGCTCGTTACGACCATGTGCTCTTTTTTGCTGTCTGCCATGACTTGCTTCTCAGCGGACTTGCTCGTTTCGACTTTAGGCTTGCCTTCGACTGCCCGTTGATAAAATCCTCCATGCTTTGGCTCCTGCAGACCGTTCTCCACACAAACCCATCTACAAATTTTCAAAGGAATCTTGTACAACTGATTTTGAGACCTCTTCGATTTTATCAATAGTTGCTCACTGCTGTCAAATACTCTCAGATAATTACCTTTCAATTCAATTCGGCACCATGCTTTGGTTAACTGTCCCAGGCTCATGATGTTGCTTCGAAGGTTTGGTATATAATACACATCTGATAGCTATTTGTGACCTCCATCCTTGCACTCCAACAAAATTGTGCCCTTTCCTCTGATCTGGACAGTTGGGCCATCTCCAAATTTCACCATACCATGTATTTTTTCATCTAGCACATGAAACATGGAGTATGTACCCGTCATATGATTGCTTGCCCCATTGTCTAGGTACTATTCTACCTGCTGTTTCAGTGTCTTCTCTTCCTTCTTTATCATGTTTGGAAATACCTTCCCTTCATTCAGCATCACCATTGTCGGCACATCTTCTATACAATGGGATAGTAGCAAAGTCGGCTCTTCATCATCATGAGTGCGAGTGAGATTTGCCTCGTCAACCTTCTTCTTGCTCTTGTAGTTTGCTGCATAGTGACCAAATTTCTTACAATTGTGGCACTGGATATGACTCCAACATTCTGCAGCGTAATGACCAAATTTCTCACACTGAAAACATTGGATGTGTGACTTATCTTGAAACCTGTTGCCACCACCTCGACCAGGTCTTCCTCTTACAAACTGGAAGCTATTTTCTCTCTGGCCATTATCACTAGAAGATGAGTTTGTCTAGTCTGGCTTGCCTCGATTCCTTGTGTCCTCCTTAGCGAGCAACACTTGTTGGTTGTAAAATCCTTTCTCCTTGTGTGACTGAAAACCCTTCAGTAACTCCTCATGCGCCGTGAGAGCACCAGTTACCTCTTCTATATTCATCTTTGTGAGATCTTGGGAATACATGAGAGTAGTCACAACCGGTAGGAATCTTTCTGGCAGAATCCTCAAGTATTTCTTCACAGCTACCTCATCTTCTAGTTTGTCACCAAGAGATTTGATCTCATTTACAACTTCATTAAACTTCTCTGAGAATTACTCCACTGTCTGGCTCTCTCCCATCCTCATTGCTTCAAATTCGCTCCGTAGAGTTTGGAGTCAAACTTCCTTCACTCTGTCAACGCCTTCATGCAGTGTCTGTAGTGTAGTCCAAGCATCTCGTGCTGTCTCCTTGCCAATCAATTGTCGCATCATCGAATCGGGCATTGCTTGGTAGATCAACGTTAGCGCCATCTGATCTAGTCGATCGTCAATGACTTTGTCCTTCGCCTTTGGGTCAACAGCGCCCCAGACTCCCTGAACATGCATGTTGGCCTCCATCTTCATGGCCCAGACCGGATAATTATCTGAACTGAGGAGTGGATACTGCAGCGACACACTCTCCTTGGCCTTTGATTGCTCTCCCATGGTTCTGATACCAATTGTTGCAAGTCTTTACGACTACTCCCAGGACTTTATGACTGTTCACGACCGCTTACGACCAGTTATGAGAGTTTCGACCACCTCCTGCTGCCGTTTGACCTCTCTGTCACTCCTCCGATCGCTTCGTCTTCGTGGTCGAAAACCTTCTGTTGAGGTTTTGACCGCGCTCTCTGCCGTTGCGCTGCTCTTCCTTCGACCTCGCTCGAATTACCGTGATCGCAACTCCCTACGACCATGTAGTGATTCCCGTGATCACTGTTCACCGTGGTCGCAACACCCTTTCGACCACGTTGACTCCCTTACAACATGGTCGGAGTCCCTTCCGACCACGTTCAGGTCTTCACGGTTCAGTCACAGCCTCTTCCTACCACTCACACCGTGGTCGGAGTCTTCACAACGTGGTCGAACGCCCTTACGACCACGTTCAACTCTTTTTCAACATGGTTGAATGCCCTTACGACCACGTTCAAACTTCTTTGCTATAGTCGTACGTCTTCTGATCACCCTCAACCTTTCTTCGCCGTGGTCGTATCACCTCTCGACCACGTCTTCTTCAGGTTTGCCGTGGTCGAACACTTGTCGACCACGCCTGCTGATGTTTTGCTGTGGTCATAAGCCCCTCTGACCACATTTGCCGTGGTCGTAAGTTGACTTCGACCACGTCTGCAAGATTGCTCAATGGAGACGACACTCAAGTTTTTCTTTTCTCTTTTGTACTTCTCGCATTACTTGGTGCACTTTTGGTGACGTGACTCCACCCCTTTTTATACCCGGCTCTACGACTTATGCTCGGTTTTTTCTACTACGAGTACAAACCGACTCCAATCTGACTCCGGTTCGATTACAACTAACTTTCGACTTCAATTACTACTGACTTTCAACTTCGATTACAACTGACTTTCTGGTTCGATTACAACTGACTTTCGATCACAACCAAAACTTGAACATAGCTTTGAAACAAGATTATTTCCAGCATAGTTAGCCAGCTACTTGATTTCATGCATTATACAGAGTAGTTTCACTTTCATATTTGTAAACCATTGATGCCAATTAAACCCTTTACGGGCCTGGTTGGATAATAGGAAGTTGAATCCAAATCATTAGGATTTAAGAATTTCGCTCATACAAAGCAAGACGTTTTTCCTAAAGCATGAGTGCGAGGATGAATTTAACAAGTAGTACTTTGAGAATTTTCTACTTTCCTTGGCGTTTTCTTTTCAAAGCAAGACGGTCTGAAGACTGAGGCAAAATTGAATCGACTTTGAGGCGTTCCTCAAGGAGACGATGACGCCAACAAAATCTGAGAGCACCGTACGTCTTCTGGCAATGTCTAAATGAAGAAAACAAACATTCTGCTCTAACTTCTAAATATGCAGATGACATCGGAAGAGTTGTCGAGCGATCGAGATGGTCGCCGTTGCCCGCTAATCAAAACTTCTTATACACGACCATAGCCGGATAACCATGGTCTCCCTGCCGATCAGAAAATCCAACTGCCAATTTTCATTTATTTTTATTCCTAATTTCATGTTTATGTTGCAATCCGTATACAAATATAGTTGCAATTTTTTATTAAAGTTTTATTCCAAATTTTAGATACTTAGGTATTTCTATTTGGAATTGGTATGAAAATCAAATTGCTAATTTATTTTTTTATTGTACTTGACGTAGGCTTTTTCTTTTAATTTAAGTTGTTATAACTCACATCCACCACATGGATGACAAGATCTTTTTAATTAGTACAGGTATAGATTAGGTGCCAAATGATAGAATAAATGCTCATATCACTCTTCGAATACTTGGTAAATTAAGAAAATGTATTCTTTTGGTAGAATCAGGTAGAATCTTTGATTCCATGATTCGATCATAAAATGAGATCCCATCAGAGCATATCCGATCTGATTTAGAATTCTGACAAACTTGATTACAACCACAAAAGTTGCGGTTGCTGTGATCCTTTCCACTAAAAAATGAATCAACTCCTTATGTTGCTTGTTGCACTTATTTTTTTTACCAAGGCTACTAAATAATACGCATTCTTTGACCCCCAGCATTCCCGGATCCGTTCACTAGCACAGACCGGATCTTTCTTGCTGGCCCGGAAGTCCGGAACCGCCAGAAAAAAGCATATATAAGATCATCTAGGCTAATTATAAACCCAAAGGTATGGTGCAGACCTGTCAGGAAAATTCCTAGCAGTCAATAAAGATCGAAGATCTGGTAAAGGTTTCCTTCTTCCCGTCAGGCATTTGGCATTGGTATTCTCCCGACAGTTGAGCAAGCAGCTTCCGTGGTTAATGGGCAACTTTGGCTACGTGACAGTGTGACACTAACAAAATTTGGTATTATGCTAAAGCTCACCACAAAAATCGATAAATCGCTGAGCGACAATACCAAGCAGTGATAAGTTGCTTGAACACACTGTGCCTATAAAACTATTACTATTTTGAAATTTATAAGGATGAGGCGTTAGAAAGTCCTATTTGCCCATGGAGAGCCGTATGGATGTTTCAACCAAAAACATATGGGTTCCATCCAGGGGGAATACGACTTCTTCCTAAATTTTAACGATCGTGTCGTGTCGTGGCAAAATAACCGCGATTTTTGTAGTGTCACTTTTTGCGGTGCGCTAAAGCAAAACCACACTCTTAGAGCACCTCCAACAGATATGCTATCTTTATTGTGTATGGTAAACTTGGAATTTTTCAGGAAAAAATGAGCTCCAACAGGTATGCTATCTGGTTTGCTAAATTAGCAAGTTGGGTATCCCTGAAACTTCGCTCGGCATAGAAAGCAAGCCTGCACAATTTGTACTACATCTGGACAATGCACCTTGTGTTTTGTTCCTTGTTCATTTCATCATCTAATATGTTCCTTGTGTTTTGTTTTTACAGCCCAAATGGATTCAGGGAGACCTTTGACCGACATGATTATGGAAGATTTCACTCCAGGTGGAGTGTCTAACAATATCTCACCTCATAATGAAATAGAAGCACGCGATGAGGTCCCTGCTGCGGTCAAAGGAAATAAAAGAAGGTCCAAAAATTTCACTGTTAAAGAGGACGAGATGTTGGTGTCAGCATGGCTAAATGTGAGTTTGGATCCTGTCAGAGGAGTCAATCAATCAAAAGATACCTATTGGAAAAGAATACATGATTACTTTCATTCAAAAAAGGATTTTGAATCTGATCGCACACAAAGCTCTCTAATGAGTCGGTGGTCTAGTATACTACATGACTGCAACATATTTGCTAGTTGTGTTTCCAAGGTAGAGGCCCGAAATCAGAGTGGTGCATCTGTTGATGACAAGGTTAGATGACCTACCTTCACATGCTAATTTCCTATATGTTTTTGCTGAATCTCATGTGTCATCTTTGTTTCCCATTGCAGCAAGCAAACGCATTAACTATGTATAAGAATGACAACCCATTCCACAGGACTTTCCAATACATACATTGCTGGAAAATACTCAAAGACCATTTGAAGTGGACGAATAGGCGCATGCCAACTGGACTTCAGAAACCATTCAGCAAAAAGCAAAAGACCACTGCTGATTCAACTCCTACTACTGATGCACCAGACCCTGTCACTGGTACTGTAGCTGAGACTGAAACCACAATAACCACAGTGGAGAGGCCTATAGGGACTAAGAAGGAAAAGCTGAAATTAAAGCAGCGTTCGAGCATTGAAGCTTTGGATTATTTATTGGCAAAGAAGAAAGAGGTGGATGCTGAGAAGGAGTTGAAGAAAAAGGAGAGGGAGTTGAAGAAAGAGGAGAGGGAGTTGAAGAAACAAGAGATGTGCCAAAAAGCCCTTGCCTTGCAGGAAGAAAGGATAAAACTTGACAAAGAAAAATTTGATTTCGATCGGGATCGAGAAGAAGAAAGAATTATAAATATTGATATGAGCACCATGTCAACCAGACAGCAACAGTTCTATGATGATCAACAGAAGAAAATACTTGCAAGACGGCCTTCATTATGCGTACAAACACATGACGCAGCATTCGAAACCTATGCCACCCGATACAAAATTAGCCACAATTGAATGCATGAAATAAACATAACTCAACAAAATATGAGAAAATTAACCTGCGCCTAAAATAGCTCGGCCCATATGTAGGATTTTCTGAGAAATAATCTTCATACAGTCTGATGTGCCCCAACTGCCTATCACGATTCAGAACGCGATGCCCCTCTACAGAACCACGATGGCTTGCTGAATTCACAATGTTTGGCACTGCTATGTGTGCTGCCACAACATAGAGTTCATCGTCATCATCCGAAGATGACGACGACGAAGATGAATCCATCAGTTCATCCAATACATCTTCAACATCCATTATAGACCTTTGATTACGAGGGTCCGAGGAATTTATTCAGACTCCTGCACGAGGATTGAAATAACATGCCTACTAATTATTTCTCATGCATTACCTGAAACTAGAGGGACTAATACAATGTAGATGACTGCATAACTGAAATATAAATCAACATGAGTCGGTGACCTAGTTGAAGGCACTGATGCTCCTTCACAGAATGATTGCATCTGACTACAGTATAGGCGTGCAGTATCCACAGGTTGGCATAGGCAAAACAATGAAGCACGATGTGGTGGGAGACTGGGAATTACAGAGTAGAGAAAGCAAGCACCTTGTTCGGTGAGTGAGTACGACGCCGGAGGGAGCCAGACGCATGCGAAGTTTCCGTCGCCGCCAGGGACGCCGCAGGAGTGCGATCCTATCAACGTGAGGCCGCCAGGGCGCCGCCGCGCGAGTGCGATCTATTTCAGGCCGCGGGAGTACGACCTATTCTCTCGTGGGAGAACTAGTCCGCGGCTAGGATCGGTTGGGATTTGGATGGCAGGTGCATTGACGTGGCATGTTTCAAATATACAAGAGGCAAAATAGCTAGGCTGTTGTAGACTCCTCTTTTTTTAGCACTTTCCCATTTTACACAATGGCTAAAATAAGCAATTTAGCTATTTAGTTTTACACAATCTGTTGGAGTTGCTCTTAGAGCCCCTGAGCCAATTTTGCCTTCATATTGAATTAAGTATTATCCAAAAACGCAATCTAGCTCTAGGTTAATGTGGTGTACATTACACCAAGTTACGCAAAGGCATTGGCATATACTCCGACCATTGTCATTAATGTTTTGGCTACCTCCGTGTTTGATGCTTATGTTCAACTAATCTAGGTGAGGAAAGTTAATTGATGAGGATGACATGCAAGGCACCTCAGGCACACTGCAACCTTGACAATTCTGCGTGTGCCAAGTATGATCGGGAGTCGCTGTTGCTTGACGAACACCTTCACGTATACGCATTTGACAATTTTGCGTGTCCTTAGCTATTCACAATTAATGCATCAAGCTGTGACTTATCTGTACTTGTCTTCTATATTAATGTCGATGTTGAAATTCCTCATGGCCTGTTTATCTCTATTGTCAGTACGAGACTAGACAATAAACTTAGAAGTACCTTCGGTCGGATGCGGAGACCACCGAAGATACAAAAGGATTCAAGGAGAAGCACAAGAACGACCAAGTGTATTTAATATGACCGTCTAGGGTTACTAATGGCCTCCTCTACTCCCATTACAAAGGATCCTATTTATAGAAGTAGAGATGAAGGCCAGTTAAGTAACAAGTTTGCCCTCGAGGATTATCTTACTTCTAGGGGTATCCATGTTATACACCTAGCATGACCCCACCACATCCGGTACTCTAAGGTTGGTCCCACGCACCTTGCCTCAAGATTGGCCCCGGACCCCTTCGGACGTTGGTCTTGCACACCTTGTTCAGGACTGGCTCTGAATCCCTCCAGAGTTGGTCTTGGTCTTGCACACCTCACCTACGATTGTCCCCGAACCCCACAGTGTTGGTCTTGCGTACCTCAAATGGGGTTGCTCGTGGACCCCTCAGGGGTTGGCCATGTGCACCTCGTCTGGGGGATAACCACGGACCCCTCCTAGGTCGACCTTGCATACCTCACTCGAGGTTGGTCTTGGACCTCAACAGGGCAGGTCTTGAACACCTCGCCTAGAGTTGGCCTCGAATCTTGCCGAGGTTGGCCTTGCCAACCTCACCAAGGATGACTTGCACGCTTGGCTTAAGGTAGACCTTCCAACAAATGTTGTTGCCTTGAGATGGCGCAGGACCTTGGCACCAGCCCCTTGTCGATTTGGGTGGTCGTCATTTGCTTGCTCGAGGCAGCGCGTGGCCCCAGGCCAACGATCCCTCCGATAGCCAGCAATGGGTTGATAGTTTTTAATACACCTTAGCATTGGAGTGGGCTCGGGGTAGCAACTCATTGCCCGTTGTCCATCGGGTGCAGGTTTAGGATCATCGATGTTGGGTCACAAAGGCGGGTGAGCCCCCTACCCCCAAGCGCACGCCTTCTCCCACGGATATGCTACGAATCCCACCCTTGATGTGGCATGAACAAGGTCCTAGGATGGTGCGGACTTCAAGAAATGCCACCTCAGGGTCACCCTGGGTCACTATTTTAGGTACCAAGCGCATGCTTCGCCATGAACTGGAGCGAAAGCATGGACTTGGTGGGCCGGGTGGACTTGGTCCATGGTGAACCACCCTTGGCGTATAAGTACATAGTTGCTCGACTCCCACAGGCTCATTCTCCCCTCCAACCCTTATGAAATTCCCCACATCCACTTGGACGCCCTCACGCAAAGCCTCGCCTCTGGCCCATCCCTAGGGCTCCATCCCTTTGCTACCCCAGGTGCCTCAGCCTCTGCTACCCCAAACCGCCCTGGGCATCTCGCCCCTCACCATCTCGGGCTACCTCGGACCACCATGGGGGCCTCATACTCCTTGCCCTTCTCCATCTCGGGTCGCCCAAGGACCTTACTCCACTATCTCCCTAGGTGCCTTGGTCGTCCCGGATCTACCCTATCATCTCACACCATCGTCGCCCTTCTCCATCCAGGGCACCTCAAGGATTTCCCTTCACTGCCACCCTAGATCACCCCAGGCATCTCACACCTTCACCATTGCCCTAGGCCACCCCAGACTACATTAGGACTTGGCATGCTCTCAGCCTCGGCCTCCCCGAGACTCAAACCCAGGATCCCCTGGACTAGCTATGGTATCAGCCTCTTTTGGCTCCACTTCATGCTCGGCCCTAGGCTCCCTTGGACTCAACACTAGGCTCCCCCAAACTTGCTCCACGCTCAGCCTTCCCCGACTCTACTTCACACTCAGGCCCACCTCCCCTGGCTCACCACTTGACTTGATCATTTGATCACCCGAACTACGTTTGCCACCTGACTTGACCATTCGGCCACTTGCATCGGCTCCCTATGCCATGATCACAAAAAAGGGGTAGCACTCACCGGCAAGAAGTGTAGGTCCTCCACTTGTCAAAAGGATGCCACAAAGAAAAATGTTATAGATGAGGGGGTGGAGACCCCTAAGAAGATTGTCTGGTTCTCCCGCCACTTTGGCTCTGCCAACATGAAGAGGGGTCTGTTGCAACAACTAGAGAAGGAGGGCAAGATTGAAAGCTCCAATTTGGCCATCTTGCCCAAGCCTGACAAGGTCCGCCCAAACCCAAGGTTGGGGATACTTGTTGTCTTCACCACCCAGTTTGAGGCTAGGCTTTGTATCCCAGTTGCGCTACTAAAGGGCATGCTTGACACGTTCGACCTCAAGGTCTCCCACCTCAACTAGGCTCCTTTGTCTGCCTCTCAGTGTATGAGTGGGTGATGCAGAGTTTGGGTGTGAAGTGCCCTTCAGCTCAGCTCTTCTACTTCGTCCACTATGCCACACTCACGACAGTGAATGCCTTCGAGAACGTGCACTCCTCATATGGGGTGATAGTCTTCCTGCTCTAAGGCAGCCGACAGAAGTTTGAGTTCTCTGCTAAGCCCACAAGACTAAGTGGGAATCATGGAGGGAGTAGTGATTCTACTACCTTGCTTAGGGATCTAGCCTTGCCGGCATGGGAATAAGCCACTAGTGGACCACTTGCTACACTTATCGTCTTCCCAAGGTGCGATGGACAAGGCACACTAGCACCTTCATCAAGGACTTTCTACGAAGTTTAGCATGCATGACCTTGTCGAGGAGTACTGCATGCTAAGGATTGCTCCTCTCCATTAGGGCTAGAACTTGACCATCGTGGAGGGAGAGGCATCGGGGAGCATCCGAGCCTTCTGAGGCTTTGCTAAGTCATAATGTGATTTTCAATGCCCCTTACAATGCCACATTTGCTCAGCCCCTGCCCCTCTTGTAATTCCTACTTGGACATGCAGACTTGATGCTCCCGCAAGCAGAGAGGGCGACTGTGGACTTACTTGGGCGTGAGATGAGGGTGGAGCGCAATGTCACTGAGGACTTAATCACAGGGGCACAACACAACCATGCATGAGAGATGATCAGTTTGCCCATGCTTTAGCATATGATCCCCACTTGAGTGCATGCATCGCTGAGGAGATCCCTGAGGATAAGGTGGCTCTAGGACCCAGACTTGACCACATGATCCCCACCTCTGTACCCCACGTGGGCACACCTTAGGGTAGAGGCTTGAGCACCCCTTTGCTAGTTCGGGGAGGTGTTACCACCAAGGACTTCACCCTACTAAAGCCTATGTTCAAGTTCCTGAGTAAGGCCATCATGCGCGGTGCCTGTTGACCTTGATTCGTCCCTCGAGGATGACCATCTGACCAAGCGGTAGGCTTTCACTCCAGTGGAGTATGACCTTATGAAGGTAATCGGGTCATCCACTTACTTTGATATGGAGGGCTCTTGACCCTTGCACGGGTTGGGCTACCTTGACAAGCACATCCGACGTTCCCACGCCTACTCAACCGAGGGAGGCTCATTCGGGCTGTGGGAGGGAGGCCCTAAGGGGGCGGGTCCGTCCCAAGCGTGAGGCTTCTTATTAGTTTATCAATGTCTATGTCACAGCCCAGCTATTTATTTCAAAATTATCAGTGAAACAAATTGCTAAAAATTATTTTAATTTAAAATAAAAACAAGTGTTATTTGGTTGCCTAAATTTTGAAGATTTTATTTGCCTGATTTAACCTTTTAAAAATTCTTAAAAGTAATTTAATTAAAACATCAAAATATTATTAAAGAAAGTGTATTTTGAATTTCGATAACAATCCTATTTCAAATTAATTATTTTAAAGCATTTAGCTTTTATCTAAATCTTCTGTGATTTTCTGGAATTTTAGAAATCAATTTCAAAGATAAAAAGTATTTTTGTAAAAAAAAATAAGGACCTACTTTAGGTTGGAAATATTTTTCCTAAGTCTAAAACAGCTCCAGGAATTTTTGTGAATTTATGTAGAATTTTTGGGATTTATTAGCTATTTTTTAAGAGTTTTTGAAGCTTCTTAGTTTTTTGCAAATTAAAAATAAAAACTTAAACTCAAACTCTCCCTAGGGTGACATGTGTCTGGCACCGCTTGCATGCACCACCACCCGATCTAAACTCGTGCGTCCCTTTTCACTTACCCCCCTAATTGTTAAACCGACAACCCTAATCCCTTCTTTGCGCCATGTGTCATTCATCCATCACCCCTCCTTCCTATTTTCTCCTTTCTTCTCACCAACATGTGGGGCCCACAGTCATCTTCTTCCTTGCCCTTCTTCTTTCCCAAGCTGGCTACCATGGCCACCATTACCAAGCTTTAAAAGCTTTGGTTTCAACCTCATTTAATTGTGAGCAAATGCGCATTAACCTCCTCGGCCACCACACATTCTTGTTGACTGTTTCCTCCCTTTAAACCCCACTTCCCTCTGCCTTTACTCACCATTGCGTTGGCCTTAACTCTGGCAAACTCCCAAGCCTTGTACTTCCCTGTGCGTCCTATATAAAGCCCTTCCCAAACACCCTTTAGCCACACCGCACCTAGCCCCGCCTCCAATTTCTTCTCCCACATGCTCGAGCTCCTCCACACCGTGCATCACCTCTCTGAGCTTCGGTCGAAGATCTAACAAGCAATTCCAAACTTCCTAAGCCTCTCCAGGCCTTTTGTCCTTCTGTTGAGCGAAGCCATCGTTGGAGCTTGCCTTCACCACCAGACCTAAAGCTGCTACTGCTACACTCTCACCGTCAGCCCACTTCCATCCTCCCCAAGCACCACACCGAGGTGAGAAAGACTCACCGAAACTCCCTCTAGTTCTTGCGCATCTCGATGCTAGCCATCGTGCACCAGAGCACTGGTGAGCCATGTCGTCCCATCCCCAAGTGGTAGTCGTGTAGTAGCCACATAGTGCCACAGGTAGGCCACATCAGCGCTTGGTAGCCACATCACCCAGACTCAGCCATGCCAACATTTCCCTGGAAAAATAGATCGGCCAAAAATAATAAATCTGATGTTGATGTCATAATCTGATTTTTCAGTACAAAAATAATTCCAGACATCTCCTCATTTTATTTTCTTTAGTCATAAATTTCTAGAAGCTCGTATTTCTTCATTCTAGCTCCGATTGGACCCATTGAAAATTTTAAATTCATCTAAAATCCTAAACTATCCGTTTATGGACTTTTGTAAAAAATTGGATTTTATTTGAATTTATTTGAGTTTGGTGGGTTATTTTCATGTGTACATTGTGACGATTCTGAGGATTTCTTCGACGACAATTCTCACCAATTTGTGGAGCAAGGCAAGTTACACATCTTGATCATGTTGATCCTAGTTTGCAAATAAAATTTTATTATTTTAAATTATTTTGCATGCATATTTTTATTCAATGTATTTCAATTTAGTTTTAAATTTAGTTATTGCCTACTTGTTAATACCTCCTGAATTTGATATTGATTCCCAGATACCTTGTCACCCTAGAATAAAACCTAGTTAGTGTACTAGTATGGACTGGAGAATTTTGTATCAAATGCTTAAACCTGTTTAGACATAGCTGCTTAGAAATATTTGAAAACAAAATATAAAAATTGGTTTAGACTTAGGCAAATGGTATGGTGGTGGGTGCCTGCTGGAGCACGTTGGCATTCAGTGACACAACGATGATGCCAGGCACAAGGGGTATGTGGGAAGAGCCTAAGTTAAATTAAGAATTAGTCTGTGAGCTACTACAAAGCCCTATCTTACTACTACAAGGTTAGTATGGGACAGTCCTGGCTAACTAATTTGTAGGTCCCAACCCGAGTCTTGCTATAGGCTGAATGTGAGAATGGCGTAGGCCATGAGAAGTCTCACACGGCACATGGTGAAACCTTAGTGGAAGCGTGGCTAGGTTGATGGCTTTGCATTGTAAAGACCTTGTTATGATTTTCTCTGCCGCACGCCTATGGAACTAGACTTTGTTTTCAAATGAGATCTTTTTGGAGAAAGATGGTACAGATGGGATGCCCGTGGATAGGTTAGTGTGCGGGATGGACCTACACTAATGATATATATTTTGATTACAATGCTGTTTTTACTTACTGTATTAAATTAAGCTATTCCCAATCTATTTATTATATTTCTTTAAATGTTGTTTTACACTCAAATAACTCCATATGCCTTCACTTGTAAGCCTTGCATTATTGTGCATTTTCCCATGTAACCTGCAGAGTACATTTCTCAAGAATAGATCATAGGTTAAAACTAGGTGTGGAGGAAGTAGATGGTGGCATTATCTACCATATAAAATTATATGAAAAAAAATTCGACACTATATTTGTGTGAAATATTCCATTGAACAATTTAAAAAATATATCCCCACTTTATGTTTAAAAATAATGTTACCTCTAATAACATATAGTGAGTCAAGATCCATATTTTATTATGTCCTAGTAAGATTTGGCATCACTGCTAGAAACCTAGCAGGTAAGCAACCCCTTGCTAATTACATTACATGTAACTATTATTTGTTGAGTGACATCCATGTCCCGGCCTCAACCCTATGCCTGTAGGCTCAAAACTATTTTGATGGCATAGTCAAGTTAAACCACTATTACGCATGAAGTATCCAACAGTTACCATGTCTTATTGAGATAATTAATGGTACTCTACTTTGGTAGACCTACCAGTTAATGATCAAAATCTTGATAAGTGCAACAATTGGAAGGGCATCAAGTTTTACTTCATTTTTCTAGAGGGATACTAATCTATCATGTTAAAAACACCCAAGACAATAACATGAATAATAGTATAACAAGAACATAAAAACATTCCTATTCATCGAGTCATCAATGCTTGAGATCACCACATTCATCTACTTAGCTATTATTTCTAACAACTAACAATGAATTATATATAAAAATATCAAGCATCACAAGTCAACACACAGGCCATTATACAATAATATGTAGCCTATGGCCATAGATCCGTATGATGAGAAGGCCATGAAAAACATACATGCATCACATATACAATGGGCCATACTATTCACACAACCCTGCAAAAATGAATTATGTGTAGAATCCAATTCTATGACACGATATGAGCACATAATACTTATAATGCACGCTATGATTACCTAACAAAAAATACTTATATTTTTTGGGATATGAATCCTATTCACAAAATTGCCCTTGAAAATTTCATCGTTTTAATCACATTAACCCAATTTCGGACCAATCTAATTAGCCCAATTTTCTATCAATCAATCATATTGGTCTGTACGGAAGGTTTCCAGAAAGAACAGCAACATGGTGCTATCAATTCATACATCCTTTGAACCCATCTACTATCATCAAAATTGATTGATCTCATCAACCAGTGCCTAAACCAAACCATTAACATGAACTGATCTAAGCTGCCATATCAGACTAGTAATAGATCCAATCTACTACCACCACATATCAACTATATATGACCGATCCAGATCAAATACGACATAGGATAGCTCTAATACCATTGTTGGGATACGGGTAGACTACACTAACATAGATTAAAATTTTCTACCATGTACACTAGGAAGCATGCGAGTAAGAGATCATAGATTAATACCACTAGACATGCAGTGTAGCAGAAGTAGAGTTGAAGTGACTAGTTCAATAAAGTGCACATTAGTGTAGTGGAAGTAGTCGATCGTCTTCTGGCCAACTGTCTCAACCTCATGATCGTCTTGATCAACACGCAGCTGCGGTAACATCTCTACCAGGTCCACATGTCTAGGGATGGAACACCATGCATTAATGTGCTAGCACCAGCGTGCATGGCAGGGGTTGTGAGAGGTGGCAGCTAGGGTTTCATGGGTAAGTAAGTTCCGAAACTATCTAAATGAGGTAAGTATAATTAAATTCGACAAGAAGTCTTCTCAGATTTTTCTAGAAAAATCAAGAGAAGATAACACACTGAAAATTTACACAATCATCTACACTATGTAAGCAGTGTTAGTTTCGGCCATCAAAAATTTATGCGATCATCTACGCTATGTAAGGAGTGTTAGTTTCGGCCATCACAGCCTCCAACCGCTATGTGCCCAAGGATCTCCGACCACTATGTACCCCGGGAACTCCGATTGCTCTTGTTCTTGGAATCTCTGACTGCTCCTCATTCTAATCCTTTGCAATACCTCTCAGACATCGTCCGATGCTTCAACGCTACCCAAATGCCATCCGATGCTCTGAGGCTGCTCGAACACTGTCCGATACTCCGTTGTTACTCGAATGCCATCTGATTCTCCTCTGCTACTCTAACACCGTCCGATACTCTTCGACTTCTAGCTCCAAGTCAAACTTTGACCATCCACCTGGCTTCATTAGTCAAACTCAAAGCCTTCCGAGTTCTTGGGACTTCTCTATTCTTCGGGTACAACAACAAAAACCCAATAATAATAGAGAAATAGAATAAACAAGATCTTTTGGTAGCACTTCAATCACCGCACCTTTTCTGGGGTAAACTCCCCTCTATTTATACTCAAGTTTACAAATTAAAGTTGGAAAAACATCGCCAATTACAAATTGGACTCATGCTCAATTTCTTACTGCAGCTACACTCTGAAACTCAAAACAACTTGAACTCTTGGTTCGATTCCACAACTGGATTGAACCGACTCATACTCTACACTTGATGTTTGCCAATCAAGTCTAGATTAATTCCAACAAGGAGCATTCACAAAGATTTTCATAATCCTTCGAGCTCATCTAATGTGTCTAGCTTTTGCTCAAACCTCTCAAAACTCCTCACCCATTCTCTCACTCTCACTTTCGAGTGTAGCCTACTTGTAGGACCCTTCTTCCACCTCTAGCCTTCATGAGCATAGGCTACTGGTTTTGGATGCCATGCTCATCATTTTGAATACCACGCCCATTATTTTGGCTCTCTACTGATAGCCCATGCCCTATGCCACATCTTTCCACTGTGCATCTCAGCATTGTGCCCATCTTTACCTCTCGACCTTTAAGTTGGCCCTCAAGAGCTTCGACCAGCTAGCAAGTTTTGCCACGAGTGCTCAGATACATGAGTACTTGGATACATGACTCCTAAACCCCTTTGCGTGTCAAGACAAATACTATCAGGACATCTCTTTATGCTCGCTAATGCGCTGGCCCCTTTGGCAGCAATCATCTTCCACCTAGCGCATATGTGCCAGCTCCACCGTGGTCATGGCTCGAGCTACCCCTAGTTTTAGGCACCGCGCCTATGGTTTCTCCTCTGTTGCTGCCCACTCCTACCTAATCCGTTGCTCCGACGCAATAGTTCTATTCCCCATTGTCAT
The DNA here is from genome assembly GCA_036346575.1 of Dendrocalamus sinicus. NCBI lineage: Eukaryota > Viridiplantae > Streptophyta > Magnoliopsida > Poales > Poaceae > Dendrocalamus > Dendrocalamus sinicus. The sequence goes on from CM070669.1 coordinate 3,377,573, forward strand.
CTTCATCTCCTCACAGTCCACGACGAGAAACCGAGCGTGTTGTTTCATCGCACTCGTGAGAACTCATGCTTTGCCTCAGCCTTTCTGTGCCTATAAAGCCCCTCCAACCATACCATTTTCGCCAGCTCGCCCTCTCAGTCTCTTGCGCATGATCCTTGAGCACTCTGCGCTTTGGAACGTCGAGAAAACCAAAGTCGTACGCGACGCCGACAAGCACGCCACCATGTGTTAACTTCTTTGGTGAGCTTCTCTCCTCCCCAGTTCAATCGCAACATGCCCTATCTCTTCCTAGTGCACCCTACTCATTTGTTTGACCTTCCATGCAGTGTATCACATGGTGGATCACTCAAACTAGGCCTTCTCCTTCATCTCTGACCAGGACACCGCTGTAAGATCTTTTTCTCTAGTGAGCAATACCTTGATTCTTACCACTCGTACTTCCGCATGCATGCATGCAAGCTCATGCACACCCCTCTTTGTAGCTTCTTTGTTGCTGGACATCGTTGTCACCATGGACCCCTTCACCGCCAATGAGGTCCCCAACGCCAACTCCTCCCACTCTGTCTCATGAGCAGCCATCGTCTTCAGGGAGCTCCTCCTCCCTTGTAGACCACGTAAGTTGAGAAGAGTAATCATAGTCGAAATGAGAACTAAGATAATCGAAGTCGACTGGAGAACTAAAGTAATCATAGTCAAAAAGAGAACTAGAGTAATCAAGAAGAGAACTAAAGTAGTCAAACTCAAACAGGGAACTGTAGTAGTTGAACATGAGAACAGAACTGTAGCAATCGAGGTTGAAATCTGGCAGCACTGTCGTAAACCTCGACTGCTTGTGTAGTCTAGATCTTCGACCGCTTGCGTAGTCATAAATCTTCGACCGCTAGTGTAATCAGGATCTTCGACCGCTCGCGTAGTCGAGATCTTTGACCGCTCACATGGTTGAGATCTTCGACTACTCATGTGGTCGTGATCTTTGACCGCTCGTGTGGTCGTGACCTTCAACCGCTTCATTGTCGTGACCTTCGATGACCGAGAGCGGTCGTGACCTTCAACCACTTCATTGTCGTGACCTTCGACGACCGCTTGTGTTGTCATGACCTTCGACCCCTAGCAGAGTCATGATCTTAGACTGGTCACATAGCCGTGGTCTTCGACCGCAGCCGTTGTTGAAAATCTTCGATCGCAGTCATAGTCAAGAGCTTCGATCGCTGATGTTATCGAGATCTTCAACCACATCCATTGTTAAAATCTTCGATCACTGACGTTGTCGATATCTTCTACTGTAGTGCTTGTTAAAATTTTTGACCACTGACGTTGTCGAAATCTTCGATCGCAACCGTTGTCAAAATCTTTGATCACAGTCATAGTCAAAACCTTCAACCATAGCCAGACTCGTAATCCTTGAGAGCAGTAGACCGGTTGTAAATACAGAAGATAGTCGTAAGCCATGGTCGATAGTTGTAAGCCATGGTCGATAGTTGTAAGTTGTGATCGATAGTCATAAGTTGTGATCGATAGTTGTAAGCTGTGGTCGATAGTCGTAAGTTGTGGTTGATAGCCGTAAGTTGTCGTAGAACGAAGACCTTTGTAGTCGAAGCACCGTGGTCAGTGGAACGGTACTCAAAGCTTCCCAAGAACGTTGATAGTCATAAATAGTTCTCTACTCACTGAGAAGGAATAATTCAAACCAAGCCAAAACCCAAATGCATATAACTTTTGCAGTCGAACTCAGAAAATAGTAATCTTTGTTTCTAAATTCTTCTAAAATCATGATCTTCTCAATTGTGCAACAAAAATATTTTAGTATTGTCTCTATTTATTTGGCTCTTATTTACTTTTATCTGGATTTCATTGTTAGACGACTCCAACCAAGACAACACCGAGAACGCATCCGAAACACTCTCTGAGCAACAAGAGCAAGGAAAGCACCCCCTTTGACCATATTGATCCTAGTATTTTAATTATTGTATCTTGTTTGCAAAATCTATTGTGCATGCGTGTATGTTCTATTAAAATTGTTATACTGTGGGTAATGGTAGTTACGACCACTCGTATGCCTTGAACCTCCTTGAAAACTTGATACCCTCGCTGTTGTAACCTCCAGGATATGGTTTAGACTATGTATACTGTCAATTGGGAATACTACATTGACAAATGGTCTAGATGTTTAGACAAGCACTAGTTTATGCTCGTAGAGGCCCCTTCGCCAAGTGAGGGTCTTCGCTTAGGGGTTTACCTTTGTGAGGATTCGAATGCTCTCTTAGGGTTTACCTAAGAGAGGTTCGATGTTCATTGGGCTGGTGCAAGATTGGGACTAGATGACCTAAAGGCTATAAGATAATCAACTGTCATCACACGCCAAAGGAAGTGTGACGTTGTCGATAGTATAATCAATTATCTCGTGTGGGATAAGCTGTATAACCTTTACAGAGTATTAAAAAAAATTTAAACAACTGTGTTCGCGATCATGAGAAAGCTTGAATATAGCCACAAAGAGTATAGTTTTCTTTTTCAAAACTGTTTCACTGAACATATGGAATGTCATGTACGCAACCATGTGCTATGTCCATGGGTTGGAATTATGCGATGTTCACAGCCGAGGAAGGCTGCGAATGGATTTGATCTATGGTTATGGAAATTATATTTTACTATGTATCAATTGCTCTTTACAATTCCATTGCAAATTACTATTTATTGATATTGCAAGTAAAATTTGCTTCATGCTAAAAATAACTTAGTGTAGAGCCTCATTCTGTTGATAGCCATGCATATATGTATAATTTTGCGATATACTACAAGTTTTGCTGAGTACAAAATATACTAAACCTTGCTTAAATTATTGTTGATCAGATAGTGAAGAAGGATACGTGCTAGACGATGCATACTTTGCCTCCCAACATCAGGGAGCTCGACAATGGGTTCTCTAGGGCCTAATCCCTAGTCAGTTGCTTGTGGATATGGTGACATACCATTGGATTGATGCTTCTGCTTAGTTATTTGTCTTCCGCTACAATTTACCTTGACTCTAGTATTCTTTTGGCCAATCAACCACATGTTGTAGAACCACATTTTATTCACTAAGTTTCACCAATTTTGGATGAGTAGATCTTGAGTTATTGAGATTTCTTCATGGCCAAAGTTGTTGAAATTATTGTTTTGGTTCAAGTCTAAAGATCCTACATACACTATATATGAGACAAACCGATGACACTTAAGAATATAACAATTCTCATAGTATATCATAGTAGGTCAATCCATCACCATGTACTCTAACATGTGTTTATATTATTGATCTGATATCTCTATATCCATGATCCGTGAAACATAATTATCAATTGATACATGTGCTAATCTTTAAATCATAATTGACCCTCGTAATGACATAAAATCAGAAATAATTTAGAATAGTATCAAAACATGAATAAAAAGTTTCACAAACAAGTTACATACTTGATGATCAATATGAAAGATATTTCATAAATATAGATGTAATATAATTATCTCTATGATTACCTCTAGAATATATCACTAATGACTTTCCAATGGATGCCATTTCCTTGAAGTGGCCGTGGGCTGAGGTGGTACAGGACCCTCCCCAACGATATCTATACATCATAGCATTTGTCTTCGCACATTTGATTTTGGCTGATCTCCTATATGTGCTAACTAAGAAATAGCTAGATCTAGTTATACATGCCGAGGAGTATAGGACTAACTAATTTTCATAAAAAGAAAGTAAGATTAATTAATTTTGGGGGAATATATCTGTGGTGCAACCTATAATTTAGGTGCACTAACGGTAATCATTTTATTTTGAGTATTAAATTAACACCAAATTAATATCGAAATAATTTAAAATAGTTTGTGGAGTACTGTGCATTACTGTTTGAATTTAGTTAGGAGAAGTTCATTGTGAATAGTAACTTTAGTATTATTCCTTTAACTTATAGTCTTGCAGCTAAAAGGTGTAAAGCCCGGCTCATTAGAGAGCCAAAGTGTAACATCCTGGAAATTTAAATTTGGAAATATGAAGTTTTGGAAATTCTTTTGCAATGAATTTTTAATTGCATTTGGAGTTTATGGGATTTTCCTGAAGAATTTGTTGAAGGTTCCAAAAGGAAGAAACAAACGTGTTTAAATACTAAAAAGTTAGAATCTAAAATAAGAATCTGAAAAGATGATCCAGAAAAAGTGGGGAGAGAATTGGCCAAAAATATAAAACCCTAATTCTGTAATCAATGATAACAAGGAAGTAAATACATTAATAAAGTCAACAAATATGGGTATATACATAAATAAATGAGTACTTGTACAATTAGTAAAATATGACGCTTATAAAATTTATGTTAAATAGAAAGTACAGAAATTTAGAAGAGTAAGAAAGGGAGAGCAAATAAATTGGAATTATATCTATATGTATATAAATACAAGTGCTTAATCTAAAAATAGAAGAAAAGAAAAAGAAAGCCGGGCCGGCCGTCACCCCGGCCCAGCCCCTCTCTTCACGCTGCGGCCCGGCCACTGCTCGTGGCAGGGGCGCCCCGACGCCCTCGGCTGCACCAGACGCTGCCAGCCACCCTCGCCTCCGCCTCTGCCACGCGGGCCCCGTCACCACCCCGCGCCTCCTCTCTCTGCCGCTGGGCCAGCCGCGAATGACTCCTTCCTTCCCCTCCTCTTTCTTCTTTTCTCCCGGGCGTCGCACCCAGCTTTCCTCCGCCCCGTGGTGCTCATGCGCCGGCGACGCCCTGCCTGAGCCGTCCCGTCACCCGGTGGGAGCGCCTGCGAAACCGCCATTGCCCCCGGTTTAGCCCTCGCAGCCCTCAGTCGGCGCCACTGCCCGCAGCTTTTTCCCCGCCCGGTCGAGTCGGCTCGGCCACGCGGCGCCGGTCGTCTGCCGCTCCGCTCACGCGTGAAAGGCTGCAAAAGCTGAGGAGATGCGCATCCACACTCCGCAGCTCTGCCCGGTCACTTCCGCTCTGTCGCCACGCCGCCTGCACCCGCCGCTGCCTCGCCGTGCGCAGACAAGACCGCACGGGCAGTCACCCGTTGCCAGCTTCCCTCACATGCCTATAAGAACCCCCGAAGGTCTCCCTGAGCTCCCCACACCACCGTCTTTGTACTGTAGAAAGCAATCGAGGTTTAGCTTCCTGAATCGCCGCCGTGCCCACTTTCTTCCCCGGCTCCGGCAACCCCTTTCCCCGTCGATCCCCGCAATAAAAACCCAATTGCATCCGCCCACACCACCCTCAGAACCCCGCGAACTCACCACCGGCCTCTTCGGCGCCTCCCGAAGGCCGCACTTTGCCGGCGACGAGGCCCCTCCCCAAGCCGCCGCCACCGCACGCCGCTGGCCGCCACCGCGCCCCCTCGGCCCTCACCGACCATACCACCAACATCGTCGCGATCCCGGGAACGCATTTTGGTACTCAGCCGGACCCCTCCGACCGCCGCTAACCTCCACCACCGGAGCTTCGCCGCCATTCTCGGCCTTCTCTGTTAGACCCCCTCCGAAGGTTAGTATAAGGGGTATACACCCCCCATATGGGTAAGCAACAACGGATTGGCCACTTGGTTAGCAGCGCTCGTTCTACCCCCCTGACTCCCCGGTCGCGCGTTCGAGCCTCCGGCTCTGCAGACCGGGTTGAGTTTTCTTTATTTTCATCGGTGACAGTGGGCCCCACTTGTCACCAGATCAGCGACCATCGACAACAGGGCCCACATGTCGATGGCAATGGGGTAGAAATAAATAAACAATAAAAGCCAGTGGGCCCCACCTATCATAGACACTGTGTATAGAAATAAAAATAATGTAAATGAATTAAAAATAACCAGTGGAGCCCACATGTCAGGATTTTTCCATTTTCTGGAATTTCACTGGACTGAGAACTTTAAATGAGTATAACTTATTCATTTTAACTCCAAATTAAGTGAAACAAATTTCTAAATTTGTCTAAATCCAAGATCTATCCAATGAAACCTGAATCACGATTTTTGGAGTTCATTTGAATTTCTGGTGATATTTTGAGTGATTGGTTGCTTTTCTTTTATTTGGGTAATTTGCACGATTAAATAGCATACGAGGCTCAAGAAGAGGAGGTTGAGGCAGCCAACTTAGAAGCTTCAGAAGACCAAGATCAAGAACCCCGTGAACCAGGCGAGTTAACACTTTGATCATTTTGAACCTATGATTTTGCAAAGTTAATTTCTTTCAAATTATCAACATGCATGCTGTTATTTTATGTGGTAAAATATGTCCATTTCCAGAAATGGTAGTTATACACCTAAAATAATGCTTGCTAATAATGATCTGTTGAAATGCTTGGACATGTGAACCTTGTCGCCTTAGTAAAACTTATATTATCATAACTTTTACCTGTAAGTCCAAACAAATATTGCGATGCTTAGTATTGCTAGATAATACGGGGGTACATAGCTGCCCCAAAACAACACTTGCAAAACACGATATGTTTTTTTGGGGGCAGTCATGGATGGAATGACTGTAGTATGTGGACACAATATTTTCTACCTCTGAAAAACCCTAACCTTGCTTAAATAACTGGATGGATGGTTTGGGGGCTGGTATGTGGTGCAATTGATGCATAAAATGAGAAGTGTGGTAGAACCATCTGGGTAACCCTAAGGACTGAATCTTGTCATGTCAACCCGTGTAAAATAGTACAACCACAAGTTTTGCAAAGTGCATCTTGGCTAAGTAGACTTATCAACTCCCCGGACTCATCTCACCAGGAGAGGTTAGAAGTGGAATAGCAAGGGCATTAGTAGGCCAAAAGGGACACCAAGGAAAGGGTGAAGTTTTCCAGTCGTACTAGCGCTGAGGGAGGGAAGCCCGAATAGCGCTAGTAACTGTGGGAAACATCCCGTGCACGGTATGGGACCCACCGCAAGTGGGAACGGCCCATAGGGTGAGATGACAAAAGGGTTTAGATAGTTTGAAAAGTCACTGTGATGGTCTGTTCAACCACATGTCTAAGGCATCATGTGGGGCAACGAGTTGATCGTCTCTTGTGGTGAAAGTGTACAAACTCTACAGAGTCAAAACTATTCGAATAGCCGTGCCCACGGTCAAGGGCGGACATGGGAACTTAACTAGATATAGTTCAATTTCGAAAATCTTGGTGGGTAAAAATGGAAATGTGTAGGACTGCTGATGGTCCTGATTTGGAATTGTCCTGGGTGTCGTCCCAGTGGTATGATAAGCGGCTATAACGCTGAAAGATGCTATATGATACAGATGCCATGTAATGGTGGATGGAATCTGTGTCAATTATAAGATCAACTTACCTTACAAAATAAAGGTCTTGTGTTTAAAATTGCTAGGTCTTAAGGATTTTTATATAATTGTATTCAAAAGCACTCATCGCAAAATAAAATAAGCCCGAGCCATCCTTTGATTAGCCATACATGTTAAATATTGCATTCTGTGTGTTGGCTCGCAAAGCACGGGGTTGGAGTGCTCACATTTGCTTTTGCGACAAAATTCAGAAACAGGAACTCAAGGACATTACGCCTATGAGGAGGCTCCTACCAACGTTGGCGGAAGCAAAGGCGATAACTAAGGCGTAGGCCACGATGGGAGACATAGACAAGTGGACTCTTGGCTTTGTGTACACATATGTTATCAGTTCTCCGGTGACATATACTGTACACATTACCCTACTGGTCGCTTGCCTGTGAATTTTGGGTTTACTTTTGCTACTATTTCCGCTGCATTTATGTAATGAAGATATTTGGCCAAAACGGCCCTTTTGTAAACGCTCACCCGATGTGGTGTATTTCAAATCCTGTAATATTATTATGCGATGTATGACATGATTCAGCAATGTACCTATGTGCACTAACTACTGATCCAGGGATTAGTGCAGTGAAACACAGTAGATTCCGGATTGAAAAATCTAGGTCTGACACAAAGTGAAGTTGTGGTGGTGGGTTAATGCCATTATGCAAATTTAATGTGGGTTGCAAAAGCATACAATACTTATTAAGTTCACATGTAGTATTTTTAGGTTAACACATTATACGAAGTAGGAACAAACGGGTAAGCTAATTAGTATATGTGTAGGCCTGCCCATGTGAAGCGAATCTTGAGTACAAAAGGATGGCCACTACGACGTTTGGGCATTTTTTTGGCACTGTTTGTAATGCGAATATCAAATTTAGCCTCCAGAGCACTGTAGTTCCATTTCTGGCCCTCTCCCCGAGTGCGGGACTGCGGATTGCAGACACGTGCATGATCGTGCGGACAGGGAGCGCAGCACTCAAATCGTGCGGTCCGAGAGCGCAGCATAAACACTGTAGCATTGTTCGGTCTGGGATAGAATAATTTCGCCAAGTCATGCGGTCCCAGACCGCATGATTCCACCGAGACATGCGGTCCCGGACCGCATGATTCCGGTGCATTCGAGACGTGCGGTCCCTGACCGCATCATCACGCAGACGTGTGGTCCTCGACCGCATGATCACGCAGGCATCCCATCGCTCGGCCGAAAGCAGCGATCAGTCTCTGCTTTTTGCATGCGCCAGTGGCACGCGTTGTATGCTGTGTGCATACTGATATAGTTCCCCCACCCATGATCAATTGGTGTTTCTGACACCTGCTCACTGTTGCGATACATTGGTTCGAGCGGCCTACGTTTCACAGCAAAGAGTAGCCTCGTTAGCAGTTGGAGCCAAGACAAAGCGAGAGAGGGACTGAAGGGAAGAAAGGAAGGCATGTAAACACGGAAATTTGAGTTGTTTTCATTTGGAATCAGTAGTTTTTGCAATTGTAGAAGTTGTAGATCACCTTGTGAGCTTCATGAAAAGGCAATTATCATCCCCATGTGACTATAATTTTATCATTGTGATTAGCATGTAATTAGGCAAACCGTTTTTTGTGAATGTTGCTGTATGTCAATCTTTAATACAATGTTTATTTGTGCCAAACCTTCCATATATCAAGCATAGTGTATTATAGTGTAGAGAATATGTTGTAGTTTGTTTTTTGTAAAGACATGTAGTTATAGTATTGTAGTCTGTAGGCATCGAAAAACTAAGTATTTATGTGAGGGCATTTGTAGGTGATAATAAGAGTAGTTAGATTACAAACAATAATGTTAGAGCTAGTAGGCATAGGGAAAACGTGGACACAATATGTCGGATGCTAAAAATAAATAGGAAATAAATTTGCATGAGTAGAATAAAATTAAAACAAAAATAATAAAAAGTTAGAGTAAAATAAAGAAAATTTGTAATTTAATTTCCATATGAATTTGAAAGTAAGTTATGTAAATAATAGAATTAAAAATAGAATTAAAAATATTAGTATTTTGATTTATATAAGAATTCGTAAGTAAAATCCTGAAATAAAATAAATTTAGAACAAGTAATGAAGAAAAATTACTAATTGGATTTTTGCATTAATACAAACAAAAATAATACAAATTAGGAGTGAAAATAAAAGAACATTGTAATTTAATTTTCATATAAAATCCAAAGTAAGATTCGTAAATAAGAGAATTCCAAAAAAATTGAAATAAATTAGTAATTTGTTCTATATAAGAATTTGTAACTAAAGTCCTTAAAAATATAATTTAGAATTAGAAATAAACAAAAATTACTAATCTAATTTGTAGGTTGTAGGAAGAACAATGAAATTAACATGTAAATCTTACTGTGAGGTAGTGGCTGTATGATGGTATGATTGTTGAATGTTGTGTACTAAAAGGGTTTAGTATGCACTTATGTTAGGTACGTCATGGGTGACATTCAAGACTTATTCGTGCTCTACAGGTGTGGTCTCGTACGCACCGGTCGTGTAGGGCGGACCTATCAAATTGTGACCAGGCCGTGATCTGAGCACCTAGTCTGAACGCCATGAGCGTGTTTGAGCTACACATGTGCATCTGTTCAGCGTTCAATTGGGACACCGCAAGGAAAGAATTACGGATCGAGGCAGTGTATGCCTCAGTGGTAGGTGCTACAGGGGAGACTATGTGGCAACTTTTAAAGGTGACCAGTGACACTTCATGGGCTAACTACATGGAGGTCAGGTCATGTGCAACCCTGCCGCTATGATATATGCCAGGCCAATGGTGTATGTTGACTTTGTGGAGAAGACAAAATCATCCGCATGGATGGTTCTGGTGCCGCTGGTGGAGAGACGACGTCGTCATACGACACAGTCATAGAGGACAGCATCCAGCACCACCCCCCTCGGCGCCACCGTCAGCACCACCCACAACACCAACCTCCACATGTTCATTGCAGTCCAGTAATCATCCCAGCTATGGTCACTCATCCTCACGTGCCTCGGCTTGGTGGTATGGCAATTGCCAACTATTTGTTCATGCACTAGATTGCAACTTATCTCTCACTACTGCTTTTCCTTACAACACTTGCGACGGGATAGCAGCTTGCGACAGCTGTCATCATCACGGAGGGTGATGCAGGACCAGACGTCCTCACTAGGCCGATGGGGGCTATCTCCTGACAGTGACCCCGACTCGCCCCAGTGAATGGAGGATGTGTTGCCCATGTTCGTGCATGGCGTTCACTCTGGCCTGCATGAGTGGCATGAGTGGTTCAGCCAGATGTACCTAGGATACACTGTGCAGGAGTACATGCACGATTTTCCTACAGGATCATCATTCACACAGCTGCATAAACTAATACACTGTAACGTAGTACACAAAACCCCGACTACAGCGTGACTGCCTCTGTCTCTAGCATCGCTACCTACACTTCTTCCGCCAAGGCGTCATCCACATGTCCTACTTGATCAGAGTCAAAGCGGAAGAGTGCGGACAATGCCTTGATGAATGCCAATGGTAATGGCCCATTGAACATCGCAACATAGCATTTGAGAGTCTCATCGGTCATGTCTTCGTCCTCCTTGTGGGCCCCTAGCCTATGAGCTAGTACATGCCAAGCGCTTCATAATCGAGGTGATGTAGCACTTTGACGCAAGGCATTCACTTCAGCAGGGTGTGAAGAGGCTGCCAATCCTTCACTTGGTGGCGAAGGGGGCTAGGATGACAACAAGAGAGGTAGTGAGGCATGCATGAAGATGGAACCCAGGTCAGAGTGTTGACCATGAGTGGAGAAGCTGTCCTCGTGAAGCAGCCGAGGCATCTCAGGAGAGGTGTGAAGCTGCAACACTTTAGAGATAGCGTCGAAGGCACTGTTGTCGAGACACGAATATGCAAATCTGAACTCTCCTGTATAACCCGTGAAGTGGGCATCACGTATCACTTGGTTAGAGAGGGGGACGCAAACACAAAATTCTTTTACATTAGGATAAACAGCCGCATGAGGAAGAACTTCATCCATCAGCATATGACAGACCATGGATGGCCCATCTCCCATGAGGACAAAGCAAATGTGTTGTCCACCCACTTCAACAAAGTCATGTTATAGGCCTTGCCCGCAACCACCTCCTTCAACTAGGACACTTTACAGCTGCCACGTTTAGATCTGCACACCTTAGGCCTTCCTTTCACCGAATAGGAAGCACATGAGGCCATTCCGGAGCTATCACTTGACAGTGCCCTAAGACCTGATGGGTTTAACAAGAACTTCTATCATGCCTGTTGGGACATCATAAAGAGTGACTTTATGGCTGCCATACAAGCCTTCTATAATCTGAGAACAAACACTGGAAGTTTGATTTTGGTGCTAAAAAAGTGCAGGCCCAATCTGTAGGGGATATCAGACCCATCAATCTCATATACAGTGTGTCCAAAATTATTACCAAAATCATGGCACTGCGGTTGGCGCCTTTCATGAGCCAACTTGTCTCCCCAAGTTAGAACACTTTCATCAATGGTTGATGCATCCAGGACAATTTTCTTTATGTGAGGAACCTTGTAGGAAGATACCATCAGAACAAAACCCTGACACTACTCCTGAAATGGGACATTTCAAAAGCCTTCGCTTCAGTTCGATGGGTGTTGGATCGAAATCGGCAACAGAGGGGGGGGGTGAATGTTGCTTTCAAAAATCTTCCCCCAAAGTATCCACTAAAAGACTTTTCTCACAAATTGCTATAGAAGCAATGAAGAGAATAACTTAAGCTTTCTGGAACCTTAAATACGCAGAAGTGAAAGCGAGACGAAGAACAAGCGGAAGGAACGGTGCAAGCAGCATAGGCCGGTCAGACCGCAGGTGTAGGGCCGGTCTGACCGCTGCCTAGAAGCCGGTCAGACCACACGGGCCACACCGGTCTGACCGCCCTCTTAAGCCCGGTTTGACCGCTCATTACACTCCAGTCTGACCGCTCCGTCTCCTCCGGTTAGACCGCCGGTATAAAACCAGTCTGACCGGCTGTCGATTTCAGAGCACAGCAAGACTAAAAATCAGACAGCAGAAATTGTAGACTTCATACAGCAGAGCAATTTGAGGTTCCCCCTGATCTTCTCAGCCCAGAACAGCAAGGAAACAACCAAAATAGCCAGGGGAACCTAGGACTTCAAGAGAATCCAACTCAAGGACAAGAAACTGAAAACTTATAGAGAACAGCACTAAATCTCAAATTGCTAGCCAATCTTTGATCTTTTGCTCATGAAACTTGGTAATCATCTAAGCAATAATCTCAGGGCTTGAGAACTCATCTCAGGGCATAATCTTTTGGAAGAAAAACAAACATCTCACAATACCCTGAACTCAAACCCTAGAAAACTGAGGACAGGGGAATTCTACCGAAGTACAGAGAGGTAAGATAAAACTGTGAATCCATCATTTGCTCTAGGAAATGGAATGACCAAGTGGTCTAGAATCTTTTCCCATCACAGAGCATCTCATTTGCGAATACTTTAGAAGAAATCAACACTCAAATCAAAAGGGAAAGAGGAAGAACAGAGAGTGCAGACACTGAAATAAAAGACATCACAGAGAGGCAAAACACAAGCCAAATCGATTCATCCCCATGAATGATTGAATACAGAGGAATGATTACATGGAGTATCAACTCATTCCCTCTCTCTCACCATCACAGGACTCTCAAGAACAACCAAGGCCAAAAACCACATGGGAGAACATGGTCAACAACCAAAACCACCTCTCCTGCTCTTACCCACTCCTCAACAACTAAAGCCCAAAGCAAAAGAAACTCTCAAAGCCATCAACCCCTCTTACAAGCCATACAACAACCAGGAGACACACCTCCTATTTATAGTCTTTGCACTAGAGGGTTCAAAAATGCTTTGCCCATTGAGCTTTACACTTTACCCACTAACTTTAACCAAATCCACTTCCTTTAGTGCAGCTTTGCGTATTCACCAAAACGCCCCTCCTGCACCTTCCGGGAAGCTTCCTCATTCCTTGCCTTCCAAGCCTCGCAGCCACCTCGAGTCCTCGCTGTCTTTGGCACACCTCGACCGCCTTGACCTCGGCACCGCCTGCACTTAGTCCGGTTATCCCGTGCCTCGCCATGACTCCGCCTCGATGTCATGCAGCCATCACAGACAAGAAATACATTACATAGCACCGCTCGACATAATGTAATCAACAATAGCATTAAGAGAAATCTTAAGCATGAAGAAGCCCAAACCTGTCGAATTAAGAGAATAAGCATCCTATAACACTTCGACCAAGTTTGACCAAGTCCGACCGAAACCAATTGCACTGTGCAACGACATGGTCCAAACCACACAAACCAAACTCGACTTTCCTAAAACAGATGTCAATTACTCATCACACACACGGGATCACCCCCACATGGTCTATCAATGGGAATACCTCCTGGCCCTTCTGGAGAAAAGAGGGTTGCCACCTCGATGGAGAGACTGGGTCTCATGCCTACTCTCCATTGCTACCTCTATGGTCTATCCCAGGGGACATAATAAAACACTACAGAGACCTACGACATGGTGATCCATTATCTCCTTTCCTCTGTATCATAGCAAAGGGTCCTCAACATCGCAACTGATCTACATCTCCTGCACCCTCTGGGAGGTTGTGCAGCCACCCTTATAACCTCTCTATATATGGATGATGCCACCATCTTCCTACATCCAAAGCAAGATGATGCCCACACACTCGTCTGAATCTTATAAAGTTTTGGTGACACCATAGGGTTGCACACCAACCTACAAAAATTTAGGCAGCTCCAATTAGCTGCAAAAACATTGACCTGCATGAGGTATTGCAGGACATGCTGCTTGGCATGCTTCCTTCCCTTTGAGCTATCTCGGCTTGCCACTTGCAATCAAAAGACTATGTCAGGCGGACTTTGAAAAACTCGATGCAAGTACGCAACCTACTTGGCAAGATGGCAGGGTAGGTTGCTCATTCTCGCGGGAGAAAGACTCTGGTGAAATCTGTGTTGAGGGCTCAATTGAACTATTTCCTTACGGCCATCAAGGCCCCAAAAAGTGTCTTCAAAACTCTATATAGGCGAACAAGACGCTTCCTTTGGGCTAGCTCTAAACAGCTAATGGGGGGTAAGTTCAAGGTTAACTAAGATGGAGTATGCAGACTAACACACTTTGGGGGACATGGCATCCTACACCTGGAGCGCTTCGCCAGGGCTCTAAAGCTCAAATGGCTATGGCATGAATGGGGATACCAACCAAGACCTTGGCAAGGAATGAAAATACCACACGATGATATAGATTGGGAGCGAAGGTGAAGTTTTGGACAACTGGTTGGGCGACAGGAAATAGGCTATACAATATTGCACCAACGGTCTTCAGGACCTCTATGAGGAAAACTGTACCCTAAAAGCTGCACTCACGCGGGGGGGGGGTGTGCTGGGCAACTGGATGCATGACTTAAATTGGGAAACCAGTCTAACAACACATTACATTCAAGAGCTGATTGCGGTTTGGGGGCACATCGCCGCAACGAACATACAGCAAGGTGGGGAGGACATAGTCACATGGAAGCTTACTCCGAGTGGAGCATATAGTGCGGCTTTGGCCTACCATGCAAAATGTTTGGGGGTAATAGTAACCACCATGAACTCTCTCATTTGAAAAGCTTGGGCACCAAACAAATGCAAAATTTTCACCTGGCTCACCATCTAGAATAGGCTTTGGATAGCAGACCACCTCTGCATCAGAGGTTGCCCCAACCAGCTCACTTGTCCCCTATGTACATGGGCTCTGGAGTTTGGCATCCACCTTCTAGCTGAATGCTGCTATATGAAAATGGTCTGGAGCATAGTGGCAAGGTCGACTGCTTGTGATTCTCTTAATCTAGTTACCTGGTGCACCTACTCTTCAGTTCTAGACTTGCGGGAATCAATTCTCTTCAAGTTTGGTGCACCGCGAAAAGTAATAGCAACCCTTGTGATGCTTGTCACATGGCAAAATTGGAAGGAGCAGAATGCCAAAATCTTCCGGTCCACTTAGACGACTTAGGTGCTTCTATTCGCTACTGTAAAGGAGGAGGCTAGTGCCTGGGTCTTAGCAGGGGGAAAGGCTGCCAAAGCTCTCAATTACCCTGTAACACCCTAAGCAAAATTTGACCTTGTGATTGGCTTTGGCTCCCCCTTCTTTCCCTCCCCCTATCTCTCTATGTTCCTTTGTCCCTCACCTGTACCCTCTGCTAGTCTCTTGCAACTTTTACCTTATTTTACTTCTTCCTCATGAATTAATCACGGCAACTCTCATGCCGGTTTTTTTTTAAAAAACCTATTACTATGTGTCAAAATATATTTGTAAAAGGGATTATGCTTTGGTACATCTCTTTTAAAAAGGGCTTACTAATCTTAAAATAAAAGTAATTAATATTAGATAGAGGCATATATGCATAACCTAAAAATAAATTAAATGAAAGATTTGCCGCTAACTATATCTACTGTTCAATTTGATTTATTTTTTTGGGCTAGAACAAATTTTCTATAACCTAATATTAACTATTTTTCTTTATGATATGTAAACCTTTTTAAAAGAGATGTACTAATGTAAACCCATATAAAGTTATAAAATGATAACTGTTTTAGGGGTGGCCCCCACCTAAGCCCAGCCACCCTGTTAAAAGGTTGTAAGGCCCAAGATGGACATGTATAATGATACAAATGCCCTTGTGATGGATCGGAAATGGCGACAGAGGGGGTGAATGGAGCCCTTTTAAAAAAAATTCCCAAGAATTCAAACAACCCTACTTCTCCAATAGCCACTGAGCTATGAAGTCTCGGGTTGAAAAACTTACTGGAAGGCTGACCCCAGTCAAGAGCATACCCGAACCGACAAAAGAAAGCAAATAGTGAATACTGTGGGGTTGACAGCGGAAGGACTCGCATAGCCAGATTTCCGAGTAACTAAGACTCTCTGGTCTTTTTGTCCTCAAACTTGAGGCACTGAAAGAATCCAACCTCTGGAAGAGAAATTACCAAGAAAATCCAAAGTCTTAGCTACGGTCGGCTAGAGTGACATGGTCGAACTCGAAACAGAGGACTTGAGGCGCACGACCATTCAGTAAAGAGAACTTCTCTGATTCGACTCCTGCTCTCGGGAATGAACTGGCCATGTGGCCTTGAGACAGATTCCCAGTTCTGAGCTAATTGAAGCACACAAAAACGAATGCAGACTCACGAAGAAGAGAAGAGAGAAAAGGATAGCATGAAGAACAAGCTCTCAAAACAGATTTCAAACAAAACAATCACAACATCTCATAACGACAGAAATCAACTTGAGGAAGAGAGATGAATGATTGATCATGGAGGTTTCTACAGCCACTCCGTCGGAGGTACAAGAGCAACCGTGCTCTACCCAGAGACAACTCACACAAATAGAGACAAAAAATTCAGAGTGACTCGGGAACAACCTCACCGAGCACCCGAGCTCTACCCTCTCTATTTATAGCCTTCTGCTACCGGGGGGAGAACCCGTTAACCCCTACCTAACACCGGGTTTTGCCACTCACTTTACCCACTAGCGAGAACAAGCTTCCAGTGCTTTGCCCGTTAGCGCCAACAACTCCTGTGTATTGGCAGAGACACATCTTCCCTTTCCAGCTTTTCGCATTTCTCCAAAATGCCACTCCGCTGCCTTCCCGGAAGCTTCCTCCTGCCTTGCCGATCACGCTTGCAACCACCTTACAGACCTCGTCGTCTTTGGCATCTCCCGGTCGCTTACGACCTCAGCACCCCTGTGCTTAGTCTCGACCATCCATGCCTCACCACGACTAGTCTCAAAGTCCTGCAAACCATCACAGACAAGCAAAACATCACATAGCACCGGACTAGACAAGGATAACATCCATTTGCATCAGAAAACAAAACTCAAACCACACTCCTCAAAGTCGTACATACATTACGACCGGTCAAAATCACTTAAACAAAAATGCACAAGGTCTACGACCACCTCATAAGTCTTTATGACCAATTCCCAGCTGATATGACTGCTTCTGGAAGCCGTACGACCAGACAACAGAAGCTACCACTGCTTGTAGCGTGATCGAACCACCTTTCGACCACGTTTGACCACTTCCGACCGCAGCCGCCCACTTCCGATCGCGTTCTGAGCTCGTCCGACCGCTTCACAACGTGGTTGAAGTCCGCCGACTTCCCACGTGGTCGAAGTCGAGGTCTGTCGACTATCAACCGCACCGGTCGAAGCCTCGACCTCCGACTGCCTCTCGCGCTAATGTGGTCGTAAGGCGCCGACTTCTCAACGTGATCGCAAGCTCAAGTGCCGACTACTGACCGCAGCGGTCGAAGCATCGACTTCCGATCGCCGCTCTCGATAATGTGGTCGAAGGTCACTGACTTCCCAACGTGGTCGTAGATTCATCTGGGGACTTCCGACCACGATCAAAGGGAGGCGTTCGACTTCTGACCACTCGTAAATGCCCTGTCGACCTTCGACTAGTGACAACGTGGTCGTAGACCTTCTGGCTGGCCTTCAACTTTCAACAAAGTGGTCGTAAACTTCCTCTGGTAACCTACGTCCACGGCCAGACTGGTTGTAAGCGCCACAACGTGGTCGTAGACATTTCTGACCACGACCAAAAACGGTCGTAACCCCTTCCGACCTCACCAGAAATGCTCTGCCGTAGTCGTAATACTTTCTAGCTGCTGGCAACATGGTCGTAATCTATCCAAACACCCAGGATAGCTAATGCCGACTACGACCACGACCATGGAGGTCATAAAAGACCCTGCAGACCACTCAAGAAAGCTACGACTTTGAGAAAGAGGCACAAATCAAACTCAGACTTTCAAAAGCAACCGTCAATCACTCATCACAAACATGGGGCATGTCCACATGTCCACATGGTCTCTCACCTTGAGAGGGACATCTGAATGTAAGGGTATTATTGTAAAACACTCCCCATGTGAATATATATAGGCCATCCAGGCCATGGGGGAAGCCTTAAGCATTGCTCACCTAACTCTCCACTACCATACCTCTCTCTCTCTGTTTGGTCTGTAACCACAACAGTTGGCGCCGTCCGTGGGGAGGACAGGAGCAAGCCTCAAGATCTGAAGGATGGCACCGAAGAAAGCTTCATCATCGGCGGCTAAGAAGAAGAAGGGGGGGTGCGACGGAGTCCCGCATCAACACCAGGGCTTCGGCGTCGGCTGTCGTGGGTGTGGATGACGATGCGGGTGCGGCAGCCATGAACGTCGACGCTCATGGTGTGATAATCGACCCCGCCACCGATGGCGCGACAGCCGACCTCGCCCCGCGCACGGCGATCAACTCCACCGCTGGCGTGATGGCCCACCCCGCCCCGTGCACGGTGAGCGATCCCATCGCGGGTGCAACAGTCTACACCGGCAGCACCGATCGGGTAAAAGGGGGCGGTAGCGCTGGTGGCCCTGTTGGCATGGCCGCCGTCCCTACACCCAGTGTGGGAGCGGCGAGCGGTTCCGGCGGCAATGCGGACCTCGTCACCGACTCCGGAGTCTATTGCGCTAGCGCATCGGGCAACCCGAGACCGCAAGCCGTGGTCGCTGCCATCCTAGCAGTGCGACCAGGTGTGCCGATTGCCCTGGCTATGCCAACCGTCGAAAGCGCCATGCTGACGGCCCTCGACACGCTTCAGCGGGAATTAGCGGATCTTCGGTGAGCTGTGCGGGATATGCAGGAGGCTCGGAGTCAGCAGACCCTGCCGATGCTTGCGCCAAAGCCCACGCCAGAACGAGCGAATAGCCGCAACGCCCCCACGTCCAGCCACGTCCCGCTGCGACGCGTGGACCCGGAGTCCCCACTCTCTGCAGGCCTGTAGCAGTCGGCATGGCCGAAGGACTTCAAGTTCCCCAGCGCCGTCGAGCCATACAAAGGCGACACGGACCCTCGGGAGTTCGTGCATGTGTACGAGACCACCATCGAAGCTGCAGGTGGGGACAACACCACAAAAGCGAAGGGACTCCCCCTTGCGTTGCAGGGAGTTGCGCTCTCTTGGTTTTTCACCATATAGCCAAACTCCATCTATGCATGGGAACAGATCCACGGCCGCCTCTACAACAACTTCTAAGGGAACTGCGTTGAGCGCGTCGACGCGGATCAGCTCTTCGCTGTCAAGCAAAAATCCTCGGAGAAGCTCTGAGAGTACTTCAAGCGTTTCGCGAAGGTCCGCTGCCAAGTCAAGGATGTTAATGAGACAACCATCATCAACGCAGCAGTACAGGGCCTCCGTCCAGGGCTACTGGCTGAGTACAACCCCCACAAAACAATCAAAACGGTTGTAAAGCTCTTCGACAAGATGGAAGAGTATGCGCGGGTGGAGGAGGATGCGCAGCAGTGCAAGGGTGATGACTCCGGTTCCATTCAGGCGAAGGGGTCATCGCAAAAAGGAAGCACGGGGGACGATCCCCCGAAAGGAAAGTGCAAACAAAGGTCCACAAAAGACGCCCCTGAGCATAGTGATGTCGGGCCCCACAAGAATTCGTCAAGTGGTAGGCACCAAGCGCAACCAGCACCGACCCCAAAAGGCCCTTTATGTCCTCAGCATACAGGACGCTCCCTAGGACTCTCCTCCCACGTTCCGTGGGAGGGGCCGAGGAGGCCCGTGATGGGGACGCGGGAGGGCCCACAACGAAAGACCGCGCGCAGAGCAGGAGATCCAAGACTATGGCATGTGGTGTGAAATGCATGGCTATGGTGACCACTTCACGCGGGCATGCTCCGCAGTCATGGCGCTGCGGTAGGCAACCGCTACGGCTCGGGCCTTGGAAGCGCTGCTCCCCATTGTGGCCCACGTGCAGCAGCCGCAAGGAGCTAGACCCCCAGATGGGGCCCAATGCCGAATCATCAGCATCATCTCCGGAGGATCCTCGCGGGGCCTCCTCGGCACAACCACCTCCGGGAATAGCACACAGCGAAATCACCTTCGCGCTGGCCGACGCCCAGGGCGTGGAGTTCCCCCACCAAGATCCCCTGGTCATCCAGGTCGAAATTGCAGGCTATGACGCCAGGCGTGTCCTCATCGACGGGGGTAGCTCCACGAACGTTCTGTTTGTGGAGGCCCTCGACCGCATGGGGTCCCTCGGAGTCATTTGGGACCATTGGGGACCCTGCTCCAAGGTTTCGGGGGCCAGTCGCGGAAGGCCTAGGGTCAGGTATGTCTCTGAATCTCCTTTTGTCAGGGCAATAATGCCAGGAACGAGGATGTTGTCTTCGACGTTGTGGACATCCCGTGCCCGTACAACGCCATACTGGGCCGCCCAGTCATCAACTCCTTCGGGGCGGTCCCGCACCATGGCTTCTTGTGTATGAAGCTCCCGGGCCCGTGGGGTGTCATCACCATCTTCGGCGACCAGGATCTCGCCCGACGCGTGGAGGCTGGTGCCTGGAGCCCGCACCGCAAGGTGCACGCTCTTACCGACAAACTCAAGGCGGACACGCTGTCCGCTCTAGGGTGGATGTCTAAGCCCCGGCCGGAGGGCAGGGTCAAGAGAATGCCTCTCCAAGCCGAAGAACAATTCGTGTCCATCGGTGAGAGCCTTCCCCCGGAGGTGGAGCAGGACTTGCTCTGGGTTCTCCGAAGCAATGCGGATGTCTTCGCATGGTCCCCGGAGGACATTAAAGGCGTGGACCATGCCCTCATCGAGCACAACCTAGCGGTCCACCCTGACGCCAAGCCGGTCAAGCAGAGGCTCCGGTGTATGTCCATCGACCAGCAGCAAGCGGCCAAGGTGGAGGTAGCAAAGCTTCTCCAGGCCGGAGTCATCCGTGAGGTCCAACACCCGGATTGACTTGCTAATCCGGTGTTGGTCAAAAAGGCTAGCGGCACCTGGCGTATGTGCATCGACTTCACTGCCCTCAACAAGGTATGCCCAAAGGACAACTACCCCTTGCCGCGCATAGATCAACTGGTCGATGCCACAGCGGGGTGTGAGCTCATGAGCTTCTTGGATGCCTATTCCGGCTACCACCAGACCAGCTTCATCACGCCGATTGGGACATATTGCTTCATCAGGATGCCCTTCGGTTTGAAGAATGCAAGCGCAACCTTCACCCGCCTCATCGCGCTAGCGCTGGCTGCTCAACTCGGGAGGAACGTGGAGGCTTACGTCGATGACATAGTTATCAAAACTAGACAACTCGCCTTGCATAGTCAGGATATCCAAGAGACCTTTGACAACCTCAGGAAGGCAGGCATCAAGCTCAACCCAGACAAGTGCGTCTTCGGTGTGCAAGCAGGTAAGCTCCTGGGCTTCCTTGTGTCTGGGCGCAGCATCCAGGTGAACCCTGACAAAGTCGACATGATCCTCGCCAAGGAGCCACCCAAAACGACAAGGGAGGTCCAGAGGCTTGCTGGCCGCATGGCGGCATTGAGCCACTTCCTGTCTAGGACAGCAGAGCGGGGCCTACCATTTTTCAGGACCCTCCACAGCTGCGATGGGTTTCGTTGGGATAGCGACTGCGCGAAGGCCTTTGACGACCTCAAGAGGCATCTTGCAAGTCTCCCCACTTTGGTCGCTCCGGCGCTAGAGGCTCCCCTCCTGCTCTACCTCACCGCTTCCACGACAACGGTCAGCGCCGTCCTTGTCCTTGAAGAGGGCGCTCTTTAGCGCCCCGTTACTTCATCTCCGAGGCCCTTTCAGGGCGTCAAGGTGCGGTGCGGTATACAGAGCTCGAAAAATTGGCATACGCGCTGGTCATGGCCTCGAGGAAACTTTGACACTATTTGCTGGACAATCTAATCACGGTGCCATCCTCATTCCCCTGGCGGAGATGTTGCACAATAAGGAGTCCACAGGGTGCATTGGCAAGTGGGCGGCCGATCTCGCGCTGTTCTCCTTAACATATGCTTCACAAACAGCGATCAAGTCCCAAGTCCTCGCGGACTTCCCCGCAGAGTGGACCCCGCCGACCCAACGCGTCTAGCAGCCAGAGGACCCGGTGTGGATGCTCAACACTGACGGAGCATACATCGTTTCTGGCGCGGGCGTCAGCACAGTGGTTACTACACCAGAGGGTCACCGCCTGCTGTACTCGGCATGTCTTGGATTTCCCGCCACCAACAACACGGCCGAGTATGAGGCATTCCTCTTTGGCCTCGCGAAGCTTAAGGCTCTTGGCGTGAGATGAGTTCTCGTCTGCACGGACTCATGTCTGGTGGTAGGCTAGTCGACAAGTCATACCAGGCCAAGGACCCTGAATTGGCCAAGTACCTGGCAGCCGTAAGAGCAAAGGAGCGACACTTCCTGGGTGTCACGGTCAAGGCCATTCCTCAGGCGGATAACGAGGGAGCATTCTATGAGGTCCTGCCCGCGGCAGCCATCACTCAGGACAACCGTGATGCGGCCCTTGTCCACCAGATTACCCAGCAGGGTGACTAGAGAGAACCCATCTATGGTTTCTTGTAGGGCATCCTGGAGCCGGATGACCTCGTCGAGCTCCAGCGCCTGCAGTATCGTGCCAGGTCCTTCTAGGTGCTCGACGGGGTACTCTACAAGAAAGGAGTCTGCGCACCGCTTCTGTGGTGCCTCTCACGCGAAGAAGGAAAGCAACTGCTTGAGGAGATCCATGCGGGGCTCTACGGCTCACACATCGCGCCGAGGTCGCTAGTCGGCAAGGCATTCAGGCATGGTTTTCACTGGCCAACCACCAGTACTGACGTGCAAGACCTCGTATGCTGGTGCCAAGGTTGCCAATGGATGGGGTAGGTCATCCGTAGAGCCCCGACGAGCTTGCAACCTATCCCTCCAGTGTGGCTGCTGGCACGGTGGGGCATCGACGTCGTTGGGCCACTTCCCCGGGCCCCAGGAGACCTTTGGTTCGTGGTAGTCGCCTTGGAGTATTTCTCCAGGTGGCGGAGGCCGTTGCTCTAGCCAAGATAATCTCCGCGGCCATGCAGCGATTTCTTTGGCAGAATATCATATGCCGTTTCAGAGTACCTAGGGAGCCCACCCTCGACAATGGCGTGCAATTCGACTCCGCCCCATTCAAGGAGTTCTGCGAAGCATGGGCATCACACTCCGATTCGCTTCAGTCGAGCACCCGTAGTCTAACGGAACAATCGAGCGGGCAAATGGCACCATCTCCGCTGAAGTCAAGAAGTGCCTTGTCGGGCTGGCAAAGGGCAAATGGCCAGATGAGCTCCACAACGTCCTCTGGTCCCTCCGCACAACGGTGACACGCCCGACAGGATTTACACCGTTCAAACTCCTCTTCGGCGAGGAGGCAGTGACGCCCAAAGAAATCAAGGCCGGTTTGAGAAGGGTCCTTGTCCAGGCTCCAGAGGAAGAGTGTCAATTGTCCCTGGACCTCCTTGATGGAGAGCGAGTAAGCGCAACCTAGCACGTTGTAAAGTACGTGCATCAAATGGTGCGCACGCGCGATCGCACCGTATACTCGCGAGAATTCCAACCTGGAGGCCTTGTCCTCAAAATGGCACTCCACGCGGAGACGGTCGGCAAGATGGAATCCAAGTAGGAAGGCCCTTACATCGTCGCGGTAGTTCTGCAGTGGGGAGCCTATCGCCTCGCAACACTGGAAGGGTAGACGCTCCGCCACACGTGGAATGCAGACAGGCTGCGGCGGTACTATGTTTAGGACAGAAGGGAAGCCTGTAGCAAGCTCGGCACCCTGACCATTGTAAGCTGCTCGCCCGCGCAAACGGGAATTTAGTAAAGCCGATCGTTTGCCAAGCCCTTATCCTGGGCATAGACGCGCGGAGGTCCACCTCCGTGCGCACTCTACAGAGTATAAATAAGATGTAGCGTCGAGGTATGCCTCCGCGCGCACTCTATGGAGTATAAATAAGGTGTAGCGTCGAGGTTCGCCTCCGCACGCACTCTACGGAGTATAAATAAGACGTAGCGTCGAGGTCCGCCTTCGCGCGCACTCTACGGAGTATAAATAAGACGTAGCGTCGAGGTTCGCCTCCGCACGCACTCTACGGATTATAAATAAGACATAGCGTCGAGGTTTGCCTCCACACGCACTCTACAGAGTATAAATAAGACGTAGCGTTAAGGTCTGCCTCCGCACGCACTCTACGGAGTATAAATAAGATGCAGTGAGGGGACGCCTCCGCGCGCACTCCACGGAGTATAAACAAGACACAGCGTTGAGGTCCGCCTCCGCGTGCACTCTACGGAGTATAAATAAGACGCCGCGTCGAGGTCCGCCTCCGCGCGCACTCTATGGAGTATAAATAAGACGCAGATGTTGTCCCCGCGCACTCTACTGAGTATAAACAAGACGTGGATGTCCCCACACACGTGTGGGTGTTGCCCCTACGGGTACTCTTTGGAGTATAAATAAGACGTGGTTGATGTTCCCACGCACTCTATGGAGTATAATTAAGACGCAGATGTTATCCCTGCGCAGTCTACTAAGTATAAACAAGACGCGGATGTCCCCGTGCACGTGTGGCATTGCCCCTACGCGTACTCTCTAGAGTGTAAATAAGACATGGTTCATGTTCCCACGCACTCTACGGAGTATAAATAAGATGCAGCAGAGGCTTGCCTTCGCAGCGCACTTTACAGAGTGTAAGTGGGACACAGCAGTGGCTCGCCCCCGCGCGTCTACTTCGACTAGGCGTCAGCTCCGCTGCCACCACTTCGAAAGGTAGGGGACGGAGCGCTCATGCGTCTACTTCGACTAGGCGCCAGCTCCGCTGCCACCACTTCGAAAGGTAGGGGACGGAGTGCCCGCGCGTCTACTTCGACTAGGCGCCGGCTCCGCTGCCACCACTTTGAAAGGTAGGGGACGGAGTGCCCGTGCGTCTACTTCGACTAGGTGCCGGCTCTGCTGCCACCACTTTGAAAGGTAGGGGACGGAGCGCTCGAGCGTCTACTTTGACTAGGCGCCAGCTCCGCTGCCACTACATCGAAAGGTAGGGGATGGATCTACTAGGCGCCAGCTCCGCTGCCACTACTTCGAAAGGTAGGGGACGGAGCGCTCGCGCGACTACTTCGACTAGCGCCAGCTCCGCTGCCACTACTTCGAAAGGTAGGGGATGGAGCGCTCGCGTGACTACTTCGACTAGGCGCTGGCTTCGCCGCCAACCCTTCGAAGGGTAGGGGATGGAGCGCTCGCGCGTCTACCTCGGTTACGAAGCGCTACGACCATCAAGCGGAGTGAAGTCAGGCGCAAGAGGCCAGCCTTTACAAGACACATCTGCCCAGAGCAGGAATAATACGCAACGACAGAACACAGGTGGACACATGACACATGGCGCAAGTGTTCTCATTCATACAAAAAGGAGGGAGCCACAGGGCTACAAGCAGACATACATAGCAACACACACTGGATCCCGGCATCACACCTGTGGGTCCGCGCCATCTTTGTTGCACCGGGGAACTTCCTCAAGCCACTGGATGAAGTTCCCCTCCCGATGCAGCGTTCGCCGCAGCACGACCTTGGCCGCGTCCTCACCTATGTAGCCCAAGATCCGATTATAGAAAGTCTAGAGGGCGGGCTAAGTGGCGCGAACGGAACGGGACATCGCCCCGGTTTCGGCTGGCAGATCCAGCTGGGTGTCGACCAGCTCGTTGACATGTCCACACCCCCGGGTGTGGAGCATGGCAAAGGCGAGGCAAGCACTGGAGAAGCCGCAGTGATCACCGAAGGCTCTGGCACCGCGGGAGGGCGAGGCTGAAGCCCTCTTTGATTCGTTGAAGCGTCTGTGCCAGATCTACGGGGTCGTGCGTAAGGTCCAGCACGTTGCACTACCACCACTATGCACTTCGCATTCGTAGCAAGTATCTGTGCATCGAAAATCGCCCTCACGCTTTCCGCCTCCAGCATGCGAATGCGCTCGTCCTTGGCGGTGTGAGCCTCGTCGACGGCCCTCCAGCACCCTCCGCTCGCGGGTGCGAGTCTCCTCCAGGGCTCGACTGAGAGCAAGCGTCATAAAAACTACGAGTGTTAGCTATGTACTATGCAGTGGCGTAGGCCACAAACCTAGGCACTTACCCTCATCTCTGAGGCACCCAGCGCGATCGCCAGAAGATCTCCCCCACACGATGACAACACCCGTCGATCCAGGCTGCTGTCGGCGCACTCCGCGACCTCGTGAAGGACGCGAAGCATCTCTAGTCGAGGGATAAAATCGGAGACGGCGGGCCTTGGTGCCTCCGCGCCAGCGGCTTTGGCAGCACTAGGTGCCCACGTCGCGTCCTACGCAACAAGGCCGGAGACTTCGTGGACACTTCCATTGCTCAATCCTTGGCCGCGTCCGGGAGACCTCAACTCGCCTGATGTCGATGATGGAATGAGCGAGCAAATCGGAGAGAGCCTCGTGAAGTCGCGGGGGGAAAAGAAATCATGCCTACCTTCGACACCCTCCACCAAGTTACGGGGAGGTGCCCACTCAGCCTCCATCTGGGTCGCAGGGCTTCATCGGCCCGGGGAGCGATGACTTCCTCCACGGCCAAAACGGCTTCCCCGTCGAACTCCAGGTCCCCGAGACTGCGCTCGCCACATTGAACCGCCTCCTCGAGGGCGGGGGCGACCGTATCTAAGGGCGCTTCGCCCTCGGGGATTTGGGTGACTCTTCCTCGGCCGCCCCAGTGGCCGTAATGACTAGCGCAGGCGGCAGGCCCTCGGTGGCGGGTACAGGCGACGAGGCCTTGTCCTCGGGGGCGTCGGTACCGTGACCCATCGCCTCACCGCTGCCTAAGGCCTCCTCGTTGGGGGCAGTATGCTCCCACGAACCGACGGTGCCTGTTGGTGATGCAGCCGATGGGCTGGATATGACGACATCGGACCGAGCTTTGCGCCGACTAGGAGACGCCCCCACCCTGCCGTCACCATCGCGGC
Source organism: Dendrocalamus sinicus (assembly GCA_036346575.1). Lineage (NCBI taxonomy): Eukaryota > Viridiplantae > Streptophyta > Magnoliopsida > Poales > Poaceae > Dendrocalamus > Dendrocalamus sinicus. The sequence goes on from CM070669.1 coordinate 3,404,743, forward strand.
GACAAGTCAAAGCTGGTGCCGGCCCTGCGCGTGCTAGCACGGGGAGGCCTAGGGCTTCGCACACCCGATTTATCCGCCCCAACTTCGCAAGGGCGGTCGCAGCTTCACGCAGCTTGTGCTCCTTCACCGTGTACGACCAAGGAACACGACTACCGCGCGCTCCACGTCCTCCAATGAGGGCACTGCACGCAAAGCGGTACTTTGTTCACAAAAAGTTACATATATATGTAGGCAGCCTATGGCCAAAGTACTTACAAGGAGCGGAGGGCTTCGGAAGGAAAGACACTGTTAGGTGAACGCCATCCCGGTGGGTGCGGCCTCGCTCGTACTTCCACAGGCCGGAAAGCGGCGACACCCCGTACATAGTAAACTCTTCGGCGAGGTCGCGCATGTTGAATTGAAGGGTGACACCGGCAAGCCTCCGCGCCCTCTGCTCGTCGCTACCCTTCGGCCTCACCCCTAGTGAGCTGTTGAAGGATATCGGCCGCCCTCGGCACTGAAGGCCGCTGGTGCTCATCACGCGGTGATAGAACCACCGTCGCATCCAGCCAGACTCCCACTTCCCTCGCATCGCCAGCGAGGGGAAGAGCCCCGTGCATTGCGACCACAGCACGAAGTTAACACTACCGAAATTTGATAGTGCCCCCGTTCGACCTTCTTCGGCTAGCAGCGCGCATCATGAAGAAGGGTGAACAAGTTTGTGCTGGGCCGGACGCCTTCTGTTCGTGCCGCCCAGACATAGACAGCCAAGCAAACTATCACGTTTGAGGTTAGCTGCGCTAGCTCCAACCCGTAAGCCCGCAGGACCTCGCCGATAAAGAGCGTTGCGGGCATCCGAAGACCAGCTTCAAAAAACACAATGAAGACAATCGCCTCGATTCCTGCAGGTGCGGCTCGTCGATCGATCGGGCGAGCGAACCCGACGCGATCCGTCAACTTCCTTTCCCGGAGAAGAGTCTTGATCATCTCCTCCATTGCGAGGCTTCGGCCTAGCACACGGGAGCAACGGCCTCCCAACTTCCTCATGGCATCCCAGTGCTTGTCGACTTGCGGTGGATTGCGGACCACTAGAGGATAGTATGCCGGTGGGGGCGACAAGCCGCGCTGGCTAGATGAGGCGCTACCACTGAGCCGGCAAGCGGGATCTTCCTGGCAAGCCATTCCTTTCCGAAGGGGAGCGCCAAAGAGCAGGAGCAGAGGCGGATTGCGCTAGCAGGAAGAGAACCAAGAAAGCAAGGCAGGGGCAAACAAGCAACTGAGAAGAATGCTCGCATGCTAGCGGCAAACCTTTATAAAGCCCTCTCACCTCCCCTACGATCGGAAACGCAACCGGCGGGGGCCTTGCGGTTCGGCTTGCCGCGATCGAGGAGCGCAACCGCTGGCAGACGAGGGAGCGCAGATGCAAGCCGCCTGACAGCGCACAACACACCAGTAGCATCCCGCCACGCGTCCCACCTCTCTCGGGAAGGGATGTGTGACCGCGGTCGTGCGACCGTTGGCAACCCACGACGCACCAATCGCGCCCCGTCGCGTGTACTATTCCATCGGGACAATGCGTACAGTTGCGGCTGCCCGCCCTGGCATCCCAGGGGTCGGCGCGATTCGCGCTGTCATTAAGATGACGACTCCAGACCACGAATCGGTCGGGCCACATGTCGGCCCCACGTCTATAGCGTGACCTCGAGCAGCACCCTCGCGATAAGCTCGCCTCAGACTCGTCTCCGGGCGGAGACCCCGCACTCGGCTGCGGTGTCAAGCACGGGAGCTGGGCCTGCCCGACGCCTCGACCTGTCCGCCGCATGAGCTCGTCTCCGCTGCGACTTCGACTCCGCCATCGAAGGGCCTGCGCCGCGCCGCCGACCTGTCCGCAACGAGCTCGTCTCGCTCCGACTCATCTGCGCCCGCGAAGGGCCTGCGGGCGAGGACGGCTTCGGCAACCCGCTCAACGCTATATCTTCGCTGCGGGGTGGGGACTACACCAGGCAATAAGGCTCCATCAAACAGTACAGAAGTTCACAGGCCGTGGGGACGGAAGGGGCCAAATGGCTCGACAACATGGCTTCGGCCCGTGAAGCATGTCACGATGAGAGGCTCCTGTTGTGGGGGTGGCCCCCACCTAAGCCCAGCCGGCCTGTTAGAAGGCTGTAAGGCCCAAATGCCCTTGAGAGGGACATATGAATGTAAGGGTATTATTGTAAAATACTCCCCATGTGAATATATATATGCTATCTAGGCCATAGGGAAATCCTAAGTATTGCTCGCCTAACTCTCCACTACCATACCTCTCTTTCTGTTTGGTCTGTAACCACAACAATAACAGTATGATTTTATGATATATTTCTGCTCACATCATTTTTATATGACCAAATAAATAATAGAAAATATAATGTCGATTCGATAAAGATATAATTGTCTGTCGGTAAGTTTCTTAACTGTGACTCATTACAATAATGATGTCGATAGCAGCACCTGTTTGGCTTGGATTGCTTGCATTGTTGTTGTCTGCAGTACCATCTTAAATTTTTTTTGACTATGTTCTCATGGTATTTATGTTGAAAAATAAGTCACGGCAACATTCTTGTGGTGACGTCAAACAATTGATGGATACGTCAGCTATACAGTACTATCAGCACCATCAGTTAGTGGTATGGGGTAGCACATTACACGTTTTTGTATTTTAATAAACTCGAGTTTAGAAAATATTAATAAATAAGAAAACTGCAATTTTCAAACGATATAAATATATCATAATATTAAAGTATTTTTAGATGAATCTACTCACATCTTTTTCATGTGACCAACCAAGATGTTATGTTCTATACCCCATATTGATCAGATAAGAAATGTTTGTCCATGGATTTCTCTCAGTGACCCGAATTTACTGTTGGAATAAAAAATGCCAGTAGCTCGTTAATGTGATGCTGTTAATGAAAGAAAATTGGAGCTCAACTTGCATGCGCTGTTGATGTATGCGGTATCACCGGTAGCTCTAGCCTTTCATCTTTTTTTTTCTTTTGATTTACGCTGACAACTAAGCACAACAACTTTTCGCATACTAATAATTAATGATGCTGGGGTATGATGACCATATACTAGAGTACCATCAGCACCATTATTATTTACCGATGCTGGGGTAGCACATGGATTAGTTGAAAGGGAAAGCTAGCTGCTCTCTATGGCCCAAATCGGCCAAGATAGGATTGAGCTTTTTCCAGTGCATAGCCTTGACCATGGCTAAAGCCCAACTCCTATATCTAGGCCAGACCCATTTCTTTTGTCTTGGTCTAGCCTAGCCCATCTCAACCTTCTCCTTCTGCCCCTTGGCTAAAGCCCAACTCATCCATCTAGGCTAGGCCCATTCCTTCTGCCTTGGTCTAGCGTGGCCCATCTCAACCTTCTCCTTCTGCCTTGGTCTAGCCTGGGCCATCTCAACCTTCTCCTTCTGCCCCTACTCGGTGCATGACGAGCCACACCCTCGACGAGCCACGCTAGCGCTCGCGTGTTGGGATACGGGTATGCTACATTAGTGTAGATTAAGTTTTTCTATCTTGTAAATCAGGAAGCCATGCGAGTAAAAAATCATAAATTGTTACCACTAGGTGTGCAGTACAGCAGAAGTAGAATTGAAGTGATCCGTTCAACGAAGCGCGCATCGGTGTAATTGAAGTAGTTGATCGTCCTCTAGCCAACCGTCTCCTCCTCGCGATCGTCCTGATCAGTGCCGCAGTTGCAGCAACACCTATACCAAGGTCCACATGTTAAGGGATGGAACAACGTGAGTCAGTGTGCTAGCACCAGCATGCACGGCAGGGGTTATGAGAGGTGGCGGCTAGGGTTTCGATGGGTGTATCTCAGCATACCTCCTTCAGCCCGCGCACCTTTCATATAGGTTCCAATTGGATCCTTATCCGATATGATTAGATACCATAGCCAACTTGAAAATTGTCGGGCTGGATCTTTATCCATACAAGTAAAGTTCATATCCCACTTAGAGAACCTCCAACTGGATCCAATATGAATAAAGATCGTATTTCACTTAGAGTCTATCATCTGAATCCTCATCGTTCTGACTTGTTAAGTGTGTGACCCTGTAGTATCATGTATATTTGGCCATGCATCGAAAACATCTTTTCAGTCTATAAGTCAGTAGTGGTCCGTAGTAGGACATAACAATTCCCAAATATACATAAAGGTCATATCAAACAAATCTATATAGTGCTTATGCACCGATCTCTTAGCCTCATGATACCAAATCGAGCTCAAGGTGAAAAACGTGCCATCTTATGATAGCTCGATCCTTCACTCAAACATGTAGTGGATTACTCAGTTATGATTGACTCCTCAATCACATTCGGCATGGCCATACAATTTCTTAATGCAACCACATCGAGGGGCACAGAAATATCTCTCCCATTATATTGGAGGGCCAAATTTGACTTGTTCTAGCAGTGGAGAACGTGCTAGAATCAGATTTGGTTGCTTCTTTACCTCTGTTGATTGCCTCCTTTAAAAGAGCCCCATTTGAACGGCTTGATGTCGCCACCTTGGAGTGTGAACCAACATCATCGCCTTGCTGTGATGGACGCCTCCATAGGTTTGTTTGAGTGTTGGCATGTCCACCCTTGGCTTGTTTACGCTTCAATTGTTGTTCAGCACATTCAGCTTGATGCACCAAGTCTTGGATGTTGTAGTAATGGACCATCTCCACCCTATCTTGCACATCCTCATTCAACCCATTAAAGAAACGTGTCATAGTAGCCTCATCATGCTCCTCTGTTCCTGTACGGATTATCAACATCTCCATCTCTTTATAATATTCATCAACACTAGAATTACCTTGGCGTAATTGTTATAGCCGGTTGTACAAGGTCCTAGTGTAGTGTGCTGGGACAAAACGCCACCTCAAAATATTCTTCAATTGTACCCAAGTATCCGGACGAGCTCCTACGCAACACAATTGATTCTACCAAATAAGAGCATATCCGGTGAACTCAATTGTCGCCAAACGAACCTTCTTATCCTCAGTATAGTGATGGCTGTCAAAAATTTGTTTGACACGCATCTCCCACTCCAAGTACTCCTCTGGTTTAGCTTTACCATTAAATGATGGGATAGAAAATTTTATCCGCCCAATCCATCATCCATGGCAACACACTGAGCAAACCCAATACCATCACGCATACCTCCACCACAGGCAGCACCTCTGCCACGCATGTCCCTACCACAGTCAGCGCCACGGTAGTCCTGAGCATGGCGCGGTTGTGGAGCAAAGCCCGCTGAACCATCAAAATCCTCCTCATGTTCGTCGTCTTCATATGGTGCACGTCGTTCGGGATATTGAGGTCCCCGTTCAGCATGCTGAAATTGTGGTGGCTGGTTGCGTATCGCCTCCGTCAAAGCATCAATTCACGCCTCCAAATCATCAACCTTGCCTTCAAGCTTCCGGTGAGAACTCAAAAAGCAGTCACGTGTCGCTTCAAGTCCAATTCGTACCTTGGGCAGCAAAAACGCCGCATATTGGGGCACCTCCCCAATTGGCTCGGCATGATTATGTTGCACCTTGCCATCTTTAGTCTTCATAGAACCAGCCATTAAGAAAAATTCAGCAACCTCGTACCGTGATCAACCATGCTTTGATACCACGATGATGCGGACCAACTAAGGATTAGTTGATGCGTATGGATGCCCGATCTTTCCCGGTACGATCAGCGAGGTTCCTTCTCCTTGGATAGAGTCTTCTCCTTGTCTTGATGCAGCAAACAATATTGATAAGGGCAATTTCCACTAGTATGCAAAGCGCACACTAGAAGCAATCCGCCGAACTCCCCAAATCGTGAATTCAGCAAGAAGACACGAATTAGAAGAGATGAACCTTCTAGATTCAATGGGCAATCTCAAGAATCTCCTATTCTTGCCTTGCACCAACTCCGCAAACTCCAAACGAGAAAACCTTGCAATCACGCAATCTGGCCGCCACCTACCATCATGGCGATTTTCTCCTTTATTTCACGAGTCTAAAAACTTATCATATCATAGCATAAGTTACAATGGGGCTAAGGCCCTAGCATTATATTGGTGCACAATGCACGGCCTTGACTAAAACTCACGTACAACTTGGCCTAAGGCCGAAACAAACTCCAATACGAACTAAAACGGAAATACCTAAACTGCTACCTCTGAATTCTCTCTCAATTTGCGACATGACCATGAGGATTCCATGGCTGACACCTTATCCATTGTATGGGGCTTCGAAATAGCTTTCCAACGAGTCCAAGAATGCCCAAATCGGCTCCGTTTGTGAAAGTTATGGGCGTTTTAGTGTTGGACTTCCTGTCTGTCACGAACCGAATCCGAAGTGAATTCAAATTTGTATATGTTTTCTTTTCTTGTTCAAGGGGCTTCCAAATCCGTTTGGAATCTGAAAAGGAATCCTTCTCAACCTTTGGAAAACCATGGTGTGGTCGGATTTCACCCTTACTTGCATTGCAATACTCGGACTCTTTATGTTTGGCAGGTCTCGCGTCTCTCCGGACAGCTCGTGCAACATCCAATGAAGTTGCCATAACTTTGTGTAGGAAGCTCCAAATCAAGCGCCGTTTGATTCGTTGGAAAGTAGACTTCATTAGCTTTCCAAATATGTATTTTGTGGGCATTAAAAACCTCAGAATTGGCATTGAGAACTTCATGAACTTTGTGGACAGAACTGCAATCACGAGAACATGATTGATTTTGTGCCTTCCTCTTTAGACAAACTAACTTTCTTTCTTCTCCATCCACACCTCTAATTCCATGCATTGTTGTCTTGTTTGCACTGCGCAAAGGAGGAATCACATATGCATCCGCACGAACTAGGATATTCTTCTCTCTCCCATAACCGATTGCTTCTTTCTCCTTGCGCAATTCAGCATTACTAAGCCTTGTAACTTTAGATTGCATAGATGAAGCATAAATTAATGTAGCATTCACACTCTTGGCCACATCATCCCCTCCCCCTAGCACAATGGTGAAGCAATGGGAGGAGGCCCGCGACCTAGCACGATCAGCTGCGGCCCAGGCAGAACAAGCCCAGCGTGCTACGAGGTCAGCTCCCCTCAATGAGGGGCTGCGTAGCAACAACCCCATCTTGAACATTCCCACCGAGCGTTCGCCGCAACTCTCACCTGAGGGGGAGACACCCCCTTTGTTGGTGCGGGACACGTGCAAGTTCTTCAAGTCTAAGCACCGCATCAGCCTAGGTATGCGTTACTGGGGTTGCGCAAACTACTACAGTGGCTACCCCGACCGTCGTCTAGACACCGTAACCTATCAACAGCCGGTAAGGACCATATGCACTATTTTTCCCAACATTTTCTCCTTCACATCACGCACTAACAATCTCTTCCCTATATTTAAAATCCCCCGGAACCCCTATGTGCCTACCGCAAATGGATCGATCTTGAGATCCACCCTGCGGACCAATGGGCCCTCGACTTCGAGGAATGGAATGTTGCAAGGTCATCGGAGTTGCGGAGGAGAAGTGCCACAAGAACGAGCAAACCCTGCATATACAACATGAGATGAAAACTCATCTCGAAGTGTGCACACGTAGGGAGCGGGAGGCTCACAAGAGGGAGTGCAAGAGAAAGAGGGAAATGGCAGCTAAGGCAAAAGAGGCCGCCGAGGAGTTCAACGTCGAGCGGGCAAGGAAGGGAAAGTGGCCCCGGTCCACACAGTAGGTCGTACGAGCAGTTGGGTGGGTTAGTCGCACATGATGCTATATGTTATGCATGTAATAAAAAAGTACGCGGCATGTTATTTCCAACTGTATTATGAAGTTTATTTCTATTCAGACAAACTTATTATCTCGTATTTTCGCATTCAATGATTCGCATAGCAAGTCATGTAACAATATTAATATACCGGTTTTCTCCGTACACGAATTCTCAGTCACATCAAAATATTACTTACTATCGTATGTACCGATCGTTCTATGGTCAATCGTTCTTAAAAAAATTTCCCAAAATTTTTTACGCACCTACAACATACAATGAATATAAACTTTTATTACAACTCCACCAGATTTTTTCCCAGTTTAAAACTATAAAATTGACAAAATTTAAAAAATTCACGGGGGACTGAGTGCAGTCGCCCAATGGGGGGAGGGGGGCGACTGCACTGCAAGTCGCTCAATGGGAGGGCGGCTTGTTGCAGTTGCCCGAGGGTAGGGCGACAGAGATTCTGTCGGCCCTTGGTTGGGTGATAAGCTCCAGTCGCTCTCCATTGGGCGACTGGAGTCTATTTTTGTAAAAAAAATTTCTCGCGGTTATATTTCTGTAATTTCAAATAAAAAATAGATTATTCGTACAAAAAATTCTTTGGTACGAAGGGCACACGAGGACCTTACCAACGTGGATACCTTTGAGACGGGCACTTGTGCACTTGACAATTAGCGACGCTGGCATCTATTCCGTGTGTTTGTCGTGGGAAGCACTCGGGAAATGTCGATCAGAGGGTAAAAATATGTTCAGGCCATTTAAATCAATTGTTATATTATTCTCAGGAACCAATGGAATAGAGAAAATGGAAAAAAATCAGCATTATTTTCATATATGTTGGGTTTTCTCTAAACCTTAGATCCATTCCATTGAGGTTTTTTGGTCTACCTTCTATTCCTCTACTTTATACATGGTACCACTCATAGTGCATAGTAAGGCTAGAGGCTAGGGACCTATTCATAGAGTCCACTTCTAGGTGTTACAAAGTGATCTACTTGTTTTTAGTATCCCGTGAGACTCATGAATCATGTCACCAACCACGATCAGACATACCAATTTTATGAAGTCTAAAATATATCAGTCCTAAGTACACATGTGTGAGTCATGCGCCATGCTTAGATTGTTTACGAGATCAATTCTAATCTGATCATGTAGGTCAATAGCCTGCAACGTTGATCCTGTAAAACAATTCCAGCTATTCCACCGTGTGCTGTACCCCGGTTATACAAATGCATAAATACATATTAAATTATAGTAGATTCGATGTAACATCCCAAATAGGGAATTACTGTAATTGCGAAAAGTGTAAAATCTTTTAATCATTTTCTTGGGTATTTCAAAAATCTTCGGTGTTACTCGAATCTCTCAAATTGGTTTTCTTGCCAAAAGCCCAAGTAATAAAATTTGAAATCTTAGAATCAAAAACCAAGGTTGAAAATCAAACTGAGGAAATACAAATTTACTTGAAAATCTTAATTTTAAATTCAAATTCAAAATCTGGAAACTCAAAGCCTAGAATGGAAATTAAAAATTTACATAAAATCTCTCCCATCCAAATTTGTATATCTGAAAAATTCCAAACTCGAAAAATCAAGAATTATTTCCCCGGGACTCGACAATCTTAAAACTAAGTTGTTGAACCCAAATATTGATCCCAGTTTTTAAACTTAAAAATCTGGTTGCAAAACCCGAAATTGAAATTCCTAAAAATATCGAAATTTTTTTTGGGCCTAGCCCTGTTTCTTCTTTTTCCCATCCCGTTGCCTTTCCCATGACCCATCTCTCTCTTTCTCTGCCGGCCCGCGTGCTGCCTCAGCCCACTCGGTGCCTTCTCCTTTCCCCGTTCCCTTCTTCCTCCCCTGTTCTCCCGGCGCGCTGCTCGCGCTGGCACCCCGGCCGCGCCACTCTCCGAACCAAGCCGCCAGCTCGCGCCGCTCACTCCGCCCCTGGTTTCACCCGACTCCATCCCCAGTTTCGCGCACGCCCCTGGTTTCCCTGTCACGTCCGCTCATGCGCCCCACGCCGTCGCCCATACCACCGGACGCGCCGCCCATACCGCCGTACGCCTCGCCATACCGGCGCCACTCCGCCGCTGAGCGCGCGCCTGCCTCCCCTTCCCCATCTATAAAAGAACCCGAGCTCGAGCTCGCTTCTCCCCCCCATTCCCCCGCTTCTTCCTCCGGAGCTCACCGCCACCGCCGCCCCCTCCCTGGGCTACCCTGAGCCGATTCCACGCAGTGGGAGCAGCATCTCGGTGCCCTAGAGCTGTCCTCGCCGTCGACCGGTGCTCTCCACCGCCCAAGCTCTCTGGCCACGGCAGCTTCCTCCCGCCGCCGCTTGCGCCCGTCGCCGGCCCGACCTGGCGTCCCTCCGACTACTTCAACTATTCCGGTGAGCTTCCCATGTCTCCCTCGTGCTTGCGCGTACCTCACCTCTTCCCCTCTCTCCTCCGGCCGCCGGCACCTCTTCCCTCCCTCACCGCCGGCCGCCTAGAGCCGCCGCCCGCATGCTTGGCGCCGCTCCGGCCGAAGCCCTCACCTCCCGGGGCCTCCTCGTCAACCGGACCGTCCATTTTGGGTGGCCGTCGTCGCCTCCCAACCGCTCCCCGCCGGCGTCATCGCCGCCACCATGCCCTTGGCCATCTTCCCCTGTTCTGCAGTGATTTTCCCTGCTCTGCTCTTAGCCAGCCGACCACCCCCCATTTCTCTGTGGCTGTCTTGTGGGCCCAACCAGAAAAGGGTTGCAAGCTTGTTACTCTTTTGGCTAATTGGTAAATTCATAAGTAAAAAGATATTTATGCATGCATTTCTAGTAAAGATAAATCGGGAGCAATGATACAAATGAGAAAGTTACTTAAGAGTTCATGATGAAAAGATGTATAAAGCCAAAATGGAAACTTAACCTTGGTTAATGTATTTATATGTCAATCAATGTTTGTAAGCTAGTCCTCATGTACAAGATTAACCCAAATAAGCCTATGCCATAGAAACAAGATTATTTCTGGTCTATTTTCGTATGACAAGAAAATCGACACGGATTGAATGGATGTTGCCGTTAAAAGCTAATTCGTGAATCTAATTAAATAATTCTCTTTTATAAATCAAAAGTGCTAGAAATTCAATCCTAAATGATTAAAGATGCATGTTTGAAGCCTTATAAAGATAATTTCAATCTTTTCCAAACTTTACTCTAGAAACTAAAATAATAACTTTAATACTATCTCGAGTAGTTCAGATACTACCTTTCATTCGTCGATCTAAATCTATGTTATGCAAATTAAATAAATCAATTTAGCAAGATTTTGCCACATAAAATATTGACCATAAATTGCCCATCTCTAAGATCATGTCATCTCTCTTATTATTGCTTAAAATAATCTTTGGCAAGCCACATAAAATATCAAGTGTGGTTTACTCATCTGAAATCATGGAAGCTATCTTTTTACAAAGTGCTTAAAATATTTGTAGTAAAGATTTGAACATTTATCCTAAATACTAAGATTTAGAATAACAGATGTTTACGATTAAGAACTCTTGAACAAGAAAGAGCCATCGTTAATTTTCATCTCACACCCAAATCTCTAATCATTATCTCAGGATCTAAATCTAATGGTTGAGAATAATTACCAATGAAAGAAATAGCTTTATTAAGAAGATCCCTATCGATTCATAACACCCCTCTCCAGCAAATCACAATCGACGACCATTTCTAATAACCTTGTTAATTAAGCAGAATAATCAACCGTATAAATTGGGCTAAAATGACCAACTCCATACTTCAATAAAACTATTAAAAGATGGGTTCATTAAGTTGGCAGTCGCAATCTCAAATTAGTATTGCCACATGAAATATCAAAGTTACACCGAGTAATTAAAATTATACTCATCTCCTGTAAAGCTTCCACATCCTAATATTACGAAGTTCTATTCCTCTTTACTATCTTCGCTAACCCTTTTTTTTTATCTGTCCGTAAGTCTTGCCTGACTCACGGGACTTCCTTGATAAATATAAAGTAATAAAGAGAAAGTCATCAAATAAAAGATCGAGCCTCGCCCTTCCCCAATTGGTTGTGGTTGGCCACCTTCTTTCCCAAAGCAGGTAATTCCTGTAAAGTACTCCTTCATCTCGAATCCCTTCTTATCTTAATTTTCCCTCACGGTAAAGGTATTCCGCCACCTCATTCCTTCGCCCAATTCGTCATCCGCTGTGCTTACGGCACACTAACCCGAATCATCCTTTTATTCTCAAATCGTAATAAATGTATAATTTAAATTAACTTGGGCATTTAAAGTATTTGGATTTATTTGGTCTTTCTTTTCTTGGCCGCGTATTAGAATCTGAAGACTCGACGAGACGACATAGTCGAACAGGACCAAGACTTGGGTAAAAGCGACGACTAGGAAGTTAAGATCACTGACTGAGTAGGCTTTGACATAGATCAATCAAGGCCGTGGTACACCAAGCAAGGCAAGTCATCACTTTGATCATATTGATCCTACATTTTATGCAAAAATTATGTTCTTTTAAAACTATCAACTTGCATGCTTAATTTATTATGCAAATATATGTCAAAGCTTAAGGTAGCTACATGCCCACTTGATGTTGTATTAAATTTATTATGCCATCCCTTGATACTTGAATTACCTGATCCTTGTCACCATATAAATTAATGATAATCTTACTAGCTATAAGTCATATTAAATGCCATGCTAGTCGTGTCAAAGTCCAGGGCGCTAGTCGCCCTGATCATCAATCTTCAAAAATATAAGAACTTGTTTTGGGGCAATCACGGGATGTACGTGGCTGAATACTTTGTGATTACTTATTTTATGCTTCTCAAAACCCTAAAAACCTGCTATACCTGTTCGGGCGGTTGGTGAGAGTGGATGGTGTTGATGTCGCACGAGAATCTGAGGTTTGTGGAAAGAACCGCCCGGACGAATTAAGGACTGAATCTTGTGACGACCTCCTTGTGTAAAACAGTGCAACCATAAGTCTATATGGGTATGACCTAGCTGATTAACTTGCAAAGGTTTAGTTTAGATATCATCACGGAAGATGGGTGCCAGAGCACTGGTTTACTCATATGGCGCAAGAGGGGGCTTCTGACTGTGGCGGATGTAACCCTTCACGGTGAAACCTCGGCGGGTGGTATCACGCTAAATCGGAGTAAGGTAAAGGCTTTGTGATAAACCATCCGGGTCTCATGCCTAAGGAAGCATGTTGGCTATTAAGATGACTTATCTCTTGTGGTGAAAGTGTACAACCTCTGCGAGTGTAAAGCTGTTCGAGCAGTGTGCCCACGGTCAAGGGCGGACACGGAACTTACTCGAGTTAGTTCTATTTCAAAACCTTTGTGGGTGGGACAGAAACCTATCGAGGGATGTACTCTGACTTTGAATTTTTCCTGGAGGGACGTACTCCAGCGTGGTTGATAATATGGAAGTGGCCTAATGATCAAAAGCTAGCATAGGTGGACGGAACCATGTAATCGGTGGATGGAACCTACACCACTATAAATATTGCACAATTCCAAACTCTTTAAAGCATGTTATAAAATGCCAAGTCATAGAAATTTTAATTATGATTATTGCAAATGTCGCACTAAGCAAATAAAAGAACCTCAAGCCTCCTTTGACAACCTTGCATCTATTATTATTGCATCCTGTGTGGTGGCTTGCTGAGTACCGTCGTACTCATTGTTGCTTAATTACCATCACTCAGTCAGAAAGGAAATAAAGTCAAGCCCTACGATGCCTAAAAAGGGTCGACAGAGCTGGAAGACGAAGAGGCCATGGACTAGGTCGCGAACCCCGGTTGGCTGCCTGTGGGCAAGTCCTGCGGGTCCCACCCGTGCGAAGTTCCGCTGCTGCATTTTATTGTTTTCGGCCCAATCGGCCCATGAGTAAGTACTACTGTATTATTTACACTTTCGCATGGTATGTTTTTGATATACAGTAATGTATCTGTGAGCACTATCTACTGATCCAGGGAATAGTGCGGTGGAATCACAGAGGATCTGGGTTTGCTAACCCGAGGTCCGACATTCGATCTCAATAAATATGTCCACCATATTCTAGCACAACCATCCTCGGCACCTCAGGTATTAATTCCTCGAGTTAAATTCCGCATTAAAATATTTCTATCACTTGATCACTTGCATCATATCCGGGTTAAACAAATGCATGCATATTAAATTTCAGTATATTTGATCTCAATAAATATATCTACCATATTCTAGCACAGCCATCCTTAGCACCTCAAGTATTAATTACTCAAGTTAAATTCCGCATCAAAATATTCCTTATCACTTGCATTAACAATATGAATAATTTCACATTGAGTAAAACAGATAATAACTACAATAAATATTGAAAGCAACATAAAAATCCCAACAATATCAATCAAACAGATCCAAATAAAATTCACGATCATACAAATCCAAAATCGCAGAAGACCATATATGTAACTTGTCTCAACAAATTGAAATATTGAATACAGTATGCTTACGACAACAAAAAATTACAAGACATCGAGACTGAAGCAGTTACTAAGTCAGAGAGATCCCCAGTTATATTGTTACTTTCTACTTTTCTATAAACAAAAATACACAAATTAATCTGCAGTAACTGGGCACAGAATACACAAATTAATATGCAGTCCATTGGGGACATCAATTTCAGCTGTACAGTACTAGTTTGTATAGTTTAAAAGGTGCTCGGAAAAGCACATTGCCAACATGCACTTACAGCAGTATCAGATTTTGCAGCATTCCAACAAGGTGAGGAATCAAGCCACCATGGAGTTATTGAACAAATCACTGAAACAAAGCAATAGGTGTCCACATTACTCACAAATGAACGAACAAAGTAGAGATTTGAGCACCTACAGGTGATAAAGTGCTTACATGTAACACATCATAGCATCAAATGCTATTGCTTAAGAAGAATTACCGATCAATTACCTGCCGGAACTTAGTGTCGTAAGTTTCTCATCCTTGCTAGCTCAATGGGAATTGCTCCACTAATATAATTTGAGGGCAGATTTGTAAAACTTATTGAGTGACACAAATCATTAGGCAATATGATTAGAATTTACAAATGGTTTTTTATGGCAGGCTCACAGAAAAATAAACCGACTATAGAAACTAAAAAATTAGGAACCGCTTAAAAATAAGTCATGCTCTCAAGCTTTTGGGATGAACGTGGAATATTGGTCCCATTTATTTTACTGGCATTAGCAATGCTGTTACAAGAGCTAACACTAAGTATCCAGACACCAAAGATACTATATAACTTCAGGAAAACAAATGAAACTTAGAAGTAACCATGCCCATATGGTATCCGAGTGATGAACAACAGAACAAATGTTCATGGAGATGAATCACTAAATAAGGAAAAAACTTAAACTTCTATGCTGTGCCTAGGGAAAATTAATTCGGATTGCAAAAAAATCGGAGCCCGGTGAAATGAACGAAATTCCAAAATTTCATTTATTTCGGCCGAAACTTCGGATGAACCATTCAAAATCCTTTGAATTTTGATGAAATTTAACCAAAATTTAGACAAATTTTACATAAATTTCAAATAGGGATAAATTCGGCCAAAATTTAGTTGAATGATTTGCCTTTCATCACCCACGGAAATGGACGAAATTTCGCTGAAATGTTTAACCCTGGTTGTGCCTGCTAATTAATTAGGACTTCGAATAAACTGTTTTCCTATGCTGTGCTGTCTGCCAAATTAACTTACATTAATTATTAACTAGGCAGCACATGTTCATTTACAGCTTTATGGCAATCAGAGCATTTTTGTTTTAATGTACAACTTACATTAATTTATTAACAAGGTTCTCTATGCTGATCATTTAGGGAAGAAATGTGTGACTTAGTTTGCACCGTACGAAGATTTCTTCACTTAGGATTGACTCGATGTGGAGCTACTGATCTAATTGCAGTTAATTGCTTTGTAGTTCAGATTCCATAACAGCAAGGAAGCAGGGCACAAACTGTCCAGTATGCTCAAGCAAGACTTCCACGTTGCTGTCTAAATAGAGCTGTAAACAAATTAAGAAGCCAAGGTTTTGTTAGCTCTGAAATCCAACGGGGCAACATATTATTTTGTCACCTAAGCAATCTAACATGTGTTCAGATGGGGGAAGAAGAGGGAATTGTTTCGCACTCCAAATTTGGCGCCGGAAAACTACAGAGTAAGACATGCTCACTATCAGGATGCTTCATCAGACATGCATCAATCCATATGATCCATACAAAGCACAAAAACTAAAGATTTAAATCCTAAAGACTGAACAGAATTGGAAGAGTAACTATTGGAAAGGAGAAATTCCAATTTTACATACCAAAGTAGAAAGGCAGATCATTTTGGATTCTGTAACGCCCCCGTTTCCAGGGGCGCGTACGGACACGGCATTCCGCAACTATTCACGCATGAACAGTTATGGAACGTCGCGCAAGAGTATACCATTGCATGCTTACAACCAAAGTCCAGCATATATTTCACATAAGGATTAACATCCAGTTTTCCACAGCGGGGCGTGCAAGCCCAAAGTATATTTACATTACAAAAAGATTTCCAGAATCCGATTGAGCGCGGCGAAGACCTAAAGCCAAGGGTCCTCGTCGAAGAAGAGACTCTCCGGGACTTCCTCAATGGGGAGACCTTCTCCTTCGTCTTGATCCTCTAAAGAGGGGATTAAGCAAGCCGTGAGCCAAACAACCAGCTAAGCAAGTCACAAAGGAAACCCTAACTTACTACTTGCACGGATCAACAAAGGAACGGAGTATACTTGGTTTATTACTTTGAGTGGATGCAATTTTATTTGCAACAATTTGATAAAACGGACCCAAAAAAATACTCCTTAAGATCTTAGGGGTTTTTCAAGAAAAGTTAATTAACCAACTATTCAAGTTAAAGCATTTACAAAACTACTTAAGCTTCGCGGCTGGAATCCCCAAGTGACACAGCTCCATTAACCGGGAGCATGGCGTATTCGAATACCATTTAGTTGACTCTGCAGAGTTGCCCAACTTTACCCACACGCACCCTTAACCCTCATGACTGAGTTAAGGAACCGGGTCTTTTCGCTGCTCAACCCTTGGTATACACTCCACCCGATAGGTGAGAAACCCGCACACACTCAGGTATCTGCTGGCCATCGCGGAACGCCGGGCCCAAGTTGTGGGGACCTACCGTTGTCTTTGTCCGGATTCGCGATCCGTACCGACTCCCAATGTGGGGTTTCACTTAAGTTGAGCAGGTACTAAACCAGGGTTGACAAGTCAACACCTGTGGTTGAGCGGTCACTATGTCGTTTGCTCAGCGTAAGGGTCTAGACCTTACATTTTCCACGAGATCCGCAACCTCCAACCTAGGGTAAGCGGTGGGCGAAAGCCGTCTCGCGGCGCCCCACAACACCCTTACCCTAACTTCAAACCTAGGATAAAAGATGGGCGAAGACCGTCTCGCGGCTCCTTCCCCAGCCCTTACCCTACCTTGTGCACACCGGCACTCTCCGCTCTAAGATATGGTGTCCCATACCACCCTACCTTAGGTCGGGTTTTCAAATTCTATTGGCCCGCAGCCACAACCTTATTAGTGTAAAGACTTTACATGATGATAATAATAACCTACAGTTATCTAGATTAATAGATAATTAATTCTAGGGTTACAAAGACATTGCTACAAGTTTAACATGACATTTGTTGGTGGTAGGATTAACTACATAAGCATGTCATTCTAACCATATTATTTTACTTTGAACTAACATTTCACAGCTAGCAAGGAAGCAGGCATAAACTGTCCAGTATGCTCAAGCAAGACTTCCACGTTGCTGTATAAATAGAGCTGTAAACAAATTAAGAAGCCAAGGTTTTGTTAGTCTCTGAAAACCAACGGGGCAACATATTACTTTGTCACCTAAGCAATCTAGCATGTGTTCAGATGGGGGAAGAAGAGGGAATTGTTTCGCACTCCAAATTTGGCGCCGGAAAATTTGGGCTTGGTTGCTCCAATATTTTCGTTTGCTCTTGTAGAAGTTCTTTGCTGTTCAATAGATGGATTGGGAGAAGAAAGATACTTTATCATTCTTCTTGCGCGCTTTGGGTTTGTTTTGGGAGGGGTCTAATGTTATGGCCTATGGGGCACAAATGGTACTCAGAAGATTTAGAGGTGAAAGATTCAGCCGATTGGCCTGGAAACGTTCTAGTGGTATGTTGATTTCTTCGGTAGGATGTTTAATTTCTGCACATATGAAATCCATTTCTTGGTTAATGCAGTGAGTCTTTGTTGCCATGAAAGATTGGCGCTGTATCGATTCTTAGCTTAGCATGACATTGCTAATTGTTATCCCTATTTTAGTAATCATATCTATATTACGATACCGTGTGAGTACTACTTTTGGTTCATAGATGGTGCTTCCATAGAGCACGGTTAGGAGTTGGCCTGCTTCTAAGAAGTTGCCCAGACGGCGTCAGATCTAGCCTTTATATTGAAATTGAATTGACCTGATTTCATGTCTGAACATACCTTTTGTCCTATGAAAGGGTGTAGAAAAGATAGATAGTAGTGGATGTGTTACGTTGATCTTACTCTTGCTTCAGATGGATTAAATGCTGAAGAGCCACGGCTCGAGCCATAATAAGACTTTGAAGGCCACCCTACTTATGAATTAGCTGAGTCAATACTTTAATCATATTGAATCTACATTTAATGTAAATTTATGTTTAATTATATGCTATTAATTATTAATGCAAATGTATGTTAAACCTAAGATTAGATATATGCCTACTTAACATTGTAACATTATTACACCATATCTGGGCGGATGGTATGATGGTTGTTGTGCATGTAACATGACAAATTTGGTATATGGTATATACCACCCAGATAGCCTTAAGAACTAAATCTTGTGATGACATCTCAATGTAAAAAAAACAGTACAACCATAAGTATATAATGGGTATAACCTGACTAACTAATTTGCATCTATCAATGTGAGTTGCACCATTGGAGTGACCCATGAGTCGTGTCGCTGGTTTTAAGCCGTTGTGGACACAAGTCGTGTCGCTAGTGTAAGCCACCGTGTGGCACAAGCAAGGATATTAAGACGGTAAGGCGAGGCAACCTACCCCTTCACACTTTTTAAGCGATAAGGCGTGAGGCGATACCTTACACATCTTAAGGCGCTAAGGCAGCAAATAAAATGAGTATTTTAACAGTAGTGCAACATATATTAGCACATGAAAATTATTAACTTAAACTAGGCTTTTATTAGCTTGCATGTGATCATGATATGACACAGGCACACAACACACAACATGTAACAATGGTTCCATGAATCTTTATTTATCTTTACACATACAGATCAATCACTTTTCTACCCATCGGCTAAATAATCAACGGTCTAGATTATTCTACCCAACCCATATAAAAACCACTGCCCACCCTAACCCTAACTCCTCCCTCATTCCTTCCTCACTCCCAGCTGTCGTCTCCCTCACTCCTAGCCACCGCCACCCTCCCTCCTCCCTTGTCCCTCACTCCCAGTCGCCGCCTCCCTCACTCCCGGCCGCTGCCACCACCACCCACCGTCCCATCCGGCATGTCTCCTCTTCCCACGCTCGGCCAGGGCCACAAATTACGCTCTGCTCTCCTCCCACAACGGCCAGTCCTTCCTGGCCTCCCCTTGCGATCTCGCCTCCACCACCGTCGGTAGAGGAGAGTAGGATGGGGATGGAGTAGATCGGCGTAGCCGTGTAGGGGAGGCGGCGAAGGGAGAAGCCTCGCGAAGGGGAGGGGAGGCGGAGGCTAGAACACACCCGTGCTGTGTCGTGGGCGGCCAAATCTGGGAAGGTAGAGGGTGAACAGTAGCGTCGGTGGCTCGACGACATGGAGGTGGAGGCGGCGCGAGGACGTGAGGTAAACCTGGCCTGCCTCTTCCGCTGCCTTCTTCCCTCCTTCTTCCCGCCTAGTTGCCCGCTCTCTCTCTGGTTTAGCCGCCGCCTTAGGCACGCACGCAAGGTGGGGTGACACCTTGTCACCCCTCTACCGCCTTACTGCTTAAGCGTCGCCTAAGCGACGCCTTAATAACTTTGGGTGCAAGAGGGGGTCTAGGTGTACTGGACATAATCTCACTTAAGTGAAATCTTAATGGGTATAATCTACACTAGGAGATGCATTGTAAAAGTTTGGTGGTGATCTTCTTGATTCACATATCCAAAAAAATGTGTGAAATATAATAAGTTGAGTATATCTTGTGGGTGAAGTGTACAGTCTTTGTAAAGTATAAACTATTTGAACAACTGTATCCATGGACAAGGGTAGGCGTGGAAGCTTACTCGAGTTAGCCTCTATTTCAAAAACGTTGTGGGTGGGCTGAAAACTCGTCGGATGGATGTAATTCTGATTTTAGATTTTTCTAGGTAAATGTAACCTAGTGTTAATAATTGGGTGGATATAACCCTAGTAATACATAGATAAAGCATATAAGCACATAAGCTTCTGGACCTGCATTGAGGAGAACATAATTAATGTTAGTTATATTCAAATACTTCCGGTCACGAAATACTCTCTCCGTTCTTTTCAATACCATAGTAGGAACTTATTGTTTTGGATTTCCTAGTAGTGTTTTTTCAAACTCCTGTTAAAAGCTGCATTGTATCTATTCTATAATTCAACTCACTGAGTATTCCCAGCCACTTTGGTAATCAATAGGGGTACACACGTCACAAAACTAAAATTTTAATTAAGACCTTGTTCTCTGTGCCCTTGCCTAAAACACCATCTAAACGTGAACGGATGGAGTATTAGGTCACGTTTACTTCTCGGTATCCAACGTATGGCTTTGACCGTAAAAATGATTAAAACTATTATATATTATAAAAGTGATAAGTATAATGATATTATTTCTATGTGGTTAATCTACATAATTTTACACATATTGATGGCAAAAATTCAAAATTGAATCACATGTATCCAGCGTCGACCTGGGCCAAGTGTGTGGCAGTACACACACTTGACGCGCTCTGGTGGGAGCTCACCGACGGGCTGTGCCGCCGCGTCCTCGTCGACCTGTGGCCGGGAGCTCGGCGTGGTGCTGGAGACCACCTTCATGTCGCTCCCCGGCGACGCCAAGGTGTCGATCCTGGCGAGGCTCGCCGATGGCGTGGACCTCGCGAGGGTGGAGTGCACCTGCACCGATCTGAGGCGCCTTGTCGCCAACCGGGACGGTGAGCTCTGGAGGCCCAGGTATGGGGCGCTGCGTGACATGTTGTTACCCACCACCGCCGCCGGCCGCGACTCGCCGGACGAAGTGTCAAAAATAAGCTGGAAGGAGATGTACGTGGCAGCCAGGCGGCGGCCTATGTCTTGGACAGGAATTCTACAGTGTTCATACTGTAGGGAACTGGAGGCTCTTCTTTCTCTCCCACTGCCGCCGATAAACGTTTCCATTCTACGGTGGCACGATCCGCCGGCTTATATTTCATCCGTTCGCTTTGGATCGGACGATCGTTCCGACTTGCCGGAGCTTCCGGCGGAGACAGTTGACCCCGGCCGGAGGAGGAGAAGAGCAGTTCCAAGGGGCAAGGGCGCTGCCGGTCACGGACAGACAGCGGTGCCAAGTGGTCACAAGAAGCGCTGGCATGGTTGCGGCGGCGCGATCCACTCGCCGTCTTCTCGGTACCGATGGAAGCACCGGTGACCAGTGATGCTTCTATGTGTTCTCTGCACCAAGGAACTCCCGGCGTTGATTTGTTTGTTCACATTGCGCGTTGGAACTCCAGACTACAATTTGCAGTTGAAAAATCCAGCTAAAAATACTGTAGTGTGTGTAAATTGGTTGTTGTAAATATCCTGGTTTCTCTGTAATCTATGATTTTGTTGTTGTACTGAAAACATGTAATGCGTACTATTCATGATACGTCAATACAGATAATATAAGCACAGAGGCCTTTGTTCCTTCCGTGGTTGTGGGATCCAAATCAATTCTTCTCCTTGCTTATTCATCTTACAAGCTCCCAATGCCACCTACTATCGCACGCTGCTGGCCACCTACAGTGCTCCTCCATGCAAACTGTTGTGACCAATGTGGTCCACTCGTCGAGGGGATTCCATTTGTGTGCTTCGTCGAGACCCTCCATGTGTCCCTCACTGACGACCCAAGCTTCCTTTCTCTCTTTATGTGGCTGGCTTCTAAAAGTCAGGTGTTTGATTCGGCTTCCGATTTCTGGAAGCAAAAAGTCGAAGCTGTTTCAAACGCCCACTTACTCCCTCCATTTTATAATATAAGTTCAAGCCTATCATATGTACAGATTAAGAAGATACTAAATTTAAAAAAAGTTAATATCATTGGACTATATATCCCTATTAAATAACATATTGCAACTATTCATCCACTTTTTAGTATTAATAGAGCGGTGTATGCTGGAAATATTGTAATAGCTATACATTTTATCTCCACAATAAACTTATATTATGGAATGACACTTCCTAAGAATAGAGACTTATATTGCAGGAGAGAGAGTACATAGTAGGGAAGCAATGAAGCACTTCTCCATATTAATTAATTAGTTGCTCGATCGACGCTTTCCCGTAGGGGTTGTACATTGATGCTTCTCCTCAAGATAAGGTTCAATAGATTGTACAAACTTAGTATAAGGAGGTATCCGTGATTCCCACGAAACTATCTCAAACTCCTCATTAGGGATAGCTGTAAGTCCAGCTATTAGTTCTCCAAACTTCACCTGAGGCAGTTTCCTTCTGGGAGGATCATCGTCTCTTCGAACTCGAGGAGGCATAAGAAGAAATGGAACAGGACGTGATGAAGAAGTAAATCCGGTGATGTATATTGGATGCCCTTTCTCAAGCAGATTTCTTGGGTGCTCCCCAAACTTTGCTATGTTATGATCCAACCCCCCCTTGAACCATCGCAGCATGCGGAGAAAAAACTGAATATCATGGTTCCTTCTCAACAAATCAGCCATAGCGTTTGCAAGTGCAAGTGACCCTCCCAAAATTTTTGCCAGCTTATTTGCTATTGATGCTAACTGTGGAGAGTCTCTTGCATCTGTGCTTCCAAATACGAGCATCTTGAAAAGGTAGCTGAACTCCTCCTGTGACAAAATATTTAGGTAAACTGGTGTTGTGGTTCCCACCCTTGCAACACTCTGAAGCCTGCTTATGACTATCACTTTGCTGCCACTTCCACTCATGCGTGTTACAGATGAGTAGAACTTTACCCAATCCTCGTCATCCACATCGGAGGCAAATTCTACAATTATTAGAATCTTGTCATCACGGAATTGTGCTTGATCGATGGTACATATGCTGTCTCCATTAATGAACAAAAATGAAGAAAAGTGGCACCGAACCCGTTCGTCGTTACACACATGGCTGATCAAAGTTCTCTTACCAACTAGATAAGGGCCGATGACTGGAAGCACCATTGGAGCACAAGGGTGGCTAGGATTTTGCAATAAAATGTTGATGATGTGCTGCTTTTCAACGTGACGACCGAACATGAAATTGTCTGTGTAAAGATAAGTGTCGTAGGGCCTACGACACATGCGCTCGAATCCCCCCAAGAGTATGACGAACTCACTCATACCAGAAACTACAGCTTCTAAATTGTCAAGTGCACTTTGTAAATCATGACTTAAAACAATACCTCTTGTCGCACCAGAGATTGTACGCAAACGTTTCATAGGAGATGAAGTGGTCGATGAGGTAGAAGCACTGCAGCTCCCCTCCTCTTCTTCGACGCTCTCCGGAAGCAATCTGTACTTGGCAGTATCCAGCATATTGTATCCTTGATACATGCTCTCTGCAATCAGCTTGAGCTGCATAAGCATCTTACTGTTGGTGATGTATCGCCCATCAGCTTCCTCGACGACTGCATGAATTCGCAGTAGCAGTTGCTGCAACCTTTCTAACTTGTCATCTGCACCTGTCATGTCTTTGTACTTCTTTGTCAGAAAGGAGATGCATCGGTTAATTAGCTCACCGGCAATGGCAGATATCGCTGCCTCCATCTTGCTTGAGCTATATGTTCTTGTTTCTGTATGTATGTGTAGATAGCTAGACTGCTAGAGAGAGAGAGAGAGAGAGTATGCTCCAAAGCCTTTCTTCCAGCCTCTTCTACCTGTTCTGGTACAAGCAGTGCTATATATAGTAATTTGGCTACGAGTGAGGAAAGCAAGACAAACGTCACTGCTGATCGATACAGTATAGTTTGTTGCAAGTCTTTACAACTGCTCCTAGGACTTTACGACTGTTCACGACCGCTTATGACCGGTTATGAGAGCTTTCGATCGCTTATGACCGCCTCCTGCTGTCGCTCGACCTCTCAGTCACTACTCCGATCGCTTCGTCTTCGTGGTCGGAAACCTTTTGTTGAGGTTTCTACCTGTAGGATCGTCGATGGCAATCAGAGGGGGTGAATGATTGCAACGCCTAGCGGAAGCTTTTTCACAAAATCATAAAAAAAAACTAGAATATATATATATATTTTGGGATTACTGTAGCAACTAAAAACAAAACTAAAGACTAATTGCTCCTTGATAACAATATGAGTTAACTAGCCATGTGAAAAAACTAATCCTAGAGGACAACGATTAAAAAAAAATAAACTATGCATCAAATCAACTATAAGATAATGAGACCCCAAAGTTCATACGAGCCAAAAGAAAAACTACTTCTATTAATGAGTGGGACCCGCAATCAAATCAATTGAATGATGAACATATGGATGAAGAGAATACTGAGAGCAAGGCTAATAATACAGCCAGCAAGCGGGCTGTAAGGTTTCTTGCAGCCTTCTCCTAGCCTACCCATATAGTAGTTAGCTCTTCATCATTAATACATGGCCCACCTGTCTCTCTCACAAAGTTTCTTGGTTCTTGTGTCCAAGCCGGCTGTAAGCTTGCAGCCCGCTTATCCTCTCTCTCCTCCCTTCTCTCCTACACGTCAGCATTTAGCCAGCTTACAGCCGATTATTATACTTGCTCTGATGCTTGCTTCTCTCGTACGAAGATCAAGAAAAGTGCTGCTGCTGTTAAAAGGCTGACCCGAAGATGTTGTGCCTCGATCCACGTGCGACTCCTTGGCGTTGCTGCTGTTGCCTGCGGTCAGGCGTCACCCGAAATCGCCAAAAACAGACGTGGTGTCCCGACGCTCTGCCCACGGCCAACGCATACTTTTTCTCTGCCCAACCAGAAGCCTGCTCCCCCAAAAAGCCGTACCAATGTCTCGGTCAGCCCCAACCTTTTATTACGAGATACAATCCGTTTCTTTTACAACTCGGTTTCACCTCCTATTCTAAAACAGCAAGATATTCGAAACTAAAAACAAATATCAGCTTTTAATCCTAATAACACTCGTCCAACTGGGCCTAAATTTTTTATCTCAACTAGGCTTTTAGCCCACTAATTTTTAATGAACCCCAAACCCTTCCTAACACGGGTTTTCACACTTCCGATTTTTCAACTAATCGCACGTCGAAGCCTCCAGGACTGCACCTCCTGTATCTTCTCCACGCGCCATCCACCTTTGATCTCCATGTGCTCCAGCGTGAGCCCGACCACCTCGTGACATCCTCGACCGCCCGGACCTCAGATTTCCCCCTCCTAGTCCCGGTCTTCCTCGTCACCGACCATGACCGTCTCTACGCTCAACCTGCACATGCAAAGACCAAAGAATATTTTTTCCCGCACAAGTTCTCACCAACTTGACCGACATTAGTCCACGCACACATGCACATGCCTCAAATAACAATACTAAATAATGTTGTCAATTATTCATCATCATAAAAAACATAAACCTAACCACATGGTCTAACAATCTCCCCCTTGATGAATACATTGACAACACGTCAAGATTGCACGATGAATTAGCTTCAAATAGATATAAGCGAAGAACTGAAGCTGAAAAAGCATTTCAAGCCACAAGTCTCAAATCACTCCCCCTCAACACAAGAGAGCAAATTTCTCCAATGTCTCACAAAGCACACCAAATCTCTCCCTGTGACACCCCATTTTTGAATTAGTATTTTTTGCCTGGTTTTTGTTGAGGTTTGAAAAAGCTGAGTTTAAAAATCTTAATTAAATCCTTGCTTCTCCCAAAAGAATCATCCTTCCTTTTTATTTTCCCGGTGGGCCAACTCTCCTCCCTTTTCTTTTTCTCCCGGCCCAGCCGGCTCTCCTTTTTCCCCGGGGGCCTTTTCTCCCCCCGCCTCCTTCTGGGCTTCGCCCGGCCCAGCATCGCGCCCCCCCTCTTCTTCTTCCTCCCGAGCGCCCGCGCTCCGCCTCTCTCTCTCCGCTCCGCGCGCGCTCTCTCTCGCGGACCTCAGCGGCAGCGCCCGCCTCCGGGTTCCCCGCGCGCGCGCGCCCCGTGGCGGTCTCCCCGCGCTTCCCGGCGTCCCCGTCGGCCTAGGCCCCGGCCCCCCTCGCCGTAGACCCTCCACGCGCCGGCTCCCCACTCGCCGCCGGGACAACCCGATGGAACCGCTCCGGTCTCGTCGTCCTGGCCACGTCGCCGCTCCCCCGCTCCGGCATGGTGGTCACCGCAAGAAATTAATGGGCGGCAGTGGAGCCGAGTCCTTCCCCCGTCGCTCCAACACCGCCGCCCATGCCGGCCGTGCCGCCGTAGCCACGCTGCCACGCCGCCGTACCCAAGTGGAGGCCGCCGGACCAACTTGGCCATGCCGCGCACCCCCTCCTCCTCTGTGCGGCCGTAGGAGCGCGGTACCCCCGCCATGCCGTCCGTGCGCCCTACGTACCTAGCCCCCGTCACGCTCCTCCTCTCGCCGGGTACGCTACAGGAGTGGGAGCTCCGTCGCCCATGCCTCCTCTGTCCTTCCCTCCGCTTTTCGCCACTATAAAAACCCCCCAGTGGCCAATGGTTTTTCCCCCTCCACCCCCCGTTCTTCGCCACGAAAAACACCGTCGGCGGCCGTTCTTCGGGCCGTCGCCGCCGCCAGCTCACCCCGAAGACCCCCGGCCGGCATTACTCTCCTCCCCGACTTCCTTTCGTTCCCAGGAGTCTTTTCCCCCATTTAATTGACCTCTCTCCCCCTCTGCAGCTCGCCGGAGCCCGTCTTCCCCATCTCCGGCCATCCTTCGCCGCCGCCGATTCGAGGGACCCCCGGCCGATTCCTTGTAGCTGGAGCTTCCTCGCCACCCCGCGAAGCTGACTGAGCCACCCGTTCGGAGCTTCGTCAACTCAGCTTCCCCGGCGCCGATCGTCCACCTTCGCCGTCCGAGCTCGCCGACGCCAGCCGCCTCCCGAGCCCCACTCTCATCCCCGGTGAGTCCCAAACCGCCTCTAGAAGCTTTCCCCTCGTTTAATTGAATCTCCCGTGGCCGAACTCGCCGCCGCGGCCAACCCCCTGGCTCCGCCGCCGCTGGGCTCGCCGCCGGCGCCTCCCCGGTCCACCTCGGGCCGATTTGCCCCACCATCGGGCGCGCGCGAGGTCAGGAGATCCATTTTGGCCGTCTCCCCGAGCTCCCCTAGCCCACTCCTCGCCGCCGGCCAGCTCCGCCGCCGCTCGTTCGGGCGGAGCTTTGCTCCCGCGCGGTTAGCCCCCTCCCCCGCGTTTAACCGTGAACCGCGGTGATTAGGGAGTTAATAACCCCGCTGACAGTGGGCCCAAGTAGTTTAAAACCCCCCAGTTAGACTGACGCGTGGGCCCTCCGTTTAAATTAAAACTGTTAAACCCCGGGAAAATGGCTTGAGACACTGACAGGTGGGCCCTTGCGCAGTGCCTAGGCCCACATGTCAGTCTTTGGCCCATTTTCAGAAAAGAGGTAATTAATTAAACCGTGGACCCCACCTGTCATACTCAGATTTTCCCCATAAATATTATTCTGAAATTAAAATTTAAAAACCCGCGGGACCCACATGTCAGAGAGTGAACTCTCTCTCTCCCTTTTCATTTTTGGGATTTTCCCGGGAATGAAACTTCAAATGACTCGTTCTCTCTCATCGTAACTCCGATTTGGGCGAAACTTGTTTCTAAATTTTTCTAAAATCAAGCCCTTTCTGTTGGTTCTGGTTTGGCTTGTTTTTGAGCTCATTGGCTTGTTATTTTATGCTTATTTGTGCTCTATGTCTGTTTCCTGCTTTGTCGGTCTGCTTCGTTCGAGTAGAATTTGAAGGCACGCCAGAGCAGCAAGGTGACCTACCTCAAGATCAGCAAGACCCTCTACTTTTAGACCCAGGCGAGTCAATATTCTTGATCATCCTGCTCCTATGTTTTCTTGCAAATTATCTTGGTTTAAAAATAGTCAAACTGCATGCGTTATTTCACGTATAAAGTATGTGAACTGTAAGGTAGTTACCCCCACTCGAAGATCTAAAAATGTATATAGCCATACCCTCCTTGAATTTTGATAGACCATATACCTTGTCGCCGTAGGTATTCATTACTATCCTAAATAGGTATATGTCTAAATTAAATGCCATGCGAGTTCTGTCCAGTCTAGGGCATTACCTGCCCTAATCATAGTTTTCCAAAAACTTGAACACTAGTTTTGGGCTAGTCACGGGAGGTACGTGGCTGGATATTTTGTGGCAATCTATTTTAGACTTCTCGAAACCCTCAAAACTTGCTATACCTGTTTGGGCGGACGGTAAGAGTGGTGGGTGTGGAAGTAGCACATTGGCTTGTGGTTTGAACCGCCCGAACACACTAAGGACTTAATCCTGTGATGGCATCTCCGTGTACAACAGTACGACCACCAGTCTGCAAATTGCAACTTAGCTAAGTAATTCTATCGAACCCCCGAAACTCATCTCACCGGTAGTGGAAAGAAGTGCTGTAAGGGCAAAGGAGGGCCTAAAGGGACACCGAGAGGAGGGTGACGTCTCCAGCCGTGCTAGCGTTATGGAGAGTGGAGTCCGAAGGCGCTAGTTCCCGTGGAGACATCCCGTGCAAAGTATGGGACCCACCGCCGGTGGGAGCAGCCCATAAGGTGGGATGACGAAAGGGGCTAGGTAGTTCAAAAGGCTATTGTGGTGACCTACTCAACTGCACGACTACGGAATCGTGCGGGGCAACGAGCGGGTTGTCTCTGGTGGGTAAAGTGTACGATCTCTGCAGAGAATAAACTATTCGAATAGCCGCGCCCACGGTCAGGGGCAGACATGGAAACTTCCTTGAGTTAGTTCTATTTCAAAAATTCTTGTGGGCGGGAAAGAAAAGCAAATTGGAGGGAAGTACTCCAACCTTTGAGTTTTCCCTGGAGGGAAGTACTCCAGTGGTGATATAGTCTAGTAACTCCAAAATTCTTAGCATCGGTGGATGTAGCTGATACCACTAAATACATATTACATCATTCAACTCTTGAAAACATGTTTGGTTAAAATGCTAAGTCATAGGGTTTGTACTTATATTATTTACAACTGTCGCTCTTCGCAAATAAATAAACCTGAGCCCTCTTTGTCAAGCTTTGCATATAATTACATGCATTTCTGTGAATGTTGGCTCATGAGCACGGTTGTGTGTGCTCACCTCGCTCTTCCCCCTTTTCCCCGAGTTGGCAAATCAAGACCAATATGAGTACTACCGAGATCGGGAGGCGAAGGAAATGAAGATGGTGGTAGTTAGGCTAGAATCTATTCTCTCCTTACAGTCTGGCCGACCAATCTAATTGGAAGGTGTCCTTAACGTTAACGGGTTCCTGGATGATATTAAGCACACCTAGGTTATCCCGCCGCTTGCACGTGGGAGATGACCCTCCCTTTGCTTCCGCCAATAATGCAATGGTACATCGAACTTATGTGGCACCGAAAGCCCTTTTGTAATACTTGTCTTTATATGGGACCATGTACCACAGTATTGTAATAATATGACATGTATCGTGTATGAAATGAATCAGCAATGTATCTGTGAGCACTATCTACTGATCCAGGGAATAGTGCAGTGAAATCACAGGGATTCTGGGTTGGTTCAAACCTGGGGTCCGACAGGGCTGGTATCAGAGCATACGACTGTAGAAACCTAGTTAAGATGGTCGTGCCTTAAGGATGGTGTCTAATTTCGAAAACTAGCAAAGACTTTGATGAAATATAGTTTACTACTTCTTACTCTTACTTTTCCTAGACTTTACTCTTCTGCACTCTCTCTTCCTTTACCTGGTCTGACCTTTTGTTTTCTCTAAAAATGTAGATGGCCGGATCCTCCTCAGCCGCTCCCTGGGACTACCTTACTCACGCAGAGACCGAGACTGACCACGTCGAGTTGCTTCGCCTGTTGCTGCAGTTCCTCAAGTACGACCAAAGACCCTATCTTCCGGGGCGACGGATCCGGACCGAGACCGGAGGCGTGGATCATGGAGGGTTTGTCTCGCCCGACCAGAGGAGTTGAGCTGTTGTCGTCACCACCGCCACCCGGGCCGTCGCGCGCCGCGCCGTGCGGGGCCGCCGCTCACCGCTGCACCGGCCGATGCAGCTACACGGGCCCGAGCTCGTGCCGTCCCCTTTCTGCTACTTTCCGACCTTCTACGCGGGCGGACCTCTCCCCGAGGAGTTGGACGCACGATGGGCGACCCGGCCGACTCACGGTACACGTTGACCAGCGATGGTCAACACCTACTGCCGGGCGCTCAAGGAGATCGGACGGCTGAGGACACTCCTGACAGCCAGCTACGAGCACACGAGCGAAGCCGCCTCCAGTTGACCGGACGGGACACCGCCGCCTTATGCGGCGAGGCGGGTCGCTGCAGAGACTGAGCTCGCGCTTCTTCGGGCTTAGGCCGCCTACACGCCAGCTTCTCCGACCTACACTCCAGCTTCCCCGACCTACACGCCGGCCTCACCGGAGAGGGTTCCAGCCCATCGCCTCCGCGGTGGCAGCAGCGGTGCGGCACCACTTCGGCGCTACTGCGGCGGCGCCGTCGGACACCGGCGCTTCCGGCGCCTACACCTGCATGGGCTTCCACTAGCCTTACTCTGCCTCTGCCCGCCCCTACGGTCAGAGGTGCAGCACCGGCATGCCGGTGTGGACTTCGTACTAGGCTCACTGCTCGTAAGCGCGCGCCACCTCCGGGCTTCACCGCAGCAGACGCCAGAGGTTCCAGCGGCCGTCGTCTTCTCCTCTCGCCGAGCAGCGACGACTCGCGCACTGCCTCGAGCTCACCGACCCGCAGCCGCAGCCGTAGCCGCTCCATCTCTCCGATCGACATCGCGTAGTGGCAGTATCAGCAGTAGTAGTAGGATAGCTTTTGGCCGTGCTTGCTAGCAGTATTTTGGGTACCGCAAGCACTTTATCGCCCGCTTTGTACCTCCCCTGTAGTAGACGTTGTGTAGAGGTGTGAATATGACTCAGTGAAGCTTGTAGGCCCCACTGTTGAGTCATACAACCCCTCTCTCTTGTAATGGACTAATGCAAGCTTTATGTTTTATTGTTTTACTTGGCTGTCTTGTTTGGTTCTT
Organism: Dendrocalamus sinicus; assembly: GCA_036346575.1. Taxonomy (NCBI): domain Eukaryota; kingdom Viridiplantae; phylum Streptophyta; class Magnoliopsida; order Poales; family Poaceae; genus Dendrocalamus; species Dendrocalamus sinicus. Next base: position 3,435,944 of record CM070669.1, read on the forward strand.
CTGTGTGTGGATTAGAGGGCTAGTGACCCCTCATATATGCCCTTACCCTCCTCTTCTTTCCAAGTTTTAACATCTTATGTGTTTCAGATGGCACCCAGGGCAAGAAGAGCACCCACTCGCGGTAGGGGACGAGGACGAGGACGAGGCGCGCAGTGCAGAGCCAAGGCGCGATCTTCCACCTCCACCCCCAGCACCTCCCACCATGGAGCAGTTGATGGCCCAACAGACTCAAATTCTTCATGCCATGCTAGTTAGTCGTGATCGGTCACCAACAGAGCTCTAAGTTAGCAGACTTCCTAAGGACAAGACCCCTAACATTCTCTTCAGCTAGCGAGCCGCTGGAAGCTGAAGATTGGTTACGAGATACAGAAAAGAAGCTTCGTCTAGCACGCTGTGCAGAAGAAGATAAAGTGGATTTTGCTACCCATCAGTTTAAGGGTGCAGCCGCAGCCTGGTGGGAGAACTTTCTGGCAGTCCGTGGGGAAGAGACGTCTTATGATGAGCCAGATGAAGAAGAGGTAGAGCCAGAAGATGGTGGAGCTACTTCAGCAGCTACTGTTCAACAGGGGGACCAGCAGGATCCTGAGGAAGAAGAAACCAGCGAAGGAGAGGAAGCCGAGTCTGCCGGAGCTGCCATTTCATGGTCCGAGTTCCAAGATGTCTTCCGTAAAAACTTCATACCCTCAGGGATAATGAGGATGAAGAGGAACGAGTTTCGGGCACTGAAGCAAGGGAGCATGTCAGTGAATGACTACCTCACCAAGTTCAATCGCTTAGCTCGTTATGCCCCAATGACATAGCCACGAAGAAGAGAAAATTGATCGCTTTCTTGAAGGGATGCAAGAGGAAATGAGAGCACAGTTGATCTTGCTTGACCACCCTACCTTTCACCACCTGGTCAATAAAGCCCTTATCTATGAGAATGAAAGGAAGCTCCTAGAAGCCAGCCGTAAAAGGAAGTGGGTATCACAGAGGCCTCAAGGTGGTTTCCAACCAAGGCCAATGTATCAAGGTAATACCTCTTTCCGGCAGGGAGCGACTTCAGCACCTAAGGTTACAGCTCCAGCTCAGCACTCCAGTGGGAATGTTGTTCGTGTGCCTCGTTTTTCGGGACAGTCCCCCTCTCCCAACCCAGCTGCACATCTGCATTGTTTTAACTGTGGAGCAAAAGGGCACTTTGCCAATAAATGCCCCGATCGTCAGGGCACCCCAGCCAAGTTTAATATGGGAGCCGCCCCATCAAGAGGACAGTCATCAGCAGCAAGCAAGAGTTTCCAGGCCCCTCAAGCCTCACGGGTTTCCTCCACACCAAACCAGGGCCGTGTGAACCACATTACTGCAGAGGAGGCCCAAGATGCCTCTGGAGTACTTATGGGTACGTTCTCTGTTCAGTCTATTCCTGCACAAGTTTTGTTTGATTCTGGGGCTTCGCATTCTTTCATCTCGGGAAATTTTGTGGCAAGGGTTAAGTTACCAACCTTCAGACTCAAAAGACCCGTGGTGTTGAGCTCACCAGGAGGACCTTTGACCAGCACCCTAGTAAGCCCCAAGGTAGAGGTCACCCTGGGAAATTTTAATTTCCTGGCAGATTTGTTAGTCCTCAAACCCCAAACCTTGGATGTCATCCTAGGGATGGATTGGTTGGCCAAAAATCAGGGGTTAATAGATTGTGCCAACAGAAAGGTCATACTCACTAAGCATCCCGGCTTAGTAATAGAAGTTAAAGTGGGTCGCCCATCACTAAAGACAGCAGTCCATCACCTTCAGGAAACACCTTTGGAAGGGATGCCTATAGTTCGGGAGTACCCCGAAGTCTTTCCAGAAGAAGCGCACAGTATGCCACCCGATCGGGATATTGAATTTGTCATCAACCTAAAGCCGAGCCTTTGCCCAATAGCCAAGAGGCCCTACAGGGATGGCAGTAGATGAATTGGAGGAATTGAAAACCCAAATTGAGGATCTTCAGGAAAAGGGTTTTATCCGGCCTAGCTCATCCCCCTGGGGCTCGCCAGTACTCTTTGTCAGGAAGAAAGATGGCACTGCCCGATTGTGTGTAGACTACCGAACCTTGAACGAGGTGACCATTAAAAATAAATACCCCTGCCCAGGATTGATGACCTATTTGATCAACTGGCAGGAGCCACAGTCTTTTCCAAGATAGACCTGAGGTCAGGGTACCACCAGCTTAAAATCAGGGCAGAGGACATTCCGAAGACAGCCTTCACCACTCGATATGGGCTGTTTGAATACACAGTCATGTCCTTTGGGTTAACAAATGCTCCGGCTTACTTCATGAACCTGATGAACAAAGTGTTCATGAAATACCTGGATAAATTTGTGGTAGTATTCATAGACGACATTTTGATCTATTCTAAGACCACTGAAGAACATGCGGAACACCTGCGGTTAGTCCTAGAGACACTCAGGGAGCATCAGCTGTATGCCAAGTACAGCAAATGTGACTTTTGGTTACAAGAGATCAGTTTTCTAGGACATATCCTATCCTCTTCAGGAGTGGCAGTTGATCCCTCTAAGGTAGAAGCGGTGTTGAAATGGAAACAACCAACTTCTGTGACTGAAGTACGTAGTTTCCTTGGCCTAGCCGGGTATTACAGACGCTTTATAGAGGGATTCTCCAAGATATCGAAGCCCATGACCCACCTCCTCAAGAAAGAGAAGAAGTATGAATGGACCGAAAGCTGTGAGAAGAGTTTTCAGGAACTGAAGAAAAGATTGACCACAGCTCCTGTGCTGGTATTGCCAAACATCCACAAGGACTTCGAGGTATATTGTGATGCCTCACGCCAAGGCCTTGGATGTGTGCTTATGCAAGAAGGAAAAGTCGTAGCATATGCATCTAGGCAACTCCGTCCCCATGAGGATAATTACCCAACCCATGACCTAGAGCTAGCATCAGTGGTGCATGCCCTAAAAATTTGGCGTCACTACCTGATTGGAAATCATTGTGATATATATACTGACCACAAAAGCCTCAAGTATATTTTCACACAGACAGATCTTAACCTTAGACAAAGGAGATGGTTGGAGCTAATTAAAGATTACGACCTGGAGGTTCACTATCATCCTGGCAAAGCTAATGTAGTGGCTGATGCCCTGAGCCACAGACCTCACTGTAATGCGGTTATAGAGCGAGAAATTAATTGCGAGCTTCTTAGGGAAATGGAGGCCCTCAACTTGGGTATGGTAGAGCATGGGACCATAGCTACAATGGTAGTACATCCAACTCTTGAAGAGCTTATTAAAGCAGCCCAAAAAGGACACCTTGGAGTCCAAAAATTCAAACACCTTATGGCTAAAGGAAAGGCCCCTAAAATGATAGAGGATCAGCAGGGAGTATTATGGTATGAGAAACGTCTCTTTGTTCCCCCTCAGAAGGATCTCAAGGTTCTAATACTGAAAGAGGCGCATAGCTCAGCCTATACCATTCACCCAGGCAGTACCAAAATGTATCAAGACATCAAACCACTATATTGGTGGCCCCGCATGAAGCGAGACATCGCAGAATATGTGGCTTGTTGTGATACATGTCAACGGGTGAAAGCTGAACACCAAAAGCCCGCTGGACTGTTACAACCATTGCAAGTTCCAGAATGGAAATGGGAAGAGGTCGGGATGGATTTTATAACTGGCTTACCTCGTACCAAGTCAGGGTACGACTCCATATGGGTCATAGTGGATAGGTTAACCAAAGTGGCCCACTTCATTCCCATCAGAACCACCTACAAAGGAGTTAAATTGGCAGAACTGTACATGAACCACATCGTATGTTTGCACGGGGTGCCCAAGAGGATAGTCTTAGATCGAGGTTCCCAGTTCACCTCTCATTTCTGGGCTAGCCTGCATGAAGCACTAGGGACTCATCTTGCATTCAGTACTGCATTCCACCCTCAGACAGATGGGCAGACGGAAAGGACAAATCAAATCCTAGAGGACATGCTTCGGGCTTGTGCCCTTGAATATACTTCGGATTGGGAAAGGTGCTTACCGTACGCGGAATTCTCCTACAATAATAGCTACCAATCTAGCCTTAAGATGTCACCATTTGAGGCTCTATATGGTAGGAGGTGTAGAACCCCATTACACTGGTCAGAGTTAGGAGAAGGAGGCGTGTTTGGGCCCGAGATCCTTAAGCAAGCAGAGGAAAAAGTCAGGCTAATTCGGGATCGCCTTCAAGCAGCCCAATCCCGGCAAAAGAGCTATGCAGACAATCGTCGTAGGGATCTATCCTTCAAAGTGGGAGATCATGTTTATCTCAAAGTATCCCCCCTCAGAGGAGTTCGAAGATTCAAGGTGAAGGGCAAGCTTGCACCTAGATTCATCGGTCCTTTTCCAATCATTGAAAGGTGTGGAGAAGTCGCCTACCGATTGGAGTTACCTAAGAGTCTATCGGAAGTGCATAACGTGTTTCACGTCTCTCAACTCAAGAAGTGCCTCAGAGTTCCTGAAGAGCAGACATCAGTTAAGTCAGTTAATCTGCGGGAGGATTTGACTTATTCAGAGCACCCAGTCCGGATTCTTGATACCATGGAAAAGCGGACCAGGCGCCAAACCATTCGACTTTGCAAGGTCCAATGGAGCAACCATTCCAAGCGGGAAGCAACTTGGGAGCGTGAGGAGCAGCTCAGAGCCGACTACCCCTTCCTGTTCCCAGGTTAGTCCGAATCTCGGGGTCGAGCTTCCGTTTAAGGGGGGTGGGGTCTGTGACACCCCATTTTTGAATTAGTATTTTTTGCCTGGTTTTTGTTGAGGTTTGAAAAGCTGAGTTTAAAAATCTTAATTAAATCCTTGCTTCTCCCAAAAGAATCATCCTTCCTTTTTATTTTCCCGGGTGGGCCAACTCTCCTCCCTTTTCTTTTCTCCGCCCACCGCTCTCCTTTTTCCCGGGCCTTTTCTCCCCGCCTCCTTCAGGCTTCGCCGCCCAAAGATCGCGCCCCCTCTTCTTCTTCCTCCCAAGCGCCCGCGCTCCGCCTCTCTCTCTCCGCTCCGCGCGCTCTCGCGGACCCGATGCGCGCCCGCCTCGGGTTCCCAGCGCGCCCGTGGCGGTCTCCCCGCGCTTCCCGGCGTCCCCGTCGGCCTAGGCCCCGGGCCCCCCTCGCTGTAGACCCTCCACGCGCCGGCTCCCCACTCGCCGCCGGGACAACCCGATGGAACCGCTCCGGTCTCGTCGTCCTGGCCACGTCGCCGCTCCCCCGCTCCGGCATGGTGGTCACCGCAAGAAATTAATGGGCGGCAGTGGAGCCGAGTCCTTCCCCCGTCGCTCCAACACCGCCGCCCATGCCGGCCGTGCCGCCGTAGCCACGCTGCCACGCCGCCGTACCCAAGTGGAGGCCGCCGGACCAACTTGGCCATGCGCGCACCCCCTCCTCCTGCATGCGGCCGTAGGGAGCGCGTACCCCGCCATGCCGTCCGTGCGCCCTACGTACCTAGCCCCCGTCACGCTCCTCCTCTCGCCGGGTACGCTACAGGAGCGGGAGCTCCGTCGCCCATGCCCCCTCTGTCCTTCCCTCCGCTTTTCGCCACTATAAAAACCCCCCAGTGGCCAATGGTTTTTCCCCTCCACCCCCCGTTCTTCGCCACGAAAAACACCGCCGGCGGCCGTTCTTCGGGCCGTCGCCGCCGCCAGCTCACCCCGAAGACCCCCGGCCGGCATTACTCTCCTCCCCGACTTCCTTTCGTTCCCAGGAGTCTTTTCCCCCATTTAATCGACCTCTCTCCCCCTCTGCAGCTCGCCGGAGCCCGTCTTCCCCATCTCCGGCCATCCTTCGCCGCCGTCGATTCGAGGGACCCCCGGCCGATTCCTTGTAGCTGGAGCTTCCTCGCCACCCCGCTGGCCGATCGAGCCACCGTTCGAGCCGTCAACTCAGCTTCCCCGGCGCCGATCGTCCACCTTCGCCGTCCGAGCTCGCCGACGCCAGCCGCCTCCATCGCCTCCCGAGCCCCACTCTCATCCCCGGTGAGTCCCAAACCGCCTCTAGAAGCTTTCCCCTCGTTTAATTGAATCTCCCGTGGCCGAACTCGCCGCCGCGGCCAACCCCAGCTCCGCCTGCCAGGCTCGCCGCCGCTCTCCCGATCCACCTCGGGCCGATTCGCCCCACCATCGGGCGCGCGCGAGGTCAGGAGATCCATTTTGGCCGTCTCCCCGAGCTCCCCTAGCCCACTCCTCGCCGCCGGCCGGCTCCGCCGCCGCTCGGTCGGGCGGAGTTTGCTCCCGCGCGGTTAGCCCCCTCCCCCGCGTTTAACCGTTAACCGCGGTGATTAGGGAGTTAATAACCCCGCTGACAGTGGGCCCAAGTAGTTTAAAACCCCCCAGTTAGACTGACGCGTGGGCCCTCTGTTTAAATTAAAACTGTTAAACCCCGGGAAAATGGCTTGAGACACTGACAGGTCGGCCCTTGCGCAGTGCCTAGGCCCACATGTTAGTCTCTGGCCCATTTTCAAAAAAGAGGTAATTAATTAAACCGTGGACCCCACCTGTCATACTCAGAGTTTTCCCCATAAATATTATTCTGAAATTAAAATTTAAAAACCCGCGGGACCCACATGTCAGAGAGTGAACTCTCTCTCTCCCTTTTCATTTTTGGGATTTTCCCGGGAATGAAACTTCAAATGACTCGTTCTCTCTCATCGTAACTCCGATTTGGGCGAAACTTGTTTCTAAATTTTTCTAAAATCAAGCCCTTTCTGTTGGTTCTGGTTTGGCTTGTTTTTGAGCTCATTGGCTTGTTATTTTATGCTTATTTGTGCTCTATGTCTGTTTCCTGCTTTGTCGGTCTGCTTCGTTCGAGTAGAATTTGAAGGCACGCCAGAGCAGCAAGGTGACCTACCTCAAGATCAGCAAGACCCTCTACTTTTAGACCCAGGCGAGTCAATATTCTTGATCATCCTGCTCCTATGTTTTCTTGCAAATTATCTTGGTTTAAAAATAGTCAAACTGCATGCGTTATTTCACGTATAAAGTATGTGAACTGTAAGGTAGTTACCCCCACTCGAAGATCTAAAAATGTATATAGCCATACCCTCCTTGAATTTTGATAGACCATATACCTTGTCGCCGTAGGTATTACTGTTACTATCCTAAATAGGTATATGTCTAAATTAAATGCCATGCGAGTTCTGTCCAGTCTAGGGCATTACCTGCCCTAATCATAGTTTTCCAAAAACTTGAACACTAGTTTTGGGCTAGTCACGGGAGGTACGTGGCTGGATATTTTGTGGCAATCTATTTTAGACTTTTCGAAACCCTCAAAACTTGCTATACCTGTTTGGGCGGACGGTAAGAGTGGTGGGTGTGGAAGTAGCACATTGGCTTGTGGTTTGAACCGCCCGAACACACTAAGGACTTAATCCTGTGATGGCATCTCCGTGTACAACAAGATCGACCACCATCTGCAAATTGCAACTTAGCTAAGTAATTCTATCGAACCCCCGAAACTCATCTCACCGGTAGTGGAAAGAAGTGCTGTAAGGGCAAAGGAGGGCCTAAAGGGACACCGAGAGGAGGGTGACGTCTCCAGCCGTGCTAGCGTTGTGGAGAGTGGAGTCCGAAGGCACTAGTTCCCGTGGAGACATCCCGTGCAAAGTATGGGACCCACCGCCGGTGGGAGCAGCCCATAAGGTGGGATGACGAAAGGGGCTAGGTAGTTCAAAAGGCTATTGTGGTGACCTACTCAACTGCACGACTACGGAATCGTGCGGGGCAACGAGCGGGTTGTCTCTGGTGGGTAAAGTGTACGATCTCTGCAGAGAATAAACTATTCGAATAGCCGCGCCCACGGTCAGGGGCAGACATGGAAACTTCCTTGAGTTAGTTCTATTTCAAAAATTCTTGTGGGCGGGAAAGAAAAGCAAATTGGAGGGAAGTACTCCAACCTTTGAGTTTTTCCTGGAGGGAAGTACTCCAGTAGTGATATAGTCTAGTAACTCCAAAATTCTTAGCATCGGTGGATGTAGCTGATACCACTAAATACATATTACATCATTCAACTCTTGAAAACATGTTTTGTTAAAATGCTAAGTCATAGGGTTTGTACTTATATTATTTACAACTGTCACTCTTCGCAAATAAATAAACCTGAGCCCTCTTTGTCAAGCTTTGCATATAATTACATGCATTTCTGTGAATGTTGGCTCACGGAGCACGGTTGTGTGTGCTCACCTCGCTCTTCCCCCCTTTTCCCCAGAGTTGGCAAATCAAGACCAATATGAGTACTACCAGGATCAGGAGGGCGAAGGAAATGAAGATGGTGGTAGTTAGGCTAGAATCTATTCTCTCATTCTGATCGCCGACCAATCTAATTGGAAGGTGTCATGCGTTAACCAGGTCCCTGGATGATATTAAGCACACCTAGGTTATCCGATCGCTTGCTGTGGGAGATGACCCTCCCTTTGCTTCCGCCAATAATGCAATGGTACATCAACTTATGTGGCACAAAAGCCCCTTTTGTAATACTTGTCCTTATATGGGACTGTGTACCTGGTATTGTAATAATATGACATGTATCATGTATGAAATGAATCAGCAATGTATCCGTGAGCACTATCTACGATCCAGGGAATAGTGCGGTGAAATCACAGGATTCTGGTTGGTTCAAACACGGGTCCGGCAGTGTGGTATCGAGCATCGATCAGAAACCTAGTTAAGATGGTCGTGCCTTAAGGATGGTGTCTAATTTCGAAAACTAGCAAAGACTTTGATGAAATATAGTTTACTACTTCTTACTCTTACTTTTCCTAGACTTTACTCTTCTGCACTCTCTCTTCCTTTACCTGGTCTGACCTTTTGTTTTCTCTAAAAATGTAGATGGCCGGATCCTCCTCAGCCGCTCCCTGGGACTACCTTACTCACGCAGAGACCGAGACTGACCACGTCGAGTTGCTTCGCCTGTTGCTGCAGTTCCTCAAGTACGACCAGCACCCTATCTTCCGGGGGCGACGGATCCAGACCCGAGACCAGGAGGCGTGGATCATGGAGGGGTTTGTCTACGCCCGACCAGGAGGAGTTGAGCCTGTTGTCGTCACCACCGGCCACCCCAGGGGCCGTCGCGCCGACGCCGTGCGGGGCCGCCGCTCCGCCTTGTCGGCCGATGCATGCGGCTACACGGCCCGAGCTCGTGCCGTCCCCTTCTCGCTACTTTCCGACCTTCTACGCGGCGGACCTCTCCCGAGGAGTTGGGCGCACGATGGGCGACCCCGGCCGACTCACGGTGCACGTTGACCAGGCGATGGTCAACACCTCTGCCGGCGCTCGGAGATCGGGCGGCCGAGACACCATCGACGGCCAGCTACGAGCACACGAGCGAGCCGCCTCCGATTGGCCGGACGGGACACCGCCCTCGCCTTGTCTGAGCGAGAGCGGGTCGCTGCAGAGACTGAGCTCGCGCTTCTTCAGGCTCAGGCCGCCTACACGCCAGCTTCTCCGACCTACACTCCAGCTTCCCCGACCTACACGCCGGCCTCACCGGAGAGGGTTCCAGCCCATCGCCTCCGCGATGGCGGCAGCGCTGCAGCACCACTTCGGCGCTACTGTGGCGGCGGCCGTCGGCACCGACGCCTTCCGGCGCCTACACCTACACGGGCTTCCACTAGCCTTACTCTGCCTCTGCCCGCCCCTACTGTCAGAGGTGCAGCACCGGCATGCCGGTGTGGACTTCGTACTAGGCTCACTGCTCGTAAGAGCGCGCGCCCACCTCCGGGCTTCACCGCAGCAGACGCCAGAGGTTCCAGCAGCGGCCGTCGTCTTCTCCTCTCGCCGAGCAGCGACGACTCGCGCACTGCCTCGAGCTCATCGACCCGCAGCCGCAGCCGTAGCCGCTCCATCTCTCCAATCGACATCGCGTAGTGGCTGTATCAGCAGGAGTAGTAGGATAGCTTTTGGCCGTGCTTGCTAGCAGTATTTTGGGTACCGCAAGCACTTTATCAGTTCCGCTTTTGTACCTCCCCCCCTGTAGTAGACGTTGTGTAGAGGTGTGAATATGACTCAGTGAAGCTTGTAGGCCCCACTGTTGAGTCATACAACCCCTCTCTCTTGTAATGGACTAATGCAAGCTTTATGTTTTATTGTTTTACTTGGCTGTCTTGTTTGGTTCTTCTGTGTGTGGATTAGAGGGCTAGTGACCCCTCATATATGCCCTTCCCCTCCTCTTCTTTCCAAGTTTTAACATCTTATGTGTTTCAGATGGCACCCAGGGCAAGAAGAGCAGCCACTCGCGGTAGGGGACGAGGACGAGGACGAGGCCGCGGTACAGGCCAAGGCCGCAGTCTTCCACCTCCACCCCCAGCACCTCCCACCATGGAGCAGTTGATGGCCCAACAGACTCAAATTCTTCATGCCATGCTAGCTAGTCAGCAGTCAGGGTCAGCCAACAGGAGCTCTAAGTTAGCAGACTTCCTAAGGACAAGACCCCTAACATTCTCTTTAGCTAGCGAGCCGCTGGAAGCTGAAGATTGGTTACGAGATACAGAAAAGAAGCTTCGTCTAGCACGCTGTGCAGAAGAAGATAAAGTGGATTTTGCTACCCATCAGTTTAAGGGTGCAGCCGCAGCCTGGTGGGAGAACTTTCTGGCAGTCCGTGGGGAAGAGACGTCTTATGATGAGCCAGATGAAGAAGAGGTAGAGCCAGAAGATGGTGGAGCTACTTCAGCGGCTACTATTGCCTTTTGCTTCCGCCAATAATGCAATGGTACATTGAACTTATGTGGCCTGAAAGCCCCTTTTGTAATACTTGTCCTTATATGGGACCTGTGTACCCTGGTATTGTAATAATATGACATGTATCGTGTATGAAATGAATCAGCAATGTATCTGTGAGCACTATCTACTGATCCAGGGAATAGTGCAGTGAAATCACAGGGATTCTGGGTTGGTTCAAACCTGGGGTCCGACACTCCCCCTTTGGCAATGTAATCATCAAGAAATTTCAAAGAAGAACTCTTCTAAAAAGAAGCAATGAGAATAAAAATCTAGAAGCTTTGTAAATTATCCAAGTCACTTTGAATTGATTTAGTAATTTAACCAAGCCATATTTTTGAGTAGAGCTATCTAGATCATATAAAGTCATATATCATATAGCAATATCAAAACAACGTTTTCAATATGATTAGGCGATTTATATCAATGACAGGCATCTCAACAATGACTATACCAATTATAAAGAGCACAATGAGATATCACAACAAAAAGTTAAAGCCTAAAAGTGAAGCAAATTTTAACTCTAGACGGGCTAGCAGTCTCATGTAACAACTTATTGCTCCACACTCAATTCTTAGGCATGTGGCATGCTTGTAGCATACTTCTTTTCATAATGACATATTTGTTTTGTGATGGTGGCATGCTTGAAGCATATTTCTTTTCATTTTGCGCACTTTTGTGCATTGTTTTTCACCATGGCATGCTTGAAGCATACATCTTTTCAAATTTTCCTTGACATACTCTTTTTTTAATAACATGCCAAATTGAGTGATCATAAAAATTGGAACATGAAACATGCGAGCCTCATAGCCAAGAGTTAAAATAAGACTCACAATCAAGCTAATCCTTTTCAATGGACATCGCAAAGTAATAAATATAATTAATCTAGTCAAAGTATTCCGCCATGCCATACTTTTAATTCAAATGTAACAAATTAATTATAACTAGTCATGATCAAAGCTACACAGCATATGAATAAACATGATAGAGATAGCTCCACAACTCATTTAAATTTGATGGCTTGGACTTGTTAATTTAATTGACAAGTATAATAAACAAAGCTTTCTAAATTTTTAAACATCAAGCTCCCCCTCAGAATAATCCCATAGGATGCAACACGCCCAACTCACTTCGCAAAAGAGCAAAATAAGAGGAATCAAGTGGTTTTGAAAGAATATCATCAACATGAGAATCCAACTCAATAGGGTGTAAGACTACATCACCTTTTCCACATGGTCTCTCAAAAAGTGAAATCTCTTGCAAGTCATCAAATGAGTGAAGAACCATCAAGTGTTCCAATCAAACGATGATGAAAAAAACCGGAACCCAATCAAGCTCATATTCTCCATTCTCATCAGTTGTTCTTACATCACAGGAAATATCGGTCTCACAGCATTGGGGTTAGTGAAATAAGATTTAGGAATCCAATACTGAGACACACGATGAATAGGAGCAACAAAGGTAGAACCAAAATCACGTGCATGTGAATGATCAGAATGCCAAAAAGAGCGTGAATTATTTGAATTAAATCCCAATCTAGCATGCGAAGTAGATTTAAAGTCATCATAAAAGTTCTCTAAAAACATAGCTTTCGCATTTGATCTAGGAACAAAATACAATGCACATTTTTGTCTTAAAGCATTCAACCTTGCCTTCCTTTCTTTCTTAGCCCGCCTAAAACAAAATTCATACAAGTGTCCATCTCTTCAACAGTAGGTGCAATGAAATTTAACATAACCAGAATTCTTTTGAGATGATGTGCTAGCACCTACATTATTATTCGTTAAACTTTGCACAAAGCCAGCAGATTTAAACACAGCTTGTTTTGCTTCAGATTTTACTTCAATTTTTCCAGGTTCAAGAACCTTAACAACCTTAGGAGGATTATTCTTGGCATGCTCAACAAAATTAAATCCTAGACCACGATTTTTCACACTTGTTTTTGACTTGTCTAGAATCATATTCAGATTTTTCTTGCCAAAAGAGAATCTCTCTAAAGTGTCCTTAAGGTACTCATTTTCCTTAGCCAAACTGGAACAAGTAGTGCATTTAACAGGTTCATTCACAAAATTCTTGGAAGCACTAGATTGAGCCAATTTTTCCTTTTCAGCAAAATCATTTAATTGTCTAGTCAAAGCATCAATTTCAATATTTAACTTAGGACAATTTGAGCAAGACATGTTCTCATGATAAAGCATTTGTTGAATAGATTCCTGAGATGCATTAAGTCTAGCTTTTAGCAATTCACAATTAGAGCAAGTTTTAGATTGAGCATTTGAAATACTTGACTCTAAACATGTAGAAGAACTAGATTTGAGCTTTTCAATTTCATCATTAGCAAATTTTAATTTATCATTACAAGAATCATGTATCAATTTTAATTCATCAAATTTATCAGTTACATCTCTAAGTTGAACCAGATTTGATGCACTAATAGATCTAATAGCCTCCAACTCAGAATGTAAAACTTGGCAAGACTCACATGATTCATCATCAGGAATTAAAGCTCTAAGTCTATTAATTTCAGAATTTAGGCTTTCAACAACACAATTATTTTCTTTTAATTTCTGTTTTGTCTTTTTTAATTCAATAGCAAGTTTAATCAAACCATCTTCAAGCTCATCATATGATGGTCTTACCTCATCGAGATCGCTGTCGTCGTTATCATTGTTGTTGCTTGTCATGAAGCACATGCCCGTGAAGTCATCATTGTTCTTCTTCTTTTTACCTTTAGCATCATCGTCGTCGTGGTCGTCATCGTCGCAACTCTCATATTCAATATCGCTCAAATCAAGATGTTCAATAGCCGATATGATCTTTTCAGCAAACTTGCGACGGAAATTGCCACTCTTGGTGTTGTTGTTCTTGGATGGCCGGCGACGATAATTCTTGTCTTCCTTAATCACCTTCTCCTTGAGTTTGGGACAATCCATCTTAATGTGGCCTGGCTCACCACACTCAAAGCATCTGATCGGACCTGACACGCCACCTCGCTTCCTCATCCTCACATTGTTGAGTGCCTTGTATGCTCGTGAGGAGATCAATACCAAGTCTTCTTGAGAAGTTGTTGAACTGCTCCTCGAAAAGAAGACAAGGCGGACAAAGAAACACAAGACAAAGCACTCGACGAAGTCGCCTGCACGTGGTTAGTCACAAGCGCTAAATGTGAAGATTTATCAATCTTAGATGGCAAAGCTTCCATCTCATAGGTTTTCAATCTAGAATAAGGATCATCCATGGTTAAAGTATCTAGATCGACGGTTTGATTAATAGTTGTGACAACCATCAACCACTCAGAACCTAAAGATCTCAAAATTTTAGTTGCATTATCTTCATCAGCAGGAATAACACCAATACCGCGCAGATCACTCAATATTTTCTCAAAACGAGCAAAGAGATGATCAATGGATTCGCCAGGTTTCATAGCAAAATCAGAATATTCTTTTTGATAAAGATTTTTACGTACCTTCTTAATTTTAGTGGTTCCTTCATGATAATCGCAAAGAGTTTTCCAAATTGAATGGGCAGAATTAATATGAGCTACACGATCAAATTCTTTGCGAGAAATTCCTTGAAATAGCAAGTTACGAGCCTGAGCATTTAAATCAACATTTGCTTTATTTAAATCAGTAACAACAGCAGGAACCTCATATGGTGTAGAAACTTTATTCCAAACATCACTACCTTGAGCCTCAATATAAGCTTGCATCCGACACTTCCAAAAAGCAAAATCAGTACCATCTAGCATGGGGGACAATTCACATACCTCTCTGACGTCATAGCAACCCGCTCTGATACCACTTGTAGGATCGTCGATGGCAATCAGAGGGGGGTGAATGATTGCAACACCTAGCGGAAACTTTTTCACAAAATCATAAAAAAACTAGAATATATATATATATATTTTTTGGGATTACTGTAGCAACTAAAAACAAAACTAAAGACTAATTGCTCCTTGATAACAATATGAGTTAACTAGCCATGTGAAAAAACTAATCCTAGAGGACAACGATTAAAAAAAAATAAACTATGCATCAGATCAACTATAAGATAATGAGACCCCAAAGTTCATACGAGCCAAAAGAACAACTACTTCTATTAATGAGTGGGACCCGCAATCAAATCAATTGAATGATGAACATATGGATGAAGAGAATACTGATGCTTGCTTCTCTCGTACGAAGATCAAGAAAAGTGCTGCTGCTGTTAAAAGGCTGACCCGAAGATGTTGTGCCTCGATCCACGTGCGACTCCTTGGCGTTGCTGCTGTTGCCTGCGGTCAGGCGTCACCCGAAATCGCCAAAAACAGACGTGGTGTCCCGACACTCTGTCCACGGCCAACGTATACTTTTTCTCTGCCCAACCAGAAGCCTGCTCCCCAAAAAGCCGTACCAATGTCTCGGCCAGCCCCCACCTTTTATTACGAGATACAATCCCTTTCTTTTACAACTCGATTTCACCTCCTATTCTAAAACAGCAAGATATCCGAAACTAAAAACAAATATCAGCTTTTAATCCTAATAACACTCGTCCAACTGGGCCTAAATTTTTTTTATCTCAACTAGACTTTTAGCCCACTAATTTTTAATGAACCCCAAATCCTTCCTAACACGGGTTTTCACACTTCCAATTTTTCAACTAATCGCACGTCGAAGCCTCCAGGACTGCACCTCCTGTATCTTCTCCACGCACCATCCACCTTTGATCTCCATGTGCTCCAGCGTGAGCCCGACCACCTCGTGACATCCTCGACCGCCCGGACCTCAGATTTCCCCCTCCTAGTCCCGGTCTCCTCGTCACCGACCATGACCGTCTCCACGCTCAACCTGCACATGCAAAGACCAAAGAATATTTTTTTCCCGCACAAGTTCTCACCAACTTGACCGACATTAGTCCACACACACACGCACATGCCTCAAATAACAATACTAAATAATGTTGTCAATTATTCATCATCATAAAAAACATAAACCTAACCACATGGTCTAACACTACCGCGTTTCTTTGCCGCTGCGTTGCTTTTCCTTTGACCTCGCTCGAATTACCGTGATCGTAGCTCCCTACGACGATGCAGTGATTCCGGCGATCATTGTTCACCGTGGTCAAAACACCCTTTTGACCTCGTTCACTCCCTTACAACGTGGTCGGAGTCCCTTCCAACCACGTTCAGGTCTTCACGGTGCAGTCGCAGCCTCTTCCGACCACTCACAGCGTGGTCGGAGTCTTCACAACGTGGTCAAATGCCCTTATGACCATGTTCAGCTCTTCTTCAACGTGGTCGAACGCCCTTACGATCACGTTCAAACTTCTTTGCTGTGGTCATATGTCTTCCAATCACCCTGAACCTTTCTTCGCCGTGGTTGTATCACCTCCCGACCACGTCTTCTTCAGGTTTGCCGTGGTCGAATGCCTTCCGACCACGCCTTCTGTTGTTTTGCCGTGGTCGTTAACCCCTCCGACCACGTTTGCCATGGTCGTAAGTCGACTTCGACCACGTCTGTGAGATTGCTCAATGGAGATGACACTCAAGTTTTTCTTTTCTCTTCTTTACTTCTCGCATTACTCGGTGCACTTTTGGTTACATGACTCCACCCTTTTTATACCCGGCTCTACGACTTATGCTCGGGTTTTTCGACTACGAGTACAAACCGACTCCGACTCCGGTTCGATTACAACTAACTTTCGACTTCGATTACAACTGACTTTCCACTTCGATTACAACTGACTTTCCGGTTTGATTACAAATGATTTTCGATCATGACCAAAACTTGAACATAGCTTCTAAACAAGATTATTTCCATCATTCTCTCCCTAATCTTGTTTAGTGACTTTCGTCATGCCGATCTTCTTCCTTGATCACGTTGACCTTCTCTTGCTCTTACTTCTTCCTTGGCCAGGCTTCCTAGGTAGGAGCTCCTGCTCCCACATCTTTTCTCTAGTCGTCTTCCTCCTGCAACACTTGCTCACGCTTCCTCCACTAGTAGCTACTTTCACTATCGTGTGCCCTTGCTTTGGACCATCATCCTTCACACCGTGCTTCCTCCCGCCACCTCGGGACCCATCTCTGACTTACTTCTCTTGTTCGCGTGAGAGCTCCTCCCGAGACTCTGCTTGCCACGATTAGCTTGCTTCATGCAATTGGTGTCGACCACTCAGGCTGTTGCTGCTTTGACCAGCCTTTGCATTAGTTGTGCCTGCTTCGACTACTCCTTGCTCCCCTACGCGTCCTAAGACGACTACATGCGAGTGGACACCTCCTGTGCCGCTCGTTACAACTTTGCCTTTTGCATGTGATCGGTGTCGACCACCTAGGCTGATGCTTCGACCACTCTTGCCAGTCCTTCGCTCCTCGGCTGCGCTCGCTATATGTGGTCGGTATCGACCACCCGAACCGATCCTTCGCTCTTTGTCTGCAGGCGGCCGTCCGAAGTTGGCTGCATCTCCTCCGCCACCTGTTACGACCACTGCATGCCTGCTGCACGCCCTTCCAGAGCTGTGGCTCATTACGACCATGTGCTCTTTTCTGCTATCTGCCATGACTTGCTTCTCAGCCGACTTGCTCGTTTCGACTTCAGGCTTGCCTCTGACTGCCCGTTGATGAAATCCTCCATGCTTTGGCTCCTGCAGACCGTTCTCCACACAAACCGGTCTACAAATTTTCGAAGGAATCTTGTACAACCAATTTTGAGACCTCTTCGATTTTATCAATAGTTGCTCACTGATGTCAAATATTCTCAGATAATTGCCTTTCAATTCAATTCGGCACCCTTCTTCGGTTAACTATCCCAAGCTCATGATATTGCTTCAAAGGTTTGGTATATAATACACATCTGACAGCTATTTCTGACCTCCATCCTTGCACTCCAACAAAATTGTGCCCTTTCCTCTGATCTGGATAGTTGAGCCATCTCCAAATTTCACCATACGATGTATTTTTTCATCTAGCACATGAAACATGGAGTTTGTACCCGTCATATGATTGCTCGCCTCATTGTCTAGGTACCATTCTATTGGTTGTTTCAGTGTCTTCTCTCCCTTCTTTATCAAGTTTGGAAATACCTTCCCTTCATTCAGCATCACCATTGTCAGCACATCTTCTGTACAATGGGACAGTAGCAAAGTCGGCTTTTCATCATCATGAGTGTGAGTGAGATTTGCCTCGTCAACCATTTTCTTGCTCCTGCAGTTTGCTGCATAGTGACCAAATTTCTTGCAGTTGTGGCACTGGATATGACTCTGACATTCCGCAGCGTAATGACCAAATTTCGCACACTCAAAAATTGGATGTGTGACTTATCTTGAAACCTGTTACCACCACCTCGACTAGGTCTTCCTCTTCCAGACTGGAAGCTATTTCCTCTCTGGCCATAACCACTAGAACATGAGTCTGTCTAGTCTGGCTTGCCTCGGTTCCTTGTGTCCTCCTTAGCGAGCAACACTTGTTGGATGTAAAATGCTTGCTCCTTGTGTGACTGAAAATCCTTCAGTAACTCCGCATGCGCCTTGAGAGCCCCAGTTACCTCTTCTATTTTCATCTTTGTCAGATCTTGGGAATACATGAGGGTAGTCACTACTGGTAGGAATCTTTCTGGCAGAATCCTCAAGTATTTCTTCACAGCCACCTCATCTTCTAGTTTGTCACCAAGAGATTTGATCTCATTTACGACTTCATTAAACTTCCTTGAGAATTCCTCCATTGTCTGGCTCTCTCCCATCCTCATTGCTTCAAATTCGCTCTGTAAAGTTTGGAGTCGAACTTCCTTCACTCTGTCAATGCCTTCATGCATTGTCTGTAGTGTAGTCCAAGCATCTCGCGCCGTCTTCTTGCCAATCAATTGTCGCATCATCAAATCGGGCATCGCTTGGTAGATCACCGCTAGCACCATCTGATCTAGTCGATCGTCAACGACTTTGTCCTTCACATTTGGGTCAACAGCGCCCCATACTCCCTGAGCATGCATGTTGGCCTCCATCTTCATGGCCCAAACCGGATAATTATCTGAACTGAGGAGTGGATACTGCAGCGACACACTCTCCTTGGCCTTTGATTGCTCTCCCATGGTTCTGATACCAATTGTTGCAAGTCTTTACGACTACTCCCAGGACTTTACGACTGCTCACGACCGCTTACGACCGGTTCTGAGAGCTTGCGACCACCTCCTGCTGCCATTCGACCTCTTTGTCACTCCTCCGATCGCTTCATCTTCGTGGTCGAAAACCTTCTGTTGAGGTTTTGACCGTGCTATCTACCGTTGTGCTGCTCTTCCTTCGACCTCGCTCGAATTACTGTGATCGCAGCTCCCTACAACCACACAGTGATTCCGGTGATAACTGTTCACCATGGTCGAAACACTCTTTTGACCACGTTCACTCCCATGCAACGTGGTCGGAGTCCCTTCCGACCATGTTCAGGTCTTCACGGTGCAGTCACATCCTCTTCCAACCACTCACACCGTGGTCGGAGTCTTCACAACGTGGTCGAACGCCCTTACGATCATGTTCAACTCTTCTTCAACGTGGTTGAACGCCCTTACGACCACGTTCAAACTTCTTTGCTGCAGTCGTACGTCTTCTGATCACCCTCAACCTTTCTTCGCCGTGGTTGTATCACCTCCCGACCACATCTTTTCAAGTTTGCCATTGTCGAACACCTTCCGACCACGCCTGCTTATGTTTTGCCGTGGTCATAAGCCCCTCTCACCACGTTTATCGTGGTCGTAAGTTAACTTCGACCACGTTTGCGAGATTGCTCAATGGAGACGACACTTAAGTTTTTCTTTTCTCTTCTGTACTTCTCGCATTACTCGGTGCACTTCTGGTTACGTGACTCCACCCCTTTTTATACCCGGCTCTACGACTTATGCTCGGGTTTTTCTACTACGAGTACAAACCGACTCCGACTCCGGTTCGATTACAACTTTCGACTTTAATTACTACTGACTTTTGACTTCAATTACAACTGACTTTCCGGTTCGATTACAACTGGCTTTCGACTTCAATTACAACTGACTTTCCGGTTCGATTACAACTGGCTTTCGATCACGACCAAAACTTGAACATAGCTTCGAAACAAGGTTATTTCCAACATAGTTAGCCAGCTACTTGATTTCATGCATTATATAGAGTAGTTTCACTTTCATATTTGTAAACCATTGATGCCAATTAAACCCTTTACGGGCCTGGTTGGATAATAGGAAGTTGAATCCAAATCCTTAGGATTTAAGAAATTTCACTCACACAAACACCACCTAGCTTAGTTTTTCCTAAAGCATGAGTGCGAGGATGAATTTAACAAGTAGTACTTTGAGAATTTTCTAATTTCCTTGGCGTTTTCTTTTCAAAGCAAGACGGTTTCTGAAAACTGAGGCAAAATTGAATCGACTTTGAGGCGTTCTTCAAGGAGACGATGACGCCAACAAAATGTGAGAGCGCCGTACGTTTTCTGGCATTCTGCTCTAACTTCTAAATATGCAGATGACATCGGAAGAGTTGTGGAGCGATCAAAACTTCTTATACGCGACCATAGCCGGATAACCATCGTCTCCCTGCCGATCAGAAAATCCAACTGCCAATTTTCATTTATTTTTATTCCTAATTTCATGTTTATGTTGCAATCCGTATACAAATATAGTGGCAATTTTTAATAAATTTTTATTCCAAATTTTAGATACTTAGGTATTTCTATTTGGAATTGGTATGAAAATCAAATTGCTAATTTATTTTTTTGTTGTACTTGATGTAGGCTCTTTCTTTTAATTTAAGTTGTTATAACTCAGATCCACCACATGGATGACAAGATCTTTTTAATTACCATGTGTATTTCCTCAAAGTGCTTAATTGGTATAGGTATAGATTAGGTACCAAATGATTGAATAAATGCTCATATCGCTCTTCGAATACTTGGTAAATTAAGAAAATGTATTCTTTTGGTAGAATCAGGAAGAATATTAGATTCCATGATTCGATTATAAAATGTGATCCTATCAAAGTGTCTCCCATCTGATTTAGAATTCTGACAAACTTGATTACAACAACAAAAGTTGCGGTTGCTGTGATCCTTTCCACTAAAAAATGAATCAACTCCTTATGTTGCTTGTTGCACTTATTTTTTTATCAAGGCTACTAAATAATACACATTCTTTGACCCCCAACATTCCCGGATCCCACTACTACAGAAAACAGTATTACAGACGGTTCAGAAACATCATCAAAGACGGTTTTCTAAACCGTCTGAAATTATAGGTCAGTGATAATCCAAGTTATCACAGACGGTTTTTGAACCGTCTGTGATTATCCAATATCACAGACGGTTTTTCATTAAAAACTGTTTGTGATTATCCGATATCACAGACGGTTTTTAATAAAAAACCGTCTGTGATATCGGATAATCACAGATGGTTTTTTATGCAGAATCGTCTGTGATATCGGATAATCACAGACGGTTTTTAATTAAAAACCGTCTGTGATATTCCTCCCCCCATAACAGAATCTATTTCTGTTTATTGGCTAGCCTCAAGAAATGCTAGCCATGCCCTCTGAAACAAGCAGATAATCACAGACAAAAAACATACAATTCACACATCTCATTTCCTTTCAAAATACATTTCACAGACATAAAACATCCAAATGACATCGCACTTCATTTCACAAACATAAAGCATGCATCCATTTCACGAATCGATTAATTGAATTGAAATGAAATATGCATTAACAAATGCACAGATACAAAAGATCTACACTACATTTGCACTTAGTGATAAGACCAATAAGAAATCATGGTGCGCAGTGGAACCGTCCTCCTGGCTTTATGACATGAGTCAGCAAAAAGAACGCCAACTCTCCTCGAATCCCTCCAAGATCAGACTGTTGCAATGCAGTTGACGGGATGGACGCAGCCTGTCGATAGGAATATCAATGTGCGTATATATGTCACGTGATAAGTATGAAGTAATTATGGGAAGAGTGACAAACCTTGCGATTGGTGAGCCTCGAGGAATCGAGGAGTAGTTCCATATGTTGGCAAACGTAGTATCCACATGTGTTGCCCAGCTTCTGCTGGTGGCACTGCAAAAAATGGAATGTGTTAGTTCAAGAGGCATTAGTACCAACTGTTGCATAGGATTAATTAATGTGAAATAGCGAATACCTTAAAATCTCGAACATGTGTCAGCAGGCCTTTGGCCCCGCGCTTCGAGTCACCTCCCCTTTCAATGTACATCGCGAACGCCCTACGTAATTTGAAAAAGTTAACCTTAATCATTCGGAAGGAAAGAAAGAGTACAATGTAGATATGGATGGGGAATATGTGCTTACCTATCGATTACTTGGCTGACAACTGTGAAGTCCATTTTATTCTTACTTAGGGAATCAAGGTAATATACCTTGTTCCATTTTGGTACAATTACTATTAAAATCCAATGAAAGTTCTGATGGAAGGGCATAAGTACATATTCCTTATTGCGGCAACGCAGCAGTCCTGATGTAATGTACCTCTCGACGAGGGGTGTATCTTGGTCGATGGTATCCTTGGCGACCAAGTGTGGCTCCAAGAAACCAGCTGATGAGTTGGATGATGTAGCTTTAATCAGCATGTGTCTATATATATACACACGAAAGCAAAAAATTAGATATGGCATTTATCGGTATGACATTAATGGAGACTGTGATTGTACACACTTACAGCGTCCAGCATCGAATGATTGAGACGTCAAGAGCGTTGAACATGAACAGATCAAATAAATCCTCAAAGGCGACCACGAACATACACTCTTGAAGCTCGTGGTGTAAATCTTCCGACGTGAATTTGACAGTGATACTTGAAGTCCGTTCTCCCTCTAGCTTATTGGACTGCTGCATATACCACGTGTGCAATTGCATGCAACTATATGGTAGCTTTTGGAGGTCTTTTTGCTCGAGCAACGGCTGGCCAAGCACGAATTTGCGGGCCAAAGGGTGGTACGGAATATCATCATTGGTCTTCTTTGCTTTGCCCTTGCTGGCCTTGCTGCCTCGGCTATAGGTCGACTTCACGGAAGTCGACCTTGAAGGTAGCAGCGGTGCAAGTTGCTTTGGCGAGAATAGGGCCCGTGGAGATAGCACCGGTGTAGTATCCGGTGGTGGAACCGACTGGTGTTGTAATGGAGATGGCACCAGTGCAAGTTGCTCTGGTCCTGCCACCGGTGAAGAAGCCTCCAGGGAGATGTCGCTTTTGGGCCACTGGATGAATGTTCCAATGGCCTGTCCTAGAGTCGTGATCTCGTCGTTGGGGGGCTTCGGTAGCGGGACCACCTCAAAATTGACATACACACCATCCACATTAACTTTTGCGGCTCGGCGCTAAAGCTTGACCGTGCACCATGGCCCCGATACTGCATTTAATATGCAGCCCCCAAGCAGCGTACAAGGGAACGGAGCCATATCTCACTTGGAGCCTGCAATTCGTAGGCTCCTACATAACGATACACAATTAGCTACTCGAATAGGCCTACCAATGGAGCAAGCATTCGAGAGGTAATAATTATTACCTGGATGTCGTCCACAGGAAATTTGGACTGGATTTGCATCGGATTGGACGCGCAGCTACTCGGACGGTTGTGCGGGCTAGCTAGCACAGCAGCGGCGGTGGCGGCCTGCTGACTTTCTGTCTGTTTCCGCACCTCATCTCTGATTACATCAACCAGCGAACCCAGTAGCTCCTCTTTAATAGATGCCTTGAGCTCTTCTCGTAGCTGTGCGTCACGCTCGGCTTTGTTTCTCTTCCTGCGCCGATGCATGTTAGAGTCATCTTGGAAACCATGTTTCCAAGGAACGTAAAGCCCAAGGCCTCTCGTACGGCCCGGGTGCTCCTTGTTTCCCAGGGCCACGGAGAGCATATCATTCTCCCTTGTTCCTGGAATGATCCTGGTAGATTGAAAACTCAGCTCTTCCTGCAAGAGCACGACATGTCATTTCAATTCGTACGAAGTTGTGGAGTAATTACAAGCTACGTAGTTCGATCGATATCTTACCAGGCGCTGGGACACTTCCTGGTGTGCAGGGTTTCGAAAGGAGACAGCCCCGATGTCGTTGTAGATGACCTTGCTCTAAGCCAATTTCGAGCGCGGTCATCCGGGATATTGGAAAACGGCGGGGCGATGTCCTGTGCAGCTGCCAGGTCATCCTCCAACCTCCACTGCGGGATTTTACCCGCATACCCAGCTGTGCCAAGTCTGTGGGGGTGCGTGTTTTTTGCCTGGAGGGCCTTGTGCGCCACACTTGTACTTTTGAAATCTTCGGTCGTTTTCATCGCCTTGAACTCTTCCCATTGTGGTTCCAGCAATGGGTATTTATGAACAGGCGTTTTGTCCGTCTCCACGTATTTCTTGACAAGCGTGCTCTTGAAGTTCTTCCATGCTTTGCATGCCGCTTGGTAGGTTTGTCGTTCCACAGCGTGTAGGTGTTCTTCTGGGAACTCGAACGATGCCAAAATCTCGGTCCACAGCTCACGTTTCCGAGTGTCAGGCACGTTCTTCCACGAATTGTATGTGATCTCAATTCGTTCTCGTGCAACTATTCCGACTATGGTTCGAATGTGTTTACCGCTTGCTTAGGAAGGATAGGGGCCCCAGCTGCGTTTACCGCTGTGATGGTCTGTCGGCTCTGAGGCTTCTTTGATAGCCCCCTTCCTTGGCGTCTTGATGTTGGAGCGGACGCCTCCGGCGATGATGTTGAAGAATGCGCGGGTGACATGTTGCTCATTTTGTGGGTCTATTAAGATAAGATGAGAAAGTGATCATATTGAATTGAAAGAGAGGAGTAGAGGGGAGGGGGTGATATGGACATAGAGAGGGGGTGATGTGCCTATCTTAGCACCTACTTTAGTTGCTAATACTATAAACCAAATAGCAAAGTCCCTACACAAAGTTCTATGAAGCAAATGACACAAACCAATGTATCAAGTCCTTTTTCCCGCAAAATTCAACTCAATTTCATTACAAAAGTGCAAAAAAAAGACATTCAGATTCTTCGGTGAGCAGCCGACATAGCCGACTTCTTCGGTGAGCGACTATCCATCTGCTGCTTCCCACTCCTTTTCTTCATCTCGGTCTGCATCACGTCGCGCGATGGCGATGATTCAGCTGATTCATTGCCAGCCGCGTGCGTGATGCAGAGACGAGATGAAGAAAAGGAGTGAAGCAGCAGAGATGGATAGTCGCCACCAAGAAGTCGCTATGTCTGCCGCTCACCAAGAATCTGAATGCTTTTTTGAAATTTTATAATAAAATTGCCTTGAATTTTGTAGTACTATTACTACAAGGTCTCTAAACAAAGTGGGTGACATGTTGCTCATTTTGTAGGTCTATTAGGATAAGATGAGAAAGTTATCATATGGAATTGGAAGAGAGGAGAGGAGTAGAGGGGAGGGGGAGAAGAGAGGGGGTGATGTGCATATCCTAGCACCTACTTTAGTTGCTAATACTATAAACCAAATAGCAAAGTACCTAAACAAAGGTCTATGAAGCAAATGACACAAACTAGTGTATCCGGTTCATTGAACGGGAACACTAGAGTATGTCACTTGCTTCATTTGCTGTTTTTTGTCTAGATACATGGAGCATTTGGGTGGAAAGATTAAGCTGTTTAAATCAAGCGCATGACTGCCAATTCAAGCATAGCATAGCATCCGAGGCACATCCGAGGCCTGCTGCTGTGTCTTGAGGAATGCCAAGAGCTGGTCTTCAGATGGGTTATGAGAATAAGATTCATAATTTATAGTTTGAGGAATGCCACATCTGAAGACCAGCTCTTGGCATTCTTCAAGACACAGCTGCAGGCCTCGAATGTGCCTCGGATGCTATGCTATGCTTGAAATTGGCAGTCATGAGCCTGACGACACAATGTATTTCTTTCCACCCAAATGGTCAGTGTATCTTTTGCAATAATCGCAAGATTTCTTTATCCGGATACACTATGTAGGGTTGCTATGCTCTCAAATTGTAGGGTTGCACAAGAAAAGTGAAACATGATGCTCAATGTTAGGAAGAGAGGAGAGGAGTAGAGGGAAGGGGGAGAAGGGAGGGGGTGATGTGGACACAGAGAGGGGTTATGTGCCTATACAATATACTATATACTATATACTAACACAACAAGCAATTTAATATGTACCAATGTAAACTAAGCAACTGCAGTAAACAATGTACCAATGTAGTATGTACCAAATAGCAAACTAATTAAGCTACTGCAGTAAACAATGTACCAATGTAGTATGTACCAAATAGCAAATTAAACTAAGCTACTGCAGTAAACAATGTACCAATGTAGTATGTACCAAATAGCAAATTAAACTAAGCTATTGCAGTAAACAATGTACCAATGTAATATGTACCAAATAGCAAACTAATTAAGCTACTGCAGTAAACAATCTACCAATGTAGTATGTACCAAATAGCAAATTAAACTAAGCTACTGCAGTAAACAATGTACCAATGTAGTATGTACCAAATAGCAAATTAAACTAAGCTATTGCAGTAAACAATGTACCAATGTAATATGTACCAAATAGCAAACTAATTAAGCTACTGCAGTAAACAATCTACCAATGTAGTATGTACTCGGACGAGGAGGCGGCGGCTCGGGGAGGTGGCGCCGACGACGGGCTCGGGGAGGCGGCGGCGGCGACGGAGGAGGAGGAGGCGACGACGACGGACGAGGAGGCGGTGACGCAGGAGGACGCGGCGATGACGGGCTCAGGGAGGCGGCCGGCGACGCTCGGGGAGGCGACGGCGACGACGGCTTGGGGAGGCGGCGGCGACGACGGGCTCGAGTGAGGCGACCGGGGAGGGCTCGAGTGAGGTGGCCGGCGAGGGCTCGAGGGAGGCGGCGGCGAGGGCTCGGGGGAGGCAGATCGGGATTTAGATATAGAATAACTGCAGAATACACGGAAAACCCTAGACACAGGTATATATAGGGGATTATTATAGACGGTTACAAACTTAGAACTGTCTGTAATATTAATATCACAGACAGTTCTAAGTTTAGAACCGTCTGTGATAAGCCTACTATCACAGACGGTTCTACGTTTAGAACCGTCTGAGATAGTAGGCTTATCACAGACGGTTCTACACGTATAACCGTCTGTGATATTGATATCACAGACGGTTGTAAGTGTAGAACCGTCTGTGATAAGCCTATGCCTGACTGTAGTCATTCATGATCAACCGCCAACCATCTGCATTCATGATCAACTACCTACCAGTGCATTCATTTACACATTTTCGCAATCTGCATTCATATATACAACACCAACCACCCACACAATGTATTCTCAAATACATCACACATATACATAAATGCCAATACACATATACATTTTGTCACACATTTTCACATATACATCTCAAAATTGACTACATCACACATTTTCACATATACATGTCAAAATTGACTACATCACACATTTTCACATATACATCTCAAAATTGACTACATCACACATTTTCACATATACATCTCAAAATTGACTACATTACACATTTTCACATATACATCTCAAACTTGCTTATTTCCTTTAAAAATTAGCCCTTCATCATGATCAATGCGTACGTAACTAGTTTCATCACGTTGTTCATCGTCGACCCTTATGCCATTTCCAAAAGGAGGTAACTCGTCAAATTGATTGTATTCCTCCTCGTCCACTACATTCTCCACTCCGACAATTCTCCTTTTTCCATGAAGAACTACATGGCGTTTCTTATTTGCCGGGTCGGTTACATAGAAAACTTGAACAACTTGATTGGCGAGTACGAATGGTTCGTCTTTGTACCCGACACGTTGGAGGTTCACGGTCGTGACACCGTACTTGTCAACCTTCGCCTGTGGGAGATGCACCCAACGGCAAATAAATAAGGGGATCTTGAAAACCACATAGTCGAGCTCCCAAATCTCTTCTATGAAGTCATAGTACGAGTTTCTCGACCCATCGGTACTGAATGCATATATGCGGACACCGCTGTTCTGGTTAGTGCTCTCGACATCCTGAGACTGCGTATAGAATGTATACCCATTTATGTCATATCCTTGCCATGTCACAACTGTAAATGTCGGCCCTTTTGCCAACCATGTCAGCGTCTCACTTGGCGAGCTCCTAGCGATTTGCTCCTTCAACCATTGGTTGAACCAACGGTTGTGTTGCCTCATGATCCAAACATCCGCCGCTCTGGATTACATTGTTGAAGCACATCCTTGTCTTTGGTCCACATAAGGCGCCACTTCAGTCATGTGTTGCAACACCGTGAAATGGGCTTGAGTATACGTGTCCATATATGGAGTGATTGCTTTCCTTCCGATAGTTCCGAGACCCTTCAGCCTCCCCTCATGACGAGATTGAGGGACACCTATCTGTTGAATCTGAGCCATATAATCGACACAAAACTCAATGACGTCTTCGCTTGCATAACCTTCGACGATGCTGCCCTCCGGCCGAGAACGATTCCGTACGTAGGACGTGAGAATTCCCATGAACCTCTGATCGTGCAAAATCTGCACACCCGCAAGTGAACGGGCTGCCGCTAAGATAGCAGCGAATGTCGTGTTCTCCACAGGGACTAGATTACTGTAGACACAACCCTTAACCAAAGCTAAGTCGCACGAACAGGGAATTTGACACTAACTTCAAAACCTAAATAACTAAAGGCCAGAAATCGGAACTGCAAAAGAGTGAAGGAAAGAGAAGGGATGAGCTGGATGCGCTAGGAAAAGACTATCTGGACTGAAGAAGAGAAAAGATAAGGACCTGAAAATCTAACTCTAGTGAGAGAAAGAGAGAAAGAAAGAGAACTAACCCGAAATAGCAGAAGGACAGCTAAGGGGAAAGAGAGAAAAGAGAGAGAGAGAAGGAGAGCAGAAGAGAGAAAAGGCTAGGAGAAGGCTGGAACTAGCAGATGAGGGAGAAGGGAAAAGAAAGAGAGCAAAGATAAGAAAAGAGTGCTAGAACTAGAAGACTAGAGGAGAGATTGACTGCTAGAGAAAGACTCGAGGTGAGAATAAAGACTAGAGAAGAGAAGAGAATTAAGTAAGATCTTAAGAAGGTAAGAAGACTAAGAATTAGACAGGAAGAGAGGGAAAAGGAGAGAGGAGACTGCTACTGACTCTACAGAGATAAAGACTTAGGAGCACTACTAAGGGTAAATGCTAGAAAGCAAACTGCAAAAGAGAAGAAGTAATAGAAGAGAAGAGCTGAGGGGAAAGGAAGAACAGAGAAGAGAAAAGGGCTATAAGAAGACTAGGCTGGCAATCGAGATGACCTACAGATTACTACTTCCAAGCTAAAGAATCTAAGCACAGAAGGGACGAAAGAAAGGTCTGCAGAAAGGGGGTTCGATTAGAATAGAGAAGGGAAGAAGCCTGTAGAATTCGCACAACATAGAGAAGAAAGGAAGCCATTAGATAAGAAGGGCAAGCTGGACAGTGAAGAGAAACTATCTAGAAGGGAGAGAGAGCTAAAGGGAGGGGGAGCTGCTGGAAAGGGACTAGGAAGATAAGGAGACTCTAGCGAAACTACCTAGAATAAA
This sequence comes from Dendrocalamus sinicus, assembly GCA_036346575.1. Taxonomy (NCBI): domain Eukaryota; kingdom Viridiplantae; phylum Streptophyta; class Magnoliopsida; order Poales; family Poaceae; genus Dendrocalamus; species Dendrocalamus sinicus. The sequence goes on from CM070669.1 coordinate 3,465,200, forward strand.
GCTACTGCTTATCTACCACACAACAACAAACAAAAGACAGCAACAACAAAGGAAATGAATCTAGCAGTTCAACCAATGAGCAAACAGAGCTACTGCAATGACTAAGAAAATAAATCTACCTCAAGATTGACAATAAGACAACAGAACTAAACTATTGAAATATATATATATACTCTTTACTAATATAACCGAATCAAAACAGCATGCGTAAAATTAACTCTAACTGGAACTTCTAATCTAACCTGACAGATAACAGCAATATAATAGCAAGCTATAAAACCTACAAACCGAGGCATCAACTGAATGAATAACTACTAGATCATCAAGCATAAATCATGAATACTTAATAACCAGCAAGCGGGATCCTCATAACCAGGCACAAGAACATGCTGAACAATACTTATACCAACATCCATAAAAGCATCACTCGCACATCACAGATATGGCAAAGTAACTAGCTCAAGAAAGGCATAACAGTACTAAGACACAGATCATGAGATGATACAACCCATATTAAAAGCAGATGAGGTTGATGACGAGATCCGTAGAGGAAGTAGGTAGAGGGAAGCAGATCTGGCCGTAGAGGTAGTAGATGAAGCATATCCGGGCGAGGAGCAACAGATCCACCGTGTAGAGGTAGCAGATCCGCGCTAGCCACCGTAGGAGAAGCAGATCCGGTAGGAGTAGTTGAAGAGGTTGCAGATCTGGGACCGAAGATGTTGAAGACGTAGCAGATCCAGCTAGGACGAAGAAGATCCCACGCCAGGAGGAGCGGATCTGGCGCCTAGCTTCTTCCTCCTCCCGTTTCCAGGTTTGGCATGGGTTCAGCAGAAGAATGATTCGGCCATGAAAGGGGGGGGGAATGTTTGGAAAAGGGGATATGAGCGAATGGGATTCGGGCTAATGGAGGCAATGGAGTAGCTGGTTTGGGTGACTTCGTGGTAGAGGTGTGGTATGGAGGCAGCGGCAGATGGGGATCTGGTTTTGGGCTAGGACGGATGCATGTTGGAGATGGAAGAGCTATGATATGGAGGCGATGGAGAGGAAGAACTGGTGCGGCTGGGTCCTGGGGGTGGAAGAAGGATCGGTGACCAAAATGGGGATCTGGATCTGGGTTAGGGGCGGCTGGGTGTTTGGGTCCTCAAGCTCAGTGGAGAATCTGTGGAGGCTCCGTAGGAGATGCCCTGGGATGGCTTGGTGTTGGGGATGGCATGGAGGCGGTGGAGTAGTGCGGCTGGTTCTTGGAGATCAGGAAGGAGAGATGGGAGATCGGTGATGGAGATGGAGAGGATGGAGTGGTGGAGGCGTGAGGGTCTTTAGAGCTCGGTGCCGTCGGAGGGTTTCGGGAGTGTGGTAACGAAGGAGATGGTGGCGGCTGCTGGTTCTGGTGGAGTGGAGATGCTTTCCCCCCCGGTGGTGAATGCTGCTTATATACTTGCGGCGGCTGGCTAGGGTTCAGTTCACGGACGCCCGGAGGGGTTAGGGTTTGATGGCATTTTTGCACTCTAGTCCTCCTCCTTCTGCTGATTTGCAACCATTGCTCATCCCATGCTGATATCTGTGAAGTTTGCGCCTATTTCGCGCCGACCTGCAAGGATATTACAAACCACTATAAATTGTCCAAAATGAGAGCAAAATGTGTATAATTAATGAATTTATGGCTAATTTGAGCTACTAACAACAGGGTTATGGTGTGAAAATTTGGTGTTAATATGATGCATATCATATACCCCCAAGCTTAAACATTTGATTGTCCTCAAGCAAATGATATATATGATATCGAATCCAGGGAATCCAGAAAAACATGAGAGGATATAAATGAATGCTTGCAGCTAGACAATTGTACTCAATATTTCAAATAAGACTGTCTGACTTAATGTTTACAAGCTGTCCAGATTTTTAACCAATATTCCAGCAAAGATATCAAAGTGATACTAGAGTTTTTGACCAGATCAAGTTACCCAAAAGTGCCAAATTGCACTAACTGTTTGCATGGATCCCACCAGAATTGAAAAGTATCAAAACCAGATATCACAGTCAAGAATAAGCATATCCTAGAGTCATATTTAGGCATTTACTATTCTAGATAAAGAGACTAATGCTTGCTTGAAATTTATGAAAAAGTCCACACTTGAGCCATGATACTTTACTTTTGCTGATTTTAAACAAGCTTCAAACACATGGGCATAAGTGCCACTTATTCCAACTCTTGGGCATTCTTGCCACTTATTCGACATTCGGACTTCAATTGGGCAAACGCCACTTATTCAACACATTTTTTTTTGCATGTGACAAAGTCACTTATTCAACTCACACTTTGCAGCACAAAACAGAGATAAAGATATTTTCTTTTTAAGCATCATTAACCGGTTTTCATTATCTCTAAGTACCATGTGGCATGGACTTAGGTAAATCAACCAAATTATAGGCTCAAGATAGGACTACCACTTTCACAACCCTTTCATTCAAGCAAAAGTATCTATGTCTAAAATGAAATATTATGCCCAAGCATGAATCCTAGGATATTGTTATTCTAGAAGTGATAACTAGAATCGATACAATTCGCAAAAGGTTAAGATACATGTGTAACTTGCAATGAGTCAACAACCAAAGGATCACAAGATTTCTAAGCAATCACAAGATTTCAATGTATTCAAGAGTAACCCAATTGGATATCCAAAGAATTGATGCCATTACTAGATCACTTAAACAAATTTCAGTTTGATAACTCTGGATTACACAAGACAGTCACATATTACAGTCAAGTATTCAATTAGCAGTCTAAAATAGCTCATACTAATGATCAGGGCAGTCACATTTAATCATTAGAAATCTAGCATGAGAATGATACTAGCCATAAATCATCAATTACACATCATCAATTTCAGTGCCCATGAGTATGACAAGAAGAATATGCAAATCATCCACATAAGACAGATCCTCCCCCAAGCTTGAGTCAAACATACACTCTGAAATAAAAATTTAGTATTGGAAACAGCTCACCGGGTGCAAAAAGGTGGAAGCAGTATCTCATATCATTCTTTAGGCTTCCTTCCAGGCTTGATTGATGGTCCTGCGTGTGCCTGAAAACAGAAGAAACAAAAAGAAAAGATAAACCGACAAAAAGGTAAAATAAAAGTAAATAACTGAGGTAAAACTGAAACACGCTCAGGTTGCCTCCTGAGAAGCGCTTGTTTTAGGTCTTTAGCTTGACCAACAAATGATAATCAAGTAATCTCAAAAGAAATTGGAGGATCAGGGTCAGATCTGACTTGATCTCCAGCATTGTCCTCATCACTTAGTTCAGGAAAAGGTTCTCCAACAAAGTAATGTTTCAATCTTTGCCCATTAACCTTAAAAATGCCCCCAGATTGACTCTCAACCTCAAAAGCTCCACTCCCTAGCACTTTCTTGACTACACAAGGCCCAAACCATCTAGATTTGAATTTTCCAGGGAATAAATGGAATCTAGAGTCAAAAACCAAGACAAGCTGTCCAGGTTGAAAGTCACGCCTCAAAATGTGGCGGTCATGTATCTTTTTAGCTCTCTCTTTGTAAATTCTTGAGCTTTCATAAGCATCAAGCCTCAATTCATCAAGTTCACACAGCTGCAACTTCCTGTGTTTCCCAGCTAGACCCATATCCATGTTGAGCCTTCTAATTGCCCAGTGAGCTCTATGCTCAAGCTCAACAGGAAGGTGACATGTTTTTCCATAAACCAACCTAAATGGGGACATTCCAATAGGAGTTTTGAATGCTGTCCTATAAGCCCATAATGCATCATAAAGCTTAAGAGACCAATCTGTCCTGGATTTGGACACAACCTTTTCAAGAATTTGCTTTATCTCTCTATTGGAAACTTCAACTTGCCCATTAGCTTGAGGATGATAAGGAGTGGTTACCCTATGATTATGGACCCCATATTTGGATAAAAGAGCTTCAAACTGTTTGTGATTAAAGTGAGACCCACCATCACTTATCACAACTCTAGGAATCCCAAACCTAGGAAAGATGACTTGCCTAAACAGCCTACAAACAGATTTTGAATCAGCATGGACTGTGGGTATAGCCTGAACCCATTTGGACACATAATCAACTGCAACCAGAATGTGTTTGTACCCTTGAGAGGAGGGCAATGGTCCTATGTAATCTATTCCCCAAACATCAAAGAGTTCTACCTCAAGAATACCATGCTGTGGCATCTCATGTCGTCTTGACATGTTCCCTGCATGCTTGTGAGGATCACAAGACTGAATGTATGCATGAATATCCTTGAACATGGTAGGCCAATAAAATCCAGCTTGAAGAACCTTAGCTTGGGTCTTAGCAGTTCCTGCGTGCCCACCAAAAGGTGCAGAATGACAGTGAAAAATCACATTTTGACCCTCCTCATGAGGTAGGCAACGTCTAATAACCCCATCTGCACAATGTCTATACAGATATGGGTCATCCCAAAAGAATTTTCGTGCCTCATGAGTGAATTTCCTACGCTGCTGATAGGAGAGATCAGGAGGTATAGCATTGCAGACCAAATAGTTCACAATGTCTGCATACCAAGGAGTTTTAGATTGAATAAGAGAAACTTCAAAGTTGGTCTCCGTGAAGAGAATCTTCAATTGGAAGAGTAGAGACTGGACCGTAATGGGGTAATCTAGAAAGATGGTCACTACCAAGTTCTCACTTCTTTTATCCCTAATTTCCACATCAAATTCTTGCAGCAAAAGAATCCAACGAATGAGACGAGGTTTTGCATCCTTTTTACTCAAAAGATACCTAATGGCTGCATGATCTGTGTACACTATGCATTTTGAGCCAACTAGGTAAGATCTGAATTTGTCAAAGGCAAATACTACAGCTAGCAGTTCTTTTTCAGTGGTTGTGTAATTGATCTGGGTGTCATCTAAAGTCCTGCTAGCATAGTAAATAACATGCAAAGCCTTGTCATGCCGCTGCCCCAAAACAGCCCCCACAGCAAAATCACTAGCATCACACATAAGCTCAAAAGGAAGATCCCATTCAGGAGATTGCACAATGGGTGCAGAAATGAGGGCTTCCTTGAGCTTACTAAATGCATCCATGCAAGACTCATCAAAAACAAAAGGAACATCACAGCCCAAAAGATGAGTGAGGGGACGAGCAATTTTAGAAAAGTCCTTAATGAATCTGCGGTAAAAACCTGCATGCCCCAAAAAACTGCGAACACCTTTCATATTAAAAGGAGGGGGCAGGCGCTCAATCACTTCTACTTTTGCTCTATCCACCTCTATGCCTCTAGAAGACACTAAGTGACCAAGAACTATCCCTTCCCTAACCAGAAAATGACATTTTTCCCAATTAAGAACCAGATTTGCCTCAAGACAGCGCTGTAAGACAGTTTCAAGGTTAGCCAAACAGCTCTCAAATGTCTGTCCATAAACAGTGAAGTCATCCATGAAAACTTCCATGATTTTCTCAATAAGATCAGTGAAAATGGACATGACACAGCGCTGGAAGGTACCAGGGGCATTACAAAGCCCAAATGGCAGCCTACGGTAAGCAAAGGTCCCATAGGGGCATGTGAAAGTGGTCTTATCCTGATCTAATGGGTGAATGGGAATCTGCAGAAATCCTGAATATCCATCAAGATAATAGAAATAAGAATGACGGGCCAGTCTCTCTAACATTTGGTCAATGAAAGGCAAAGGGAAGTGGTCCTTGCGTGTGGCTTTGTTGAGTTTCCTATAGTCAGTACACATGCGCCAGCCCGTGGTTGTTCTTGTGGGAATCAAATCACCTTTTTCATTGGCAACCACTGTCATGCCTCCTTTCTTAGGCACAACATGAATGGGACTGACCCACTGACTATCGGAGATAGGATAGATGATGTTGGCACCAAGAAGCTTAAGAATTTCTTTCTTGACAACCTCCTGCAAATGAGGATTAAGCCTTCGCTGATGCTCACATGTTGGCTTAGCATCATCCTCAAGGTGAATGCGATGCATGCAGGTAGCTGGATCAATGCCCTTCATATCATCTATCGAGTATCCAATGACAGCTCGATATTTACGAAGGATCTCAAGAAGTTGGTCAGTCTCTAAAGGTGTCAAATGGGAACTCACAATAACAGGACAGGTCTGATCTGGTCCCAGAAATTCATATCTAAGATGATTAGGAAGTGGTTTCAGCTCTACCTTTGGGGCTGTGGGCTGCCTAAGGTCCAGGATTTGAGAAGGCTCTACAGAGCATCAATGATCGCCACATGATGAGTATCTGCAGCAGTGCACTCATCCTCAATTGATGTCACTTCCTCAACATTTTCATATGTCTCAACAACACATTTGTCAACCAAATCAAGTGAGAAACACTGATCTGGACAGTGAGGAAGATGAGTGGGGTGCCTCATATCAAATGCTAGCTTCTCTTGACCAAATTGGAGAGTAAGCTTAGCATCTTTGACATCAATGACAGCACCTGCAGTAGCAAGGAATGGTCTCCCAAGGATGACAGTTCACTTCTATCCTCCATCTCTAGGACAACAAAATCTACAGGAAGGCAAAGGTACCAACTACCACAGAACGTCCACTAAAATACCACTGGGTGACGATATATGCGATCACCAACCGCAATTTCATGGTCATTGGTGCAGATCGCCCAAAGGGAGCGCGTCACAAACCGATAAAGGAAGGACACTAACACTTGAGCCTAAGTCACAAAGAGCTCTAAAGTTCTTGGAGCCTAAATTGCAAGGTATGCAAAAGCTACCAGGGTCATCTAACTTAGGAGGTAGCTTATTCTGAATGATTGCACTACACTCCTTAGTTAGAGTGACCACCTCAAGCTCATCCATACTCCGCTTCTTGGTAAGCAGCTCCTTGAAGAATTTGGCATACATAGGCACATGTAGGATAGCCTCTAGAATGGGGATGGTGATCTGAACATCCTTCATCCTCTCTAGGAATTTAGCAAACTGCTTGTCCTCATTTGACTTTTCTAACCGCTCAGGGAATGGCAATTTGGGTTTTGTGGTAGGGACAGCTGCTGTAGTGGATGATGAGGGAATATCAGATGTTTTGGCTGGTGTTATGGAGCTGGGTTGGTGCAGATTCTGCTGCTGTGAGTCAGGTTTTGCTTGCTGGATAGGCCTAAAGACAGGGGCACATACAAGGGTGGTGTAGGAAGAAGTGGTTCAGATGTGGTTTTACCACTACTAGTAGTGATTGCTCCACAATGGCCACGAGGGTTAACCTCAGTGTGCGGAAGCCTCCTGTGTGCTTGGATGAAGCTCGTGATGCTTGTAAACTCTCCACACGACTAGCCAAATCAGTCAATTGAGTCTTTGCATCATTGTATTGAGCTTCCATCTTAGCTACATGTGATGCAAGGAGCTGTTCAATTCTGGTCAACTGATCTGACTGAGTTGTGGGAGGATTTTGGTTGGGAACATGCATCATTGGCTGCTGGAATGAAGCATGAGAAGGGGCTTGTTGCTGCCTAAAACCTTGTGCTGATGTTCCCACAGGGAAGGATGACACACTAGGGTTGGTGTTCTTGTAAGACAAGTTTGGATGACGCCACCCTGGGTTGTAGGTTTGAGAAAACTGCCCATGTGATTGAGCATAGTTCACTTCAGATGATTCAGCTGTGGAAGTTAAGGGTGATGTGACGATGGCCCGATCTTCCGAGAGGTACTGATAAGTCGATTGTGGAGATCTCGACGTTGATGATCCAAAGGCTCCGACCAAAACAGATCGAACCCCTCGCAATCACTACACCACTGCTCCGTTGGTTATCAACCGTGCCGAACACGATTAACCTCGCCAAGAAGGCTATCTCCTGCAAGCGAATCGAGAGCACAAGCAAGAGAGTACAAGATGCAATCTGAAATTGCGAATAAATATTAAGTTCACAAGTTGGGGTCTCACAAACCGATGAACGGCGAAACTGTTCAAAGACAGATTAATCTAAGCAAAACCCCACCCTAATGGTGGGGGTGGCAGCTGGATATAAAGGAGTTAGGGGCGTGCAAAACCCCTGGACGCGCCCCTAATGGGCTCCAACACGATACAAAGCCGAACGGCCCAAAGACGGTGGCGCAGCACCCTGACAGATTCTGAATACCCACTTGTTTAGACGATTCCCATTGACTCAGAAGGAATTTTGACATGGGACCAGATCCATTGGAAAGGTAGTCTTCTCAGCTTTCCATACATATGTGGAACGTCCAAAACGGAGTCCGGATGCGATCTGGGCGTCCGTTTTAGTGCGGCCTGGTCCTGGACTCCGAATTGGATTCGAAGTCGGCTTGAGTTGGACCTCCATCATGATTCGACCACCCTTGCTGGACTTGTGCGCCTCGTAGCCCTTCTCCAAGTACTTCTAGGTCCTCTCCATGGTTCCTAATCATAATTAAATCATTAGGTAGCAATCGATTCTCAAATGAACAAAAAGAAGTACTTAGGAACGAGCTCACCTGTAAATTAAATTGTCGGGCGCGAGCTCTAGTGATTGGTCCTTGAATGTCAAGTGGAGGAGTGTTGTGTGTATCTGACGAAGTGATGTCCTCATCAAAGGGGCACTCAGCTGGAGTATGCCCTTGAGATCCACAAATCTGACATCCAGTGGCTATATGGGCTGAAGATGAGGGCATGAGTTGCGCCATTTGACGTGTGAGAATTTGAATCTGAGCTGATAAGGCATCATTAGAGCTCACCTCATAGATACCAGGACGTGGAGGAGCAGAAGCTCTCTCACTGGACCATTGAAAGTGGTGGGAGGACATACTCTCAATCAAGCTGAAAGCTTCATCAAGAGTTTTGTTCATTATCCCTCCTCCTGCTGCAGAATCTACAAAGGCTCTTGTGTGGTGTGTAAGTCCTTTGTAAAAAATCTGCAACACCAGCCATCTTTCAAGGCCATGGTGAGGACACATCCTAAGCAAGGTTTGATACCTCTGCCAAGCATCATACAAACTCTCACCCTCAGATTGTGAAAATCTAGTAATCTGGTCACGCACTTCTGTTGCCTTGGAGGGAGGAAAATACCTCTCAAAAAGGCTGCAGAGGTGTTCCCATGTGTCCTTAAGGTGCAGGGCAGAGAGTGCAACCAAGTCTTAGCACCATCTCTAAGAGAGAAAGGGAACAATGAGAGCCTAATGGCATCGGGCCAGACTCCATTGCACTTCAAAGTGTTGCAATATTCTAAGAAGGTGCGAATGTGTTCATTGGGATCTTCTGGGAGAACCTCCAAATCTGTCTGCTGGACCATGGTAATGAGTGCAGGTTTGAGCTCAAAGTTGTTGGCCTGAATGGCAGGTTGGACAATCCCAGGAGCTATACCTTGGTCTCTAGGAATCCAAAGGTCACGAAGAAGAGGTTGGGGATTCTGATCACCCATTTCTTCTTGATGGGGGAGTTGATTCTCTCTTTTCAGCCTATGAAATGTTCGCTCAATCTCAGGATCAAGAGGAGCCAATGAATGTTCTCCACTCCTGAGCATAAGCTGAGAATTCTAGTCTAAAAGGAAGGGAAGAAAACTAAAGAAATGACTTAGTCTATGGTCTAGCGCGATCACCAATATCTAGTCCCCGGCAACGGCGCCAATTTCTTGATCGTGCAAAATCTGCACACCCGCAAGTGAACGGGCTGCCGCTAAGATAGCAGCGAATGTCGTGTTCTCCACAGGGACTAGATTACTGGAGACACAACCCTTAACCAAAGCTAAGTCGCACGAACAGGGAATTTGACACTAACTTCAGAACCTAAATAACTAAAGGCCAGAAATCCGAACTGCAAAAGAGTGAAGGAAAGAGAAGGGATGAGCTGGATGCGCTAGGAAAAGACTATCTGGACTGAAGAAGAGAAAAGATAAGGACCTGAAAATCTAACTCTAGTGAGAGAAAGAGAGAAAGAAAGAGAACTAACCCGAAATAGCAGAAGGACAGCTAAGGGGAAAGAGAGAAAAGAGAGAGAGAGAGAAGGAGAGCAGAAGAGAGAAAAGGCTAGGAGAAGGCTGGAACTAGCAGATGAGGGAGAAGGGAAAAGAAAGAGAGCAAAGATAAGAAAAGAGTGCTAGAACTAGAAGACTAGAGGAGAGATTGACTGCTAGAGAAAGACTCGAGGTGAGAATAAAGACTAGAGAAGAGAAGAGAATTAAGTAAGATCTTAAGAAGGTAAGAAGACTAAGAATTAGACAGGAAGAGAGGGAAAAGGAGAGAGGAGACTGCTACTGACTCTACAGAGATAAAGACTGAGGAGCACTACTAAGGGTAAATGCTAGAAAGCAAACTGCAAAAGAGAAGAAGTAATAGAAGAGAAGAGCTGAGGGGAAAGGAAGAACAGAGAAGAGAAAAGGGCTATAAGAAGACTAGGCTGGCAATCGAGATGACCTACAGATTACTACTTCCAAGCTAAAGAATCTAAGCACAGAAGGGACGAAAGAAAGGTCTGCAGAAAGGGGGTTCGATTAGAATAGAGAAGGGAAGAAGCCTGTAGAATTTGCACAGCATAGAAAAGAAAGGAAGCGATTAGATAAGAAGGGCAAGCTGGACAGTGAAGAGAAACTATCTAGAAGGGAGAGAGAGCTAAAGGGAGGGGGAGCCGCTGGAAAGGGACTAGGAAGATAAGGAGACTCTAGCGAAACTACCTAGAATAAAGCTACTGCTTATCTACCACTCAACAACAAACAAAAGACAGCAACAACAAAGGAAATGAATCTAGCAGTTCAACCAATGAGCAAACAGAGCTACTGCAATGACTAAGAAAATAAATCTACCTCAAGATTGACAATAAGACAACAGAACTAAACTATTGAAATATATATATATACTCTTTACTAATATAACCGAATCAAAACAAATGATGTAAAATTAACTCTAATCGAACTTCTAATCTAACTCGATGATAACGAAGAATATAATAGCAAGCTATAAAACCTACAAACCGAGGCATCAACTGAATGAATAACTACTAGATCATCAAGCATAAATCATGAATACTTAATAACCAGCAAGCGGGATCCTCATAACCAGGCACAAGAACATGCTGAACAATACTTATACCAACATCCATAAAAGCATCACTCGCACATCACAGATATGGCAAAGTAACTAGCTCAAGAAAGGCATAACAGTACTAAGACACAGATCATGAGATGATACAACCCATATTAAAAGCAGATGAGGTTGATGACGAGATCCGTAGAGGAAGCAGGTAGAGGGAAGCAGATCTGGCCGTAGAGGTAGTAGATGAAGCATATCCGGGCGAGGAGCAACAGATCCACCGTGTAGAGGTAGCAGATCCGCGCTAGCCACCGTAGGAGAAGCAGATCCGGTAGGAGTAGTTGAAGAGGTTGCAGATCTGGGACCGAAGATGTTGAAGACGTAGCAGATCCAGCTAGGACCAAGAAGATCCCACGCCAGGAGGAGCGGATCTGGCGCCTAGCTTCTTCCTCCTCCCGTTTCCAGGTTTGGCATGGGTTCAGCAGAAGAATGATTCGGCCATGAAAGGGGGGGGGAATGTTTGGAAAAGGGGATATGAGCGAATGGGATTCGGGCTAATGGAGGCGATGGAGTAGCTGGTTTGGGTGACATCGTGGTAGAGGTGTGGTATGGAGGCAGTGGCAGATGGGGATCTGGTTTTGGGCTAGGACGGATGCATGTTGGAGATGGAAGAGCTATGATATGGAGGCGATGGAGAGGAAGAACTGGTGCGGCTGGGTCCTGGGGGTGGAAGAAGGATCGTGACCAAAATGGGGATCTGGATCCAGGTTAGGGCGGTGGGTGTTTGGGTCCTCAAGCTCGGTGGAGAATCTGTGGAGGCTCCGTAGGAGATGCCCTGGGATGGCTTGGTGTTGGGGATGGCATGGAGGCGGTGGAGTAGTGCGGCTGGTTCTTGGAGATCAGGAAGGAGAGATGGGAGATCGGTGATGGAGATGGAGAGGATGGAGTGGTGGAGGCGTGAGGGTCTTTAGAGCTCGGTGCCGTCGGAGGGTTTCGGGAGTGTGGTAACGAAGGAGATGGTGGCGGCTGCTGGTTCTGGTGGAGTGGAGATGCTTCCCCCCCCGGGTGGTGAATGCTGCTTATATACTTGCGGCGGCTGGCTAGGGTTCAGTTCACGGACGCCCGGAGGGGTTAGGGTTTGATGGCATTTTTGCACTCTAGTCCTCCTCCTTCTGCTGATTTGCAACCATTGCTCATCCCATGCTGATATCTGTGAAGTTTGCGCCTATTTCGCGCCGACCTGCAAGGATATTACAAACCACTGTAAATTGTCCAAAATGAGAGCAAAATGTGTATAATTAATGAATTTATGGCTAATTTGAGCTACTAACAACAGGGTTATGGTGTGAAAATTTGGTGTTAATATGATGCATATCAACCTCTCAAATGGATACATGCTACGTAGGAATACGGGCCCGCACATTTTTATCTCCCACACAACGTGAACAATGAGATGGACCATGATATCGAAAAACGAAGGAGGGAAATACATTTCAAGGTGACATAGAGTCATCACCACCTCGTCCTGCAGAGCATCTAGTCCTTCGGGATCGATGACCTTCTGAGCAATTGTGTTAAAGAAATAACGTAGCCTCATGATTGTCTCTCGGACTTTGATCGGCAAAATATTTCTAATTGCAATAGGGAGCATCTGTGTCATCAGCACATGACAATCATGAGACTTCATGCCATTTAACTTCAAATCTTGCATCGAAACATGTTTCTTCACGTTGTCGAGTAACGAGGCGGAACTTTGACACCATGCAAGAATCGCATGATTCTGTTTTCTCAGCCTTGGACAGAGTGTAACACGCAGGGGGAAGGTACGTTCGTCCATTATCAGTGCATGTCGGTGCTAACTCAGGCCTGATGTCCATGTTAGCCAAGTCAAGCCGTGCGTTGACACCGTCCTTTGTTTTATCACGGATGTTGAGTAAGAGACCAATCAAGCTGTCGCACACATTCTTTTCTACGTGCATGACGTCGATGCGATGTCGAACATCTAGGTACTCCCAATAAGGTAAGTCCCAAAATATTGATCTCTTCTTCCGTGTGTTCTTCTCATGAGCCCTCAATTTACGTCCCTTTACGAGGACAACATCTAAATCCTTAACCATATCATAAACCTCGTGTCCCCTTAAATGCCTTGGAGCTGAACCGTCTTCCTTCTCTCCGTCAAATTGTTTCTTCATCTTGCGGTATGGGTGAGCCCTCCGAAGGAACCGGCGGTGATGCATGTAGACGGTTTTGCGTGAGTGTCTCAGCCACACACTCTTGGTACCATCTAAACAGTGAGTACAAGCTTTGGCACCTTTTGTACTATGACCCGATAGGTTACCAAGGGCAGGATAATCATTTATGGTGCAGAACAATAAGGAGCGCAGAGTGAAGTTCTCTCGTTTATATGCATCTCATACCTGTACCCCTTCGTTCCACAGTACTTTTAGATCTTCCACCAACGGTGATAGGAACACATCGATATCATTCCCAGGTTGTTTTGGCCCTTGGATAAGTATCGACAACAAAATGTACTTTCGCTTCATACACAACCAAGGAGGAAGGTTATAGATGCAGAGAGTCACGGGCCATGTGCTATGTCGGCTGCTCATGCTACTGAAAGGATTCATTCCATCTGTACTCAGTCCAAACCTTATATTCCTTGGTTCTGCACCGAACTCTGCAAAACTCCTATCGATGTTTCTCCACTGCGCGGAATCAGCAAGGTGTCTTATCATTCCATCCTTCTTGCGCTCCTCTGAGTGCCAACGCAGCAGTTTTGCCTCCTTTGGATTTGCAAAAAACCTTCTCAAACGGGGAATTATAGGAAAATATCGTGCCACCTTAGCAGGAGGTCATTTCTTCGCCTCTGTTCCCTTGCCATCATCTGATTGATTGTTACGTTTGTATCGGGATGTGTTGCACACCGGACATACATGCATGTTTGCATACTCTTTACGGTAGAGGATACAGTCGTTCGGGCATGCATGTATTCTTTCTACTTCCATTCCCAACGGACAAAGAACCTTCTTGGCTTTATACGTGGTTTTAGGCAACTCATTTCCCTCCGAAAGCATGTCCGCTAAAAGACCTAGCAGCGCCGTGAAACTCTTATCGGACCAACCGTTGCTTGCCTTCAATTTCAACAGTTCAAGCACGGCCGACAACCTCGTGTACTTGCAGCCCGTGTACAAAGGTTTCTCTGAGTCCTCCATCAAGCCACGGAATTTAACATACTCTCTCTCATCATAGTTCTCTTCTACATCGCGAAGCATCTGATCCAGATTATCATCGTGCAACCTATCCGAATCCGAGCCATAATCGACATCAACCGGCGGCATGTCATTCACTTCACCGGCGATGTCATCTGGGGGCATATCATTCACTTCACCGGCGATGTCATCTGGGGGCATATCATTCACTTCAACGGCGATGTCATCCGGCGGCATATGATCATTCACTTCGCCATGACTGGTCCAACACGTATAATCCTTTTTGAAACCCCTCCGAATCAAGTGCGCTACAATTTGCCCTCGGTTCTTAAACATCTTAAAATTCTCGCAGTCAGTGCATGGACAGCACATATATTCCACCCCCTTATTCAACATATCCTCCTCGGCGGCTCTTATAAAAGCAGAAACACCATTAATGTACTCTTCACTCACACGGCTCGCGGCATACATCCAGCTTCGGTCCTACGTTACGCACATATATAACAATTTAGTATTAAAATCTAGATTAACTAATTATAACTACATATATATATACCGGCCACATTTACTATATTGAGACTTAATTTGCTAGCTCAATTCATATTATAAACACAATAGCTATTATATAATCAACAATTTTGCAAATTAACCATCTTCAATAACACTCATGGATTACTCAGACCTTAATTGTAATGCAATTAAAGAAAAAATAAATTTCATTACTAACCATATCTAGAGCAACCAGGAAAGTCTGAATCTTCAAAGCTCAATCTCTGCCTCTTCCCACCAAATTAATCGGCCCGAAATCGCTAGCTTCCCCGAGTGAAAAAGTGCGCAGCAGATGGCTAGATCTGGATCGAAATGAAGACAGATGCGATCCGAGCAGCGCAATAAATGCCTTAGAGCCATTATCACGCATTTGGTTTTAGTTAAAACCGTCGTGATATGAGCTTATCACGACGGTTTTTATTACAACCCGTCAGGATAATCGCATTATCACGAGCGGTTCTTAATATCGACCGATCGTCGTGATAATCCATTTTCCGCCATTAAATACCACAGACGGCCTCTAAATTACAACCGTCTGTAATAGTGTTCATCAGAGACAGTTTCACAAAACCGTCTGTGATGAGGCGTCTACTATGAGGCTTTCTGTTGTAGTGAGATCCGTTCACTAGCACAGACAGGATCTTTCTTGCTGGTCCGGAAGTCCGGAACCGTCAGAAAAAAGCATAAAACCATCTAGGTTAATTATAAACCCAAAGGTACGGTGCAGGCCTGTCAGGAATTAAGATCGTAGATCTGGTAATGGTTTCCTTCTTCCCGTCAAGCATTTGGTATTTGCTAGAGCTCCCGACAGTTGAGCAAGCAGCTCCCGTGGTTAATGGGCAACTTTGGCTACGGGACAGTGTGACACTAACAAAATTTGGTATTATGCTAGAGCTCACCACAAAAATCGATAAATCGCTGAGCGACACTAGCTACCAAATAGTGATAAGTTGCTTGAACACACTGTGCCTATAAAACTATTACTATTTTGGAATTTATAAGGATGAGGCGTTAGAAAGTCCTATTGCCCATGGGGAGCCGTACGGATGTTTCAACCAAAAACATATGGGTTCCACCCACGAGGAATATGACTTCTTCCTAAATTTTAACGATCGTGTCGTGTCGTGGCAAAATAACCGCAATTTTTGTAGTGTCACTCTTTGCGGTGCGCTGCAGCAAAACCACAGTCTTAGAGCCCCGGAGCCAATTTTGCATTCATATTGAATTAAGTATTATCCAAAAACGCAATCTAGCTCTAGGTTAATGTGGTGTACATTACACACCAAGTTACGCAAAGGCATTGGCATATACTCCGACCATTGTCATTAATGTTTTGGCTACCTCCGTGTTTGATGCTTATGTTCAACTAATCTAGGTGAGGAAAGTTAATTGATGAGGATGACATGCAAGGCACCTCAGGCACACTGCAACCTTGACGATTCTGCGTGTGCCAAGTATGATCGGGAGTCGCTGTTGCTTGACGAACACCTTCACGTATACGCATTTGACGATTTTGCGTGTCCTTAGCTATTCACAATTAATGCATCAAGCTGTGACTTATCCGTACTTGTCTTCTATATTAATGTCGATGTTGAAATTCCTCATGGCCTGTTTATCTCTATTGTCAGTATGAGACTAGACAGTAAACTTAGAAGTACCCCCGGTCGGATGCAGAGACCACCGAAGATACAAAAGGATTCAAGGAGAAGCACAAGAACGACCAAGTGTATTTAATATGACCGTCTAGGGTTAATGGCCTCCTCTACTCCCATTACAAAGGATCCTATATATAGAAGTAGAGATGAAGGCCAGTTAAGTAACAAGTTTGCCCTCGAGGATTATCTTACTTCTAGGGGTATCCATGTTATACACCCAGCATGACCCCACCACATCCGGTACTCTGAGGTCGGTCCCACGCACCTCGCCTCAAGATTGGCCCTGGACCCCTTCGGACGTTGGTCTTGCACACCTTGTCCAGGATTGGCTCTGAATCCCTCCAGAGTTGGTCTTGGTCTTGCACACCTCACCTGCGATTGTCCCCGAACCCCAAAGTGTTGGTCTTGCGTACCTCGAATGGGGTTGCTCGTGGACCCCTCAGGGGTTGGCCCTGTGCACCTCGTCTGGGGATAACCTCGGACCCCTCCAAGGTCGACCTTGCATACCTCACTCGAGGTTGGTCCTGGACCTCAACAGGGCAGGTCTTGAACACCTCGCCTGGAGTTGGCCTCGAATCTTGCCGAGGTTGGCCTTGCCAACCTCACCAAGGATGACTTGCGCGCTTGGCTTAAGGTAGACCTTCCAACAAATGTTGTTGCCTTGAGATGGCGCAGGACCTTGGCACCAACCCCTTGTCGATTTGGGTGGTCGTCATTTGCTCGCTTGAGGCAGCGTGTGGCCCCAGGCCAACGATCCCTCCGATAGCCAGCAATGGGTTGATAGTTTTTAATACGCCTTAGCATTGGAGTGGGCTCGGGGTAGCAACTCATTGCCCGTTGTCCATCGGGTGCAGGTTTAGGATCATCGATATTGGGTCACCAAGGCGGGTGAGCCCCCTACCCCCCAAGGGCACGCCTTCTCCCACGGATATGCTACGAATCCCACCCTTGATGTGGCATGAACAAGGTCCTGGGATGGTGTGGACTTCAAGAAATGTCACCTCAGGGTCACCCTGGGTCACTATTTTAGGTACCAAGCGCATGCTTCGCCACGAACTGGAGTGAAAGCATGGACTTGGTGGGCCGGGTGGACTTGGTCCATGGTGAACCACCCTCGGCGTATAAGTACATAGTTGCTCGACTCCCACAGGCTCATTCTTGTCAGACCCAGATTTTACAATCCGGAATCTACTGTGTTTAGCTGCACTATTCCCTGAATCAGTAGATAGTGCTCACAGTTACAGTAATGAATATCAAAATACATATCATGCGGAAGCGTAAATGTAATAGTAGACTTACTTCATGGGCCTATTAGGCCGAAATCAATAAATTGCAGCAGCGGAAGAAGGAGCACACAGGTGGGACCTTCAGGACATGCCCACAGGCAGCCAACTGGAGGTACGCGATCTAGTTCTTGACATCTTCTCTGCCAGCTTGTCCAATCTTGTTGCTGAAGCGAGGTGATTTGATTCCTGATTCTGAATTTTTGTCGCAAAAGCGAGTGTGAGCACTCCAACCCCGTGCTCTGCGAGCCAATACATAGAATGCAAATAAATAGTATGCGTGGCTTAACAAAGGAAAGGCTCGGGTTATTTTATTTGCCAAAAATCGCTTTTGGTAGCATTATTGTTATTAAATCCTAGTGTTGTTATTTCTACCTAAGCTCCACACAACGACCACCAAAATTGACTTATTCCACCGAAGATACACTTTCATTAATAACTGTTATCTAGAACTCCAAACAGCGAGTATCATCACTTATACAATCCACCAATCAGTTTTTGACTAATTTCCCAAACAGTGAACCTCATAAATCCATACAATCCACCGAACAATTTACCTTGGCATTAATCGTATCCGGGTTGCCAACTCTCATATGAATTTCAATTCTTAACCCATAGATCCAATCTTATGATCATTTCCTCAGTCTAATGAAAATTTAGTATCCTTGCTTTTAGATCCACCCATATCGTCTATATTCTATATTGTTCGCGTTCCAAGTTTGCAGTTACTATTCATCAACTCTCACTTCAGATTTCGACAACTATACCTCGTAATTATTTTAAATCCACCGGTATCATATATATCAGGTCTTTCTGACCATCCAATCCCCTCTATTTTTGATTCAACCCATAAATTGCCCTACCGGTAATCCATCTTATTTTCGATTATCTATCTCTATCTAATTCACTAGCATACCTCCACCAACATATCATTGATCAAGGTTACAATTCACTAGCATACATCCATCACGGATACCATTAATCAAACCTATACTCCAAGTATCATATCTCCGAATTCCCTACAATTCCATTGACTCGTCTAGTAATCGATCAAATCCTATTAATTCCGTTATCGCTAATATATCCCAAGAATTTAATTTATCAATGCCATGATCCAGCAAATACCTTTGCACTCCCTAATTCCCAAAAATCATTTAATTCATCTATTTAGACCATACATTCATTTAAGCTCCACCCATTGATTCTCCTAGACTCCACACTATCACTATCCCTTTTATGATCGAAATGAATCCACCAACTTCTTTATATATTTACCATGACAGCCATCTTCCTTTCTTACAACTCTATTTATTTTATCCTATATTGGATTTTGTAGAAACAGAAGTGTCATTGTTTTGAAATGTATTACATAAAAGTTCCCTGAGACCTAGCAGTTTTGAACAACAACATCATATATGGCATGAATGCAATAACAGTAATAGTGATCCAGATTTCCATCCACCGTTACATGGTATCTGTACCATATGCTTATCTTTCAGCGTTATAGCCACTTAACTTACCACTGGGCGACACCCAGGACAATTCCAAACTAGGGCAGTCCTTCGCCCTTCACCTTTCCATTCCCACCCACAAAGTTTTTGAAATAGAACTATATCTGGTTAAGTTCCCATGTCCGCCCTTGACCGTGGGCATGGCTATTCGAATAGTTTTGACTCTGCAGAGTTTGTACACTTTCACCACAAGAGACAATCAACCCGTTGCCCCACATGATTCCTTAGTCATGTGGTTGAGCAGACCATCACAGTGACTTTTCGAAGTATCTAGCCCCTTTTGTCATCTCACCCTATGGGCCGTTCCCACTTGCGGTGGGTCCCATACGGTGCACGGGATGTTTCCCACGGCTACTAGCGTTATTCGGGCTTCCCTCCCACAGCGCTAGCACGACTGGAAAACTTCACCCTTTCCTTGGTGTCCCTTTTGGCCTACTAATGCCCTTGCGTATCCACTTCTATCCACTACCAGTGAGATGAGTCTGGGGGTTTTGATAAATTTACTTAGCCAAGTTTATACTCAAGTTTACAAATTAAAGTTGGAAAAACATCGCCAATTACAAATTGGACTCAGACTCAATTTCTTACTACAGCTACACTCCGAAACTCAAAACAACTTGAACTGTTGGTTCGATTCGACAACCGGATTGAACCGACTCATACTCTACACTTGATGTTTGCCAATCAAGTCTAGATTAATTCCAACAAGGAGCATTCACAAAGATTTTCATAATTCTTCGAGCTCATCTAATGTGTCTAGCTTTTGCTCAAACCTCTCAACTCTCCTCACCCTTTCTCTCACTCTCACTGTCGAGTGTAGCCTACTTGTAGGACCCTTCTTCCACCTCTAGCCTTCATGAGCATATGCTACTGGTTTTGGATGCCATGCTCATCGTTTTGAATACCACGCCCATTATTTTGGCTCTCTACTGATAGCCCATGCCCTACGCCACATCTTTCCACTGTGCATCTCAGCATTGTGCCCATCTTTACCTCTCGACCTTTAAGTTGGCCCTCAAGAGCTTCGACCTGCTAGCAAGTTTTGCCACGAGTGCTCAGATACATGAGAACTTGGATACATGACTCCTAAACCCCTTTGCGTGTCAAGACAAATACTATCAGGACATCTCTCTATGCTCGCTAATGCGCTGGCCCCTTTGGCAGCAATCATCTTCCACCTCGCGTGTATGTGCCAGCTCCACCGTGGTCATGGCTCGAGCTACCCCTAGTTTTAGGCACCGCGCCTATGGTTTCTCCTCTGTTGCTGCCCACTCCTACCTAATCTGTTGCTCCGACGCAATAGTTCTATTCCCCATTGTCATCTTCATCTCCTCACAGTCCACGATGAGAAACCGAGCGTGTTGTTTCATCGCACTCGTGAGAACTCATGCTTTGCCTCAGCCTTTCTGTGCCTATAAAGCCCCTCCAACCATACCATTTTCTCCTCAGCTCGCCCTCTCAGTCTCTTGCGCATGATCCTTGAGCACTCTGCTTTTGGAACGTCGAGAAAACCAAAGTTGTACGCGATGCTGACAAGCACGCCACCATGTGTTAACTTCTTTGGTGAGCCTCTCTCCTCCCAGTTCAATCGCAACATGCCCTATCTCTTCCTAGTGCACGCTACTCATTTGTTTGACCTTCCATGCAGTGTATCACATGGTGGATCACTCAAACTAGGCTTTCTCCTTCATCTCTGACCAGGACACCACTGTAAGATCTTTTTCTCTAGTGAGCAATACCTTGATTCTTACCACTCGTACTTCCGCATGCATGCATGCAAGCTCATGCACACCCCTCTTTGTAGCTTCTTTGTTGCTGGACATCGTTGTCACCATGGACCCCTTCACCGCTAACGAGGTCCCCAACGCCAACTCCTCCCACTCTCTCTCATGAGCAGCCATCGTCTTCAGGGAGCTCGTCCTCCCTCGTAGACCATGTAAGTTGAGAAGAGTAATCATAGTTGAAATGAGAACTAAGATAATCAAAGTCGACTGGAGAACTAAAGTAATCATAGTCAAAAAGAGAACTAGAGTAATCAAGAAGAGAACTAAAGTAGTTAAACTCAAACAGGGAACTGTAGTAGTTGAACATGAGAACAGAACTGTAGCAATCGAGGTTGAAATCTGGCAGCGCTGTCGTAAACCTCAACTACTTGTGTAGTCTAGATCTTCGACCGCTTGCATAGTCATAAATCTTCGACCGCTAGTGTAATCAGGATCTTCGACCACTCGCGTAGTCGAGATCTTTGACCGCTCACATGGTTGAGATCTTCAACTACTCATGTGGTCGTGATCTTTGACCGCTTGTGTGGTCGTGACCTTCAACCGCTTCATTGTCGTGACCTTCGATGACCGAGAGCGGTCGTGACCTTCAACCGCTTCATTGTCGTGACCTTCGACGACCGCATGTGTTGTCATGACCTTCGACCCCTAGCAGAGTCATGATCTTAGACTGGTCACATAGCCGTGGTCTTCGACCGTAGCCGTTGTTGAAAATCTTCGATCGTAGTCATAGTCAAGAGCTTCAATCGCTGATGTTATCGAGATCTTCAACCACATCCATTGTCAAAATCTTCAATCGTTGACGTTATCGATATCTTCGACTGTAGTGCTTGTTAAAATCTTTGACCACTGACGTTGTCGAAATCTTCGATCGCAATCGTTGTCAAAATCTTTGATCACAGTCATAGTCAAAACCTTCAACCATAGCCGGACTCGTAATCCTTGAGAGCAGTAGATTGGTCGTAAATGCAGAAGATAGTCGTAAGCCATGGTCGATAGTTGTAAGTTGTGATCGATAGTTGTAAGTTGTGATCGATAGTCATAAGTTGTGATCGATAGTCGTAAGCTATGGTCGATAGTCATAGGTTGTGGTTGATAGTCGTAAGTTGTCGTAGAACGAAGACCTTTGTAGTCGAAGCACCGTGGTCAGTGGAACGGTACTCAAAGCTTCCCAAGAACGTTGATAGTCATAAATAGTTCTCTACTCACCGAGAAGGAATAATTCAAACCAAGCCAAAACCCAAATGCATATAACTTTTGCAGTCGAACTCAGAAAATAGTAATATTTGTTTCTAAATTTTTTTAAAATCATGATCTTCTCAATTGTACAACAAAAATATTTTAGTATTGTCTCTATTTATTTGGCTCTTATTTACTTTTATCTGGATTTCATTGTTAGACGACTCCAACCCAGACAACACCGAGAACGCATCCGAAACACTCTCTGAGCAACAAGAGCAAGGAAAGCACCCCCTTTGACCATATTGATCCTAGTATTTTAATTATTGTATATTGTTTGCAAAATCTATTGTGCATGCGTGTATGTTCTATTAAAATTGTTATACTGTGGGTAATGGTAGTTACGACCACTCGTATGCCTTGAACCTCCTTGAAAACTTGATACCCTCGCTGTTGTAACCTCCAGGATTTGGTTTAGACTATGTATACTGTCAATTGGGAATACTACATTGACAAATGGTCTAGATGTTTAGACAAGCACTAGTTATGCTCGTAGAGGCCCCTTCGCCAAGTGAGGGTCTTCGCTTAGGGGTTTACCTTAGTGAGGATTCGAATGCTCTCTTAGGGGTTTACCTAAGAGAGGTTCGATGTTCATTGGGCTGGTGCAAGATTGGGACTAGATGACCTAAAGGCTATAAGATAATCAACTGTCATCACACGCCAAAGGAAGCGTGAAGTTGTCGATAGTATAATCGATTATCTCGTGTGGGAAAAGCTGTATAACCTCTACAGAGTATTAAAAAAATATTTAAACAACTGTGTTCGCGATCATGAGAAAGCTTGAATATAGCCACAAAGAGTATAGTTTTCTTTTTCAAAACTGTTTCATTGAACATATGGAATGTCATGTACGCAACCATGTGCTATGTCCATGGGTTGGAATTATGCGATGTTCACAGCCGAGGAAGGCTGCGAATGGATTTGATCTATGGTTATGGAAATTATATTTTACTATGTATCAATTGCTCTTTACAATTCCATTGCAAATTACTATTTATTGATATTGCAAGTAAAATTTGCTTCATGCTAAAAATAACTTCATGTAGAGCCTCATTCTGTTGATAGCCATGCATATATGTATAATTTTGCGATATACTACAAGTTTTGCTGAGTACAAAATATACTAAACCTTGCTTAAATTATTGTTGATCAGATAGTGAAGAAGGATACGTGCTAGACGATGCATACTTTGCCTCCCAACATCAGGGAGCTCGACGATGGGTTCTCTAGGGCCTAATCCCTAGTCAGTTGCTTGTGGATATGGTGACATACCATTGGATTGATGCTTCTGCTTAGTTATTTGTCTTCCGCTACAATTTACCTTGACTCTAGTATTCACTTGGCCAATCAACCACATGTTGTAGAACCACATTTTATTCACCCCTTTCTCATAAATTAAATATATTCGAAATGTATACATATGATCTCAATGTTGTGAATGTGTGTACAAACTATTGATCATAGGACTAGTACAAAACACACTACGAGCGTTGCCTCGCCCGGGGTTACCCCATAGAATTTTACAATTCCATTTGGAATCATTGCCTTGAGGACTTTATTTTGCCATGGTTCAAGTTTCACCAATTTTGGATGAGTAGATCTTGAGTTATTGAGATTTCTTCATGGCCAAAGTTGTTGAAATTATTGTTTTGGTTCAAGTCTAAAGATCCTACATACACTATATATGAGACTAACCGATGACACTTAAGAATATAACAATTCTCATAGTATATCATAGTAGGTCAATCCATCACCATGTACTCTAACATGTGTTTACATTATTGATTTGATATCCCTATATCCATGATCCGTGAAACATAATTATCAATCGATACATGTGCTAATCTTTAAATCATAATTGACCCTCGTAATGACATAAAATCAGAAATAATTTAGAATAGTATCAAAACATGAATAAAAAGTTTCACAAACAAGTTACATACTTGATGATCAATATGAAAGATATTTCATAAATATAGATGTAATATAATTATCTCTATGATTACCTCTAGAATATATCACTAACAGACTTTCCAATGGATGCCATTTCCTTGAAGTGGCCGTGGGCCTGAAGTGGTACAGGGACCCTCCCCAACGATATCTATACATCATAGCACTGTACTGCACATTTGATTTTGGCTGATCACCTATATGTCGTAACTAAGAAATAGCTAGATCTAGTTATACATGCCGAGGAGTATAGGACTAACTAATTTTCGTAAAAAGAAAGTAAAATTAATTAATTTTGGGGAATATATCTGTGGTGCAACCTATAATTTAGGTGCACTAACGGTAATCATTTTATTTTGAGTATTAAATTAATACCAAATTAATATCGAAATAATTTAAAATAGTTTGTGGAGTACTGTGCATTACTGTTTGAATTTAGTTAGGAGAAGTTCATTGTGAATAGTAACTTTAGTATTATTCCTTTAACTTATAGTCTCGCTGCCAAAAGGTGTAAAGCCTGGCTCATTAGAGAGCCAAAGTGAAGTTGTGGTGGTGGGTTAATCCTATGATGCAAATTTAATGTAGGTTGCAAAAGCATACAATACTTATTAAGTTCACATGTAGTATTTTTAGGTTAACACATTATACGAAGTAGGAACAAACGGGTAAGCTAATTAGTATATGTGTAGGCCTGCCCATGTGAAGCGAATCTTGAGTACAAAAGGATGGCCACTACGACGTTTGGACATTTTTTTGGCACTGTTTGTAATGTGAATATCAAATTTAGCCTCCAGAGGATCAGAGTTCCGTTTACGCCCTCTCCGGCGGGATGCGGATTGCAGACACGTGCATGATCGTGCGGACAGGAAGTGCAGCACTCAAATCGTGCGGGCCGGGAGCACAGCATAAATACTGTAGCATTGTGTGGTCTGGGACAGAATAATTTCGCCGAGTCATGTGGTCCCAGACTGCATGATTCCACCGAGACATGCGGTCCCGGACCGCATGATTCCGGTGCATTCGAGACGTGCGGTCCCTGACCGCATCATCACGCATACGTGTGGTCCTCGACCGCATGATCACGCAGGCATCCCATCGCTCGGCCGAAAGCAGCGATCAGTCTCTGCTTTTTGCATGCGCCAGTGGCACGCGCTGTATGCTGTGTGCATACTGATATAGTTCCCCCACCCATGATCAATTGGTGTTTCTGACACCTGCTCACTGTTGCGATACATTGGTTCGGGCGGCCTACGTTTCACAGCAAAGAGTAGCCTCGTTAGCAGTTGGAGCCAAGACAAAGTGAGAGAGGGACTGAAGGGAAGAAAGGAAGGCATGTAAACACGGAAATTTGAGTTGTTTTCATTTGGAATTAGTAGTTTTTGCAATTGTAGAAGTTGTAGATCACCTTGTGAGCTTCATGAAAAGGCAATTATCATCCCCATGTGACTATAATTTTATCATTGTGATTAGCATGTAATTAGGCAAACCGTTCTTTATGAATGTTGCTGTATGTCAATCTTTAATACAATGTTTATTTGTGCCAAACATTCCATATATCAAGCATAGTGTATTATAGTGTAGAGAATATGTTGTAGTTTGTTTTTTGTAAAGACATGTAGTTATAGTATTGTAGTCTGTAGGCATCGAAAAACTAAGTATTTATGTGAGGGCATTTGTAGGTGATAATAAGAGTAGTTAGATTACAAACAATAATGTTACAGCTAGTAGGCATAGGGAAAAAGTGGACACAATATGTCGGATGCTAAAAATAAATAGGAAATAAATTTGCATGAGTAGAATAAAATTAAAACAAAAATAATACAAAGTTAGAGTAAAATAAAGAAAATTTGTAATTTAATTTCCATATGAATTTGAAAGTAAGTTATGTAAATAATAGAATTAAAAATAAAATTAAAAATATTAGTATTTTGATTTATATAAGAATTCGTAAGTACAATCCTGAAATAAAATAAATTTAGAACAAGTAATGAAGAAAAATTACTAATTGGATTTTTGCATTAATACAAACAAAAATAATACAAACTAGGAGTGAAAGTAAAAGAACATTGTAATTTAATTTTCATATAAAATCCAAAGTAAGATTCGTAAATAAGAGAATTCCAAAAAAATTGAAATAAATTAGTAATTTGTTCTATATAAGAATTTGTAACTAAAGTCCTTAAAAATATAATTTAGAATTAGAAATAAACAAAAATTACTAATCTAATTTGTAGGTTGTAGGAAGAACAATGAAATTAACATGTAAATCTTACTGTGCGGTAGTGGCTGTATGATGGTACGATTGTTGCATGTTGTGTACTAAAAGGGTTTAGTATGCACTTATGTTAGGTACGCCATGGGTGACATTCAAGACTTATTTGTGTTCTACAGGTGTGGTCTCGTACGCAACGGGTCGTGTAGGGTGGACCTATCAAATTGTGACCAGGCCATGATCTGAGCACCTAGTCTGAACGCCATGAGCATGTTTGAGCTACACAGGTGCATCTGTTCAGCGTTCAATTGGGACACCACAAGGAAGGAATTACAGATCGAGGCAGTGTATGCCTCAGTGGTAGGTGCTACAGGGGAGACTATGTGGCAACTTTTAAAGGTGACCAATGACGCTTCATGGGCTAACTACATGGAGGTTAGGTCATGTGCAACCCTACCGCTGTGATATATGCCAGGCCAATGGTGTATGTTGACTTCGTGGAGAAGACAAAATCATCCGCATGGATGGTTCTGGTGCCGCTGGTGGAGAGACGACGTCGTCGTACAACGCAGTCATAGAGGACAGCATCCAGCACCAACCCCCTCAGAGCCACCGTCAGCACCCCCACAACACCAACCTCCACATGTTCATTGCAGTCCAGTAATCATCCCAGCTATGGTCACTCATCCTCACGTGCCTCGGCTTGGTGGTATGGCAATTGCCAACTATTTGTTCATGCACTGGATTGCATCTTATCTCTCACTACCGCTTTTCCTTGCAACACTTGCGATGGGATAGCAGCTTGCTACAGCTGTCATCGTCACGGAGGGTGATGCAGGACCAGACATCCTCACTAGGCCGATGGGGGCTATCTCTTGACAGTGACCCCGACTCGCCCCAGTGAATGGAGGATGTGTTGCCCATGTTCGTGCATGGCGTTCACTCTGGCCTGCATGAGTGGCATGAGAGGTTCAGCCAGATGTACCTAGGATACACTGCGCAGGAGTACATGCGCGATTTTCCTACAGGATCATCATTCACACAGCTGCATAAACTGATACACTGTAACGTAGTACACAAAACCCCAACTACAGCGTGACTGCCTTTGTCTCTAGCATCGCTACCTACACTTCTTCCGCCAAGGCGTCATCCACATGTCCTACTTGATCAGAGTCAAAGTGGAAGAGTGCGGACAATGCCTTGATGAATGCCAATGGTAATGGCCCATTGAACATCGCAACATAGCATTCGAGAGTCTCATCAGTCATGTCTTCGTCCTCCTTGTGGGCCCCTAGCCTATGAGCTAGTACATGCCAAGCGCTTCACAATCGAGGTGATGTAGCACTTTGACGCAAGGCATTCACTTCGGTAGGGTGTGAAGAGGCTGCCATTCCTTCACTTGGTGGCGAAGGGGGCTAGGATGACAACAAGAGAGGTAGTGAGGCATGCATGAAGATGGAACCTAGGCCAAAGTGTTGACCATGAGTGGAGAAGCTGTGCTCGTGAAGCAGCCGAGGCATCTCAGGAGAGGTGTGAAGCTGCAGCACTTTAGAGATAGCGTCGAAGGCACTATTGTCGAGACACGAATATGCAAATCCGAACTCTCCTGTATAACCCGTGAAGTGGGCATCACGTATCAGTTGGTTAGAGAGGGGGATACAAACACAAAATTCTTTTACATTAGGATAAACACCTGCATGAGGAAGAACTTCATCCATCAGCATATGACGGACCACGGATGGCCCATCTCCCATGAGGGCAAAGCAAATGTGTTGTCCACCCACTTCAACAAAGTCATGGGATAGGCCCTGCCCGCAACCACCTCCTTCAACTAGGACACTTTACAGCTGCCACGTTTAGATCTGCACACCTTAGGCCTTCCTTTCACCGAATAGGAAGCACATGAGGCCATTCCGGAGCTATCACTTGACAGTGCCCTAGGACCTGATGGGTTCAACAAGAACTTCTATCATGCCTGTCGGGACATCATAAAGAGTGACTTTATGGCTGCCATACAAGCCTTCTATAATCTGAGAACAAACACTGGAAGTTTGATTTTGGTGCTAAACAAGTGCAGGCCCAATCTGTAGGGGATATCAGACCCATCAATCTCATATACAGTGTGTCCAAAATTATTACCAAAATCATGGCACTTCGGTTGGCACCTTTCATGAGCCAACTTGTCTCCCCAAGTTAGAACACTTTCATCAATGGTTGATGCATCCAGGACAATTTTCTTTATGTGAGGAACCTTGTAGGAAGATACCATCAGAACAAAACCCTGACACTACTCCTGAAACAGGACATTTCAAAAGCCTTCGCTTCGGTTCGATGGGTGTTGTATCGAAATCGGCAACATAGGGGGGGTGAATGTTGCTTTCAAAAATCTTCCCCCAAAGTATCCACTAAAAGACTTTTCTCACAAATTGCTATAGAAGCAATGATGAGAATAACTTAAGCTTTCTGGAACCTTAAATACGCAGAAGTGAAAGCGAGATGAAGAACAAGCCGAAGGAACGGTGCAAGCAGCAAAGGGCCGGTCAGACCGCAGGTGTAGGGCCGGTCCGACCGCTGCCTAGAAGCTGGTCAGACCACACGGGCCACACCAGTCTGACCGCCCTCTTAAGCCCGGTCTGACCGCTCATGACACTCCGGTCTGACCGCTCCGTCTCCTCCGGTCAGACCGCCGATATAAAACCGGTCTGACCGGCTGTCGATTTCAGAGCACAGCAAGACTGAAAATCAGACAGCAGAAATTGCAGACTTCATACAGCAGAGCAATTTGAGGTTTCCCCCTGATCTTCTCAGCCCAGAACAGCAAGGAAACAACCAAAATAGCCAGGGGAACCTAGGAATTCAAGAGAATCCAACTCAAGGACAAGAATTAAGGATTTTGGCCAAAAACTGAAAACTTATAGAGAACTGCACTAAATCTCAAATTGCTAGCCAATCTTTGATCTTTTGCTCATGAAACTTGGTAATCATATAAGCAATAATCTCAGGGCTTGAGAACTCATCTCAGGGCATAATCTTTTGGAAGAAAAACAAACATCTCACAATACCCTGAACTCAAACCCTAGAAAACTGAGGACAGGGGAATTCTACCGAAGTACGGAGAGGTAAGGTAAAACTATGAATCCATCATTTGCTCTAGGAAATGGAATGACCAAGTGGTCTAGAATCTTTTCCCATCGCAGAGCATCTCATTTGCGAATACTTGAGAAGAAATCAACACTCAAATCAAAAGGGAAAGAGGAAGAACAGAGAGTGCAGACACTGAAATAAAAGACATCACAGAGAGGCAAAACACAAGCCAAATCGATTCATCCCCATGAATGATTGAATACAGAGGAATGATTACATGGAGTATCAACTCATTCCCTCTCTCTCACCATCACAGGACTCTCAAGAACAACCAAGGCCAAAAACCACATGAGAGAACATGGTCAACGACCAAAACCACCTCTCCTGCTCTTACCCACTCCTCAACAACTAAAGCCCAAAGCAAAAGAAACTCTCAAAGCCATCAACCCGTCTTACAAGCCATACAACAACCAGGAGACACACCTCCTATTTATAGTCTTTGCACTAGAGGGTTCAAAAATGCTTTGCCCATTAAGCTTTACACTTTACCCACTAACTCTAATCAAATCCACTTCCTTTAGTGCAGCTTTGCGTATTCACCAAAACGCCCCTCCTGCACCTTCTGGGAAGCTTCCTCATTCCTTGCCTTCCAAGCCTCGCAGCCACCTCGAGTCCTCGCCGTCTTCGGCACACCTCGATCGCCTTGACCTCGGCACCGCCTGCGCCTAGTCCGGTCATCCCGTGCCTCGCCACGACTCCGCCTCGATGTCATGCAGTCATCACAGACAAGAAATACATTACATAGCACCGCTCGACACAATGTAATCAACAATAGCATTAAGAGAAATCTTAAGCATGAAGAAGCCCAAACCTGTCGAATCAAGAGAATAAGCATCCTACAACACTTCAACCAAGTTTGACCAAGTCCGACCGAAACCAATTGCACCGTGCAACGACATGGTCCAAACCACACAAACCAAACTTGACTTTCCTAAAACAGATGTCAATTACTCATCACACACATAGGATCACCCCCACATGGTCTATCAATGGGAATACCTCCTGGCCCTTCTGGAGAAAAGAGGGTTGCCACCTCGATGGAGAGACTGGGTCTCATGCCTACTCTCCATTGCTACCTCTATGGTCTGTCCCAGGGGACATAATAAAACACTACAGAGACCTACGACATGGTGATCCATTATCTCCTTTCCTCTGTATCATAGCAAAGGGTCCTCAACATCGCAACTGATCTACATCTCCTGCACCCTCTGGGAGGTCGTGCAGCCACCCTTTTAACCTCTCTATATATGGATGATGCCACCATCTTCCTACATCCAAAACAAGATGATGCCCACACACTCGTCTGAATCTTATAAAGTTTTGGTGACACCATAGGGTTGCACACCAACCTACAAAAATTTAGGCAGCTCCAATTAGCTGCAAAAACATTGACCTGCATGAGGTATTGCAGGACATGCTGGCCTGGCATGCTTCCTTCCCTTTGAGCTATCTCAGCTTGCCACTTGCAATCAAAAGACTATGTCGGGCGGACTTTGAAAAACTCGATGCAAGTACGCGACCTACTTGGCAAGATGGCAGGGTAGGTTGCTCATTCTCGCGGGAGAAACACTTTGGTGAAATCTGTGTTGAGGGCTCAATTGAACTATTTCCTTACGGCCATCAAGGCCCCAAAAAGTGTCTTCAAAACTCTATATAGGCGAACAAGACGCTTCCTTTGGGCTAGCTCTAAACAGCTAATGGGGGGGGGTAAGTTCAAGGTTAACTAAGATGGAGTATGCATACTAACACACTTTGGGGGACATGGCATCCTACACCTGGAGCGCTTCGCCAGGGCTCTAAAGCTCAAATGGCTATGGCATGAATGGGGACACCAACCATGACCTTGGCAAGGAATGAAAATACCACACGATGATATAGATTGGGAGCGAAGGTGAAGTTTTGGACAACTGGTTGGGCGATAGGAAATAGGCTATACAATATTGCACCAACAGTCTTCAGGACCTCTATGAGGAAGATTGTACCCTAAAAGCTGCACTCACGTGGAGGGGGGGTGCTGGGTAACTGGATGCATGACTTAAATTGGGAAACCAGTCTAACAACACATTACATTCAAGAGCTGATTGCGGTTTGGGGGCACATCGCCGCAACGAACATACAGCAAGGTGGGGAGGACATAGTCACATGGAAGCTTACTCCCAGTAGAGCATATAGTGCGGCTTTGGCCTACCAAGCAAAAGTTTTGGGGGTAATAGTAACCACCATGAACTCTCTCATTTGGAAAGCTTGGGCACCAAACAAATGCAAAATTTTCACCTGGCTCACCATCTAGAATAGGCTTTGGATAGCAGACCACCTCTGCATCAGAGGTTGCCCCAACCAGCTCACTTGTCCCCTATGTACATGGGCTCTGGGGTTTGCCATCCACCTTCTGGCTGAATGCCGCTATATGAAAATGGTCTGGAGCATAGTGGCAAGGTCGACTGCTTGTGATTCTCTTAATCTAGTTACCTGGTGCACCTACTCTTCAGTTCCAAACTTGCGGGAATCAATTCTCTTCAAGTTTGGTGCACCACGAAAAGTAATAGCAACCCTTGTGATGCTTGTCACATGGCAAATTTGGAAGGAGCAGAACGCCAAAATCTTCCGGTCCACTTAGACGACTTAGGTGCTTCTATTCGCTACTGTAAAGGAGGAGGCTGGTGCCTAGGTCTTAGCAAGGGGAAAGCTGCCAAAGCTCTCAATTACCCTGTAACACCCTAAGCAAATTTTGACCTTGTGATTGGCTTTGGCCCCCCTTCTTGCCCTCCCCCTATCTCTCTATGTTCCTTTGTCCCTCACCTGTACCCTCTGCTAGTCTCTTGCAACTTTTACCTTATTTTACTTCTTCCTCATGAATTAATCACGGCAACTCTCATGCCGGTATTTTTTAAAAAACCTATTACTATGTGTCAAAATATATTTGTAAAAGGGATTATGCTTTGGTACATCTCTTTTAAAAAGGGCTTACGAATCTTAAAATAAAAGTAATTAATATTAGATAGAGGCATATATGCATAACCTAAAAATAAATTAAATGAAAGATTTGCCACTAACTATATCTAATGTTCAATTTGATTTATTTTTTTGGGCTAGAAAACATTTTCTATAGCCTAATATTAGCTATTTTTCTTTATGATATGTAAACCTTTTTAAAAGAGATGTACTAATGTAAACCCATATAAAGTTATAAAATGATAACTGTTGTAGGGGTGGCCCCCACCAAAGCCCAGCCGCCCTGTTAGAAGGTTGTAAGGCCCAAGATGGACATGTATAATGATAAAAATGCCCTTGAGAGGGACATCTGAATGTAAGGGTATTATTGTAAAACACTCCCCATGTGAATATATATAGGCCATCCAGGCCATGGGGGAAACCTTAAGCATTGCTCACCTAACTCTCCACTACCATACCTCTCTCTCTGTTTGGTCTGTAACCACAACAGTTGGCGTCGTCCGTGGGGAGGACAGGAGCAAGCCTCAAGATATGAAGGATGGCACCGAAGAAAGCTTCATCATCGGCGGCTAAGAAGAAGAAGGGGGGCGTGACGGAGTCCCGCATCAACACCAGGGCTTCGGCGTCGGCTATCGTAGGTGTGGACGACGATGCGGGTGCGGCAGCCACGAACGTCGACGCTCATGGCGTGATAATCGACCCCGCCACCGATGGCGCGACGGCCGACCTCGCCCCGCGCGCGGCGATCGACTCCACCGCTGGCGCGATGGCCCACCCTGCCCCGCAGGCGGCGAGCGATCTCATCGCGGGCGCGACAGTCTACACCGGCAGCACCGATCGGGTAATAGGGGGCGGTAGCGCTAGCGCCCATGTTGGCACGGCCGCCGTCCCTGCACCTGGTGCGGGAGCGGCGAGCGGTTCCGGCGGCAACGCGGACCTCGTCACCGACTCCGGAGTCTATCACGCTGGCGCATCGAGCAACCCGGGAGCGCAGGCCATGGTCACTACCGTCCTGGCAGTGCGACCAGGTGTGCCGATTGCCCCAGCTACGCCAACAGTGGAAAGCGCCCTACTGATGGCCCTCGACACGCTTCAGCGGGAATTAGCGGATCTTCGGGGAGCTGTGCGGGATATGCAAGAGGCTCGGAGTCAGCAGACCCTACCGATGGTAGCGCCAGAGCCCACGCCAGAACGAGCGGATAGCCGCAACGCACCCACGTCCAGCCGCGTCCCGCTGCGACGCGTGGACCCGGAGTCCCCACTCTCTGCAGGCCTGCAGCAGTCGGCATGGTCGAAGGACTTCAAGTTCCCCAGCGCCGTCGAGCCGTACAAAGGTGACACGGGCCCTCGGGAGTTCGTGCACGTGTACGAGACTGCCACCGAAGCTGCATGTGGGGACAACACCACAAAAGCGAAGGGACTCCCCCTTGCGTTGCAGGGAGTGGCGCTCTCTTGGTTTTTCACCATAGAGCCATACTCCATCTATGCATGGGAACAGATCCGTGACCGTCTCTACAAAAACTTCCAGGGGAACTGCGTCGAGCGCGTCGATGCGGATCAGCTCTTCGCTGTCAAGCAAAAATCCTCGGAAAAGCTCCGAGAGTACTTCAAGCGTTTCATGAAGGTCCGCTGCCAAGTCAAGGATGTTAATGAGACAACCATCATCAACGCAGCAGTACAGGGCCTCCGCCCAGGGCCGCTGACCGAGTACAACACCCACAAACCAATCAAAATGGTTGTAAAGCTCTTCGACAAGATGGAAGAGTATGCGCGGGCGGAGGAGGATGCGTAGCAGTGCAAGGGCGATGACTCCGGTTCCATTCAGGCGGAGGGGTCATCGTAGAAAGGAAGCACGGGGGACGATCCCCGAAAAGAAAGTGCAAACAAAGGTCCACGGAAGGCGCCCCTGAGCACAGTGATGCCGGGCCCCACAAGAATTCGTCAAGCGGTAGGCACAAGCCCAAGCGCAACCAGCGCTGACTCCAAAAGGCCCGTTATATCCTCGGCATACAGGACGCTCCCTGGGACTCTCCTCCCACATTCCGTGGGAGGGGCCTAGGAGGCCGGTGATGGGGACGCGGGAGGGCCCACGACGAAAGACCACGCGCGGAGCAGGAGATCCAAGACTATGGCATGTGGTGCGAAGTGCATGGCTATGGTGACCACTTCACGCGGGCATGCTCCACAGCCATGGCGCTGCAGCAGGCAACCGCTACGGCTCGGGCCTTGGAAGCGTTGCTCCCCATTGTGGCCCACGTGCAGTAGCCACAAGGAGCTAGACCACCAGACGGGGCCCAACGCCGAATCATCAGTGTCATCTCCGGAGGATCCTCACCAGGGGCCTCCTCGGTGCAACCACCTCCGGGAATAGCACACAGCGAAATCACCTTCACGCTGGCCGACGCCAAGGGCATGGAGTTCCCCCACCAAGATCACCTGGTCATCCAGGTCGACATTGCAGGCTGTGACGCCAGGCGTGTCCTCATCGACGGGGGTAGCTCCACGAACGTTCTGTTTGCGGAGGCCCTCGACCGCATGGGGATCCCTCGGAGTCATTTGGGACCATCGGGGACCCTGCTCCAAGGTTTCGGGGGCCAGTCGCGGAAGGCCTTGGGTCAGGTATGTCTCTGAATCTCCTTTTGTCAGGGCGATAACGCCAGGAGCGAGGATGTTGTCTTCGACATTGTGGACATCCCGTGCCCGTACAACGCCATACTGGGCCGCCCAGTCATCAACTCCTTCGGGGCGGTCCCGCACCATGGCTTCTTGTGTATGAAGTTCCCGAGCCCGTGGGGTGTCATCACCATCTTCAGTGACCAGGATCTCGCCTGGTGCGTGGAGGCTGGTGCCTGGAGCCCGCACCGCAAGGTGCACGCTCTCACCGACAAACTCAAGGCGGACACGCCGTCCGCTCCGGGGTGGATGTCTAAGCCTCGGCCGGAGGGCAGGGTCAAGAGAATGCCTCTCCAAGCCGAAGAACAATTCGTGTCCATCGGTGAGGGCCTTCCCCCGGAGGTGGAGCAGGACATGCTCTGGGTTCTCCAGAGCAATGCGGATGTCTTCGCATGGTCCCCGGAGGACATTAAAGGCGTGGACCATGCCCTCATCGAGCACAACCTAGCGGTCTGCCCTGACGCCAAGCCGATCAAGCAGAGGCTCCGGCGTATGTCCATCGACCGGCAGCAAGCGGCCAAGGTGGAGGTAGCAAAGCTTCTCTAGGCTGGAGTCATCCGCGAGGTCCAACACCCGGATTGACTTGCTAATCCGATGTTGGTCAAAAAGGCCAGCGGCACCTGGCATATGTGCATCGACTTCACTGCCCTCAACAAGGCATGCCCAAAGGACAACTACCCCTTGCCGCGCATAGATCAACTGGTCGATGCCACAGCGGGGTGTGAGCTCATGAGCTTCTTGGATGCCTATTCCGGCTACCACCAGATCTACATGGCTAAGGGTGACGAAGATAAGACCAGCTTCATCACGCCGATTGGGATATACTGCTTCATCAGGATGCCCTTCGGTTTGAAGAATGCGGGCGCAACCTTCACCGCCTCATCGCGCTAGCGCTGGCTGCTCAACTCGGGAGGAACGTGGAGGCTTATGTCGATGACGTAGTTGTCAAAACCAGACAACTCGCCTTGCACGGTCAGGATATCCAAGAGACCTTTGACAACCTCAGGAAGGCGGGCATCAAGCTCAACCCGGACAAGTGCGTCTTCGGTGTGCAAGCAGGTAAGCTCCTGGGCTTCCTTGTGTCTGGGCGCAGCATCCAGGTGAACCCTGACAAAGTCGACACGATCCTCGTCAAGGAGCCACCCAAAATGACAAGGGAGGTCCAGAGGCTTGCTAGCCGCATGGCGGCATTGAGCCGCTTCCTGTCTAGGACAGCGGAGTGGGGCCTACAATTTTTTAGGACCCTCCATAGCTGCGATGGGTTTCATTGGGATAGCGACTGCGCGAAGGCCTTTGACGACCTCAAGAGGCATCTTGCAAGTCTCCCCACTTTGGTCGCTCCGGCGCCAGAGGCTCCCCTCCTGCTCTACCTCGCCGCTTCCACGACAACGGTCAGCGCCGTCCTTGTCCTTGAAGAGGGCGCTCTTCAGCGCCCCGTATACTTCGTCTCCGAGGCCCTTTAGGGCGTCAAGAGGCGGTGCGGTATACAGAGCTCGAAAAATTGGCATACGCGCTGGTCATGGCCTCGAGGAAACTTCGACACTATTTGCTGGATGATCCAATCACGGTGCCATCCTCATTCCCCCTGGTGGAGATGTTGCACAATAAGGAGTCCACAAGGCGCATTGGCAAGTGGGCGACCGAGCTCGCGCTGTTCTCCTTAACATATGCTTCGCGAACAGCGATCAAGTGCCAAGTCCTCGTGGACTTCCTCGCAGAGTGGACCCCACCGGCCCAACGTGTCTAGCAGCCAGAGGACCCGATGTGGATGCTCAACACTGACAGAGCATACGGCGTTTCCTACGTGGGCGTCGGCGCAGTGGTTACTACGCCAGAGGGCCACCGCCTGCTGTACTCAGCACGTCTTGGATTTCCCGCCATCAACAACACGGCCGAGTACGAGGCACTCCTGTTCGGCCTCGCAAAGCTTAAGGCTCTTGGCGCGAGACGAGTTCTCGTCTGCACAGACTCACATCTGGTGGTAGGCTAGTCGACAAGTCATACCAGGCCAAGGACCCCGAATTGGCCAACTACCTGGCAGCTGTAAGAGCAAAGGAGCGACACTTCCTGGGTGTCACGGTCAAGGCCATTCCTCGGGCGGATAACGAGGGAGCATTCTATGAGGTCCTGCCCGCAGCGGCCATCACTCAGGACAATCGTGATGCGGCCCTTGTCCACCAGATTACCCAGCAGGGTGACTAGCGAGAACCCATCTATGGTTTCTTGCAGGGCATCGTGGAGCCGGATGACCTCGTCGAGCTCCGGCGCCTGCAGTATCATGCTAGGTCCTTCCAGGTGCTCGACGGGGTACTCTACAAGAAAGGAGTCTACGCACCGCTTCTGCGGTTTCTCTCACGCGAAGAAGGAAAGCAACTGCTCAAGGAGATCCATGCGGGGCTCTACGGCTCGAGGATCGCGCTGAGGTCGCTAGTCGGCAAGGCGTTCAGGCATGGTTTTTACTGGCCAACCACCAGTACTGACACGCAAGACCTCGTGCGCTGGTGCCAAGGTTGCCAATGGGTGGGGTGGGTCATCCGTAGACCCCCGACGAGCTTGCAGCCTATCCCTCTAGTGTGGCTGCTGGCACGGTGGGGCATCGACGTCGTTGGGCCACTTCCCCGGGCCCCGGGAGACCTTCGGTTCGTGGTAGTCGCCTTGGAGTATTTCTCCAGGTGGCGGAGGCCGTCGCTCTAGCCAAGATAATCTCCGTGGCCATGCAGCAATTTCTTTGGCAGAATATCATATGCCGTTTCAGAGTACCTAGGGAGCACACCGTCGACAATGGCCTGCAATTCGACTCCGCCCCATTCAAGGAGTTCTATGACAGCATGGGCATCACACTCTAATTCACTTCAGTCGAGCACCCATAGTCTAACGGAGCAGTCGAGCAGGCAAATGGCGCCATCTCTGTTGAAGTCAAGAAGCGCCTTGTCGGGCTGCCAAAGGGCAAATTGCCAGATGAGCTCCACAGCGTCCTCTGGTCCCTCTGCACAACGGTGACACGCCCGACAGGATTTACACCGTTCAAAGTCCTCTTCGGCGAGGCAGTGACGCCGGAAGAAATCAAGGCCGGTTCGAGAAGGGTCCTTGTCCAGGCGCCAGAGGAAGAGTGTCAATTGTCCCTGGACCTCCTTGATGGAGAGCGAGTAAGCGCAACCTAGCACGTCGCAAAGTACGCGCATCAAATGGCGCGCACGCGCGATCGCACCGTATACTCGCGAGAATTCCAACCTGGAGACCTTGTCCTCAAAATGGCACTCCACGCGGAGACGGTCGGCAAGCTGGAATCCAAGTGGGAAGGCCCTTACATCGTCGCGGCAGCTTTGCAGCGGGGAGCCTATCGCCTCACAACACTGGAAGGGTAGACGCTCCGCCACACGTGGAATGCAGACAAGCTACGGCGGTACTATGTTTAGGACAGAAGGGAAGCCTGTAGCAAGCTCGGCACCCTGACCATTGTAAGCTGCTCACCCGCGCAAATGGGAATTTAGTAAAGCTGATCGTTTGCCAAGCCCTCATCCTGCGCATAGACGCGCGGAGGTCCGCCTCCGCGTGCACTCTACGGAGTATAAATAAGACGTAGCGTCGAGGTCCGCCTCCGCGCGCACTCTACGGAGTATAAATAAAATGTAACATCGAGGTCCGCCTCTGCACATACTCTACGGAGTATAAATAAGACGTAGCGTCGAGGTCCGCCTCCGCACGCACTCTACGGAGTATAAATAAGACGTAGTGTTGAGGTCCGCCTCCGCACGCACTCTACGGAGTATAAATAAGACATAGCGTCGAGGTTTGCCTCCACAC
Organism: Dendrocalamus sinicus; assembly: GCA_036346575.1. Lineage (NCBI taxonomy): Eukaryota > Viridiplantae > Streptophyta > Magnoliopsida > Poales > Poaceae > Dendrocalamus > Dendrocalamus sinicus. The sequence continues at coordinate 3,504,137 of CM070669.1, forward strand.
GCACTCTACGGAGTATAAATAAGACGTAGCGTCAAGGTCCGCCTCGGCACGCACTCTACGGAGTATAAATAAGACGCAGCGAGGGGACGCCTCCGCGCGCACTCTACGGAGTATAAATAAGACGCAGCGTTGAGGTCCGCCTCCACGTGCACTCTACGGAGTATAAATAAGACGCAGCGTCGAGGTCCGCCTCCGCGCACACTATGGAGTATAAATAAGACGCAGATGTTGTCCCCGCGCAGTCTACTGAGTATAAACAAGACGTGGATGTCCCCACACACGTGTGGGCGTTGCCCCTATGCGTACTCTCTGGAGTATAAATAAGACGTGGTTGATGTTCCCACGCACTCTACGGAGTATAATTAAGACGCGGATGTTATTCCTGCGCACTCTACTAAGTATAAACAAGACGCGGATGTCCCCGCGCACGTGTGGGCATTGCCCCTATGCATACTCTCCAGAGTGTAAATAAGACGTGGTTCATGTTCCCACTCACTTTACGGAGTATAAATAAGATGTAGCAGAGGCTTGCCTTCGCAGTGCACTTTACAGAGTGTAAGTGGGACGCAGCAGTGGCTCGCCCCCACGCGTCTACTTCGACTAGGTGTCAGCTCCACTGCCACCACTTCGAAAGGTAGGGGACGGAGCGCTCGTGCGTCTACTTCAACTAGGCGCCAGCTTCGCTGCCACCACTTCGAAAGGTAGGGGACGGAGTGCCCGCCATCAAGCGAAGTGAAGTCGGGTGCAAGAGGCCAGCCTTTACAAGACACATCTGCCCAAAGCAGGAATAATACGCAATGACAGAACAGGTGGACACATGACACATGGCGCAAGTGTTCTCATTCATACAAAACGGAGGGAGCCACAGGGCAACAACCAGACATACATAGCAACACACACTGGATCCCGGCATCACACCTGTGGGTCCGCGCCATCTTCGTTGCACCGGGGAACTTCCTCAAGCCACTGGATGAAGTTCCCCTCCCGATGCAGCGTTCGCCGTAGCACGACCTTGGCCACGTCCTCCCCTATGTAGCCCCAGATCCGATTATAGAAAGTCTGGAGGGCGGGCTGAGTGGCACGAACGGAATGGGACATCGCCCCGGTTTCGGCTGGCAGATCCAGTTGGGTGTCGACCAGCTCGTTGACATGTCCACACCCCCGGGTGTGGAGCATGGCAAAGGTGAGGCAAGCACTGGAGAAGCCGCAGTGATCACCGAAAGCTCTGGCACCGCGGAGGGCGAGGCTCAAGCCCTCTTCGATTCGCTGAAGCGTCTGTGCCAGATCTACGGGGTCGTGCGTAAGGTCCAGCACGTCAACGGAAAGGTCTTGGAGGGCCCTCTCCAAAGACTCCATCACCCTCCTTTGTCAACGCGGCAAGCTAGGCCTTCTCCTCCCCCAGCGTGGCAATTTGCTGAGCAAGCCAGTGCGCTCCTCCGCTGCGGCGCGCTGGGCCTCCTCCATGGCACGTTGCACTGCCGCCACTACGCACTCCGCATTCGCAGCAAGTATTTGTGCATCGAAAATCGCCCTCGTGCTTTCCGCCTCCAGCATGCGAATGCACTCGTCCTTGGCGGCGTGAGCCTCGTCGGCAGCACAAAGCTAGCCCTCCAGCACCCTCCGCTCACGGGTGCGAGTCTCCTTCAGCGCTCGGCTGAGAGCTAGCGTCTAAAAAAACCGTGAGTGTTAGCTATGTACTATGCAGCGTCGTAGGCCGCAAACCTAGGCACTTACCCTCATCTCTGAGGCACTAGCGCGATCGCCAGAAGATCTCCCCCACACGACGACAGCACCCGTCGATCCAGGCTGCCATTGGTGCACTCTGCGACCTCGTGAAGGACGCGAAGCATCTCAGGTCGAGGGATAAAATCGGAGACGGCAGACCTTGGTGCCTCCGCGCCAGCGGCTTCGGCAGCACCAGATGCCCACGTCGCGTCCTGCGCAACAAGGCCGGAGACTTCGCGGACACTTCCATTGCTCAATCCTTGGCCGCGTTCGGGAGACCTCATCTCGCCTGATGTCGACGATGGAATGAGCGAGCAAATCGAAGAGAGCCTCGTGATGTCACGGGGGGAAAAGAAATCACGCCTACCTTCGACACCCTCCGCCAAGTTACGGGGAGGTGCCCGCTCAGCCTCTATCTGGGTCGCGGGGGCTTCATCGGCCCGGGGAGCGACGACTTCCTCCTCGGCCTGAACGGCTTCCCCGTCGAACTCCAGGTCCCCGAGACCGCGCCCGCCACATTGAACCGCCTCCTCGAGGGCGGGGGCTACTGTATCCGAGGGCGCTTTGCCCTCGGGGATTTGGGTGACTCTTCCTCGGCCGCCCCAGTGGCCGTAATGACTAGTGCAAGCAGCAGGCCCTCGGTGGCCGGTACAGGCGACGAGGCCTCGTCCTCGGGGGCGTCGGTACCATGACTCGTCGCCTCACCGCTGCCTAAGGCCTCCTCGCTGGGGGCAGTATGCTCCCACGAACCGGCGTGCTCGGACCCAGCGCTGGGCACGCCCTCCGCCCTGACGGTGCCTGCTGGAGATGCAGCCGACAGGCTGGATATGACGGCATCAGACCGAGCTTTGCGCCGACTAGGAGACACCCCCACCCTGCCGTCACCATCGCGGCGACGAGTCAGAGCTGGTGCCGGCCCCGCGCGTGCTGGCACAGGGAGGCCTAGGGCTTCGCACACCCGATTTATCCGCCCCAGCTTCGCGCAGCTCGTGCTCCTTCGCCGTGTACGACCAAGGAACGTGACTATCGCACACTCCACGTCCTCCAATGAGGGCACTGCACGCAAAGCGGTACTTCGTTCACAAAAAGTTACATATATATGTAGGCAGCCTATGGCCAAAGTACTTACAAGGAGCGGAGGGCTTCGGAAGGAAAGATACTGTTAGGTGAACGCCATCCCGGCGGGTGTGGCCTCGCTCGTACTTCCACAGGCCAGAAAGCGGTGACACCCTATACATAGTAAACTCTTCGGCGAGGTCGCGCATGTTAAACTGAAGGGTGACACCAGCAAGCCTCCGCGCCCTCTGCTCTCGCTACCCTTCGGCCTCACCCATAGCGAGCTGTTGAAGGATATCGGTTGCCCTCAGCACTGAAGGCCGCTGGTGCTCATCACGCGGTGATAGAACCACCGTCGCATCCAGCCAGACTCCCACTTCCCTCGCGTCGCCAGCGAGGGGAAGAGCCCCGTGCATTGCAACCATAGCACGAAGTTGACACTGCCGAAGTTTGATAGTGCCCCCCTTTGACCTTCTTCGGCTAGCAGCGTGCGTCATGAAGAAGGGCGAACAAGTTTGTGCTGGGTCGGACGCCTTCTGTTCGTGCTGCCCAGACATAGACAGTCAAGCAAACTATCGCGTTCGAGGTTAGCTGCGCCAGCTCCAACCCGTAAGCCCGCAGGACCTCGCTAATAAAGAGCGTTGCGGGCATCCGAAGACCAGCTCCAAAAAACGCGATGAAGACAATCGCATCCGATTCCTCTGGGTGCGGCTCCGTCGGTTGCGACTAGGCAACCGAACCCCGGCACGGTCCGTCAACTTCCTTTCCCGGAGGAGAGTCTTGATCATCTCCTCCGTTGCGAGGCTTCGGCCTAGCACACGGGAGCAACGCCCTCCCAACTTCCTCATGGCATCCTAGTGCTTGTCGACTTGTGGTGGATCGTGGACCACTAGAGGATAGTACGCTGGCGGGGGCGACAAGCTACGCTGGCTAGACGAGGCGCTACCACTGAGCCGGCGAGCGGGATCTTCCTGGCAAGCCATTCCTTTCCGAAGGGGAGCGCCAAAGAGCAGGAGCAGAGGCGGATTGTGCTAGCAGGAAGAGAACCAAGAAAGCAAGGCAGGGGCAAACAAGCAACTGAGAAGAATGCTCGCATGCCAGCGGCAAACCTTTATAAAGCCCTCTCACCTCCACCATGATCGGAAACGCAACCGGCGGGGGCCTTGCGGTTCGGCTCCCCGCGATCGAGGAGCGCAACCGCTGGCAAACAAGGGAGCGCAGATGCAAGCCGCCTGACAGTGCACGACACGCCAGTAGCATCTCGCCACGCGTCCCACCTCTCTTGGGAAGGGGCGCGTGACCGCGGTCGCGTGACCGTTAGCAACCCATGACGCACCAATCGCGCCCCGTCGCGTGTACTCTTCCATCGGGACAATGCGTACGGTTGCGGCTGCCCGCCCCTGGCATCCCAGGGGTCGGCGCAATTCGCGCCGTCATTAAGATGACGACTTCGGACCACGAATCGGTCGGGCCACATGTCGGCCCACGTCTATAGCGTGACCTCGAGCAGCACCCCTGCGATAAGCTCGCCTCAGACCCGTCTCCGGGCGGAGACCCCGCACTCGGCTGCGGTGTCAAGCACAGGAGCTGGGCCTGCCCGACGCCACGACCTGTCCGCGGCATGAGCTCGTCTCCGCTACGACTTCGACTCCGCCACTGAAGGGCCCTGCCCGACGCCTCGACCTGTCCGCAACGAGAGCCTGTCTCCGCTCCGACTCCGACTCCGCCACTGAAGGGCCCTGCGGGCGAGGACGGCTTCGGCAACCCGCTCAACGCTATATCTTCGCTGCGGGGCGGGGACTACACCAGGCAATAAGGCTCCATCAAACAGTACAGAAGTTCACAGGCCGTGGGGACGGAAGGAGCCAAATGGCTCGACAACATGGCTTCGGCTCGTGAAGCCCGTCACCATGAGAGGCTCCTGTTGTAGGGGTGGCCCCCACCTAAGCCCAGCCGGCCTGTTAGAAGGCTGTAAGGCCCAAATGCCCTTGAGAGGGACATCTGAATGTAAGGGTATTATTGTAAAACACTCCCCATGTGAATATATATAGGCCATCTAGGCCATAGGGAAACCCTAAGCATTGCTCACCTAACTCTCCACTACCATACCTCTCTCTGTTTGGTCTGTAACCACAACAATAACAATATGATTTTATGATATATTTCTGCTCACATCATTTTTATATGACCAAATAAATAATAGAAAATATAATGTCGATTCGATAAAGATATAATTGTCTGTCGGTAAGTTTCTTAACTGTGACTCATTACAATGATGTCGATAGCAGCACCTGTTTGGCTTGGATTGCTTGCATTGTTGTTGTCTGCAGTACCATCTTAATTTTTTTTTGACTATGTTCTCATCGTATTTATGTTGAAAAATAAGTCACGGCAACATTCTTGTGGTGACGTGAAACAATTGATGGATACGTCAGCTATACAGTACTATCAGCACCATCAGTTAGTGGTATGGGGTAGCACATGACATGTTTTTGTATTTCAATAAACTCGAGTTTAGAAAATATTAATAAATAAGAAAACTGTGATTTTCAAACGATATAAATATATCATAATATTAAAGTTTTTTTGGATGAATCTACTCGCATCTTTTTCATGTGACCAACCAAGATGTTATGTTCTATACCCCATATTGATCAGATAAGAAATGCTTGTCCATGGATTTCTCTCAGTGACCCGAATTTACTGTTGGAATAAAAAATGCCAGTAGCTCGTTAATGTGATGCTGTTAATGAAAGAAAATTGGAGCTCAACTTGCATGCGCTGTTGATGTATGCGGTATCACCGGTAGCTCTAGCCTTTCATCTTTTTTTTTCTTTTGATTCAACTCATATCGTATTATATTTACGCTGACAAGTAAGCGCAACAACTTTTCGCATAGTGGTTTTCAAATAATTAATGAGGGGTATGATGACCATATACTAGAGTACCATCAGCACCATTATTATTTACCGATGCTGGGGTAACACATGGATTAGTTGAAAGGGAAAGCTAGCTGCTCTCTATGGCCCAAATCGGCCAAGATAGGGTTGAGCTTTTTCCAGCGCATAGCCTTGACCATGGCTAAAGCCCAACTCCTCTATCTAGGCCAGACCCATTTCTTCTGTCTTGGTCTAGCCTAGCCCATCTCAACCTTCTCGTTCTGCCCCTTGGCTAAAGCCCAACTCATCCATCTAGGCTAGGCCCATTCCTTCTGCCTTGGTCTAGCGTGGCCCATCTCAACCTTCTCCTTCTGCCTTGGTCTAGCCTGGGCCATCTCAACCTTCTCCTTCTGCCCCTACTCGGTGCATGATGAGCCACACCCTCGACGAGCCACGCTAGCGTCGCGTGTTGGGATACGTGTTGGACCGAAATGGCGACAGAGGGGGGGTGAATGTCAACTTTTAAAACTTCCCCTAAAAAGATTCACGAGTGAGTTTTCTCGCCAGTAGCTACAAAGCTGTGAAGGGAGCAAAAAATACTCGAGGTAACCTCAACCAAGCAAAAAGAGCGCTCACAAATGGAATCTTTCCGATAGCTATTATGAGACTAAGATCACATGCAAGGGCACGAGCTCACTGGATAACATGAAGAACAGAGTAAGAGGCAAACAAGACATACATATGAAAACTAGGAAGCACAACCATAAAAAGCCCAGCAAGAAAAATTGTAGAAATCAGCACCATCGGGAAGCCGGCCGGTCTGACCGCTTGGGCAGGGCTGGTCTGACCGCCCAGCCTTGGCCGGTCTGACTGCTCGGGCTGGGCCGGTCTGACCGCCCAGCCTTGGCTGGTCTGACCGCCTCCTGCAAACCGGTCTGACCACTCCCCTGGTTTCAGGCAGACCAAGAGGAGACCAAAAAACTGAATTTCAGGCAAGAACTTTAGATCTTCCAAAACCAAGGAATTGGGGGTTTTGCTCCCAAACTTTCCATCCCAGAGCACCACAACAATATTCTAAATAGCAAGGGATGCTTGGGAAACAAAAGAGACCAACTCAAAATCAATATTTTCAGATTTGACCCAAACTCTGAAAATTACAGAGAGTTCCCCCAAAAATCAAATTCCCACCTAACCTTTAATTCTTTGAACAGGAAACTTAGGGATTAGCAAGGGAATAGCCTTGGGACTCTGAGACTCAAATTTGGGCACAAACTCTCAAGGGAAAATGAAAAGCACCTCAAACCCTAGAAACTGAGCGCTATAGAGAGCCACAACAGAAAAATTCAAATTTCCATCTCAACTTTGATCTTTTGGCCATGAAACTTTGGGAATAGCTAATTGATAGCCTCAGGACTCTAGATACCAAGTTTCATGCCACTTAAAGAAGGAAAACACAGATTGCACCAAAACCCTAGAAATGAAGAACTAGAACAGGGAACTGGAAAAATGCAAATCCTTGATTCATTCACTTTGCTCTAGGGAGAATCCAATCAAATGATCTTGATATCTATTCCCATCACAGAGCAATCCATTTTGGCCCTTCTCAACAAGAAACAACAAGAAATCGCAAAATCAAGAAATCAACAGAAAAGACATCGAAGGCAGGAACAGGGAGCATGAAGATAAACTTCAGATTTTCATTCCAAATCAAATGATTACAGAGGAGTCCCCATACGCATGGACATTAGAACAAGAGGAATGATTACAAGATGGCTCAACTCATCCTCTCCTCTCCCCAAGCTCAAGAACACAAGAACTACATGCTTCCTGGAGAGACATAACACATAGAGGGGAGAGAGACACAACCTGCTGCCTACACCAACTCTCCAACCACTAAAGCCCTAAAGCCAAAACAAACTCTCAAAGCTTCTTTTGACTCTAGCAAACCCTAACTCTCTCCCAAAGCTATGAGGGGGCATGCAGCCACTCCCTCCTATTTATAGCACTTGGCTAACGGGTTTCCACCCCGTTACACCCACTACGACCCGAACGGAACCGCCTCCACCTGTGCAGCCTTACGTTTTTACCGAAACACCCCTCCTGCACCTTCCGGGAAGCTTCCGCGTTCCTTGTCGTCCAAGCCTCGCAATCACCTCGAGTCTCCGCCGTCTTCGACACATCCTGACCGTTCTGACCTCGACACCGCCCGTGCCTAGTCTAGTCACCTCGTGTCTCGCCACGACTCCGCCTCGACGTCCTGCAGCCATCACAGACAAGAAACATATCAAATAGCACCGCTCGATACATGAAAGCATTAATGAACCACATTAAGCATGAAATAGCCAAAACCTGTCAAATCAACAGAATATGCATCCTAACCACTTTGACCAGGTTTGACCAAGTTCGATTGAAGCCGATTGCACCGCGCAACGACATGGTCCGAACCACTCAAACCAAACTTGACTTACCTGAACCGATGTCAATTACTCATCACACACACGGGATGACCTCCACATGGTCTCTCAATCTCCCCCTTGATGAGTATATTGACAAACCCAGAAAAAGCATGAAGGTGGGTTTGAAAGGAAAGAAAGTCAAACATAGTCCAAAGAAGGAAAATGAAACTTATGACCATGTCGACAAGAGGAATACTAGAGCAACAAAGAAAGAGCAAATTGTTCTCCAAAGCTCTAGAAAGAACCCAAATGACTTTTTCTCTCCAAAATTCTCCCCCTTTTGGCAATAAACACATCAAGGATGCAAAAGAGAGAATATGACATGATATTGGATGAAATGGCTAAAGTTTGTTTATTTTAAGCATTTAGAGCCATGAGAATTATCCATAATGACCATAGGAGAATTACATCAAGCCATAGCATACAAGTATGCTATCAAGATCATGACTATGTATGTAAAGAGAAGCTAAGCCAACTAAGGTATAATCTGAAATTTAGTTGAATTGCTTAGCAAGTCAAGTCAAACAAGATTTTAGTCTAGCTAGAGGTATCCAAGGATGATGCAAGCCATGTCAATAAGCTAAATGGAACCGAGAAGCTAGTATTGAGTCAACTAGAGTGCTACTAGTTCAAGAATGATACATTTGTTTAAGTACTTGAAATTTTAGCAATGGAGCACAATTGACATAATTTTACTTTAGAAATCACATGATTGTTTCCAACCACATTTTTTGTTTAGTCATGTGCTTGACCTTAAGCCTTATGCGACCACTCCAAGCAATGAGCTTAAGAAGATGATCTTGGTCATCCAAGACTCTCCCTGAGTTCATGCCTTGTGCAATGGCAAGCCGTCTCATGAGAAAGAATTGGTGAGATCAGTTTTTTCACACAAAAGAGATCTTTTTGCATTTTCATGGACATGAGACATGTACTAACTCATGTGTCATCATGAAACTAATATAGCTCAATCTAACGCTCAACAAAGATTCAGGACTCAACTCAACCTATTTGACATGGCATGAATCATAAGAAGATAACTAAATGCAAACTAGTCTCAAATATTAAGATGACATGAGTTAGGTCAAGGTGAGCATTTTAATTAACCTATCATGGCAAAGACTTGACTACACATATAAAGTCATGATCAATTTAGCAATGAAGCACAAATCATGGCAGGATGTAATCTAATGAAAACATGTCATGAATGGATAATAATCAAGGCTCCATGTAGTTAGATTACAATGCAGAATGAAATGCAGAAAATCCAGCTCCCCCTCAACATGTGATGCATCTTTTAGTTCAAGTTGAGTTACGTCAATATTAAGCTCCAGAAGCTCCCAAATGAACTCCCCCTGAAACAAAGCAATAAAATCGAGAAGCTGGGAAAGAAATCAGAAAAGGGCAGTCCTTAAAGCATAGACAAGATATAGAGGATACTATGGCTCAGACTGACTCTCATCTACCCCATATGACTCTAGGACTATCAACTGATCATCTAGCACACTAAGGAGCAAACATGTACCCTGTGTACCCGAGGGTGGCTCGACCCTCGTTAGAACCTATAAGCAGTGAGTGAGCTCAACCTAGTGAGAAGAGAAACAGCTAAAAAGCAGCATCCTATAATCACAAGATAATAGTAAGAAGTCTAAGCTACTCGATAAGAGAAGCACTCTAATCTATGCTAGGAGGACTAACCCAATGCACCCCATATGCAATGCAGCAGAAAGGAGTAAGAGCATAATAAATATGATAAAGCAGTAAAGCACAGAACTCCCCCTCACAACAGTCCATAAGGACAAACCACCCCAAGCTCTCCCCGCAGAGCTGAAAACCTAGAGCTATCCAAAGGCTTGGTGAAGATATCAGCTAACTGGTGGTCACTCTCCACAAACTGGAGCACGATGTCACCCTTCTCTACATGGTCTCTAAGGAAGTGATAGCGAATATCGATATGCTTGGTCCGAGAATGCTGCACTGGGTTCTTAGCAATGTTAATCGCAGAAGTATTATCACAAAAGAGTGGAACACTGTCGACAACTAACCCAAAGTCCCGCAGGGTCGAGACCATCCAGAGCACTGCTACAAAGAATCGGCCGCAGCAACGCACTCGGTCTCGTGGTGGATCAGGCAGACCGGATCGCTTCCTCGAAGACCAGGAAACGAGAGAAGTGCCAATGAATTGGCAGGTGCAAGAAGTGCTCTTCCTATCTATCCTACAGCCAGCAAAGTCTGCATCCGGGTAGGCTCTCAAGGAAAGACAGGACGAGGAAGAGTACCAGATACCATAGTCAATGGTAGCTCAAAAGTACCGAAGAATGCGCTTCACCGCCTGGTGGTGAGATACGCGTGGAGAAGCCTGAAAGCGAGCACACAGACATACGGAGAAGTGTATGTCCGGTCTTGAGGAAGTGAGGTACAAGAGGGAGTCAATCATGCTGCGATACTCCTTCTGATCAATTGGTTCGCCGTCCTCATCTGGGTCAAGTGTGGCGGAAGATGCCATGGGAGTTGACACAGGCTTACCATCACTCATGTCAAAGCGTGTCAGGAGGTCACGAGTGTACTTGCCCTGATGCAAGAAAGTACCCTCCCGAGTCTGCTTGATCTGGAAGCCAAGGAAGAAGGTCAACTCACCCATCATGCTCATCTCAAACTCGGTGCTCATGACATCCAAGAACTGTGAAACGAGAGCATGGGAAGAGCCACCAAAGATGATGTCATACACATAAATCTAGACGAGCAAGAGGTCGGTGCCATGCCGGCGAATGAACAAGGTCTTATCTACCTTACCCATCTCGAAACCATGACTCAACAAGTAGGACTTAAGCCTCTCATACCAAGCTCTGGGGGCCTGCTTAAGTCCATACAAAGCTTTGGAAAGCTTGAAGACATGGTTTGGGTATTTGGGGTTCTCGAAACCTGAAGGCTGTCTCACATAGACTTCTTCCTCAATAAAGCCATTGAGGAAGGCACTCTTGACATCCATCTGGTAAAGCTTGAAACCCTTAGAAGCCGCAAAAGCAAGTAGGATTCTAATGGCTTCAAGTCTAGCTACAGGGCAAAGGTCTCTCAAATCTAAACCTCAACCGGGAGAACCCCAGCTACCGGTCTAGCCTTGTTCAATGACAACCCCATCCTCACTGCTTGTTCTTGAACACCCACTTAGTCCCAATGACATTGTGACCTCGAGGGGGCTCAACAAGCGACCAGACCTTGTTTCTCTCGAAATTCTCTAACTCCTCATGCATGGCATTGACCCAAGACTCGTCAGAAAGAGCATGACAAACGTCCTTGGGCTCAAAGGAGGCAACAAAGGCAGAATGGAGACAGAAATGAGACATGCCGGATCTTGAGCTGGTGACTCGCTCAAAAAGATCTCCAATAATCTGCTCAGAAGGATGGTGTTTTTGGATATGTCTAGGAGGTCCAGGAAGAGATGAAGAAGTGGCCTCTACCTCATGAGCTGATGAGGTAGGAACAGAGCCACTAGCTCTGGAGGAAGTAGAAGGCATAGGCCGATCGCCTCGAGGTGCGGTGGAAGAAGGCACCTCAAGGGGTGGATGAGGGACTGGATTGGGTAGACAACCCTCATCTCCATCATCCTCATCATCCACAAAGATGAGCTCAGACTACTCTAAAGAACCTGAGATATGAGGCCTAGTCCCCAGACTGGCCTCATCAAAGGTCACCTCACAGGTCTCTACCACGTTACTAGACTCGTAGTTCCAAACTCGATACGCCCGTGAAGAAGTCGAGTAACCTAGAAAGATACCATCAAAAGAACGTGACTCAAACTTGTCTAGGTTCCCGAACTTCAGAATAAAACACTTGCAACCAAACACACGAAAATGCGAGACACTGGGCTTCTGCCCATATCTCAACTCATAAGAAGTGCGATGCATGTGTGCCTGAAGGACAACTCGACTTGAAACATGGCACGCGGTAGCTATAGCCTCAGCCCAAAACTTCCGCGGTGTAGAGTACTCATCGAGCATCGTCCTGGCCATCTCAACCAAGGTACGGTTCTTCCTCTCCACGACGCCATTTTGCTGTGGGACGTGCGGAGAAGAGAACTGGTGCTCTACACCTATCTCATCGCAGAACCTCTCAAAATAGGAATTCTTGAACTCCGTGCCATTGTCACTTCGGATTGCTCGTAAGGCACCCGGGAGCTCAACAGAAAGCCTACTAAAAAGACCTCAGAAATGTGAAAACGTCTCATCCTTCGAGGCTAAGAAAAACACCCAAGAGTACCTCGAGAAGTCATCGACCATGACAAGAACATACCACTTCCCTCCTGCAGACTGCACTCGAGCTGGTCCAACTGTATCCATATGGAGCAGCTGTCCTGGTGCATCGGTCATAGTAACTGTGACCGGAGGATGAGAAGCGGCAACCATCTTGCTGTGCCGGCAAGGAGCACAAACTAGATCTTTGACCATCTTGAGCTTCGGCAGACCACGAATGAGGTCGTGGTCGCTAACTCGGGTCAAATGATCAAATCCAATATGACCAAGTCTCCTATGCCAGAAAAAAAGGTCACGGGACTCAGAAACAACTAAACACCTGAGAGGATCACCAGAAGACTCAGAAAAATCAGCACAAAAGATCCTCCCAAAATGAGAAATCCCACAAACCAGACTACCCGAAGAATCAAGAATTTTGCAAACGTTTTTCTTAAAGCTCACCTCGAAACCGTCATCGGTAAGCTGAGAAACAGAAAGCAAATTATACTGCAGCTTACTAACCAAGGCAACATCTTTGAAAAATAACAAATCATTAACGCGCACTGTACCTTTGGCGATGATGCGCCCAGATGAAGCATCTCCGAAGGTGATCGTCTCATCACCTGGAGCACGGGCAAGGGAAGAAAACCAACGGGAATCTCCGGTCATGTGTCGTGAACACCTGGAGTCTACAAGCCAAACCTTTCCCTTCCCAGCCCGGTGAACCTGAGTCAAATAGAGAGTAAAGGCTCAGTACTGGGATAAATCAAGAGTGATTTTGGCACCCAATACTGAGTAACACGTCGAGCAGCAGAAGTAGTCAAACACGATTGACCTCTAACTACCCTACGCTCTCTGTCGCTCAAGGAAGCAGAAGGTCTGTGAGCAAACCTAAAGCTGTTGCTGGGTTCGACTGCTACGGGAGAGCGAATCGGAGCACCGGCAACACGCTGATCTCGCCGCGGGTAGCCATCTCGACGGGGGAAACGAGATCTACCCTCAGAACGGCGAAAGTCATGACCAAAAGGAGCATGAGTACGAAAACTAGAAAACTCGGAAAAACCAAGTCCTCGATGCTGCCCAAACCCATCAGAAACAACTGAAGCAAACTTGGACCTCGTGTTGGTCTTAGGTGCACTGAAGGTCTAGGGCTGACCCTGAATACGCCTAAGAGCTACAACACGGTCTCTATGCGCGATCTTGGTGCGCCTGAAGCATCTCTCGATCAAATGTCCATCCTTCTGACAGAAGGTGCAATGATACTTCACCTTCTGAGAGGTAGAAGTAGCATGATGAGGCTTCGCCTTCTGAGAGGCTGAAGCTGCAGGGGAATCACTTTGCTGTCAGAAATCCCTTGGACAAAGCCCGCTGACTTGAATTGGACTTTCTCGGTCCTGGGCTCAATCTCGATCACACCCGGTGCTATGGGTCTGAGCACGGCAGGTGGATGCTTCCTCATGTCCTCATAGAAATCGTATCCTAGACCTTGATTAAATCTGCAAATCTTAGATTGGTCTAGAATAAGATTCAGCTTCTTCTTGCCTCTTACAAATCTCTCGAGAGTGTTCATAAGATACTGACACTCCCGAAAAAGAGAGGTGCAAGAAGAGCAGGGGGAAGAAAGAGTAGCAGAAGGTAAAGGAGTAGAAGAAGAACCAACAATAGAGGAAAGAATGGCTTGTGCACGCACAGCCGACTCTGAGGGGACAGTCCTACTACTAGCCAGTTGGTTCACGTCGCTAAGCGTCTCCACTTTACCCTTGGGCTCCTTCCCCTTCTCAGCAATCACATTACAAGTAGAAAGTGGCTTCTCTAGAAGGTCCTTAGTTAGCTTCATACATTTTTCATCCAATGCAATTAAGTCAAATTTTAGCTTGTTACAATTAATGCATGGTGAACTAACAGGGTCCTTAGAAGCAGATTGAGCCAATCTATTATTGTCATCAACTAATTCTTGAAACTGCTTGGAGACAGAATCATGTTCAGCAGTAAGCTTGGGACAATTCACACACAAAGCAATGGGCTCAAGAAGAAAAGCTTGTAATTCGGCAATTTTATGATCCTCCCATTTTAGGTTCATCTTCAGATTATTGCAATTTTCACAAGTCTCGGGCAGATCGAGAAGCATGGTATATAGACCTCTAAAAGTATTGTCCTTATCCTCACATGAGGTGCAAGCAATAGTTTCAACAGAAGTAGATGAAACAGGAACTACCCTACTCGTCTCAAGCTTAGCAAGAAGACTAATGTTCTCCACCTTAATCATATCAAGTTCAGAGGACAGACTATCATGCGAGGTCCTTAGTTTCTCCATGTCATCCAACAGAGCACAGCATGTATCACAGTCATCACGGGAGGGAGCAGATGTAAGTGAAGTAAGCTCCCGTTATCGTCTATCTACTTCCTTCTCCAACTCGCTACACCTAGCTCTAGATCTAGCATGGAATCTACCTAGCTTAATAAAAGCATCATTAAGCTGGTCGTAGGTAGGGGATACCTCGTCAGAGTCGGAGTACAGCTCGCTGTCGCTCAGTTCGCCCTCAAGGGCCATGAAGCACATGCCGGAGAAGTCGTCGCCACCCTTGGGGTCTTGGTCACCCGTCCCGTCATCGTCGCTCCATCCCTCCACCTCGCTGAGGTCGAGGTCGTCGAAGGCGGTGAGGACGCGGTGGAAGATCTTCTTGGCTTTGCCAAGGTCGCGGAACTTCTTCTTCCCTTGGGCATGGACTGGAGACTTCTTGTTGCGGTTTTTGTCGGTGTAGTCGTTCTTGCCCGAACCGCCATAGTCGTTCTTGCCCTTCTCCAGCTTGGGGCAGTTTGCCCGAATGTGGTTGGGGCCACCACACTCGAAGCAAATCACAGGTCCTCCTCTCTTTCCGTCCCTCCTCCTCTTGTAAGCATGGGAAAATCTCCGAGCTAGGAGGGCTAACTGCTCATCCGCAAGTTGCTCTAACTGATCATTAGTTATGTCACAGAGAGCAGCACGGGAGAATCCACACAGCGAATCGGAAGAAAGACCGTGGTTTAATCGATCGGTGACTAGGGCCATCGACTGTGACTTCGACTTGCGAGAGACAATGTCAATCTCGTGAGTCTTGAGGCGCGAGTACAGCACATCAAGAGTCAAAGTCGAGAGGTTCGTGGTGTCCTTGATGGTAGTCACCTTCATCTCCCAAACACGCAAGTCGAGAGCAGTGAGCATCTGTCGAGCGTTATCCGAGTCGGGGTATGTGAGACCGACCGCTCGGAGGTTGCTCAGAATCTTGTGAAAACGCGCAAAGCACTCATCGAGGGACTCACTAGCGAGCATTTCAATCTTGTTGTAATCTCGCTTGAACTGGTCCTGTCGCACTGTCTTTATTCGGGTGATGCCCTCATGGTAAGCATCGAGGGTCTCCCAAATATCAAAGGCGAACGAAAGATGAGATATGCGGTCAAACTCGCTATGACTCAGGCCCTGGATTATGATGTTCCTTGCCTTAGCGTTTGCCTCAACATCAGCCATATTCCTGGCATTGATGTTCTCATCGGCAGGAACAACAAACCGGACCTTGACCTTACGCCAGATGGCATACCCCTGAGCCTGGATGTATGTCTCCATTCGGCTCTTCCAGAAGGGGTAATCGATGCCATCAAAGACGGGAGGCTTGGTTGAGTACTTGTCTGTCGCCATGGCTCTAGAGACCGGTTAACATCTATCGAGAAGAGCTAACCGGCTCTGATACCAATTGTTGGATCGAAATGGCGACAGAGGGGGGTGCATGTCGACTTTTAAAACTTCCCCTAAAAGGATTCACGAGTGAGTTTTCTCTCCAGTAGATACAGAGCTACGAAAGGAGCAACAAATACTCGAGGTAACCTCAACCAAGCAAAAAGAGCGCTCACAAATGAAATCTTTTCGATAGCTATTATGAGACTAAGATCACATGCAAGGACATGAGCTCACTGGAAAACATGAAGAACAGAGTAAGAGGCAAACAAGACATACATATCAAAACTAGGAAGCACAACCATAAAAACCCCAGCAAAAAAATTGTAGAAATCAGCACCATCGGGAAGCTGGCCGGTCTGACCGCTGGGGCTGGGCCGGTCTGACCGCCCAGCCTTGGCCGGTCTGACCGCCTCCTGCAAATCGGTCTGACTGCACCCCTGGTTTCAGGCAGACCGAGAGGAGACTGAAAAACTGAATTTCAGGCAAGAACTTCAGATCTTCCAAAACCAAGGAATTGGGGGTTTTGCTCCCAAACTTTCCATCCCAGAGCACCACAACAATATTCTAAATAGCAAGGGATGCTTGGGAAACAAAGGAGACCAACTCAAAATCAATATTTTCAGATTTGACCCAAACTCTGAAAATTACAGAGAGTTCCCCCAAAAATCAAATTCCCACCTAACCTTTAATTCTTTGAACAGGAAACTTAGGGATTAGCAAGGGAATAGCCTTGAGACTCTGAGACTCAAATTTGGGCACAAACTCTCAAGGGAAAATGAAAAGCACCTCAAACCCTAGAAACTGAGCACTACAGAGAGCCACAACAGAAAAATTCAAATTTCCATCTCAACTTTGATCTTTTGGCCATGAAACTTTGGGAATAGCTAATTGATAGCCTCAGGTGATGTGACGATGGCCCGATCTTCCGAGAGGTACTGATAAGTCGATTGTGGAGATCTCGACGTTGATGATCCAAAGGCTCCGACCAAAACAGATCGAACCCCTCGCAATCACTACACCACTGCTCCGTTGGTTATCAACCGTGCCGAACACGATTGACCTCGCCAAGAAGGCTATCTCCTGCAAGCGAATCGAGAACACAAGCAAGAGAGGACAAGATGCAATCTGAAATTGCGAATAAATATTAAGTTCACAAGTTGGGGTCTCACAAACCGATGAACGGCGAAACTGTTCAAAGACAGATTTAATCTAAGCAAAACCCCAAACCCTAATGGTGGGGGTGGCGGCTGGATATAAAGGATTGAGGGACGTGCAAAACCCCTGGACGCGCCCCTAATGGGCTCCAACACGATACAAAGCCGAAAGGCCCAAAAGACGGTGGCGCAGCACCCTGACAGATTCTGAACGTCCACTTGTTGCGACGATTCCCGTTGACTCAGAAGGAATTTTGACATGGGACCAGAGCCATTGGAAAGGTAGTCTTCTCAGCTTTCCATACATATGTAGAACGTCCAAAACGGAGTCCGGATGCGATCTGGACGTCCGTTTTAGTGCGGCCTGGTCCTGACTCCGAGTTCGATTCGAAGTCGGTTTGAGTTGGACCTCCAACATGATTCGACCGCCCTTGCTGGACTTGTGCGCCTTGTAGCCCTTCTCCATGTACTTCCAAGTCCTCTCCATGGTTCCTAATCATAATTAAATCATTAGGTAGCAATCTATTCTCAAATGAACAAAAGAAAGTACTTAGGAACGAGCTCACCTGTAAATTCAATTGTCGGGCGCGAGCTCTAGTGATTGGTCCTTGAATGTCAAGTGGAGGAGTGTTGTATGTATCCGAAGAAGTGATGTCCTCATCATCCTCCCTTCTTGACAGAAAACCGTCCTCGGTTTTAACATAGGTGTAGCATCACGTATTGCATGATCTTGATCATAAATCTTGGTATATGATAACAAACGCAACAAACTCTCATTATGTAATATCATAAGATCTTTATCAAATAAAGTAAAATCTCTTTGAAACGAGCTCACCTCATAATTTAAGTGATACATAGGAGCTCTTGTAATTGTAACAACAAGTAGAGCAAATATGGTTGTATCCATAGGGTTCATGTTCTTATCATCCTCCTTCTTGCAAACAAAGCCATCCTCGGCTTTTGATAAGCTGAAAATATGGTAACAAAGAAGCCAAGGTGTATGCATGGTATATGTATATGTCATCCGCTTTAACAGCTTCTTCGTTGTTGCACAATTAATGTTATAAAACAGCAACGATCATAAATGCTCATTGTATTATTAACCCAAGAATAATCATATATGTTAATGAGCAAATCAAAATTTCTCACACAGTAATTATTGCAACTTGGTTTGCAAATGTAAGTGAAGCATTTATGCAATTCAAATCTTTGACGTTGTAAACATGTAGTGGTGGCACATATGGGCAAAATTACAACTTTTGGAATCAAGCAAAGTTCATCCACATAATCATATCTCAATTGAACCATAGCAAATTCATCTAACAAGGGTGAAGAGACTTGTATGTTCTGCCATAATTCATCATCTTTATTCAGATTGTCTATACTAGATGGTGCAAAAAGAGATGAACACATAGGCATTGAATGAGTACTAAATTTTGCTTCCCTCGCACATTCAACATGATTCAGCATACAAGAATTGTTGTCCCAAACAACAAGTTTCAATTCATCCATGTGATCGCAAGTTATGCATATTCGATATACAAGAAATTGATTTTCCACACCATAATCTCCAATCAAATTAAACTTATATCCAGGGGTGTAGGTACTAAATAATAATTTCGAACATGCAAGTTCAGAAACTTTCTCCATAGCATGTGACAATTTCATAGGTAGATCCAACATGATGTAACACAATGAATTTGCAGGAGAAATTCTAGTCAAAACTTCCTTATGTGTTATTAATTCGACATGTGCAAAATTATGAGAATTTAGATCAGCACATGGTTCGTTTAAGTCAACACAAGGAACATCAAAAGATTGCACTATAGTAGGTATATACTCACAAGGTTGCTCTATGTCTTGTTGTAGCACCAAATCAGTACCGTGAGCGATGATAGCACCATGTTCATTACCTTTTGGCTCTCCTCGATGATGTAAGTGCATCCATCTCCTTATCTTCATTCTCAACCAATGGGGTCGTGATTCAATCAACTTATGCTCCTCTTTGGCATGGTTCTCAATTACATAACCACCATCTTCTCGTCGCAATGTACGCCCGCTGACTTGTGCAATCTCTCATGACATGGCCCATCCCTTTACAACGGTGGCACACAATGCCCGTCGTGACGCCCGTGGAAGCAACCGATGAAGAGCTCTGTGCTGGTGCTTGCACACTAGTAGATTCGCCGCTCGGTGCGCGTGATGGTGGCGGCGGTGCTGCTGAACGCGCCCTACTCACGCAGAGGCAGCAGCTCGACAAATAGGAGGTGGGGCTATCTTGGCTTGCCCGTGCATTGATCTCGATGTAGACGTACCTTCAAAGTTGCTCCTTGTCCTTTGTTGCCTACCCGTAATTCTTTTTCGCCAAACAAGCAAGCTGGAACAACTGGTTGATAGTAGTAAAATCTTTATAATAAACAATGTCCTGAATTTCACGCTGTAACCCCCGTAAAACGACAAATCTTATCCACCTCATCTTCTACAACATTACAACGCAACATGCCTATTTGTAGTTCTTGATAATATTCCTCACAGATTTATTACCTTGGTCTAAGCACTGCAATTTCTTATGCATTTCATGTTTAAAAGCAGGAGGAACAAATCTAGCACGCATATCTTCTTTTAACCGCTCCCATGTATCAGTTGTGCGCATGGTACCCATGTCATTCCACCGATAATAGCAAAGTCCTTAAACTCACTAGTAGCTTGTCTAACTCTATGTTGCTCAGGAACCAAGTGAGAATTAAACTTCTGCTCTACCGTCATCTCCCAATCAAGATATATTTCAGCATCATAAAGACCAGAAAAAGATGGAATGGTAAACTTGACTTTAGCAAATGGGTCATGATTAGAACGATCATTGTGGTGCTGAAAATTATTACCTCCCATACCGTGACGGTTTTGATGTAGGCGGTGTCGTGGCGTGCATCTTGGACAGCAAATGAAGCACTGGCGTCGCGGTTTTGTCTCTCATTATCATCTCCCTTTAAAACACACACTTGATCATCAGACGACCCACCTGTCATGGTTAGTAGAAAACAAAAGACAACACAAAGGTATTATCCCTATCCACTACTAGGTGGTGGAAGGTGGAATCACACATTCTCAAGCGTCTTACCACACTCTTACAAGTGTTCTTACCAATGCAGCAGGTGGTACAACCGGTGGCTGGTTCGTGACACCGTGTCGAGCGTGGGTACGATTGCAAGAGGGAACCTGTTCTGATCAAGAGTAGGTGTAGCTTGGAAGGCACAATATGGTAGCAATGGAGAACAACCAGTTAATTTCAGAATTGCATAGAATTGAATTATAGTCCGTATCTAGCACTTAGCCTATATTGCTGATCAACCAAGAGTGGAAAAAGGCTAAAAACAAGTGTATGGCAATGTGTGGGAGTGGTAAATACAAGATAATTCAATCCAATGCAATCTGGAATTGAGGAACACAAGGATTGACCCAAAACTGAAAACTGAAGATTTCTGTCCACTGGACAGAACGTCGGTATTTTGGCCGTAACTTTTTGTCAGTTGCCTTTTTTTCAATGATTCTTTTTTTCTCCGTTTCCTGACGGCTTTTTCTACAACTTTTGTTTTGGGGCCAAGTTCTGGAAACCGACCGAAAAAGTCGCACAAAAATTCACAAGTGCCGACTGTTGCAGATTCAATCTGGAATTTTAGATCAACTTCCACCGCAGATATCTCTTAACTTCCTTGCTGGAATGACGTGAAATTTTACAGATAGATGGATAAGGGATTTTTGAATCTAATGGCGGTGGTCCCACTCAAAAATAATCTCGGAATCAAAAGTTATGGCGTTTTTGGTGGCGGCTGCAGAGGAAGGAAAAAACAGCCGAAATTGGAAATTAGGGTTTGGGGTGGGGGATTTTTCTTTTGTTTGGATTTTTAATGGAACAAGGATATGACCAGCAACTAGACAATGCTATGACGGACAAAAATTCAATTTAGCAAACCAAAACTCACAGATTGAAAGGCACAACGGGGTTTGGACAGCGGAATTAACTCTTTTTGTGGGGCAATTTTTTCTGGGCTATAGGAAATAAAAACCAATCTACTAACTAGGGATACAAGAATTACCTCACGGGCAACCGTTGCTCTGATACCAACTGATGTGACGATGGCCCGATCTTCCGAGAGGTACTGATAAGTCGATTGTGGAGATCTCGACGTTGATGATCCAAAGGCTCCGACCAAAACAGATCGAACCCCTCGCAATCACTACACCACTGCTCCGTTGGTTATCAACCGTGCCGAACACGATTGACCTCGCCAAGAAGGCTATCTCCTGCAAGCGAATCGAGAACACAAGCAAGAGAGGACAAGATGCAATCTGAAATTGCGAATAAATATTAAGTTCACAAGTTGGGGTCTCACAAACCGATGAACGGCGAAACTGTTCAAAGACAGATTTAATCTAAGCAAAACCCCAAACCCTAATGGTGGGGGTGGCGGCTGGATATAAAGGATTGAGGGACGTGCAAAACCCCTGGACGCGCCCCTAATGGGCTCCAACACGATACAAAGCCGAAAGGCCCAAAAGACGGTGGCGCAGCACCCTGACAGATTCTGAACGTCCACTTGTTGCGACGATTCCCGTTGACTCAGAAGGAATTTTGACATGGGACCAGAGCCATTGGAAAGGTAGTCTTCTCAGCTTTCCATACATATGTAGAACGTCCAAAACGGAGTCCGGATGCGATCTGGACGTCCGTTTTAGTGCGGCCTGGTCCTGGACTCCGAGTTCGATTCGAAGTCGGTTTGAGTTGGACCTCCAACATGATTCGACCGCCCTTGCTGGACTTGTGCGCCTTGTAGCCCTTCTCCATGTACTTCCAAGTCCTCTCCATGGTTCCTAATCATAATTAAATCATTAGGTAGCAATCTATTCTCAAATGAACAAAAGAAAGTACTTAGGAACGAGCTCACCTGTAAATTCAATTGTCGGGCGCGAGCTCTAGTGATTGGTCCTTGAATGTCAAGTGGAGGAGTGTTGTATGTATCCGAAGAAGTGATGTCCTCATCATCAGGACTCTAGATACCAAGTTTCATGCCACTTAAAGAAGGAAAACACGGATTGCACCAAAACCCTAGAAATGAAGAACAAGAACAGGGAACTAGAAAAATGCAAATCCTTGATTCATTCACTTTGCTCTAGGGAGAATCCAATCAAATGATCTTGAGACCTATTCCCATTATAGAGCAATCCATTTTGGCCCTTCTCAACAAGAAACAACAAGAAATCGCAAAATCAAGAAATCAACAGAAAAGACATCGAAGGCAAGAACAGGGAGCATGAAGATAAACTTCAGATTTTCATTCCAAATCAAATGATTACATAGGAGTCCCCATACGCATGGACATTAGAACAAGAGGAATGATTACAAGATGGCTCAACTCATCCTCTCCTCTCCCCAAGCTCAAGAACACAAGAACTACATGCTTCCTGGAGAGACATAACACACAGAGGGGAGGAGACACAACCTGCTGCCTACACCAACTCTCCAACCACTAAAGCTCTAAAGCCAAAACAAACTCTCAAAGCTTCTTTTGACTCCCAAAGCCATGAGGGGGCATGCAGCCACTCCCTCCTATTTATAGCCCTTGGCTAACGGGTCTCCACCCCGTTACTCCCGCTACGACCCGAACGGAACTGCCTCCACCTGTGCAGCCTTGCGTTTTTACCGAAACGCCCCTCCAGCACCTTCCGGGAACACTACAAGAAATGTGTCATTTATTGACATTTTATTTTTGTCATAATATATGGAATTCATGTCATAATTCAAGATTTGTGACATTCGGTTGACGAAAATCCTAATGTCAAAAAACACGCATCACAAATTTATTATGTGACGTCTGTATAGTTCATGTCACAAATCTATGACATTGGCTTTTAGTGTCACCGAGGTTTATGACATTCATTTGTTGTCGCAAAATCCTAGGCCTTGCCACATGGGCAAATGCCACGTAAGATCAAAAACTGACGTGGCGCTGACATGGCAGAATATAAAAATGTCATAAAATGAATTTTGGCCTGTTAAAGCCCACGTAGCAGGCAGCCTCTTCATGGGTCACAACCATTATTTGGGCTGTTTCTTCCTGGCCCATTATTTGGTTTTAGATTTTTCTGGCCCATACAATTGTTTTATGATTGCAGCCCATACAGTTTTTTTCAGCCCGCACAATTCAGCCCATATATTTTTTCAGCACACACAATTCAGCCCATATAATTTCTTTCAGCCCATACAAAAATCAGATTCAAATCAACCAACAGCATATGGAAATATGATTGCATATCATAACCAGTCCACAAGTGTTAAATTAACTATCAAATATCATTACATCCATCACCCAATTCAGCACACATCCAGACCAAGTCTCAAAGTCTCAAATTTCAGGTTGCTGTTGGAGCTTGCCAAATTCACCACACATGGCATCTACAACCTCAATCACAGATGACCATATCAAAAAAGCATCTACATCCACACTTGGTTTATGTTGGAAGTTAAAGTCGATCACCAAAATAGCATCCACAGCCTCACAGTCACAGATGTCACCAAAATATCATCTAGAGCCTAATTGAGTTTGAGAGCTTACTGCTGAGCATCAGGTGATGCATACTTGCTGCCAAACAACGAACGAAGGAAGCCTTGGATCTCACTTCCTTGCTGCTTCAGCTTCTCAGTTTCTTCTTCATGCTTCTTTGCTGCATCTTTCTGATCCTCTACTTGCTTCTGTAGATTCTCCAACTGTGATCGAAGTTTTGATGCTCCTAACTTCTCAGCATGCAATTCACTCTCAAGCTCATGTACACGATCATTCATTGCAGCAGCTTTGGCATTTCTCTTCATTGCTGCGGACTGCATGCCAACATTGCGAAGAAAAGTTGATTTTGGCAGAACATGAGCTACAGCTTGAATAGGAGTCTTCGGATCATGCCCTTCTTGTGTTGGTTGAGCAACATAGGCCTCCATTTGAGCCTAGCAGCAATAGCACAAAAAATTCAGGTTTCTATCCCTACTGTTGTTCATCATAGTACCAGAGAAGATAGGGAAAGGTACTCACAATGGCATCCTTCGCATTCTCACTATAACCTGACTTGCTGCTGCAGTGGGTGTCCTTGAAAAGATCAATCGCAGTTGGTGGCGCATCCTTATATTTGGTTTGCTTCTGAAATTACATACAAACAGAAAATTAAATAATTAAAAGCATGTGAAGAGTTATTTGCAAATGAATAGCATTTTAGTACAACAAAGTGGCAGCAAACAAATGCAAGACACCATATTCAGATTTTAGTACAGCAAAGTAGCAGCTAAAAAATACAACTATTGAACAAGGAATGTGGCAGAGGATCAATGCAAAGACATACTAGTAGATTTTATAGTAGCAACAGCCATGGGAGAGCCTATACATGGATCCTATACTTTTTGTTTACAGGGATGAGAAATCTAGCATGCTACCAGACCCCAACCAGCTCTATCTTCATCAGTTTTATCAAGTGACAGCATGCACATTGGGATTCTAGCTGCAGCAGCCCACGCCGTTGCAAACAGTAGCCCGTTTACTATTTTCTACAATCCAAGGTATTGCAGTTGTTACATGATATCCCATATGCACTCTCTGCCGCCATTCAGGACAATGAATTCATGCTATTCTTTGGATAGGGCAAGCCCATCAGAATTTGTCATTCCTTTAGCGAAATATAACAAGCCCATCAAAATTTGAGACAGAGGATTCAGGAGTCCGAAGATCTATGGGCACGATCACAGGTATTGGTGACTTGGATCCAGTGCGGTGGAAGAATTCTCATTGGCGAAACCTTCAGGTGTGCCTCTCGTCTTGTTTTTTTAAACAAAAAATTCTGCAGTGTTGTCATATCCATACAACTGCTGTGTGCCTTGTGTTTGGTAAGAAAATATCTGCATCAATTACTGCTGTGTGCCTGTGTTTGGTAAGAAACAATCTGCATCAATTAGTTAACTTGCATTTATACAGGTCGACCCTGATACTGAACAAAATTTATAGATAAGATCGGTCTAACACCAAATGGAAATGATATTTGTAAGATTGTATAACACATTAGACAGCAATTTCTCCTGACTTCATCTCATTTTTCCATGTTAGGTTGGCTGGGATGAATCAACTGCGTCTGAGAGGCGCACTCGTGTTTCAATATAAGAGATTGAACCAGTTGTCACACCTTTTTATATTTGTCCACCACCATTTTTCAGGCCAGAACTTCCTAAGCAGCCAGGAATGCCAGGTACAGATACTTCTGTTTATTTAATGGGGGTGTGTGTGTGTGTGTATGTATATATATTGTGTGTGTATGGGTAGTATTGTTTAGGAAATAATGCAATACGCAGGTAGTCTCAACCTTTGGGCATTTAGGCCTTTAATGCTATTGTCATTCTCTTCTTGTTGCATTCATTAAGCTGGTTGACTGTCTACGCATCTTTATAACGGCAAGTTTTAATTTAAGAGCTCTCTTACGGTACCCCAAATGAATATAAGCTATCCATTCTTTTTGATCCAACTGATCAGATCAGATCCCATTAATATGTTCTAACATGCCATGCCATCATTCTTTAACTGTATGTATGATTCCCATTAATATGTTCTAACATGCCATCAAACTATAACTCTAGTTTTCTAGTGGAAAGATTAAGATCCACTTAAATGCAGATCGCACACCTTTAGTGCTAGCAATAAACACCAGTATCAACTAAAAAACACAAAAGTATCTAAAGATGCAGTGATTTTTCTTACCGTGACATAGCATTGAGAAACATAGCACCGAGATCCTGTCTTCTGGTGGTACTGAACTAGCTCACGACTATCTTTGTTTTTAAGACATTTTTCCTATAGAAAGGCAAACATTAGTGGACAGATGATCCATTTTCTGTAAGGCAACATTTGTTATAGATATTAAGGATGGATACCTTGTGCTTTGGGGTAGACCACATGTCCACGAGTTGTTTCCACTGCATGTCAGTCATAGTGCTCAATGGTGAAGTTGTCCTCACTTGGTTTGCTGGTATACCATTGAAGTATTGCTTCTTCAGCTTGTATCTCATCTGCCGCTGTCCTTTTTTGAGCAAATCAGAAAATGCATCTTTCGTTGGCTCAGCATTTATGTCAATTCTGAATTGACTCTGGACAAAAGCATGAACATATCGTTAAACGGCATTCAAATGATGTTCTGGGAGTGTGCGGCAGCAGCGAGCAACAAGCAGTATAAACAACTGTCAACTCTAGATTATGCACACTATATTAAGAAAGAATTTGAATATACAGATAGACCAAGTGTATGAGTGAAGATAAGTAACAGCAAGAACAAAGGTCACTATTAGTAATCCATAAACCTAATGAAGACAAAGGTTACTTACACCAACTTTTTCTTTGTAGTTCTGAACAACACCTAAGGCATCTTTCTCCTTATAATGCTTCCAGTGAGTGAAGATTGGGACATGGTTCCGTAGAATAATACCAGCCTCTTATGCTAGTTTTGCAGCTTGCAAAGGCTCCTCTGGCCGCAGGTTTCCTTTAGCGATGTGCACTTGGATCTTGTCACTTAACCCTCTTGAAATCATATCCAAATGTCTACCTACGTGTCTTTTGCTGATACATCGACCTATCATGGAATTCGGAAATCAATTAGAGGAAATCATAGACCCATTAATGCAAATATATAAATCATTAATAGTGGAGAGGGGGTACAATCACTTGCCTTCAGTAGACAGCTCATTCTGGTTGTTGGATTGGGTATTAGCATTGGCATCCATCAACGCATCTTCTGTGGAACCGTCTTGTGGGTCTGTTGTTGGAACTTCATGAGCTGAGGATAGTTCCCTTGTCCTCTACCTAGTAATTCTTGCTGGTTGGTCTTGCTCCTGAAGTGCCACTGCCATCACTCTCTTTGATGTTCTGGATCCTCCGACAGGGATGGAGACGTTCTGTGCCGAACTCTTGCTAACTTCAGGTTCCAAGTCCTGCATGGCCTCCCACATGATACAAGAAATTACAACAAAATGAATAATTCTGCATATTTAACACAAATGTGTGAGCTTTGCTCTTGTGTTGTTCATAATTGAAGCTGCCAGGTTGATACACAAATGAATGTTGATACAAAATGAATGTTGATATAATGTGCTGTTCAAAATGAATGTTGGGTTTTCATGAAGGTACCTTATCAAATACTCCTTGTTCAACATCTTCATCATCTCCAGGTTGATACAATGAGCCAAAGTCTTCACGAGTAGCAACAATGGCCTTTGGTCTTGTGCTGTTCAGAATTGAAGCTGCCTATTCTATTCCAAGACTGCAGAACACCCGACTGTTCCGCATCAAGTTTTCCATCTTCATCCTCTCATATTCAGTCATTGGAGCCTCTGTACTCGCACGAGAAAATGAAGAAAAATAATGAGAAAATTATATGATCAATGCACTTAGAGGAACACAGCAGTACTGGATAAACAAATATCAGCTATGCAATACTGTACTGAGGAAACATTAACTGAAACATGGTTCATGATTAAAGACAAAGTTGAATTTTTACTAGGGCTTAAACACAGACCATGTAGGCAGTTTTCCTCAAATTCTAATTAGTAATTCATACAGACCAGCAACTTCCAAAAGTTTAGATATTGGCTTGTGTCAAATTCACAGCGTGAGATACAGAAAGAGATTCTATCGAGATCCATATATAGCTACTAATATTCGGTGCTAATATTAAATTAGCAAGGAGGGCAGCTCAGGTCCTCGACTATAAAAATGAAAGAAAGGACTAGAAAATTCATCACACAATTGCACATATCATGTAATCATGCCATATCTGGATCCGTTTTCTACTACGCATCAACATGCATGTTGCAGACCAGCTGTAGTCCTGCAGTCCAGGCGTTGATGAGGTCCAGACCAACTGTAATCACTAACCCTAAGCGAAATAGAGATTGCATACCAAATCAAGAGTGTCGTCGGGGGCGGAGTGCAGAGGGCGTTGTCGGGGGCGGAGCGCGGAGGGCGTCGTCGGGGGCAGAGCGCGGAGGGCGTCGTCGGGGGCGGAGGGCCTCTTCGGCGGTGGAGGGCGGCGAACCCTCTTCCCAGGTTGCAGCCGATGGGGGCAACCAAGTGGCGGCTGCTGAGAGGAGTGAATTGGATTGTTTAGGGTTTGGGGGAGCACTCGACCTGAATAGGTCACGATGGGGCAATTTTCTTGTACCACCCTTGTCCAAACGATACTGTTGTAGTATATGTCGGATAGAAATGACATTTTGAATCTAAAATTTTTGGTGTGGCGGGAGACATCACGCCATCGCACTGTGCATCCAATCTTTGGCGCACACCACTTAATATTGTTGCTTCACGCAATTTTGTATTTGAATAAAATTAGACATAGTTGTGTTTGGTAGATGGGCAGGATATATATAGAACTAACTATTTGTAAAGTCCAGGGAAAAAAATAAGAGTACTACTCAGAAAAGAACCGCGACGTGTCCGATCGCAGAGTAGTACTACTTAGAAAAGAACCATTTCGTTCTGCTACCGGTGGATGATTTCGTTCTGCTGGTGGACGATTCCTCTGTAGTCTTTTTAGGTGTAGAGATTAGCTTATAAATCTTTATCAATTTTGAAGCATTTTTCTTGTGTCTTGGTAGATTTCACTTAAACCCCTTTAGATAGATTACTATAGAGAGGATTGACAATTATTCCGTCGGTCGTCCCCCTTACTCGCTGAGATATTATGCGAAAAAATAAAAGAAAAAATGGTATATGGGCCCACCCGACCACGTGGCAATAGGGCATGCCAACATGGATAAGAATATTTAAAATAATTCAATAAAATAATTTGTGACACACAACCTCTGTCATAGATTTATGACATTCATAAATTAGTCCTTATGACATAGCCAATACTGTCACTGGATGGAATTGGACTAGTTGTATGACATTTTTTGTGACATACAATTTTTTATTGTCACTAAGTCGAAATGCCTAAAACATAATGTCATAAACCGGATGATATAATGACATTATGACCTGTTGTCATGCTAAATACGTCAAAAAATGACACATTTCTTGTAGTGAAGCTTCCGCGTTCCTTGTCGTCCAAGCCTCGCAACCACCTTGAGTCTCCACCGTCTTCGACACATCCCAGCCATTCTGACCTCGACAGCGCCCGTGCCTAGTCCGGTCACCTCGTGTCTCGCCACGACTCCGCCTCAACGTCCTACAGCCATCACAGACAAGAAACACATCAAATAGCACCGCTCGATACATGAAAGCATTAATGAACCACATTAAGCATGAAATAGCCAAAACCTGTAAAATCAACAGAATATGCATCCTAACCACCTTGACCAGGTTTGACCAAGTCCGACCGAAGCCGATTGCACTGCGCAACGACATGGTCCGAACCACTCAAACCAAACTCGACTTACCTGAACCGATGTCAATTACTCATCACACACATGGGACGACCTCCACATGGTCTCTCAATACGAGTATGCTATATTAGTGTAGATTAAGTTTTTCTATCTTGTAAATCAGGAAGCCATGCGAGTAAAAAATCATAAATTGTTACCACTAGGTGTGCAGTACAGCAGAAGTAGAATTGAAGTGACCCGTTCAACGAAGCGCGCATCGGTGTAATTGAAGTAGTTGATCGTCCTCTAGCCAACTGTCTCCTCCTAGCGATCGTCTTGATCAGTGCCGCAGTTGCAGCAACACCTATACCAAGGTCCACATGTTGAGAGATGGAACATCGTGAGTCAGTGTGCTAGCACCAGCATGCACGGCAGGGGTTATGAGAGGTGGCAGCTAGGGTTTCGATGGGTGTATCTCAGCATACCTCCTTCAACCCGCGCACCTTTCATATAGGTTCCAATTGGATCCTTATCCGATATGATTAGATATCATAGCCAACTTGAAAATCGTCGGGTTGGATCTTTATCCAATACAAGTAAAGATCATATCCCACTTAGAGAACCTCCAACTGGATCCAATATGAATAAAGATTGTATTTCACTTAGAGTCTATCATCTGAACCCTCATCGTTCTGACTTGTTAAGTGTGTGACCCTGTAGTATCATGTATATTTGGCCATGCATCGAAAACATCTTTCCAGTCTATAAGTCAGTAGTGGTCCATAGTACGACATAACAATTCCCAAATATACATGAAGATCATATCAAACAAATCTATATAGTGCTTATGCACCGATCTCTTAGCCTCATGATACCAAATCGAGCTCAAGGTGAAAAACGTGCCATCTTATGATAGCTCGATCCTTCACTCAAACATGTAGTGGATTACTAAGTTATGATTGACTCCTCAATCACATTCGACATGGCTATACAATTTCTTAATCCAACCACATCGAGGCGCACAGAAATATCTCTCCCATTATATTGGAGGGCCAAATTTCATCTTGATCGCTCATATTCCTCCGCATATTTCAGAGTAGACCCGAAAATTACCTTTATGACCACCCAGTTATGGAGTAATGTTTAGTATCCCCAAAGTAACCTATTACACATATAGGAAACCATGACGATCTTAAGTGTAAGGATCCTATACCCACTATCTATGAGACCAACTGATGACACTTAAGAATATAAAAATTCCTGTAGTGTCTCATAGTAGGTCAATCCAACACTACGTTCTCTAACATGTGTCCATATTATTGATTTGATACCTCTATATCCATGATCCATGAAACATGATCATCAATCAATACATGTGCTAATCTATAAATCATAATTGTCCTACATAATAACATAATATCAGGGATAATTTAGAATAACATCAAAACATGAATAACAAGTTCCACAAATAAGTCACATACTTGTTTATCAATATAAAAAGATATTTATTCAATGGACAGAATAACATATTATTCAAAATATCACAAACATAGAAGTGATACAATCATCTCCATGTTTGCCTCTAGGGCATGTCACTAACAATCTCTCACTTACACTAGAGTCAATCATGTAAATATCTAATACACATAACTCTTGTGTGCGTCTCATGCTTTCGCTACCAAAGAGGTT
This sequence comes from Dendrocalamus sinicus, assembly GCA_036346575.1. Lineage (NCBI taxonomy): Eukaryota > Viridiplantae > Streptophyta > Magnoliopsida > Poales > Poaceae > Dendrocalamus > Dendrocalamus sinicus. Next base: position 3,535,413 of record CM070669.1, read on the forward strand.
TTAACAATGGATCAGCAATATGTAATTCCGTGTGCACTTTGCATATCTTCACACCACCTCTATCAACAATCATGTAAATATCTAATACCCATAACTCTTGTGTGCGTCTCATGCTTTGGCTACCAAAGAGGTTTTAATAATGGATCAGCAATATGTAATTCCGTGTGCACTTTGCATATCTTCACACCACCTCTATCAACAATCTCGCAATTGAGGTGAAAACACTGAAGTATGTGCTTGGATTTTTGATGTGATCTAGACTCCTTAGTTTGCGCAATGGCTCCACTATTATCACAATAGAGATCCACTAGACTAGAAGCACTAAAGGCTACGCCTAGCTCATAAATAAACTTCTTTATCCAAACAGCCTCGTTCACAGCTTCAGAAGCCGAATTATACTCAACCTCCGATGTTGAATAAGCAACTGTCTCTTACTTGAAACTTTATTGGTTTGGAAGCTAGCATTAGTGTAAGGACATTGAGTTTTGCTAAGACTAATACCATATGACATAGGCAAGAAACTCTTTTTGGAATCCTACATGTTGAACTACTTCAATACTTTGTCAACATACATATATTGGCCTAATCCAATTAGCCTTTTAGTTTTATCTCCATAGATCTTCATGACCAAAATATATGCTGCCTCTCCTAAGTCTTTTATAGAGAAACTATTTCTTAATGAAAACTTGATAGATTCAACCATAGGAATATCATTTGTGATCAATAATATGTTATCCATATATAGAACTAGAAAAACAAATGTGCTCCCACTATCCTTTTAGTAAACACAAGACTCTCCTTCATTCTTGATGAAGCCAAACCCTTTGACTACCTTACCAAAACAAATTTTCCAACTCTGAGATGCTTTCTTTAGTTCATACATAGATCTCTGAAGCTTGCCTATCTTTCTAGCATTTTGGAGATCAATAAAATCCTCGGGTTGTTTCATGACACATCCTCACTTAGGTTTCCATCTAGGAAAGCCATTTTGACATCCATTTGCCATATTTGATAATTGAAACATGCAATAATAGTTACAATCATCCAGACAGACTTAACCATAGCGATGGGCAAGAAGTCATCATAGTTAATACATTGAATTTGTTTGAAGCCTTTCACCACTAATCATGCCTTGTGGACATGAACATTTCTATCCATGTCTATCTTTTTCTTAAAAACCCACTTGTATTGAATGGTTTTTACACCATCGAGTGGATCAACCAAGTTCTAAACTTGAATATCATACGTGGATTGAATTTTGGATCTCATGACTCTAAGCCATTTCCCAGAGTCCAAGCCCATCATCACTTCTTTATAAGTCTTAGGTTCGTCATTGTCTAACATCATGTTGATACCTTATCTTCAATTGACGGGTCTTTCAGACCTACATGGGGCTGAGGCTTCTTCCACAAGTTCTACAATATTTTGTAATTTTGTAGAGGTTCAGTAGAAGTTGAAACATTTTCTAATGGATCTCAAATTTCTTCAAGTCTCACCATGCTCCCGCTAACTCCTTTTTAGAGAAACTCTTTCTCCAAAAAGACACCATTTCGGGCAACAAACACTTTGTTCTCATCCCTTTTATAAAAATAATATCATTTAGTTTTATTAGGGTACCAAATGAAGAAGCATTTATTAGATTTAAGTGTGAGCTTGTCAGACATCAAATGTTTTACAAATACTTCCCATCCCCATATTTTGAGAAAAGACAATGTAACAGCCCAGGATTTTATTAAAATAAATAAATAAATAAATAACAATTAAAATTAAAATTTAATTTAAAATAAGTGTTTTTGTTGTCTAAATTTTAAATTTGCTTTTGCCCTGAATTTCTGTTTTTGAAAAAGCTGAATTTGAAAAGTATTTTAAGTAAAACCTAAAATTATTATTAAATAAAATGATATTTTGATTTTATATGAAAATCCTAGTTCAAAATAATTATTTGGAGTTATTGGCTTTTATTTGGTTTCCTGGATTTTCTTGAGTTTAAAATGTATTTTTAAAATTAAAAAGTATTTTAAGTATAACAATTAAATACCAACATTAGTTGTAAATATTTTATCAAGTCCAAAATGTCTCCAGGAGATTCTCTGAATTTTTCTGGAATTTTTGGAATTATTTTCATATTTTTCTGAGGCTAAATGAATTTTCTGGCAATTTCTAAAAATCTGAAATCAAAATAAAAATAAATAAATAAATTCCTTTCCCCCTCTCCTCCGGCCGCCACGTGGATGGCCGGATTCCACCCACGCCGACCCGGCCGATGCCGCCTCCCTCCCCTCCCCGGTTGCCACGCGTCCGGCCTGGATCATTCGGCCCGCACGCGCCTCGGCCCATCCACCCGTCCGCCCCTCCTTGCTCTCGGCCACCCGATCTTCCCTTTCCCCCTCATCTCGGCCGCCCGCGCCTCTCCCTTTCCCTCTTTCTCTGGCCGCCCGGCCCCACTTGTCGGCGCCCCTCTTCCCTCCCTCCGCCTCTCTCTGCCCGCGGGCCCCGCCCGTCAGCCGCCCGCGCCCCCTCTCTCGCTGCGCCCTGGGCCCACCTGTCGGGTCCTCCTCCTACCTCCGGCCGTGCCCCTTCTCTCTCCTCCCGCACCATCCCCGCCGCCATCTCCGCACCCCTCGCCCCGCTCGGTTTCTTTCCTTTTCCGCCGCCCGTGCGACCCGCGCCCTTTCCTTCTTCCCCGCGCCCGAATCCCCCCGTTTCCGTGCCGTATCCCCCCTAATCCCCGCCATTTCCGCCGCCGCCCCGCGCATCTCTGGCGAAAAATTCGCTGCGCCTCCCTCCTCCCCGACCCCTATAAAAACCCCCCTCGGCCTCCCCACTCTCCGCACCACCTCCCCCTCCACTCCCCTTTCCCACCTGGTCGCTCCATCGCCGCCGCACCGAGAGCCACCCACCGCCGCCTCTGCCCGCTCACTGCCAGCTCGCCGCCGGCCGCCCCCCGTAAGCCGCGCCCCCCTCGGGTTCCCGCGCCTCCTCTCCCTTCCACGCCACTCGCCGCCGCCGCCGGCCGCGGAGCGTCGGCGAGGCTCGCTCCGTCGCCCTCGGCGGCTCGCCTCGTAAGCTCGACCGCGCTTGCGTGGCAGTCGCCGTGGTGCCACGCCAGCACCGCATCGGCTCCCTCCTGCCCCGTTGGCGCCACGTGCGCACCCGACCCCTCCCGTGCCACCTCAGCGCCTCTTGTGGTCCGTGGACCCGGTCCATAGACCCGGGCCCACATGTCAGGGGCATGTCCGAAATCCCTCCCTAGGGCTGACATCATGCTGGCGCATTAAATCGGATTTCCCGTAGAAAAAAAATTCCGGCCGAAAAGAAATTCCTCGCTGATGTCATAATTCAGATTTTTTCTTTAGAAAAATAATTCCAGAAATTCTTCTTTTTCTTTTTCTCTGAAATTAAACTTCCCGGAGCCCGTTCTTCTTCGTCCTAACTCCGATTGAGCCCATTCAAAATTTTAAATTCATCAAAAATTCCCCTCTATCCAATTCTGGCCTCAATTCAAATATTTGAAGTCAATTTGAATTTATTTTGAATTTATTTGAATTTGGTGGGTTATTTTCACGTGTAGACTTCGACGATTCGGGAGATTTTGACGCCAAAGATTTGCACCAAGTTGAAGAGCAAGGTAAGTCACACTCCTTGATCATGTTGATCCCAATTTTCAAAATAAAATTATATTGTTTAAAATTATATTGCATGCATACTTTTATTTAACGTATTTCAATTCAGTTTTAAATATAGTTAACACATGTTTGTTACTCCCTCCTTTGATATTGCAAATCCTTATACCTTGTAACCCTAGGTTAAAACTCTAGTTGATACATTAGTATGGCTGGAAACTTTATGAATAGAAAATGCTTAGCCCTGCTTCGACATAATTATGGGTTGGGATACATTTTCACATAAAATGATGAGCTTTTCACATGAAATGATGATTCTTCTAATTGTACTCTTGACTTTGGTGAGTCAAGGAGGTTTATGAAATATTTTGCAAACAAAATATAAAACCTGATTTAGACTTAGGCAATTGGTTAGATTGGTGGGTGCAGGCATGCCCTGATGGTTGGAGCCGCAGTGGTTGATTGTCGGGCACGAGGGTATGTGGTTGGCCCTAAGTCAAGGACCAGTCTGTGAGCTACTGTTGCAAAGCCCTAACGTACTATCACAAGGCTGGTATGGGACAGCCCTGGCTGAATAATTTGCGGGTCCCAACCTGAGCCATTTCGTAGGTTGAAAGTGAGCATGGCGTAAGCCATGAGAAGTCTCACTTGGCTCAAGAGGGGGTCCCGGTCTGTGTCGAGACCCGAATATACAAATCCAGACTCTACTGTGTATTCTGCACTAGTCCAGGATCACGCTAGTGCACACAGCGCAAACAAAGACAAATACCATCCACATCACGATATTCTAAAGAAAATCCAAATTATATTAATAACCATCAGAGTACGACCTTATGGCCAAGCTTACAATTATTAGCCTGAAGGGCTTTAAAGAAACTAGCAGCGGAAAACCAAAATCAAGCGTAGTAGCCATTCGACATGCCCACAGGTAATCGACTGGGGAGCGAAGTCCTAATCCGTGAAGTCCTCGTAGTAGCCTCCTTCTAGCAACTCCTGCTGATCTGGTCCCTCCTCCTCAACTGAGCAACATGGGCATAAAGCCGTGAGTACATTGGTACTCAGCAAGTCGTTTGTAACAAATGAATGCAATATAGTATGCAAGGCTTAACAACGGATGGCTGAAGGGTTAGTTTTGCATAAAGCAACAATTTGAAGTAAATACAATAAATAGATTGTAAAGTGAATTTAACAACAGACACTAAGTAGATAACCCAAGGAACTGAATAAAACCACAAGTGAACTAACCATTCACTTCCCAGCTCAAACCAATCCAGATTTCGAAAAGACTCTACCCCTCGTGTGAAATCACCGAGCATTGTCCATGACCGAGGACACGGCTATTCGAATAGTTTTACACTCTGCAGAGGTTGCACAACTGTACCCACACGATGTGATAATCCTCACGTTAAAGATAATCACAACAAGGCTTTTACAATGATCCATCTCCACCCGATCCCACTCGCTAAGGATTCGCCGTCGAGTAGGGTAACCCCCTAGTCGATAATTGCCCCCTCTTGCGCCACACAACATCAGTAGTAAAACCAAAGTGGAGACTTCACAAATTATTATGCCAGGTCTATCCCATACTAGACATGTGGTTTGCACGATTAAGCTCAGATCAATGGCGCACAAAGTTAAGTCCTTAAAAGTTACCCAGGCGAAGCATCCACATCCCCAATGTGCATCCAGCACCCCCTTTACTGCACGATCATTCGCCCAAGTGAAAACTAAGTTTGTATAACCAATGCCCATGACACTATCCATGTCATGACATACAAATTTTATAACTGTGGCTAACCACCACGTTCAAGTAAATCATTAAGTCAAAATTAATTAATCACATGTGATGACAGACCCAACACACTAATATTAAGCATGGCTAAGCAACTAGACATAACCCCATGTGACAATTATTATTTTATCACTAAATAATTCCCAATCCTAAGTTGTCAATGGAATCATGGCTGCCAAATTATCATGGAGGGATTTAATCAATTAGGAGTATAACTACCAATACAAGGTTTTAAAAATAAATAGCAATGCATGATAATTTGAAACAAAATAATACATAATAGATTAAAATCTAGGTTCAACATGATCAAAGAATATGACTTGCCTTGGCCTTGCTCAGATGAGGGCTCTAGATCTTCAAATCCAACTTCCGCTCCCTCGAACACGCGATCTAACGAGAGAGAAAACGAGACGAAAAGACAAAATAAATTCAAATAAAATTCAAATGAACTCCAAAAACTTTCAAACCTGAACCAAGAGATAGAGCTCAATTTTATATGAATTTAGAAAAAAGAACAGGGTCAATCGGAGCTAGGACGAGGGAGAACGGGCTCTTGGAAAATTGGATTTACGAAAATCAGGAAAATTGGAAAAGTGCATCGTCTTTGTGGACCGGCGCGCACGGAAGCTGGGTCTCGGTGGGCTCGGCGCACGAAACAGTCTGCGTGGATCGGGCGGCTTGCGCATGCGGCTGGGTTGACGTGGCAGCTGACTGGGCTGACACGCGTGCGGCATGGCTGATGTGGCGGCTGACGGGGCAAGCTGACGTGGCAAGCTGACGTGGCAAGCTGACGTGGCACCTGGGGGACCTCGGGAGCTGAGGTGGCAGCCACGTGGTGCTGACGTGGCGTGACACGTCGGATCTAGGGCTGACGTGGCTCGGCTGGCGTGGCTACGCGGTCTACGGCTTACGGCTGACGGGTGGGCCCGGCTTGTCAGCGAGACGGCTCACGGTGGACGGCGTCCACGGGAAGGCGAAGCGACACGGGCATGCGGTGCGGTCCAGTGGCGGCGGCGGCGCGGCGCGGTGAGGGCCGAGGCGGCGCGGCGGTCCGCGGCGACGGCGGCGGCGGCTGCGCGGCTCGCCAACGGCGAGGTGAAGCGGCGCACATAGCGGCGGGCTCACCGGCGGCGGTGGAGACGGCGGGCGACGGCGATGACCACGGCGAGGCGAACGACGACGAGCGGCGGTGGCCAACTCGACGGCGGCGTGCACGCGGAGAGAGCGCCGCAGCGGCTTCGAGGGCGCGCGGCTTGGGACGGGGAAGTCGAGGGGGGCTGCTCCGCTATTTATACCCGGCGGCGAGAGTCCACGGCGGACACGGAGGGCGGAGTCCGGCTCGATGCTGCGGCGGCGACGGTGGCGGCGTGTCCCGATCGGAGACGGCGGCGAGTCCAGTTGGGGACGACGGACAGTGGGTCCCACTCGCCGGTGGCGCGGCGAAGCGGCGGCGGATGGCACACGGGAGCGGGCGGGTGGCTGGGATGCCGACACGCGTCGAGCATCGGAGAGGCCAAGGCGGAGCGGGTGCGGCGCGGATCGGCGACACGTGGCACGGCGGGGCGGGCTGGCGGCCTGCTGGGCTGGGCCGGCTGGTGGGTTTCGGCCCACTGGCCGGATGGGATTTTTGGAGGGTTTTTCTTTTTCAGAAATTCATATAAATTAATTTGAGCTCTAGAAAATAGCAAATAAATCCAGAAAAATACCAATAAATTCCTTGAGACACAAAGAACTCAAATAAAATAAATTTGGCAAATGTTCATGTTCAGATTAATCACATTAAATCCTTTTAATTCATAAAAATTCATTTAAGCTTTTAATTAATTCCAGAAAAATTCAAATGGTGAATTTTATTTTAAAAGCTTCAAAAAGACCCTGAAAATCAGGATGTTACAGTCTGGTGGATTCTTTATTGTGGTGAAACCTTAGAGTTGGCTTGGCCAGGTTGAAGGCTTTGCATTATAAAGGCCTTATCACGACTCCTCGCCGCACACCTAAGGAAGTGTGTAACTCGCGTGGCAAAACGGGATGATCGTGTCTTGTGGGTAAAGCTGTACAACCTCTGTAGAGTGTATAATCTATCCTGGATAGCCGTGCCCACGGTCATGGGCATGCCGAGTAAAAGTTTTTCATGGATTAGACTTTGTTTTTCAAAAATGTTTTTGAAAACCTTGTGGATGGATGGAATCCACGAGAGATGAAAACCTCACGGATGGATGGAATCCGTCAGAGATTGAAACCTGGTGGATGGATGGAATCCATCAGAGTTGCGCAGTGGAAGCGTGTGGATGGATGGAATCAATACATGAACTTTTGGAGAAAAAAATGGTCCGGGTGGGATGCCTGTGGATAGGTTGGTGTTTGGTCGGAGCCTGCACTGACGGTATTATTTTTTATTACAATATTGTTTTTACTTACTATATTAAATTCAGCATTATCAATCTATTTACCATATTTCCTTAAATGCTATTTTATGCAAACTAACCCTATAAGCCTTCCATTGAAGCCTTTTTCATTTTGATGCATTCTCTTCGTGTGACTTGCGGAGTACAAGTTTGTATTCACCTTGCTATCTCAACACAGAGGAAGACGCCTTCGACTACGGTGAAGATCAGAACGAGTAGGCCACGTCTTGCAGTTGTTTGCCTGTGGGCAGGCTTGGGCTTCGCCTTTTCAGCTTCACTTCCGCAGTTTCTTTTGCAGTTATTTTTGCCAATGTGCGATGATGTAAACGCTGGCCATAAGGCCGTACTCTTTAAATTAAATAAATGTCATTATGCTTGGTATTTATCTTTGTTGTCCACTGTGTGCACTAGCTGATCCTGGACTAGTGCGATTTACATAGAGGATCCTAGAGTTGCCGCTCCGGGTTCTGATAGAGATGGTATCAGAGCCTTAATGACTCCAGGACGTGACCGTAGGTAGAATAGATTGGTTAGACCATAAGGACTTATTTTTAAATAATCAGTAGTTTCAAAAAGTTTTGTTTAAGCCTTACCTTGCAAAACTTTGCTCATCCTTATCTCTCAATTCTTCCTCACCTTTGTATTATCATTCCAAAAACTTATTCCTAACTTACCTCTCATTCAAACAATTGTAGATGGACACTTTCGATGTTGTGCCAACTAATGGGTGGAGTAGAGGCCTTCATCATCTGCTTCACCGTTTGAGTTTTCAACGTCGAGCTATCTACATGCACCGGGAAGAAAGCCATGGAGATCAGACGAAGGGACATCACTTCACTTTACTCATCACTAAGCAAACTGGATATGGAGGTCTTCGCTACCGCTTCACAGGAAATAGTTACTCGTTTGAAAGAGCCAGACAAGAAGCCACTCGTAAAGCAGTTCTCCGCCTCTGCCGCCATTTCAGTCTTTGCATTGAAGGATCGCGCTTTGTACCTCGACAATCGCGAAGGGTGACCCAAGGCGACCCTTAGCCCTTTAGGATAAGTTGTTAGGCTAGTTAATAAAACGTTGTTATGAGCTGTCAGTTTTCTCTTTTGTCGGCAGCCATAACTATTAATTAATAAAAGTTTCTGCTGAGTTTTGTTTGGGTTGTGCAAAATATCCCCTATTTCCCCTTTGCCTTATGTCGCCTCTCTCCTAATTCTTGAAAGCACCAACAGATGGTTAACACGAGGAACACCAGTAATGGCCCCAACCAGAACAACAACGACAACAACAACCTTACTGGCAACCAGGCTGCACATATCCCTCCACCACCTCCTGCCAATGGACCTAATTGGGCTCAGATGATGGCCAATCAGAATCAGCTTATCCAACTACTGGTACAGACCATCAACAACCCTGCACAACCTGCTCCACTAGTGCCAGCACAAGCTCCCAGCCAAGCCTGGCTGAATTTATGAGGTTGCGTCCCCCGACCTTCTCGAACAGTGCTGACCCCATGGATGCAGATGACTGGTTTAGAGTCATAGGCAAGAAACTGGACATCATCCAATGCAGTGATCGGGAAAAAGTCTTATTCTCTTCTCATCAGTTGAACGGACCAGCATCGGAATGGTGGGGCACTTACACCGCTGCTCATGCCAACGCACAAGCCATAACATGGAATGAGTTCGTGCAGAGTTTTCGCAAAGCTCATATCCCAACCGGCACCATCACTCTCAAGAAAAGGGAATTTCGAACTCTGCGCCAAGGAAACTGCACCGTGAATGAATATCTATGGAAGTTCAACCAATTGGCACGTTATGCACTAGAGGACGTTGCTACCAATGAAGCTAAGCAGGAAAGGTTCCTTGAAGGACTCAATGATGACCTGTTGGTTCAACTACTCTCCAACGAGTACGCTGATTTCCACCAACTTGTCAGCAAGGCGATTCGCCAAGAGTCCAAGCACCAAGAAATGGAGAATCAGAAGAGACGGATGAACAATCAGCACATGAACACCAGAAGCTTGCCCAAGACCAAAAGGACTCCACCACAGGCCAACAGATTTCAGCCTTCATCTTCAGCTGAAGAACAAGTCCCGACCAACACTTTCCCCAATACCGAAGACAACAAAGCCTTGGCAATTGACTTTCCAAAGGACTCAAACCCTGCAGCAGGAGTCACCTGTTTCAACTGCCAGGAGACAGGGCATTACGCCAACAACTGCCCCAAGAAGCAACAGGTAGTGAAGAATGGAACACCGGGCGCACCAACAACCAACCACCTTCAAGCAGGAAGAAAAAGGCCCCAGAAGTTCTTGAAAGGATGACTGAATTAAATCTCAGCACACGCCATGCAGAGTAAGATCCAAACCCATTTCCTTGCTAGCCCGTGTAAATCTCGAGGACAAGATTCTTTTTAAGGGGGTAGATTGTAACAGCCCAGGTTTTTATTAAAATAAAATAAATAAACAAATAAATAAAAATCAATTAAAATTAAAATTTAATTTAAAATAAGTGTTTTCGTTGCCTAAATTTCAAATTTGGTTTTGCCCTGAATTTCTGTTTTTGAAAAAGCTGAATTTGAAAAGTATTTTAAGTAAAACCTAAAATTATGATTAAATAAAATGATATTTTTATTTTATATGAAAATCCTAGTTCAAAATAATTATTTGGAGTTATTGGCTTTTATTTGGTTTCCTAGATTTTCTGGAGTTTAAAAATGTATTTTTGAAATTAAAAAGTATTTTAAGTATGAAAATTAAATACCAACATTAGTTGGAAATATTTTTATTAAGTACAAAATATCTCCAGGAGATTCTCTGAATTTTTCTGGAATGTTTGGAAGTATTTTCATATTTTTCTGAGACTAAATGAATTTTATGGTAATTTCTAAAATCTGAAATCAAAATCAAAAAATAAATAAATTCCTTTTCCTCTCTCCTCCGGCCGCCATGTGGACGGCCGGATTCCACCCACGCCGGCCCGGCCGATCCCACCTCCCTCCCCTCCCCGGTTGCGACGCGTCCGGCCCGGATCATTCGGCCCCCACGCGCCTCGGCCCATCCACCTGTCCGCCCCTCGTTGCTGTCGGCCGCCCGATCTTCCCTTTCCCCCTCATCTCGGCTGCCCGCACCTCTCCCTTTCCCTCTTTCTCTGGCCGCCCGACCCCACTTGTCGGCGCCCCTCTTCCCTCCCTCCACCTCTCTCTGCCCGCGGGCCCCGCCCATCAGCCACCCGCGCCCTCTTTAAATTAAATAAATGTCAAATGCTTGCCATAAGGCCGTACTCTTTAAATTAAATAAATGTCATTATGCTTGGTATTTATCTTTGTTGTCCACTGTGTGCACTAGCTGATCCTGGACTAGTGCGATTTACACAGAGGATCCTGAAGTTGCCGCTCCGTGTTCCGACAGACAACCCGGCATGCTTCCCAGTCCATATCTCATATGGTGTCTTCTCTATGGCTTTTGATAGAACCCTATTTAACATGAATGTAAATGTTTCTAGAGCATACCCCCAAAAAGAGAATGTTAGATGACCACTAAACTCATGATTCAAATCTTTATCTCCATGATCTGATCATAGGTCTATAATTATCTTACTAAGTTGATTTTATAGCTCATTCTGAAATTCCTTGAACTTTTTAAAGGATTCAAACTGATGCATCATCAGGTAGATGTAACTGTATCTACTAAAGTCATCAGTAAAAGTAATGAAGTATTGAAAACCACCTCTAGCCATTGAGCTCATTGGTCCACATACATCCGAATGTACTGAGGCCAAGAAGTCATTTGCCCTCTCACCTAGACTAATGAAAGGTGTCTTAGTCATTTTGCAAAGGAAACAAGTCTCACATATTTCAAATGATTCAAAATCAAATGAGTTTAAAAGACCATCTTTGTGGAGTTTCACCATGTGCTTCTCATTTACGTGACCCAAACAACAATGCAAAATATAAGTGAGATTCAAATCATTAGGCCGAACCTCTTAGCTTTAATATTATAGGCACACACATCCTCGTGATATAAAAAACATATAATTCATTCATCAATGGAGCATGACCATAAAGTATATCATTCAAATAAATTGAATAACAATTGTTCTTTATTCCGAAGTCATAACCTTGTGCTCCCAAATATGAAGCATAATTAATGTTTTTTTCTTATGGCAGGAATATAATAACAATTATTCAATTCCAAAACTAATCCTGAGGGTAACGATAATGGTAAAGTGCCAACAACCAACGCAACAACTCGCACTCCATTGCCCACGCGAAGATCAACCTTGCCTCTTATTAAACTCCCACTCCTTATCAACCCCTGCATCGAATTGTCAGCCCCTGCATCAAATTGTAAATATGAGCAACCGATTTGGTATCAAATACCTAAGAACCAATATTAGAAGTAGTAAGGTTTATTTTTATAACATTTATACCTGAAGTACAAGTCTTACTTCCCTTCTTCTTTTTCAGTTCTGGCAAGTACTTCTTGCAGTTCCTGTTCTAATATCCAGTCCTTTGGTAATGGTAACAAATAGTATCAGGTGTAGTGTCAATGTTGAGCTTCTAAAGCTTAGATTTGATACTCAAGATCTTATCTTGAGTTTTGTCCATGCCCTTTCTTTTGCCCAAAGCCTTAGACTTCTTTTTGAAGTTGATAGTCTTCTGAACCATCATCACATGATTAGACCTTTTCTTAATGCTATCATTTGCTGACTTGAGAATCACATACATCTTGGTCATTGACTTCTTCATGCTATGCATATGAAAGTTCAAAAATGACTCGCTCAAAGCTCGAAGGGAGTGACTGGAGAATCACATTAGTAACCAACTCTTAGCTAGGGAAAAACAAGCTTTTCTAAACTATCTTTGTAACCAATCATCTTGATTACATGAAAGCTGGCCAGACGTCCTTCGTCTAACTTGCACACAAACAATGACATAGAAGTGTTGTACCTTTCAGCTCTTACCTGGTTCTCAAACATGCCTTTGAGACCTATAGTCATATTGTAGGCATCCATGTTCTCATAATTCTTCTGAAGCTCAGGGTTCATGGTGGCAAGCATAAGATAGCTAACTTCAAGTGAGTTATTGCAATGTTCCTCATACTCATTCTTTCAAGCACGAGTAGCATCTTCAGCTAGTTCATCTAGATAGAGAATCTCTAGAACATATTCCTTCATTTCTTGCTTAAGAACAATTATCAGGTTGCGATACCAATCAATAAAGTTTGTTCGATTTAGTTTGTCTTTCTAAAGAATAGACTACATGTTAAAACTAGGTGGGGAGGAAGTAGATGGTGGTATTGTCTACAACATAAAAAGTATATGCAAAAAATGAGCACTATGTTTATGTAATATCTTTCATTAAATAATTTAACAAAAGATAGTCCCACTATATGTTTAAAAACCATGTACCCTCTAATAACGTATAGTGAGTCAAGATCCATATTTTACTAAGTCTTAGTGAGCTTTGGCATCACTGCTAGAAACCTAGCGACATAGGTATGTAACCCCTTCTTAATTACATCACATATAACTCTTGTTTGTTGAGTGACAGCCATATGCTCCAGCCTCAACACTATGCCTCTAGGCCCAAAACTATTTTGATAGACTAGTCAAGTTAAACCAATAGTACTCATGAAGTATTCAACACTTACCCTGTCTTATTGAGATAATTAATGGCATGATCCTTTGGTAGACCTACCAGTTAATGATCAAAATCTTGATACATGCAATAGTTGGAAGGGCATCATGTTTTACTTAATTTTTCTAGAGTGATACTGTTCTATCTTGTTAAAAACACCCAAGATAATAACATGAATAATAGAATAATTGGAACATAAAAATAAAGCCCTTAGCATAGCAACCTCCATCACCACGCTTTATGTCCATCGAACCACCAACGTTTGACGTCACCATATTCATCTACTAGCCCTAATAGCTATAATGAATTACATATAAAAATATCAAGCATCACAAGTCAATACACAGTCTGTTATGTAAATGTTATTTCATTACACATCAATGCTCTTTACATTTCTATTTGCAAATTACTACTTACGGATATTGCAAATAAAATTTAGCATAGAGTCTTATCCTTTGACAGTCTTGCATATATGTATAATTTTGTGATACACTATAAGTCTTGCTGAATACACAATGTACTTAACCTTACTTAAATTATTGTTGATCAGAGAATGAAAAAGAATGTATGGCCGATGATGCGTACTTTGCCCCTAGCACTAGGAAATTCGACAATGGGTCTTTCTAAGGTCTAACTCCAGTGTATTTGCTATGGGCTACGGTGACATACCACTGGATGCTTTTGCTTATTTACTTGCCTTTCGCTACAATTTACTTTTGACTCTGATATTTTATTTGGCCAGGTCAGCCCTATGTTGTAAACCCTACTATACATGGCTTATATATCACCCTTTTGTTATAAATTAATTATGTCCGATGTGTATGGATGTAATCTCAATGTTATGAATATATGTACTAGCCATACTCCAGGGTGTTCCACGCCCGGGGTCTCGATAAAGAAGACAAGTTAATGTTGTTGGACTATTCCAGGGAACAAGGGAGAATGATATGCTCTCCGTGGCCCTGGGAAATAAGGAGCACCCGGGTCGTACGAGAGGCCTTGGGCTTTACGTTCCTTGGAAACATGGTTTCGAAGATGACTCCGGAATGTATCGGCGAAGGAAGAGAAACAAAGCCGAGCGTGACGCACAGCTACGAGAAGAGATCAAGGAATCTCTTCGATAGGAGCTATTAGCTCAGATGGGTGATGTAATCAGCGAAGAGGTGCGGAAACAAACAGAAAGTCAGCAGGCCGCCACCGCCGCTGCTATGCTAGCTAGCCTGCACAACCGTCCGAGTAGCTGCTCGTCCAATCCGACGCATACCCAGTCCAAATTTCCTGTGGACGACATCCTGGTAATAATTATTACCTCTCGAATGCTTGCTCCATTGATAGGCCTATTCGAGTAGCTAATTTTGTATCGTTATGTAGGAGCCTACGAAGTGCAGGCTCCAAGTGAGATATGGCTCCATTCCCTTGTACGCTGCTTGGGGCCAGACATATTCGTCTGGTATCGGGGTCACGCTGCACGGTCAAGCTTTAGCGCCAGGCTTCGCAAAAGTTAATGTGGATGGTGTGTATGTCAATTTTGAGGTGGTCCCGCCATCAAGCCCCCACCGACGAGATCGTGACTCTAGGACAGGCCATTGGAACATTCATCCAAAGGCCCAAAAGCGACATCTCCTCGAGACTTCTTCACCGGTGGCAGGACCGAAGTGCGATGCGAACCACGGCAACATGCATCGGTGCCATCTCCACACGGGCAGTGCGAACCACAGCTACGTGCACCGGTGCTATCTCCACGGGTGCTATTCTCACTAGAGCAACTTGCACCGTCTATACCATTACAGTCGACTAGCATAAAGTCGAGCGACAATCGAGGCAGTGGCCGGGGCAAATCAAAGATGAAGGACGATGACGATATCCCGTACATGCCATTGGCCCGCAAATTCGTGCTAGGCGAGCCGATGGTATTCCAGGAAGAGCTCCTAGAACTAGGACTTGGTTGCCAAAGATTCCACGCTTGGTATATGGAACAGTCCAATAAGCCAGAGGGAGAACGGCGCTCAGGTATCACTGTCAAATTCAAGCTGGAACATTTCATTCACGAAGTTCAGGAATGTGTCTTCGCGGTGACCTTCAACGATATATTTGAACTTTTCACGCTCAACGCTCTCGACGCCTCACTCGTTCGATGCTAGACGCTGTAAGTCTGTACAATCACAGTCTCTATTCACGTAATACCGATATATGTCACAATTTGTTGCTTTTCTGTGTTATATATAGATTCATGCTGACCGAAGCTAGATCATCGAAATCACCAATTGGTTTCCTGGACCCACGCTTGGTCGCCATTGATACCATCATCGAGGATGCATCCTTCGTCGAGGACTATATTGTAAAAGCACTGCTGGCTCACCAAGATAAGGAATTTGTTCTTATGCCATACAATGAGGAATTCCATTGGATTTTAATTGTAATTATACCAAAATGGAACAAGGCTATATACCTTGATTCTCTAAGTAAAAACAAATCCAAGTACACAGCTATCCCCCGAATACTCGATAGGTACGTACATTGTACATTGTACTCTTTCTTTCCTTCCGAATGACTAATCTAACTTTTGAATAACGAAGGTCGTTCGCCACATACGTTAAACAAACACGTGACTCGACGACAGGGCCAAGCCCTTGAAACATGATCGCAAGTTTCCGTATTCGCTAGCTACATATTAATTAATCATATACAACACATAGTAGTAATGCCACTTGATTTAACACATTCTATTTTTGCGGTGCCACCAAGAAGTAGGGGCAACACGTGTGGATACTACGTGTGCCACCATATGAGACTACTCCTCGATTCCACCAAGATCACTAATTCTAAGGTTTGTCAATCTTCCCACAATTATTTCATACATGTCAGGTGTTATATGTGCGCGCGTTGATATTCCTATCTACAGGTTGCGCCCATCTCTAAATCTGCATTGGAACAGGCGGACTTAGCAAAAATTCAAGGAGAGTTGCTTTGATTTTTGTGGGCTAAAGTCATCAAATCAGATGGAGAGTTCCACTGCGCAGATTGATTTTTTATTGCTTTTATCACTCTGTAACTCTGAATTTGTAAATGGATATTTTATTTCATTTCAATTAATTCATTTGCGAAATGGATGCCTTATGTCTGTGAATGAAATGTGATGTGAATTGGATGTTTGTCAAATGAATTGAGATGTGAATTGGATGTTTGTCAAATGAATTGAGATGTGAATTGGATGTTTGTCAAATGAATTGAGATGTGAATTGTATGTATACTTGTTTATCTGCTTGTTTCAGAGGGCATGGCTAGCATTTCCTGAGGCTAGCCAATAAACAGAAATAGATTCTGTTAGGGGTGGAGGAATATCACAGACGGTTTAACATTACAAACCGTCTGTGATTATCAGATATCACAGATGGTTTTTAATAAAAACCGTCTGTGATTATCCGATATCACAGACGGTTTTTAATTAAAAACCGTCTGTGATATCGGATAATCACAGACGGTTTGTAATGAAAAACCGTCTGTGATATCCGATAATCACAGATGGTTTTCGAAAACCGTCTGTGATGACCTTCGACTATCACTGACCCATAAATACAGACGGTTCACAAAACCGTCTGTGATGACGATTTCGAACCGTCTGTGATGACCTTTTCTGTAGTAGTGTACATACCCCTACTAAATAATATATTACAACTACTTATCCACTTTTTAGTATTAAAGAGGGGTATATAGTAGAACTATTGTAACAACTACATATTTTATCTCCACAATAAACTTATATTGTGGAAGGACACTTCCTAAGAATACAGACTTATACTGTAAGATAGACAGAGTACATAGTAGGGAAGAAATGAAGCGCTTCTCCAAACTTATCAATTAGTTGCTCGATCGACGCTTTACCGCAGGGGTTGTACATTAATGCTTCTCCTCAATACAAGGTTCAACAGAGTGTACAAACTTAGTATAAGGAGGTATCCGTGATTCCCACGACAATATCTCAAACTCCTCGTTAGGTATAGCTGTAAGTCCAGCTATTAGTTCTCCAAACATCACTTGAGGCAGTTTGATGTGTATTGGATGGTCTTTCTCAAGCATATTTATTGGGTGCTCCCCAAATTTTGCTATGTTATGAGCTAACATCCCCTTGAACCATTGCAGCATGGGGAGCCAAAACTGAATATCATGGTTCCTTCTCAACAAGTCAGCCATAGCGTTTGCAAGTACAAGTGACCCTCCCAAAATTGTTGCCAGCTTATTTGCTATTGATGCTAACTGTGGAGAGTCTCTTGCATCTATGCTTCCAAATACGAGCATCTTGAAAAGGTAGCTAAACTCCTCCTGTGACAAAATATTTAGGTAAACTGGTGTTGTGGTTCCCACCCTTGCAACACTCTGAAGCCTGCTTATGACTATCACTTTGCTGCCACTTCCACTTTCATCGAGACCCTCCATGCCTCCCTCACCGACGACCTAAGCTTCCTTTCCCTCTTTATGCGGCTGGTTTCCAAAAGTCGGATGTTTGATTCAATTTTCAGCTTCTGGAAGCTAGAAGCCAAAAGCTGAAGCCGTTTTCAATGCCACCTTACCCCCTCTACCCCACAATATAAGTTCAGGCCTATCATATCAACAAACCAAGCAGACACTAAATCTAAGAAAAAAATAGTGTTATCAGACTACATACTCCAATTAAATAACATACTACAATTATTCATTTATTTTTTAGTACTAAAACTGGGGTATACGATTGAATTATTATAGTAACTATATATTTTATCTCCACTATAGATTTATATTGTAGAAGGACACTTTTTAAGAATAGAGATTTATATTCGAAGACAGAGGGAGCTCATAGTAGGGAAGCAATGAAGGGCTTCTCCGAACTTATTAATTAGTTGCTCAATCGACGCTTTCCCATTGGGGTTGTACATTCATGCTTCTCCTCGATATAAGTTTCAACAATGTGTACAAACTTGGTGTAAGGAGGTATCCGTGATTCCCACGACACTATCTCAAACTCCTCATTAGGTATAGCTGCCTGTAAGTCCAGCTATTAGTTCTCCAAACATCACATGCGGCAGTTTCCTTCTGAGAGGATCATCATCTCTTCGAACTCGAGGAGGCATAAAACGAAGTGGAACAGGATATGATGAAGAAGTGAATCCGGTGATGTGTACTGGATGTCTGGATGCTCTTTCTCAAGCATAATTGTTGGGTGCTTCCCAAACTTCGCTATGTTATGAGCCTTCGTCCCCTTGATCCGCTGCAGTATGCGGAGCCAAAACTGAATATCATGGTTCCTTCTCATCAAGTCTGCAACAGCGTTAGTTTGTAGGTATTAGTGACCCTCCCAATTCTGTTGCCAGCTTATTTGCTATTGATGCTAACTGTGGAGAGTCTCTTGCATCTATGCTTCCAAATACGAGCATCTTGAAAAGGTTGCTGAACTCCTCCTGTGGCAAAATATTTAGGTAAACTGGTGTTGTGGTTCCCACCCTTGCAACATTCTGAAGCCTGCTTATGACTATCACTTCGCTGCCACTCCCACCCATGCGTGTTACAGATGAGTAGAACTTTACCCAATCCTCGTCATCCACATCGGAGGCAAATTCCACAATTACTAGAATCTTGTCATCACGAAATTGTGCTTGGTCGATGGTACATATGCTGTCTCCATTAATGTACAAAAATGAAGAAAAGTGGGACCGAACCCATTCATCGTTACATACATGGCTGATCAAAGTTTTCTTGCCGACTTTAAAACGGCCGATGATTGGAAGCGCCATTGGAGCTCAAGGGTGGCTAGGATTTTGCAATAAAATGTCGATGATGTGCTGCTTTTCAACATGACGACCGAACATGAAATTGTCAGTGTAAAGATAAGTGTCGTAGGGCCTACGACACATGCGCTCGAATACCCCCAAGAGTGTGACGAACTCACTCATACCAGAAACTACAGCTTCTAAATTGTCAAGTGCACTTTGTAAATCATGACTTAAAACAATACCTCTTGTCGCACCAGAGATTGTACGCAAACGTTTCATAGGAGATGAAGTGGTCGATGAGGTAGAAGATCAAACTGTGTTAACAAGGAAAGTCTAGAAGATCAAACTGTATATGTTTATGCTATCTTCATGTATACCATAACTGCCATAGCAGTCCTATTTGTATAGCTTCCGGTAGAATCAATCTGTTGTAGATAGAATCCTCTTTCCTTGGCAGTTAAAGATATATACATGAGATAAGCATACTGTAATCTTCTGGCGATTTGTCCAGCCTTTAAATAAACTGACGCGGCCTCGTGATGAGGTGAGAACGCTTCATCTATTGCCGTTCTTCACACACTGCAGCTCCCCTCCTCTTCTTCGACGCTCTCCGGAAGGAATCTATACTTGGCAGTATCCAGCATATTGTACCCTTGATACATGGTCTCTGCAATCTGCTTGAGCTGCATAAGCATCTTACTGTTGGTGATGTATCGCCCATCCGCTTCCTCGACGGTTGCGTGAATTCGCAGTAGCAGTTGCGCAACCTTTCTAACTTGTCATCTGTACCTGTCATGTCTTTGTACTTCCTTGCCCAGAAAGGAGATGCATCGGTTAATTAGCTCACCGACAATGGTAGATATCGCTGCCTCCATATTGCTTGAGCTATATGTTCTTGTTTGTGTATATGTGTTGATAGCTAGACTGCTCGAGACAGAGTGCTCCAAAGCCTTGCTTCCAGCCTTTTCTACCTGTTTTGGTAGAAACAGTGCTTTATATAGTAATTTGGCAACGAGCGAAGAAAGCGAACTATTCACGTATCTTTGCAGCATAGGTTCTGTCGGTATTTTTATGTGGCTTTAAATATTTATTATAGTTATTATCTGTGTTACTTAATATAGATTATTCATATTATTGATGTAGAAGATATGAAATAATTTAATGCAGAATTTAACTCGATAAATTAATAATCGATGTATTGAGAATTGTTGTGCTAGAATTTGATAGATATATTTATTAAGATCAAGTCTACTGAAATTTAATACGCATGTATATGTTTAATCAGGTATAACAAGAGTGAAATAGTTGGGTTTATTTTACAGGATCGGCTCTACAAACTATTTACCCACATGATTAGATTAGAATTGATCTCACAAACAATCTGATCATAGCATATGAATCATTCACGTGCGCTAGGTACTAATTTATTTTAAACTTATAAACCTGGTTTGTCTGATCATGGTTGATGATATGGTTCATGAGTCCCATGGTGTATCGGAAAACAAGTGGATCACTTTGTAACACATAAAAATAGAGTCTACACTACTACAGAAAGGCTAATAGTAGACGGCAAATCACAGATGGTTTTGTGAAACCGTCTGTAATGTAAACTATTATAGACGGTTTTAATTTGAAGGCCGTCTGTGGTATTTGTGGCGGGAAAAAGGAGTATCACAGACGGTTCTTACTTCTGAACCGCTCGTGATATCGAATATCATGACGGTTTTTATTAAAAACCGTCTGTGTTGTGTCTACTATCACAGCCGGTTGTTGTTAAGAACCATCTGGGAATGTTCACAGACGGTTTTTCACAAGAACCGGCTGTGATGTCCCTTTGTCTGTCATATTCTAGATCGAGGTTAATATATAAGTACACATTGCTTCTAATAACTTAACTACGAACTATCGAGACAAGATGTCACAAATTAAAGGCAAATTTATTAATTTCAATTAGAGGCAAATTTATTACAAAAGTCGCATGTGTAAAGAGTTTCCCAGTTGTATTCTTTTGGGCTTCGTAGCTTCTTCTTCAACTTGGGGACTTGGAGGATCAGCCGCTAAATTCTCGAACGCCGTTAAGATTGCCCTTGTCCTCAAGCACTTCCTCGTGCAGCTGGGCAAATGATCAGCAGATCCATCATTTTGTACAGATAGCATTAAAACATTCCTCACATCTGCCGTTTCTGCATGAGCGGCAAGGCTATCCATCAGTCTGTGCAATGCGAGTAGAGCTTCTTCCGCATTGCGCACATTGTGAGAAGAACCGTGGTGAGCTGTTTCCCTTTCTTGAGCGGCAGCGAGACGCCTCCGTCGACGGCGGAGGATCGAGTCAAGCCGACGGATGCAAGAAAGTCGGGAAGGAGAGCAGGGCGGTGCGGAGAAGTCGCTCAGATGCAAATTGCTGGCCGCCTGTGTAAGGTTCCGGCCGAACAATTCGTGATGAACAGATGAGAGGAAGGAGATGATCACAAGAACAGTAGTAGAAGCCATGTTGTATTGTATATTGTATTTGTACGTACGTAGAAGCTAGAGACCTGGATTAGGAGCGCATATTTAACCTTTAGCACAAACGGTTCGTATACCCAAACATGAATGATATAGACGCTTCGTATAACGATCAAGAGACGTTAATTAGACGATCGAAACACGAAGCGTTCTGGTATGAAGCTTATCACAGACGGTTTTTATTAAAACCGCTCGTGATATTTATCACGACGGTTTTAATAAAAACCGCTCATCATAATCGTTATCACGCAGGCGGTTTTAGTTAAAAACCATCTGTGATAATGACTAAGGCATTTATTGCGCTGCTCAGACCGCATCGTCTTCATTTCGATCCAGATCTAGCCACTACTGCGCACTTTTTCACTCGGGAGGAAGCTAGAGCGATTTCACTTTTTCAGACTTTGCTGGTTGCTGTAGATATGGTTAGTAATGAAATTTATTTATTTTTAATTGCATTACAATTTAGGTGTAAGTAATCCATGAGTGGTTATTGAAGATGGTTAATTAATTTGCAAAATTGTTGGTTATATAATAGCTATTGTGTTTGTAATATGAAATTGAGCTAGGAAATTAAGTCTCAATATAATAAATGTGGTCGGTATATATGTAGTTATAATTAGTTATTCTAGATTTTAATACTAAGTTGTTATATATGTACGTAACGTAGGACCGAAGTTGGATGTATGCCGCGAGCCGTGTGAGTGAAGAGTACATTAATGGCGTTTCTGCTTTTATAAGAGCCGCCGAGGAGGATATGTTGAATAAGGGGGTGGAATATATGTGCTGTCCATGCACTGACTGCGAGAATTTGAAGATGTTTAAGAACCGAGGCAAATTGAAGCGCACTTGATTCGGAGGGTTTCAAAAAGGATTATACGTGTTGGACCAGTCATGGCGAAGTGAATGATCATATGCCGCGGATGACATCTCCGGTGAAGTGAATGATATGCCCCGGATGACATCGCGGTGAAGTGAATGACATGCCGCGGTGATGTCGATTGTGGCTCGGATTCGGATAGGTTGCACGATGATAACTGGATCGGATGCTTCGCGATGTAGAAGAGAACTATGATGAGAGAGAGTATGTTAAATTCCGTGGCTTGATGGAGGACTCGAGAGAAACCTTTGTACACGGGCTGCAAGTACACGAGGTTGTCGGCGTGCTTGAACTGTTGAAATTGAAGGCAAGCAACGGTTGGTCCGACAAGAGTTTCACGGCGCTGCTAGGTCTTTTAGCGGACATGCTTCCGGAGGGAAATGAGTTGCCTAAAACCACGTATAAAGCCAAGAAGGTTCTTTGTCCGTTGGGAATGGAAGTAGAAAGAATACATGCATGCCCGAACGACTGTATCCTCTACCGTAAAGAGTATGCAAACATGCATGTATGTCCGGTGTGCAACACATCCCGATACAAACGTAACAATCAATCGATGATGGCGAGGGAACAGAGGCGAAGAAAGGACCTCCTGCTAAGGTGGCATGGTATTTTCCTATAATTCCCCGTTTGAAAAGGTTTTATGCAAATCCAAAGGAGGCAAAACTGCTGCGTTGGCACTCGGAGGAGCGCAAGAAGGATGGAATGCTAAGACACCTTGCTGATTCCGCGCAGTGGAGAAACATCGATAGGAGTTTTGCGAGTTCGGTGCAGAACCAAGGAATATAAGGTTTGGATGAGTACAGATGGAATGAATCCATTCAAGAGCATGAGCAAACGACATAGCACATGACCCGTGACTCTCTGCATCTATAACCTTCCTCCTTGGTTGTGTATGAAGCGAAAGTACATTTTGTTTGTCGATACTTATCCAAGGGCCAAAACAACACAGGAATGATATCGATGTGTTCCTAGCACCGTTGGTGGAAGATCTAAAAGTCTTGTGGAACGAAGGGTACAGGTATGGGATGCATACAAGCGAGAGAACTTCACTCTGCGCTCTTTATTGTTCTGCACCATAAATGATTATCCTGCCCTTGGTAACCTATCGGGCCATAGTATAAAAGGTGCCAAAGCTTGTACTCACTGTTTAGATGGTACCGAGAGTGTGTGGCTGAGACACTCACGCAAAACCGTCTACATGCATCACCGCCGGTTCCTTCGGAGGGCTCACCCATACCGCAAGATGAAGAAACAATTTGACGGAGAGAAGGAAGACGGTTCAGCTCCAAGGCATTTAAGGGGACGCGAGGTTTATGATATGGTTAAGGATTTAGATGTTGTCCTCGGAAAGGGACGTAAATTGAGGGCTCATGAGAAGAACACCTGGAAGAAGAGATCAATATTTTGGGACTTACCTTATTGGGAGTACCTAGATGTTCGGCACTGCATCGACGTCATGCACGTAGAAAAGAATGTGTGCGACAGCTTGATTGGTCTCTTACTGAACATCCGTGATAAAACAAAGGACGGCGTCAACGCACGGCTTGACTTGGCTGATATGCACATCAGGCCTGAGTTAGCACCGACATGCACTGATAATGCACGAACGTACCTTCCCCCTGCGTGTTACACTCTGTCCAAGGCTGAGAAAACAGAACTGTGCCAGTGCTTGCATGGTGTCAAAGTTCCGTCTGGTTACTCCGGCAACGTGAAGAAACTTGTTTCGATGCAAGATTTGAAGTTAAATGGCATGAAGTCTCATGATTGTCATGTGTTGATGACACAGATGCTCCCTATTGCAATTAGAAATATTTTGCCGATCAAAGTCCGAGAGACAATCATGAGGCTATGTTATTTCTTTAACACAATTGCTCAGAAGGTCATCGATCCCGAAGGACTAGATGCTCTGCAGGACGAGGTGGTGATGACTCTATGTCACCTTGAAATGTATTTCCCTCCTTCGTTTTTCGATATCATGGTCCATCTCATTGTTCACGTTGTGTGGGAGATAAAAATGTGCGGGCCCGTATTCCTACGTAGCATGTACCCATTTGAGAGGTTCATGGGAATTCTCAAGTCCTACGTACGGAATCGTTCTCGGCCGGAGGGCAGCATCGTCGAAGGTTATGCAAGCGAAGAGGTCATTGAGTTTTGTGTCGATTATATGGCTCGATTCAGCCGATAGGTGTCCTCAATCTCGTCATGAGGGGAGGTGAAGGGTCTCGGAACTATCGGAAGGAAAGCAATCACTCCGGATATGGACATGTATACTCAAGCCCATTTCACGGTGTTGCAACACATGACTGAAGTGGCGCCTTATGTGGACCAACACAAGGGTGTGCTTCGGCAACAGAATTCGGAGCGGCCTAATGTTTGGATCATGAGGCAACACAACCGTCGGTTCAACCAATGGTTGAAGGAGCAAATCGCTAGGAGCTCGCCGAGTGAGACGCGACATGGTTGGCAAAAGGGCCGACATTTACAGTTGTGACATGGCAAGGATATGACATAAATGGGTACACATTCTATCACGATCTCGGGATGTCAAGAGCACTAACTGAACAGCGGTGTCCGCATAGATGCATTCGATATCGATGGGTCGAGAAACTCGTACTATGGCTTCATAGAAGAGATTTGGGAGCTCGACTATGTGGTTTTCAAGATCCCCTTATTTCGCTGCCGTTGGGTGCATCTCCCACGGTGAAGGTTGACAAATGCGGTGTCACGACCGTGGACCTCCAACGTGTCGGGTACAAAGATGAACCATTCGTGCTCGCCAATCAAGTTGTTCAAGTTTTCTATGTAACCGACCGGGAAATAAGAAACGCCATGTAGTTCTTCATGGAAAAGGAGAATTGTCGGAGTGGAGAATGTAGTGGACGAGGAGGAATACAGTCAATTTGACGAGTTACCTCCTTTTGGAAATGGCATAAGGTCGACGATGAACAACGTGGATTTAAACTAGTTACGCACGCATTGATCATGATGAAGGGCTAATTTTTAAAGGAAATAAGCAAGTACAATAAGAATGTATATGTGAAAATGTGTGACAATTTTGAGATGTATATGTGAAAATGTGTGATGTAGTCAATTTTGAGATGTATATGTGGAAATGTGTGATGTAGTCAATTTTGAGATGTATATGTGCAAATGTGTGATGTAGTCAATTTTGAGATGTATATGTGAAAATGTGTGATGTAGTCAATTTTGAGATGTATATGTGGAAATGTGTCATGTAGTCAATTTTGAGATGTATATGTGAAAATGTGTGATGTAGTCAATTTTGAGATGTATATGTGAAAATGTGTGATGTAGTCAATTTTGAGATGTATATGTGGAAATGTGTGATGTAGTCAATTTTGAGATGTATATGTGGAAATGTGTGATGTAGTCAATTTTGAGATGTATATGTGGAAATGTGTGATGTAGTCAATTTTGAGATGTATATGTGAAAATGTGTGATGTAGTCAATTTTGAGATGTATATGTGAAAATGTGTGATCTAGTCAATTTTGAGATGTATATGTGGAAATGTGTGATGTATTTGAGAATGACAAAATGTATCAAGAAATACACTATGTGAATGCAGCTGGTTGGTGTTGTATATGAATGCAGCTGTTTGGTAGTTGATATGATTTCAGCTGTGTAGTTATTGGTGGTCTTAATTGCAACAGCCGGCAAAGGCTTATCACAGACGGTTCTAAGTTTAGAACCGTCTGTGATAATCTTCCTATATATACCCTCTCGCTAGGGTTTTCCGTGTGCGCTGCAGTTATTCGATTAGATCTAAATCCCGAGCCCGTCGTCGCCGCCGCCTCCCCGAGCCCTCGCCGGCTGCCTCCCCCAGCCCTCGCCGGCCGCCTCCCCGGACGAAGACGTCGCCGCAGCCTCCTCCTCCTCCGTCGCCGCCTCCCCGAGCCCGTCGCCTCCTCCTCGTCGCCGCTTCCCGAGCCCGCCGCCTCCTCCTCCTCTGCCGCCGCCCTCCTCTGCGTCGCCGCCTCCTCCTCCTCCGTCGCCTCCCCGAGCCCGTCGCCTCCTCCTCCTCCGTCGTCGTCGCCGCCTCCTCCTCCTCCTCCTCCTCCGTCGCCGCTGCCTCCTCCTCCTGCGTCCCTAAGGTCACCAAAACCGTAAGGTCATCAAATCCCTCCCCGAGCTTCATGCTTACTGTTAGTGTTTAGGGTTGATGCTTGATGCTTCATACTGTTATGGTTAGTTGCTTAGTACATATTTAGGGTTGATGCTTCATGCTTACTGTTAGTGTTTAGGGTTGATGCTTGATGCTTCATACTGTTATGGTTAGTTGCTTAGTACATATTTAGGGTTGATGCTTCATGCTTACTGTTAGTGTTTAGGGTTGATGCTTGGTACATATTACATTGGTACATTGTTTACTGCAGTAGCTTAATTAGTTTGCTATTTGGTACATATTACATTGTTACATTGTTTACTGCAGTAGCTTAATTAGTTTGCTATTTGGTACATACTACATTGGTACATTGTTTACTGCAGTTGCTTAGTTTACATTGGTACATATTGCTTGTTGTGTTAGTATATAGTATATAGTATATAGTATATAGTATATAGTATATAGTATATAGTATATAGTATATAGTATATAGTATATAGTACATAGTACATAGTATATAGTTTGAAATCATTTGGGTCCCCCTTCCCTCTACTCCTCTCCTCCCTTCTCCCCTTCCTCTACTCCTCTCTGATCTCTTTCTAGTGTATCTGGATAAAGAAATCTTGCGATTATTGCAAAGATACATTGACCATTTGGGTGGAAAGAAATACATTGTGTCGTCGGGCTCATGATCGCCAATTTGAAGCATAGCGTAGCATCGAGGCACATCCAAGGCTGCAGTGTGTCTTGAGGAATCCCAAGAGCTGGTCTTCGATGTGGCATTCCTCAAACTATAAATTATGAATCTTATTCTCATAACCCATCTGAATACCAGCTCTTGGCATTCCTCAAGACACAGCAGCGAGCCCTCGGATGTGCCTCGGATGCTATGCTATGCTTCGAATTGGCGATCATGCTTTGACTAAACAGCTTGATCTTTCCACCCAAATGCTCCATGTATCTAGACAAAAAACAGCAAATGAAGCAAGTGACATACTATAGTGTTCCCGTTCAATGAATCGGATACACTAGTTTGTGTCATTTGCTTCATAGACCTTTGTTTAGGGACTTTGCTATTTGGTTTATAGTTTTAGCAACTAAAGTAGGTGCTAGGATAGGCACCTTGTTTAGAGACCTTGTAGTAATAGTATTACAAAATTCAAGGAAATTTTAGTATAGAAGTTCAAAAAAAACAAATTCCCAGATTCTTGGTGGCGAGCGATATAGCGACTTCTTGGTGGCGACTATCCATCGCTTCTTCCCACTCCTTCTCTTCATCTCTGATCTCTGGATCACGTACACCAGTAGCGATGATTCAGTTAGATGAATCGTCGCTACTAGCGTACGTGATCCGGAGACCGAGATGAAGAGAAGGAGTGGAATAAGCAGATGCATAGTCGCCACCAAGAAGTCGGCTATGTCACTGCTCACCAAGAATCTGAATGTCTTTTTTGCACTTTTGTAATAAAATTGACTTGAATTTTGCGAAAAAGAGGGACTTGATACATTGGTACATTGGTAAGATAGGCACATCACCCCACTCTATGTCCATATCACCCCTCCCTTCTCCCCTCCTCTACTCCTCTCTTGTCTTGAAATTCAATATGATTACTTTCTCATCTTATCTTAATAGACCCACAAAATGAGCAACATGTCACCCGTGCATTCTTCAACATCATCGCGGGCGTCCGCTCCAACATCAAGACGCCAAGGAAGAGGGCTATCAAAGAAGCTCGAGGGCCGGCGGATCATCACAGGTGGTGAATGCATCCGGGGTCCCTATCCTTCCTCAAAAGCGAACGATTCCAACCATGGTCGCAGTAGTTGCACGAGCGAATTGAGATCACATACAATTCATGGAAGAACGTGCGACACTCGGAAACGTGGTCGTGGACCGAAATTTTGGCATCGTTCGAGTTCCCGTAAGAACACCGACGCCGTGCAACAACAAACCTACAAAGCGGCGTGCAAAGCATGGAAGAACTTCAAGAGCACGCTTGTCAAGAAATACGTGGAGACGGACGAAACGCTGTTCATATATACCCATTCCTGGAACCACAATGGGAAGAGTTCAAGGCGATGAAAACGACCAAGATTTCAAAAGTACAAGTGTGGCGCACAAGGCCCTCCGTGCAAAAAATATACACCCTCACGACTTGGCACAGCTGGGTATGCGGGTAAAATCGCGCAGTGGATGAAGGAGGATGAGCTGGCAGCTGCACAGGACATCGCCCCGCCGTTTTCCAATATCCCGGACGACCGCGCTCGAAATTGGATTAGAGCAAGGTCATCTACAACGACATCAGGGGACATCACCTTTCGAAACCCTTCAGACCAGCAAGTGACCGAGCGCCTGGTAAGATATCGATTGAACTACGTAGCTTGTAATTACTCCACAACTTCGTACGAATTGAAATGACATGTCGTGCTCTTGCAGGAAGAGCTGAGTTTTCAATCTACCCTGGGATCATTCCAGGGAACAAGGGAGAATGATATGCTCTCCGTGGCCCTGGGAAACAAGGAGCACCCGGGCCGTACGAGAGGCCTTGGGCTTTACGTTCCTTGGAAACATGGTTTCCAAGATGACTCCGACATGTATCGGCGCAGGAAGAGAAACAAAGCCGAGCGTGACGCACAGCTACGAGAAGAGCTCAAGGCATCTCTTAAAGAGGAGATACTGGGTTCGATGGCTGATATAATCAGAGATGAGGTGCGGAAACAGACAGAAAGTCAGCAGGCCGCCACCGCCGCTCCTGTGCTAGCTAGCCCGCACAACCATCCGAGTAGCTGCGCGTCCAATCCGACGCAAACCCACTCCAAATTTCCTGTGGACGACATCCTGGTAATAATTATTACCTCTCGAATGCTTGCTCCATTGGTAGGCCTATTCGAGTAGCTAATTTTGTATCGTTATGTAGGAGCCTACGACATGCGTGCTCCAAGTGAGATATGGCTCCATTCCCTTGTACGCTTGCTTGGGCCGGGCATATTAAATGCAGTATCGGGGCCATGGTGCACGGTCAAGCTTTAGCGCCGGGCTTATAAAGTTAATGTGGATGGTGTGTATGCCAATTTTGAGGTGGTCCCGCCATCAAGCCCCCAACGACGAGATCGTGAATCTAGGACAGGCCATTGGAACATTCATCCAAAGGCCCAAAACCGACATCTCCTCGAGGCTTCTTCACCGATGGCGGGACCGAAGTGCGGTGCGAACCACAAGCAACTTGCACTGGTGCCATCTCCACACGGCGATCACGAACCACGCCTACCGCACGGTGCTATCTCCACGGTGCTATTCTCGCGAGAGCAACTTGCACCGTCTATACCATTACGATCGACTAGCATAAAGTCGACCCACAATCGAGCGATGGCGGGGCAAATCAAAGACGAAGGATGATGACGAATTCCCGTCCATGCCATTGGCCCGCAAATTCGTGCTAGCTCAGTCGATGGTAGTCCAGGAAGAGCTCCAAAAACTAGGACTTGGTTGCCAAAGATTCCACCTTTGGTATATGGAAGTGTCCAATAAGCCGAGGCGTAACGGCGCTCGGTATAGTCACAAATTCAAGCCGGAACATTTCTTGCACTGGCTCGGGTCGTGTCTTCACGGTGACCTTTGACGATATATTTGATCTTTTCACGCTCAACGCCCTCGACGCCTCACTCGTTCGATCTTTGGGCGCCGTA
The DNA here is from genome assembly GCA_036346575.1 of Dendrocalamus sinicus. Classification (NCBI taxonomy): domain Eukaryota; kingdom Viridiplantae; phylum Streptophyta; class Magnoliopsida; order Poales; family Poaceae; genus Dendrocalamus; species Dendrocalamus sinicus. The sequence continues at coordinate 3,565,805 of CM070669.1, forward strand.
AGTCTGCATAATCAAAGTCTCTGTTCACGTAATACCGATATATGTCACAATTTGTTGCTTTCCTATGTTATATATAGATTCATGCTGATCGAAGCTAGATCATCGAAATCACAAATTGGTTTCTGGACCCACGCTTGGTCGCCATTGATACCATCATCGAGAATGCATCCTTCGCCGAGGACTATATTACAAAAGCACCGCTGCTCACCAAGATAAGGAATTTGTTCTTATGCCATACAATGAGAATTTACATTGGATTTTAATTGTAATTATACCAAAATGGAACAAGGCTATATACCTTGATTCTCTAAGTAAGAACAAATTCAAGTACACAGCTATCGCCCGAATCTTTGGATAGGTGCGCACATTGTACATTGTACTCTTTCTTTCCTTCGAATAACTAATCTAACTTTTTCGAGTAACGAAGGTCGTTCGCCACATACGTTCAACAAACACGTGACTCGACGACGGGGCAAGGCCTTGAAACATGATCGCAAGTTTGGGTATTCGCTAGCTACACATTAATTAATCATATACAACACATAGTATTAATGCCACTTGATTTAACACATTATATATTTTTGCAAGTGCCACCAATAGAGCGGGCAACACATGTGGATACTACATGTGCCACCATATGAGACTACTCCTCGATTCCACCAAGATCACTAATTCTAAGGTTTGTCAATCTTCCCACATTTATTTCATACATGTCAGTTTTATATATGCGCGCGTTGATATTCCTATCGACAGGCTGCGTCCATCTCTACATCTGCATTGACACAGCCGGATTTTGCAAAAATTCGAGGAGAGCTCATTTGGTTTTTGTGGTCAAAAGTCGTAAGATCAGATGGAGAGTTCCACTGCCCAGAATGATTTTTTTATTGTAATTCTAAGTGCAAATACAGTGTAGATCTTTTACAATTGTGTATTTGTTAATGGATATTTTATTTCAACTCAATGAATTGATTTGCGAAATGGATGCTTTATGTTTGTGAAATGAAGTGCGTTGTCAATTGGATGTTTTATGTCTGTGAAATGAATTGAGATGTGAAATATATCTGAAATGAAATGAGATGTGTGAGTTGTATATGTTTATGTCTGTGATTATCTGCTTGTTTCAGAGGGCATGGCTAGCATTTCCTGAGGCTAGCTATAAACAGAAATATGTTCTGCTTGGCGGGAGGAGTATCACAGACGGTTTTTCAATAAAAACCGTCTGTGATTATGCGATATAAAAAAAACCGTCTGTGACATCGGATAATCACAGACGGTTTTTAGTACAAAACCGTCTGTGATATCGGATAATCACAGACGGTTTTTAATGACAAACCGTCTGTGATATCGCATAATCACGAGCGGTTCAAAACCGTCTGTGATAACTTGGATTATCATCGACCCATAATTTCGAGCGGTTCGAAAACCGCAGTGATGACGTTCGAACCGCTCATAATGTGGATTTCTGTAGTAGTGCTATAAATAGATCTATACCCTCTTGTCCTATATGCAATTATGGACGGTATCACAAAAAAGACGGAGAAATACAGAGTAGACAAAAAGCTTCTATAAAATTAATATAGAATTTAAGAATCTAACATTAGTATGATAGTCGTGTTCGTGAGTGGAATAATCACGCAGTTGCTTTTCCTCGGAATTTGTTTTACGAATATTCTATTTTTTATTCAAAATTACAGAAATATACCCGCGGTAATATTTTTTTTTACACAAATAGGCTCCAGTCGCCCAATAGGGGGGCGACTAGAGCCAAATGTAGTCCACCAGCCGTTGGGCGAATAATTGTTGTCCCCTGACCGTTGGGCAACTAGAGGTCCAATTGCCCAACGGTGGGGCGACTGGAGGTCCAATCGCCCAACGGGCGAGTAATTGGGGGGTTAAAAGCATGAGCGCTCGGCCGCTGCCGTCCACTCAAAAGAAGAAATTGCGTTCGGCCAAGTAGAGGAAGAAAAGTGAGAAGAGAAAAGGAGAGGAATGGGAGAAGAGGAGAGGGGAGGGAGGAGAGAAAAGGAGAGGGGGAGGAGGAGCAGGAGGAGAGGAGAGGAAGGAGGAGAGGGAGGAGAGAAGAGGTAGAACTAAATCTAGGTAAATTTTTTATTTGCAATATTGTATTTATAGTATATTTTTTATTTACTGTTAGTGTTAGTAAAAATTGTAGATGTAGATATAAATAGTTTAATTTTTGGAATAGAATATTTAGTTAACATAGTTATAGAAAATTAGCAAGCGTAGAAGCAGAGAGGAGAGGAAGAAGTAGTAGTAGGTTTTTTTTGTATATGCAATGTTGTGTATGACTGTTAGTGTTAGTAGAAAATTGTAGATGTAGATAGACATAGTTAAATTTTTGGTATACAAAATTTAGTTAATGTAGTTTTAGGAAATTAGTAGCCGTAGAAGCATGTAGTTGTGTATAAATTAGCGAACATAGTTTTACAAAATTAGCATCGTTAGCAAATTGGCATGCGTACAAAATTGTAGTTGTAGAAAATTCAGTTACCGTAATATTCAAATTAATCATTCGTAGAAATTTGTACGTATTACAAAATTCAGTAAATATTTATGTTAGAATTTAATAATTTGGTATGTAAAAAACAATAATACATAATATTTATGGTTAAATATGAATGAATGTAATGTCGTTAGTACGTTGGAAAAACCGATAGGAAGTTCATAGTACGAGGTTATTGTAGTGGGTTACGACATGCGAACGATCAGTGAAATGTGAATTGTAGTACATCAGTACTTTGGTATTGTGCGATGCGATTTGACATGTTGCAAAATTAAAACATATATGCATGCAGACATCAGCAATGCCGATACCTACTACATTGAGAGTGCATTATGGTGCCGGAACCGTTCGTGAATGTCCAAATTGATGTGACGATGGCCCGATCTTCCGAGAGGTACTGATAAGTCGATTGTGGAGAACTCAACGTTGATGATCTAAAGGCTCTGACCAAAACAGATCGAAACTCCTCGCAATCACTACACCACTGCTCCGTTGGTTATCAACCGTGCCGAACACGGTTGACCTCGCCAAGAAGGCTATCTCCTGCAAGCGAATCGAGAACACGAGCAAGAGAGTAAAAGATGCAATCTGTATTGCGAATAATATTTAAGTTCACAAGTTGGGGTTCCTCAACCGAACATGCGGCGAAACTGCTAAGCAGAATAATCTCTTAAGAAAAACCCAAGGAAAACTAAAGGAGTGCGGCCTCCTTAAATAGGGGAGGGGGAAGCCACACTTATCTAATGAAAAGGGATATGGTACTATTCTTAATTACTGTTCATGTGGCCATGGTACTGTTCATGTGAACAGTACCAGCCCGAATAGCCCAAGTTACAAGGCCCTCGGCCCACTTTGACTCGGACTGAAAAAATGATGTTACTTATTTTGCAGTTTCTGATCTTCTCGGGTGGAGTTTGGAGGTGAGACCAGATCCATCGGAAAGTACACTCTAAGAGCTTTCCAACGAGTACTCACGGGCCCTGAGAAGCCTTCTAGATCAAAAGTTATGACCGTTTGAAGTTGGCCTATCAGGCTGAATTCGAATTGATCTGGAGGCTGAATTGGATTCCAAAACCTGTCCAACTTGAACCCTTGCTTCAATTGGTTCCAAAGTGATGTGGTGCTACAAATATATATTTTTTCATCATTAGGTATCATCATATTCTCATTTAAAATGTGTTGAAGTTGAAGAAACGAATTCACCTTTAATTCAGTCTTGATATTGGCTGCTACGGTCGTACGTGTTGGTGGCGTGGTCACATCATCCTCCCCTTCTTGACAGAAAACCGTCCTCGGTTTTAACATATATGTAGTGTCACGTATTGCATGATCTGGATCATAAATCGTGGTACATGATAGCAAACGCAATAAACTCTCATTATGTAATATCATAAGTTCTTTATCAAATAAAGTAAAATCTCTTTGAAACGAGATCACCTTATAATTTAAGTGATGTGTAGGAGCTCTTGTAATTGGAACAATAAGTATAGAAAATATGGTTGTATCCGTAGGGTACATGTTCTTATCACAAATGGTGTGGATTTGAGCGGTTTTCCGCAAGCTACTCTAGTACATCCGGATGGCGAGAATGCTCGAATCTCAGATGTGATGCATTGGCTGACACAGAGTTTTTCGTTGGACCCCATGGTATGCAGCGTCGTTGTACAAGGGTTTTGGAGCTGGTCTCCCACAGACATCAGATGGGAGTTGAGAACATTGATGTGCATTGTTGCGTGGAAGGGGTTTGTGCAAGGGTACCAATGCCGTGGATACGAGTGTGTACTGCTTGTGCAACCATACGCATTAGAAGCTGTGCAAGGTCATGCGTACGACCTTGCTCCAGGAGGTACTAGCAGCTCGGGCAGCCCGCGTGTTGGTGAAGAGGAGCAAGTTGCTCGTGATGAAGCCGATGCGGTACATGGAGGAGAGGTGCAATGGTCAAGCCATGGAGAGGGAACAGGACAAGCCGATGAAGGGAGCATATTGAGTACATAGTACAGCAAATGGAGTGCGATGACCAGACGGCATGGGCTGAAGAGGAAGCTATACAGGAGGACGACGAGGACAGTTCGGATGACGATGAAGCTCCTGTCCCATAGGAATGGAACTGGTTTAATGCTGAGGGTGTTTTCGCACATGAGGAGCACGAATCAGCGTGGGAGTATCATGAGACAGAGGTTCGGTTGCATTCAATGTTTGCTGACAAGGCATCGCTGTAGGATGCCATCAAGCTGTGGGCCCTTTCAATGCAGCGGACTTTTTGGGTCATGAAATCTAGCTAGGAGCAGTACACCATGAAGTGCGAGCAGGCCAGTTGTCCTTGGAGGGTGCACGCACGTAGACCCAAGTATGAGACTCACTGAATTATGTCGAAGGTGGAGCCGTACTCTTGCATTCTCAGCAGTGTTTTGGCGAGGCATCGTAACCTAACGTCCGCCTTTATAGCCAATTTGATGTATGGAGAGATAGTGGAGAAGAAAGATACGGAGGCTATGCACATCGTGGTAGCTATTGAGAAGAAATTCAGGTACAAGATTAGCTACGCGAAGGCATGGTGTGCGTAGCAGAAGGCGTTGGAAAAACGTTTCAGGTCTTTCGAGGTAGCGTACGACAATCCTCGTCGTATGCTTTAGGTGTTGTAGGACGAGAACCCGGGCAAATATCTCGCTATGTAGGACAAGCCTTCCACAAGGTCACCAGGATATGCGGTATTGCAAAGGGCCTTGTTAGCATTTGGTGCTTGCATCAAGGCTTTTAGGCGTATGTTGCCGATGATCTCAGTTAACGGGACCTTTCTGATCGGCAAATATAAGGGGCAGATCCTAACGGCCATAGGCATTGACGACAACAACCAAATATTATCGCTGGCCATCGCATTTGTGGAAAGTTAGAATTATGAAAGCTGGTTGTGGTTCCTCGGACATGTCAAGGTTGGAGTTGTCGGCGCTCATCCTGGTGTGTGCGTAATCGATGATCGCCACGCTGGGATTATAAAGGCCATAAGAAAATTTCAAGAAGACCCCGAAGAGCCCTTTTCTTGGCCGGATATGAGGAACAGGTGGTGCATTCGTCACTTAGGGGTGCACTTTTTCAAGCAGTTCCCAAAACAACCATTGATGAAGTTATTCAAAAGGCTGGCTATACAAAACCAGCAGAGAAAATTTGATACTTTGTGGGCGTTCTTGGATAAGCACATCAAGAAACACGTCGATGAGAGGAGCAAGGGGCTAGCCATGCCTGGAGCGGCACAACTGGAATGCTTGCCAGCACTCGATAAGCCTAACCCAACTAGTCCAAGAAGCAGGAGCTCACGAAACATCAAGTGCTTATCATAGTGGATCGAAGGAGAACCATTGGAAAAGTGGTCGCTGTTGCATGACACGGACGGCGCAAGGTACGGTGTAATGACGACTAACCTTGCAGAGGTGTACAATTGGGTTCTTAGGGGCCTTCGTTCTCAGCCCCTTGTCGCCTTCGTAGAAGGTGTTCTTCACAGCACAATCGGCTATATCAGGGAGAGGCACGCGAATGCCGCACTTTATGCGGCCAATCCCCAAGCATTGTATTTGTTGAAAATTACGACACACATGGAGACGAAAGCACAGAAGGGCCAATTGCACACAGTGCACGTCATGGGCAACAGAGAGCATCGTTTCGACGTGGTACTCCGTGTTAGAGCCGGATTTAGGATGGCTCGTTCCCTTGTTATCCACAAGGTATACCTTGGAAATCATGCAAATGAACATAATTATACGTGCAACAAGCTGAAGATGTTGCAAGCTATACTCTCGATTACCGTGCGGAATCAAGATGCCAGCCGCAACACCAAGAAAAGATAGGCGTCACATCTAGGCACGTTTGACAGTGATTCACGGCCAAATTCTAGGCATGTTTCCTTTGATTGAGTCACCAACCAATTTGCCACCGTGCGCGTGGCCCCAAGGCGTCATTTCTGTTTCTTGTTTCTTTTTCATGTGGCTGCAGTCCAAATCAGCACTTCGAAGAAAGTCACCAACCACTCTGCCACGTGATTAGGGATAAAAACAGATTGAATACAAATCAGGTAGTGTTTAAACCATATGGATTAGATCAGATACGCATCGGATACAGCTCGGATACGAATCAGCTAAAGAAATACTATCCAGATTCGTTTTCACCCCTAACCGTGAGTCGTCCCCGTGAAGTCCCGGTATCAACCGATCTGTAACACTTATTCTTACAATAGCAGCAAATAGTATTTTTTTCTGAATTACTTAGATCTTGTAACTTAGATGGCTCAAATTTCACAATTTACGAAAGAAAAATTAGACTAGGGATATAAAAGGGCTTGAATTTTTATGTTGGGATAAATGATTGATTCTTTAGCTGCTGAATATGAGGATGAACAGGATGTGCGGAAAATAATGCACAATCTAAAACATGATTTTGGTGAAGTATTTTTATTAAAAGTGTTTAATTTTTTTAATCGCTTTATTTTATCAAAGGGATTAAAAATGCTGGCTATCCTTTTTCTGAAGATGTGCAGATCATAGTTATTCTAAACTCTGCCATATTCATGAAAATATTTTAATATATCTTTCTGTCATTATGAGAGGATACTCAATATACGCACTGTGAGGCATCATTTGCTTATAAAAGAAGATAGAAAACTCTCTCAAGAAAAGAAAAGAAATACTCACAATTCTAAGTTACATATGGAAAGGAAAAAGGTAATAATAAAAGGAATTTGCAAAAGACAAAGTCTAATAGTGATTTAAGAGAAAAGTTATCTAGTCCAACATTATTGTGAGTTTTCAAGCTCGACCATGAAATTTCAAGGAGAAGCATGCCCCACTACTACAGAAAACCGTATTACAGACGGTTCAGAAACGTCATCACAGACGGTTTTCTGAACCGTCTAAATTTATGGATCAGTGATAATCGAAGGTTATCACAGACGGTTGTCTAACCGTCTGTGATAACTGATTATCACAGACGGTTTTTAGTGAAAAACCGTCTGTGATATTGATATATCATAGATGGTTTTTAATTACAAACCGTCTGTGATATTGATATATCACAGACAGTTTTTACGTACAAACCGTCTGTGATTATCACCTATCACAGACGGTTTGTAACTAAAAACCGTCTGTGATGTTCTTTTCTACCCCTAAATCTATTTCTGTTTATTGGCTAGCCTCAGGAAATGCTAGCCATGCCCTCTGAAACAAACAGATAATGATGTACATGTATACATACAATTCACATCTCAATTCATTTCAGAAACATAAAATATCCAATTCACATCTCAATTCATTTCACAAACATAAAACATCGAATTCACATCGCACTTCATTTCACAAACATAAATCATCCATTTCGCAAATCAATTAATTGAAATAAAATAAAATATCCATTAGCAAATACACAATTACAAAAGATCTACACTGCATTTGCACTTAGATGGTAACATTGCATTTTTTATTGTTCTATCACTCTGGAAATCGAGGTCTCACGAAAGGAACTGATCCATAATCAATGAACTTGTCAGAGTGAACAAGCTATACTTGGATGGTGCATGATTGCCATTCAAGTATTGCTTGCGCACCCAACAAGTTCGTTGATTATGGATCCGTTCCTTTCGCGAGACCTCGATTCTGGAGTGATAAGAGCAATAACAAAATCATTGTGTGCAGTGGAACTCTCCATCTGACTTATGACTTTAGACCACAAAAACCAAGCGAACTCTCCTCAAATTAGTGCAAAGTCCGGCTATTTCAATGCAGTTATAGGGATGGGCGCAGCCTGTCGATAGGAATATCAATGCGCGTACATATATAACCTGACAAGTATGAAATAAATGTGGGAAGATTAACAAACCTTAGAATTGGTGATCTTCGAGGAATCGAGGAGTAGTCTCATATGGTGGCACACGTAGAATCCACACGTGTTGCCCCACTGCTACTGGTGGCACTGCAAAAAATAGAATGTGTTAAATCAAGAGGCATTACTACTAAGTGTTCTATAGGATCAATTAATGTGTAGCTAGCGAATACCCGAAATTGCGAACATGTTTCAAGGGCTTAGCCCCTATCGTCGAGCCACATGTTTGTTCAATATATGTGGCGAACGACCTTTGTTATTCGAAAAAGTTAGATTAGTCATTCGAAAGGAAAGAAAGAGTACAATGTACAATGTACTTACCTATCGAGTATTTGGGCGATAGCTGTGTACTTGGATTTGTTCTTACTTAGAGAATCAAGGTATATAGCCTTGTTCCATTTTGGTATAATTACAATTAAAATCCAATGGAAGTGCTCATTGTATGGCATAAGAAGAAATTCCTTATCGTGGTGAGCCAGCAGTGTTGTTGTAATATAGCTCTCGACGAAGGATGCATCCTCGTTGATGGTATCAATGGCGACCAAGCATGGGTCCAGAAAACCAATTGGTGATTTCGATGATCTAGCTTCGGTCAGCATGAATATATATATACACAAAAAAGCAACAAATTGTGACATATATCGGTATTACGTGAACAGAGACTGTGATTGTACAGACTTACAGTGTCCAGCATCGAACGAGTGAGACGTCGAGAGCGTTGAGCGTGAAAAGACCAAATATATCGTCAAAGGTCACCGCGAAGACACATTCCTGAATTTCGTGCTAGAAATGTTCCCGCTTGAATTTGACAGTGATACCTAAGCGCCATTCTGCCTCTGGCCTATTGGACTGTTCCATATACCAAGCGTGTAATGTTTGGCAACCAAGTCCTAGGGTTAAGAGGTGCTCTTCCGGGAATATCATCGGCTCGCCTAGCATGAATTTGCGGGCCAATGGCAGGTACGAGATATTGTCATCATCCTTCGTCTTTGATTTGCCCTGGCCACTACCTCGACTGTAGGTCGACTTTATGTTAGTCGACTGTAATGGTACAGACGGTGCAAGTTGCTTTGGCGAGAATAGCACCCGTGGAGATAGCACCGGTGCAGGTAGCTCTGCTTCGCATTGCCCTTGTGGAGATAGCACCAGTGCATTTAGCTCTAGTTCGCGCTGCCCTTCTGGTCCGGCCACCGGTGAAGAAGCCTCCACAGAGATGTCGCTTTTGGGCCACGGGATGAATGTTCCAATGGCCTGCCCTAGAGTCACGATCTCGTCGTTGGGAGCCTTCGGTAGCAGGACGACCTCAAAATTGGCATGCACACCATCCACATTAACTTTTGCATAGCCTGGCGCTAAAGGTTGACCGTGCACCATGGCCCCGATACCAGACTGATATGCCTAGCCCCAAGCAGCGTACAAGGGAATGGAGGCACATCTCACTTGGAGCTTGCACTTCGTAGGCTCCTACATAACGATACAAAATTAGCTAATCCAATAGGCCTATCAATGGAGCAAGCATTCGAGAGATAATTGTAGGACCGAAATGGCAACAGAGGGGGGGTGAATGGTGCCTTCTAAAAACTCCCCAAGTACTCACACGACAAATCGGGCGAAAGAACTAGCTTCTTCGATCGAACACACGTGGTCGTAAGCCAACTGATGGTCGAACACCACGTGGTCGAACACTTGCCTGAGCCGACAAAAGAAATCAAACAGTGATAACTGAGAGGATGAACCAAGAACAGAAGGACTCGAGGCGCACAATCATCCGGTAAAGTGAACTTCTCTAATTCGACTCTGCTCTCGGAATGAATCGGCCAAGTGGCCTTGAGACAGATTCCCGCCTCGAGCTAATCAAAGCACACAAAGACGAAAGCAGGACTCACGAAGAAGAGAGGAGAGAAAAGGATAGCAAGAAGTCCAAGCTCTCAAAACAGATCGCAAACAAGTCAATCACAACATCTCAAGACGATGAAAACAAATAGAGGAAGAGAGATGAATGATTGATAATGGAGGTTTCTACACCACTCCAATCGGGAGATACATGAGCACACTTGCTCCATCCCGAGAACCCACACACTCACAAATAACAAAGGAAGAACAGAGCAACTCGGGGATCAGAATCTCACAAGTACCCAGCTCTACCCTCTCTATTTATAGCCACACACTCACACACCAAAGAGGGGAACCCGCAAACCCCCACCTAACACCGGGTTTTCAACTCACTTTACCCACTAGCGAGAACGAGCTCCAGTGCTTTACCCGTTACACCCAATGGCTCCACTGCTTTGCCCGTTAGCGCCAACAACTCCTGTGCATTGGCAGAGACACAGCTTCCCTTTGCAGCTTTCAGCATTTCTCCAAAATGCCACTCCACTGCCTTCCCGGAAGCTTCCTCCTGCCTTGTCATCCAAGCTTGCAACCACCTCGCAAGACTAGGTCTCCTTCGGCTTCCCCTGGTCGTTCTGGACCTCGACATCCCCCATGTCTAGTCCCGACCACTCCAAGCCTCATCAAGACTTGTCTCCAAGGTCCTCTGGCAGCTCCAGCTCCGGTTCCTCATCTCCTCGGCTTGCAACCACCTCACAGACCTCGTCGTCTTCAGCACTTCCTGGCCGCTCTTGACCTCAGCACCGCCCGTGCCTAGTCTCGGCCCTCCATGCCTCGCCACGACTAGTCTCAAGGTCCTGCAAACATCACAGACAAGCAAACCATTACATAGCACCGCACAACACAATGTGTACAGACATCTGCATAAAAGGAACTCAAAACATGCTTCACAAGGTCGTACATTCACTACGATCGGTCAAAAATACTTAAACATTAATTCTCAAGACCTACGATCGTTACCATAGACCATACGACCACCCCAGTGGTCCTTACGACCGCCTTAAAGCTTGCTACGACCATCACAAGTTTCAGTTCCAACTTACCCGACCAAGTTGTACCAACTTATGACTGGTCGAAACCATAGATCAAGACTTTCTTAAGTCCTACGACCACATCTCAAGATGATACGACTATCTCGTAAGTCCATACGACCGGTTCCGAGACTACGACCAAAACCAGAGATTCCATCGTGGTCGAACCACTTTCCGACCACGTTCATCGCTTTCCACCGTGGTGAAACCCTTCTCGATCACGTGCGACTTGGTTCATCGTGGTGAAGCCCTTCCAACAACGTTTGAACACTTCCGACCGCGATCGCCCACTTGCGACCACGCTCCAAGCTCGTCGACGCATCCGACCGAGCTCGACCATGTTCACCCATAACGTGGTGAAACCCGCTTCGTTCTTAGGAAGTGAAGTCTGCGACAACGTGGTCGTATGACCGCCGACCACCGACTATGCCTTACGACCGCGTTCTCCATCGGTGTGGTCGTGGCGCCTTCGACCACGACCAAGCGTGGTCGTGCTGAGGCTTCGACCACGCCAACGTGGTCGAATAGATTTTCGACCACGGCAAAGCCGTCGTGACTTCCACGTGACCTACGACCAAGGTCGAGTGGTCGAACGCCATGTGGTCGTCATGACCTTCCGACCACGGCGAGAAAGAGTAAAACATTGTTTTCCGGCTTTATCGCTGATAGAGTGGTCGTAAACAACCGGTGGCTCCCGATTGACGACAATAAGTTCATAACCTGCCCGACAAAGCTTCCGACCACAACCAATGTGGTCGTAAGAGCCTCGACCACGATCGAAGCTACGACTTTGCACAGAAGGCGATTCCGATCACTTCTAAGGCTATGACTTGGCAGGAAGTGCCCAACCCAAACTCAAACTTTCTAAAACAAGAGTCAATTACTCATCACAAACATGTGGTCACCTCCACATGGACTCTCAATAATAATTATTACCTGGATGTTGTCCACAGGAAATCTGGCCACGCTTTCCGTCGGATTGGACGCGCAACTACTCGGACGGTTGTGCGGGCTAGCTAGCACAGGAGCGGCGGCGGCGGTCTGCTGACTTTCTGTATGTTTCCGCACCTCATCTCTGACTACATCAGCCAGCTCACCCATTAGCTCCTCTCTAAGAGATGCCTTGATCTCTTCTCGTAGCCGCTCCTCACGCTCGGCTTTGGTTCTCTTCCTACGCCGATACATTTCGGAGTCATCTTGGAAGCCATGTTTCCAAGGAACGTAAAGCTCAAGGCCTCTCGTACGGCCCGGGTGCTCCTTGTTTCCCAGGGCCACAGAGAGCATATCATTCTCCCTTATTCCCTGGAATGATCCCAGGGTAGATTCAAAACTCAGCTCTTCCTGTAAGAGAATGACATGTCATTTCAATTCGTAAGAAGTTGTGGAGTAATTACAAGCTACGTAGTTCGATCGATATCTTACCAGGTGCTGGGACACTTGCTGGTCTGCAGGGTTTCGAAAGGAGACGTCCCCCGATGTCGTTGTAGATGACCTTGCTCTAATCCAATTTTGAGTGCGGTCATCCGGGATATTGCTAAATGCAGGGTGATGTCCTGCAGGGCTGCCAGTTCATCCTCCTTCCTCCACTGCGGGATTTTACCCGCATACCCAGCTGTGCCAAGTCTGTGGGGGTGTGTGTTTTTTGCCTGGAGGGCCTTGTGCGCCGTACTTGTACTTTTGAAATCTTCGGACGTCTTCATCACCTTTGAAATCTACGACTTTGCACAGAAGGCGATTCCGATCACTTCTAAGGCTATGACTTGGCAGGAAGTGCCCAACCCAAACTCAAACTTTCTAAAACAAGAGTCAATTACTCATCACAAACATGTGGTCACCTCCACATGGACTCTCAATCTCCCCCTTGATGAGTATATTGACAAACCCAGAAAAAGCATGAAGATGAGTTTGAGTTTTAAGAATCCAACATGGTCCAAAGAAAGAGAATGGAGCTAATGACCATGTCGACAGAAGGAACACTAGAGCAACAACTGAAAGAGCAAATTGTTCTCCAAAGCTCTAAAAAGATCCCGACTAGCTTTTTCTACCACTATTCTCCCCCTTTTGGCAATAAACACATCAAGGAGAGAATATGACATGGCAATGGATGAATATGGCTGAAGTTTATTTATTCTAAGCATTTAGAGCCATGAGAATTATCCAATATGACCAACAAGTACTACACCAAGCCATAACTCAATAAAACGCTATCTAGATCATGACAGCATATATATAAGCCAGCTAGAGCACATAGATGACAATCTGAAATGTAATGCATTTTGTGAGCAAGTCACGTCATCAATGAGTAAAGTCTAGCTAGAGACATCCAAGGATGATGCATGCCATGTCAATAAGCTAAGCGGAACAAAGAAGCTAACATTGAGTCCAAATAGAGTGCTATAAGCTCAAGATTGAAACATTGGTTAAAGTACGTGGTTCTGATTGTAGATTAAGCAAATTGAGCACATTAAACATTGTCTTTTGAAAGCATATGGTTGTTTTCAACCCAATTTTTTGTTTATGTGCTAGATCTCAAGCCTTATGCGACTACTCCAAGCAATAAGCTTAAGAAGATAGTCAGGTCATCCAAAACTCCCCGAGTTCATGCCTAGTGCAATGGCAAGTGTCTCATGAGAAAGAATTGGTGAAATCAGTTTTTCGCACAAATATGGTGGTTGTCAACCAACATTTTGTTTTATCATGTGCTAGATCTCAAGCCTTATGCGACTACTCCAAGCAAGAAGCTTAAGAAGATAGTCTAGGTCATCCAAAACTCCCCCTAAGTTCATGCCAAGTGCAATGGCAAGCCGTCTCATAGGAAAGAATTGGTGAGATCAGTTTTTTCGCACAAAAGAGATCTTTTTTGCTTTTCAACACATTGTACTAACTCATGTATCATCAGGAGACTAAAACATCTCAAACTAAGGCTCAATATAGATTCAACGCTCTACTCAGCCTATTTGACATGGCATGAATCATAAAAGGATAGCTCAAGAAAGACTAAACTCAAATGCGAGCATGATAAGTTTAATTTAAGTTGATCAATTTTACTTAACTTATCATGGCAAACGCTAGTCTACACATATGAAGTCATGATAAATTTAGCAAATGAAGCATAAATCATGGCAAGGTGTAACGCATTGTAAACATGTCATAGCAGGATAATAATCAAGGCTCAATGTAGTTATATTACAATGCAGAATGCTAGAAATGCAGAAAATCCAGCTCCCCCTCAACATTAGATGCAACTTTTAGTTCAAGTTGAGTTAAGGCAAAATTAAGCTCCAGAAGCTCCCAAATGAACTCCCCTTGAACCAAAGCATTAAGTCGAGAAGCTGGCAAATAAAACCAAAACAGGCAGTCCTTAAAGCATAGATAAGATATAGAGACAACTGTGGTTCAGACTAACTCTCATCTACCCCATATGACTCCAGGACTAACAAATGACCGAAAAACACACACTAGAGAGCAATCACGTACCCTGTCTACCCGAGGGTGGCCCAACCCTCGCTAGAACCTATAAGAAGTGAGTGAGCTCAATCTAGTGAGATAAGAAGCAGCGAGTAAGAAGCATCCTGGAAGCACAAGATAAGAGTAGGAAGTCTAAGCAACTAGGCAAGAGAAGCACTCTAACCTATGCTAGAAGGACTAAACCCAATGCACCCAAATGCAAGGAGACAGAAATGAGACAGAAGCATAATCAAAATAATAAAGCAGTAACGTCCAAAGCTCCCCCTCACTACAGTCCATAAGGACAAACCACCCCAAGCTCTCCCCGCAGAGCAGAAAACCTTGAACTATCCAATGGCTTGGTGAAGATATCAGCCAACTGGTGGTCACTCTCCACAAACTGGAGCACTATATCGCCCTTCTCTATATGGTCTCTAAGGAAGTGATAACGGATATCAACGTGCTTGGTCCGGAGTGCTGCATCGGTTCTTAGCAATGTTAATCGCGAAGTGTTATCACAAAAGAGTGGAACATCGTCGATAGCTAACCCAAAGTCCCACAGGTCGAAACCATCAAAGTACTGATCGCGGCACCGGCTGCAGCCACGTACTCGGCCTCTGCGGTGGACTGTGCAACACCGGACTGCTTCCTCGAAGACCAGGAAACGAGAGAAGTGCCAATGAACTGGCAGGTGCCGGAAGTGCTCTTCCTATCTATCCTCTGACCAGCAAAGTCGCATCCAAAAGGCTCGTGGAAAGACAGGATGAGGAAGAGTACCAGATACCATAGTCAATGGTAGCTCGAAGGTACCGAAAGATGCGCTTCACCGCCTGACGGTGAGATACGCGAGGAGAAGCCTGAAAACGAGCACACAAACACACGGAGAAGTGTATGTCTGGTCTCGAGGCAGTGAGGTAAAGAAGGGAGCCGATCATACTTCTGAACTCTTTCTGATCAACTGGCTCGCCATCCTCATCTGGGTCAAGATAGGCTGTCGAAGCCATGGGAGTTGACACCGGCTTTCCATCACTCATATCGAAGCGCTTCAGGAGGTCACGAGTGTACTTTCCTTGATGAAGAAATGTACCCTCCCGAGTCTACTTAATTTGGAAGCCAAGGAAGAAGGTCAACTCACCCATAATACTCATTTCAAACTCGGTGCTCATGACATCCGAGAACTGGGAAACCAGAGTATGGGAAGAGCCGCCAAAGATAATGTCATCGACATTGATCTGGACGAGCAAAAAGTCAGCGCCAAGCCGGCGGATGAACAAGGTCTTATCAACTTTACCCATTTCAAACCCATGACTCAACAAGTAGGACTTAAGCCTCTCATACCAAGCCCTAGGGGCCTGCTTAAGTCCATACAACGCTTTGGAAAGCTTGAAGACATGGTTTGGGTATTTGGGGTTTTCAAACCAGAGGTCGTCGGACGTAGACCTCTTCCTCAATAAGGCCATTGAGAAAGGCACTCTTGACGTCCATCTGTAAAGCTTGAAACCCTTAGAAGCTGCAAAGGCAAGCGTGATTCTAATGGCTTCAAGTCTAGCTACGAGGGCAAAGGTCTCCTCGAGATCTAGACCTTCAACTGGGAGAACCCCGAGCAACCAGTCTAGCCTTGTTTGAATAACCACTCCATCCTCGCTCGCTTGTTCTTGAACACCCACTTAGTCCCAATAATATTGTGACCTCGCGGGGCTCGACAAGCGACTGGACCTTGTTCCTCTCGAAGTTTTCTAGCTCCTCATGCATGGCATTGACCCAAGACTCATCGGATAAAGCATGAGAGACATCTTTGGGCTCAAGGGAGGCAATGAAAGCGAGAATGGAGACAGAATGAGATAAGCCAGATTTTGAGCGGGTAACACGCTCGAAAAGGTCTCCAATGATCTGCATTACGAAGGATGAGCTTTACGGATATGTCTAGGAGGTCCGAATGAGATGAAGAAGTGGCCTCTACCTCGTGAGCTGATGAGGTAGGAACAGAGCCACCAGCTCGAGAAGAAGCAGAAGGCATGGGCTGATCACCTAGAGGTGCGGTGGAAGACGGCACCTCAAGTGGTGGATAAGGGACTGGATCGGGTAGACAACCCTCATCTCCATCGTCCTCGTCATCTACGAAGATGGTCTCGGACTGCTCTAAAGAACCTGAGATATCAGGCCTAGTCCCCGGACTGGCCTCGTCAAAGGTTACCTCACAGGTCTCTACCAATTTGCTAGACTCAGCCTCCACTCTATAAGCCCGCAAAGAAGGTGAGTAACCTAGAAAGATCCCATCACAAGAACGTGACTCGAACTTATCTAGGTTCCTGACTTGAGAATAAAGCACTTGCAACAAACACACGAAAATGAGAGACGCTGGCTTTGCCCGTATCTCACTCATAAGAAGTGCGGTGCAAGTGAGCCCAAGAAAACTCGATTTGATACATGGCACGCGGTGGCTATAGCCTCAGCCCAAAACTTCCGCGGTGTAGAGTACTCATCAAGCATCGTCCTAGCCATCTCAACCAAGGTACGGTTCTTTCTCTCCACAACGCCATTTTGCTGTGGGACGTGCGGAGAGGAGAACTGATGCTCTACACCTGTCTCACCACAGAAACTCTCGAAGTAGGAATTCTTGAACTCCGTGCCATTGTCACTGCGGATCGCTCGTAAGGCACCCGGGAGCTCAACAGAAAGCCTACTGAAAAGACCTCGGAAATGTGAAAATGTCTCATCCTTCGAGGCTAAGAAAAACACCCAAGAATACCTCGAGAAGTCATCGACCACGACAAGAACATACCACTTCCCTCCTGCTGACTGCACTCGAGCTGGTCCAACTGTGTCCATGTGGAGCAGCTGTCCCGGTGCATCGGTCATGGTCACTGTGACCGGAGGATGAGAAGCGGCAACCATCTTGCCGTGCCGGCAAGGAGAGCAAACAAGATCTTTGACCATCTTGAGCTTAGGCAGACCACGAATGAGATCGTGACCGCTAACTCGGGTCAAATGGTCAAATCCTATATGACCAAGTCTCCTATGCCGAGAAAGTCAAGTCGCGGGACTCGAAGCAACTAAACACCGAGAGGATCACGGAAGACTCAAAAAATCAGCACGAAAGATCCTCCCAAAGCGAAAATCCATAAACAAGACTACCCAAGAATCAAGAATTTTGCAATTGTTTTCTTGAAGCTTACCTCAAACCGTCATCGGTAAGTGAGAAACGGAAAGCAAATTGTCTTGTAGCTTACTAACCAAGGCAACATCTTTCGAATGAAAGAATCATTAATCGCACAGTACCTTTGGCGATGACGCGCCGGATGAAGCATCTCGAAGGTGATCGTCTCATCACCGGAGCACGGGCAAGGGAAGAAAACCAACAGAATCTCGGTCATGTGTCGTGAACACCCGAGTCTCGAGCCAAACCTTTCCCTTCCTCGCGGCGAACTGAGTCAAGCAGAGTAAAGTATCGATCTTGGGTAAATCAAGAGTGATTTTGGCACCCATCTTGAACAACACGTCGGCGGATGAAGTCGTCAAGCACGATCGACCTCTATCTACCCTACGCTCTCCATGACTCAAAGAAGCGTAAGTCCGTGAGCGGACTGGCGGCGCTGCGGGTCCGATCGCTACGGAGAGCGAGTGAACACCGCAACACGATCACGCCGCGGGTAGCTATCTCGACGGGGAAACCGAGATCTACCCTCAGGACGGCGGAAGTCATGACCAGGAGCAGCATGAGGACGAAAAACAAAAGACTCAGAAAAACCAAGTCCTCGATGCTGCCCAAACCCATCAACAGCAGTAAACCTAGACCTCGTGCTGGTCCTAGGTGCACTCAGGATCTGGGGCTGACCCTGAATACGCCTAAGAGACTCAACACGGTCTCTACGCGCGATCTTGTCGCGCCTGAAGCATCTATCGACCGTGTGTCCATCCTTCTGACAGAAGGTGCAGTGATACTTCTTCCTCTGAGAGGTAGAAGTAGCACGGTCAGGCTTCACCTTCTGAGAGGCCGAAGCAGCAGGTGGACTCACCTTGCTGTCAGAGATCCCTTGGACAAAGCCCGCTGATTTGAATTTAACCTCATCAGATCTGGGCTCGACCTCGATCATACCTCCTACTATGGGTCTGAGAATAGCAGGTGGATGCTTCCTCATGTCCTCATAGAAATCATATCCTAGACCCTGATTAAATCTGCAGATCTTAGATTGGTCTAGAATAAGATTGAGCTTCTTCTTGCCACCTACAAATCTCTCGAGAGTGTTCATAAGATACTGACACTCCCGAAAGAGAGAGGTACAAGAAGAGCAGGGGGAAGAGGGAACAGCAGGAGGTAAGGAAGCAGATGAAGAACCAATAGCAGAGGAACGAATGGCTTGTGCACGCACAGCCGACTCAGAATGGACAGTCCTACTGCTAGCAGATTGGTTCACGTCGCTAAGCGTCTCAACCTTACCCCGGCTTCTCCCCTTCTTAGCATGCACAATACAAGCGGATAGTGGCTTCTCTAGTAGGTCCTTACTTAGCTTCACACATTTCTCATCCAATGCAACCAAGTCGATTTTAGTTTGTTACAATTAATGCATGGTGAGCTAACAGGTCCTTAGAAGCATCTTGAGCCAACTTCCTATCATGATCAATCATTTCTTGAAACTGTTTGGAGACAGCTTCAAGTTCAGCAGTTAACTTAGGACAGTTCAAGCATGAATCAATCGGCTCGAGTAAAGAAGCTTGTAGTTCAGCAATTTTATGATCTGCCCGTTTTAAGTTCATCTTTAGGTTATTGCAATTTTCACAAGAATTGGGCAGATCAAGGAGCATGGCATAAGGTCCTCTAGCAGCAATGTCCTTAACCTCACATGAGGTGGGAGAAGTAGTCTCATCAGTAGTAAGTAGGGTAACAGCCATCCTACTCAACTCTAACTCAGCAAGCAGACTAGCATTCTCCACCTTCACAACATCAAGCTCGGAGGACACACTATCATGCGAGGTCCTTAGTTTCTCCAAATCACCCAGCAAAGCACAGCATGTATCACAATCGTCACGGGAGGGAGCAGATGTAAGTGAAGTAAGCTCCCGTGACAGTCTATCTACTTCCTTCTCTAACTCGGTACACCTAGCCCTAGCTCTAGCATGAAAACCACCTAGCTTAAGAAATGCTTGATTGAGCTGGTCGTAGGTGGGGCCTACCTCGTCCAAGTCGGAGTACAACTCGCTGTCGCTGAGTTCGCCCTCGAGGGCCATGAAGCACATGCTGGAGAAGTCGTCGCCGCCATCCTTGGGCACTTGGTCACCCGCCCCGTCGTCGTCGCTCCATCCTCCACCTCGCTGAGGTCGAGGTCGTCGAACGCCGTGAGGACGCGGTGGAAGAGCTTCTTGGCCTTCCCGGTCGCGGAACTTCTTCTTGCCTTGTGGATGTACTTGGAGGCTTCTTGTTGCGGTTCTTGTCGGTGTGATCGTTCTTGCCCGAACCGCCGTAGTCGTTCTTGCCCTTCTCCAGCTTGGGCCAGTTTGCCGAATGTGGTTGGGGCCACCACACTCGAAGCAAATCACGGGTCCTCCTCTCTTTCTGTCTCTCCTACCCTTGTAGGCATGGGAAAACCTTCGGGCTAGGAGGGCCAGCTGATCATCCGCAAGCTGCTCTAACTGATCATCAGTTATGTCACAGAGAGCAGCAAGGGAGAAACCGCAAGAAGAATCCGAAGAGGGCCCGGAAGAAGAAACGGGATCGGTGACCAAAGCCATCGACTGTGACTTCGACCGTCGAGAGACAACGTCAATCTCGTGAGTCTTGAGGTGCGAGTACAGCGCGTCAAGAGTCAGGGTCGAGAGGTCTGTCGTGTCTTTGATGGTGGTCACTTTCATTTCCCAGACACGAAGATCGAGTGCCGCGAGCATTTGGCGAGCGTTATCCGAGTCGGGGTATGTAAGACCGACCGCTCGGAGGTTGCTCAAGATTTTGTGAAATCGCGAAAAGCACTCATCCAGGGACTCTCCAGCAAGCATCTCGAATTTGTTGTATTCGCGCTTGAACTGGTCCTGTCGGACCGTCTTAATCTGGGTGGTGCCCTCATGGTATGCATCGAGGTCACCGGATGTCGTAGCGGACAACGGTGAGAGATGCGATCGAACTCGCTTCTCTTGAATAATGATGTTCCTTGCCTTCGCATTTGCCTCAACATCGGGCATGTTTGCCACATTGATGTTCTCATCGGCAGGAACAACGAATCTGACCTTCACCTTCCGCCAAATGGCATACCCCTGAGCTTGGATGTATGTTTCCATTCGGCTCTTCCGAAGGGATAATCCAGCCATCAAAGACGGAGGTTTGGTCGAGTACTTGTCCGTCGCCATGGCTCTTGAGACCGGTTAAGATCTATGAATTAGAGCTAACCGCTCGATACCAATTGTAGGACCGAAATGGCAACAGAGGGGGTGAATGGTGCCTTCTAAAACTCCCCAAGTACTCACACGACAAATCGGGCGAAAGAACTAGCTTCTTCGATCGAACACACGTGGTCGTAAGCCAACCGATGGTCGAACACCACGTGGTCGAACACTTGCTGAGCCGACAAAAGAAATCAAGCGGTGATAATCGAGAGGATGAACCAAGAAATGAAGGACTCGAGGCGCACAATCATCCGGTAAAGTGAACTCTCTAATTCGACTCTGCTCTCGGAATGAATCGCCAAGTGGCCTTGAAACAGATTCCCGCCTACGAGCTAATCAAAGCACACAAAGACGCAGCGGACTCACGAAGAAGAGAGGAGAGAAAAGGATAGCAAGAAGTCCAAGCTCTCAAAACAGATCGCAAACAAGTCAATCACAACATCTCAAGACGATAGAAAACAAATAGAGGAAGAGAGATGAATGATTGATAATGGAGGTTTCTACAGCCACTCTAATCGGGAGATACATGAGCACACTTGCTCCATCCCGAGAACCCACACACTCACAAATAACAAAGGAAGAACAGAGCAACTCGGGGATCAGAATCTCACAAGTACCCGAGCTCTACCCTCTCTATTTATAGCCACACACTCACACACCAAAGAGGGGGAACCCGCAAACCCCCACCTAACATCGGGTTTTCAACTCACTTTACCCACTAGCGAGAACGAGCTCCAGTGCTTTACCCGTTACACCCAACGGCTCCACTGCTTTGCCGTTAGCGCCAACAACTCTGTGCATTGGCAGAGACACGACTTCCCTTTGCAGCTTTCAGCATTTCTCCAAAATGCCACTCCACCGCCTTCCTAAGCTTCCTCCTGCCTTGTCGTCCAAGCTTGCAACCACCTCGCAAGACTAGGTCTCCTTCGGCTTCCCCTGGTCGTTCTGGACCTCGACATCCCCCATGTCTAGTCCCGACCACTCCAAGCCTCATCAAGACTTGTCTCCAAGGTCCTCTGGCAGCTCCAGCTCCGGTTCCTCATCTCCTCGGCTTGCAACCACCTCACAGACCTCGTCGTCTTCAGCACTTCCTGGCCGCTCTTGACCTCAGCACCGCCCGTGCCTAGTCTCGGCCCTCCATGCCTCGCCACGACTAGTCTCAAGGTCCTGCAAACATCACAGACAAGCAAACCATTACATAGCACCGCACAACACAATGTGTACAGACATCTGCATAAAAGGAACTCAAAACATGCTTCACAAGGTCGTACATTCACTACGATCGGTCAAAAATACTTAAACATTAATTCTCAAGACCTACGATCATTACCATAGACCATACGACCACCCCAGTGGTCCTTACGACCGCCTTAAAGCTTGCTACGACCATCATAAGTTTCAGTTCCAACTTACCCGACCAAGTTGTACCAACTTATGACTGGTCGAAACCATAGATCAAGACTTTCTTAAGTCCTACGACCACATCTCAAGATGATACGACTATCTCAGAAGTCCATACGACCGGTTCCCAGAGACTACGACCAAAACCAGAGATTCCATCGTGGTCGAACCACTTTCCGACCACGTTCATCGCTTTCACCGTGGTGAAACCCTTCTCGATCACGCACGACTTGGTTCATCGTGGTGAAGCCCTTCCAACAACGTTTGAACACTTCCGACCGCGATCGCCCACTTGCGACCACGCTCCAAGCTCGTCGATCGCATCCGACCGAGCTACGACCATGTTCGCCCATAACGTGGTCGAAACCCGCTTTCGTTCTTAGGAAGTGAAGTCTGCGACAACGTGGTCGTATGACTGCTTTCGACCACCGACTACGCCTTACGACCGCGTTCTCCGTCAGTGTGGTCGTAACTGCCTTCGACCACGACCAAACGTGGTCGTACTAGGCTTCGACCACGGCCAACGTGGTCGAATAGATTTTCGACCACGGCAAAGCCGTCGTGACTTCCTCGTGACCTACGACCAAGGTCAGAGTGGTCGTAAACGCCATGTGGTCGTACAGCCTTCCGACCACGGCCAGAAAGAGTAAAACATTGTTTTCCGGCTTTCGACTGCTGATAGAGTGGTCGTAAACAACCCGGCTGGCTCCCGATTGACGACAATAAGTTCATAACCTGCCCGACAGGCTTCCGACCACAACCAATGTGGTCGTAAGAGCCTACGACCACAGTCAGAAGCTACGACTTTGCACAGAAGGCGATTCCGATCACTTCTAAGGCTATGACTTGGCAGGAAGTGCCCAACCCAAACTCAAACTTTCTAAAACAAGAGTCAATTACTCATCACAAACATGTGGTCACCTCCACATGGACTCTCAATAATAATTATTACCTGGATGTTGTCCACAGGAAATCTGGCCACGCTTTACGTCGGATTGGACGCGCAACTACTCGGACGGTTGTGCGGGCTAGCTAGCACAGGAGCGGCGGCGGCGGTCTGCTGACTTTCTGTATGTTTCCGCACCTCATCTCTGACTACATCAGCCAGCTCACCCATTAGCTCCTCTCTAAGAGATGCCTTGATCTCTTCTCGTAGCCGCTCCTCACGCTCGGCTTTGGTTCTCTTCCTACGCCGATACATTTCGGAGTCATCTTGGAAGCCATGTTTCCAAGGAACGTAAAGCTCAAGGCCTCTCGTACGGCCCGGGTGCTCCTTGTTTCCCAGGGCCACAGAGAGCATATCATTCTCCCTTATTCCCTGGAATGATCCCAGGGTAGATTCAAAACTCAGCTCTTCCTGTAAGAGAATGACATGTCATTTCAATTCGTAAGAAGTTGTGGAGTAATTACAAGCTACGTAGTTCGATCGATATCTTACCAGGTGCTGGGACACTTGCTGGTCTGCAGGGTTTCGAAAGGAGACGTCCCCCGATGTCCTTGCTCTAATCCAATTTCGAGTGCGGTCATCCGGGATATTGCTAAATGCAGGGTGATGTCCTGCAGGGCTGCCAGTTCATCCTCCTTCCTCCACTGCGGGATTTTACCCGCATACCCAGCTGTGCCAAGTCTGTGGGGGTGTGTGTTTTTTGCCTGGAGGGCCTTGTGCGCCGTACTTGTACTTTTGAAATCTTCGGACGTCTTCATCACCTTGAACTCTTCCCATTGTGGTTCCAGGAATGGGTATTTATGAAAAGGCGTTTCATCCGTCTCCACATATTTCTTGACAAGCGTGCTCTTAAAGTTCTTCCATGCTTTGCACGCCGCTAGCAAGGTTTGTCGTTGCACGATGTCTTGGTGTTCTTCTGGGATCTTGAACGATGCCAAAATTTCGGTCCACAGCTCACGTTTTCGAGTCTCAGGCACGTTCTTCCACGAATTGAATGTGATCTCAATTCGTTCTCGTGCAACTATTCCGATCAATCTTCGAAATGCGCTTACTACTTTGTGAGGAAGGAGAGGGACCCCAGATCCATCGACCGCTGTGATAGTAAATTGGCCCTCAGGCTTCTTCGATAGCCCTCTTCCTTGGCGTCTTGATGTTGGAGCGGACGCCTCCGGTGATGGTGTTGAAGAATGCGCGGATGACATGTTGCTCAGAATCTAGTATAAGTACATGTATTATGAATCTAGTATAAGTAAAGTTGACTATTCCCTTCTATAATTTGTAACACAAAGCACGAGCCAAGGGAAACCAAGTTGGATTGGAAATAGAGATGGATGGGTGAGAGAAAGATGGGAGAGATATATAGAGATAGAAAGATAGAGTTAGAGATAGATATTGGCTTGCTTTTTTCCCCCAATTTCGGAGTGCTACACGATTAAGTAACTAGCTATATTATGAAAACCTTCTTGTTTACAAGCTTTTCATGGAAGGGAGGTTCGGGCTAATATGAGGTGTCTACAAAACACACAGCCAACTCTGGCTTTCTTCTTTTATAGATACGTTGAACAGAGACATGCTGTCATGGAGACAACACCGATTAAGTAACTAGCTATTTGACTAAGGAAAATACAACTATGAATCACACATATTAAGCTAATATAGAGTCCACACCATGCAACTCCATGATTGTACCACTACAAGTCAATGACCAAAGAACTTTCCTCTGTTTGTCATTCATTACCATATGGACTATACATACAAATTATTGAGTTAAAGAAGTACAAATAACCTAAGAAAAGTATCTAAATCACAAAAGGAACAAGAACATCATTGTCAAGAATAACAAGCAACATCAGCTATCGTCAATGAGGATATTTATACTTAATTACTATCGTTTTTTTAAACAAGCAAATCATAGCATCACATAAAGGCCAGACAAGAGTACCTTAGTGCTTATGCAGAAAGACTGAGCTTTAATTTGACGAGTCCAGTGGCAAAGTTCTGCACAAGCCACAAGGCAATGTGGTAGTAGGGTAGCGATTTATACAACTAAAAATGCATATATTCTATTGAAAAACATGAAAACAATACAACAACAATTCAGCAACTCTAAAGCTTTGCAGCAGTTAGAAGAAGAGGACTTATTCTTTTCCTATTTGTTCACCTGACTAATAGTGAGGCGGCGACCGGAGGGGACGGGCGACGCGGCGGGTGAGGCGGCGACTGGAGGGGACGGGCGACACAGCGGGTGAGGTGGTGACCAGAGGCAACGGGCGACGTGGCGGGCGAGGCGGCGACCGGAGGGGACGGATGGAGGCGACGGGTGAGCGGAGGAGCCGGGCGTGGAGGCGAGCCGAGCGTCAGTCTTCGAATGCGGAGGGTATCAATATCACAGACGGTTCTAAGTTTAGAACTGTCTGTGATAAGCCTTTTCCCGATTGTAATCATTCATATACAACGCCAACCAGCTGCATTCATGATCAACCACCAACCAGCTGCATTCATATATATACAACGCCAGCCACCAACACAGTGTATTTCTTTACACATTTTCTCATTCTCAAAATTGACTACATCACACATTTTCACATATACATAAATGCAAATTCACAAATACATCACACTGCAGCATTGTTCTATACATAAATGCCAATTCACATATACATCATACACATGCATTGTTGTATACATAAATGCCAATTCACATATACATCACACAAATGCATTGTTATATACATATATGCAAATGCCCACATATATGTCGCACATTCTCATTGTACTTGCTTATTTCCTTTAAAAATTAGCCCTTCATCATGATTAATGCGTACGTAACTAGTTTCGTCATGTTGTTCGTCGTCTGGGATTATCACAGACAGTTTTTTATACAGACCGTTTGTGATACTCATTTTCTCCGACGCCACCAACTCAGACGGTGTCCAAATTAAAACCGTCTGTGTTAGCGTCGGTCACAGACGGTTTTGTCAAACCGTCTGTGATTGGCCATCTAGTATTAGGCTTTTTGTAGTAGTGCCCTCTTGTCTCTCTTTAAACCCTAGATGATGTAACATCCTGATTTTCAGAGTCTTTTTGAAGCTTTTGAAATAAAATTCACCATTTGAATTTTTCTAGAATTAATTAAAGCTTAAATGGAATTTTTATGAATTAAAAGGATTTAATATGATTAATCTAAACATGAACATTTGCCAAAGTTATTTTATTTGAGTTCTTTGTGTCTCAAGGAATTTATTGGTATTTTTCTGGATTTTTCTGGATTTATTTGCTATTTTCTAGAGCTCTAAATGAATTAAATGAATTTCTGAAAAAGAAAAACCCTCAAAATTTCCTAAACCGGCCCAGCCCGCTCGCCCGCCGGCTTGGCCTGCCTCGCCCGCGCCACGCGGCGAGTATCCGCCGCGCCGCGCCGCTCCCCTCCGCTCGATGGTCGACGCGTGTCGCCATCTCGCCACCGCCGCGCGCCATCCGCCCGCCGCTGCCGCCACCGGCGTGGGGCCCACTGTCGGTCTCGCCCCGAACGGGACTCTCCTCCCGTGTCCGCCCGGACTCGCCGCGCCGCTGCCGTTTCGACGGGACGCCTCGTCGACCGTGTATAAAGTGCCCGACCCTCGGCTTCTTCCGCCCCGAGCCGCGCCTCGCCGCCGCCATCGCCGAGCCCGCCTGTGCGTCACCGCCGCCGTCGCGCCACCGCCGCTGCCGCCACCGCTGCCGCGCGCCGCTGCATCACCGTCGCCGTCCCACCGCCGGTGAGCCCCGCCGCCGACCCACTCGCCGCCGCCGCCGCCGCTACCGCCGTTGCGCGGACCCGCCGCACCACGCCGCCACCTCGGCGCGCCCGCCCCTCGGTCCTCGTGCGCCACGCCAGCCCCGACGTCAAGCAGCCACGCCGCCGCTTTCCTACGCCGGACCACCGTGGGCCGTGTCTCTGCCCGGTGGGGCCCGCACGTCAGCCGCGTGCCGTAGACCGCGAGCCATGTCAGCCGCCGAGTCAGCCGGCCACGTCAGCCCTAGGGTCCATGTGGCTTGCCACGTGGGTGCCACCTCAGTCGCCAAAGCCGCCCTCGTGCCACGTCATCTGCCACGTCACCCTGCCACGTGTCTGCCCCGTCACCCTGCCACGTCAGCCAACCTTGTACACGTGTCGCCACGTGGTCGCCACGTCAGCACCCGCCGCCCCGCACTGTTCCATGCGCCGAGCCCACCGTAGACCCATCTCACCGTGCGCCCGGTCCACAGCACAGTGCAATTTTCTATTTTCCCCGATTTTCTGTAGATCCAATTTTCCAAGAGCCCGTTCTCCCTCGTCCTAGCTCCGATTGACCCGATTCTTCTTCCTAAATTCATCTAAAATTGAGCTCTACCTTTTGGTTCAGGTTTGCAAGTTTTTGGAGTTCATTTGAATTTTATTTGAATTTATTTTGTTTTTTCGTTTCATTTTCTCTCTCGTTAGATCGCGTGTTCGAGGGAGCAGAAGTTGGATTTGAAGATCAAGAGCCCTCAGCTGAGCAAGGCCAAGGCAAGTCGTATTCTTTGATCATGTTGAACCTAAATTTCAATCTATTATGTATTATCTTGTTTCAAATTTATCATGCATTGCTATTTGATATTAAAACCTTGTATTGGTAGTTATACTCCTAATTGGTTAATTCCTCCATGATAATTTGGATACCATGATTCCATTGTCACCTTAAGGTTGGGAATTATTTAGTGATACAATAATAGTGTCACCTGGGCATACGTCTAATTGCTTAGCCATGCTTATTACTAGCACGTTGGGTCTATCATCACATGTGATTAATTAATTTGACTTAATGAGATATTGAATCGTGGTTGGTGCCACTGTTATAAAATTTGTGCCATGACGTTGGTGCGTCATTGGTGGTGGTTTTACAAACTTGGCTTTCACTTGGGCGAATGATCGTGCAGTAAAGGGGGGTGCAGGTTGCACATTGGGATGTGGATGCTTCGCCTAAGTATTTCTTAAGGACTTAACTTTGTGTGCCATTGATCTGAGCTTAATCGTGCAAACCACATGTCTAGTATGGGATAGACCTGGCATAATAATTTGTGAAGTCTCCAATTGGGTTTTACTACCGATGTTGTTGTGGCGCAAGAGGGGGCAATTATCAACTAGGGGGTTACCCTACTCGACGGCGAAACCTTAGCGAGTGGGATCAGGTGGAGATGGATTATTGTAAAAGCCTTGTTGTGATTATCTTTAACGTGAGGATTATCACATCGTGTGGGTAGAGTTGTGCAACCTCTGCAGAGTGTAAACTATTCGAACAGCCGTGTCCTCGGTCATGGACAATGCTCGGTGATTTCACACGAGGGGTAGAGTCTTTGTGAAATCTGGTTGGTTTGAACTGCAAAGTGAATGGTTAGTTCACTGGTGGTTTTATTCAATTCCTTTGGTTATTTACTTAATGTCTTTTGTAAAATTGCTTTTCAATTTATTTATTATATTTACTTTAAAATGTTGCTTTATGCAAAAGTAACCTTTCAGCCATCCATTGTTAAGCCTTGCATGTTATATTGCATTCATTTGTTACAAACGACTTGCTGAGTACCAATGTACTCACGGCTTTGTGCCCCTGTTGCTCAGTTGAGGAGAAAGGACCAGATCAGCAGGAGTTGCTAGAAGGAGGCTACTACGAGGACTTCACGGATTAGGACTTCGCTCCCCAGTCGATTGCCTGTGGGCATGTCGAATGGCTACTACGTTTAATTTTGGTTTTCCGCTGTTAGTTTCTTTAAAGCCCTTCAGGCTAATCATTGTAAGCTTGGCCCTAAGGTCGTACTCTGATGGTTATTAATATAATTTGGATTTTCTTTAGAATATCGTGATGTGGATGATATGTGTCTTTGTCTGCACTGTGTGCACTAGCGTGATCCTGGACTAGTGCAGAATACACAGTAGAGTCCGGATTTGTATATTCGGGTCTCGACAGAGATGGTATCAGAGCCATATCGACTGTAGGACGAAGCCCTAGACAGTTTAGCCGTTATCTCAAAAATTCAAAACCTATTTTCTAAAGGCAAAACAACTAAACTGGATATTTAGCAAATTCTTTACTCTCTTACCTTATTCTTAGGGATTCTTGCCTCTCACCTTAAAATTTCTGCAAAAATGAAAATTTTAAACTGACTCTTATCTTGTGCCGTGCTGTAGATGTCGCAAAGCAATTATAGCTGGGCAGGAGGATGGAAGAGACTTCTTCGAGTGCTGCTACGAAGTCTTGGGTTCAAAAGGACACCAATCTATAGTTCCATGGATGATGAAGTAAGAGGATACCATTTCACCCGGTTGTACTTCACTACCAAGCTCGGAGGTCACGTTGTACACCATAGCTTCAAGGGTTCAAATGCACAAGGAGCTGCACGCAAGGCCGTCATTCATCTATGCCGATGGCACAAGATCAGCATGACCAAGCTCATTCGGGAGTACAAAAGGAAGTATGAACCTAAGGAGTACACTCCACGGACGCCAACACCCCCGCCTTCACCTACGCCGCCCAGCCCGGAGGAAAGGCAACGCATGGCAGACGATCGCCGAGAGTACCTTCGACTTGTCATCCCAACAGCAGCGCCTACAACGCAGTTCCGCAACCGATGGACGTTCTACAGCAATGCAGAAGAAGAAGAAGAACGCACCCCGTACCTTGCAGGACCTGAGTGGGAGCCGGAAGAGTAGACCGTAGCGTAGGATAGAGTCGGTTAGGAAGTGGATTTTTGTTCGCAATTGAGTGTGATGTGAGCTGCAGTCTTGCCCTCAAAAGCAATATGTTGCAGTCATATCAACCCTTTTATTGAAGTGATTTATCTGATTCTTTTGTTAGCCTTTCGGCTAAGTGATTGTTTAGTTTAGGATTTGCCATTAGAATATCCCCCTTAGACGAACTTACCACTTATCTTTTGCTTTTCCCTCTTACCTAGTAAGCTCTGTGAAGCCAGTTCTCAAGCAAGTGAGTTTTCTTTTCAGATGGTTGATACCCGGAGCTCCGTAGGATGTGGTCAGATGAATCAGGATCCTGAGGGCAGTCAAGCAACTCCGGGGCAGCAAGCAAACCCGGCTGGACTTTATTCAATTCCTTTGGTTATTTACTTAATGTCTTTTGTAAAATTGCTTTTCAATTTATTTATTGTATTTACTTTAAAATGTTGCTTTATGAAAAAATAACCTTTCAGCCATCCATTGTTAAGCCTTGCATGTTATATTGCATTCATTTGTTACAAACGACTTGCTGAGTACCAATGTACTCACGGCTTTGTGCCCCTGTTGCTCAGTTGAGGAGGAAGGACCAGATCAGCAGGAGTTGCTAGAAGGAGGCTACTACGAGGACTTCACGGATTAGGACTTCGCTCCCCAGTCGATTGCCTGTGGGCATGTCGAATAGCTACTACGTTTAATGTTGGTTTTTCGCTGTTAGTTTCTTTAAAGCCCTTCAGGCTAATCATTGTAAGCTTGGCCCTAAGGTCGTACTCTGATGGTTATTAATATAATTTGGATTTTCTTTAGAATATCGTGATGTGGATGATATGTGTCTTTGTCTGCACTGTGTGCACTAGCGTGATCCTGGACTAGTGCAGAATACACAGTAGAGTCCGGATTTGTATATTCGGGTCTCGACAGATGACCACGTTACAGGCTTCGGCACACCATGTCGTTTCCATTTTGCTCTTTGCCCATCCATCTTGTCCACTGGATAACCTGGAACATCCTTGTCTTCTCTAGCATTGGCGCTTGCTCCGCTGCCCTCCACCGTGGGCACCTATCTTCCATGTGATCCCTGGGCTCAACACTCAGATCACTTTGCACCATATTTCCCAAGGGTCAAAACCCATAAAACTATTTTGCCTTTTCTACACATACACCCTTGGATTTGCATCGTCTTCCTCATCTCCGGTCATCATTGACCTCTTCTATCTATGGTAATTCAGATACAGTGAAACACTTACAAGCCAACTCAACTTGTATCCTCTATAGTTGAACTATGGTGTAAGAGAGAGAAATAAGGAGCGGTTCGTATACGCTTTTGACTTACGTATAATTTTGACTGATATAAATGAAGTTACTATAGAAAAGCAGGTTTTAGAACCTAATATGAACATGGCCTAAATAAAGTCACACAAACATAATTAGATCCATTCCTTTTTTTACGGGCTAGTTTACAGAAAAGGATTAGACATAATCTCTTCGGATAGAAGAGGATTACACCTAATCCCTTTAGATAGAGGAATTTTAGTACAATATTTGTCGGGAGCTGCTAATTTGCGCTCAACGTCAACAAATCTTCGCCGTGGACAAACTATGACTCGACACGTAGCGTGTGGAGCAACCCCCGGGTCCCGGGACCCCTCCTCTTGACCCATCTCCCTCCTCTTCGGCATTGCTGGCGACAAGCACGAGGGTGCCTTCCCTTTCCTTGCCCCACCCCTTCCTTCCACTCAAAAGACTGGGTGAAGAACTGCTCCATGTGGTCGGGTGCTTCAGTTGCTTCGTTTGCGGCGAAAACTCAGCGAACAAGCGTTAAATCGGCCACGTGTCGCACACAGGGCGCGTACGCACGAAACGGCCGGTGCGGGTGACCGTAGATTAGCAAATCTATTCTCTGCCAATCCGGCAAGGCGTTAGGCATAATCCTCGTCCATCCAAACAAGACAAACCATTCCACTAAGCAGCAGCCCAGTAATTAAGCTATTCACGCGTTTTCTTCTTTTGATGATTTCATTATATTCACCAAAAGTCAGATTCCTGAAGATAATTGGTAATGTGCACTTGTCTACAATATTACAACTGTTGTCAGGTTTGATCTTTAGAATTTGCACGGGCTCAATACATGGAAACAAGTAGCAACTAATCAATACTTAAATAGGGCAAAAAGCAAGAACAATAAGCTACGATTTTCGCTAAACCAGCTCAGCTCGTACCACACCCTATACTGATTAACAAACACATTAATAAACTAATGTGAGACTGCAGTTTGCCTACCTTCCTTGGTTTATCCCCTATGGTTAAGCTTCCAAGCTTCGACGTCTAACACCTGTCTAGTCTAGTTAGTTACTGAAAGCAGCACGCCTATTGCATATGTACACATAAGAAAAAGTCTAGTTGTGACAAAATAAAGAAAAGGAATCCAATGCTGCTCTATTTTTGTTCAGTTCACTTTCTTCACCATGAAGAGACATTCTAATCGTAGTTAAGTGTCTTTTGTGTTTGTTGTTAATTAACTGATGCTGTGGGGTACCCCTTCTCCGGCTGTGCTGGAACCGTGTAATTCTTTTCTCTTCTCATATTGACATGGCAGAGCTCCTGTTAAAAAGAAAACTTATCTGCTTAAAAAACATATCCGATGCAGATCGATTAATTAGATCCAAATTAATTAATAAACCTTCCAGATGCGCTCAAATATAGGCCAACATGCATCGATCTTGAAAGGAGCCGTAAGAAGGGAATCACATCGAAACCATAGGGCGGAACTATAAGAGAGTAATGTGCATGCATGTAATGTATAAAATTGGCACTTCGAAACAAACGCCAATGTCTTAGGCGGTTCGATTGGCAGACTTCGATCATGATCAGAAGTCTGAGAGTTTATGATCATGGAAGGTCAACCACAACAGAACGACCATAGTATGTCGACCATGGCAAATCGACCATAGCAAATTGGCTTCCTCAGACCGACCACGGCAGAACGACGATGGTATTTCGATTACGGCAGAATGACCACAGCAGGTAATCGGTAGGCTTCGACCTCAAATAGTGAATCGGTCATAAGCTACTGTGAATCAGTCATATCTTCAGTGAACCAGTCAGAACTACAGTGAACCGGTCTTTTGGTCGTAGTCGTAGGCTTCGTGATATGTTGTCTTAGACTTTGTGTTCGATTGTCAGACTTTGTGATCCATTGTCGTAGGCTTCACGGTCGATACTCGTAAGTTTTGAGTGCTTAAATTCTTGTAATTTTTTAGTACCTTGAGTACTCATGTCTGATGGACCAGCGGTCTAACCGACCTGTGCATGGCAGTTAGACTGGTCTTACTAGGTGGTCGTTGTCATAGTACCCTGTTGGTACTCGGTAGTCGGTGATATAGTATCGGGTCGGTACTCGGTAGGCGATGATACAATACTCGGTTGGTAGTCAGTGCTATAGTAACGTAACATCCTGATTTCCAGAGCCTTTTTGAGGATTTTAAAATAAAATTCACCATTTGGATTTTCTGGAGTTAATTAGAGCTTAAATTTAATTTTTATTAATTAAAAGGATTTAATATGATTAAATTAAACTCCAACATTTGTGGGGAGTATTCTATTTGGATTCCTTGTGCTTCAAGGAATTTTTTGAGAATTTTTCGCTGTTTTTCAGAGCTCAATTTAATTTCAAGCAATTCCTAAAATAGAAAATCTCAAGAAAATCCTAAAAGCCAATGGGCCTAAACCCAATCCCTTGGCCGCAGCGCCCATAAATCCGTGCCACCTGCACTCATTTTTTGCACCCCACAACCAAGTTTGTCGTGCGCCATCGAGTTCATCAACGCCATTCCGAGCCACTAGAGTTCTTCTGTGTCGTCACCTCCGTCTTCATCCCCGACGCCATTGCTGTCCTCCTCGCCGTACCGCTCCTCGGCTCATGAGCCCACCACCGTAGTTTGTGCGCACAATGACGTCAGCAGTGATGCCAGCCGCACCCACGCCGTCCGTGTCCGTTTGGATTCCGTGAACCTGATCTACCATAGACCGAGTCACTGACCATGGGTTCTGTGTGTCAGCCGCACTATGTCGTAGACCGATGGGCTGAGCCTAGCTGAGTCAGCAGCCACACCATCTACCACACGAGCCCAGGTGCTACGTGTCATTTGTGATGGACTTGGCTAAATAATTTGTGATGTTTCAATTTCGATTTCGTCATTGGGATGAATGCGGTTTGGCAGTAGCCATGAATCCACATTAAGGGAGCAGGCAGAACTGGGTTGAGATTCAGTATTATAAAGGTCTTGTGATAATCACTTAGTCACACACCTTTAGAAGTGTGTCAAATGTTGACATTATAAATTGATTATCTCTTATGGGTAAAGTTGTGCTACCTCTACAGAGTATAAAACTATTCGAATAGCTGTGTCCCTGGTTATGGACAATGCTCAGTGATTTCACATGAGAGTTAGGTTTTTAATAAAATCTTGGTTGGCTGGAAAGAACTTTGGTTGGGAAGTGAATGGGTAGTTCACTTATGGTTTATTCAATCCTTTGAATCATTAATTATTTATTTACGTCCTTTCCAAAGATGCACTTTCAATCTATTTATTGTATTTATTCTAAATTATTGCTTTTTTGCAAAATAACCATTCAGCCATCCTTTGGTAGGCCTTGCATACTATATTGCATTCTAGTTACAAACGACTTGCTGAGTACTCTATGTACTTAAGGCTATATCTATATTTGCTTAGTTGCTGAAGAAGAGCCATATCAGACAAAGGAATTTGAAGGAGGTCTCTTCAATGACTTTATGGTTTAGGACATCGCTCCTTAGTCGATTACCTGTGGGCATATCGAATGGCCATAAGGTTACAACTTTGATAAATAGTAATATTTTAGCCTTTTTCTTGGTTAAACGTGAATATGGTTGATACTCCATCTATGTTTCTACTATATGCACTAGCGTGATTCTAAACTAGTGCAGTATATACAAAGAGTCTAGATTTGCATAATCGGGCCTTTGCAAGTAACTGATCGATGGTCGATGGTATCGTGACTGGTTGATGATCGCTAGTCATAGACTGGGAGCGCTATGATGCTTGTGATTTTTGAGTGTTCTAAGTGGTTGTAATTCCCATGTACTCATGGTTTTTGAGTACTCATCAGGCAAGTAGTCTGACCGGCCTGTGCACGGTGGTCATATCAGTCGTACTGAGTGGTCTGAGCTTGATTTTTGGAGAGAGTGGAAATTGTGTGTCAAGGATGACCACTTCATAGTTGATGGATGGTTAAGGGTGTGGTTTGCGTGTGTGGGTTGATATTAGTCAAGTTGGGGAGACCTTGTGCCAGGAGAAACGTTCTTTGGTCTTTGCTTGTGCTGGTTGGAGTGGAGGTGGTCATGATCGATGACGAGGAGGACTGGGACTAGGAAGGGGAAATATGAGGTCCAGGCAGTCGAGGATATCACGAGGTGGTCGGGCTCATGCTGGAGCACATGCAGATCAAAGGTGGATGATGCATGGAGAAGCTACGGAAGGTACGGTCCAAGAGGCTTCATCACGTGATCAGTTGGAAGACATTATGGACATAATCCATAACTGGGAAGGTTTAGAGATTATGGAAAATTTGTGTTTAGAAGGATTTTGGGTATGTTGATTTTTGGAATAGATAGAGTTTGGTGTCCATGTTTGATGTGGACACGATTTAGGGCATTAGCCTATAAAAGCAGGGAGAGGCTAAGGGTTAATGTGGGGAATTGAGAAGCTTTTTGTAGAGGAGATTGAAGAGGCTTTAGTTTTTGCTAGGATTTTAAGGGTGCTTGTGAGGACATTTTGTAAATCTACGAAAATCTAGCAATAAACATTATCTTGAATCAATCTGGTTGTTGATTTGAGTAATACCACCAGAATGGAACAAGGAAAAAAAGTGAGAAATAAAATAATCCAAGAGAGAATAAAAGAAATAAAGTAGAGTTTTGCCGTCAGACCCATCGGGTTTAGAATGCCGAATAAAAGTAGCGCTCACTAAAGCTCCTAGACCGTCCAAGGACGATCGGCATCGTCTCGTGTTTGGGTTCTCATCATCTGGCAGGAAATTCCATTCTTACATTTTTTTTGACTTACCTGCCACAGTAGAAAACCCCTAAAGATCAGTGCAGAGTCCTTTGGACCAAAATGCCTTTGGGGTAGACAGCCACATGAGAAAAAAATGTGGGTAAGGGGGCAGCCTGGTCATTGCACAAAGCTAAGAGAGTCTCACGGCCATGCCCCATAAGCAAGCCAGCAAGCTCACATGCTCTTATTTGTTTCCACATTTCCTTCTCCTCTCATAGCTAAGACAAAAGCAAAGCCAGTAGAAGCTCATAGTTCTCACCCTCATTTTCAGATCTCACCCAGAGCACAAGCCAAGAACCCCATTCACAGTCAAACCCAAGGAAAAGTATAAGCCCCAGTCCATAGCCGAAGAGCACCAATCACCTCCTCCTGTACCATTCTAGCCACAACCACCAAGACGCTAACTGAAGCCATCGACATCGTAAGAAAGGGAGTAAGGAGGAGAAGGATGCCGATACTAGGATAGATACATTTATATGGTGGTCTTTTGTCTTTATCACTATAAGACTTCCGGTCTTGCAACTCCCCTTGTATTGGTCTTGATTGGTTTCAGTCCAAAATAATTATTCTTCATGGTGGTTTTCCCCAGCTACCCCCCTTAAAATGGGTATCACTAGTGGTTATTCGTTTCTTCTAGTTCCAGACATGATGGGTCCTATGGCAATTTGATCTACGGGTCCTCCGGTAGGTAAGGAGAAAAAGGTTAGCAGGACAGAGCCTCGAGTCTTGGTCTTGGGGCTGGACGAATCTCTTAGTTGGAGAGCGGGGAAGGCTCCACTTGTCCTTGATTGTCTTGGCTTTGACTATCTATCACTTTGCTTGGGTAGATCTGACTTGACTTGCAGCAAACAGGGTGAGAGGGAATAGCATAATATAAGGATTGAGTCGTGGGGATAAGGCAATCTAATCCCATTCTAACTTTAAAAGGGCACACCCAGGGAGTTGGGCTGATACAAAACCACACAAGTTTTCAAAAGAAAACTTTGCCCATGACTGCGAAATAGGATTCCCGAGGGCAAGAAGGTAGTGTACCGGGTCCAAATAGAATCTTGCAACAATACAACGTCTACTCGGGGAAACACACATAAGAGGGCGTAGGGTTTGTCTACATAGTCCATTTAAAACAGGACCACCTTATCTTCATGACCATCTTCAGCGTTCCTAACCTTAAAATTTTTGGAGTAAAGGTACGAGGAGAGGATCAAAATTTTCCTTTCGAAATCAATAGAAAGAGGAGGGAAGTATTTGAGGATAATTTGATTGACATCAGCACTCACTGTTGCGTTATCATTTTGAATTCGGGGTAAGAGAGCTCTAGAAGTAAAAATGGCTAAGACAACATTTAGATGAGGGAGAATCATCTAAGAGAGATAAGAATGAGCAATACTACTTATATTTTTGGAAGTAGATATTTAAGAAATAATTCTAGTCATGACACTAACGGCCAGGC
Organism: Dendrocalamus sinicus; assembly: GCA_036346575.1. Taxonomy (NCBI): domain Eukaryota; kingdom Viridiplantae; phylum Streptophyta; class Magnoliopsida; order Poales; family Poaceae; genus Dendrocalamus; species Dendrocalamus sinicus. The sequence continues at coordinate 3,603,547 of CM070669.1, forward strand.
TAACTAGGTCACGACCTACAGTTGATATGCTCTGATACCATCGCTGTAAGGGCCCAGATTATACAATCCAGAGTCCTCTGTGATTCCACCGCACTATTCCCTGAATCAGTAGATAGTGCTCACAGATTACAGTTCTGAATAGCAAAGAACATATCATGTGGAAGCGTAAATATAATAGTAAACTTACTCACGGGCCGATTGGGCCGAAATCAACAAAATGCAGCAGCGAAAATGAAGCACAGAGGTGGACCCTCGGGACATGCCCACAGGCAGCCAACTGGAGGTTCGCGACCTAGCTCTTGCCATCTTCAACTTCTTCGCCATTATGACACAAAAGTATTGCTAAAGCGTAGTGATCTGACTCCTGATTCTGGATTTATTGGGAAAGCGAGTGTGAGCACAAACCACTGTGCTCCATGAGCCAATACATAGGATGCAAATAAATAGTATGCATGGCTTATCAAAGGAGAGGCTCGGGTTATTTTATTTGCCAAAAATCGCTTTTGGTAGCATTAGTATGATTAAATCCTAGGGTTATTGTTTCTACCTAAAACTCCTCACGACGATTACTATAATTGACTTAATCCTCCGAAGATACACACTTTCTATATTGAGTGCTGTCTAAAACTCCAAACAACGATTGACATCATTTAATTAATTCTCTAATCATACTCTTGCTATATTGATTGCTGTCTAAGACTCCAAACAGCGAGTGACATCATTTAAATAATTCACCGATCATACACTTTCTATACTGATTGCTGTCTAAAACTCTAAACAGCGAGTGACATCATTTAAATAATCCATCGATCATTTATATCAGGACTTTCTAACAATTAAATCCTTTTTGGTTATTGATCCAAAACCATTATTTGCTCTTCCAATAATCAACCTTATTTTCCATCATCTATCTCTAACTAATTCACTACTATATCTCCACCAAGAATATCATTGATCAAGTTTACGATCCACTAGTATACATCCACCAAGAATATCATTGATCAAGCTCATACTCCAATAATTGTTATCACACCTCCAATTTCCCAAAAATTCAATTAACTCATCTAGTAACTGAATCTATTAATCCCAGTATTGTCAGCATCACCCAAGAATTTATTTATCAGTGTCGTAATCCAATAATTATCTTTGCAATCCCTAAATCTCCAAAAATCATTTAAATCATCTATCTATCCTATCTATTCATTTAGATTCCACCAGTTTATTTCCCTCAGAATCCACCCTATCGTTTCCTCTTTATGATCGACCTGAATCCACCAACAACTTTATATGTTTACCACAAACAGCCATCTTCTTTTCTTACAACTCTATTTATTCTTCCTGACACTTTATTTTGTGAGAAATATTATCATTATTTAAAAATATAATACATAGAAATTTCCTGAGACCTAGCAGTTTTGAATAAAAACATAATATGTAAGAGAATGCAATAATAATAATAGCAATCCAGATTCCATCCACCATTACATGGTTTCTGCACCATATGCTAGACCTTCAGCGTTATAGCCGCTTACATTACCATTGGGACGACACCCAGGACAACACCAATCAGGGCTTTCCACTGCCCTCCACCTTTCCATTCCCACCCATAAAGTTTTTGAAATAGAACTATATCTAGTTAAGTTCCCATGTCCGCCCTTGACCGTGGGCACGACTATTCGAATAGTTTTGACTCTGCAGAGTTTGCACACTTTACCCACAAGAGACAGTTCACTCGTTGCCCCACACGATTCCTTAGCCGTGTAGTTGAGCAAACCATCACAGTAACCGTTCAAAATACCTCACCCCTTCCATCATCTCACCCTATGGGCCGTTCCCACTTGCGGTGGGGTCCCATACGTTGTGCGGGATGTTCTCCTTCTGAACGCCTAGCAGCTAGCTACCCACACTGCTAACGCGCCACAGCAGAACCTCACCCTCCGCGGGTGTCCCATTCAAGCCTGCCACACAGGCCGCCACTTGCACTACCTCACATCCTCCACCAATGATGATGACTTTCAGGGTCCGGTAAATCTACTAGGCCAAGTTGTACTTTTACAGACTTTGTGGTTGTACTTGTTTTACACAGGAGGTCATGACAAGATTCAGTCCTTAAGGTATCTGGGAGGTTCTACCACAAACCACACTCTGGTGCACACCTGCACCATACCCCCGAACCATCCGCCCAGACAAATAAGCAATTTGAGATTTTTGGGAGTGTAAAATAACCATATCCAACATACACCAGTCATTACCACCATGACTGCCCAACCACATTTGCTCATGATTAAAGTGATGCTTGGACGTTCTTATTCCCACAAGTATCTAAGCACAACTAAGCATGGCATATAATTACTATTATAATTTTGCTAGGGTGACAAGGTTCTCATGTTCAAATATTCCAAAGGAGGGGCAATATTAACCAAGTTAGATAATAGGCATTTAACTAGAATTCTAAATTAAACATGTATTTGCATATAAAATAACAGCATGCAATTTGATAATTTAAACAAAAGTAATTTGCAGAAAATGTAGGGTCAACATGATCAAAGTATTGACTCGCCTTGTGCGGTTTACCACGGTCTTGAGTTCACACGATGCTTTCTCTTGAGCTTCTGCTCTTTTTCTTCACTTCACTCTGATCACGCTTGCTCCCTTGATTCTTCAGGACTCCAATTTCTAATTACGCGCTAAACAACTGAATCCAAATAAATGCAAATAACTCAAAGGCCCAAATAAATCCAAACAAACTTAATTTAGCTTTATTATGGGTTATTGGGTGATTTGAGACAAGATTGATAGAGCGCGGAGCATTGACGGAGTCAAAGTGGGTGGAATGAAGGGGGAAATGGCAAGAAAATGCCAAAATAGAGATCAAGGGATGTGCCATGATATAGGTATATTTATGAGAGCATTTCTTGTTTAGTACTCGGAGTTAGCTAGGCATAACTGATGGCGGAATACAATGACCCAATCTTGTTATTAATATATTCTTTTATTATTTTTGTATTTATCAAGGAAGTCCCATGAGTCAGGTCCTTAAGCTTATTATTTCTTGAATGGCATTAATTTGTTCATCGCAAGAGCATTAACCCTGACCTAGGGGTTCATATATCGTCTTTAGTATATCTTACATTCTGAACTAAGGGTTAGTTGATTTGTTAACAATTTTCAGCCTTATTCTCCTGATAGTTATATTTATTACGGTCTTCTATACAAGTCACATACCTATAGTTTAGTTAGTAACAACCCTACACCTCAATTTATTTAATGGTTATTTGTGAAAGTATTTTCATAGCCTTTTAAAGATATAGGAACGAGAGTCATTTTATGTGGAATGTTAATCCAAATACCAATTCTTAGTTCATTTGCATTATTAACTAAATCTAGCGTTGAGATTCATTTAGCGGTGACGTACTATGGATGGGGATTATATTATAAATCATGACCTTCTATCTTGAATATGTATTTCTTTTTAAATGATTTTGGCATATAGTTCCGTTAATTCTATAACGCTGCTTGGTTTTGTCTTTTGATTATAGAGGCTCTTCGGATTAGGTATCGTAGATATTCAGCGTATATTTTTATTATTAGTACAGTGTTAACATTTTTGTTACTACTATTTATTTATTTGGGCAAGGCTTGTTTTACCGGGTCATGTTTCAACATTTGTTGTGTAGCAAAATCTACCATTAGGATTTATTTCAGGCGGCATATTAATGTTAGGTCATATATCTTATTCACAACCAAGGGTAATCTTTTAATTTGAAGCTTTACTTTTATAGCTAAACCTGACATCTAAAATCTTTATGACATTTTGGATAATTAGTCAAATTCATCTTTTTCTTTTAATTCCTTTAATTAAAACTTAGATTTTAGTTAAATGTTCCCAACTATATTAGTGACTTATAACATTTAATCCATTATTTAAATCTCAAATAATCTTGTTTTATATCTTAATCAAATTTATTACATTCCCTTGATTATTCCATGATTTTTCTAATTTTCCTTGATGCACTTCCTACTTAAATTCGAGCTGGCAAAAATAAGAAAATAATTGTGCAATACTAGGATTCGAACGTGGGGCGGCGGTTAAAGCTCGGCCAAACCAACCAACTGGGCTGCAGCCCGTTTGCGACATTGGGGGGATATCAGTTTATACAAGATGGCGTAGGTACTGAGCTCCCAAAACAGAGCCTCCACTGGATGTGCTAAAAATATTTATAGCCTACATCTAATGCTGCGGCCAGAAGGAATCGAACCCGGGTCGCCGGGGTAAATGCACGCGCTGCTAGCCAACTCGCTCTCTGGTGTTACCTGATTGGGGAAGGCAGCGGAGGCAGTTAACTCAACAGTGGGGATGCTTGGAACAGAGGAGCTTGGGGCAGCGTGTGGCCAATGGCGTCGCCAGCGAGGGGCCACCGGGGAGGCACCGGAGATGGCCAAAATGGGTGCCCGTGGGTGTAAGCAAGCCCCTGGAAGTGGTGGTTCCGGCCATGGGGCACTGTGGCTGGCCGGCGGCGAGCACGGGCGGCGGCGTAATGGAGCTCATGTCGCCGGTGGATTGCAGCAATGGGGAGAGCGAGGCGGCGCTTGGGAGAGCTTCGCGGCAGCTTGGAGATACTCCTACCACGCCGAATTGGCCTGGGACCGACGGCGAAAAGAATGGCAGCGGAAGTGGCGGTGGCGGCCGGAGATTAGGGAGAATGGCGCTACGGCCGTTTCCAGTGACGAGACTTCAATTAAGTCTAGCGGAAGGAGGAAGGGGAATAGAGGCGCGAAGTGATGTGGCCGGATTGGCCGGTGTGTCGCCGGAGGGCCGGGCCGGCTTGGAGGCGCAAGCGGACACGCTAGGCGGACTCGGGTGGAGGGAGGAGAAGGGGGGCAAGGGGATAGGAAGGAGGCGACTTAGGGTTCTTATAAGCGAGCGCGCGCTGGGGAGCGGGGCCGGAGCGAGGGCAATGGTATGGGTGACAGGATGGTGGCTTGGCGCGTGCAGGGCATGGCGGGAGCGTCCGAGGCGCAGGGAAGTGATGCGTAGGCGGGGCCGGGGCAGCGGCGTGGCGTGAGGGGACAGGGGCGGTTGGCTGACGCTGAGCCAACGCGGGTGAGCAGGAGAGGACAGGCGGTGACGCGGGGTAGGCACGCGCACAGGGGAGAGGGGATGAGTGACGTGACCAGCATCACGAGGAGGGAGCAGAGCCAATGCGGAGGAGGAAAGGAGGAGGGGTGCTTGGGCCTAGGTGCAGAGAAGAAAAATGCGGGGGGGTGCCAGCCCACTAGGCAGTGGAGGGAGAGAGCAGTATGGGGAGAAAAGAAAAAGGGGAGGGGGAAGAGAGTAAAAGAAAAGGGGAGAAAAACACTTAAGAGAAATTTTTGCAATTTGAATGCTTTTGATTTACATTTCTTTTTTTTCATATTTAAAACTATTGATTTCAATTTTTGGATTTTAACTCGAGTTTTGGTCCAATTATCCGGATACCAAATCTAATAGTCGTCTAGTTTCTATCTTATTTAATTTGCCTGTGGATTTTGATTTTGACCTTACTTCGACCTAGATTGTATATAAGTCTTAAGCTTTCATTTAAGTTTTTGGTTTTGTTTTATTGGCTTGAATTTAAATTAAAGAGTTTGGTATTTTGAATTCGTGGTCTATTTTGTCATTTTAAATTTTTAATGTTGTCATGATTATTATTTGCAATTGGACTAGCCTCAAGTTATTAACTTGCGTAGCACGAAACTCAGAATATTTCAAATAAAATAAAATAAATCCAATGGAATTTGAACACTAGAAAAATTGCAAAAAAATTTCTAAAAATTCATATTTTCTAAGCACCCGAATTTTGGGATGTTACACACAACCCCATAGCACAGGCACGCAAAAAGTAGATGAAGAGCACATAAAGAAAGGGGATGGGGGCAAACCGTCCTGGTAGTAGGGGGTGACCGACCGGCTACTAGCCATGGCGGGCAAGCTCAAACCCGTAGGGAGCGGCCAAAGCTAGGGCGACGGCTAACGGTCGGAAGCACAGAGGCTGAAGGAGTGGCCCCGGAGGTAGGGGGCCAAGCCATGGTGCTGGTTGCCCTGAGCCAAGAAGGTACCACGGTGGGAGGCGGCGTTGGTAAACCCAACAGTGGAGAGCCTACCAGCGGCAAGCCAAAGGGGGTGTCCCATGGCCTTGAGACGGCGAGCTCCAGCCACCAACTGCTGGAGGCGTAGGGGTGTCACCAAGGGGAGCAGTGAGCTTAGGGAGGCCGCTGAGCTCCTCACCAGCACCACGCTGGCGGTTGATAGTGCCAAGCGCCCTTGCCGCGTGCGCCTGAGAAGGTGGCAGATCCAGTCCCTGTTTACCAGATTCGGGCGAAGGGTGAGGGGGTAAGGAGCGGCGGCGGGGCAGGCGCTCAGCACCAGAGGCCGATAGCACTCGGCGCAGTTGCGCCATGGATACTGGAGCTGTGGGCGACGATGGAGCCAAGAGAGAGGTGGAAGGCGGTGTTGTAGGGGAAGGGCGGAGGAGCTAGCCGATGGTGACTCGGCGTCGAGCAGCGAGGAAGGGCCGGCATACTTGAGCGTGTCGCGAGCCCAGCCGCACGCCTGGAGAAAGAGAGAGAGAGAGAGAGAGAGTAGTAGTAGAGAGAAGGAGAGGAAAAGGATACGGAAGAAAAAAGGGTAAGGCCAGTTCAGCCAAGTAGAAATAGGGAAAAAAGAAAAAAAGAGAGAGAAAAGAGAGGAAAAAAGAAGAGAAAAAATGGGGGGTTTTGGTACCCGCGCGTTGGATCGTTAACCCATGCATTTTATGCCAGAGTTGGGTTATGTGTGTAGAGTCATCGCTGCTCACTTAAGCACTGGTTTCGATATGATGTGTTGAGCTGTGTTGACGTTTGTACAGGTGGAGGTCTGTAGTATCCTAAACGTCGTTTCGGCGTGGGTTTTAAAAATAATCGCGGAGTCGCCCGGGGTTTCGGTAAAGTGCGGGAAGGAACAAAAAATTAAATAAATAAATTGTGGATAGAATTAAATTAAAAAATGAATGGAAATGTTTATAATTGAAAAAAAACATTTTAGGGAGAGAGGGCTTGCCACCTTGGGCCAAAGGGCCCAAGGGGGTGGCTACACCCCCCTCCCACTTACCCTAGCCGCCCCTCCCCCTTACCCTGGCCGCACCCCCTCCTTCTCCCTCTGTCCCACAGCCACCACCCACTTTCTTCCCCCCTTGCTCCATTGCTGTCCCTTGGTGCTAGGTGAAAACAAGAAGGAAGGAGAAGAAACCAAGGAAGGAGAAGAAGAGGAAGAAGAGGGGTGATCCCAAGGGGATCCCCTAGGTAACTCTCCCTCATCCCACATCCCTCTAATCTTTCTGTAATTAGGGTTCTTAGCCTAAGAATTGGTGGGGATTAGCAATTAGATTCTCCGATTAGGGAATTTCTGCTGTCTGCCTATAGATCAATTCGCGTAGCGTGACTGTTTGCGCAGTTTAGACCTACGAAACGATTTTTCCTGCGGGTCTTCCCAAAAGGAAAATTGTAGTGGACGTTGAGACCCATCTACTATATTTCTTTCAGAATTGTTTGGTCGTGGGATTTGGTGTAGCAGGGTCGGGAACCTCGCTGTCCGTCAGGGGTGCAGACTGGGGTAGATTGCTGTTCAGGTGTGAATTAGGGGTAGTAGATGATTTTTATGTTTTCGGTCACAATTGAGAAAAATGTATGGAATTCAGTAATATAACTACTGTATAAAAATCACAATTTTTAGAGCCTGTCACTTTGGTTGGGATGCATTAGAATCTGGCTGCCCAGATTGCCAGAACAGAGAACGTCCTCTGTTTTGCGCATTAAGTTACACCTTGCTAGGAACAAAATAAAAATATGTGATCTGCATAAAAAGTGAAGGTATTTAAGTGAGGAAACCAGAAATATATCTCTCTCTGTAAAAGGTTTAATAATCTTAAAGATACAAAACAGTTAAGCAGGCTGCTGCAGTGGGTAGAATGTATAACCGTTAAGTGGAGAGGGATGTTGTGGGGTTTTGGGGGTTAGCAATAACTTTACTTCTTAAGTCGCGTTTTCTATGCTGTAGCATTGTGTTGAGAGGTACCTTTTGGACAGGTGGTTTTGCTCCTGAACGCGTGTGATTTCTTCGCTTCGCTGGTAGAGGCAAGTAATTGTAGCGGTTGTGCTACGGTTTAATTCGTTATTCTTACTACTTGCAATCTACATGATTCTCGTATTTTGAAGTAATATGCCATGGTTGCTTGATTTATAAATGAGGTTGTAGTGGATGACTTGCTTGTAGTCATGTGATTGCTAAGTTTTGGATGACTTGCTTGTAGTCATGTGATTGCTATGTTTTGGATGACTTGCTTGTAGTCATGTGATAGTTGCTATATGTGCCAAATGGGGAACATGTATATAAATTCATGGTGGATATGTTGATGTTTTCTTGAGGTTAAATTCATGTTAATCATGTTGATGCCCTTTGAGGTTGGAGATCTTGTGGTTTATGGTTATCATATCATTCATAACATGTCATAACATTTGCATTGTGGATGTCGCCACATACCGCGATCAGACGGTACAAACATCGTACATTGCCATAGTACGATGCACACGCTTACCTTGTTGGGTAAGTGTGCAGTGGAGCATAGCATGCATATGCATTTAATTGTGGAAGGAGGAATTGCATTCATATGCCAATGGTTTTAAAACCATATGAGGCAGGACTCGTGGTAGTCCTTGTGGTTTAATGAACGAGGAAGTAGAATGTGATTTTGGTCATATAATGACATAAGTGCTGATGTAGCTTGTTTGTTGTTTGGATAACCTGTTAAACAGTTTATTTGTTGAGATTTTATCTCACACCCTTGTTGTTTTTCCCCCCTATAGGTGATTCTTGAGCATACATGAGTTGGGTAGAGCAGCACCACAATAATGCACTTGGTTCATCAATTCATGCTGTAATAAAGTCGAGAGGATTCTAGCCAATTGACTAGCTATTTGTGGATGTTTATTTTTTATTTAATCATGTTGAACTTGTGGACTATTCTTTTGGTTAAACTGTTAGAGGATGTTTTAACTGTTGAATTTGATATTATTATCTTCGTCTTCCTTAGTTGATTATGTTTTCGCTTAGTTCATCATGGTTGAAAATTGTTGTCGGTTTAAATTATCTTGTAAATTTGGCTAGCTGTAGAGTGGTTTAGTGGCATCCCAGGGTAATGTGGGTCCTAGGGTGTTACAAGGCCCAAGTAGGAGCCGTCAATGCATCATCCCCGAGATTAACCAGGCAAATGCGTGGTAGAACAGTGGATTGTGGTGAATTATTGGTATTTTTTGTTTTCTGTGCCGTGTTCTGTAGTGCTTTTAAATATATGTTAATCATTTTTTGATGAGTGTTGCTTATGATTAAATGCCAACATTGAAAGTATGTTGCATCACACATTACACTCATACACAGACAACAGGACCTACTTTGGTAGGTACTCCGCGAGAGTGGAGTTTGGATCTCCGTATAAAAGAGGTTGGGGATTGAGTGGTTCATCAATGGGTGAACACTCCACTATACTGGTATAAACTATAGTTACAGACGCATTGCATCAAATTGCATGAAAATAGAACAGAACAGTGATACAATTACAGATACATTGCATTGCATAGCATAAAAATGACAATAGTTAAACAGTTACAGAGTTAGTGACGTACAGTTCACAGAAATGGGAATTATTAGAGTGGCGTATTAACGCTACTGTTTTATCGTGTACTTGCTGAGTCTCTGAACTCACCCTTAGTTTGTTTGTTTTTTAGGTGATTGATGAGGATATCATGCATAGGCAGGAGTAGCACTTGAATAACTTCACGTACTAGCGGCACTTCGCATATCAGGTTTTGGTAGTATGATTAAACTCCACTAGTATGCTAGAATAGTTGCTTAAAATGATATGTTGTAAAGTGGTCGCTGCATTATGAATAAAGTAGAGTTTGCTTAACACGGTTACCACTAGAAGAAAAGGGGTAATATTATGCAATGATGGTAGCATTCTGGGCCCAAACGATGGGCAGGGTGTTACAATTTGCTCGAGTAGTGCTGGTATTGTAGTTGGATTGAAGCTTATGACGACGTGCAAAGGTGTTGATTCGCTGTCTAAAAAATAGAGGAAATACGAGTACTCAAAGGTGCTAATTTCCCAAAGGCTGAAGCAGTCGTACAAAGCAGTCAAAGATCAAAGGCTAAAGTGGTCGTAGTTTATGACTGGTAAGGAGTCATTGACAGCTTAGTAGTCGAGCGAGTGGTCAAACGCCGAATGGTTGGAACCTTCATCGAGCACGCGCAAAGGGGTCAAGCGAGCGATTGAGCTAGTGGTCAAGTGTCTTGTGGACAAAATCTACGTCTGGTAAAGTTAGGTTGTTTTTCTCTTAGTTTGAAGATTTGTTTTCATGTACCAAGAAGTGGAGGCAATCGTTCACCCTCTCTCATTGTGGTATATGATCCTACATCTTTTTATGCTCTTAACTTGTGTGTTAGACGATCTGAAACAAATTAAGATGACAAAGCACAAAGCATTGGTGGAGCCAGAAGTTTGTACGATTATACTGGTGGAGTCGAATAAGAAAAGATAAAGGGTTCTACCATTCTAGTTGCATCAACAACTAGAAAATGTAGAAGACAAAAACATACTTACGCATACAGCAATGTCGATCTACTCTACCGTAATTTTCTGCAATTACCATTCATGGTAGAACATTACTGATAGTTGCGACCTATGTACAACATACGAACATCGGGACAAAACCTTAAAACTATTAACCATTTGATTTGTCATTAGGTTGCACAACAAGCGACCGAAAATAACATGAAGCATCATGAATCACACCATTGATGCACCATGCATCCATATTACTGCAAGAGGAACCTTATATATATACTGAACCAGCATGAACTCAATGATTAACGCTTAACGTTGAATCATCTCGTTAACACTACTACAGAAAGCCTAATAGTAGACGGCCAATCACAGACGGTTTTGTCAAACTGTAACATCCTATTTTTTAGAGTCTTTTTGAAGCTTTTAAAATAAAATTCACCACTTGTATTTTTCTGGAATTAATTCAAGCTTAATTGGAATTTTTATTAATTAAAAGGGTTTAATATGATTAAGTTAAACATTAACATTTGCCAAAAATATGTTATTTGAGTTCCTGGAGTCTCAACGAATTTTTGTGAATTTTCTGGGTTTTTCTGGATTTATTTGCTATTTTCTAGAGCTCAAAAAGTATTACTTGAATTTCTGGAAAAGGAAAATCCCAAAAATCCCTAAACCGGCCGGTGGGCCGAAACCCACCAAGCCGGCCCGGTCCAGCCGCCTTCGGCCCAAGCCGGCCTGCCCCGCTCCCTTGACACGCATCGCCCATCCGCTCCGCCCGCCTGGGCCACAACCCATCCTGGCCGACCACCGCTCCATGCCACCGACGGGTGGGGCCCGCCTGTCAGGCGTCGTCTCCGCTCGGGACTACGTCCCCGTCTCCGAGCGGGACTCCGCCGCCGCTTGCCTTATCCGCCGCCGCCCCGCGCGTAACCGTCCCGGACTTCGCCGCCGAATTCGTCCTGGACACCTCGGGACCCGGGTATAAAAGGGGCCCGACCCCCGGGGTTCTCCTCATCCCGCAGCCGCCGCCTTCGCCGCTGCTAGCCACCGTGCGCCGTCGCCCTCGCCATGGGAGTTCGACGTCGCTGTCTTCACCGCCGTCGTCTACCGTCTGCGCCGCCGTCGTCTGCCACCGCCGGCCGCCGTCCCGAGTCACCGCCAGCCAAGACCGCCGCCGCCCGGTCGCCCCTACTCGACGGCAAAACCTTAGCGAGTGGGATCAGATTGAGATGGATCATTGTAAAAGCCTTGTTGTGATTATCTTTAACATGAAGATTATCACATCGTGTGGGTACAGTTGTGCAACCTCTGCAGAGTCTAAAACTATTCGAATAGCTGTGTCCTCGGTCATGGACAATGCTCGGTGATTTCACACGAGGGGTAAAAACCTGGATGGGTTAAGTTGGAAAGTGAATGGTTAGTTCACGGGTGTTCATTTCATGGATCTTGGTTCATGGTGGATGCCTTGGGTGAATGGTCAGTTCACTTGGGGTTTGTCTCAATTCCTTTGGTTACTTATTTATTATCATTTTCAAAGTTCGCTTTTCAATCTATTTATTGTATTTACTTTAAATTGTTGCTTTATGCAAAATTAACCTTTCAGCCATCCATTGGTAAGCCTTGCATACTATATTGCATTCTTTGTTACAAACGACTTGCTGAGTACTCTATGTACTCACGGCTTCATCCATATTTGCTCAGTTGAGGAAGAAGGACCAGATCAGCAGGAGCTACTGGAAAGAGGATACTTCGACGACTTCGCGGATTAGGACTTCGCTCCCCAGTCGATTGCCTGTGGGCATGTCAAGTGGCTCATGAGTTTATTTTGTTTTCCACTGCTAGTTTCTTCAAGCCCTTCAGGCTATTAATTGTAAGCTTGGCCATAAGGCCGTACTATGATATTTATCAATATAATTTGGATTTTCCTTAGAATATCGTGATGTGGATGATATTTATCTTTGTCTATATTGTGTGCCCTAGTGTGATCCTGGACTAGTGCAGAGTACACAGGAGAGTCCGGATTTGCATATTCGGGTCTCGACAGAGATGGTATGAGAGCCATATCGACTGTAGGATGAAGCCCTAGTTAGAATGGTCGAATTAGCCAAGTTTTCAAATTTTATTTTCTAAATCAAATCAACCACATGATTTTCTAGTAAATCTTATTTTTACCTCATTCTTAGGATTCTTACTCCTTGCCTCCTCTGAAATATTGTTTTCAAAACTAAATTTGACTTCTTATCCCTATAATGTCTATAGATGTCTCGAGTGTCACTCGATCAAAGTGAAAGTTGGCATGGAAGTCTTCAAGCTGGGCTGTGAAGTATGGATCAAGAAAGCACCCCAATATGTCAAGACAAGATTGAAGATTTCCGTGAAGATTAGAAGCCATTAGATTTGAACCTTGTTATAGTTTTAGTATCGTGTAGACCGTCTTGCTTCTTATTTGCCGTTGGGTGTGATGTGAGCTGCAGTTTTGCTTCTAGCATTATGATGCAGTCATGTCAAAATCTTTTTGTGGAGTTTATTGCTTCTTTTGTTAGCCTTTTCGGCTAAGTGTTTGCTTAGTTTAGGTTGCCATTAGAATATCCCCCTTAGACGAACTTACCACTTGTTTTTGCTTTTCCCTCTTACCTAGTAAGCCTTGTGAAGCCAGTTCTCAAGCAAGCGAGCTTTCTTTTCATAGCAGAAACAGAATGGTTGATACCCGGAACTCCGCAGGACGCAGTCAGATGACTCAGGAACCAGAAGGCAGTAATGGTAATCAAGCAAGCCAAGAGCAGCATGCTACTCCAGCAAGTCTAGATCCGACCTTGAGTTAGTTCATGGCTGCCCAGACCCAATTGATGAATACCATGATGCAGAACATGAACGCTATGATGAATCGACAAAATCAGGAAATGGTAATGCCTCCACCGGTTCATCAGCAGTCTAAGTTTGCAGAGTTTATGAGGACAAGGCCACCCACCTATTCACGGTCTTCTGAGCCTTTGGAAGCCGATGATCGGATGCGCTCAGTGGAAAGGAAGCTTAACTTTGCCCAGTGTTCGGATCGCGAGAAGGTGTTGTATGCAGCCCATCAGCTAGAAGGAGCTGCAGCGGAGTGGTGGGAAAACTATTGTGCCGCTCATGAGGACCAGGATAGCATCACTTGGGCTGAGTTCGCAGAAGCCTTTCGTCATGCCCATATCCTGGATGGGGTGATCGAAATGAAGAAGGAAGAATTTCGGGAGTTGCAGTAGAAGAACATGACCGTGAGTGAATATCTCAATAAGTTCTCCCAGCTAGCCCGCTATGCTCCAGAGGACATTGCAACAGATGATGCCCGCCAGAAGAGGTTCAAGAGAGGGTTGAACCCTGGCCTGAATGTTCAAGTAGTGGGAAATGATTATGCCAGTTTCCAAAATATGGTGGACAAAGCAATGCTCATTGAGGAGAGTCGTCGTGAGTTGAAAGCATCTCGCAAGCGGAGAATGATGCAGCAGGGATCGCAGATGCACCAGGCTCAGAGAACCCGCTTTGGCGCCTTTCAGCCAGCTCGTGTCCCTCAGCAGTCGGGATTCAAAACACCTGCACCAGCTCCTCACCAGTTCTCGTCAGGATCAAAGCCCATTCCAGTGGGAAGTCAGCAACAGAGGATTACCAAGCCCATGACGGCAGTTACTTGTTTCAAATGCCATGAAACAGGACATTATGCCAACAAATGCCCGCAGAATCCAGCTTTGACACCAGTCCGTTTCAACTTGGGAGCCACACCAGATCGAACCCCTGCAGCAGGGTCAGGACGCAGAGTACCCCAAGGATCCAACCAACCCAATAGAGGATCGCAGACTGTGATGCGCGGCCAGGTGAACCATGTCACCATGGAAGAAGCTCAAGCAGCGCCAGATGTGGTGATCGGTAAGTTTCAAGTAAATTCAGCTCCTGCCACAGTTTTATTTGATTCTGGAGCCTCGCATTCGTTTGTTTCCCGAAGCTTTGCCTTAAAACATAAGTTGAAAATAGTTGCTCTTGGTTCTATTTTACTGGTTCAATCCCCGGGCTCTGAGATGAGTACAAACCTAGGATGCCCTGAAGTTAGGATAGCCATCCAAGGAGTAGAGTTCTCCGCTGACTTGGTTGTGCTGAACATCCAATCATTGGATGTAATTTTGGGTATGGATTGGCTCAAGAAGCATCAAGCAGTGTTGGATTGTGGAAGCCGAGCCGTCACCTTGGTCAGTTCAGATGGAAGCAAAGTTAGATTTGAAGCCAGCATGAAGCAGCCAGAAAAAGTAATGGTATGTCAAAGTAAGAGGATCATGCTAGAAGAGGTGCCAGTTGCCAGAGAATATTCGGATGTTTTCCCCGACGATCTCCCTGGGATGCCGCCAGATAGAGAAGTGGAGTTCGCCATTGAGTTAGCACCGGGTACATCACCTATTTCCAAGAGACCTTACCGAATGCCCGCCAACGAGTTAGCAGAGTTGAAGAAGCAAATACAAGAATTGTTGGATAAAGGCTATGTCAGGCCTAGTACCTCTCCATGGGGAGCACCAGTATTGTTCGTCAAAAAGAAAGATGGTAGCCAGCGTATGTGTGTGGATTACCGAGCTCTCAATGAAGTTATCATCAAGAACAAATACCCCTTGCCCAGAATTGATGATTTGTTCGATCAACTAAAAGGAGCTGGAGTGTTCTCTAAGATTGATTTGAGATCAGGGTATCATCAAATGAAGATTCGTCCGGAGGATATACCCAAGACATCATTTTCAACTCGTTATGGTTTGTACGAGTTCACCGTGATGTCCTTTGGTTTAACCAATGCCCCAGCATACTTTATGTATCTGATGAACAAGGTGTTCATGGATTACTTGGATAAGTTCGTTGTTGTATTTATCGATGATATACTGATCTACTCCAAGGATGAGAAGGAGCATGAAGAGCATTTGAGGATGGTACTGCAAAGATTACGGGAACATAAGTTGTATGCAAAGTTCAGCAAGTGTGAATTTTGGATGAAGGAAGTTGCGTTTTTGGGTCATGTATTGACAGCAGAAGGAGTGGTCGTGGACTCAGGGAAAGTGAAGGATGTGCTTACTTGGAAGGCACCCACGTCAGTGACTTAGGTCAGAAGCTTCCTGGGAATGGCGGGTTACTACCGCCGATTTATTGAAGGATTTTCCAGCATAGCGCGACCGCTCACTCAGCTATTAAAGAAGGAAAAGAAGTTTGAATGGACGCCAGAATGCGAGAAGAGTTTCCGGAAGTTAAAAGAGAGTCTAACAACAGCGCCAGTCTTAATTTTGCCAGACATTAAGAAGGACTTTGAGATCTACTGTGGTGCATCCCGCAAAGGTTTGGGGTGTGTATTGATGCAAGACAAGAGAGTGGTGGCTTATGCATCACGCCAGTTGAGGCCACACGAAGAGAATTACCCTACGCATGATTTGGAATTGGCAGCAGTTGTGCATGCCCTGAAAATATGGCGTCACTACCTAATGGTAACCGATGTGAGATTTACACGGATCATAAGAGCCTGAAGTATATTTTTACGCAATCGGATCTCAACCTAAGGCAAAGAAGATGGTTGGAATTAATAAAGGATTACGATATCGGAATCCATTATCACCCCGGGAAAGCCAATGTGGTGGCAGATGCGTTGAGCAGAAAAGTGTATTGCAATACAGTAATGGTCAGGGAAAGCCAACCAGCGTTACACAAGGAATTCCAAAAGCTCAGTTTGGAGTTGGTTGAGGAAGGGATGTTAACCGCTTTGGACTTGCAGCCAACCCTAGATAGTCAGATCCGTCAAGCGCAGCCAGAGGATGAAAATCTCTAGCAAATCAAGGTTGGACTGAAAGAAGGCAAAGCATCAGGCTTTGTGGAGGATGATTAGGGTGTCATCTGGTACAAAAACGCATTTGTGCATACCCAATAAGGGGGAGTTGAAGCAGTTGTTGCTTAAAGAGGCACACGAGTCATTATATTCAATTCATCCAGGTAGTACCAAGATGTATCAGGATATTAAAGACAAATACTGGTGGCCAGGTATGAAGCGTGAGATAGCAGAGTATGTGGCACTTTGCGATGTGTGCCAACGTGTGAAAGCTGAACACCAAAGACCAGCAGGTTTGCTGCAACCCTTGAAAATTCCCGAGTGGAAGTGGGAAGACGTGGGAATGGACTTTATTATGGGATTACCCAAGACCAGGGAAGGTTACGACTCGATATGGGTAATCGTGGATCGATTGACGAAGGTCGCTCACTTTCTGCCGGTCAAGACAACCTATTCCGGTGACAAGTTGGCTGAGTTGTACATGTCCAAGATTGTGAGTCTCCATGGAGTACCTAAGAGAATAGTATCGGATCGTGGGTCGCAGTTCACTTCACGATTTTAGAGTAGTTTCCATGAAGCGATGGGTACTCATTTGAACTTCAGTACAACATATCACCCGCAAACCGATGGTCAAACAGAGCGTGTGAATCAAATCTAGGAGGATATGTTAAGAGCATGTGTCTTGGATCACGGAGCCAAGTGGGACAGCTGTTTGCCTTTTGCAGTGTTTTCCTACAACAACAGTTACCAAGCCATTTTGCAGATGTCACCGTTTGAAGCTCTGTATGGCAGGAAATGTAGAACCCCTCTCAATTGGAAAGAGACAGGCGAGAGACAAATATTTGGCCCAGAATGTCTACAAGAAGCGGAAGAGAAAGTGCGTTTGATTCAAGAAAGGTTAAAGGCAGCCCAGGCCAGACAGAAGAGTTATGCTGATACTCGTCGAAGGGATTTGAGCTTTAAGCCCAATGATTATGTGTATCTCAGAATCACACCCTTCAAAGGTGTTAAGAGATTTCAAATGAAGGGAAAGCTAGCACCAAGGTACGTGGGGCCATTCAAGATTTTGAAGTGCAAAGGAGAAGTCGCCTATCAGCTGGAGCTACCTGAGAACTTGAGCGGGATACACGATGTTTTTCATGTATCTCAGCTAAAGAAGTGTTTAAGAGTGCCAGAAGAGGCAGTGCCAGTGGAGGCTGTGGATCTTCAGGAGGATCTTCAAAATTTTGGAAGTGGCAGAGCGTGTAACCAGAAGCAGGGTCATTCATTTCTGCAAAGTCCAGTGGAGCAATCATTCAGAGGAAGAAGCAACCTGGGAGAGATAGAAGGATTTCAAAGCGGAGTTTCCAAACCTATTCCTTAGAGAGCCAGAATCTCGGGGTCGAGATTTCGTTTAAGGTGGGGAGGTTTGTAACATCCTATTTTTTAGAGTCTTTTTGAAGCTTTTAAAATAAAATTCACCATTTGTATTTTTCTGGAATTTATTAAAGCTTAATTGGAATTTTTATTAATTAAAAGGGTTTAATATGATTAAGTTAAACATTAAAATTTGCCAAAAATATGTTATTTGAGTTCCTGGAGTCTCAAGGAATTTTTGTGAATTTTCTGGGGTTTTCTGGATTTATTTGCTATTTTCTAGAGCTCATAAAGTATTACTTGAATTTCTGGAAAAGGAAAATCCCAAAAATCCCTAAACCGGCCGGTGGGCCGAAACCACCAAGCCGGCCCGGTCCCAGCCGCCTTCGGCCCAAGCCGGCCTGCCCCGCCCCTTGACACGTGTCACCCATCCGCTCCGCCCGCCTCGGCCGCAACCAATCCTGGCCGACCGCCGCTCCGTGCCACCGATGGGTGGGGCCCGCCTGTCAGGTGTCGTCTCTGCCTGGGATTCCATCCCCATCTCCGAGTGGGACTCCGCCGCCGCTTGCCTTATCTGTCGGCGCCCCGCCGCCGGGTTCGTCCTGGACACCTCGGGACCCGGGTATAAAAGGGGCTCGACCCCCGGGGTTCTCCTCGTTCCGCAGCCGCCGCCTTCACCGCTGCTAGCCGCCGTGCGCTGTCGCCCTCGCCACAGGAGTTCGACGTCGCCGTCTTCGCCATCATCGTCGTCTCGCTCGCGCTGCCGCCATCTCGCCACCGCCGGTGAGCCCGCCGCCATCCCGCTGCTGCCCCGAAGTCACCGCCGCCAAGACCGCCGCCGCCGCCCGCCCGCCGCCGCCTCGCCTCGGCCCGTGCCCGCATCGTCTCGCGCTCCGTGCTCCGCGTGCGTCAGCGTTGACGCCAGCCGCCGTGCCGCTTCACCTTCCTGTGCGCCTGGTCCACCGTGCGCCGAGCTGCTGCCATGTGGGCCCCTCAGTCAACATGGACCGTAGACCGAAGCCACGCTAGCCAGCCACGCAAGCTGGGCCACGTCAGCCCTAGGCCGACGTGTCATGCCACGCCAGCGCCACCTGTCAGCCATGTCAGCACCCGAGGCCTCAAATGCCATGTCAGCATGCCACGTCACCTTGCCTCGTCAGCGTGCCACGTCAACCAAACTTGCACACGTGTCAGCCACGTCAGCCGCCACCTCAACCCTAGCCGCCACGCCAGCAGCCCGGTCGCCCCTTGCACTGTCGCATACGTCGGATTCACCGTAGACCTGACATTCCATGCACCGGGTCTACAGCACAGTGCAATTTCCGATTTTCCAGCCTTTTTCCCAAATTAGATTTTCCAAGAGCCCGTTCACCCTCATACGAACTCCGATTGACCCGATTCTTTTTCCTAAATTCATCTAAAATTGATCTCTATCTTTTGGTTCAGGTTTGGAAGTTTTTGGAGTTCATTTGAATTTTATTTGATTTTATTTTGTTTTTCGATTTGCTTTCTCTCTCGTTAGATCACGCATTCGAAGGAGCTGAAGTTGGATTCGAAGATCAAGAGCCGTCAACTGAGCAAGGCCAAGGCAAGTCGTGTCCTTTGATCATGTTGAACCCAGTTTTCAAATCTATTATGTATTACTTTGTTTTAAATTATCATGCATTGCTATTTTATTATCAAACCCTTGTATTTGTAGCTATTGTCCTAATTGATTAATTCCTCCTTGATAATTTGAATACCATGATTCTATTGTCACCATAGGATGGGTAATTATTTAGTGATACAATATTAGTTGTCATATGGGTTGTACGCTTAATTTGCTTAGCCATGCTTATTATTAGTACGTTGGGTCTATCATCACATGTGATAATTAACTTTGACTTAATGATATACTTGAACGTGGTGGTTAACCACAGTTGTAAAACTTGTTGCCATGACATGGGTAGTGTCGTTGGTATTGGTTATACAAACTTGGTTTTCACTTAGGCGAATGATCGTGCAGTAAAGGGGGTGCAGGTTGCACATGGGATGTGGATGTTTCGCCTGGGTAATACTTAAGGACCTAACTTTGTGCGCCGTTGATCTGAGCTTTACCGTGCAAGCCACATGTCTAGTATGGGATAGACCTGGCATAATAATTTGTGAAGTCCCAACTTTGGTTTCGCTACTGATGTTGTTGTGGCGCAAGAGGGGGCAATTACCGACTAGGGGGTTACCCTACTCGACGGCGAAACCTTAGCGAGTGGGATCAGATTGAGATGGATCATTGTAAAAGCCTTGTTGTGATTATCTTTAACGTGAAGATTATCACATCGTGTGGTTACGGTTGTGCAACCTCTGCAGAGTGTAAAACTATTCGAATAGCCGTGTCCTCGGTCATGGACAATGCTCGGTGATTTCACACGAGGGGTAGAGTTTTCATAAAAACCTGGTTGGGTTAAGTTGGGAAGTGTATGGTTAGTTCACGGGTGTTCATTTCATGGATCTTGGTTCATGGTGGATTCCTTGGGTGAATGGTCAGTTCACTAGGGGTTTGTCTCAATTCCTTTGGTTACTTATTTATTATCATTTTCAAAGTTCGCTTTTCAATCTATTTATTGTATTTACTTTAAATTGTTGCTTTATGCAAAATTAACCTTTTAGCCATCCATTGGTAAGCCTTGCATACTATATTGCATTCTTTGTTACAAATGACTTGCTGAGTACTCTATGTACTCACAGCTTCATCCATATTTGCTCAGTTGAGGAAGAAGGACCATATCAGCAGGAGCTACTGGAAGGAGGATACTTCGCTCCCCAGTCGATTGCCTGTGGGCATGTCAAGTGGCTCATGAGTTTATTTTGTTTTCCGCTGCTAGTTTCTTCAAGCCCTTCAGGCTATTAATTGTAAGCTTGGCCATAAGGCCGTACTCTGATATTTATCAATATAATTTGGATTTTCCTTAGAATATCGTGATGTGGATGATATTTATCTTTGTCTATACTATGTGCACTAGCGTGATCCTAGACTAGTGCAGAGTACACAGGAGAGTCCGGATTTGCATATTCGGGTCTCGACACAAACCGTCTGTGAAGAACACTAACACAGACGGTTTTAAATTGGACACCATTTGTGTTGGCGGCGTCGGCGAAAACGAGTATCACAGACGGTTCTTACCGATGAACCGTCTGTGATACTTCGGTATCGCAGATGGTCTGTATTAAAACCGCCTCGTGATAATCTCAGATATCACGCACGGTTTTAATTAAAACCGTCTGATAAGATGGTTATCACGACGGTTTTTTTAAAAACCATCTGTGATAATGGCAGTAGGCACTTATTGCGCTGCTCAGACCGCATCTGTCTTCATTTCGATCCAGATCTAGCTGGTGCTTTACTCTTTCGCTCAGAGGCAAGCTTGGCGATTTGTGCCGCTAATTTGGTGGGAGGATGCAGATATTGAGCTTTGAAGATTTATACTTTCCTGGTTGCTCTAGATATGGTTAGTAATAAATTTTATTTTTTCTTTGCATGCATTACAATTTAGATCTAAGTAATTGGTGTGTGTTATTAATTGAAGATGGTTTGCAAAATTGTTGGTTATATAATAGTTGTTGTGTTTATAATATGAATTGAGGTAGCAAATTAAGCCTCAATATAATACATGTGGCCGGTATATATGTAGTAATAATTAGTTAATTTAATTTTTAATACTAAGTTGTTATATATGTACGTAACGTAGGATCGAAGCTGGATGTATGCCACGAGTCGTGTGAGCGAAGAGTACATTAATGGCGTGTCTGCTTTTACAAGAGCTGCCGAGGAGGATATGCTGAATAAGGGGGTGGAATATATGTACTGTCCATGCATCGATCGAGAATTTAAAGATGTTTAAGAACCGAGGCAAATTGAAGCGCACTTGATTCGGAGGGGTTTCAAAAAGGGTTATACGTGTTGGACCAGTCATGGCGAAGTCAATGATCAAATGCCGCCGGATGACATCGCCGGTGAAGTGAATGATATGCCGCCGGATGACATCGCCGGTAAAGTGAATGACATGCCGCCGGATGATGTCGATTGTGGTTCAGATTCGGATAGGTTGCAGGATAATAATCTGGATCAGATGCTTCGCGATGTAGAAGAGGATTATGATGAGAGAGAGTATGTTAAATTCCGGGGCTTGATGGAGGACTCGGAGAAACCTTTGTTCACGTGCTGCAAGTACACGAGGTTGTCGGCCGTGCTTGAACTGTTGAAATTGAAGGCAAGCAACGGTTGGTCCGGCAAGAGTTTGACGGCGCTGCTAGGTCTTTTAGCGGACATGCTTCCGGAGGGAAATGAGTTGCCTAAAACCACGTATAAAGCCAAGAAGGTTCTTTGTCTGTTGGGTATGGAAGTAGAAAGAATACATGCATGTCTGAACGACTGTATCCTCTACCGTAAAGAGTATGCAAACATGCATGTATGTCTGGTGTGCAACGCATCCCGATACAAACGTAACAATCAATCAGATAATGGCGAGGGAACAAAGGCGAAGAAAGGACCTCCTGCTAAGGTGGCATGGTATTTTCCTATAATTCTCCGTTTGAAAAGGTCTTTTGCAAATCCAAAGGAGCCAAAACTGCTGCGTTGGCACTCGGAGGAGCGCAAGAAGGATGGAATGCTAAGACACCTTGCTGATTCCGCGCAGTGGAGAAACATCGATAGAAGTTTTGCAGACTTCGGTGCAGAACCAAGGAATATAAGGTTTGGACTGAGTACATATGGAATGAATCCTTTCAGTAGCATGAGCAGCCGACATAGCACATGGCCCGTGACTCTCTGCATCTATAACCTTCCTCCTTGGTTGTGTATGAAGCGAAAGTATATTTTTCTATCGATACTTATCCAAGGGCCAAAACAACTTGGGAATGATATTGATGTGTTCCTAGCACCGTTGGTGGAAGATATAAAAGTACTGTGGAACGAAGGGGTACAGGTATGGGATGCATACAAATGAGAGGACTTCACTCTGCGCTCCCTATTGTTCTGCACCATAAATGATTATCCTGCCCTTGGTAACCTATCGGGCCATAGTACAAAAGGTGCCAAAGCTTGTACTCACTGTTTAGATGGTACCGAGAGTGTGTGGCTGAAACACTCACGCAAAACCGTCTACATGCGTCACGGCCGGTTTCTTCGGAGGGCTCACCCATACCGCAAGATGAAGAAACAATTTGACGGAGAGAAGGAAGACGGTTCAGCTCCAAGGCATTTAAGGGGACACGAGGTTTATGATACGGTTAAGGATTTAGATGTTGTCCTCGGAAAGGGACATAAATTGAGGGCTCATGAGAAGAACACCTGGAAGAAGTGATCAATATTTTGGGACTTACCTTATTGGGAGTACCTAGATGTTCGATACTGCATCGACATCATGCACGTAGAAAAGAATGTATGCGATAGCTTGATTGGTCTCTTACTGAATATTCGTGATAAAACAAAGGACGGCGTGAACGCATGGCTTGACTTGGCTGATATGGACATCAGGCCTGAGTTAGCAGCGGCATGCACTAATAATGGACGAATGTACCTTCCCCTGCATGTTACACTCTGTCCAAGGCTGAGAAAACAGAACTGTGGCAGTGCTTGCATGGTGTCAAAGTTCCGTCTGGTTACTCCGGCAACGCGAAGAAACTTGTTTCGATGCAAGATTTGAAGTTAAATGGCATCAAGTCTCATGATTGTCATGTGCTGATGACACAGATGCTCCCTATTGCAATTAGAAATATTTTGCCGATCAAAGTCCAAGAGACAATCATGAGGCTATGTTATTTCTTTAACACAATTGCTCAGAAGGTCATCGATCTCGAAGGACTAGATGCTCTGCAGGACGAGGTGGTGATGACTCTATGTCACCTTAAAATGTATTTCCCTCCTTCGTTTTTCGATATCATGGTCCATCTCATTGTTCACGTTGTGTGGGAGATAAAAATGTGCGGGCCCGTATTCCTACGTAGCATGTACCCATTTGAGAGGTTCATGGAAATTCTCAAGTCCTACGTACGGAATCGTTCTCGGCCGGAGGGCAGCATCGTCGAAGGTTATGCAAGCGAAGAGGTCATTGAGTTTTGTGTCGATTATATGGCTCAGATTCAACCGATAGGTGTGCCTCAATCTCGTCATGAAGGGAGGCTGAAAGGTCTCGGAACTATCGGAAGGAAAGCAATCACTCCAGATATGGACACGTATACTCAAGCCCATTTCACGGTGTTGCAACACATGACTGAAGTGGCACCATATGTCGACCAGCACAAGCATGTGCTTCGGCAACAGAATCCGGAGCGGTCGAATATTTGGATCATGAGGCAACACAACAGTCGGTTCAACCAATGGTTGAAGCAGCAAATCGCTAGGAGCTCGCCAAGTGAGACGCTGACATGGTTGGCAAAAGGGCCGACATTTACAGTTGTGACATGGCAAGAATATGACATAAATGGGAACACATTCTATACGCAGTCTCAGGATGTCAAGAGCACTAACCAGAACAGCGGTGTCCGCATAGATGCGTTCAATACTAATGGGTCGAGAAACTCGTACTATGGCTTCATAGAAGAGATTTGGGAGCTCGACTATGTGGTTTTCAAGATCCCCTTATTTTGCTGCCGTTGGGTGCATCTCTCACAGGTGAAGGTTGACAAGTACGGTGTCACTACCGTGGACCTCCAACGTGTCGGGTACAAAGACGAACCATTCGTACTCGCCAATCAAGTTGTTCAAGTTTTCTATGTAACCGACCCAGCAAATAAGAAACGCCATGTAGTTCTTCACGGAAAAAGGAGAATTGTCGGAGTAGAGAATGTAGTGCATGAGGAAGAATACAATCAATTTGATGAGTTACCTCCTTTTGGAAATGGCATAAGGGTCGACGACGAACAACGTGATGAAACTTGTTATGTACGCATTCATCATGATGAAGGGCTAATTTTTAAAGAAAATAAGCAAATACAATGAGAATGTGCGACATATATGTGGGCATTTGCATATATGTATATAACAATGCATTTGTGTGATGATGTATATGTGAATTGTCATTTATGTATACAACAATGCATGCGTATGATGTATATGTGAATTGGCATTTATGTATAGAACAATGCTGCAGTGTGATGTATTTGTGAATTTGCATTTATGTATATGTGAAAATGTGTGATGTAGTCAATTTTGAGATTGAGAAAATGTGTAAAGAAATACACTGTGTTGGTGGTTGGTGTTGTATATATGAATGCAGATTGAGAAAATGTGTAAATGAGAATGTGTGATGTAGTCAATTTTGAGATTGAGAAAATGTGTAAATGAATGCAGCTGGTAGGTGGTTGATCATGAATGCAGCTGGTTGGTGGTTGATCATGAATGACTACAGTCGGGCAAAGGCTTATCACAGACGATTCTAAGTGTAGAATCGTCTGTGATATCAATATCACAGACGGTTCTAAGTTTAGAATCGTCTGTGATAAGCGTACTATCTCAGACGGTTCAAAACATAGAACCGTCTGTGATAGTAGGCTTATCACAGACGGTTCTAAGTGTAGAACCGTCTGTAATAATCCCCTATATATAGCCTCTGGCTAGGGTTTTCCGTGTATTCTGCAGTTATTCTATATCTAAATCCCAATCTGCCTCCCCAAGCCCTCGCCGCCGCCTCCCTCGAGCCGTCGCCGCCGCCTCCCTCGAGCCCTCCCCGGCCGCTTCCCTCGAGCCGTCGCCGCCGCCTCCCTCGAGCCGTCGCCGCCTCCTCCCCGAGCCCTCACCTCCCCGAGCCCTCGCCGGCCGCCTCCCCGAGCCCATCGTCGCCGCCACCTCCCCGAACCCTCGCCGGCCGCCTCCCCTAGCCCCTGTTCTTCTGGTGATTTCGAATATCACCGGTCCTGTGAGTGAGTCTGTGATTTTTGTATGCAATCTGTGTGGGCTGTGCAAGTTTGTTAATCTTCTTTACATTACCTGGCACTGGGAAACATAGATTTCTTATGGGATATTTGGTTGCTCGATGATAACAAATATCATATACTGAGATTGGTTCAATCGGTCATTGAGCTCTAATAGCTGTCATTGTTGTCTTGTGACTCTGGAAGGCAGTCTCTAGACTTTTATATATATGCTTGCGAGTGAGTCTTGTTGTCTTGTGACTCTGGAAACATAGATTGCTTATGGGATATAGCTGTCATTCAATCGGTTCATGCTGTTGCAGATATTAGCATATTCATATGTCGACCTGTTGGGAATTTTGTTAAGTTGAAACATAAATTATTGAGCAAAGTTAATTTGGTTGGTCTTTCTTTTTTGAATACTGCAATCTGAATACATGCATGTTGAATATACTTTAATCTTGAGATTGTAGAGTTTGTATCTAGAGCTCAAAAGACCGAGTTTATTATTTGGCATAACCAATCAAGGAAGAATGTTATTGATTTTATTATTGATGCTTGTTGTTTGTTGCTTCATATTGCTACCATTATATATGTATATATGTAGGTATATATATGTATATGTATGTATGTATGTATATACACATATATATGTATTGTAATCGCCTATATTGAGCGAAATAGATAGATATTGCACTTTCTTATCTTATAGTATGGCACTTTCTTATCTTATCCTAATAGACCCACAAATTGAGCAACATGTCATCCGCACATTCTTCAACACCATCGCCAAAGGCGTCCGCTCCAACATCAAGACGCCAAGGAAGAGGGCTATCGAAGAAGCCTGAGGGCCGATTTACCATCACACAGGTCGATGTATCTGGGGTCCCTTTCCTTCCTCGCAAAGCAGTAAGCGCATGGAAAAGCATGATCGGAATAGTTGCATGAGAACGAATTGAGATCACATTCAATTCGTGGAAGGACGTGCCTGCCACTCGGAAACGTGAGCTGTGGACCAAAATTTTGGCATCGTTCGAGATCCCAGAAGAACACCAAGACGCCGTGCAATGACAAGCCTTGCTAGGGGCGTGCAAAGCATGGAAGAACTTCAAGAGCAAGCTTGTCAAGGACTACGTGGAGGAGGACAAAACGCCCTTTCATAAATACCCATTCCTGGAACTACAATGGGAAGAGTTCAAGGCTTCAAGACGCATCAAGATTTCAAAAGTACAAGTGCGGCGCACAAGGCCCTCCAGGCAAAAAACACACACCCCCACAGACTTGGCACAGCTGGGTATGCGGGTAAAATCCCGCAGTGGAGGAGCGAGGACGATCAGGCAGCCCTGCAGGACATTGCCCCGCCATTTGCCAATATCCCGGATGAGCGCGCTCGAAATTGGATTAGAGCAAGGTCATCCACAACGACATCGGGGGACGTCTCCTTTCGAAACCCTGCAGACCAGCAAGTGTCCCAGCGCCTGGTAAGATATCGATCGAACTACGTAGCTTGTAACTACTCCACAACTTCGTACGAAGTGAAATGACATGTCGAGCTCTTGCAGGAAGAGCTGAGTTTTGAAACTACCCTGGGATCATTCCAGAGAACAAGGGAGAATGATATGCTCTCCGCGGCCCTGGGAAACAAGGAGCACCCGGGCCGTACGAGAGGCCTTGGCCTTTACGTTCCTTGGAAACATGGTTTCCAAGATGACTCCGACATGTATCGGCGCAGGAAGAGAAACAAAGCCGAGCGTGACGCACGGCTACGAGAAAGAGATCAAGGCATCTCTTAGAGAGGAGCTAATGGGTGAGCTGGCTCATGTAGTTAGAGATGAGGTGCGGAAACATACAGAAAGTCAGCAGGCCACCGCCACCGCTCCTGTGCTAGCTAGCCCGCACAACCGTCCGAGTAGTTGCGCATCCAATCCGACGCAAACCGATGCCAGATTTTCTGTGGACAACATCCTAGTAATAATTATTATCTCTTGAATGCTTGCTCCATTGATAGGCCTATTCGACTAGCTAATTCTGTATTGTTATGTAGGAGCCTACGAAGTGCAAGCTTCAAGTGAGATATGCCTCCGTTCCCTTGCACGCTGCTTGGGGCCAGGCATATCCGTCTGGTATCGGGGCCATGCTGCACGGTCAAGCTTTAGCGCCAGGCTTCGCAAAAGTTAATGTGGATGGTGTGCATGTCAATTTTGAGGTCGTCCCACTACCGAAGCCCCCCAACGACGAGATCGTGACTCTAGGGCAGACCATTGGAACATTCACCCAGTGGCCCAAAAGCGACATCTCCCTGGAGGCTTCTTCACTGGTGGCGAGACTGTAAGGCGATGCGAACGAGCAACATGCACTGGTGCCATCTCCACTACAAGACAAGTGCGAAGCAGAGCTACCTAAACTGGTGCTATCTCCACGGGTGCTATTCTCACCAAAGCAACTTGCACCGTATGTACCATTACAGTCGACTACCATAAAGTCGACCTACAGTCAAGGCAGGATGATGACGATATCCCGTACCTACCATTGGCCCGCAAATTCGTGCTAGGCGAGCCGATGATATTCCCAGAAAAGCACCTCTTAACCCTTGGACTTGGTTGCCAAAGATTCCACGCTTGGTATATGGAACAGTCCAATAGGCCAGAGGCAGAACGGCGGTCAGGTATCACTGTCAAATTCAAGCCAGAACATTTCGTGCACGAAGCTCACAATGTGTCTTCGCGGTGACCTTTCACGATATATTTGGTCTTTTCATGCTCAACGCTCTCGACGCCTCACTCGTTCGATGCTGGACGTTGTAAGTCTGTACATTCACAGTCTCTGTTCACGTAATACCGATATATGTCACAATTTGTTGCTTTTCTGTGTATATATATAGATTCATGCTGACCGAAGCTAGATCATTGAAATCACCAATTGGTTTTCTGGACCCACGCTTGGTCGCCATTGATACCATCAACGAGGATGCATCCTTCGTCGAGAACTATATTACAAAAGCACTGCTGGCTCACCACGATAAGGAATTTGTTCTTATGCCATACAATGAGCACTTCCATTTGATTTTAATTGTAATTATACCAAAATGGAATAAGGCTATATACCTTGATTCTCTAAGTAAGAACAAATCCAAGTACATAGCTATCGCCCAAATACTCGATAGGTTAGTACATTGTACATTGTACTCTTTCTTTCCTTCCGAATGACTAATCTAACTTTTTCGAATAACGAAGGTTGTTAGTCACATACGTTGAACAAACACGTGGCTCGACGACAGGGGCCAAGCCCTTGAAACATGCTCGCAATTTTCGGGTATTCGCTAGCTACACATTAATTAATCATATACAACACTTAGTAGTAATGCCTCTTGATTTAACACATTCTATTTTTTGCAGTGCCACCAGCAGCAGCCGGGCAACACGTGTGGATACTACGTGTGCCACCATATGAGACTACTCCTCGATTCTACGTGTGCCACCATATGAGACTACTCCTCGATTCCACCAAGATCACCAATTCTAAGGTTTGTCAATCTTCCCACATTTATTTCATACATGTCAGGTTTTATATGTACGCGCGTTGATATTCCTATCGACAGGCTGCGCCCATCTCTACATCTGCATTGACACAGCCGGACTTTGCAAAAATTCGAGGAGAGTTAGTTTGGTTTTTGTGGACTAAAGTCATAAGATCAGATGGAGAGTTCTACTGCGCAGAATGATTTTTTATTGCTCTTATCACTCTGTAATTGTGAATTTGTTAATGGATATTTTATTTCATTTCAATTAATTCATTTGCGAAATGTATGCCTTATGTCTGTGAATGAAATGTGATGTGAATTGGATGTTTTATGTTTGTCAAATGAATTGAGATGTGAATTGTATGTATACATATACTTGTTTATCTGCTTGTTTCAGAGGGCATGGCTAGCATTTCCTGAGGCTAGCCAATAAACAGAAATAGATTTAGGGGTAGAAAAGAACATCACAGACGGTTTTTAGTTACAAACCGTCTGTGATAGGTGACATATCACGAGCGGTTTGTAAATAAAAACGCTCGTGATATATCAATATCACAGACGGTTTTTAGTTAAAAACCGTCTGTGATAATCAGCTATCACAGACGGTTTTCAGTTAAAAACCGTCTGTGATAATCAGCTATCACAGACGGTTTTCAGTTAAAAACCATCTGTGATATTGATATATCACATACGGTTGTCGAACCGTCTGTGATAACCTTCGATTATCACTGACCCATAAATTCAGACGGTTCAGAAAACCGTCTGTGATGACGTTTTTGAACCGTCTGTGATGTCCTTCTCTGTAGTAGTGTAACCTATGTTGGAAACTGGGCTTAGGAAAGACGAGCATGAATGATATCCCCATTTTCCTCCTCGTCTAGCTATCAAATTAGTCACACCTGAGGCACCTACTCATCGTGCTCCTGAGGCATCTACTCATCGTGCTCTACCTTCCCCCCACGTCCATGGCGCCCGAGACGCACTTCTCCAACATTGCCACGGTGAGCTCTGTTGAAGTATAAGTGAATTACCCATCTTTCTTCATTATCTTAAGTTTTTGGACGAATTGGCTGGTGCATGTAACTCAACATGGTATCAGAGCCATGATCCATCTCTCCACGCGACCGTAGCACAATGACTTCCAATGCTGCATCTGGTTTCTCTTTGTTGGTACTTATCTCGGCAGTCACCAGTGCCGCGACAACTAGTGTAGGTCTTGTCCCGTCCCCTTCCTTTGGTCATCTGATCAATGTGAAGCTAGGTTATGAGAATTACTTGCTGTGGAAGGCTCAGCTATTCCTATATCTATGTAGCCAACAATTACTTGGCTATGTCGATGGATTGATCATGCCTCCTGCCAAGACGATCATCCAGGAGCAAGAGGGGAGATCAGCTATGGTACCTAATCCACATTACATCACCTACTTCCAACAGGACCAGATGGTCCTAAGTGCCCTGCTCTTATCCCTCACTAAGGAGATCCTAGCGCAAGTTATGCTCCTTAACATTGCTGCTAAAGTCTGGCAAGCATTGGAGCAATCCTTCTCGTCAGGCTCAAGAGCAAGGGTTATGCAGCTCCGTCATCAATTATCCAACCTCCAGAAAAGACAAGGTCATCAATTATCTCCTGTGTGGACTTGATGCTGATTAGCATCCTCGGGTGACCTCCATCACAACGCGGGCTGAATCGATATCACTCATTGACAATTTGACATGTATGCTCATCTCATGAGTTATGAGATGAGGCAAGAGCATAACAACTCCATCATGCAGATCCATGGCAATATTGGCAGTTCAGTGAACTTGGCAACACGAGGACAAGGAGGACGTGGCAAGAACCGAACCAGAGGCAACCTACTAGCAAGCACAATTGAAGGCTTCAGTCATATGTCAAACAACTACAACAGTGGATCAAGCATAGCTCAAAGATTCGATTAGGCACCGAACAACTGCAGAGGTTTAGGTAGACCTACTTGCCAAATCTGCAGCAAAATTGGTCATATTGCCATCAAGTGCTACAGTAGGTTCAATCACTCCTACCAATATGAAGACAATCGGGTTGCTGCAGCAGTGAATGTGCCAACATATACCATTGATTCCAATTGGTATACTGATTTGGGTGCAATGGATCATATCACAAGTGAGTTGGATCGGCTAACTGTGAAGGATAAATACCATGGCAAGGATCAAGTGCATGCTGCAAATGGAGGAGGTATGTTTATTACTCATGTTGGTCATTCCCAGTTTCATACCCCAAATCGAACTCTTCATATAACTAATATCCTTCATGTTCCTAACACTTCTAAAAACATTCTTTGTGTGCACAAACTCACTTCTTATAATAATATCTTTCTTGAGTATCACCCTGATTTTTTCTTGTAAAGGATCGAATCGTGAAGAAGGTTCTTCTATGGGAATGTAAGGGTGGCCTCTATCCTTTGCCAGCTATGATGTTAATCAGTTGAAGACTATCCTCGCCACTACCAAGCCCACTCAGGAGCAATGGCATTGTGGTTTGGGTCATCCATCTATCTTAGTTATCCAATAAATACTTCAGCATAATAATCTTCCTTGTGTCGGTAGTGCCAGTAGTTTCTCAATTTGTGATGCTTATCGAAAGGGCAAAACTCATCAATTGCCCTGCCCTATATCCACTAGTGCTTCTAGTTTTCCTTTGGAGCTTGTTTTCTTAGATGTATATGGTCCAGCCCCTATCTCTATCGGCAGTTATAAGTACTATGTTAGCTTTATAGATGATTTCAGTAGGTTTAGTTGGATTTATTTACTAAAAAATATAGCAAAAGTATTTCCTATTTTCATGCAATTCCAATCTCTTGTTGAATATCAACTCAATAGGAAAATTGTTTTCATGCAAACCGGTTGGGTTGGCGAGTATCGTAAACTCCACACCTTCTTTAACAAAGTAGGCTTTGCGCGTCATGTTTTGTGTCCCTATGCTCATCAGCAAAATGGTTGTACCAAATGCAAAAATCGCCGTATAGTTGAAGTAGGGCTGTCTCTTTTGGCTCAAGCCGCAATGCCTCTCAAATTTTGGGATGAAGCTTTCTTGACTTCATGCTTTCTTGCCAACTATCTTCCCAGTAAAACTATCAATTTCTCTACTCCTTTGGAATAGCTCATAGGTTTGAAACCTGATTACATGTTTTTGAGAGCTTTTGATTGTGCGTGTTGGCCTAATTTGCGCTCCTATAACAAACACAAACTTGACTTCCACTCAAGACAATGTGTCTTGATACATGGCACCTTGTTCCACATCTTGGATGATAGATTAATGTCATTGACAATAGATGGGTATTCAAAATCAAGAAGAAGGCAGATAGATCAATTCAAAGATTCAAAGCACGGTTAGTAGCAAAAGGGTTCAAGCAACATTATGGAATTGATTATGATGACATATTTAGTCCCATAGTCAAGCCTGCAACAATTCATCTTGTTCTTTCTGTGGCAATCTCTCGAGGCTGAAATCTCTGTCAACTTGATGTCCAAAATGCTTTCTTGCATGGTTTGTGATAGACCATGTGGAGGTGATCCCATGTGTGTGATGAGTAATTGACAAGGGTTCTTAAAAGATTGAGTTTGGTTTGTTTAGTTTGTGCCAAGACGGCACTTGGCGTAGTCGGGTTTGGTTAGACGGACTTGAGGCATATTCTTCTTCCCGATTGGTTGTTTGGGCAATTTCATGCTTAAGTACGATTTCTTGATGCTAATGAGGATTACTTGTTTCGAGCGGTGCTATGTAGTGTGTTTCTTGTCTGTGATGGCTACAGGACATCGAGGCGGAGTCGTAGCGAGGCACGGGATGACCAGACTAGGCGCAAGCGGTGCCAAGGTCAGAACAGTCGAGGTGTGTTGAATACGGCGAGGACTCGAGGTGTTTACAAGGCTTGGAACGCAAGGAATGAGGAGGCTTCCCGGAAGGTGCACAAGGGGCGTTTTGGTGAATACGCAAAGCTGCACTAAAGGAAGTGGATTATGGATAAAGCATTGGAGTTGTTGAGGCTTAATGGGCAAAGCAAATTGCAAACCCTTTAGTGGAAAACTATATAAAGGAGGGGTGTCTCCTGCATATGTAGCACTGGAAAAATGGCTTGGGGAGAGGGTTAGAGTTTGTTTTGCTTTTGCATTCTCTTTAGTTGTTGAGAGTTGTTGGGAGAGAGCAGAGGCTGCTCTATCACCTTCGATGTCTCTCTGTGTGAGTTCCTGAGTGAGTGCTCCTCTCCTCTCAAGAATGTAGTGAGGAGATGGCATTTCTTTGTATCAATCGCGTATGGGGACTCCTCTATATTCATCTTTTTCTGATTTGAGAAGGATTGTGTTGAGATATTTTCTTTTCCTGCTCTCTTTGTGATGATTTTTAGCTTCTGTAGTCTCTCTGTGCTTTCTCTGTTTTCTTGAGTTCTTGAGTTGAATCTTTGATCTTGTGGCTTGTTCTTGATTGCTTTGTTAAGGGAAAACATTCGAGGCCCTTTGATCATTCCATTTTCAAGAACAAGTCAAGGATTGATTGGTTTCTGGAATCTCTCAAGCCCTCGTCATTTTGCTCTGTGTCTTTCTGTTCTAGGGTTTTGAGACAGGGGGTTCTTGAATATTTCAGTTCCCCTCATAAGATGGCTGGAGGCTTTTTGTTAGCAAGTCCTGAGTTCATTGCTAACCTTCCTGCAAAAGCTCATGAGCAAAGATTGAGAGATTTCTGAGTAATTTGGGATTTAGCTCATTGTCTGTAGAAGTTACAGATGTTTATCAAAATCCTAAATTCCTAGCCCTCTTGATGAAATCATTGGTTTTCAGGAGCCTAATGATGTTTAGAATAAGTTTTTTATGTCTTGGCTAGAAAAGAACAGGTGCATTACTTACATTTCCTTGAATTTGACAAGTTCTGTAATTTCAACAGTTTTCAGTCGGCCGTCTGCTGAAATCTGCCTCAGTCTGCCCGAGGGTCGGTCAGACCGGTCCCCCCTTGGTGGTCAGACTGGACCAGCCAAGGCAGTCAGACCGGCTACCCTAGCGGTCGGACCGGCGGTGGCAGAGCGGTCAGACCGGCCCAGAGACGGCGGTCAGACTGACTCAGGGCTGGCGGTCTAACCGGCCTTTATGTGGCGGTCTGACCCGGCTGGTTTATTTTCTGTGAGGCACTCTCTGCAGCAGCTTCGTTTAAGTGTTTCTCTTGCCAATCTTTCTATGTTCTTCTTTGAGCCTTTCTTCTTGTTCTTCATAGCTCTCATAGCTATCGGAGAATAATCCTGTGGATACTTTTGGGGGCGTTTTTAAAGAGGCACCATTCACCCCCCCTGTTGCCGATTTCGATCCAACAGTTTGTTAGAAGAAGAAGTTTCTATGCATCAGCCACTAGGGTATGAGTACAATGGTAATCCTAACCACCTCTGTAAATTGAGTAAAGCTTTATATGGACTCAAACAGGCTCCTAGAGCCTGGTATTCATGGTTGAGTTCGAAGTTGCAAGAAGTGGGATTCATACCAACAAAGGTAGACTCATCCCTATTCATCTATAATATCATGGAGACATAGCATATATGCTAATCTACATGGACGACATTGTTGTGGCTAGTTCATCTAAAGAATTTATAGCCAGTCCTCTTCAACAATTGCAAGAAGATTTTGCTAAAAAAGACTTGGGTAATGTTCACTGTTTTCTTGGTATTGAGGTAGTACAATAAAATAGATGGAATTATCTTGACTCAAAAGAAATATATCAATGAGTTGTTTCTTCGGGCCAATATGCAAACGTGCAAAATGATGTCATCTCCTATGGCAACTACTGAGAAACTCTCGAAGATAGGAGGGAACATCTTGTCGACAAATGAAGCAACTATTTATAGGAGTATAATAGATGCTTTATAGTATTTGATATTAACAAGACCTGAAATAACCTTTTATGTGAATAAAGTGTGCCAGTTCTTGAGCAGTCCAACCAATCAGCATTGGTCAGCTGTTAAATGAATGTTAAGATATTTGAAGGCCACATCGTCCATGGGGCTATCGATTCACAAGTCAATCGCATCTCTAATAAGTGCCTTCTCGGACGCCGATTCGGTAGGGTGTCCCGTTGATATGTGGTCAACTGGAGGCTTTGATGTAATTTTTGGAGGCAATCTCATATCTTGGAGCTTTAGGAAGCAGGCTACAATTTCTAGGTCAAGCACTGAATCCAAGTATAAAGTTCTAGCAAATGCAATGGCTGAAGTAGTATGGATTCAATCCTTGTTAGGAGAATTGGGAGTATTTCAGCCCTAGGCACCATATTTATGGTGTGACAATCTTGGCACAACATATCTCACTACCAATCCTGTGTTTCATGTACAAACAAAACATTGAGGTTGATTTTCATTTTATCAGAGAGCATGTGGCTTGCAAGACTCTGGAAATTTGGTTCATCTCTTCAAACAATCAAGTTGTAGATGTGTTTACAAACCGCTTTCAGTTTAGCTATTTTCTAATTCTCGGCGCAATCTCAATCTGATAGGGTTGAGGGGAGGTGTTAAGTAATGTATCTGGTTTGATCTCTATCCATATAACAGAGATTGGGTGTGGATTAATTGGTTGTTGTAAATATCCTGGTTTCTCTGTAATCTATGATTTTGTTGTTGTATCGAAAACATGTAAATGCGTACTATTCATGATACGTCAATACAGATAATATAAGCACAGAGGCCTTTGTGAGTTCCGTGGTTGTGGGATCCAAATCAATTCTTCTCCTTGCTTATTCCTCTTACAAGCTCCCAATGCCACCTACTATCGCACGCTGCTGGCCACCTATAGTGCTCCTCCATGCAAACCGTTGTGACCAACGTGGTCCACTCGTCGAGGGGATTCCATTTTTGTGCTTCGTCGAGACCCTCCATGTGTCCCTCACTGACGACCCAAACTTCCTTTCTCTCTTTATGTGGCTGGCTTCTAAAAGCTAGGTGTTTGATTTGGCTTCTGATTTCTGGAAGCAAGAAGCCGAAGCCGTTTCAAACGCCCACTTACTCCCTCCATCTTATAATATAAGTTCAAGGCTATCATATGTACAGATTAAGAAGATACTAAATCTAACAAACAGTTAATGTCATTGGACTATATATCCCTATTAAATAACATATTGCAACTACTCATCCACTTTTTAGTATTAATAGAGCGGTGTATGCTGGAAATATTGTAATAACTATACATTTTATCTCCACAATAAACTTATATTATGGAATGACGCTTCCTAAGAATAGAGACTTATATTGCAGGAGAGAGAGTACATAGTAGGGAAGCAATGAAACACTTCTCCATATTAATTAATTAGTTGCTCGATCTACGCTTTCCCGTAGGGGCTGTAATTCATGCTTCTCCTCAAGATAAGGTTCAATAGAGTGTACAAACTTAGTATAAGGAGGTATCCGTGATTCCCACGAAACTATCTCAAACTCCTCATTAGGGATAGCTGTAAGTCCAGCTATTAGTTCTCCGAACTTCACCTGAGGCAGTTGCCTTCTGAGAGGATCATCGTCTCTTCGAACTCGAGGAGGCATAAAACAAAATGGAACAGGACGTGATGAAGAAGTAAATCCGGTGATGTATATTGGATGCTCTTTCTCAAGCAGATTTCTTGGGTGCTCCCCAAACTTTGCTATGTTATGATCCAACCCCGCCTTGAACCATCGCAGCATGCGGAGCCAAAACTGAATATCATGGTTCCTTCTCAACAAGTCAGCCATAGCGTTTGCAAGTACAAGTGACCCTCCCAAAATTGATGCCAGCTTATTTGCTATTGATGCTAACTGTGGAGAGTCTCTTGCATCTATGCTTCCAAATACGAGCATCTTGAAAAGGAAGCTGAACTCCTCCTGTGACAAAATATTTAGGTAAACTGGTGTTGTGGTTCCCACCCTTGCAACATTCTGAAGCCTGCTTATGACTATCACTTTGCTGCCACTTCCACCCATGCGTGTTACAGATGAGTAGAACTTTACCCAATCCTCGTCATCCACATCGGAGGCAAATTCCACAATTATTAGAATCTTGTCATCACGGAATTGTGCTTTATCGATGGTACACATGCTGTCTCCATTAATGTATAAAAATGAAGAAAAGTGGGATCGAACCCGTTCATCGTTACACACATGGCTGATCAAAGTTCTCTTACCAACTTTATAACGGCCGATGACTGGAAGCACCATTGGAGCACAAGGGTGGCTAGGATTTTGCAATAAAATGTTGATGATGTGCTGCTTTTCAACGTGACGACCGAACATGAAATTGTCTGTGTAAAGATAAGTGTCGTAGGGCCTACGACACATGCGCTCGAATCCCCCCAAGAGAATGACGAACTCACTCATACCAGAAACTACGGCTTCTAAATTGTCAAGTGCACTTTGTAAATCATGACTTAAAACAATACCTCTTGTCGCACCCGAGATTGTACGCAAACGTTTCATAGGAGATGAAGTGGTCGATGAGGTAGAAGCACTACAGCTCCCCTCCTCTTCTTCGACGCTCTCTGGAAGGAATCTGTACTTGGCAGTATCCAGCATATTGTATCCTTGATACATGCTCGCTGCAATCAGCTTGAGTTGCATAAGCATCTTACTGTTGGTGATGTATCGCCCATCAGCTTCCTCGACGACTGCATGAATTCGCAGTAGCAGTTGCTGTAACCTTTCTAACTTGTCATCTGCACCTGTCATGTCTTTGTACTTCTTTGTCAGAAAGGAGATGCATCGGTTAATTAGCTCATCGGCAATGGCAGATATCGCTGCCTCCATCTTGCTCGAGCTATATGTTCTTGTTTGTGTATGTATGTGCAGATAGCTAGACTGCTATAGAGAGAGAGAGAGAGAGACTATGCTCCAAAGCCTTGCTTCCAGCCCCTTCTACCTGTTTTGGTAGAAGTAGTGCTATATATAGTAATTTGGCAACGAGTGAGGAAAGCAAGACAACGTCAGTGTTCACTACTACAAAAGAGGCTATATTGGACGGGTACATCACTGTTCATGTTGATCGATATAGTATAGATTGTTGCAAGTCTTTACGACTGCTCACGACCGCTTACGACCGGTTGTGAGAGCTTTCGACCACATATGACCGCCTCCTGCTGCCGTTCGACCTCTCTGTGACTCCGATCCTTCGATCGCTTTGTCTTCGTGGTCGAAAACCTTCTGTTGAGGTTTTGACCGCGCTTCTCTGCCGCTGCGTTGCTCTTCCTTTGACCTCGCTCGAATTATCATGATCGCAGCTCCCTACGACTACGTAGTGATTCCGGCGATCACTGTTCACCGTGGTCGAAACACCTTTTCGACCGCGTTCACTCCCTTACAACGTGGTCGGACTCCCTTCCAACCACGTTCAGGTCTTCATGGTGCAGTCGCAGCCTCTTACGACCACTCACACCGTGGTCGGAGTCTTCACAACGTGGTCAAACGCCCTTACGACCACGTTCAGCTCTTCTTCAACGTGGTCGAACGCCCTTACGACCACATTCAAACATCTTTGCTGCGGTCGTACATCTTCTGATCACCCTCAACCTTTCTTCGCCGTGGTCGTATCACCTCCCGACCACGTCTTCTTCAGGTTTGCCGTGGTCAAATACCTTCTGACCATGCCTGCCGATGTTTTGTCGCGGTCGTAAGTCGACTTCGACCACATCTGCGAGATTGCTCCATGTAGATGACACTCAAGTTTTTCTTTTCTCTTCTTTACTTCTCGCATTACTCAGTGCACTTCTGGTTACATGACTCCACCCCTTTTTATATCCGGCTCTACGACTTATGCCTGGGTTTTTCAACTACGAGCACAAATCGACTCCGACTTCGACTCCTGTTTGATTACAACTAACTTTCGACTTCAATTACTACTTACTTTCCACTTCAATTACAATTGACTTTCTGGTTCGATTACAACTGACTTTCGATCACGACCAAAACTTGAACATAGCTTTTCAATAAAGATTATTTCCAACATTCTCTCCCTAATAATGTTTAGTGACTTTCATCATTCCGATCTTCTTCCTTGATCACGTTGACCTTCGGACGTTGGTCTTGCACACCTTGTCCAGGATTGGCTTCGAATCCCTCCAGAGTTGGTCTTGGTCTTGCACACTTCACTTGCAATTGTCCCCAAACCCCATAGTGTTGGTCTTGCGTACCTCGAATGGGGTTGCTCGTGGACCCCTTAGGGGTTGGCCCTGTGCACCTCGTCTGGGGCTAACCTCAGACCCCTCCTAGGTCGACTTTGCATACCTCACACGGGGTTGGTCCTGGACCTCAACGGGGCAGGTCTTGAACACCTCGCCTGGAGTTGGCCTCGAATCTTGCAGAGGTTGGCCTTGCCA
This sequence comes from Dendrocalamus sinicus, assembly GCA_036346575.1. NCBI lineage: Eukaryota > Viridiplantae > Streptophyta > Magnoliopsida > Poales > Poaceae > Dendrocalamus > Dendrocalamus sinicus. The sequence continues at coordinate 3,643,101 of CM070669.1, forward strand.
ACCTCACCAAGGATGACTTGCGCGCTTGGCTTAAGGTAGACCTTCCAACAAATGTTGTTGCCTTGAGGTGGCGCAGGACCTTGGCACCAGCCCCTTGTCGATCTAGGTGGTCGTCATTTGCTCGCTCGAGGCAGTGTGTGGCCCCAGGCCAACGATCCCTCTGATAGCCAGCAATGGGTTGATAGTTTTTAATACACCTTAGCATTGGAGTGGGCTCGGGGTAGCAACTCATTGCCCGTTGTCCATCGGGTGCAGGTTTAGGATCATCAATGTTGGGTCACCAAGGCGGGTGAGCCCCCTACCCCCAAGGGTACACCTTCTCCCACGGATATGCTACGAATCCCACCCTTGATGTGGCATGAACAAGGCCCTGGGATGGTGTGGACTTCAAGAAATGTCACCTCAGGGTTACCCTGGGTCACTATTTTAGGTACCAAGCGCATGCTTCACCACGAACTGGAGCGAAAGCATGGACTTGGTGGGCCGGGTGGACTTGGTCCATGGTGAACCACCCTCGGCGTATAAATACATAGTTGCTCGACTCCCACAGGCTCATTCTCCCCTCCAATCCTTATCAAATTCCCCACTTCCATTTGGACGCCCTCACGCAGGGTCTCGCCTCTAGCCCATCCCTAGGACTCCATCCCTTTGCTACCCTAGGTGCCTCAGCCTCTGCTACCCCAAACCGCCCTGGGCATCTCGCCCCTCACCATCTCGGGCTACCTCGGACCACCATGGGGGCCTCATACTCCTTGCCCTTCTCCATCTCGGGTCGCCCAAGGACCTTACTCCACTATCTCCCTAGGTGCCTTGGCCGCCCTGGATCTACCCTATCATCTCACACCATCGTCGCCCTTCTCCATGCAGGGCACCTCAAGGATTTCCCTTCACTACCACCCTAGATCACCCTAGGCATCTCACGCCTTCACCATTGCCCTGGGCCACCCCAGACTACATTAGGACTTGGCATGCTCTCAGCCTCGGCCTCCCCGAGACTCAAACCCAGGATCCCCTGGACTAGCTACTGTATCAGCCTCTTTTGGCTCCACTTCATGCTCAGCCCTAGGCTCCCTTGGACTCAACACTAGGCTCCCCCAAACTTGCTCCAAGCTCAGCCTTCCCTGACTCTGCTTCACACTCAGTCCCACCTCCCCAGGCTCACCACTTGATCATTTGATCACCCGAACTATGTTTGCCACCTGACTTGACCATTCGGCCACTTGCACCGGCTCCCTATGCCATGATCACAAAAAAGGGGTAGCGCTCACCGGCAAGGAGTGTACGTCCTCCACTTGTCAAAAGGATGCCACAAAGACAAATGCTATAGATGAGGGGGTGGAGACCCCTAAGAAGATTGTCTGGTTCTCCTGCCACTTGGGCTCTGCCAACATGAAGAGGGGTCAGTTGCAACAACTAGAGAAGGAGGGCAAGATTGAAAGCTCCAATTTGGCCATCTTGCCCAAGCCTGACAAGGTCCGCCCAAACCCAAGGTTGGGGATACTTGTTGTCTTCACCACCCAGTTTGAGGCTAGGCTTTGTATCCCAGTTGGGCTACTAAAGGGCATGCTTGACACGTTCGACCTCAAGGTCTCCCACCTCAACTAGGCTCATTTGTCTGCTTCTCAGTGTATAAGTGGGTGATGCAGAGTTTGGGTGTGAAGTGCCCTTCAGCTCAGCTCTTCTACTTCATCCACTATGCCACATTAACGATAGTGAATGCCTTCGAGAACGTGCACTCCTCAAATGGGGTGATAGTCTTCCTGCTCTAAGGCAGCCGACAGAAGTTTTAGTTCTCTACTAAGCCCACAAGGCCAAGTGGGAATCATGGAGGGAGTAGTGATTCTACTACCTTGCTTAGGGATCCAGCCTTGCCGGCATGGGAAGAAGCCACTAGTGGACCGCTTGCTACACTTATCGTCTTCCCAAGGTGCGATGGACAAGGCACACTAGCACCTTCGTCAAGGACTTTCTACGAAGTTTAGCATGCATGACCTTGTCGAGGAGTACTGCATGCTAAGGATTGCTCCTCTCCATCAGGGCTAGAACTTGACCATCGTGGAGGGAGAGGCATCGGGGAGCATCCGAGCCTTCTGAGGCTTTGCTAAGTCATAATGTGAGTTTCAATGCCCCTTACAATGCCACATTTGCTCAGCCCTTGGTCCTCTTGTAATTCCTACTTGGACATGCAGACTTGATGCTCCCGCAAGCAGAGAGGGCGACTGTGGACTTACTTGGGCGTGAGACGAGGGTGGAGCGCAATGTCACTGAGGACTTAATCACAGGGGCACAACACAAACATGCATGAGAGATGCTCAGTTTGCCCATGCTTTAGCATATGATCCCCACTTGAGTGCATGCATCGCTGAGGAGATCCCTGAGGATAAGGTGGCTCTAGGACCCAGACTTGACCACATGATCCCCACCTCCGTACCCCACGTGGGCACACCTTGGGGCAGAGGCTTGAGCACCCCTTTGCTAGTTCGGGGAGGTGTTACCACCAAGGACTTCACCCTACTAAAGCCTATGTTTGAGTTCCTGAGTAAGGCCATCATGCGCGGTGCCTGTTGACCTTGATTCGGCCCTCGAGGATGACCATCTGACCAAGAGGTAGGCTTTCACTCCAGTGGAGTATGACCTTATGAAGGTAATCGGGTCATCCACTTACTTTGATATGGAGGGCTCTTGACCCTTGCACGGGTTGGGCTACCTTGGCAAGCACATCCGACGGTCCCACGCCTACTCAACCGAGGGAGGCTCATTCGGGCTGTGGGAGGGAGGCCCTAAGGGGGCGGGTCCGTCCCAAGTGTGAGGCTTGTTATTAGTTTATCAATGTCTATGTCACAGCCCAGCTATTTATTTCAAAATTATCAGTGAAACAAATTACTAAAAATTAATTTAAGTTAAAATAAAAACAAGTGTTATTTGGTTGCCTAAATTTTGAAGATTTTATTTGCCTGATTTTACCTTTTAAAAAATTCTTAAAATTAATTTAATTAAAACTTCAAAATATTATTAAAGAAAGAAAGCGTATTTTGAATTTATATAACAATCCTATTTCAAATTAATTATTTTAAAGCATTTAGCTTTTATCTGAATCTTCTGTGATTTTCTGGAATTTTAGAAATCAATTTCAAAGATAAAAAGTATTTTTGTAAAAAAAGTTGAGGACCTACTTTAGGTTGGAAATATTTTTCCTAAGTCTAAAACAGCTCCATGAATTTTTGTGAATTTATGTAGAATTTATTAGCTATTTTTTAAGAGTTTTTGAAGCTTCTTAGTTTTTTGCAAATTAAAAATGAAAATTTAAACTCAAACTCTCCCTAGGATGACATGTGTCTGGCACCGCTTGCATGCACCACCGCTCGATCTAAGCTCGTGCGTCCCTTTTCACTTACCACCCTAATTGTTAAACCGACGACCCTAATCTCTTCTTTGTGCCATGTGTCATTCATCCATCACCCCTCCTTCCTATTTTCTCCTTTCTTCTTACCGACATGTGGGGCCCACAGTCATCTTCTTCCGTGCCCTTCTTCTTTCCCAAGCTGGCTACCATGGCCACCATTACCAAGCTTTAAAAGCTTTGGTTTCAACCTCATTTCATCGTGAGCAAATGCGCATTAACCTCCTCAGCCACCACACATTCTTGTTGTCTGTTTCCTCCCTTTAAACCCCACTTCCCTGTGCCTTTACTCACCATTGCGTTGGCCTTAACTCTCGCAAACTCCTAAGCCTCGTACTTCAATGCACGACCTATATAAAGCCCTTCCGAAACACCCTTTAGCCACACCGCACCTAGCCCCACCTCCAATTTCTTCTCCCACATGCTTGAGCTCCTCCATGCCGTGCATCACCTCTCTGAGCTTCGGTCGAAGATCTAACAAGCAATTCCAAACTTCCTAAGCCTCTCCATGCCTTTTGTCCTTCCGCCGAGCGAAGCCAACGTTGGAGCTTGCCTTCACCACCAGATCTAAAGCTGCTACTGCTACACTCTCACCGGCAGCCATCTTCCATCCTCCCCAAGCACCACACTGAGGTGAGAAAGACTCACCGAAACTCCCTCTAGCTCCTGCGCATCTCTGTTGGACCGAAATGGCGACAGGGGGGGTGAATGACGCCTCTTTAAAATAACCCCCTAAGGTCTCCACTCAACAATCGCCTCTCCAATAGCTATGAAAATCTATGAAGGGGAAATAATATACTCTCTGGAAACTTGAGCAATCAGAGGAAATGCACACAAAAAACAGAGAAGCCAAGGAGCCAAAAACACTCACTGAAAAAAACAACAAGTCAGTGGCTGCCATAGGGGGCCAATCAGACCGCCACTTGAGGGCCGGTCAGACCACTCTCTGGCCGCCGGTCTGACCACCCTTGAGTGGCCGATCTGACCGCATAATGAACGCCGGTCAGACCGTTCCCCTGGTACCAGGCAGCCCGAGAGTACTCTGAAAATTCTGAAACTTGAGTATAATTTCAGATCTTCGAAAATCAAAGAACAAAGTGGATTTCTTCCATTCTTTTTGTCCCAGAGCACTACAACAATATTCTAAATAGCAAGGAGGGCTTGGGTAACAAAGAAATCATACCAAGAAGTAAGAATTTCAGATTATTGGAATAATCTGAAACTTTGCAAGATCTGAGCCAAAACCCAAATTACTCCCCAATCCTTTGGCCATGAAACTTGGGAACAACTACTCAATAGCCTTAGGACTGTGTATGCCAAGTTTCAAGCCATCTCATGAAGGGAAACACGAACTTCAACAAAACCCTAGAAAAGAAAAAAGATGAACAGAGGAACTGAAAAATGAAAATCCTTGATTCATCCACCTTGCTCTAGGGAGAAACCAATCAAATGATCTTGAGACCTCCATCACTGAGCAACCCATTTTGCCACTCTTCAGCAAGAAACCAAAAACTCAAGAAATCATGCAGAGGAGGCATCGAAGGCAAAACAGGAGCACGAGAGATAAACTTCAGATTTTCATTCCAACTCAAAAGAGGATTACAGAGGAGTCCCGATACGCGTGGACATTAGAACAGGGATGATTACATAGATTCTCAATCCATCCTCTCCCTCACTCCCAAACACAAGGACACACTCACTACATGCTTGAGAAGAGGAGCACACACAGAGAAGCTACGAAGGAGACACCCTCCAACAGAACCTCTGTCTCTCCCACCAACTAAAGCCTAAAGCCAAAACAAACTCTCAAAGCTTCTTTTGACTCTAGCAAACCCTAACTCTCTCCCAAAGCCATGGGAATACATGCAGCCACCAACACCTATTTATAGCCCTTGGCTAACGGGTCTCCAACCCGTTACGCCCGCTAAGCCCAAACGGAACCGTCTCCCGCTTGTGCAGCCTCGCGAAATTACCGATTCGCCCCTCCTGCACCTTCCGAGAAGCTTCCGCCCTCCTTGTCATCCACGACTCGCAACCACATCGAATCTCCGCCGTCTTCGACACATCCGACCATTCTGACCTCGACACCGCCTACGTCTAGTCCGGTCACCTCGTGTCTCACCACGACTCCGCCTCAATGTCCTGTAGCCATCACAGACAAGAAACACATCAAATAGCACCGCTCGACACATGAAAGCATAAATAGCATAAAAGCATCATACTTACCCATGATGAAGTCTAAATCTGTCGAATCAAAGAATAGGCATCCTAATCCCATACGACCAAGTTTGACCAAGTCCGACCGACCCCGATTGCACCTCGCAACGTCAAGGTCCGAACCAACCAAATCAAACTCGACTTTCCTAAACCGATGTGTAACACCCCAGCCAAACAATGACCTGGAATGCTACCAAGCTAATAGCATAATAAGGAAACTAATATTCATCTTACAAAATTTCGGCAGAACTTCCTTTGTTTATTGAGTAAACCAAAAGTCTCAACAAGCATAATCAACTGATATGAATACCAATAAGCAAAAAGTTCATTTATAAGTAAAACTGGGTTATGATCACCATCGCACTCATAACCATTCTACTTAAATAAAGAACGGAATCAAAGCAAATAAGTTCTATCCTTTATTACACATTGAACCTGATAGACAAATAATCAAATACCACTTAATTTATTCAGCAAATAATGTTTAATGTTCTTTCTGCCTTCCATGGTGAATAGACCGTGCATGTGCAACAAAACTAATCCCTCTTTATTCCCATGCATGCCGATCTCATGTGGGTACCTAAAACAAACAACAAACATAACAACAAACAACAACAAGAGTGAGTTCAAAGACTCAGCAAATATAAATAGGGGCAGTGAGGAAAGAAGTGAACATCACTTCACAAATTCATCCATCAGTCATATGAATAAACATGCTATGCAATATGATCAAAAATTCTCTTTATCTCTTCTCTTGCGCATTTTACCGGTAATGCGGAGTGTGCATCCGTCAATGCACACCCATGCCTGTACCCTCAGTACAGGACCAGTGCCCATACTCCACAAGTATGGGGACCTTTAGCCCGTCATGACAACATCATGTCGGGGACCTCGGCGCTTGGTCATCTCGTGACCAAGACTTCAATAAATCAGCATGATGCACAAATGTGAATGTCTCAACAAATAAAACTTGCATTCACAACAACTATGCATCATAAATTCTCAGGAACTCTTTCAATTGCAGTCTACCATAAACAATATCAACATATCATTATCATGATCAAGATCACAAGTCTCAAAGCATGGAACAACCATTTTCATAGCAACAATTATCAACATTGCACACTATAAAATTTAAACCAACATTATACTTGCCTTAACCCCGAGAAAATGGGAAATGATCAGAAGGCGCGGCCCCTGGAATCCTTCCTCCTCCTGAATAATAATTATAATGATTGCTAAGACAACTGTACGAATCTTTAGATTAAACGAAACAACCCCAAACTAACCCAACATGATTAACTTGACTCAACACCCCAATTCCTTTCGGCCACCCTGTCCCCTTCTACGGACAGTCAACTTCAAAAATCCTTATCTAATGGTACAGAAGTCCGAACAGGGCGTTCTCAGATTCTCTGGAAAGATAATTAAATTATCTAACTAAACCTAGTTGGTGAGTCTTCCTGATTCGGCCAACTTCTATCCGCCCCATCTAACTTTCTTAGAACATCAATTCTGTAACGGGTTCTCTGGACAGCGCACTAAAACTGTCATAACTTTCACCCCGAGAGTCGGAATCCGGATTTCTTGACCTTTCTGGAAAGCTAAGGAAAATATCTAAAACTTGCATAATATGGAGATCCTCTGATTCCCCTGATTCCTAGTCGCCCAAACTCATCTACCGAAACCTGACAGGAATTTCCCCGATCTACAAGACAGTCCGATTAGAAAAATCATAACTTTCTCTACAGAGGTCCGAATGACGCGTTCTAGCACTTCGTGGAAAGCTAAGGATGTCCTCTACAAATCTCTAGGAGAAGACCAAACCTGAATCCCCACGGATCTACATCAAAAAGACCGTCTAACAGAGACTGTCCTGAACAGATCCGAAAACCGATATTGCTAAACAACTAATTATACCGCTAGCGGAGAGAATTAGGAGTAATTACCCGCAACCAATCGCTGAAGAACACGAAGAACCCCACACGATCTCTGCCTCCCTTCCTTTTCCCGTCCTAATTTCCACCTTCCGGATCCATGAATCTTTCCAACAGACGGTTTGCTGTCCTCCTCTCGAACCGCAGCGATCGGGACCCTTCACCAATTGCAGGGGGCATCCATGGAGGCGAGGGGATGCTGCTGGCCAGAGGGGGCGCAAGGAGGGAGAGGGAGGTGCGGCCAGGGAGGTGGAGAGGCGGCTTGGGAGAGGGGCGGCTAGGGTTTTGGGGAGTGGGGCGCCTCCCCCCCCCCTTTTCCCTTGGCCGGCCCCCCTTTTGGGCCTCGGCCCAGGCCCAGGTTGCCGTCGATTTACGTAATTCCCCCCCTTTTTCCCTGATTTTAATACTATTTGATAAAAATATCGCCCGGGATATTACATTCTACCCCCCTTAAACGGAATTCGACCCCGAATTCTAACCATACTTTCACAACGCTAATCACAATTAAACTTAATCATAAAACACGCACCTGATGTAAATAACTCTGGATATTGTTCCCGCATGCGAGATTCCAATTCCCATGTAGCCTCCCTTTCGGTTTGCTGCGACCAGAGCACCTTGACATATTTTAAAGTTTTGTTCCTCAATACCTTATCAGATCTTTCCAGAATTCGCACTGGCTTGGACCCGAAGGACAGATCTTGTTCAAGTACTAATGGTTCTAGTGAAATATGATGCTCCGGATCTCGCAGGTACTTCCTCAACATAGACACATGGAACACGTTATGCACTCCGCGCATGGATTCTGGAAGATCCAAGCGGTATGCCAACTTCCCAACCCGCGCCAAAATCGTGAAGGGGCCAACGTACCTCGGGCTAAGCTTCCCTTTGGTACCGAACCTCACCACACCCTTGGTGGGAGATACTCTCACGAGCACCTGATCTCTCACTTCAAACTCCAGATCCCTCCTTCTCACATCAGCATAACTTTTCTGCCTGCTCTGGGCGGCCAACAAATTCTGCCTCACCAAGGCCACTCTTTCAACTGTCTGTTGGACCCAATCCGGACCCAAAACTGCCTTCTCGCCCACCGCCTCCCAGCACAGGGGCGACCTGCATTTTCGGCCATATAATACTTCAAATGGTGCAGCCTTGATACTTGAATGATAGCTGTTATTATAGGCAAATTCCGCTAAAGGCAGCTGATCTTCCCAACTACCCCTCCAAGACAAGACACAGGACCTTAACATATCCTCCAAGGTCTGAATGGTGCGCTCTGACTGTCCATCTGTCTGAGGGTGAAATGCCGTACTCAGGCGAAGCCGGGTGCCCAATGCACTCTGCAAACTCTCCCAGAACTTGGAGACAAACTTGGCATCCCTGTCTGAAATTATGGTCTTTGGCACACCATGAAGTCTCACAATCTCTCGCACGTAAATAGGAGCCAAATCGCTCGCTGAGCTGGTCGTACGGATGGGAATGAAGTGAGCCGACTTGCTAAGTCGATCCACTATCACCCAAACAGCATCCTTCCCTCGCGGTGACCGAGGCAACGCAACCACAAAATCCATAGAAATATCATCCCAAGGCCACTGAGGGACCTCTAATGGCTGCAACAACCCTGCTGGTCTCTTATGTTCAGCTTTTACTTGCTGACAAACACCACAAGAAGCCACATAATTCGCTATATCCACTTTCATCCGTTTCCACCAGAAATTCTGTTTCAAATCACGGTACATCTTTGTCTCCCCGGATGAACAGTATATGGGGTGCGATGTGCTTCCCTCAATATATCACTTTTAACCTCTGCCTTCTGTGGCACACAGATGCGTCCCTTAAAACGCACTGCGCCAGACTCATCCAAACTGAAATCCCCTTCCTTGCCCATCTCTATACGCTTCCTGACCCTTTGCAATAACTGATCATGCTGTTGTGCTTCCCGCACACGCTCTGGAATGGCTGACTCCAAGATCAACTGTGACTCCACTCGTGCCGTGCCCGCATAACAATATGATATCCCCATACGGTCAAAATCAGCAATAAGACAATCTAGAGTAGCAGCGCCGCCTTGCGACTAAGTGCATCACCACCACATTGGCCTTACCTGGGTGGTACTGAATGGTGAGATCATAATCCTTAATCAACTCCAGCCATCTGCGTTGCCTCAAATTCAGGTCCTTCTGGGTAAAAATATACTTAAGACTCTTGTGATCGGTGAACACATCACAAGACTCACCATACAGGTAGTGCCTCCAAAGTTTTAATGCAAACACTACGGCAGCCAACTCTAGGTCATGGGTTGGGTAATTCTGCTCATGATTCTTCAGTTGCCTTGACGCATAAGCTATAACCTTACCATCCTGCATGAGAACACATCCCAGTCCAACTCGTGAGGCATCGGAGAAAACCGTGAAACGTTTCCCTGGTTCCGGAACAGTGAGAACAGGAGCGGTCACCAGCTTTTCCTTCAAAATCTGAAAACTGCGCTCACAATCATCATCCCACAAGAACCTCACATCCTTCTGTGTGAGCCTTGATAAAGGCTTGGCAATAATGGAGAAGTCTTGCACAAATCTCCGGTAATAGCCTGCCATCCCGAGGAAACTCCTCACCTCCTTGACATTGGTCGGTCTTCCCCACTCCACCACTGTAGAAACCTTACCTGGATCAACAGATATTCCCTTATCACTGATGATATGCCCCAAGAACCCCACCTGTGACACCCAGAACTCGCATTTCTTTAACTTAGCAAAGAACTTATGCTCTCTTAATGTTTCCAATACAAGCCTTAAATGCCGTTCATGTTCTGCTTCAGTCTTTGAGTAAATCAAGATATCATCAATGAAGACAACTACAAAGTCATCCAGATACTCATGCAACATCCTATTCATTGTCTCCATGAAAGCAGCAGGGGCATTTGTTAGTCCAAAAGACATAACTTTAAATTCAAAGTGCCCATACCTCGTGGAGAATGCCGTTTTCTCAATATCCTCCTCTCGGACAGGGATCTGATTGTATCCCGATTGGAGATCAATCTTGGAGAATACCTTAGCTCCTCTCAACTGATCAAATAAATCTTCAATGCGGGGTAAAGGGTACTTATTCTTGATGGTCAACTGGTTGAGAGCACGATAATCAATGCACATGCGCCAACTTCCGTCTTTCTTCTTGGTAAATAGCACCGGTGCCCCCCACGGCGACACGCTCGGTCGAATAAGGTCCTTCGCTCTCAAATCATCTAACTGCTTCTTTAGTTCTTCCTGAAAAGGTCGAGCCAACCGGTACGGGGTCATAGAAACTGGTCGTGCCCCTGGCACTAAATCAATCCTGAACTCCACTGGACGCGGAGGTGGCATCCCTGGCAACTCTGCCGGAAATACATCCAAGAATTCTCGGACCACCGGAATACTTTCTGCAATCAAAGAGGAATTTGGCTTTTCCACTAGAGATAAAAGAAATCCACTCTTTACTGCTCTACTGCCAGATACGACTAGCCAAAGACACTAGGTGAAAAAGAGGGAGCACTGCCCTGGAAAACTATCTCCTGACCCGACGGCGCTTGCAAAGTTACCGTCTTCCAAAAACATGATATGACAGCACGGTAACTATGCAACCAATCCATTCCCAAAATAACATCAAACGGCTCCATCCTCATAACCATCAAGTTAGCAATAAAGTTCTCCCCATCTATAGTGAGCACACACCCCGGACAGACTGTGGAACTGGAAAGAATTCCCCCAGGTGAATTTACTAAAATGGACTGAGATATTTGCTGCATACTCAACTTTGCCCGGCTAGCAAACTCTAAGGATGCAAAGGAAAAAGTAGCCCCAGAGTCAAACAGAACAAAAGCCTCCACTGAATCTACCGAAAGCGTACCTGTCACCACATCAGGACGACCCACCGACTCAGCAGTCGGCATGGCGTAGGAGACTGAGGCTGGGGCGGCTGGTGCCCCAACACCTGGGTGTGGCAATGCCGCCGCTGCAGGGGGTGCTGAAGGCGCCACAGCTGGAAACAATGCCGCGGGGGAAGGCGGCCAAAGGTACCCTGGTGGCATCCCTCCAGGAGAAGGGTAGTGAGGCTGAGGCGGCACCCAAGGCTGGGTAGGGGCGGCTGCTAGCATCTGCACCGACCCTCGAGAAGAAGCCGCTGGCGCTGAAGGAGATGCCTGGACTGGTTCCCATTTAATGATGCTGGCGGGATTCCGCTTACAAACCAATGCCTTGTGGCCCTCCTGACCACAATGGCGACAAGCTCCAACCCAAGAACACTCTGAAGCACGATGACCATCCCCACACTTGAAGCATTTCATTCCCTGTCCTGGGGCCGGACGCATCATAGGAGCATTTGATGAAGATCGAAAGGTAGAAGATGCCTGGGACTTGGTGAACTTGGACTTGAATGAATTTTGTGTGCCCTTGAACTTCTTTGGAACTGGCTTCAGCGATGACCCACTGCCTCCTCCAAAACTCTTCTTCTGACTGCCCTCCGAGCCCTCAGAAGCCGCAGTACCCCCTGCATCCTGCGATCCTCCCCCAAGCTGCATCTCTAACTCCATGCCCCTAGCTTGCTCCACCAAGGAGCCAAAATCACGAAGCTCCAAGGCCCCCAACACCTGGCAAAACTCCTGCCTGAGCCCTCTGCGAAACCTCTTGGCCTTCTCCACATCATTAGTAGCCACAAATGGTACAAAGCGGATTAAATTATTAAAACCCGCTTCATACTCTGACACGGTCATCTTACCCTGCTTATAGCTGTTCAATGATACCTCCATTCTTTCCACAAATGATGCAGGGTAAAACCTCCTCCTGAAGTGCTCCACAAATTGTTCCCAAGTCGCTGGTCCTTGGGCAGCGGTTCTGGCTGACAGGACTCCTTCCCACCAGATATCTGCTTGCCCCTTCAACTGAAAAGCCACATACTGAACCTTCTGCTCCGAAGTCAAACCCAACACTCCCAAATGCCTCTCGATGTGCCGCAGCCAGTTAGCAGCATCCACCGGCGTTCCCAGACCATCGAAGGTGTCCAACCTCAGAGCATTCCATTGGTGCAGTCCCATAGCGCCCATAGCCGGTACTGTCGCAGGTACCACCACAGGTGCGGCAATAGGTGCAGCTGGTGGAGTCTGGTTCCCCTGAACCGCTGAAGCAACCTCTTCCTCTGACCCCACAGGACTGGCCTCCCCAGCTGCAGAGTTCTGAACTTCGGGCGGGGACACAGCCTGGCCTCGACCGGCACCCTGCCGACCACGACCACGACCACGGCCACGACCTCTACCCCTTGCCATCACTATAACACAACAATAACAGAGTCACGCATTAAGTACACAATCATCAATGATAATCAACAGCAATTTAGATGCAATGCAATTCCCATTCCCCCTACTGTGCTTAGTGTGTCATGTTTAAGATTTCATTAACCACGGACCTACAGCCCGCTCTGATACCAACTGTAACACCCCAGCCAAACAATGACCTGGAATGCTACCAAGCTAATAGCATAATAAGGAAACTAATATTCATCTTACAAAATTTCGGCAGAACTTCCTTTGTTTATTGAGTAAACCAAAAGTCTCAACAAGCATAATCAACTGATATGAATACCAATAAGCAAAAAGTTCATTTATAAGTAAAACTGGGTTATGATCACCATCGCACTCATAACCATTCTACTTAAATAAAGAACGGAATCAAAGCAAATAAGTTCTATCCTTTATTACACATTGAACCTGATAGACAAATAATCAAATACCACTTAATTTATTCAGCAAATAATGTTTAATGTTCTTTCTGCCTTCCATGGTGAATAGACCGTGCATGTGCAACAAAACTAATCCCTCTTTATTCCCATGCATGCCGATCTCATGTGGGTACCTAAAACAAACAACAAACATAACAACAAACAACAACAAGAGTGAGTTCAAAGACTCAGCAAATATAAATAGGGGCAGTGAGGAAAGAAGTGAACATCACTTCACAAATTCATCCATCAGTCATATGAATAAACATGCTATGCAATATGATCAAAAATTCTCTTTATCTCTTCTCTTGCGCATTTTACCGTGTCGGAGTGTGCATCCGTCAATGCACACCCATGCCTGTACCCTCCGTGCAGGGACCAGTGCCCATACTCCACAAGTATGGGGATCTTTAGCCCGTCATGACAACATCATGTCGGGGACCTCGGCGCTTGGTCATCTCGTGACCAAGACTTCAATAAATCAGCATGATGCACAAATGTGAATGTCTCAACAAATAAAACTTGCATTCACAACAACTATGCATCATAAATTCTCAGGAACTCTTTCAATTACAGTCTACCATAAACAATATCAACATATCATTATCATGATCAAGATCACAAGTCTCAAAGCATGGAACAACCATTTTCATAGCAACAATTATCAACATTGCACACTATAAAATTTAAACCAACATTATACTTGCCTTAACCCCGAGAAAATGGGAAATGATCAGAAGCGCGGCCCTGGAATCCTTCCTCCTCCTGAATAATAATTATAATGATTGCTAAGACAACTGTACGAATCTTTAGATTAAACGAAACAACCCCAAACTAACCCAACATGATTAACTTGACTCAACACCCCAATTCCTTTCGGCCACCCTGTCCCCTTCTACGGACAGTCAACTTCAAAAATCCTTATCTAATGGTACAGAAGTCCGAACAGGGCGTTCTCAGATTCTCTGGAAAGATAATTAAATTATCTAACTAAACCTAGTTGGTGAGTCTTCCTGATTCGGCCAACTTCTATCCGCCCCATCTAACTTTCTTAGAACATCAATTCTGTAACGGGTTCTCTGGACAGCGCACTAAAACTGTCATAACTTTCACCCCGAGAGTCGGAATCCGGATTTCTTGACCTTTCTGGAAAGCTAAGGAAAATATCTAAAACTTTCATAATATGGAGATCCTCTGATTCCCCTGATTCCTAGTCGCCCAAACTCATCTACCGAAACCTGACAGGAATTTCCCCGATCTACAAGACAGTCCGATTAGAAAAATCATAACTTTCTCTACAGAGGTCCGAATGACGCGTTCTAGCACTTCGTGGAAAGCTAAGGATGTCCTCTACAAATCTCTAGGAGAAGACCAAACCTGAATCCCCACGGATCTACATCAAAAAGACCGTCTAACAGAGACTGTCCTGAACAGATCCGAAAACCGATATTGCTAAACAACTAATTATACCGCTAGCGGAGAGAATTAGGAGTAATTACCCGCAACCAATCGCTGAAGAACACGAAGAACCCCACACGATCTCTGCCTCCCTTCCTTTTCCCGTCCTAATTTCCACCTTCCGGATCCACGAATCTTTCCAACAGACGGTTTGCTGTCCTCCTCTCGAACCGCAGCGATCGGGACCCTTCACCAATTGCAGGGGGCATCCATGGAGGCGAGGGGATGCTGCTGGCCAGAGGGGGCGCAAGGAGGGAGAGGGAGGTGCGGCCAGGGAGGTGGAGAGGCGGCTTGGGAGAGGGGCGGCTAGGGTTTTGGGGAGTGGGCGCCTCCCCCCCCCCCCTTTTCCCTTGGCCGGCCCCCCTTTTGGGCCTCGGCCCAGGCCCAGGTTGCCGTCGATTTACGTAATTCCCCCCCTTTTTCCCTGATTTTAATACTATTTGATAAAAATATCGCCCGGGATATTACACGATGTCAATTACTCATCACACACATGGGATGACCTCCACATGGTCTCTCAATCTCGATGCCAGCCATCGTGCACCAGAGCACTGGTGAGCCATGTCGTCCCGTCCCCAAGTGGTAGCCGCGTAGTAGCCACATAGTGCCTGCCACAGGTAGGCCACATCAGCGCTTGGCCGCCACATCACCCAGACTCATCCATGCCAACATTTCCCTGGAAAATAGATCGGTCCCAACCCGAGTCTCGCTATAGGCTGAATGTGAGCATGGCGTAGGCCATGAGAAGTCTCACATGGCACATGAGGGGCCCCAACTTGTGGATTCATGTTGTGATGAAACCTTAGTGGAAGCATGGCTAGGTTGATGGCTTTGCATTGTAAAGACATTGTTATGATTTTCTCTGTCGCACGCCTATGGAACTAGACTTTGTTTTCAAATGAGATCTTTTTGGAGAAAGATGGTACAGATGGGATGCCAATTTTCAAATTCGACACTATATTTGTGTGAAATATTCCATTGAACAATTTAACAAAATATATTCCCACTTTATGTTTAAAAATAATTTTACCTCTAATAACATATAGTGAGTCAAGATCCATATTTTATTATGTCTAGTAAGATTTGGCAACACTGCTAGAAACCTAGCAGGTAAGCAACCCATTGCTAATTACATTACATGTAACTATTATTTGTTGAGTGACATCCATGTCCCGGCCTCAACCCTATGCCTGTAGGCTCAAAACTATTTTGATGGCATAGTCAAGTTAAACCACTATTACGCATGAAGTATCCAGCAGTTACCATGTCTTATTGAGATAATTAATGGTACTCTACTTTGGTAGACCTACCAGTTAATGATCAAAATCTTGATAAGTGCAACAATTGGAAGGGCATCAAGTTTTACTTCATTTTTCTAGAGGGATACTAATCTATCATGTTAAAAACACCCAAGACAATAACATGAATAATAGTATAACAAGAACATAAAAACATTCCTGTTCATCGAGTCATCAATGCTTGAGATCACCACATTCATCTACTTAGCTATTATTTCTAACAACTAACAATGAATTATATATAAAAATATCAAGCATCACAAGTCAACACACAGGCCATTATACAATAATATGTAGCCTATGGCCATAGATCCGTATGATGAGAAGGCCATGAAAAACATACATGCATCACATATACAATGGGCCATACTATTCACACAACCCTGCAAAAATGAATTATGTGTAGAATCCAATTCTATCACGCGATATGAGCACATAATACTTATAATTTTTGGGATATGAATCCTATTCACAAAATTGCCCTTGAAAATTTCATCGGATTAATCACATTAACCCAATTTCGGACCAATCTGATTAGCCCAATTTTCTATCAATCAATCATATTGGTCTGCACGGAAGGTTTCCAGAAAGAACAACAACATGGTGCTATCAATTCATACCTCTGAACCCGTCTACTATCATCAAAATTGATTGATTTCATCAACCAGTGCCTAAACCAAACCATTAACATGAACTGATCTAAGCTGCCATATCAGACCAGTAATAGATCCAATCTACTACCACCACATATCAACTATATATGACCGATCCAGATCAAATACTACATAGGATAGCTCTAATACCATTGTTGGGATATGGGTAGACTACACTAACATAGATTAAAATTTTCTACCATGTACACTAGGAAGCATGCGAGTAAGAGATCATAGATTAATACCACTAGACATGCAGTGTAGCAGAAGTAGAGTTGAAGTGACTGGTTCAATAAAGTGCACATCAGTGTAGTGGAAGTAGTCGATCGTCTTCTGGCCAACTGTCTCATCCTCATGATTGTCTTGATCAACATCGCAGCCGCAGTAACGTCTCTACCAGGTCTACATGTCTAGGGATGGAACACCATGCATTAATGTGCTAGCACCAGCGTGCATGGCAAGGGTTGTGAGAGGTGGCGGCTAGGGTTTTGATGGGTAAGTAAGTTCTGAAACTATCTAAATGAGGTAAGTATAATTAATTTCGACAAGAAGTCTTCTCAGATTTTTCTAGAAAAATCAAGAGAAGATAACACACTGAAAATTTACACGATCATCTGCACTATGTAAGGAGTGTTAGTTTCGGCCATCAAAAATTTACACGATCATCTGCGCTATGTAAGGAGTGTTAGTTTCGGCCATCACAGCCTCCAACCGCTATGTGCCCTAGGATCTCCGACTACTATGTACCCCGGGAACTCCGATTGCTCTTGTTCTTGGAATCTCTGACTGTTCCTCATTCTAATCCTTTGCAATACCTCTCAGACATCGTCCGATGCTTCAACGCTACCCAAATGCCTTCCGATGCTCTGAGGCTGCTCGAACACTGTCCGATACTCCGCTGTTACTCGAATGCCATCCAAATCTCCCCTGCTACTCTAACACCGTCTGATACTCTTCGACTTCTAGCTCCAAGTCAAACTTTGACCATCCACCTGGCTTCATTAGTCAAACTCAAAGCCTTCCGAGTTCTTGGGACTTCTCTATTCTTCGGGTACAACAACAAAAACCCAATAATAATAGAGAAATATAATAAACAAGATCTTTTAGTAGCACTTCAATCACTACACCTTTTCTGGGGTAAACTCCCCTCTATTTATACTCAAGTTTACAAATTAAAGATGGAAAAACATCGCCAATTACAAATTGGACTCAGACTCAATTTCTTACTGCAGCTACACTCCGAAACTCAAAACAACTTGAACTCTTGGTTCGATTCCACAACCGGATTGAACCGACTCATACTCTACACTTGATGTTTGCCAATCAAGTCTAGATTAATTCCAACAAGGAGCATTCACAAAGATTTTCATAATCCTTCGAGCTCATCTAATGTGTCTAGTTTTTGCTCAAACCTCTCAACTCTCCTCACCCTTTCTCTCACTCTCACTGTCGAGTGTAGCCTACTTGTAGGACCCTTCTTCCACCTCTAGCCTTCATGAGCATAGGCTACTGGTTTTGGATGCCATGCTCATCGTTTTGAATACCACACCCATTATTTTGGTTCTCCACTGATAGCCCATGCCCTACGCCACATCTTTCCACTGTGCATCTCGGCATTGTGCCCATCTTTACCTCTCGACCTTTAAGTTGGCCCTCAAGAGCTTCGACCAGCTAGCAAGTTTTGCCATGAGTGCTCAGATACATGAGTACTTGGATACATGACTCCTAAACCCCTTTGCGTGTCAAGACAAATACTATCAGGACATCTCTCTATGCTTGCTAATGCGCTGGGCCCTCTGGCAGCAATCATCTTCCACCTCGCGCGTATGTGCCAGCTCCACCGTGGTCATGGCTCGAGCTACCCCTAGTTTTAGGCACCGCGCCTATGGTTTCTCCTCTATTGCTACCCACTCCTGCCTAATCCGTTGCTCTGACGCAATAGTTCTATTCCCCATTGTTATCGAGATCTTCAACCACAGCCATTGTCAAAATCTTCGATTGCTGATGCTGTCGATATCTTCGACTGTAGTGCTTGTTAAAATCTTGGACCACTGACGTTGTCAAAATTTTCAATCGCAACCATTGTCAAAATCTTTGATCACAGTCATAGTCAAAACCTTCAACCATAGCCGGACTCGTAATCCTTGAGAGCAGTAGATCGGTCGTAAATGCAGAAGATAGTCGTAAGCCATGGTCGATAGTTGTAAGTTGTGATCGATAGTCATAAGTTGTGATCGATAGTCGTAAGCTGTGGTCGATAGTCGTAAGTTGTGGTTGATAGTCGTAAGTTGTCGTAGAACGAAGACCTTTGTAGTCGAAGCACCGTGGTCAGTGGAACGGTACTCAAAGCTTCCCAAGAACGTTGATAGTCATAAATAGTTCTCTACTCACCGAGAAGGAATAATTCAAACCAAGCCAAAACCCAAATACATATAACTTTTGCAGTCGAACTCAGAAAATAGTAATCTTTGTTTCTAAATTCTTCTAAAATCATGATCTTCTCAATTGTACAACAAAAATATTTTAGTATTGTCTCTATTTATTTGGCTCTTATTTACTATTATCTGGATTTCATTGGTTAGACGACTCCAACCTAGACAACACCGAGAACGCATCCAAAACACTCTATGAGCAACAAGAGCAAGGAAAGCACCCCCTTTGACCATATTGATCCTAGTATTTTAATTATTGTATATTGTTTGCAAAATCTATTGTGCATGCGTGTATGTTCTATTAAAATTGTTATATTGTGGGTAATGGTAGTTACGACCACTCGTATGCATTGAACCTCCTTGAAAACTTGATACCCTGGCTGTTGTAACCTCCAGGATATGGTTTAGACTATGTATACTGTCAATTGGGAATACTACATTGACAAATGGTCTAGATGTTTAGACAAGCACTAGTTTATGCTAAGTTTGAAATTCGAACAAAATCTTCACGTGGGTATGATGGTTTCAAAATGTTGGACCAAAGGGGGGCTCTATTACTTTGGTATCAAACAAAATGAAAAACCTAGTTTTTGGACACAGGCAAGTTATATGATACACTATCAAATATGAAAGGGAATCTCTCACGAGAGGGAATCTCACATGTATATAGGGGTAGATTCTCGCCCGGGTCAATTAAGGACCGAACACTATTATCGCTCATCTAAGTCACATTATACTACCACATGTGCTATATGGGCTCTAGCATTTAGCTGATTAAGTTGTCTAGGTCTAGTCTTGCATTATGTTAGGCACAGATGTAGTAGGACTCTCCGGTTAGGTTTGCTCGTAGAGGCCCCTTCACTAAGTGAGGGTCTTCGCTTAGGGGTTTACCTTAGTGAGGATTCGAATACTCTCTTAGGGGTTTACCTAAGAGAGGTTCGATGTTCATTGGGCTGGTGCAAGATTGGGACTAGATGACCTAAAGGCTATAAGATAATCAACTGTCATCACACGCCAAAGGAAGCGTGAAGTTGTCGATAGTATAATCGATTATCTTGTGTGGGAAAAGCTGTATAACCTCTACAGAGAATTAAAAAAATATTTAAATAACTGTGTTCGCGATCATGAGAAAGCTTGAATATAGCCACAAAGAGTATAGTTTTCTTTTTCGAAACTGTTTCACTGAACATATGGAATGTCATGTACGCAACCATGTGCTATGTCCATGGGTTGGAATTATGCGATGTTCACAGCCGAGGAAGGCTGCGAATGGATTTGATTTATGGTTATGGAAATTATATTTTACTATGTATCAATTGCTCTTTACAATTCCATTGCACATTACTATTTATTGATATTGCAAGTAAAATTTGCTTCATGCTAAAAATAACTTAGTGTAGAGCCTCATTTTGTTGATAGCCATATATATATATATATATATATATATATATATATATATATATATATATATATATATATATATATATATATATATATATATATATATATATATATATATATATATATATATATATATATATATATATATATATATATATATATATATATATATATATATATATATATATATATATATATATATATATATATATGTATATTTTATGATATACTACAAGTTTTGCTGAGTACAAAATATACTAAACCTTGCTTAAATTGTTGTTGATCAGATAGTGAAGAAGGATACGTGCTAGACGATGCATACTTTGCTTCCCAACATCAGGGAGCTCGACGATGGGTTCTCTAGGGCCTAATCCCTAGTCAGTTGTTTGTGGATATGGTGACATACCACTGGATTGATGCTTCTGCTTAGTTATTTGTCTTCCGCTACAATTTACCTTGACTCTAGTATTCTCTTGGTCAATCAACCACATGTTGTAGAACCATATTTTATTTACCCCTTTCTCATAAATTAAATATATTCGAAATGTATAGATATGATCTCAATGTTGTGAATGTGTGTACAAACTATTGATCATAGGACTAGTACAAAACACACTACGAGCATTGCCTCGCCCGGGGTTACCCCATAGAATTTTACAATTCCTTTTGGAATCATTACCTTGAGGACTTTATTTTTCCATGGTTCAAGTTTGGCCAATTTTGGATGAGTAGATCTTGAGTTATTGAGATTTCTTCATGGCCAAAGTTGTTGAAATTATTGTTTTGGTTCAAGTCTAAAGATCCTACATACACTATATATGAGACTAACTGATGACACTTAAGAATATAACAATTCTCATAGTATATCATAGTAGGACAATCCATCACCATGTACTCTAACATGTGTTTACATTATTGATCTGATATCCCTATATCCATGATCCGTGAAACATAATTATCAATCGATACATGTGCTAATCTTTAAATCATAATTGACCCTCGTAATGATATAAAATCAGAAATAATTTAGAATATTATCAAAACATGAATAAAAAGTTTCACAAACAAGTTACATACTTGATGATCAATATGAAAGATATTTCATAAATATAGATGTAATATAATTATCTCTATGATTACCTCTAGAATATATCACTAACATACTTTCCAATGGATGCCATTTCCTTGAAGTGGCCGTGGGCCTGAGGTGGTACAGGGAGCCTCCCCAGCGATATCTATACATCATAGCACTGTACTGCACATTTGATTTTGGCTGATCTCCTATATGTGCTTACTAAGAAATAGCTAGATCTAGTTATACATGCCGAGGAGTATAGGACTAACTAATTTTCATAAAAAGAAAGTAATTACACTACTACAGAAAGGCTAATAGTAGACGCCAAATCACAGACGATTATGTGAAACCGTCTGTAATGTACACTATTACAGACGGCTTTAATTTGAAGGCCGTCTGTGGTATTTGTGGCGGGAAAAAGGAGTATCACAGACGGTTCTTACCGCTGAACCGTCTGTGATACTGGAATATCATAGACGGTTTTTATTAAAAACCGTCTGTGATAATCTGGGATTATCACAGACGATTTTTTTAATAAAAATCGTCTGTGTTGTGTCGACTATCACAGACGGTTGTTGTTAAGAACCGTCAGGAATGTTCCTGACGGTTTTAACAAGAACCGC
Source organism: Dendrocalamus sinicus (assembly GCA_036346575.1). NCBI lineage: Eukaryota > Viridiplantae > Streptophyta > Magnoliopsida > Poales > Poaceae > Dendrocalamus > Dendrocalamus sinicus. The sequence continues at coordinate 3,665,337 of CM070669.1, forward strand.
TCGTGATGTCCCTTTGTCTGTCATATTCTAGATCGAGGTTAATATATAAGTACACATTGCTTCTAATAACTTAACTACGTAACTACGAGACAAGAGATCACAAATTAAAGGCAAATTTATTAATTTCAATTAGAGGCAAATTTATTACAAAAGTCGCAGTAAAGAGTTTCCCAGATTGTAATCTTTTGGGCTTCGACGCTTCTTCTTCGACTTGGGGACTTGGGGATCAGCCGCTAAATTCTCGAACGCCGTTAAGATTGCCCTTGTCCTCAAGACTTCCTCCTCCACTGGGCAAATGATTAGCAGATCCATAACGTCGTAGAGGATAGCATGAAAAGATTCCTCGAATCCGCCATATTTGCTTGATCGGCAAGGCTATCCATCGCCTCTCAATGCGTGTAGAGCTTCTTCCGCTGCGCACATTGTGGAGAAGAACCAGGGTGAGGATGTTTCCCTTTCTTGAGCGGCGGCGAGACGCCTCCGTCGGCGGTGGATGATGAGGTCGAGCCGACGGATGCAAGAAAGTCGGGAAGGAGAGCGGGCGTGTGCGGAGAAGTCGCTCGGATGCAGATTGCTAGCCGCCTGTGTAAGGTTTCGGCCGAACAATTCGTGATGAACAGATGAGAGGAAGGAGATGATCAGAAGAATAGTAGAATCCATATTGTACGTACGTAGAAGAGACCTGGATTAGGCGCGCATATTTAACCTTTAGCATCGTATACCCAAACATTAATGATATAGACGCTTCGTATAACGATCGAGAGACGTTAATTAGACGATCGAAACACGAAGCGTTCTGGCAATTGAAACACGAAGCGTTCTGGCAATGGAAACACGCGCGAAGCGTTCTGGCATGAAGCTTATCACAGACGGGTTTTATAAAATACCGTCTGTGATAATATTTATCACAGACGGTTTTAATAAAAACCGCTCGTGATAAGTTGAATTATCACTGAGCGGTTTTAGTTAAAAACCGTCTGTGATAATGACTAAGGCATTTATTGCGCTGCTCAGACCGCATCTGTCTTCATTTCGATCCAGATCTAGCCACTGCTGCGCACTTTTTCACTCGGGAGGAAGCTAGGCGATTTCAGGCCAGTTAATTTGGTGGGAAGAGGCAGAGATTGAGCTTTGAATTAAGATTCAGACTTTCCTGGTTGCTGTAGATATGGTTAGTAATGAAATTTATTTTTTCTTTAATTGCATTACAATTTAGGTCTAAGTAATCCATGAGTGGTACGTTATTGAAGATGGTTAATTTGCAAAATTGTTGGTTATATAATAGCTGTTGTGTTTGCAATATGAATTGAGCTAGCAAATTAAGTCTCAATATAATAAATGTGGCCGGTATATATGTAGTTATAATTAGTTAATCTAGATTTTAATACTAAGTTGTTATATATGTACGTAACATAGGACCGAAGCTGGATGTATGCCGCGAGCCGTGTGAGTGAAGAGTACATTAATGGCATTTTTGCTTTTATAAGAGCCACCGAGGAGGATATGTTGAATAAGGGGGTGGAATATATGTGCTGTCCATGCATCCGATCATGAGAATTTGAAGATGTTTAAGAACCGAGGGCAAATTGAAGCGCACTTGATTCGAAGGGGTTTCAAAAAGGATTATACGTGTTGGACCAGTCATGGCGAAGTGAATGATCATATGCCGCCGGATGACATCGCCGGTGAAGTGAATGATATGCCCCCGGATGACATCGCCGGTGAAGTGAATGACATGCCGCCGGCTGATGTCGATTGTGGCTCAGATTCGGATAGGTTGCACGATGAAAATCTGGATCAGATGCTTCGCGATGTAGAAGAGAACTATGATGAGAGAGAGTATGTTAAATTCCGTTGCTTGATGGAGGACTCAGAGAAACCTTTGTACACGGGCTGCAAGTACACGAGGTTGTCGGCCGTGCTTGAACTGTTGAAATTGAAGGCAAGCAACGGTTGGTCCGACAAGAGTTTCACGGCGCTGCTAGGTCTTTTAGCGGACATGCTTCCGGAGGGAAATGAGTTGCCTAAAACCACGTATAAAGCCAAGAAGGTTCTTTGTCCGTTGGGAATGGAAGTAGAAAGAATACATGCATGCCCAAACGACTGTATCCTCTACCGTAAAGAGTATGCAAACATGCATGTATGTCCAGTGTGCAACGCATCCCGATACAAACGTAACAATCAATCAGATGATGGCGAGAGAACAGAGGCGAAGAAAGGACCTCCTGCTAAGGTGGCATGGTATTTTCCTATAATTCCCCGTTTGAAAAGGTTTTTTGCAAATCCAAAGGAGGCAAAACTGCTGCGTTGGCACTCGGAGGAGCGCAAGAAGGATGGAATGATAAGACACCTTGCTGATTCCGCGCAGTGGAGAAACATCGATAGGAGTTTTGCAGAGTTCGGTGCAGAACCAAGGAATATAAGGTTTGGACTGAGTACAGATGGAATGAATCCTTTCAGTAGCATGATCAGCCGACATAGCACATGGCCCGTGACTCTCTGCATCTATAACCTTCCTCCTTGGTTGTGTATGAAGCGAAAGTACATTTTGCTGTCGATACTTATCCAAGGGCCAAAACAACCTGGGAATAATATCGATGTGTTCCTAGCACCGTTGGTGGAAGATCTAAAAGTACTGTGGAACGAAGGGGTACAGGTATGGGATGCATACAACCGAGAGAACTTCACTCTGCGCTCCTTATTATTCTGCACCATAAATGATTATCCTGCCCTTGGTAACCTATCGGGCCATAGTACAAAAGGTGCCAAAGCTTGTACTCACTGTTTAGATGGTACCGAGAGTGTGTGGCTGAGACACTCACGCAAAACCGTCTACATGCGTCACCGCCGGTTCCTTCGGAGGGCTCACCCATACCGCAAGATGAAGAAACAATTTGACGGAGAGAAGGAAGATGGTTCAGCTCCAAGGCATTTAAGGGGACACGAGGTTTATGATATGGTTAAGGATTTAGATGTTGTCCTCGGAAAGGGACGTAAATTGAGGGCTCATGAGAAGAACACCTGGAAGAAGAGATCAATATTTTGGGACTTACCTTATTGGGAGTACCTAGATGTTCGGCACTGCATCGACGTCATGCACGTAGAAAAGAATGTGTGCGACAGCTTGATTGGTCTCTTGCTGAACATCCGTGATAAAACAAAGGATGGTATCAACGCACGGCTTGACTTGGCTGACATGGACATCAGGCCTGAGTTAGCACCGACAAGCACTGATAATGGACAAACGTACCTTCCCCCTGCGTGTTACACTCTGTCCAAGGCTGAGAAAACAGAACTGTGCCAGTGCTTGCATGGTGTCAAAGTTCCATCTGGTTACTCCGGCAACGTGAAGAAACTTGTTTCGATGCAGGATTTGAAGTTAAATGGCATGAAGTCTCATGATTGTCATGTGCTGATGACACAGATGCTCTCTATTGCAATTAGAAATATTTTTCCGATCAAAGTCCGAGAGACAATCATGAGGCTATGTTATTTCTTTAACACAATTGCTCAGAAGGTCATCGATCCCGAAGGACTAGATGCTCTGCAGGACGAGGTGGTGATGACTCTTTGTCACCTTGAAATGTATTTCCCTCCTTCGTTTTTCGATATCATGGTCCATCTCATTGTTCACGTTGTGTGGGAGATAAAAATGTGTGGGCCCGTATTCCTACGTAGCATGTACCCATTTGAAAGGTTCATGGGAATTCTCAAGTCCTACGTACGGAATCGTTCTCGGCCGGAGGGCAGCATCGTCGAAGGTTATGCAAGCGAAGAGGTCATTGAGTTTTGTGTCGATTATATGGCTCGATTCAACCGATAGGTGTCCTCAATCTCGTCATGAGGGGAGGTGAAGGGTCTCGAACTATCGGAAGGAAAGCAATCACTCCAGATATGGACACGTACACTCAAGCCCATTTCACGGTGTTGCAACACATGACTGAAGTGGCGCCTTATGTGGACCAGCACAAGGATGTGCTTGACAATGTAATCCAGAGCGGCGGATGTTTGGATTATGAGACAACACAACCGTTGGTTCAACCAATGGTTGAAGGAGCAAATCGCTAGGAGCTCACCGAGTGAGACGCTGACATGGTTGGCAAAAGGGCCGACATTTACAGTTGTGACATGGCAAGGATATGACATAAATGGGTACACATTCTATACACAGTCTCAGGATGTCAAGAGCACTAACCAGAACAGTGGTGTCTGCATAGATGCATTCAGTACCGATGGGTCGAGAAACTCGTACTATGGCTTCATAGAAGAGATTTGGGAGCTCGGCTATGTGATTTTCAAGATCCCCTTATTTCGCTGCCGTTGGGTGCATCTCCCACAGGTGAAGGTTGACAAGTACGGTGTCACGACCGTGGACCTCCAACGTGTCGGGTACAAAGACGAACCATTCGTACTCGCCAATCAAGTTGTTCAAGTTTTCTATGTAACCGACCCGGCAAATAAGAAACGCCATGTAGTTCTTCATGGAAAAAGGAGAATTGTCGGAGTGGAGAATGTAGTGGACAAGGAGGAATACAATCAATTTGACGAGTTACCTCCGTTTGGAAATGGCATAAGGGTCGACGATGAACAACGTGACGAAACTAGTTACGTACGCATTGATCATGATGAAGGGCTAATTTTTAAAGGAAATAATTAAGCAAGTACAATAAGAATGTATATGCGAAAATGTGTGACAATTTTGAGATGTATATGTGAAAATGTGTGACAATTTTGAGATGTATATGTGAAAATGTGTGATGTAGTCAATTTTGAGATGTATATGTGAAAATGTGTGACAAAATGTATATGTGAAAATGTATATGTGTATTGGCATTTATGTATATGTGATGTATATGTGTGATGTACATGTGATGGTTGATACGAATGCAGCTGGTTGGTGTTGTATATGAATGCAATTGTTTGGTGGTGGATATGAATGCAGCTGTGGTTATTGGTGTTGTCTTAATAACTACAGTCGCAAAGGCTTATCACAGGCGGTTCTAAGTTTAAAACTGTCTGTGTAACTATCACAGACGGTTATAAACTTAGAACCGTCTGTGATATTTATCACAGACGGTTCTAAGTTTAGAACCGTCTGTGATAACCTCCTATATATACACTCGCTAGGTTTTCCCTGTGTGCTGCGCAGTTATTCGATCTAGATCTAATTAAATTCTGAGCCCGTCGTCGCCTCCGCCTCCCCGAACCCTCGTCGGCCGCCTCCCCGAGCCCGTCGCCGGCCGCCTCCCCCGAGCCCCTTGTCGAGCCCCTCGCCGGACACCTCCCCTCGATTACCGTCTGCATTGTGAGCACTTTCTGTGATGGACTAGGGTTTTGAGTATTGTGAGCAGTTTCTGTGATGGACTATGGTTTTGAGCATTGTGAGCATTGTTTACTGCAGTAGCTTAATTAGTTTGCTATTTGGTACATATTACATTGGTACATTGTTTACTGCAGTAGCTTAATTAGTTTGCTATTTGGTACATACTACATTGGTACATTGTTTACTGCAGTAGCTTAATTAGTTTGCTATTTGGTACATATTACATTGGTACATTGTTTACTGCAGTAGCTTAGTTTAATTTGCTATTTGGTACATACTACATTGGTACATTGTTTACTGCAGTTGCTTAATTAGTTTGCTATTTGGTACATATTACATTGGTACATTGTTTACTCCAGTAACTTAGTTTAATTTGCTATTTGGTACATACTATATTGGTACATTGTTTACTGCAGTTGTTTAGTTTACATTGGTACATATTACATTGCTTGTTGTGTTAGTATATAGTATATAGTATATAGTATAGGCACATAACCCCTCTCTCTGTCCACATCACCCCCTCCCTTCTCCCCCTTCCCTCTACTCCTCTCCTCTCTTCCTAACATTGAGAATCATGTTTCACTTTTCTTGCTTCCTCATCTTATCATGTTTCACTTTTCTTGCTTCCTCATTTAGTAGCGGGACGGCCAAGATTAATCTTGTGCAACCCTACAATTTGAGAGCACAAATTAACCAATCAAGGACCACTCTAGTGTATATGCCACATAGACCTTCAAGGGGCATGAAGTAAGTGACACACTCGAGTGTTCCCGTTCAATGAACCGGATACACTAGTTTGTGTCATGTTTCACTTTTCTTGCTTCCTCATTTAGTAGCGGGACGGCCAAGATTAATCTTGTGCAACCCTACAATTTGAGAGCACAAATTAACCAATCAAGGACCACTCTAGTGTATATGCCACATAGACCTTCAAGGGGCATGAAGTAAGTGACACACTCGAGTGTTCCCGTTCAATGAACTGGATACACTAGTTTGTGTCATTTGCTTCATAAAACTTTGTTTAGAAACCTTGTAGCTCGGCCGAAAGCAGTGATCAGTCTCTGCTTTTTGCAAGCGCCAGTGGCACACGCTGTATGCTGTGTGCATACTGATATAGTTCCCCCACCCATGATCAATTGGTGTTTCTGACACCTGCTCACTGTCGCGATACATTGGTTCGGGCAGCCTACGTTTCACAGCAAAGAGTAGCCTCGTTAGCAGTTGGAGCCAAGACAGAGCGAGAGAGGGACTGAAGGGAAGAAAGAAAGGCATGTAAACACAGAAATTTGAGTTGTTTTCATTTGGAATCAACAGTTTTTGCAATTGTAGAAGTTGTAGATAACCACGTGAGCTTCAAGAAAAGGCAATTATCATCCCCATGTGACTATAATTTTATCATTGTGATTAGCATGTAATTAGGCAAACCATTTTTTGTGAATGTTGTTGTATGTCAATCTTTAATACAATGTTTATTTGTGCCAAACCTTCCATATATCAAGCATAGTGTATTATAGTGTAGAGAATATGTTGTAGTTTGTTTTTTGTAAAGACATGTAGTTATAGTATTGTAGTCTGTAGGCATCGAAAAACTAAGTATTTATGTGAGGGCATTTGTAGGTGATAACAAGAGTAGTTAGATTACAAACAATAATGTTACAGCTAGTAGGCATAGGGAAAAAGTGGACACAATATGTCGGATACTAAAAATAAATAGGAAATAAATTTGCATGAGTAGAATAAAATTGAAACACAAATAATACAAAGTTAGAGTAAAATAAAGAAAATTTGTAATTTAATTTCCATATGAATTTGAAAGTAAGTTATGTAAATAATAGAATTAAAATTAAAATTAAAAATATTAGTATTTTGATTTATATAAGAATTCGTAAGTAAAATCTTGAAATAAAATAAATTTAGAACAAGTAATGAAGAAAAATTAGTAATTGGATTTTTGCATTAATACAAACAAAAATAATACAAATTAGGAGTGAAAATAAAAGAAAATTGTAATTTAATTTTCATATAAAATCTAAAGTAAGATTCGTAAATAAGAGAATTCCAAAAAAATTGAAATAAATTAGTAATTTGTTCTATATAAGAATTTGTAACTAAAGTCCTTAAAAATATAATTTAGAATTAGAAATAAACAAAAATTACTAATCTAATTTGTAGGTTGTAGGAAGAACAATGAAATTAACATGTAATCTTACTGTGCGGTAATGGCTGTGTGATGGTACGATTGTTGCATGTTGCGTACTAAGAGAGTTTTAGTATGCACTCATGTTAGGTACGCCATGGGTGACATTCAAGACTTATTCATGTTCTACAGGTGTGGTCTCGTACGCAACGGGTCATGTAGGGCGGACCTATCAAATTGTGACCAGGCCATGATCTAGGCACCCAGTCTGAACGCCATGAGCATGTTTGAGCTACACAGGTGCATCTGTTCGGCGTTCAATTGGAACACCGCAAGGAAGGAATTACGGATCGAGGTAGTGTATGCCTCAGTGGTAGGTGCTATAGGGGAGACTATGTGGCAACTTTTAAAGGTGACCAGTGACACTTCATGGGCTAACTACATGGAGGTCAGGTCATGTGCAACCCTGCCGTTGTGATATATGCCAGGCCAATGGTGTATGCTGACTTCGTGGAGAAGACACAATCATCCGCATGGATTGTTCTGGTGCCGCTGGTGGAGAGACGACGTCGTCGTACGACGCAGTCATAGAGGACAGCATCCAGCACCACCCCCCTCAGCGCCACCGTCAGCACCACCCACAACACCAACCTCCTCACGTTCATCGCAGTCCAGTAATCATCCCAGCTATGGTCACTCATCCTCACGTGCCTCGGCTTGGTGGTATGGCAATTGCCAACTATTTGTTCATGCACTCGATTGCAACTTATCTCTCACTACCGCTTTTCCTTGCAAAACTTGCGACGGGATAGCAGCTTGCTACAGCTGTCATCGTCATGGAGGGTGACGCAGGACCAGACGTCCTCTCCAGGCCGACAGGGGCTATCTCTTGACAGTGACCTCGACTCGCCCCAGTGAATGGAGGACGTGTTGCCCATGTTCGTGCATGGCGTTCACTCTGGCCTGCATGAGTGGCACGAGTGGTTCAGCCAGATGCACCTAGGATACACCGTGCAGGAGTACATGAGCGATTTTCCTACAGGATCATCATTCACATAGATGCATACACTGATACACTGTAACGTAGTACACAAAACATGTGTGTATGCTTCAACGCACTAATGCATTGCAAAAAAATGCAGGTTTGCATAGAGCAACTTGGACACAAAGGCCAGGGTCCGTCGTCTACACTTCAGATTCCCCAGGTACATGCCTTACAATAGTACTATGCATTACAAACATCGCAATGCATGGCCTAACCCAGCTGTACCATCTGAGTAGGATGTGGACCCCTCTTCGACCAAATGGCTGACCTCCATTTCTAGCCATCCATCGCAACTCTCCACGGAATTCTCTGCAGCACCACTACGGAATACGACGAGTACGTATGCATGTGGTCACTATAGGTAACAACTTGCATTACACATACATGTATCATACAAAGCACCATAGGTAGCAACGCGAATGAAAACAATACTTCGAGCACTACATCTTCACGATAACAATAAACACAAGAAAGAAAATAGTGCATTACATCAAATTAATCCTCCACTCCAGTTTACCGAAATGATGCCACATCTCCACGGGGTTGCTAGCCCCCATGACAACTCTCTCATGTGGAACAATATCGGGCCTACTGCCCATTTCATCCTTCCACACCCAAAATTGGCAACCACCTGGGCCTTCCTACAATTCGATGATAAGAAGATTTTGTAACATACCTGAACGATTTGAACCAACCCGAAACAAGCTGACTCACCGAGTGAAAGGGGAACTTGTAGTAGTGCCGCCCACGATTTGTAGCCATCTGTGAGGTCTTACATCTCACAAATGTGTTGCATTTTAGGCAAATCACCATGGGTACCGATGAAGAGGCGCTGAGTTGGCTCATATCAACGTCTGGGGGAGTGAGCACCAAAGCAAGGTACAGAGATTGGGAACAAATAATTCACGAGGTGAGGGACAACAATGCAGGGGAATAGGTGAGGAATAGCTCCCTCTTATAGCCTCAGTGCGAGGGCAAAATTGTATTTTTTTCCTTCTGTAATGGAAGACAAATAATGATTAGTATAAGTGACTATATATAGTTAAAGTTCGTAGCAGCCTTACACACTGACAACACCAAATGAGATGGCGTTATGCACTAAAAACACCAAACAATATATGCATTGCATATATGTAAATCATACAAAATACTACAGGTAACAATGCGAATGAAAACAACACTCCTAGTGTTGCACCTTGAACACAACAATGATCACAAGAAAGAAAATAGCACATAATATTAATTTAATCATTCTCTCTAGTCTATCAGAACGATGTGTGCCTACTGATAGAAGGTGCCTCGCGCTACCCACATGGAGTGTTCCGGAGGGGGCCACCTCAGATGTGGCTGGTTGTCGTTGTAGTAGCACACACATATGCAGTTAGGGTTCGCGCAGCAGCATGTGGGATCATACAAACTTCTTATGCTGACGACCTCCTCATTGCCCCTCTCGCGTTGCATCTGTTGGCGGATGTCATTGTTCTCCTCATTAAGAGTGTCGATTTGTGCCTACAACACTAAGATTCGCTCCCATAGTGTATCTACATACCTCACAATATAGCGTTCATACAAAGGATCAATTCAGCGGATGAAGTTGCACTTTACTGTTTGCTGGAAAGGATGGTTAACATGGAGGCTCTATTAGCAGTAAGGAAAAATATACTATTAACAATTTGTACCCCAGAGTATGGGCATCGGAAGAAATGTTACCCACCATCAGAATGGCTTCCACGACCTGCACGACCACGTCCTCCTTGTGTCTGCATTTCGGCCATACTGGTTGACCATGCCTATTTAGCATTAAGCAATAGTTAGGACCGAAGTCCTCCCTCCTTTGCACAGGAAGGTCTTCCTTTGGAGACCTCGCTCTGACTGGCCCCTTGGCATCTGCCATGGTATGTTACTATACGATAGAGAAGTTAGTTGTTCGTACGGTTCACACCCCCCTAATGATGGCCCTCGTAGGAGCATGTCTGTCCTGAACGTTCCAACTAAATGTTCGCCACGACACCCACCCGGGGGGGACACCGCCCCTCTGTTGGTGTAGAAACCCATGCAAATTCCTCAAATCTAAGCAACGGCTTAGCCTAGGCATGCGTTACTAGGGTTGTGTGAATTACTCTTGTGACTATCTTGACTACCATCTGGACACGATCAGCTTTTGCTAGCCGGTAAGGATCACTTACAGTGTGTTTTCCTACTATTTCTCATTCAAAGGACGCAATAACAACCTCTCCTGTCTACTATCAGTCTCCGAAACCGCTATATGGCTACCGTAAGTGGATCAACCTAGAGATCCACCCACATGACCAGTGGGATCTCGACTACGAGGAGTGGAATATCAAAAGGGCATGCGAGATCCAGGAGGAGGAGCACCACAATGACGAGCAAACCGAGTGTATACCTCAGGAGTCAAAAATTTATCTCGAGGTGTGCACACACAGAGAGCGCAAGGCTCATGATAGGGAGTGCGAGAAAAAAGGGAAATGGTGGCCAAGGCTAAAGAGGCATTTGAGGATTTCAATGCCGAGCTTGCAAGGAAGGAAAAATGGCCCCAGCCCACATAGTAGGTCGAGCCGTTCAAAACTAGTCCCTTGAATGTCAAATTTATTTTCATGCCAAGAAGACACATATGTATTATAGGAGTACTTCGGTTTGTTGCATCGTGCAAGATGCTATTTATTATGCACGTAACTAAATCCTGTGCGCCGTGTTATTCCTATGTTTATTATAAAGTCTATTTTGATTCACAACATCAAATGTCATCGTCTTTTTGCATTCAATTCTTCACGTGCTCAATATCAATTACCTTCGTACTTAACAATCGTTCCTATCCCAGTCGTCTTCACAAAATGTTCATGAAATTTCCTACACTACAACAACTTACGTTGATCATAAAATGTTATTGTGAATCTAATATATTTTTTTATCATTCACAGCGTGCAAAAATCATAAATGAATTAATTGTTACATCGCACTATCACTTATTTTCGTACTTACGAGTCATTGACGCCTCAGTCGTCCCTGGAAAATTTTTCTGAAAATTTCTTGCACTACAACAATATACGACGATTGCAATTTGTTGTTGTCAGTCTAATAGATTTCATACCGTTGACAATCTACGAAAATCGCAAACGGACCAACCTACCTACATTGTCTACCCTTTTATTTCAACAAAATAACAATCTAAAAAATAGATTTTCTACATGTATTATCTACACTGCATAAGGAGTTTTAAATATATTTTGCACCTTGTTTTCGATATTACAAAATTCGTGTAGACTCCACACGTAAATAAATTATGGATGAAAATTCTTAATGTTTACAATTACAAAACAAGTTACACAAGCAAGTAAACAACACTCCACAAATAAATCATAATTTTAAACCTCATTTCCTATATCTAAAAATTATTACAAAAAACATTTTCAATATGTTTCCATGAATAAATAAAAAATTTGCATTTATCACGGAGGACCATTGCACCAACAAACGTAGAACACAGACCATATCGAACAGCAGCAAATTTTCCTGTACTGTAGTATCATGCGCTCACCGACCACATGATTACCATTGTAGCATCATGCGGTCCGGGAGTGCATTATGCTACAATGTAAATCATGTGCTCCCACACCGCACGACACAGAGTGGTGCGGTTTTGGACCACACGACTACAGTGGTGCGCTCCGGACCGCACCACTACACACGTGTCACACTTACGGAATCCCATGCTCAAGGAGGGGGCTAATAATGGAATTATAGTGATTCAGAGGCTAAATTTGATATCCATGTGACAAACAGTGTCAAAATTGACCAAAACTCGGCCACTAACGATGCATTGGAAAGTCGTGAAATCACATCACTCTGGAGCAACCGCATCCATCACCTAGTTGTTCGGCTCTTCTTTTGGACTACCTCTGGCAACTAAACTAGTTTAATTAAGCTACCGTCTGCTCTTTTAACTTGCTCCATCTATGTTATACCCTTGGTAGGGCCCGTTCCAAACAGCGTTGGTAATAAGCTGCTGTCTCCTCTTGCTCGATCTATGTTATACCCTTGAGGCCTTAAGACACTGTTTCAAACAGCGTGGTAATGATCAGCCATAATTGAAACTCAAGTATTCCTATTTTAAGTCAATAGATTTCTCTCTTGCATGATTCGGGGGTGCTCAAAATGGCTTTTTTTGAGTGGCTTATAGCTGAAAAACACCATAACTGGCTGAAATTACACTGTAACAGATTGTGACTTATTTGGTGTAATTTAATTTTAAAAAATTTTAAAAATAGAAAAAACAGATTAGCTCATCACAGACAATACAAACGAATACGAGAAAAAAGAACCGATAAAAAACCCAAAAAAGCTAAAAAACAAAAAAACAAAATTATTGAATAGTGAAAAATAAGTCAGAAGTCTAAACCGTTTTGAGCAGAGCCTCACTTTGCACAAGAAACCATGCTCTGTAGTCCATGTCATTGTTTAGTTGAATCCGGTGTCTTGCACTCGCTTCTCTCCATCAATCCACCTTTCAAGATGTAGATTAGCAGTCCAGGTGTCCATATATTCCATACAAGAAATTGTCATTCTCCAGCAGAACTAGCCTTGAAACCGAGTCGGTTTTGAGAGTCGGATTGGTGGCTGTGCAACTAGCCTTTACAAGGCTAAGTAGAGCCCTGTAACAGAGAAATGACAGAAGAACGGAGTGTTTTTCTTCTCCGAGAAAAGTATCGTTTGCGTTCGCGTGCTGTTGTTTCACTATCTTGTATCAACCAGGAAAGGCAGAAGGTGTATGACGTCAAGCTTCTCATCACGTGCAGGAGATGCTGTATCCTTGTTGCATCTGGGCGCAGTCCATTGCGTGAAGACTTTACAAAGCAGAGAGTTGCTGTTTTGGCTTGGGTTGTCAAATCACGACAGCTTAGGGGAGAGGTCCCACTGCGACCAGGTTTTTTGCTTAGTGTTTTTGTCCTCTAGAGATCAGATGGCTTTTTGCTTGAGGTTCGGTTTCCCTGGCCTAAGAAGATCAATGCTTTTTGTTCTTGTTCTGTTTCTTAGTTATCTAGTTACTTATTCTAGCAGTTGATCTCTCTTGTCTAGCAGCCAGCTCTCTGTCCTATTTTGGTCTCTCTCTCGGCAGTGAAGGAAGTGCCTTTTGCCTTTACTTTTCAGGATGCTTGTCTCTTGCCGTTTCCTTGCCGCAATTAATCTCTCTTTTAGCATTTGGTCAAGATGTTCTGCTGCATTTAGTTTATGAGTTCTTTTTGGCCAAGCAAGACACTCTGCCAAACGACAAATTTGCCAAGCTTTGTCTCAGCAGTAGTCTATGCTCAGTCTGTTTTCAGTTTGTGACTCGGTCGTTTGGCAAATTTGTTAGCAAGGTTTAATCATCTTCTTTGTAGTTTTTTTAGCTATCAGAGAAGTTGAGATTTTTCGTGAATGCCTTGGGGGCGATATTTCAAAGGGCTCCATTCACCCCTTTTTATCGTCGTTTCCGATCCAATATACCGTCTGCTCTTTTAACTTGCTCGATCTATGTTATACCCTCGATGTCTTAGGGCCCATTCCAAACAGCGTGGTAATAAGCTACTGTCTCCGCTTGCTCGATCTATGTTATAACCTTGAGGCCTTAAGACCCTGTTTCAAACAGCGTGGTAATGATCAGCCATAATTGAAACTCAAGTATACCTATTTTAAGTCAATAGATTTCTCTCTTGCATGATTCGGGGCTGTTCAAAATGGCTTTTTTTGAGTAGCTTATGGTTGAAAAGCACCATAGCTGGCTGAAATTGCACTGTAACAGATGGTGACTTATTGAAATAATTTAATTTAAAAAAATTTTAAAATAGAAAAAATATATTAGCTCATCACAGTCAGAACAAACGAATACGGAAAAAAACCGATAAAAAACTCAAAAAACGGAGCCTTGAAACCGAGTCGGTTTTGAGAGTCAGATTGTCATTCTCCAGCAGAGCCCTGTAACAGAAATAAGAGTAGGGGAGACTTGACAAAGCAGAGAGTTGCTGTTTTGGCTTGGGTTGTCAAATCACGTCAGCCTAGGGGAGACGTCCCATTGCGACCAGGTGCATCACGCCAAGGAAGGGGGGGCAGGTCGGGCGGGTCCCACGGAGTCACGTCGTGGGCAGAGACTAGCGGGAGCGCCTGAAGGAAACGGTCCTGCGGCAAAACGATAATGATCGGCCATAATTTGAAACTCAAGTATTCCTGTTTTGAAGTCAATGCATTTCACTTTTGCATGATTCACTTTACACAAGAAACCATGCTCTGTAACCCATGCCATTTTTTAGTTGAATCCGGCGTCTTGCACCTGCGCGCCTCCATCAATCCACCTTTCAAGACGCATATTAGCAGTCCAGGTGTCCATATATTTCATACAAGAAATTGTCATTCTCCAGCGGAACTACACGTTTGCTGCACAAAGCGTCAATACCTGACAGACATCGCACTCACATTGACATTTTTGCCAACCAGGAAAGACACGCACTGAAAAATATCACCATTTGTGGTGTCAAATACTCTATCTTGTGCTTACCATTAAACACTGAATTAGACTGGTTAGTCGAATACCTAAAAACCGCACCTCACCTACATGGCATCAGATTGAACAAAACCATACCTCAAAGCCTGAGCTGAATATATCAAGCTACCCATGAAACTGTTTCCTCGTTATACATAAGTGTTCTCCTTCAGTCTCAACCTCAAGTTCAAGATGGAAGCTGTCGTATCTGCGGTTGACCTTGTTAGCTGATTCATCTATGTAGGACAGGTACAGTAATAGAGAGAGTGAATGATGCCTTTAAATTTTTTCTAAAATATTCATCGATTTTTCACTCCAATAGTTATGATAAACTATAAAGATAAAGAAACCAAAATTCCAAAAATTCAGAGCTAAATAAAATCATCTCGATGAAAAGTAAAAGCATCACTATTTTAAATCCAAAAATCTATATAACTTTTGATCCGTTGATTCAAAAAGTTTGAAACTTGATCTAAGGCTAGATCTCGACCTTAAAACATATCCTAACAAAAAATCTTGAAAGAATATAAAAGAATTGAGATCTTGTAACAACCAAAATTTCCTAAAACTTATATAATTATTTTAAAATTATCACTTATGCATTTTTGGATTTTTAGAATTTTTAGCATTTCTAAAAATGGTTTGCATATTTTTCAGCATTATTGAAATGATTTTGCATTTTTGGTAGCCATAAAGGAATTTTCAAAAATTATTAAAACCTGAAAAGAGCCTAGAAATAATTTATCTAAGCTCTGAATGTTCTAAACATGAATAGAGCCTAGAAATCTTTGCTGCATCTATTGCGATATCTTCTGGTGCATACCTTGATAGCTGAGTCAATTGGTTAAGATATTCAGACACACTGAGATTGCCTTGCTGCAGTTTATGGAACTCTCTCTTCTTCATCTCCATCATTCCCATAGGAATGTGTGCATTGCGGAAGACTTCAACAAATTCAGCTCAATTGATGGGCTTATACATCTTGATGGGCAGCACAGTAATTCTCCCACCAACTAGCAGCAGTTCCTTTGAGTTGATGGGCGGCATACAACACCTTCTCATAATCATTGCACTGTGCCAAAATCAGCGTCTTCCCCACATCGTTGAGCCAATCATCAACTTACAACGGATCTACTGAATCGGCAAAAGTAGGCGGTTTGGTTCTCATAAACTCCCCAAACTTAAACTGCGGTGCTGGGATTGGTGTTTACTAAACTTGGTTGACTTAGTTCTGAGCAAAAGCTTGAAGAAGTTGCAATTGCATGGCAATCATCTGCTCTAGGTTAGAGGCTTGAGCTGGAGGTGGTGGAATTGGGACATTACTTTCTGGCTGAGCATTGGCACCGTGGTTGTTGCCAGTGTTGTTCCTTGTGCTCACCATTCCATCATGATGACGCATTTCTCCAGGTGCTTTTCAAACTCGATTTCACTGAGCCATCTATAGAAATTACAATAGAAAGATGATCCAATTACTATTCCAAAAAGTGAATAAGCAAATAGATAGGAAAGAATACCATGACAAAGCTAAGGATAGAATGACAAGTAAAGATAAGAATAGCATATTATTAAAATTTTATTTTATAAAATAAATTTTGAAGCTTTTCTAATAACGACCATTCTAACAAGGTCACGTCCTATAGTCAAATTAGCTTTGATACCATCTCTGTCGGGACCGGATGTCTGAATCCGAACGCTCTATGTATTATCGCACTAGTCCCAGATCAAACCTAGTGCACACAGTCAAACAGTGATGAATACATAACTAACAACACTTTATTACAACAATAGAGAGTACATGCCTTATGGCCACTTTATTACAACTGAGGTTTCAAGACCTCTCAAACTTACAGAACACAGTGGAAGCAAAAGAAACTCTGACGATGACCATCAACATGCCACAAACAGTTGATTGGAGAAACGTAGCCTAGTACTCCGGGAAGCTTTCATCGAATCCACATGCAAAGTAGTCGTAGACTCCTTCTTGATCTTCATAAAACTCTGATGTTTGTTTTGAGTATAGCATGTGAATACATAAAGTACTCCACAAGTCTTAGGAAAAATGCAGTAGATGTAGGGCTTAACAAAGGAAGGATAATATGGTTTTTTGCACAAAGCAGCATTTTATTTCAAATACTATTAAAATATTTTCAAAAGCCTCAATTTAACAAAGTAATTGCAGTAACTGAAACTAGATAACATATCCAGTGAAGGTTCCAACCACCAACACTAGTCGACAGGCTCTAATCATCAAAGTTCAAGACTATGGGTTCAATTCACCCACACCGGCTCCATCCGCCAGGACACACTCCTGAGAGTTCTATCCACTTCCGAGATCTCAAAACTTTTACTTTGAAACTAAAACCAAAGATCTACCATGTGAAAGCGCACCTTGCTCACCCTTGACCGTGAGCACGACTATTCGAATAGTTTTATACTCTGCAAAGGTTATACAACTTTACCCACAAGAGATAAGTCATCCACTACTACAAAAGAGGCTAAACTAGAGGCTTATATTACAGTCGGTTCCTATGAACCGTCTGTGCTGCAAGTATCATAGACGGTTCATATGAATAACCGTCTGTAGTATTTTCACAGACGGTTTTTAATACGAACCATCTGTGATAACTTCATTATCACAAACGATTTTTAATAAAAATCGTCTGTGAAGCATCACAGACGGTTCTAGATAAGAACCATCTGTGATGATGGCAGACATCACAGACGGTTCGTATTAAAAACTGTCTGTGATATGTTTCCCGCCTTGCAATTCCCCAAAATTTTATAATTTCCTGCCTGAGTCCGAGTAGGATTCAGTTTTGAGACACCTTCAGTAAAACGGGCATAACTTTTGCATACGGTATCCGTTTTCGACGTTCTTGTACTTGTTGGAAAGCTAACGACGAGCCCGATCCAAAAAAATGACTGACTTGCACTAGTCGCCCTTCAAGACCCCAAAAATAAGCCATCTTTGGACCTAAACCTGCATCGTAAGTTTGTGGTTTCTGTTTTTGCCCTTTTTCTTGGTCTTCCTTTTGGAATTTGGATTTTGCTTCAACTGAAAAGTTGTATATCTCATCAAAACCTTTCAAATGACTATATATAAGTCATATAAAACTTTGCTATTTTATCTTTTCAGACTAGTTGTTTATATTGCATCGGTATATAAAATTTTGTGTTCTAATTCACAGACGGTTGGCATATAGAACCGTCTGTGATATTGATTCATCACATACAGTTCTAGTTACCGACCGTCCGTAATAATCTGATCGCTGGGCCCGTCGGTCCTTCTCAACCCAATCCTAGCCAATAGAAATCCACCAATCCTCATCCCATGGATCGTAGCTCGGCCTCTCCGTCCCCGCGCCAAAAAATTTCGCACTCCTTCCCCTATAAATAATCACCAGAACCCAGCCTCCTTTTTGTTCTCCTCATTGTTGTTCTGCTCCTTTTTGCTGTTCTCCTCCTTCTTGCTGTTCTCCTCTTCCTCCTCCTCCTCCTTGATCCAAACCATAATAGCCACACGAAGCAAACGATGCACAAGGCAGCGCTCAATCAACACCACCGACGATGGTGGGTGTCAAAGACATCCAGCTCGTGCGCTGCATTAGGGGCGAGAAGGCTTAGGCATAGAGGATCTTTGCTTTTCTCTATTTTTGTTGTGTTAGCTAGATAGACAACCTGTTTGTTGTTCTCATCCTCCTTGTTGTTTGTTGTTTGTCTGTACGTTCTTGTAATGGTAGGCTCTAATCTTAATAAAAATAAAATACGTACTGTGTTTCATACTATATTTGCTTATTTTCATTTCAATTAATTGATTTGCGAAATGAATATTTTATGTTTGTGAAATGAATTGAGATGTGAATTGGATGTATACATGTACATGTTAATCTGCTTGTTTTAGAGAGCATGGCTAGCATTTCCTGAGGCTAGCCAATAAACAGAAATAGATTTAGGGGTAGAAGAGAATAGCACAGATGGTTTTTAACTAAAAACCATCTGTGTTAGATATCACAAACGGTTTTTAACTAGAACCGTCTGTGATATCTAGATAGATATCACAGATGGTTTTAGTTAAAAACCGTCTGTGATATTTACACCACAGACGGTTCGAAAGCCGTCTATGATGAACTCGTATCATTACTGACCCATAATTCAGACGGTTCAGAAAACCATCCGTGATGACGTTTCTGAACCGTCTGTAATACGGTTTTGTGTAGTAGTGTTTTCTTCTTCCCGTCAAGCATTTGCTATTTGCTAGAGCTCCCAACAGTTGAGCAAGTAGGTCCCGTGGTTAATGGGCAAGTTTGGCTACGTGATAGTGTGACACTACAACAATTTGGTATTATGCTAGAGCTCACCACAATCATCGATAAATCGCTGAGTGACACTACGAAATAGTGATAAGTTGCTTGAACACACTGTGCCCATAAAATTATTACTATTTTGAAATTTATAAGGGATGAGGGTTTGAAAAGTCCTATTTGCCCATGGGGAGTCGTATGGATGTTTCAACCTAGGCTAATGTGGAGTTACACCAAGTTACGCAAAGGCATTGGCATATCCTCCGATCATTGCCCATTAGGTTGCCTCTTTGTGGAATAATAAAGCCCATCATAAACTGGGAAGCAATTTACCTTGTGTGGGCATAAGATCGTTTACCCATCATTGATAATTATTTGGCTTTTTCTCTATGTCTAATTCAAACTTTAATTCTGATAGGATGGCTTATTAGGAAACTTGCACTCTTCAACGGGGATAGTTAGTCCATTGGTTGTGTTAGGTGCATGTTCCTCTCAGACGGATAGGACCGCGATTACTTGGGACAATCCTAGTTTCATTTCTTCAAATTGATGAGCAAATGGCAGGGATGACTTCTGCTTTGACTTTGTTTGATTACAGGAGACGAGGAATCGGAGCTGGAGCTACCGGTGACGGACACGACGAGCGACAACGAGTGGACCGGGACTAGGCTCAGGGAGGAGTCGGAGGTCCAGACGGCTAGAGGTCAGTTGCGGTCGTGTGCGGCGGAACAGACCAGGACTAGACTCAGGTGGAGTCAGAGGTCTTGGTCGGTGTCGAGTGGACACGACGGGCAGCGGCGAGTGGATCGGGACTAGGCTCAGGGAGGAGCTGAGGTCCAGATGGTTAGGATGCCGGGTGTGGTCGTGTACAGCGGAGCGGACCGGACTAGACTCAGGGAGAAGTCGAGGTCCAGTCGGACAGGATACTGATTGCGGGAAGCTTCCGGGAAGGTGCTTGAGGGCAATTTGGTAAATTGACTCAAGTCATGAGGTGGAGTGGCTGGTTCCCTCCAAATGTGGTTGTTTTGACTTGTTTCCTTGTGTGGATGAAAGTCAAGTAGTGGGTTGAGTATGCCACTTCTTGTTTTCCCTCTTCAGGGTGGACCTTGGCCTTTATATGTAGAAGAGAAGGCAGCAGGGAGGCATGCATTCAGTAGTGAGAGCAATAGGAGTGAGCAGTGGTAGTGTGGTGTGTGTCTCCTGCGTGAGATTGCTCTAATGAAGCATGCAGTGATAGTTGATCCAAATCATTTGTAATCATTCATCTCTCTTCCTCAATATCATTATGAGAATGATTGTGTTGGATTATTTCCATTTCTTGCTCACGCTGTGATGGATTTCATGTTTTAGCTCATTCTCTGATATTCTCTGTTGGAAATGGATTTGAGGTGATTTTGTAGCTTGATTGGTTGATTCTTGGTAGCTCTGTGATGGGAAGATACTCAAGGCCATTTGGCCATTCCATTCCCGAGAGCAAATGGAAGATTCAACGATTTCTGTGATTTCTGATTCCTTCGTCCCTTTTTCCTCTGTTTCTTGATTTCTAGGGTTTTCATGTAGGGGATGATGGGTTCTCTCGATTTTCTTTCTAAAGATGCCCTAAGATTTATGCATTACTGTTGTGAGAACATCTCTAGTTGAGATTCACAAGCTCTTGGGCAAAGGATTTGGAAATGTTGAGTAATTTGGAAATTACCCTCATTCACTTTGCACTTCTCAGATTTTAGCCAAAAACCTTGATTCTTGTTCTTGAGATGGATTCCCTTAGTTCCCTAGGCTCTCCTTGCTATTTAGGGTGTTGTCTTGCTATTCTGGGCTGAGAAAATCAAAAGAAAATCTCAAATTTCTCTGCTGCATGAAGTTCCAGTCTTGCTGTCTGAAAATCCAACCTGCTGCTCCCGAGGGGCGGTCAGACTGGCCAGTTAGGGGCGGTCAGACCGGCCACCTAACGGCGGTCAGACCGGCCGGTTAGAAGTGGTCTGACTGGCCCTGCCTGAGCTTGCTGAATTTGTTTCCTGCTATTTTGTTTAATTTGTTATGTTATTTGCCTATGATTCTTTCTCTGTTAGTGTAGATTTTACTAAGCGCTTTTCTCCTTCCTCTTCATAGTTTTACATTGCTATCGGAGTGGAGTTTGTTTTGTGGATACTTGGGGGCGTTTTTAAAGAGGCACCATTCACCCCCCTCTGTTGCCATATCCAATCCTACAGATTATTATGCTTAGCCATGCTTATAGTCACTTTGAGTTCATCATCACATGTGATCAATTAATTAATTTTGACTTAATGATATTGGAACATGGTGGTCAGCCATAGTTATAAAATTTGAGTACCATGACATGGGAGGTGTCATTTGTGTTGGTTATACAAAATTGGTTTTCACCTGGGCGAATGATCGTACAGTAAAGGGGGTGCAATTTGCACATTGGGATGTGAATGTTTCACTTGGGTAAATCTAAGGACTTAACTTTGTGTGCCATTGATCTGAGCCTTACCGTATAACGACATGTCCAGTATGGGGATGGACCTTGCTGACTAATTTGTGATATTTCAATTTCGATTCTGCCATTGTGATGAACATGGTTGCTGATTTCTGTGAGGCGCAAGGGGGTGTGAGGCGAAACCCTAGCGGGCGGAATTGGGTTGGAAGTGTGCTAATCTAGTAGCAATATGAGATGATCATGTCTTGTGGTAAAGTTGTACAACCTCTGCAAAATGTAAAACTATTCGAATAGCCATGTCCCTGGTTATGGACAATGTTCAGTGATTTCACATGAGGGGTACAATTTTCATAAAAATCTGGTTGGGTTAAGTTGCGAAGTGAATGGTTAGTTCACTGGTGGTTCATTTCGTGAATCTTAGTTCACGAGTGATTTATTAGGGTGAATGGTCAGTTCACTTGTGGCTTGTCTCAATTCCTTTGGTTATTTATTTATTAATCATATTCAAAGTTTTTTATGACTGCTAGCCTCATTACTCTTTTATTTAGGCGCTTTTAGATGTCACACTCTTCTGCCGACAGGAGCCGACAGTCTTATGCTATGTCCAGGCAGAGGATGATCTCCTGAGCAATGTAAAGATGGAGCTTTAAGTTTGGAAAGAGCCTATTGCTCCATTTTTTAAGCTTCCTTGCCGTAGTTTCCAGTTTATTGTTCAGCCTCAGGATTGGGTATAGGCCTAGGGTTGGCTCCCCTAGGCTTGCTAGACCACTTGGAGGAAACTCAAAAGTTAGGTCCAAAAGCTTTCGAAGCAAAAGCTTTTTGGTGGTCACAGTCTCCTTGCATTAGATAGGAGGAGAGGGCAATGATGTAAGAGTGATGTTGATAGTGTGTGCAAGGCATGGCTGTTCCATGCAATGTTGCAAAAGAATTTGTCAAGCCTCACAAGAGTTGGATTGTCTCTTTTCTTAGTCCAGGTGAATCTACGGTTTTGTAGGTGGACCACTTTAAGCTCACATCTGTCTAGGGCATGTCGAAATTGTGCCCTGAGCCATCTATTGAGGTTCCGATTATTCTTATCGCTTGCCTTATAGATGAGGTTGAAATCTCCCAGCAGCAACCATTTGGGGTCATTAGGTGGCTGCACCTACCACAGCTCTTGTAGAAACATAGTTGTCTCCATCTATGGAGGGGCCATATACAGCCGTCATCATAAATTATGTGGAACAAAGTTTGATTGTTACATCCATGGTCAATGAGTAGTAACAGCAGCAACAATTGGAGACATAGACCGCCTCACTATTCCAAAGGACGAGAATGCCTTCACGAGTGCCATCTGCTGGCAAGAAGAGGAAGTCTCGCAAAGTGCTTCCCTAGGCTACAAGCAATGGCTTGGTCTACTGAGGTGAGTTGGGTCTCTTGGAGGTAAACAATGTGGGGTTTGTTTGCTATGATTAAATCATGGACTACTGCGCAGTGTGCCAGGTGTTGAGTCCCCTCACATTCTAGGAGAGGATGGTTAGCCTGGGCCCTGTCATAACCAGTAGGGGCTCCTGGTTGTGTATTTAGGCACGAGTAGGTGAGTGCCACTGCTCGGCATAGCAGCCAGCTGTAGGGTAGTCCATGCAGTGGAAGTCATCCATGCGTGGTGCAGGGGAAGTCATCCGTGCATGGGGTAGGAAGCACGGGTAGCGTAATGGCCGGTTTGGGTGTGGCTTGCAGTCCCAGCGGCAAGACAATTAAGACACATCAAAAGCAGTAGGAGGCACCACCATAAACATGAACAGGAGCAATAGGAGGTAAATCATATAAGGTCTGGATCGTAGCAAGTAGTTCAACCACATGGTGCCAGTTCACTGTAGCACCGTCCACATATAAGCAGGTACACAGAGCAGTCAAGCGCATGACACAGCCAAAAGAGCAAAAGTAGGCGTGGAGCTCAAACATAGAGCCATTATTACTCATAGACACTAATCTTTCCCCGTTGGTCAGGTGTTAGAACCCCGACTACAGCGTGACTGCCTCTGTCTCTAGCATCGCTACCTACACTTCTTCCGCCAAGGCGTCATCCACATGTCCTACTTGATCAGAGTCAAAGCAGAAGAGTGCGGACAATGCCTTGATGGATGCCAATGGTAATGGCCCATTGAACATCGCAACATAGCATTGGAGAGTCTCATCAGTCATGTCTTCGTCCTCCTTGTGGGCCCCTAGCCTATGAGCTAGTACATGCCAAGCGCTTCATAATCGAGGTGATGTAGCACTTTGATGCAAGGCATTCACTTCGGCAGGGTGTGAAGAAGCTGCCAATCCTTCACTTAGTGGCGAAGGGGGCTAGGATGACAACAAGAGAGGTAGTGAGGCATGCATGAAGATGGAACCCATGCCAGAGTGTTGACCATGAGTGGAGAAGCTATCCTCGTGAAGCAGCCGAGGCATCTCAGGAGAGGTGTGAAGCTGCAGCACTTTAGAGATAGCGTCGAAGGCACTGTTGTCGAGACACGAATATGCAAATCCGAACTCTCCTGTATAACCCGTGAAGTGGGCATGACGTATCACTTGGTTAGAGAGGGGGATGCAAACACAAAATTCTTTTACATTAGGATAAACAGCCGCATGAGGAAGAACTTCATCCATCAGCATATGACGGACCACGGATGGCCCATCTCCCATGAGGACAAAGCAAATATGTTGTCCACCCACTTCAACAAAGTCATGGGATAGGCCCTGCCCGCAACCACCTCCTTCAACTAGGACACTTTACAGCTGCCACGTTTAGATCTGCACACCTTAGGCCTTCCTTTCACCGAATAGGAAGCACATGAGGCCATTTCGGAGCTATCACCTGACAGTGCCCTAGGACCTGATGGGTTCAACAAGAACTTCTATCATGCCTGTCGAGACATCATAAAGAGTGACTTTATGGCTGCCATACAAGCCTTCTATAATCTGAGAACAAACACTGGAAGTTTGATTTTGGTGCTAAAAAAGTGCAGGCCCAATCTATAGGGGATATCAGACCCATCAATCTCATATACAGTGTGTCCAAAATTATTACCAAAATCATGGCACTGCGGTTGGCACCTTTCATGAGCCAACTTGTCTCCCCAAGTTAGAACACTTTCATCAATGGTTGATGCATCCCGGACAATTTTCTTTATGTGAGGAACCTTGCAGGAAGATACCATCAGAACAAAACCCTGACACTACTCCTGAAATGGGACATTTCAAAAGCCTTCGCTTCGGTTCGATGGGTGTTGGATCGAAATCGGCAACAGAGGGGGGGGGTGAATGTTGCTTTCAAAAATCTTTCCCCAAAGTATCCACTAAAAGACTTTTCTCACAAATTGCTATAGAAGCAATGAAGAGAATAACTTAAGCTTTCTGGAACCTTAAATACGCAGAAGTGAAAGCGAGACGAAGAACAAGCGGAAGGAACGGTGCAAGCAGCAAAGGACCGGTCAGACCGCAGGTGTAGGGCCGGTCTGACCGCTGCCTAGAAGCCGGTCAGACCGCACGGGCCACACCGGTCTGACCGCCCTCTTAAGCACGGTCTGGCCGCTCATTACACTCCGGTCTGACTTCTCCGTCTCCTCCGGTCAGACTGCCGGTATAAAACCAGTCTGACCGGCTGTCGATTTCAGAGCACAGCAAGACTGAAAATCAGATAGCAGAAATTGCAGACTTCATACAGTAGAGCAATTTGAGGTTTCCCCCTGATCTTCTCAGCCCAGAACAGCAAGGAAACAACCAAAATAGCCAGGGGAACCTAGGAATTCAAGAGAATCCAACTCAAGGACAAGACTTAAGGATTTTGGCCAAAAACTGAAAACTTACAGAGAACTGCACTAAATCTCAAATTGCCAGCCAATCTTTGATCTTTTGCTCATGAAACTTGGTAATCATCTAAGCAATAATCTCAGGGCTTGAGAACTCATCTCAGGGCATATTCTTTCGGAAGAAAAACAAACATCTCATAATACCCTGAACTCAAACCCTAGAAAACTGAGGACAGGGGAATTCTGCCGAAGTACAGAGAGGTAAGATAAAACTGTGAATCCATCATTTGCTCTAGGAAATGGAATGACCAAGTGGTCTAGAATCTTTTCCCATCACAGAGCATCTCATTTGCGAATACTTGAGAAGAAATCAACACTCAAATCAAAAGGGAAAGAGGAAGAACAGAGAGTGCAGACACTGAAATAAAAGACATCACAGAGAGGCAAAACACAAGCCAAATCAATTCATCCCCATGAATGATTGAACACAAAGGAATGATTACATGGAGTATAAACTCATTCCCTCTCTCTCACCATCACAGGACTCTCAAGAACAACCAAGGCCAAAAACCACACGGGAGAACATGGTCAACAACCAAAACCACCTCTCCTGCTCTTACCCACTCCTCAACAACTAAAGCCCAAAGCAAAAGAAACTCTCAAAGCCATTAACCCCTCTCACAAGCCATACAACAACCAGGAGACACACCTCCTATTTATAGTCTTTGCACTAGAGGGTTCAAAAATGCTTTGCCCATTAAGCTTTACACTTTACCCACTAACTCTAACCAAATCCACTTCCTTTAGTGCAGCTTTGCGTATTCACCAAAACGCCCCTCCTGCACCTTCCGGGAAGCTTCCTCATTCCTTGCCTTCCAAGCCTCGCAACCACCTCGAGTCCTCGCCGTCTTCGGCACACCTCGACCACCTTGATCTCGGCACCGCCTGTGCCTAGTCTGGTCATCCCGTGCCTCGCCATGACTCCGCCTCGATGTCTTGCAGCCATCACAGACAAGAAATACATTACATAGTACCGCTCGACATAATGTAATCAACCATAGCATTAAGAGAAATCTTAAGCATGAAGAAGCCCAAACCTGTCGAATCAAAAGAATAAGCATCATATAACACTTCGACCAAGTTTGACCAAGTCCGACCGAAACCAATTGCACCGTGCAACGACATGGTCCAAACCACACAAACCAAACTTGATTTTCCTAAAACAGATGTCAATTACTCATCACACACACGGGGTCACC
This sequence comes from Dendrocalamus sinicus, assembly GCA_036346575.1. Taxonomy (NCBI): domain Eukaryota; kingdom Viridiplantae; phylum Streptophyta; class Magnoliopsida; order Poales; family Poaceae; genus Dendrocalamus; species Dendrocalamus sinicus. The sequence goes on from CM070669.1 coordinate 3,692,150, forward strand.
CCCACATGGTCTATCAATGGGAATACCTCCTGGCCCTTCTGGAGAAAAGAGGGTTGCCACCTCGATGGAGAGACTGGGTCTCATGCCTACTCTCCATTGCTACCTCTATGGTCTGTCCCAGGGGACATAATAAAACAGTACAGAGACCTACGACATGGTGATCCATTATCTCCTTTCCTCTATATCATAGCAAAGGGTCCTCAACATCGCAACTGATCTACATCTCCTGCACCCTCTGGGAGGTCGCGCAGCCACCCTTATAACCCCTCTATATATGGATGATTCCACCATCTTCCTACATCCAAAGCAAGATGATGCCCACACACTCGTCTGAATCCTATAAAGTTTTGGTGACACCATAGGGTTGCACACCAACCTACAAAAATTTAGGCAGCTCCAATTAGCTGCAAAAACATTGACCTGCATGAGGTATTGCAGGACATGATGGCTTGGCATGCTTCCTTCCCTTTGAGCTATCTCGGCTTGCCACTTGCAATCAAAAGACTATGTCGAGCGGACTTTGAAAAACTCGATGCAAGTACGCGACCTACTTGGCAAGATGGCAGGGTAGGTTGCTCATTCTCGTGGGAGAAAGACTCTGGTGAAATCTGTGTTGAGGGCTCAATTGAACTATTTCCTTACGGCCATCAAGGCCCAAAAAAGTGTCTTCAAAACTCTATATAGGCGAACAAGACGCTTCCTTTGGGCTAGCTCTAAACAGCTAATGGGGGGTAAGTTCAAGGTTAACTAAGATGGAGTATGCAGACTAACACACTTTGGGGGACATGGCATCCTACACCTGGAGCGCTTCGCCAGGGCTCTAAAGCTCAAATGGCTATGGCATGAATGGGGACACCAACCAAGACCTTGGCAAGGAATGAAAATACCACACGATGATATAGATTGGGAGCGAAGGTGAAGTTTTGGACAATTGGTTGGGCAATAGGAAATAGGCTATACAATATTGCACCAACGGTCTTCAGGACCTCTATGAGGAAAACTGTACCCTAAAAGCTGCACTCATGCGGGGGGCTGGGCAACTGGATGCATGACTTAAATTGGGAAACCAGTCTAACAACACATTACATTCAAGAGCTGATTGCGGTTTGGGGGCACATCGCCGCAACGAACATACATCAATGTGGGGAGGACATAGTCACATGGAAGCTTACTCCCAGTAGAGCATATAGTGCGGCTTTGGCCTACCAAGCAAAATTTTTGGGGGTAATAGTAACCACCATGAACTCTCTCATTTGGAAAGATTGGGCACCAAACAAATGCAAAATTTTCACCTGGCTCACCATCTATAATAGGCTTTGGATAGCAGACCACCTCTGCATCAGAGGTTGCCCCAACCAGCTCACTTGTCCCCTATGTACATGGGCTCTGGAGTTTGCCATCCACCTTCTGGTTGAATGTCGCAATATGAAAATGGTCTGGAGCATAGTGGCAAGGTCGACTGCTTGTGATTCTCTTAATCTAGTTACCTAGTGCACCTACTCTTTAGTTCCAGACTTGCGGGAATCAATTCTCTTCAAGTTTGGTGCACCGCGAAAAGTAATAGCAACCCTTGTGATGCTTGTCACATGGCAAATTTGGAAGGAGCAGAACGCCAAAATCTTCTGGTCCACTTAGATGACTTAGGTGCTTCTATTCGCCACTGTAAAGGAGGAGGCTGGTGCCTGGGTCTTAGCAGGGGGAAAGGCTGCCAAAGCTCTCAATTACCCTGTAACACCCTAAGCAAATTTTGACCTTGTGATTGGCTTTGGCCCCCCTCCTTTCCCTCCCCCTATCTCTCTATGTTCCTTTGTCCCTCACCTGTACCCTCTGCTAGTCTCTTGCAACTTTTACCTTATTTTACTTCTTCCTCATGAATTAATCATGGCAACTCTCATGCCGGTTTTTTTAAAAACCCTATTACTATGTGTCAGAATATATTTGTAAAAGGGATTATGCTTTGGAACATCTCTTTTAAAAAGGGCTTACGAATCTTAAAATAAAAGTAATTAATATTAGATAGAGGCATATATGCATAACCTAAAAATAAATTAAATGAAAGATTTGCCGCTAACTTATCTATTGTTCAATTTGATTTATTTTTTGGCTAGAACAAATTTGCTATAGCCTAATATTAACTATTTTTCTTTATGATATGTAAACCTTTTTAAAAGAGATGTACTAATGTAAACCCATATAAAGTTATAAAATGATAACTGTTGTAGGGGTGGCCCCCACCGAAGCCCAGCCGCCCTGTTAGAAGGTTGTAAGGCCCAAGATGGACATGTATAATCATACAAATGCCCTTGAGAGGGACATCTGAATGTAAGGGTATTATTGTAAAACACTCCCCATGTGAATATATATAGGCCATCCAGGCCATGGGGAAACCCTAAGCATTGCTCACCTAACTCTCCACTACCATACCTCTCTCTCTGTTTGGTCTGTAACCACAACAGTTGGCGCTGTCCGTGGGGAGGACAGGAGCAAGCCTCAAGATCTGAAGGATGGCACCGAAGAAAGCTTCATCATTGGCGGCTAAGAAGAAGAAGGGGGGCGCGACGGAGTCCCGCATCAACACCAGGGCTTCGGCGTCGGCTGTCGTGGGCGTGGACAACAATGCGGGTGCGGCAGCCACGAACGTCGACGCTCATGGCGTGATTACCAACCCCGCCACCGATGGCGCGACAGCTGACCTCGCCCCGCGCGCGGCAATCGACTCCACCGCTGGCGCGATGGCCTACCCCGCCCCGCGCGCGGCAAGCAATCCCATCGCAGGCGCGATAGTCTACACCGGCAGCACCGATCGGGTAATAGGGGGCGGTAGCGTTGGCGCCCATGTTGGCATGGCTGCCGTCCCTACACCCGGTGCGGGAGCGACGAGCGGTTCCGGCGGCAACGCGGACCTCGTCACCGACTCCGGAGTCTACCGCGCTGGCGCATCGGGCAACCCGGGAGCACAGGCCGTGATCGTTGCCGTCCCGGCAGTGCGACCAGGTGTGCCAATTGCCCCGGCTACGCCAACAGTGGAAAGCGCCCTGCTGACGGCCCTCGGCACGCTTCAGCGGGAATTAGCGGATCTCTGGGGAGCTGTGCGGGATATGCAAGAGGCTTGGAGTCAGCAGACCCTGCCGATGGTTGCGCCAGAGCCCACGCCAGAATGGGCGGATAGTCGCAACGGCCCCACGTCCAGCTACGTCTCGCTGCGACGCATGGACCCGGAGTCCCCAGTCTCTGCAGGCCTGTAGCAGTCGGGATGGCTGAAGGACTTCAAGTTCCCCAGCGTCGTCGAGCCATACAAAGGCGACACGGACCCTCGGGAGTTCGTGCACGTGTACGAGACCACCATCAAAGCTGCAGGTGGGACAACACCACAAAAGTGAAGGGACTCCCCCTTGCGTTGCAGGGAGTGGCGTTCTCTTGGTTTTTCACCATAGAGCCAAACTCCATATATGCATGGGAACATATCCGCGACAGCCTGTACAACAACTTCCAGGGGAACTACGTCGAGCGCGTCAACGCGGATCAGCTCTTCGCTGTCAAGCAAAAATCCTCGAAGAAGCTCCGAGAGTACTTCAAGCATTTCATGAAGGTCCGTTGCCAAGTCAAGGATGTTAATCATCAGCTAGACCCCCAGACGGGGCCCAACGCCGAATCATCAGCGTCATCTCCGGAGGATCCTCGCCGGGGCCTCCTCATCGCAACCACCTCCGGGAATAGCACACAGCGAAATCACCTTCACGCTGGCCGACGCCCAGGGCATGGAGTTCCCCCACCAAGATCCCCTGGTCATCCAGGTCGACATTGCAGGCTGTGACGTCAGGCGTGTCCTCATCGACGGGGGTAGCTCCCCGAACGTTCTGTTTGCGGAGGCCCTCGACCGCATGGGGATCCCTCGGAGTCATTTGGGACCATCGGGGACCCCTCTCCAAGGTTTTAGGGGCCAGCCGCAGAAGGCCTTGGGTCAGGTATGTCTCCGAATCTCCTTTTTCAGGGCGATAACTGTCGGGACCCGAATTTCCAAACCCAGACCCTCTGTGTATTACAGCACTAGTCCCAGGTCAAAGCTAGTGCACACAGTTAAACAGAAATGATTCATAACCAACAACGTCTTATTACAATATTAAAGAGTACTGTCCGAAAGGTCTCATTATTACAAATGAGGTTTCAAGACCTCGCACACACGAAACACAGCGGAAGCAAAGATAAATCCAGCGGAGACCCATCAATACGCCACAGGCAATTGACTGGGGAAGCGCGACCTAGTACTCCGGGAATCCTTCGTTGAATCCGCCCTCGAAGTAGTCGTAGTCTCCCTCTTGAGCTTCGTATTCCTCTGAGTATTATTTTTGAGTGCAGCATGTGAGTACATAAAGTACTCCGCAAGTCTTGGGAAAAATGCAATAGATGCAAGGCTTAACAAATGAGGGTTATATGGTTCTTTTGCACAAAGCAATATTTTATTTCAAATACCATTAAGTAATTTCTAAGGCATCATTTTGACCAATTAAGTGTTTTTTAACTGAAACTAATAAGCATTGTATAGTGAAGGTTCTATCCACCAACACTAGTTAACCACTTTAACCGATAAAGTTTGAAACTGCGGGTTACATCCACCCTCTCTGGCTTTGACCGCCAGGATACCCTTCCGAGAGTTCCATCCACTCTCGGAGTACAAAACTTTGTTTTTAAAATGAAAACCAAGGGTCTACCATGTGAATGCATTCCTTGCCCTCCCTTGACCGTGGGCACGGCTATTCGAATAGTTTGACACTCTGCAGAGGTTGTACAACTTTACCCCCAAGAGATAAATTACCTTAATAGTCACCACGCTTCCTTTGGCATGAGACACAGATAAATTATCACAAAGCCTTTACCTCACTCTAGTCTAGCCAGACACCACCCGCTGAGGTTTTACCGCAGAAGGGTTCCATCCACCCAGTCCGAAGCCCCCTCTTGCGTCATATGAGTACAGTAAATCTCTGTCCCTCACTGTGAATAACCAGTAAATCCCTGGCACCCACTTTCCACTAGTGGCACCTAAAATAGACTATCGTAAGTTAATCAGCTAGGTCGTACCCATATAGACTCGGGGTTGTACAGTAATGCTTAGTTTGGACAATCACAAGTGTCGGTCCTTAATTGACTAGGGTGGAACATTCACTTTACAAGATCTCGTGCTTTCCGCACCAATCCCAACCAACCATCCACCCCAGTCTAAACCAACTTTCACATTTTATTTTATTTCTAAAAGAACAGTGGCAACACCAGTCACCACTTATTTATAAATACAATTACCAGTTCAAAGAAACATGATTTCCCATAGCACAAAAGATTTAAATATCATGACTAAGCATTTTACTACCGTCTAATATTACCAAAGGATTATGAAATTCTCATTATTGAGACAAAGGTAATACTAGGGTTACAAGGGTACATGGCATTCAAGATCAATGGAGGGCATAACAAGGTTGGATTAACTAATGCCTTAATACCAGAATTAGAGTTCTAATTAAATAGCGATGCACATAAATTTAAAATAATTAAAACATTTATCAAACATAGGTTCAAAATGATCAAAGGAGACTTGTCTTCTTGCACGCTCTCTGGGTCTTCTTGCTGCAGAGTGGAGAGATCTTCGACAACGGTGGAATCTACGCGTGAAAAAGACGAAGCAAACAAAGCAAATAAATACAAATAAAATTCAAATAAAATACAAAATTCAAATAGAGGCCATATTTTGATAGATTAGTATTTTAGAAGAATTTAGAAATTTGAATGGCTTAATTTGGAGTTAAAATGAGAAAGTTATGCTTACTTAAAGATTTCAGTTTGAATAAATCCAAAAATTATTAAATTTCTGACAGGTGGGACCCACATGCAGAATTTACATTTTATTCTTTTTCTTTTATTGCTTTCTCTGGGTATATGACAGGTGGGACCCACTTGACAGTGAGCCCACTGCTCGGTCTCTGGCATGTGGGACCCCTCTGTCAATGACCATACGGCTGTTGGTCACTGGCAGGTGGGACCCATTGGGCTCTGGGCCCATATGTCGATGGCTGATCAGACGAATGGGGCCCAGCGCCACCGCCTGATCGACGACAGATGGGCTGATGAGTGGGGCCCATCTGTCAGCGCGGAAAAATAGAGGAAAGCCTCAACCTCAGCGTGCGGAGCCAGGGCTCGAACGTGCGCCGAGGGAGCCAGGGGGAAAGGAGTAACGGTGCTAGCCAGTTGGTCGCTCAAGCGTTGCCTACCCCTACAGGGTAAGTTTACCCTTTGAGGTACCTGCTGGAGGGGACCGGGCAGAGGTGGACGGAGGCGACGTTGCCGGCGGCGAGGGGTGGCCGGAGGGGTTTGGGGGAGGTCCAAAACGCTATCCCGGTGCGGAGGCGGTGCTGAAGATGGGATCGGTGGGGTCCGGTGACGAGCGGAGACGGCCGGCGACGAGGAGGCGGCGGAGACGGCTCGGGTGTTCCGGTGCGACGGCGTTCCAGCGGTGAGAAGGCTCGACCGCGGGGTCGGGGAGCTCCGCAAGGACGCGAGGATGCTCGGGGTGGCGGCGGCGGGCTCTGGGGAGGACTGGGTCGACGGCGATTGCTCACCGGAGTACTCGCCGGGGCGCGCACAGGGAGCTCTTACTGCGGGGCACTCGGGGCTCGGGGAGAGAGGGGAAGAGCGGTGGGGGGTGGTGCGGAGAGAGGCGGAGCCGATGGGGGGTTTTATAGGGCGGAGTGGGGAGCACGGGCGCACAATCCCTCGCCGGAGATGGCGGCCGGGAAATGGAAGGGGAGAGGAAGAAAGGAAAGAGGGGGTGTGCGAAGGGAAAGAGAGGTGCAGGATTGGGGATTCGGTCGCGGCGGGTTTCCAAACCGGAGAGGAGGCGGGGAAGGGCCGGATTGGGCGCGGATACGATCGGCTAGAGCAAAGAAGGAAAGGGGAAGAGGGAGAAGGAAGGTGGCGCGAGGAAGGGGAAGGCCCTGACAGGCGGGGCCCGAGCGGCAGCGGGAGCGGGGCGCAGACGGCTGACTGGCGGGGCCTGTGGGGCAGTGAGAGGAGAGAGGGAGGCAGGCATGGGCGCCAGACGAACGGGGGCAGTGAGAGGAGGGAGGGAGGCAAGCGTGGGCGCCAGACGGACGACGGATCGAGTGGCCACGTGTCGCCCAAAGGGGAGGGGAAGGCGGAATGGCTGACGGGCCAGGCCCGCTTGGCGGAGGAAGAGGGGAAACGACCGGGATTAGGACGGGAGGCGACGTGGGTGGATCTGTGCCGTCCACGCGTCGGCCAGAGGGAGTGAAGTTGGAATTTTATTTTTAGAATTTGATTTTTATTTTCAGAAAAGGCTAGGAAATTATTTAAGCCACAGAAAAATATGAAAATACCTCCAAAAATTCCAGAAAAATTCACTGAAGCTCCTGGAGATATTTTGGACTTAATAAAATTATTTCCAACTAATGTTGGTATTTAATTTTCATACTTTAAAATAGTTTTTAATTTTTAAAAATAGGTTTTAAACTCCAGAAAATCTAGAAAACCAAACAAAAGCCAAATAAAATCCAAATACTTTAAAATAATTTATTTGAAATTAAATTTTTCCAGAAAGCAATTTTGGGATGTTACAATAACGCTAGGAGCGAGGATGTTGTCTTCGACGTTGTGGACATCCCGTGCCCGTACAACGCCATACTGGGCCGCCGAGTCATCAACTCCTTCGGGGCGGTCCCCCACCATGGCTTCTTATGTATGAAGCTCCCGAGCCCGTGGGGTGTCATCGCCATCTTCAGCGACCAGGATCTTGCCCGGCGCGTGGAGGCTGGTGCCTGGAGCCTACACCGCAAGGTGCACGCTCTCACCGACAAACTCAAGGCGAACACGCCGTTCGCTCCGGGGTGGACGTCTAAGCCCCGGCTGGAGGGCAGGGTCAACAGAATGCCTCTCCAAGCCAAAGAAC